>CM066032.1:1263838074-1265138447 GCA_033557465.1 Ichthyophis bannanicus | reverse complement strand
AAACAGAGCACCCCATCAGTGGCAAGTAGATGTGGTTTCATAGCTAGGCCACACCCCAGGGGCTGCCACAGGTGGGGTGGTTCTCACACAGTTTGGAGGGGTGGCACAACGGCTGAATGCAATGCGCTAATCACGCAGATGGCGGTGGCAGCATCAGAACCGCCAACTGTTTACATGCGCATGTGCACTCCCATGTGAGCTGTCTGCCGACAGAGTGGTTCACATACACCTTGTGTATAGCGGGGAGGGGTCTGAAAGCAGTGCATGTTCACCCTTGTAGCCATGTAGAGGGGCATGGACGGGGAGGGGGCCAACAGTTGACACAGCAGCGGTGGGGAAACACCCGTGACACATGACCAGTGACATGCCGGGGGTTCCCCAGCACGTGGTACACCATGGGGGAGGGCGTGGGTCTCCAGGGATGGGGGGGGTGTCCTCCCTGACTGTGGTGTACAGCTGTGGATGCGGTTCAGGGGGGTGTTGTGTCACTCATCACAACACAGAGGTCATTCCCTGACCTGTGTGGTGATGTGGGTGAGTCACGCAGCTATGCTATCAGGTGACTCAGTGTCAGGTCCACAGCACGGGGACACGTTCATGTCCTGTTCTGTATGTCAGGCAGGCCATCTCATTTGGTGGCGTACACACAGACTTTATGTACCTGTACCCCTACCAGGCTGACCCAACATGATTCTTGGCCCTGTCAGCTTGAGGAGTGCTGGTATATGGGTGTCCCCCACACTCGATGTCTGCTGTGATACTATTCCTATGTTTGTTGTAGACCTGCAGCTGCTGTCAGCGGGGACTGTGGGACACGTGACATGAACATTACCCATGCCGCCTGGGTCTGGGTGTGTGTGTCCCGATTGCCCAATGATGATGTGACAGGTTGGCACCCTGTTGTCTGCAGGTCCTCTGACTATTTACCAAGGGGCAGACTGTTGCAAGGGCAGTGCCTGTATCTAGTTTTCTGCTGTTACCGTGTTGGTGGTGAGAACTCAGTGCTGTTCTGTCTGTATGTGGCTGAGTACTCCGGCCCTGAACCGGTCTGTGTTGTGTCACATTGACAACCTCCACCCTACACCATATGCCTGTGTTCACTCCACTGACTGCCATCTACCTAACCCGTACAGGTAGGAGCTGTGGGGGTACAGTGCCACATCCACCACATACACACACACCTAACACAGACTACTGTTCCAACCGTTGTGTGTGTGTGACGCCTTGTTGCCACCCACCTTCAGCATGGCGTTCCCCTGATGCGGCACGGTCCCGGAGATCAGCCATCAGCACATCCAGTCTGTGGGTGTATGGGTCCTGCATTGGTTGCGGGAGAGGCTCCCTCGTTGGCCCCTCACCAGGCTGTGGGCTGCGGACTGCAGGCCCTGTTGCTGTGCCACCTGTGCTACGGGTTTTGGGAACATCCCCTGATGCACAGGTGTCCCCCTCTGGTATGGCCTCCTCTGCCTCCTGGAACATTGGTGGCGCTTGTTCCTCCGGCTCCTCATCCACCTCCTCATCCCCTGCATCCTGCGCCCCCATGCTGCTGTAATCACCTGTAATGATAACAATCTGTGACAGCAGAAATCTGTTTGTAGTTGCCACATATATTTACGTGTCTGCTGCAGCTGACACATACATGAGGGGGTGGGGGCGTGCATGTGTGCTACCTACACACTCCCCTACACCCTCCCATACCTATATTTTGCACTCAGACATAGACACCAGCGGTACATGTCAGTGCATTGCCCCTGCCCGCTCTGTCTGCTTGACACCCAGGTGTTCATGTCCCCAATGTGCATCTTGGCCCCATCCCATGACTCTTGGCATCTGCAATACCTCTGCCACTGTTACCCTGCTTGTACCAGTTGCGCACACTTGTCACTGGCACTCCCTTTCAGACTGTTGGGACCAGTTATCAGGTCATGTTTTGTTACAAGCTACCCTTGTATGGGTGTTGACTGTGCGAGTCTGTGACCCACTCTGCTGTGCGCCTATCTGGTCTATCATCTCTGGGCTAATGCTGCACACATGCTGCGCTGGAAGTGTGTATGTGACATGTACATGCCCTGAGCCACACCCCTCACATTCATACAGGTGATGTCCAACCCTGTTGTGGGGGGTGGGATGTGGCTTCTGTGTGCAGACAGTTTTGGGGCAGGTGGGGGGGGAATGTGATTGCGGGACACATGTTGACTATGGTGTTCAACATGGCGATGCATCAGTGTTTGTGGGGGTGCAGCACACACAGGTGAGAACGGGAGGGCTACATGGTGTTGCATGTGAGACAGGTTTGGGGGGGTGGTACAAGGGGGCTGCTTTCTAAACAGTGCTGATCGGAGCCAGGTCCTGGGAGCTCATAGGTGTCAGTTGTGGGAATGAGGACAATGTCGGGCATCGTAAGGTTGTCTGTGGAAGAGTGTCATATCATTAGCCGCAACCTGAGCCATGCAAGCAAACCGTGACATCATATCTGGGGGATGACAGCCACATGGGTGGGGGGCTGTGCGCAGACCTCACCCTGGCTCAGTTACAGCACATGATTCACATGGGACACACGTTTGTCTAGAGTTTTGGTAGCACATCCCACAACAAAGGGTTTCAGTAGTTGCACACAACGGGGGTCTGATGGGACTGTGGCACGATGGGTACAGGGCAGGTAGACACGGGTAGACCAGGAGCACAGGGACACCACGGATTGCCATATGGAAATGTATCACCAGTGTCCACACAGACATGTTTGACACAACAAGCAGTGGGACCACCGCAGGGGGCTCAGAGGCTAGAGCCAAGGTGTGGGCTGCACACGTCGGACCCTTGGTCTGGACAGTATTCTGACAGCGGGTATCCCACCAGGTACTGCCCCCCTGGTGTTGCAGGGCCCTATGAGGGGGGGTACAGGTTCAGCGAGCATTGCAGGAGTCGTGCTCACACTGTAAGGGGGGTGCTGAGGACCCAGAGGTGGGGATGTAGACCTCACAGAGGACAGAGCGGACACCTGTGCATAGTTACCAGCAGAGTCCAGTCAGAGTGTTGTCTGTTGGGACAGTCCCCTTGGCATGCATCTGGAATGCCTGTGTGGGGAAACAATAACCCCCTGGGATAATGTAATTCGATCCCTGAACCAGGTCAAGGCAGATTGGGCTGGTAGCACACCAGGGATGGTGTGGGATGGGATGTTACATATGGAAACCAATGCCTCAGGAACATAACCTGTCTCTGATTCTCTCATGGAGTGCTCGACAGCCCATGTTTCATGGGGTGGACAGCAGAGGTGATGTCTGAAAGGTGAGCGAGGGGAGATGTGCCTAGATGTGCTTGTTATGTGTGTATCCTTGGGACAGGTTTGGAGGTACAGCTTTCCAGACACTGTGTATGGCATAGATTGCTGGTCTGTACTGGTGAGCTGTCTTACTTGCACCTCGCTGTCTATGTGGCACCTGGCTGATGTCACAGTAAGCTGTTGACTGTATAACATTTAGCAAGTTAGACAGATATGCCATATGTTCAGGCTGGTAGGCCTACACTATGCGGATTACCTATTTACCCCAAACGTGCTCAGAGGTTGCAGTTGAACATGCTCTGGAACAGGACAGTTTGACAAATAACAACATTGCACATTGCTACATGTAGGCTGTTGCAGATACATTTTTGCAACACTACGTATCATACATACCTGCCGATGGGTGGGCGCTGTCCAGGAGCTCCGGTAGGCCACATGTGTATATCTGCCCTAGACGGGCTGCAAGCTCCCTCTCCAGGGTTGAGAGTGGGAGGGTGAGGGGGCCTCCGCCACCTGTCCCATGCGCATGCTGTCTCTCGGCATACATCGTCTGCCTCACCCCTCGCTTGATGTCGGAGAACCTCTTCTTTAAAGTTTCTATGTCTCTATGTGGACCCCCAGCCCCAGCCACGGACACCCTTACCTCCTCCCACACGGCATTACGTGTAGCGACAGAGGTTTTGGTACTCATCCTGCCAAACAGCTCGTCGTAGTGCTCAAGCACCATAGACAGGAGGTTGTGGTTCTCCATGTCTGTGAACCTGAGGGCCCTCTTCCTCTGCGTCTCCGGCACTGGAACGCACTTGCGTTTGCCCATGTGGCTGTAACTTGGGGCCTGTGGCCCCGCAGATGGGCCTGCCACTGGCTCACGCTCCTGTGTCCCCTCACCACCAGCTGCCCCAGAAACAGGTATGTGTTGCTCCCCAACCCCCTCAGCATCACCCTCCCCCTCCAATTCCCTCTCCCTCTCCCACTCCCTCTCCATCTCCCTTCCCCCTTCACCACTCCCCACCCAACACAGAGTACCCCACCCCACCCCACACAGACCAGACCACCCTACCCTACCCTACCCTGACTAGCACACAACACAATGATGGACAAACAACAAACACGCACTCACGACGACACCACAAACCACAGTGCACAAACCACAGACCACAAACACACAGCCTCCTACACTCCTGCCCTCACTGCCATGAACTACACAGCTCTGTCGCACACACCTCAGCTCTCCTCTCACAACCCTCGATGTGTACCAGGGGTACAGGGTCCTTTATAGGTTGTGTTTGGTTTGTTCATGTTGCGCATGCGCTGTTGTGCGCGGCCTGTGGTTTGGCACGCCGCAGATGCAGTACGGCGCATGCCCTGGCGTCTGTGCGCCGCGCAGGTGCGGCTATGCTGTGCATGGGCGTGTGTATGTGGGCGGTGCACAGAGTCGCACATGCACGCAGCCCACATACACATCCCTGCGTGCCGCACACCGACGCAAGGCCATGGATGTACGCCCCCCCTGCGTGCCGCGCACAGACGCCAGCACATGCGCAGAACTGCGCTGCGCGGCAAAAGCAACCGTAAATACATCTATATATTGTCATGCAGAGATGAGTCACGTTGAGGGTTTTTTTGTAGGCGAGGTGCGTGTTTGTGGAGGGTGACAGAGTGAGCAAGGCAAGAGGTGTTGTTGATTGTATTCTGTGTGTTGGTTCTATCCCTTTGGTTTGTGTGTCTGTTGGGTTTGTGGCCTGGTCACTGTCATAGGAGGTTTGTGTGTGTGTTTGTGTGTGTTTGTTTAGCCGGGATGGAGGAGGTGATGGAAGGGATGTATGTTGCTGCATGTGCCCTGACATGTGGGCAGATGCTGCGGTTGCAGGACAGGGGAGATGGTGTCCATGGGGCTGGGCCACAGGGCATGGGTGTAGTCTCACAGCAACTCACAACTGCAGCTGTGGGGGCGGTCACAGCAGGTGCTGTTGGCGAACGGCACAGGAGGTGTGCCGAGGTGCAGGCTCGGCAGCCACGCCTCTACAGGCCTAGGGCCCAGCTCCAGGGCATGCGTGAGGATCAGGTCATCTCCCTTTACCGACTGAGCACAAGGGCTATTAGGGAGCTCTATGAGGATCTAAGACCTGATCTCGAGCCCCTGACTGATCGGTCTCATGCCATACCAGGTTTAGTCAAGATCCTTGCTGCCTTACATTTCTTTGCCTCTGGCTGTTTCCAGTCATCTGTGGCCGCAGTGGGTGGCATGAGCCGCCCCTTCTTCTCAAGATGTCTCCACCAAGTACTGCGTGCCATGGTCAGCCGGATGGGGAATTACATAGCCCTTCCTCACACTAGGCAACAGTGGGGGACCCTGAACCAGGCCTTTGAGGCGTTAGCCGGGATACCACACGTGATGGGAGCTATTGATTGCACACATGTTGCCCTGGTCCCGCCTAGAGACAGGGAGGTGGTGTTCCGCAACCGCAAACACTACCATTCCCTGAATGTTCAGGTTGTATGTGATGCTGATCTGCATATTCTGAATGTGGTCCCGAGGTTTGCAGGGTCCACCCATGACTCCTATATCCTGCATCACTCAGCACTATTCAGCCAATTCGAGGAGGGACAATATGGGGACTGTATATTGCTGGGTGAGTATTTCCATATCTCCTCTTTAGGTATGCATCTATGTAACTGTTTTAGTGGCATCTCTTGTGTGGGCGCAGTTTGCTCTCTGTGCGTTTTGAAATGTAACTACCATTACACAGACAGACGACTGTTCAGATTTTACCTTGTTACATGAGTGAGAACGTAGTGTAACAGGGTGCATGAATAGGAATGTGACATCAGGATTGTAGCAAGTTCAGATCATATCCAGATCATGGTGTTCCTGATACAACGCACGTGTGCAGATGTGTGTCCTGGTAGCAGATTTCCACTAGTGTGTGTTTGTGCCATCAGCCCACATGGGGGTGGGGGTTTGCCATTCACACCCACCTGTGGTGCCGGGTCTGTTACTGGTATTTTTGGTATGTCATGTAACATATATGTTCATGGAAATCCATACACCTACCCCTGTCATGTGTGTGTGAGGTTCACACAGTCAATCAGTACTGGGGTTGTCACACAGGATGCAGTAGATAACATGGGGTGTGGTGTGGCGAACTACAATGGATGTTCCTGGCCTTTGCAACTAGGAGTACATGTTTGCATAAGTATGGGCATGGATTTGGCCTGTGTCATGGCAAGGGAGCAACACAGTCTAGGGGTTTGCAGGGCCCTGGGCCACTGTAGATGTGCGTGATATAGGCATCATTGTATGTGCTGATCCTGCTGTTGCTGAGCATTGTGGGAAGGTGGCAGCAAGGGCAAGGGGGCTACTTAGTTGCATACAGAGAGGTGTTGGTTGCGCATGCCCAGGTAAATACTCTTCCTCTGTATATGTGATGGTTGCAACCTCATGTGGGCTATTGTGTGCTATTCTGTGGACCACAGCTTGAAAAGGCTCTGAAGATGATGGAGACAGTGCAGAGGGTGTCTACTGAAACGATTGTTGGTCAGCAGTATACAGCATATGGTTTCAGACCGATAAATGTTGATATGTAGACCTTGGAGGACAGGGGGAATAGAGTTGATGTGGTTTTGATCTTCTCACACCTGACTGCCATACATGTTCTGGGCGTGAGCCTCCATTGCAGCACAGCACATGTTTGTGTTGTGTACTATGCTGACATATACTTTGAACATGTGATCAGTGTATTGGTGGTCTAGTCTGACGTTGGAGGTGTTTGAGATGGGGACCACAACTGCAGTACAATACTTATGTGCCACACATAGCGGATCTCTAGAAGTAAAACTGTGACAGTTGGGTTATTGGGCATGTATGTACAGGCTCCCTAGGCCATGTGTCGGATTTCACCAAACATATATCTGTTTATCTTAAATACATAGTTGTGATGTCCGTACGTTATGTCCGGATGCGTTCTGCATTTGTTTCTCACGTCTATACCTGTGTCAATTTGGGGGTACAGGCGCTCATGCAGTCACATGCAACATTTCTTTCTGCAGGTGATGCCGGGTATGGGTGTCGCCCCTGGCTGCTGACCCCTGTGCGTCAGCCACGGACACGTGCAGAGCGGAGGTACAATGAGGCCCATGCCTCCAGCCGCTCTGTCATAGAGCGCTCCTTTGGCGTGTTGAAAAGTCGCTTCAGGTGTCTGGATACGACAGGCGGGGCCTTACAATATAGGCCAGTGACTGTGGCAGTGATAATCATAGCCTGTTGCATCCTGCACAACATTGCTCTCAGGCACGATATTCCTGCAGAGATTAATGAGGATCTGGAGGAGGATCCACCGTGCCCCCCTGTGCGTGCCAGTGGTGACACACAAGTGGGCACAGTGGTCAGGCGGAGGCTAATTGCAGACATCTTCTCTGGTACATATTGCATATATTCCCACATAAATGTGCTGTTATGTGTGTGTGATGTTTATAACGGTTGATGTTGCAGGACATATGGCACTGAGATGCAACAATGCATTGTGATTAAACTTAACATCCCAAGGACACATATAGCCATGAGTGTGTGACCAACAATGTGGACAGGGCACAGCAGCATCTGTTGGTGGATTATGTGGGTGGGTGTTGATACGCCTTTCACAGCTTTTGGGGGTCACATTCCCAGGTAATGGCTGGTTCTGATAGCAGCTGCTGTGCAAACACAGTTAGTGGTTTTGATGGTCTGTGTGGGGCAAGGTGTAAGGCATATGGTGCAGTGTTCCCAGTGGGAGGGGGGTGCATGTTTGTGTACTGTTCTCCTGCGGTGTATTTGTTTATATTGTATACTTTTTTGCTGCTTGTGTGGTTGTTCTGCTCGTGTCAGCTGGCTATGTATGTATGTTTCCTGTGTGTGGTGACACATGTCATACATAGCACAGTACACATGGCCATGATTACCTTCCAAACATGGTGTTAATTAGTGGTGACAGGTGTTACTGCAACCCCACAGTGTGCCCTAATGTATACATCATCACCTGGGGCTGACATGGCTATATTGAGGGATGGGGACCTGTGCAGTGTGCATCCAGGGGGCCATATCATTGTTTTTGTTTTGTTTGGAATATAGCCAGTGCGTGCATTGATGCATATGTACACACATACAGATGTGATGCACGTCTGATCAGCAAAGGGTGGGTTACAGTGGCCAAGTGCTATGCTGCATGTGTAGGTGTGTTTTGTGTCTAGTGGTTTGTCATGGGGACATGGGATATGTAGCTGATGCTATCTCAACATATGCCACATGGCTCAACGTGTCATCAGACTCTGGAACTTGTTACCAGAGGATGGTGTATGGCCTGTTAGTTTATCTGTGCTTAGGAACCAGTTTGGACATGTTCCTTGCGTAAAGGTCCATATCGGACTATTACAAAGGGACCCAGGATAATCGGTGCTTGACCCTGCTCAGGCATTGTGGAACCTGAGTATTTTGTGGATACTACTAGGTATATATGACCTAGATTGACCACTGTTGGGGGCAGGGTACTGGGCCTGATGGACCTCTGTCTGACACAGTATGGCGTATGGCATATCTTACATGCTGTGGATGTGTGTGGGGCAAGGGAACACAGTACACATCAACAACTACCTTGCGCACCCTGGCGAGGGCTGTAATGTCCACATACACACAGAGACCTAGATGAGCATTATTTGTTTGAGGCACACATGTAGGCTATCCATGGTTTCACATTCTCACTGTCACACAGGGGGCTGACATGCAGCCATCATGGTCCTGTCACAAACACACATCGGGGTGTGGTTTTGAGGACGTGGCGCTGACCTTGCCATATATTTCCACACATCATTATCACACAGCTGTCAATATTATTTGGGGTCTGAAATGTACACTGCAGGATATGTTTGTGACCCGTGGATACAGGAGCTGTACATGCATATTTCCATGTATTTCAGCAATTTACAGTGGGGTGACAGACAACATTGGGAGGGCACTACACACGGGGAGGGGGTATTGGTGGCAAAATGGGGGACACAGACTAGTATTGTGACCATGGGATGGGCCATAAACAGGGTGGGAGCAGACACCTCTATAGACCATTGTGTACAACAACAGAGAGGTAAGGGAGGCGACAGAGGGATTCCAGGGACCTTTATTTAGCAGCAAATACCTCCGTCCTGACTCTCCCATGAGAGAGATCAGTACAGTGTGATAGTGAACAGTCAGTCCGTAGGTCATGTTGTGGGGTCTGACAGCTGCGTACAGGGAGGTGCAGTGTGTGTTTCAGACCTCGGACATTACATATGTTTGTTTCTCTTGTGTTTTCCACTGCACAGGACATACTTCGTGAGGATGCTCTTGCTGTGGTGCATTGCCACATGACTGTACATCAGCCAGGATACTGTGGTCCGGGGTAGGTGGATCTACAGCTACATTGTCTCTGCCTGCAGTCATGGGGGAGAACATGTCATCTGGGATGTGTCCTATTGTGCAGATGTTGTTGTTAATTTGTATCCTTGAGCCTCCCTTACCCATATCTTCCTGTTGTCACACATATCCCATGTGTTTGTGTCCATTATGTATGCTGCAACACTGTTTCAGTCCATTTTACAGCATAGATACATGTGTTTGTGGTATTGTTTGTTTTTGAGGGAACCAACACTTGCTGCCTCCCCCAACACTGTTAGATCAGCCTCAGCAGGGTATCACTGCATGTCCCTGGGCCTTCATGTGCACAAATTTGCACTTGTGCACATAAAGGCCATGTCTCACAGCTGTCCCGCTGACCTGCGCACACTGGGTGGGTGCATGTTTGTAGGTTGACTCTGTGGCGATGCGCTGTCCAGTCAGAGTACATAATCATGTGCTGTGAGGTGTTTAAGCACCTGGGGGGCAGCGGTGACTGTGCTACCTCTGCCATATTGCTGTTTACCTTGTCGACATTCTCAACATGTGTTGCGAGCTGTGAGCAGAACTATGTCTGGTGTTTTGAGGGACCACTGTTGAACAACATTTCTTTATCTCAGGTATCAGCATGATGTGGACATGCATCAACAGTGACTTGACATGATGATTCTACATGTTTGGCTGACATTGTCTCCCTTCACGGTGACCTGATGTGGCTGTGTATTCGCTCAAGGACTCGATGACATACACATGATGCACACACAGGGTATGTTGCACCTTTGTCATTTGGGGATTACATCTGGCTGTACCAGTTGATGTGTTACTGTGTGTCTGATGTACATGTCATGTTGCCTCTCTCTGTTCACACAAACAGATGCATATAGTGTGTAGCAGTGAGATGCCTGTGTGACATGGAACAGGACATGACCATATCCATGTGACACCCGTGTCTACATTGATATTTCATGATGTTAACAATATGCAATTTTGTTTCTGTTCATATCATGTCACGTTTGCCCCTGCATCCCTTTCTTCTGTATTTTGTAAGGTGTAACTCTCTGCTATTTGTGTTCTTTTTGCAAGGTGTCTAATGTGACCCTACTTATCCTCTCCTGACACAGGACAGAAGACATACCAAACACATTTCGTACAGTGCATCTGGACTCCCCATCAAACACCTGTTGGGGGAATGACAGCCATGGAATGTTTCCTGGATACCTGTGCCATTGGATGTTTGATGTATGAGAGTGGGACACATGCCTGTGATGGGCAGTATTTCCCTTGGACTGCTGCTTTGGCCATGACAAACCTGTACAACACACTGTTTATGCCATGCTGTGGCTGGTGGTCCTGCTCATTGCAGGGGACACTAATGACCTGTCACGGACTGTGGCATATTGGGATGTGACACCTGACTATGAATGGCCAGGATTGCCTGGGAGGCTGTGACCTGACCTGTTTGATTGCAGATACACTTTGCTCTTTGGACGCTGTGTGTAGCAGGGACTGACATTGTCACTGTATGTTGTACATACCTCCCCATTTGTAGAGATGTGGTGTTTTCGACATGTGTGTGACATGGCACACAGGATACAGTCACCTTTTTTTTGGAACACAAGCATACAGACATATTTGTGCCATTGGGGCAACGATGTAGCGGTCGTATTAGGTATGTACACCTGACCTACCCCGGAACATGATAGAGATTTTGCCCCAACAACGCTTTCATGCCCACCACCATTCTTGATTAATGTTTTGCATTGGCCAAAGGGTGTTTACATGCATGTGTGGCATCACTGTATCATGTTGGTCTGTGGATGGTGGTTGTGCTTATGACTGACTATGTTGGTGAGCCACAGCATGTGGACCTATGTCTTCGGTGTGGTACCTGTAAGATGTTTGCCCATATCAACATGCTGGTTATTGTGTTGTTTTCAATGACAGACGTGACACTCTGCATGTATGTACATACCTTGTATTGCACATCTGTACGTTCCTGCTTATCCCCTGCGGGAATGACCCTCTCATTGCCCAATTATATTTGCTGTGTGGCAGTGTGGGTGTCCATTGTTCTTCCTCAATTCTTCATTCCATGTCCCGTGCGATATGTGTCCAAACACTGTCTACCCAACAAACACTGCAGGGGACCTCCGGCATGGTGTCATCTCTGCAGTTTTCTGCAGGTTGTGTTGTTTGTATTCTCTCTGTGTTCATGTACCTCTGCTACCTGTTAGCAGATGCTCATTATGCTTTGAAGGATTGTTTGGGTCTACATTGTCGCCTTTCTGATTTGTATATCAGGCATTGGGGGTGAGTTTGGACAGTACTTCCATAATGTTTTTTCACCATTACAACATTGTGACAATATATGTTTTTTTAGTTTGTGTGCCTCCTGTGTTGCCGGATGGCTATGTTTGGGTGGACAGGTGATGTGTTGTCGATCCTCATGATGACACGCCTACAGCCTACATGACCTCATATGTGCGTTACACATTTGAGGCATGCATTAGCAGGTGGGTGGTGTGGGCCTGCTGCCCAGTGCATAGTATGCACCTGATGCACATTATATCTTGTGTCCCTCATTTGGGTTCAATGCAGTGTCCTTTCTGTGGGATGTGATTTGTTGCCGTGCTAAATGGTTATTTCTCATTGACCAGGGATGCACTCACCTTGATATCATGATAGCACTGTCTACAGTACCTGTGAGCATTAACCCAAATAAAGATATGTATGTGACAGACATTTGTCTCTATTGCTGCTTGATCATGTTCACAAACATGCAATGCAATGTGTGCCTTTTGATCAGTCCTGACTCCGTGTGACCCTGTAAGCCCATGGTTTTCTAGGCAATGTCAGTGTATATAGATTGTCGGCTCTTTCCTCCAAGGTCATGGGGGGTCACATGCCTTGCCTAAGGCCACATAGGGTGCTAGTGTGATCTTAGGCCTGTTTGCTTGGTGTCAAGGTCAGTTTTCACAACACTAGGCTACTCCTCTGCTCTTTGCGCACATTTACACCAGTATCGGCTGATTTGCTGGTCATGTTCATGTGCCACCTGGGCTCACATCCTTGTACAGTGGCAGCTGTGTATATGTCTGCCATTTGCCACATCACTGGGTATTACAGGTTCCCAAACAGACCCTGCATTTGGATTATTTGTTCTGGCTTGTGCTCAGTGTGCTGTTGGTGAGAGTGGTTATTGGCATGTGTTTTAATTCAGTAGTTTTGCAGGTTTGATCCCCACATGTGCTTCCCCCCCATTTATTTTCTGTTGTGCTACCTGGACCATTAGGTACCAGCAATTTCATCACCTCTACACACACCCTTCCCTCTCTTCACTCTACAGCAAGGTGTGCACTCTGTGCTGCCTAGGCCTCAGGTATTATCTGTCAAATAGGTGGCTTTCTTTATGGGGTTTACATGACAGTGCACCTGTGTGTTTGGTAGTGCTGTGTTTCAGCTGGTGTGTGGTACACCTGCTTTCATGTTGCGTTATCTGCTGTCCTGTCCCTGCTTGCTAACTAGCTCCCCCGAGCATCCTCTGACGCCCTTGGGGTTTAGTTTCTTTCCTCTGAGAACCACTGCTCTATTGCATGCTGTATCCACTGCATAACATGTGATTGTGTGTGTGTGTGTGTGTGTGTGCATGTGTCCCTGGTCCATAATACAGACTGTGATCTGATCTGTACACAGCAGATATGCATGTGCTTCTGCTCATGATTACTGTTGTGGGTTTGCCTTTTCGGCCAGCCAGCAGTCATCTTGTATGATGGCCTCACTATTTTTGTATGCAGCCTTGGCTAATGAGCTCACAGTGGTGGTGCGGTCTACCGGTTGGTGCATTGGCCTTTGTGGTAGTGGTGGTAGGTGGTAGGCCTCTCTGTTGTCTTTGATGTGTATGCTTGTCCTGCAGAGGTGGTTTGCATTTGTATGACAGCCATTTGTGTGCAGATTAGTGCTGTGTGCACCTTGTACCCTCATCAGAGTTGGGTACCATCCTTCTGTCCATCTTATGTCTGCCAGCTGTTGTGCCATCCTACCCTGCTGTGCATGCTGGTACACCATGTCCTGCACTCCTCCACATTACTGCACTTCATCTCTCCCAGGATGCCTCTCGTGTGTGTGCTCTGCATAGCACTGCTACTCCCTTGTCATCCTGATATTTCACCTATCCTGCCATTTCTGCCTCCTCTGCTGCCCACATCTTCCCATCCTCTGTCACACACTATCATTCAGGCATGGTACATTACTATCACTCTGTGCTTAGCTACAGCTTGACCCAGTAACACAACAGAACAGTCCCAGCACAAATTTAACCATAGCTTTCTCCTTCTTACTATCATTCAGTCAGATGTGTGTCAATAGTTTGAGTATGTTAACAGGTTCAACTGATCATATATTCCATGTAAATAGTTCATCCATGTTTTTCCCTGTTTATGCTCCTGTTATATGTAACACCAAACAGCCTGTTGTACTGGTCTTTATTGTGTTCTCTGTAACCCGCACTGATACCAAATACTGCAGTATATAAGACATGGAAATAAATACAAGCACAGACATACATGCATATATATGTTTGTCCATTTCTGGAGCTGACACATGGCCTCGGTCTGAGTTGTGTGCTCCATCAGCTGTGATCTACATGCTTCTGTAACTTCAGCAATGTCTTTCCTTTCAGCTCTGTGCAGTGTTTGGGCTACATGTGGGTTTGGCACATACCTGTGTTGTACTTCACATTGGTGGATCTTCCTGCTCTTGGCAAACGTCTTTGAGTTCACCTATATATCCTTGGGTCATATTATGTCACACACCTTTGATTCAGGCAGCTTATGGGGTACCAACTATGGTGCCCTGGGAGTTGGCAACCTTTCAATATCTCCGCTGGGGAACATTATAACTCGCCTTTACTGCCGTGTTTGTTTACGATGTGCGTTCTGGTGCACCCTACATGGTACATTAATTTATGGCACTAGGGTGTTCATCTTTTTAGATGGCATCACAGATTGCTGCACACTTGCATGCAGCCAACACACGTACCTATGCCAGCCTTATTCACTGCTCATTTATATTCATGACCCCTGCACCATCGGTCCATGTCCTAAACATTGGGCTACACTGCTGTTCCTTCTTGCATGTCTGCACACCTACTTGATATTTGCATTTGTTACAATGCATAGTGCTGACAGCACAAACAGTGCTAGGACCCTGCCCTGCCTCATACAGCAACCTATGATGGGCCCTATAAACCACATTGTGGGGTGCCATGGTGGACAATGGACTTCCAAATGTGCCCTCTAGGGTACCTTGTGGGGCGCCTTCTGCATCACCTTATATTACAGTGCATTGAGAGTGCATTTGCTAGCAATAGTAATTACAGGACACCCGTAACATGTCTCCTCGAGCAATATTCATGATAATAGGTAATGGCTCAGCCAGCCTTATTTAATGGGCACAGCAGGGGATTACACCAATCATCATTGGTCAGTGTCTTAAACATTGTTCTGTGGCTCTATTTCTGTGCTTGCATATCAGCAGAACGCCTCATACCTCCCCAAACGTACAGCATACTGTTTTATGCCGGCCAAAATCACAGAGGCTCCGAGGGCAATATTACCCATGACAGACAATGCATATGCCTCATGCAGACTTTTTCGTTGCGCACAACGGGGACTTGAAACTCTGATCCCTCGTAACATATTAGCGCGCCGCCTTCTGCTGCCCACTATTTCTGTGCCTCGTAAAATAGCACCTGAGCCAGCCATCTTCGTTGGGCACTGTGGGGGATTGAACCCCTAATCCCTGCACCACTGGTCAGCGTCTTCACCATTGTGCTGTGGCTCTGCTTCTGTGCCCCAGGACAGCGCGCCGCCTTATGCCGCACACTATTGATATGCCTCGTAACATATTAGCGCGCCGCCTTCTGCTACCCACTATTTCTGTGCCTCGTAAAATAGCACCTGAGCCAGCCGTCTTCATTGGGCACTGCGGGGGATTGAAGCCCTGATCCCTGCACCACTGGTCGGCGTCTTCACCATTGTGCTGTGGCTCTGCTTCTGTGCCCCAGGACAGCGCGCCGCCTTATGCCGCACACTATTGATATGCCTCGTAACATATTAGCGCGCCGCCTTCTGCTACCCACTATTTCTGTGCCTCGTAAAATAGCACCTGAGCCAGCCGTCTTCGTTGGGCACTGCAGGGGATTGAACCCCTGATCCCTGCACCACTGGTCAGCGTCTTCACCATTGTGCTGTGGCTCTGCTTCTGTACCCCAGGACAGTGCGCCGCCTTATGCCGCACACTATTGATATGCCTCGTAACATATTAGCGCGCCGCCTTCTGCTACCCACTATTTCTGTGCCTTGTAAAATAGCACCTGAGACAGCCGTCTTCGTTGGGCACTGCGGGGGATTGAACCCCTGATCCCTGCACCACTGGTCGGCGTCTTCACCATTGTGCTGTGGCTCTGCTCTTCTGCTTCCACATCATCGCGCCCCTTATGCCTCCTGTGCAGCTTTCCCACGCGCTGAGGTGCAGGGCTCACATGGGCGCCGCGCACCTTGGCGCATATGTAAATCGCGTTTTTTTCTTTTTCGGGCCGGAACGCCCACTCCTTATATGGCACACGCACACTACCGCGGCCCCGCACGTTAGGAATGTTTAGTAAACATGCCCCTAAGTAAAATAGTAAGGGAGTCATTCCAAGCTGCATTTAGCCGGGATGGTCGTCCGGGTCGGATGTCTATCCATGCTAAATGCCAGGACCATATCCCCTGCTCAAAGCTCTCCACACATACATAGGAGATATGTGGGGAGCTCTGGACAGGGGCAGGAAGGGCGGGCCAAGGGAGGATCGAGGGCAGGCAGTGGGCGGGGATGTGACCTCAGGACTTACAAGGCGATCCTGAGGTCAGTCCCATACGTCTGGGGTTGCCAACATCGACCGGAGACTTATTCTACCTCAGAGATGGAATAAGTCCCCCTGGATGCTGGGGGACTGGGGTGGAAGAGCTTCCCAGCAGCTTGACCCTGCCTTTGGAAGGTCACATTGGGGGTCAGGCTGCGGGGAAAGAAAGTTGTTGCAGACAGCTGGGGATTGCAGCTCCTTAATGGAACTGTGGTGCCTCTGCGGCTCCATTAAGGAGCCTGGCTGAGTTAGCCTGGCAAGTGGCTGGATGTCATGTGAACACCATACCCTTTCTTCAGCAATGTCTACAACAACAACATCAAAATATGGTCTGCATGACATAGGGAAGAAACTGAAGAGTCAAAATCGGTGTGACTTCCACTTAAAACAACAAAGTCCCAGATGTAACCACTTCTTGCCTCACATAGTTCAAAGGACTTTATCCCCAAATTAGCTCTTTTGATTGGAACATACTGCTTGAATGAAAGCCACTCTTTTGGGTGCGTACAGTTCCCTGAAATTTTGATGAAATAAATTCATGACGGGTTTCAGTGTGTAAAGTTTAGCAACATTCTATTTCAGCTGATGTATGCACTCTTGTTTGATTAAGACTTACTGGAGGATGTAGTAAAAGCTATTAGTGTAGCTGGGTTTAAAAAAGGTTTGGACAAGTTCCTGGAGGAAAGGTCCATCAGCCATTATTAAAGGGGACCCGGGAAATTCAATCCTTGCCCCAATACAAGCACTGCGGAACCTGTGTCTTTTGGGAAAACTGCTAGGTACTTGTGACCTAGATTGTCCACTTTTGGAAACAGGATACTAGGCTTGATGGACCCTGGTCTGACCCAGTATGGCATATCTTATGTTCTTATGCAGAAATTTCATAAGCAACGAAAATCGCAACTCAGGAATTGTATCGTAAAATATTGGGGTGTCGAGAAGGGGATGATGGCTAAGTATTGTACTGTTTTAGGTTTATGTACAAGACCTCAAAGTTAAAGCAGAACAAGAAAAACATGGATTTCTGCAGTCAGTTGATTTCCAGTTTTCTGCTCTTGACCTTGGTTTCAAGGTATGTCTGGCAATGAACTGTTCTGCATGCCAGTTTGTTTAATTGACAATGATGTTTACTATTTCATCAGCAATGAACAATTTTAGATAGACAACCTCAGCTGAATCATCATCCATCTGAAACCTTTTGCCTGGAACACCAGAAAACACAAAAGAGTTTCTGCTGGAAGAAAGTTTTTATGGACCAAACAGATGGATTGGTGGTTGCGCCAGTGGTATCACTTTCGGATTCAGACTCTGATCCGACGCTACTATCACCACCTATGTAGTCATCATCCAAACTATCCACTTCAAAATCAGAATCATCTATTTATGAATCTGGAGAAAGAGATGAACTATCATCTGCTAAAGCTTCTTCCAAAATATGCATCGCGGTGCATTTGCCAGCTCTGGATGCCATTGTCTCTCCGCAGTGAGCATCTTACTGAAAGAATAGGTAAACCATCCCGACTGCCTGCAAATGCTTGCAGGTGAAGACTTCCTACCCCTGCACCATTTGCCACTGCTCCCCCAATCACCTCCAGCATCAGCAATCACTCTTTGAAGTCTGAAAGATATGGCAGCTCCGGAAAACAGCAGCAAACCCTCCTGCCAAAACTGGAGCAGCTCAGCCATACATAGACACAGCTGAGCTGCTCCGGTTTTAGCAGGAGGGTTTGCCCTTGTTTTCCGGAGCTGCCATATCCGTCAGACTTCAAAGAGCAATCATTGATGCTGGAGGTGATTGGGGGAGCAGTGCTTGACTGGCAATTGGTGCAGGGGTAGGAAGTCTTCACTTGCAGTCATTTCCACTATTCTGTTCCCTGGGTGGAATGAGAAGGCAAGTTAACTTGGCTTCCCCATTTGCTAAATGGCAATGGGAGGACAAGTTAACTTGACTTTCCCAGTTAAGAGGTTAAAGTAAGGAGAAGGGACAGAGGACAAAGAGGTATGAATAGTAACAATACTGACTACTGTCTGACAAATCAACAAATACTCTATGGATCAATTTCTACAAGACAAGTTGCTTCTGGTTTAGGTATCCTTTACCACAGGTGTCGAAATGTGCACCCATTCCTGATGACATAGGAGTGCACTTCAACCAAGTACATTTCAGCCTCACTTGAATCCAGGGTAATTTTTTATCTCCAGGAACAAGCAGGAATGAGTCTTCACATATGGGTACGTCGGTACCGACGGAACCTGACCGGGAACGCTCCCCAGCTTCCCAAAAAGGAAAGCTTTTGGGAGCATCCCACAGCGCCTGCGTGCTGCTTTCCCGCCTTTCCTAACCGCCTCTCCTCAGTTCTTCTTTGCCGCGGAGCCAGCAGGTCGTGTTCCTGTCACCGCTGAAGAAGTTCTTTGTTTTATTTTATTTCTTTGGTCGCGCGTCTGCCTCCCCCGACTTCGGACCGGTACCGCCGGTCTTTTCTTTCTTTTCTTAAAAAAAAAACAAAAAACAATATAGTTTTTCCCTCACTTAGTGTGTTTTCTTCTTTTGGGCCTTAGGCCCCACAAAGAATTTTTCCTCATGGAAAAACAACCCTCCGGGTTTAAAAAATGCACTAAGTGCAGCGGTACTATTTCTGTTACTGACACCCATGAATGGTGTCTTAAATGTTTGGGTCCTGAATACTCCATTCCGGATTGTCCGTCCTGCTCGTTGATGTCTAAACGAGGTTTACAGAACCGAGCAGCCAAGCTCCATGTGCTGTTTCCCTCTGATGCAGCTTCAGTGGCATCAACGTCTTCCAGGGCTTCTTCCTCCTCCCATGGATCTCAGGTAACCAAACATAAATCCAGCCGGTCCTCGAAGGGTAGATCTCCTTCCAAGCATCGAGATGCCTCCGGGCTTGCCCTCGAGGATCCTACACCGGCAAAACAACCCCGGCGGGAAGCTCCGGCTTCCAAAGATCCACCTATGGGGTTACAGGTTGACATCGATGGCACGGCCTTGACCGATCACCTGTTAGAATGCTCTGGGGTACCGGCGTAACCTTCCGGTAGCGAATTCCAGGCATTCATGGCATCGATGGATCACAATGTTCTATCCATGCAGCAGGCTATCACGGCCTTCATTCAAGCTGCGATGCCGCTGATACCACAACAGACTCCGTTGTCGGTATCGGCTCCGGTACCGGCACCAGCGCCGGTACCGGTACCGACTGCATCGACATCGACCAGGATGCTGACTGCAGCAGTTCCCTGTCCAGGGATGCTCGTCGGTACCGAACCGGTACCAACGACGCCCGATGTCGATACCTCTCGATACGCGTACCGAGCTTTAGAAGAGCACCCTGACAGGAGATATTTTGATTCCTCTGATGATTCTAATACATCAGAGGAGTCTGCTGAAGCCATAGCCCTTACTGAAGAGCCTTCTTCTCCAAAAAGAAGAATGTCTCCTCCAGAGGACTTATCCTTTCAAGACTTCATAAGAGAAGTGGCTAAAGGACTTTCTATTTCAGTAACCTCTGAATCAGAGCCTAGAGCTAAAAATTGGATATTTTAGGTTATTCTAAGGCTCCTAAAGAGGCAGTCACCTTGCCAATTCATGAAATTCTTTATGAGCACATGATTGACTTATGGGAGACTCCTCTCACTATCTCTCCTCATTCTCGAAGATTGGACACTATGTACCGTGTCCCTCCTTGTCCTGGTTTTCATAAAACACAGCTTCCCCACCATTCTATTGTGGTGCAGTCAGCTATGAAAAGGATGAAGAGTGCAAAAAGACACTCCTCTGCCCCTCCAGGACGAGAATGCAGGATCTTGGATGCTTTTGGTAGGAAAATCTTCCAAGCCAGTATGCTCATTGCCAGAATCAACTCCTATAGTCTTTACATGGGTATGTTTCTAAAAGAAGTTGCAGATAAGCTGCACACTTTCCTCCCTTTTCTTCCAGAGGATAAAAGTGAGGAATACCTTCTTTGGCTCAAGCATACTCAAGACATTTCAAAGTTTTCCAACCGTGCAGCTTTTGACTCCTTTGAAGGTGCCAGCAGAGCTTCGGCCATTGCCATAGCTGCTCGCAGAATTGCTTGGCTCCAAGCTTCTGATTTAGAACCTTGGGTCCAGGATGGTTTAGGAAATCTACCCTGTACAGGTGAAAATCTGTTTGGCAAAGAGTGGCAAATAAAAGCCACTGAAATGGATGCAGAAAATTCTGCTCTGGATAGACTTTCAAAGTCAACCTCCATTCCTGCCAAGAAAAAACCTTTCAAGAAGTATTTTTTCAAAAAGGGCAGATTCCCTTCTACTTCTGGCCAACAATCATCTACAGGTCGCTTTGCTACTAAGCGTCAGCAACCTAAACAGGCCAGGCCTAAGTCTACAGGGGCTGCTGCAACTCAGCAGGCCCAACCTCCTCAGGGTTTTTGACTTGATGCTAGAGAACTTAGCCTTTCTGGCTCTGAAACAGCCAGAGCCTCTTAGCATTCCAGGAAGGTTAGCTCATTTTGTTCCCAGATGGGAGCAAATTACAACAGAGCAGTGGACCCTCTCCATCATAAGGGAGGGCTACAAACTTCATTTCTTAAACCTTCCTCCTCACACCATGGTGAGACACTTCAATTCTCCAACATCTCTTCTCGACCTTCTAGGTCAGGAGGTGGCTACCCTTCTTGCCCAAGGGGCAATAGAAGAACTACCTCTTCCTCAACAAGGGTCAGGGTTTTACTCCCCCTATTTTCTCATCCCAAAGAAAACAGGGGGCCACAGACCCATATTAGATCTCAGAGAATTGAACAAATTCCTATACAAGGAGAAATTCAAAATGCTTTCTCTGGGCACTCTCCTTCCATACCTTCAGAGTCAGGATTGGCTTTGTTCTCTAGATCTCAAGGATGCGTACACACATGTCCTCATCCAACCTTCTCACAGAAGGTTCCTCCGTTTTCTTTTCAAAGGAAAGCATTACCAATACAGGGTGCTTCCTTTCGGTCTGGCCTCTGCTCCAAGAGTGTTCACCAAATGCATGGCAGTAGTAGCTGCATTTCTACGCACTCTGGGAATATTTGTATTCCCATACCTGGACGACTGGCTCATCCGAGCTCCATCTCAGTCAGAGGCCCAGACTTCCCTGGACCGCACAAGGCACATTCTGCAGTATCTGGGACTTGTGGTAAACCTCCCAAAGTCCCAGCTCACCCCTACTCAGTCCCTAGAGTTCATAGGGGCCTGGCTGGATGCTACCACTGCAAGGGCCTATCTTCCTCAGGCCCGTTGCCTACGCCTAGTGCAGTTAGCCTCCCAGATTCAGTCAAAGAGCCATTTAACTGCCCGGGAGCTGCTGCAACTGCTAGGCCACATGGTATCCACAGTGCATGTGGTCCCCTATGCTCGCCTTCACATGAGAGCAGCTCAATGGACTTTGTCCACCCAGTGGACTCAAGCATCAGGTGCTCTGTCAGACCAAATATCAACCTCCAGGTGCCTCTTTTGGTCTCTCCAGTGGTGGAAGTCCACCCAAAATTTGTTTCTGGGGTCCCCCTTCCAGCAGTTGTTACCCCAGGCAACCCTCACAACAGATGCCTCAGAAACAGGTTGGGGAGCTCATCTGCAAGACCTCTCCACTCAAGGCACTTGGTCTCCACAGGAGACCTCTCTCCATATCAACCACTTGGAGCTCCGAGCAGTTTTTCTAGCTCTCCAGGTCTTCCATATCCTGCTCAGCTACAAGACAGTCCTCATTCATACGGACAATCAAGTAGCAATGTTTTACATAAACAAGCAAGGAGGAACTGGCTCTCTGTCGCTTTGCAACGAAGCTTCAAGATTGTGGGCCTTCGCCAGAAAGCATCAAATCCATCTCCTGGCCGTATACCTTCCAGGAATCCAAAACTCTTGGGCAGACAGACTCAGTCGAGTTCTGCTTCCACACGAATGGTCCCTGCACATGGACCAAGTACTCAGAATCTTTCAGGAATGGGGAACCCCGGACATAGACCTCTTTGCAAGTCCGTGGAATGCCAAACTTCCCCGGTTCTGTTCCAGAATTCCGTGTCAGGGAGTTCAGGCCAAGGATGCCTTCCTCCTTCACTGGGGTCAAGACTTCCTGTATGCCTTTCCACCCATTCCTTTAATTCCCAAGATTCTGTTCAAACTCCAGAGGGATCAAGGATCTATGATCCTCATAGCTCCACGCTGGCCATGCCAAGTGTGGTACCCTCTACTTCTACATCTCTCTCAAGCTCCCTCCCTAGACTTGGGAGCTGCTCCAGACCTTCTGTCTCAGGAGGAGGGGACTTTGTGGCACCCAAACCCCAAGTCCCTTCGCCTCAGAGCTTGGTTGCTGAAGGCCTAGACCTTCAGGATTGGAATCTTTCTCAGCAGGTGAAGGATATCCTTCATGCTTCCAGGAAACCTTCTACTAGATGTTCCTATGCTTTCAAATGGAAAAGGTTTTCCATTTGGTGTACTGAGAAGGGTCTTGACCCTCTAGCACTACCTTTGAATTCTCTATTGGAATATCTCCTGCATCTTTCCAATGCAGGCCTTAAGACAAATTCAGTAAGGGTCCATTTGAGTGCTATAGCAGCATCCCTTAAGCCCATCAATGGACAACCAATTTCCTCTCATCCTCTTATTGCAAGATTCATGAGAGGCCTAACTTTAACTAAACCTCCCATTAGACCTCCTCCGGTGGCATGGGACTTAAATCTGGTTCTTGGTCAGCTTATGAAGCCACCTTTTGAACCCTTAGCCACCACCTCCCTGAAATTTCTTTCCTGGAAGGTTATTTTCCTCATTGCAGTCACCTCAGCTCGCCGCATCAGTGAACTGCAAGCCTTAGTGGCTAATCCACCTTATACAAGATTCCATCATGATAAGGTAGTCCTTAGGACCAATCTTCACTTTATGCCTAAAGTGGTCTCATCTTTTCATCTTAATCAAGAGGTATATTTACCTGTCTTTTTTCCAGCTCCTCATGCATCAAGTGCAGAGAGGAATCTTCATACTCTGGATTGTAAGAGAGCTCTTGCCTTTTACTTACAAAGGACACAGCAACATAGAAAGTCTTCTCAACTCTTTGTTGCTTTTGATCCCTCTCATTTGGGACTTCCAGTCTCTAAGAGGACACTGTCCAATTGGATTGCTCAGTGTATTTCTTTCGCCTACCAGAGTAAGAACCTTTCTCTGGAGAGCCATGTCACAGCTCATAATGTGAGGGCCATGGCTACCTCTATGGCTCATCTAAATTCTGTGTCCATCGACCAGATCTGTCGAGCGGCCACCTGGGCCTCGGTTCATACCTTCACAGCCCATTACTGCTTGGACAAGGACTCCCGCTGGGTTGCCTTGTTTGGTCAGGCTGTTCTCAAACACCTGTTCCATTCTTAATCAACTCCTGCCCTCCTTCCCAGAATGGATGCCTGAGGTCCATAGGAGGAGGTAGAGCCCTTCCCAGGGCCTCATAACCTGAGGGATCTCCCAGGCATCTCTAGCTAGGGAGTCCCCATATGTGAAGATTCATTCCTGCTTGTTCCTGGAGATAGCACAGTTACTTACCTGTAACAGGTGATCTCTGGGAACAGCAGGAATAAGTCTTCACAACCCACCCACCTCCCCTAGGAGTTGTATCTCTCTTTCTATCTTTCCTTTCCTCTCTCTTTGTCTCAGCTTTAAAACCGTACTGAGGAGAGGCGGTTAGGAAAGGCAGGAAGGCAGCGCGCAGGCGCTGTGGGATGCTCCCAAAAGCTTTCCTTTTTGGGAAGCTGGGGAGCGTTCCCGCGTAGGCTCCGTCAGTACCGACGTACCCATATGTGAAGACTTATTCCTGCTGTTCCCAGAGATCACCTGTTACAGGTAAGTAACTGTGCTTTATTTTTCCTTGATTCCTTGGGGAAATTTACTGAACCTCTCTAGCAATTCTGTGGAAAATCTGTATGAATTTACTTATTTAACAGGGTTTCTTTTATACCGCCTTTGTACCAAGGCAGTTTACATAGAACAACAATAACAAACTCATAGGAGTTGAAATTACATAGAACTCATGGGGATACAAACTTGGATTTAACAACTTGGGAGTGAACAGATTTCAGCAGTGTGAGAATGAGGCGTGGTATATGTAGCTATGTGATATCATTTGGTCCAAAGTGTTCAATGAAAAGATGTGTTTTTAAGAGTTTCTTCATATCTTTTATAGTCTGTGCAGATCTGATGGGTTCTGGTAGTGGGTTCCGGATTGTTGGGACAAAAAGGGTGAAGGCTCTGTTATTTGTTTGCTGAGACTTCTGGTCTTGAGGGGAGGTATGGCTAGCAGGTTCTTATTCACTGATCTTCTGTGTCTTGTTGAGGGTGTTGTTGTAATTAGATCTTCAAGGCATGGGGCTGAAGAGTAGTGAAGGATTTGGTAGATGGTGGTTGTGACTTTGAATTTTGACCATTGTGTGACTGGTAATCAATGAAGGTTCTTGAGCGTCAGTGTGATATGATGTCAACTTGATGTTCCTGTTGAGTCTTGCAGCAGTGTTTTGCATTAATTGAAGTGGGTATAATGCTTCTTTTGTGAGTCCTTGGTAAAGTATATTGTTGTAGTCGAGATGGGGGGGTTATGATGGATTGACAGACTGTTCTGTAATCATTGTATTGTAGTATGGGTTGTAATCTGTATCTGATAGGTGTATGCATTCATCATTGTTGATTTGGTTTATTTGGGCTCCTAAAAAATGAGTGCTTGCAAAAAAGCTCTAACATACATATAGCACAGTTGTAAAAAATGAATAAGTGAAAGAAACATGAAAAAATGCCTGAAAATCAGGAAAAATTAATTTGAAACATGCATGAATCTATATTTTTTGACCATGCACCATCCATTTATATCAGATCTGTCCACTGCAGACTGCACAGAGCCGGTGAATCATTAACAGGCACCAGTTGTCCTATGGCTTCCCATTGTCCCTTACATGCAGGCAAGGGGAACATTTTATCCCCAGTTGGGTAGGAGTTGTTTGACATCCCTCCTGCCCCAGAAAATGTCCCATCTTAAGATCAGGTAGATTGGAGATGAAGGTAACCAGAAGCATCCTAGTATCCTCAATTTTGCATTGCATGGGTGAGGGAGGGAGGCAATTAGGGGGATGGAAGGGCTTCTCCAAAGTCTTTGAATGGGGTTGAGGGTGAACATAAGAACATAAGATATGCCATAGTGGGTCAGACCAAGGTCCATCAAGCCCAGTATCCTGTTTCCAACAGTGGCCAATCTAGGTCATACATACCTAGCAGTTTCCCCAAAAGACACAGGTTCCACAATGCTTGTACTGGGTCAAGCATTGATATCCTGGGTCCATTCTTAATAATGGTTTATGGACCTTTCCTCAAGGAACTTGTCCAAACCTTTTTTAAACCCAGCTACACTAACAGCCTTTACTACATCCTCCGGTAACAAATTCCAGAGTTTGATTACACGTTAAAAGAAAATACTTTTTCATTCATTAGTCTTAAATAGTTTACTTTGTAGCTTCATTGCATGTCCCCTAGTCTTTCTATATTCTGATAATGTAAACCGCTTTGATTGAAATGATAAAGCGGTATATAAAAAAAACTGTTAAATAAAAATAATGTAAACAATTGATCTACGTTTACCCGTTCCACTCCGTTCATTAATTTATAGGCTTCTATCATATCTCCCCTCAGCCGTCTCTTTTCCAGGTTAAAGAGCCCTAACCTTTTTAGCCTTTCTTCATAGGAGTATCCTTCCATCCCTTTTACCATTTTGGTGGCTCTTCTCTGAACCTTTTCTAATAACGCTATAGCCTTTTTAAGATACGGCGCCCAGAATTGCACACAGTATTCAAGGTGCGGTCTCACCATGGAACGATATAGAGGCATTATAATATCTTTTGTTTTATTTTCCATTCCTTTCCTTATACCTAGCATTCTATTTGCTCTCTTGGCCGCCACTGCACACTGGGCCAAAGGTTTTAACATGTTATCCACAATGATGCCTAAATCTTTTTCCTGGGTGGTATGTGTGGTATATATACACATACACACACACACATACATAAAGGAGGGCAATTTCTCAAAGCAATTCATCTGGGTAAATGGCATGTTGTTCAAATAACTCAATGTTCTTAGTTTCTGCTGCTGTCAGGACTTATTATTTTGCTTTGAGTGCTGCTGATCTTTGCCACCCACCAACCCACAAGCTACCATCCTAAGCCATTGTCTAGTTTGCCTGATTAAGCCAACCCTGAAAATAAGCCTTTTTATTCTCTCTCATATGAAATATATATACCTAATAATTTTCTTTCCTTGAATCCTGCTAGACCAGTCCAGGAGTATTCTGTCTAAATGCAACTTTTCTATTTTTGGTTAATTCTTCAGTAGTAGCTCACAGTGAATGAAGTCCACAGCCTATGATCAGATTCTGTATCTGAGGCCAATTCGGGATGGAATAATCAGTAACTGGATATTTGAAAAACTTCTCATAAATCACAAGTCTGAAGGGAACTTTCTATGTGGTTTACTAGGTAGTCTAAAGGTCCATAGTGGTAGTGATTTTCTTTGAATTTGGGAGGCTTAAAGGAAGGCGGGCCTTTAATGTGAGTATCTGGCTGTTGCAACTGTGTTATGCAACCATGGACTTCTTATGGTATCCATGGGTGAGTAGATCTCCGGCTGAGAGAAAAAGGAAACTTAGACAGGATGCCAAGGTGGTGTTCTCCCCCTCCCCTCATGGGATGAAATGGCAAGTTAATTATGTTGTAAGTTTCCTCCATAGTCATGGGAGGTAGAGTGTGGTCTGTTCCAAGGATGGAAACAGCTGGCAATTGACCAACTGTAGAGATAAGAGTTCATCTCCAGAAGTGATGAACCAGCCTGCCATCCTACAAGACAATTTTCTCACTGCTGTGCCTTTTAAGACTTGCATGTAGAGCATGGTAAGCCACATGCAAGATAGGAGTCAGCGCTGCAGTGCTGTGTGGCAGCCAAAAGGACTATAGAAGTCATGGCACGGGCCAGTGACAGTATATAATAAGGCATGAGGTTCTTATGGGCCACCGCCATATCTTGGGAACAGGCTGACCATGGATAGGAGTTCCTTTGGAGTTAGCCTATGCCCTTTTCTGTAGTTGCTACTTGCAAGCAATTTGAGGACCTGCAATTTAAGTTTGTAAGGAGGAGGCGATATTTGCCGAATTTCATGTCCCTAATCATTGAGTAGTATGTCACCTATAAGAGATGCAGCTCTCTTCTTTTTGTCTTTTATTTCAGATGCACAGAAGCAGCTATGTGACCAGCTGTGATAGCTAGCTTTGAAGTGCAGGTAGCAATGCTGGTGCCCATGCATCAACACTGCTCTAGTGCACATTTTTAGTCCTTTGGCACCAATTCAGACCTGTCACCTATAGCACCATAGTATCAATGAGGCAGAGAGGTGATGCCTGCACTGGTCTTGGCTGTAAGCCTGCAAAAAACAGGAACATTCTCCAGGCATAGTGCAGGGCTGTGGCAACTCCAAATGGCCTTAGGTGTTCCCTTTGCTAGTCCTGCCTGGGTCCCGAGCAAAGAGGTTGCGTCTGAGTGAAGGCCTGAAGCAGTAGTATTTGGATTGATTGATATTAAGGGTGCAAAGGGGGAACAGCAATCC
This sequence comes from Ichthyophis bannanicus, assembly GCA_033557465.1. Taxonomy (NCBI): domain Eukaryota; kingdom Metazoa; phylum Chordata; class Amphibia; order Gymnophiona; family Ichthyophiidae; genus Ichthyophis; species Ichthyophis bannanicus. Next base: position 1,265,110,213 of record CM066032.1, on the reverse strand, counting down.
TCATCAGCTGAGGGAAGACTCAATATGTGTTGCTGGGGGGGAAGAGATGGGCGGAATCAGTGGGGGAGCCTTGGAAACTACAGCTGGGGAAGCAAGAGAAACTGGAGATGGGCAGAACTGAACCAGATGAGATAGGCACGCCGACCAGAAGTGCCAAAGCAGCAGTGCAGCCCGATTTGGGTGCTATAATCGACTCAGTTCTCTCTTTTCACGCCCACTTCTCTTGTTCAGCATTCTTTTCTGTTTCTTCGTCGCATCAGGAACGTTAGATCTGTCCTTTCTACCTCTGCCTTAGTTACGCTAGTTGTTTTTCCTGTTCTATTTTGTATCGATTACTGCAATTCTGTTTTGGCTGGTCTTCCTCACCATGAAGAAAATTGACTTCAACTACTTCAGAATACTGCAGCTAGATTACCATTTCATGCATCTTGGTTCGATCACATAACCCCCCTTCTACAGCGTTTATCCTGGCGTCCCATATCCTATCATGTACAGTTTAAAGTTCTCACTCAGGTTCACAAAACACTTCATACAGGCATTCCCTCCTACCTCTCCTCAGCTATTATATTGCGTATCCCTCATCATTCCCTTTGTTCTCTACAGCTGAATCGTCTTTCTCCCTTCATCTTCTCAGACACATTTGGAAACAACTTTCAATTCAGCTTTCTATTTTCTAGCCCCTTCCCTATGGAATAACCCTCCGCGCTCACTTTGTTTAGAACCCACCTACTAAGTTTAAAACATCACTCAAAACACATCTGTTTTGCCTACCTTTTAATCTGCCATCAGAATTCCACCGACGCTCTATTGCAATCTGAACATTTAAATGCCCCTAGATAGTCCCTTTACATTTCCTCTCCTAACCCTTATGCGTCATGTCCTCTCATATCCCTCTGTCCTATCAATTTATGGAGTTCCTTTCTGACCTTTATTAAATTTATTTATTTATTTATTTAGGCAGTTTTGTATACCGCCTTATCCTTCAATCAAAGCGGTCACAACACAATTGGGGGATACATTTAACACGCGGGGATATGAGACACATACTTACAGGGAACATGGGCAATGGAGGGTTAAGTGGCTTGCCCAAGACCACAAGGAGCATCTGTGGGACTTGAAACCCCAGTCCTTCCGGCCCAAGGTTGCTGTCCTCTAGTGGGATTTGAACCCCCGACCTTCCGGCCTGAAGTACCTTACCCCAACCACTAGGCTACTCCTCCCCATAAATTGTATTTTTATTGTAAAAACGCCATGTTGTCCCCATGAGGGGCAGTATATCAAATTTCAATAAATGAAATTAAAATGAAAACAGTTCTGACAAAACAGAGAGGCTGTGTAAGATGTAGCCAGGCTTTTCATGGTCAGTGTCGGGGAAGGATCGCAACTACAGGGGCCTTGGAGCTCCACATCCACAAGCAGTTCTCCAAAGGGCCCAGGCACTAGGGAAACTGGAGAAGGCCCTGGAGTCAGAGTATCAAGGAACAGGAAGTAATGGCTCTTGGCAGCACTGTCTCTAGTATGATCAGGGAGAAAAAAGGTCAGCATTCCCTGTCAGTGGCACTAATTCCTAGCCATGAGAGCTGCATGGGGACCAAACCCCGAATTGTCTGTGCCTCGTGGTGCCAATCCCAGGAGCTCTTGGTGCTGTGCCATTTGACCCTGCATGATTCTTGAAAGAGCATAGTGCCAGTCCAAGACTGTGCAGAAAAGTAGAACCTTGGAGGCAAGGTAAGGTGACCGGTGGCGAGGGAGAAACAGCACACTGGATTGAGTAAGAAGCCCATAGAGATGGTGCAGGGGATGCACTATAGGGAGAGAGGCCTCAGTACCATACTGGGGAGAAGGCTTGTGCAAGTTCAGGCCAATCAACACTCCCATGGCAGCATGGCCTTAACCAGCGCAGCTTTAGAATCTGCTAAGTTGTGACAGAGTTTGGTGCAGTGCAGGGAGTATGCCTGAAGTGAGAGGCTCATGCCAACATAATCAGCCTGGGCACACTGCTGTGGTTCATTCTCCTCGAGCTCCATAAGACTGCAGTCTTCTGTGCTTCTCTCATGGCTCCTGTTGTGGCTGGGCGAGGCACCAGTCTTAGTAGCCCAACTTCCGCAGCAACACATATGCGCCAGGGGCCACCTTGCCTATGGCACGGGAAGGTGATGCATAGGGAGCTTGCCTATCTTGAGTCAGTCTTTGATTTGTGGGGATCGAAGTTTGAAGAGCAGTGGGCCATGTGTCATAGATGCAGTCTTGGGGGGGGGGGGGGAAGAGATCCCTCATGAATGAGGGTCATGGCTCCACCTTCTCTGGGAGGGGAAATCTCCCAGATCCATGCAACCAGTTCAATGTGGTGGGAGAAGTTGAAGATCTCTCATCCCTCCTGAGGTGCAGGAGACCTCAGAAGGACTGATCTTTGTGTCTTCATATACAAGGAAAGTGAAATGAAAAGAAAAGAAGTATATGGTAAGAAATGAAAATAAATAGGATAGCAGAGTGATCCATCTGCCTGGCAGAGAAGATAGAACTAGGGTTGTCAACTGGCTCCAGATGCGACCGACAGCCTCGATCCAGTCCCGGGCCCACCCCATTGCATGCAGGGATATGCAGTTCTGATTTCTCCATTGCACTCCATAAGAAAAAGAAAACTACAAGTCACTGCATGCAATGGGGCAAACCCAGGACCAGATCAAGCCCGTCGGGCGCATCTGGAGCCAATTGGCAACCCTAGATAGAACAGACTGAAGAAGAAAAAGGTAGACATGATGGGGAGGGGAGAGGCAGCTAACATGCTCAGAAAGGCCTTTCTAGGTTTTTATGAGCTCCAGAAGAGGAAATCCATCCTTGGCACTGTCTGATAATGTCAGCCATGTGTGATTGGCTCAACCTGCTTGTCCATGGAGAAACAAAGTGATGCATATGATTTCACACTTTATAACTGTTTTGATTTTTTTTTCTCAATAAAAATAGAGATATTAAAACCAATTTTAAAAAAAGAAGACCAGTGCCAGGATGCCGTATGGAGAAAGTGCACTCTAATAAAGCAGCACAGCTTATTCAAACAAGTCAAGTTCACTGATTTGACCACAAGGAGCAAGAGACAGTAAGAGTGAAAACTGTCTATAAAGGGAATGGCAGAGCTGTTGCAGGGGTCGTTCCAGACCTATTCTAGCCCTAGGCAGGAGTAATATCAAATTATACCCCTTGAAATCAACCTAACTATATCCCCCCAATACTTGATTTCACACCAAACTCAGTTGTAACTGAAATTAAATAATATATTTTTTGTCGGATAACCCACCATGAGCAGGAACCTTCCTACTCCCGAAGTGGGCCCTCCTTTTTAATTAAATGTTAAATGACCCATTACAGATCAAGTTAAATGACCCGTTACAGGTCAAAAACCAGGTGCTACAGCACTACCAAGCTGTTGTGCCTATACCTCTATACAGAAAGCTCTGTCCATAAGTAGTCCTCACAAGTGGCACTACCCAAACATTAATAGCCTCCAGAAGTACTTATCTGAAAGAAAGCCAAAAAAACCCTGCCGATATCTTCAAAGAAGACCGCATCAGTGGAGCTACTGAATATGCACCTTTCCTCGTACCACTCAATAAAGGAGGACCAACAACAAGTCTCTGTTCGAGATTTCTTCATCCAATGTTCCAACAAGTATAGCTCATATGCGACACCAATTAGTGTTTCAAGCCGCTTAGCTCTGCAGCTCTTCCTCATTCCCCCTCCAACCCCATGGCGCTGGTGCTGCTGCTGCTACCGGCTACTGCCCCCATCTTTGAAGATATCGGCAGCGTTTTTTGGCTTTCTTTCAGATAAGTACTTCTGGAGGCTATTAATGTTTGGGGAGTGCCACTTGTGAGGACTAATTATGGACAGAGATTTCTGTATAGAGGTATAGGTACAACAGCTTGGTAGTGCTGTAGCACCTGTTTTTTGACCTGTAACGGGTCATTTAACTTGATCTGTAATGGGTCATTTAACATTTTAACATGTTCCCTGTAAAATAGTTATCTCCAAGTTATAATGCCCTGTTCAATGTAATTTCAGTTTGTTCAATGTAAACCGCACTGATGCAGAATAGCGCGGTATATAAGAGAATGTCAATAAAATAAATAAATAAATAAATTTAATTAAAAAGGAGGGCCCACTTCGAGAGTAGGAAGGTTCCTGCTCATGGTGGGTTATCCGACAAAAAATATATTATTTAATTTCAGTTACAACTGAGTTTGGTGTGAAATCAAGTACTAGGCAGGAGTAAGGCAAGCTTTCTGGATCAGAATATTAACTTTCAAAAAAGATATAAGTGTGTGAATGAATAACCTTGTGTAGGTACGAGAGAGTGCTAATGAAATATTTAAAATATATCCCCACCCTCTCCATCTCCTTGTTTTTTTTTTTTGAGTGCTAAAATATGTCTCGGCACCCCACATCTCTCCCAAATAGACCCTTCTACAATTGCTTTTAGCTAAATTTGCAGTTCCCCAGGTATTTAACCTCTATAACACAAGAGGATGAAAGGTAAACTGTCCCCTTTGTTTCCATCTGCCTTCTCCTCTTACCTTGAAACTGGAGCCTGTGTTTCAGGCAGAATTGTAGCACTTTGTTAATCGGAAGGCAAGCCAGTAGAGCCATGCAAACCTAGGCAACCACACTATTTTATCCATAAATTCCAATGTCATTCCTGTGCCTACAGACAGCTGTTGCAGTTTTACCAAGGGTTCCTGTGACTAGGGAAAAAATGGCACTATCCAGTCTTGGACAAATAAGCTCTGATCATGACGGTTAGTGATGGCCTTTACGATCTTTGATTTTTCTGATTTGGTGGAAGGTGGCATGGTGGCGATTAGCAGCCCTTCATGGTCATTTAACTATTAGAGTACTACCTGTAGATACTCTTGGAAGTAAGTTTGTTACATCTCTTAAGGTGTAGCTAACTTTGCAAGCAGAGCAGCATTGCAAAGATTTTTCAAAAGCTGTTACTCAGCATAGAAATCAGCTACCTTTCATGGCTTTGCATGCCCCACAGATTATTTCCATGCCTGCCTTTTGCCTGACTTTTGGGTTATGAAATAGCTTGTAAAGGTTTGCCAGTTTTGCAAATTATTTCCAAATAGCATGTGATGATGTGTTTTTAAAGAATGAAAACGGTTTACCACCTGCAAATCCATTATCACAGTTAAGCAAATAGGCCACAAAATGTGAAACTAATTTAATGAATCTATAAGATTTTTGCAGGTTCATTGAACTTACTGGCAAACTGTTTTAAAAGTTCATGCATCTCTAAATTGGTCGTATTTTGCCTTTCTGTTTCGTACTTTGTTTACAGTAGTTTCTATATTACACAATCTCTTGGAAAAAGCCACAGTCCAGTGTGTGACTGTTCTTAATTTCCTGCATTGTTGCAGGTTCCACATGCCTACCTGAAGTGCTGGCGGTATATATAAAGCCAGTTCTTTTGGGCACATGGTGAGCACCTCTTGTAACCTCATCTGAGACTGATCTTTTCTGCCTTCCACATGGCATCTTGTGTTGTCTGCCAAATAGAGTGATGAAACAATCCTTTTTCTATAAGGTTTTAGCCCTGTGCCTTATCCAGCAGCCAAATGTTTTGAACTTTGGATGAACCCAATACAAATGAGCAGCTCTGGAGCCCATTTTCGTTGGTTCCACATCTGTGTTAAGTTCCAGGCTGAGCTCCCCTTCTGTTTAAAGAGAGAAGTGAGCAACAGTGCTAGTGCTATAGAAGTGTTTAGGTCAAAAAACAAGCTCAATTTACTGAACAAAATGAAAAAAAAATACTTAAATCTGTTATTAGTCAAAAAGACAGACTTCATGGAAAGAGACATTAAGGGGTATGTTTACTAAACTGTGGTAACGTAGTAGCGACTACGTTAACGCTCGTTAAGTAATGGTAACGCGCGTCAATGTTATGTAACGCGCGGTAACGTCACCGGCCATGGTAAGTCTCACAGAGGGTGAAGAAAAGGGGTCAATGGGTGGGGAGTGGGTGGAGAGAGGCTCCTGCAACACTAACGTGGGGACATGAAGGGCTGAACATTACCAGGAGTGAAAACCTGTCGTTAGATGCACATTTGCAGGAGAGTGAAACCATTTCAGCATCAGCAATGTACAGCATAGGCAGGGAGCCCAAGAAAAGTGATAGTAGTGCTTCATTTTCAGCAACAGCATAGTGCCCAAGTATGAAAGACCACTATGGTGATGGTGAAAATGGGGCATAGGGGGCCGCAGGTGGGACATGCAGTGGGGGCAGATGGGGTACAGGGTGGAATAGGCTATTGCCTAGGTGGCACATAGGAACACAGAAACCTGAAATCAGCAAGACAACATCTGACCAAGGTCAAGTATGCCCAGTAGTCTGTGTCCCACAGTGTCCTATTCAGGGGACATTACCCAGCAGGTACCCCAAAGGTCACACAGGTACCACAATGCCCATCTGGACACAGGCCCAGCACATATCGCCGCAGAAAGGCCGTGTGCACATGCCGCCACACAGACAACAGGCACAGTGTGTCTGTGTGGGGGCATGTGTGCACGCCACCTGTCTGTGGCAGTGTGTGCTAAGTCCAGTGCCCAGCAGGAGCAGAACCGCACCGTGGAACAGATGATTGAGGCTGTGTGCTGGATGTCTGATGAGCTGCGCATGCTGCGTGAGGTTATTGCGGGCAGTGCAGTTCATCAGCCACCTGGCCAGGGCGGCCCCCAGGGGGTGTGAGTGTCACACAGGCATGTGGCACCCCTGCCCTGTGCCGTCCTGTGCCTTGGGACTGCCACCACTGCCGGGGCAGGAGGTGTCACCATATGTGGCAAATGTGTTTATATCTGTATAGTTTGATTAAAGGAAAAGGTGGGATAGAAATACCATTAAATAAATAAATAAATAGTTATGTTCAAAAATATATATATTTGGTTACCAAATCATTATGGTAATGTGTCTCATTTCCTGACATGGCATTGCAGTGAGAGTGACACGTGTGAGCATGTCCCTGTGTCTGGGTGCAAGACATCTGTCACATACATGGTACAGTCCCCAAGGGCATGGGAATGGACAGATGTAGCCCCACAGTCTCCGGGATGTACCAATGTGTTGCTATGGTCCACAGACATGGGCACATGGCATGGTGCATGGCACAGGTGGCATGTCAGAACATACATGCGATGAATGGTGGCAGAGCAGACCCCACACCCCCTGTGGCATGGGATGGGGACAGGAAACGGCATGCCACTGGGTCTACATGCTATGGCAAGGGATATGTGCCCAGGATGACCACATGGGGGACAGGGTAACCATGAGGGTGCAGACTGAGACACTGGACATGCGCCCACAGGTGTAATCATGTGCATGGGCCTTTACTGTGGCACACATATTTCCCCGGCCCCACACACCTAGGCCCTGTGCTGCCAACCTCAGCTGCACTAAGCACAGCTTCTCCAACCCCATGGCACTGGTGCTGCTGCTTCTACCGGCTACCAGCTACTGCCCCCATCCAGCCATGGCTTTGCATGCAGCTGCCATCCACACCATGCTAGCTGCCATGCACCCTGCTGTCTCCCATAGTGTGCCAAGCTCCTGGCACAGGCCCCACACCTCCCGGTGGTCACCGGCCATCTCTTCCTTCTGCTGTCATTGTTTCCTGGTCAACGCCCACATCGCCCGCCACATGCCTGTGGGTGAGACATGGTGTGACCTGTGAGACATGGGTTGCACATGCCACCATGACACATGCAACAGGTGACCCGGAAGATCAAAGTGTGGGACGCCTATGTCTGGGGTGGGACCACCAGATGTGGGGATACAGCAGGGGATCCACTGACATATGCGGGACACGGAGCATCCATGGACATGATCTGTGCTAGCTGTGCACCATGTGTATATGTCCCATAGGACAGGGCCCACTAGCAGCAGGGGGTGTTGGCCCACATGTGCAGCATGGGCAATACCTGACCGTGTGCTGGTGGCACCCAGCAGAGGGCCACTAACCCAGATGTACAACCCAGTCAGGGCACCACCCACAAGCATGGCCCTAACGGGGGGGGGGGTGACTGGTCACATGACGCCCCACAAGACAGCTCACATGTTGTGGGTGCTACCCTGGCAGTGGCCAGGTCACACACAGGGCACTGAGGGGAGGTGGCAGGTTACAACCATGCCCCCGCATCCCCCTATCCAGGAATGTGTCTGTGGAGCACCCCCAGGTGACTGGTCACCACTCACCTGCATGTCACAGAACAGGGTGTGGTGTAGACAGATCATAGCTAGCCCTGTGCAAGCGGTGTGCCTGCATGGGATGCAAAGGTGTGGGGGTGCATGTTGACTGTCTGCCGTTGCCTGGCATTGTGACCTTATGGCAGCAGGCAACAACAGACAGTTAATATGCACCACTGTAGCCACATTCCAGCATGCCCAGCAGATCCGTAAGGACGGATCTTCATAGGATGCTGGTGACCTGCACATCAGGTGCACCTCCCCTCTCCCGCAATGGGGTGGGGGCGTGGCCGATGTGCAGGTCGCACTGGGCATGCCTTACATTCGGTGAAGCCCTGGGTGTAGCAGCCAGTTGGTTGTGGCCCCCCACCCCATCTCATCCCATCCCCGGGCCACCCATAGCCATATAGGTGACTATGTCCCCAGTATGTGCGTGGGCATCACAACCACTCACAGGTACAGCTGACCTGGCTGGGCAGCATACTGGACAGCCAAGGGGACATGGGCACTGGGTGGACAGCATACATTACGTGTTGGAGGTCACTCTGTACTGGCATGGGTACCCCCAGCAGACCCTGGTGATCTATGATCCCCAGTCCAGGTTCACAGGCATGGGGCACAGCTGCGGACAGCAGGCCAGCGGCGTGATGGGGTCGTCTGGCCACATGCAATGGGTCCCACATGTGTAGGTAACCCCCTGTTGGTTGGGGGCCCTACATATGCACTGGGAGCAGGACACCCCTGCCCACAGGGCAGGGCATACCTGCACCTGTCTGGTTAGTCGCTCACCCTCAGCATCCTCATGCACTGTTGCAGAGTGGGCCCTCATTTCATGGACCACCTTCCCCATGGCGGCATGTGCGGCCCATGGCGCTGGACCTGGCACTGGTGGGCAAGGCACCCCCTTGGTTCTAGCTGCCACAGTCTCTCCACCCTCGCCGGCCTCTGTGCCGGCCCCACCGAGTCCCATCAGGTGGGGTGCTGGCTCCTCCGCCACCTCCTGTCGTGCATCAGGACCTCCAGGCACTACACCAGCGGTGGTCAGTGGCCCCACTGTGGACACCGCCTCAGGCAGGGGCCCTGGTCTGACTCTGCGCCCTCCTCCCCCTCCTCAGCCTCCATGGCATGTATGTCACCTGGGGGGAAACAGGAAATACAGCTTAGGTGTGGCGTGCCTGCCCATCCCCGTACATATCCATGTTATGTCGTAACCTAATGGAATGTCTGTCCCGCAAAATACCTATGTCAATATGAGATCACCCAGGTGGCGTGCATGTGGGCTGTGGATGTGTGGGTGCAGGGATGTGTGTGATAACATCGGATGTCTGTGCCCCGGGTGCCAGCAGTGCCCCACCAGTGCCCATGTGTGTGTGCATCTGGGGACGAGCCACATTGACAGGTATGCCTGTGGGGGTGGGGCTGGAGGTGTGGGCCTACTGTTGGCTGGGGTAGGTGTGCCCTGTGGGGGTCCTGGGATGTGTCTGCATGGGTGCATGCCCCAGGGTGGTGGTGGGCCCTGGCACCATGACTGGCATTGGGCATTGGGTGGCTGTGCGGGGAGGGTGCATGGGTTGGTGTGAGCCACATGGATATGTGTTGGGACTGCTGTGCCAGGTGGCCTGCCAGGCGGGGGAATGGCTACATTGGCATCTGCAATGGGGAGTGGCTGGGCAGGTGTCTGGCAGTGTGCCGGTGCAGGGGGTGTGGATGGGGGGCATGGGGGCAGGAGGTACTGGTCTACGTTACCCCTCTCTGTGCAGCCAGTGTCACCGGACTATCATTGTGCTCCCTGACCACTCCACCCCTTGTATATTGTTGTACCTTTTGTTTAGCTTCTTCAGCTGCTGAACCCATACCCCTCCTCCCCTCCCCTCTAGCCACCCACCCCGTGGCTCACTGTCTCCTATAGCTGGCATCTACTCATCACTTAATTCACACACAGGTGTGGCCAATTTCTGTCTCCCCCACAATCTATATCCCCTGGCCTTTGTTTCTTTCTCTACCCCTGCACTATGGCTCCTCATCACATTGCTTCTACTGTTCTCACAGCCATTGACTCATGGCTCTCCTTCCTTCTGGAGCCCCCTTCCCCCACTCATATCTCCAGGGGTCCTAACATCCATGTTGATAGCCCCTCCATTCCCTATGCATTGAGGCTCCTCCTCCTTACCTCCCCATTTGACCTCCTGCATTGTTCAAATGCTTGCACTCACCAGCTTGGCCACTGCCTTGGCCCGGTATATATCGTCAGCTGCTCATTCACCAGCTTCTGTAGCTCGGTTCCTCCCTTATCTGGCCATAGCCTATTATGCCTCAGCCCTCATCACCCACTGCCTCATCAACGTCCTATCTCCCCCAACTGATTCTGATATCCTCATGCCAGTGATCCTTTGTTTTCCACTTCCACAGTTTCGTCATCTCTCTCTCCCACCATGTCAGCTAGATCTGTTGACAATGCAGTAACGTCCTATAACCCTGCACACACCTCTGCTCTGGGTGTGCTTGCTCCCCACATGCCACGTCCTGTGGGCCCTCTGCACCCCAGCCCTGTCTTTCATCCACTACCCACTATGTACATCCCTGTGCTCGCTCAGCTGAGCCTGCTGGTCTCTTGGGGACATCCTGCACCTCAGGTGCATGCTTGTCTCTTTCCAGTCAGCCCTAGCTCTTGCTGAACATGATTAATATGTCGATGTGACCGACTCTCTTGCATCTGGCCTTCGCCATCTCCCTCCTACCCTCAGCTCTCTCCTCAGGGTGCCTCCACCTTTTATCCTTCCCTCCCTATGTGCCCAAACCCTGGCTGACCATTTCCATGCCAATCTCCACAGGATAAACCTCCAGTTCCCTACAGGGTCAATGACATCCCCACCTCCCCGTCTTCCCACCCACCTTTCCTCCCCTACCTCTGCTACCCTCTCTTCCATTGCTGTGATCTCCAAAGGTGAACCTTCACACCCCCTTTCACCCTCCAAACACACCACCTGCTCCCCTGGTGCTGTCCCCACCCACTTCCTATGCCCCATCTCCTCCACTGTTGTTCCTTCCATTTCTCACTTCCTCAACCTTTCCCTCTCCACTGCAACTGTCCCTGCAGCCATCAGACATGAGAGGTCACACCTCTCCTTCCGGAACCCTCACTTGATCTCACATGTCCCTCTGGGCCTCGGCCCACCTCTCCCCTCCCCTTTGTTTCCCGACTACCTGTACAGTCTGCCTTTTGTCCCCTACCCTCTGCTGAAGCGGCTCTTTCCCAGGTCTCCAATGACCTTTCTCTGGCGAGATCCAGGGCCTTTACTCTGTCCTCATCCTTCTTTACCTCTGCTGCTCCTGCTACTGTTGACCACATTCCTCTCCTTGATGCCCTGTCCTCGCTTGGTTCTAAGGGCTCTGTACTATCCTCATTCTCCTCCTATCTCTTGCACCGCTCCTTCGGTGTGTGTTCCTGTGACTGCTCCTCCTCTATTATCCCGCTCCCAGTTGGTGTACCCCATGGATCTGTCTTGGGTCTGCTCCGTTCCCTCCCTATACACAATCCCTTGGCACGCTAATCTCATCCACGTGTTCTGTGCCACTCTGTCCTTTTTGCAGGGCTGTTGTTTGCACAGGGCCATGCAGTCCAGGTGGCCATGTGCTGACAACATCCCTATCTGTGGTTCACCAGGCTGGCAGCCCTTGGGGGGAGCCGTGGTGGCCACAGCCACCTTGAACAGCTGCAGGGGTGGGGCTCGCCCTTCTCCTTCCCAGGGGCAGCTGTGTGGGTGTGCCAGGCCCTTCCAAGCCCACTGTTTGATGCCCACGGCCTTCTGTGTGGTGGGTGGGATGTGTCTGCCTTGCCCGATGGGGGGTGGTGGTGGGGTTCCAGGGTCTGGTTGTGGGACATTACAGAGCCCTGATGGCAGCGAGCACTGGGTTGGGCTGGAGCTGCACGGTGACCGGTGTTGTAGCCGGGCCACATGGTATGGGGATGGGGACATGACATGGTTGGGGCAGTGTGGATGGGATGTTATCTATACAGTGGGCCAGGTATTGGGCGTGTGTAGCTGGGGACTGCGGGTGGCAGGTAACACTGTGAATGGCTGACAGGGGACTACAGTCCGTTTGCAGTGTGGGCATGCTGCAAAAGGCTTGTCATTTACAACATATGTTGCAGGAGACTGGCTGGACACATGAGGTGAGATGATTGGACAGGCGCCAGGGTGTTCACATGAGGTGAGATGACAACAGGTGCCAGGGTGTTCACAGCGGACACGTGGACAACACTGGTGTGCAGCCAGTTTGTTGGCAGCAGGGTATACACACGGATGAGAGGTAGGGTGTGATACTTTACATTTGCCCCCATTTGCCCCCATATCTATTTCTTTCCTCCGGCCCTCATAGCTATCTCTCTCCCCTGGCCCTCATAGCTATTTCATTCCTTTGACTCCCATGGCTATCTCTGTCCTCTGGCCATCATAGCTATCGCTGTCCGTTGACCATCATACCCGGTATGTGTCAGCTCTGGGATTTGTGTATCGTGAACGTTTGCGCTATGTGTTGTACAAGGGGTCAGTACTGTGTAGCTCATCATCAACAGTGGTGTTGTACCTTCAATGTTTGGCCCTTCTGCTTTGCATGTCATATACGTGTCCCCCTGGGTCTTTATTTTGCTTCATTGTCCCTTGTTTGGTGATGGTCTGAGGCCCGCATGCCCAGTATGAGCTGTGTAATGCTGCTGCTGTGGGATGTGGTTCTCACTGCCACCTGTTCACCTTCCCCAATAGGCCATGTGTTGTTATTCTCTGTAATTGTTTGGTCTGTTATTTGCATCACTGCCCTCTGCGTGGTCTGGTATGGTGCATTCTGTGTACTGGTAGTGCTGTCATGGTACGTCAGGTTTGCTGGGAGCTCTACGTGGCCTGTTCGTGGTTCCTCCTACTCATGATGCCAGTTTGCACTGGCATGTGGTACTGTGGATATCTGTTCCCCTTCCATGTCCATGCACTCAGTATGTGGCATGTCTGACATCATTTGTTGTAACCTAACGGAATGCAGGTAGTGATGCATCTGTGGCCTCTTCTGGACATGTTGCCACACAGAGTCTCGGGACATGGCCCCTGCACCCCCCTGTGTCAACCCCTGCATGTGCTGGGATGTTAGCTTTCCCTGGATAACATATCTCCATCATACCTGCACATGAATCTGCTGTATCCAGTGTGGGGGGCAGGCCATTAAGGTACACGGGCCACAGTCTCTCCGCCAGGCACTGCTCCAGCAGGGATAGGGCGGGTTTTCTTGGTCCACCATGACCTGTGGCCTGCACATGGCGCCACTCCTCAGTCAGGTGCGCCCGTACCCCCTGCTTGATACCACTGTAATGTTTCCATAGGCTTTCAATGTCCCGGCTTGGGCCCCCCTGCCTCTGCCACTGCTGAGTGAACTGTCTCCCACGCCCTGTTGCATGCGCTGATGGTGGTGGTGCTGCTTTGTCGCCCATATAGGACCTCGAGGTTGTTGAGGATGCTTGCCAGCAGGAGGTCATTCTCCACTTGTGAGAATCTGACTGCCCTCTTCCTGGCATCCTCGGGCATGGGCCTCCACCTCCATTTTGACCCTGGTGCACCTTCCAGCTGATCGGGTAGGGTCTGGGAGACCCCAGCTGAGCCTGCCTCCTCACTCTCAGGCTCCTCAATGGTGGCAGCTGCTGGGGACTGTTGGCTCCCCTGGTCACCCTCACTCATGTCTCTTGTTCCTTGCTGCTGCTCCAGACTACACATCCGTCACTTCCTCCTCTACTATGCACCTTCGGCTGTTTATGCATGGTGGAACGCCTTTATGGCTACCTGGGGTACAGTCTTACGTGTGTTCTGTATACGCAATGTGCGTTGTGGCCATAGAGCGCCCGCGTGTGCGCAACGCGTGCTGTGCACACACAACATCTGTGCGTGCACAATGCACATTGTGGACACTGCATGCTCCTACGTGCCTTTCATGCAAGGGCGGGTCACGTGATTTGGCCTGCATAAAGTGAATTTACGCGCATGTAGGAGGAGCACAGTGCATTTCCGTGTGTTGTGCAGATGCATGTTGCATCCCTGTGCATGCTCTACGGTTTCCTGTGCACCGTACACACTCTGTGTGTGCGCAGGGACACAGCGAACGCATGTGCAAAGCACAGAATACGTGCCATGCTCCTCCTACACGTGCGGGAACGCACCTTACGCAGACCAAATCACGTGACATGCCTTGGATTGTGTGGAACACACGTTCCTACGTGCGCTATGGTGTTAAGCTTCCGTAGGCATGGACCGTATTGCAATACTGCTGTTGGTGTGCGCCGCTGCATCTACAGGTGTGTTATGTTTGTTCTGATTATTTACCACTCCCCACGCCATATTTAGCATGTAACTTTGCTCTAACTGATGTCTATCATGGCTCACATTCACCATGCGGTGTATGCGTTGCAGGCGATGGATGTTTTGGAGGAGCCGCGGTTGCCTGATGAGGGAGATGGTGTCCATGGAGCTGTGGCACAGGGCATGGGTGCAGTCCCACTGCAACACAGACCTGCAGCTGTGGGGCTCCACAGGCCGAGGTTTTTCCAGCACGGTGCTGTAGGCGTGCCGAGGTTCGCCCTCGCCTGCCTCGCCTCTACAGCCCCAGGGCCCTGCTTCAGGACATGTGTGAGGACCAGGTCATCTACCTCTACCATCTGAGCACAGGAGCTATTAGGGAGCTCTTTGAGGATCTAAGACCTGACCTCGAGCCCCAGACTGGCTGGTCACATGCCATACCAGGTTTGGCCCTGCTCCTGGGTGCCCTACATGTCTTTGCCTCTGGCTGTTTCCAATCCTCGGTGGCCGCAGTAGGTGGGATGAGCCGGCCCACCTTCTCATGCTGTCTCCACCAAGTACTGTGGGCCATGGTCAGCTGTGTTAGGGATTACATTACGATTACCTAGGGGGCAAGAGACCTGTGAAACCTTTTCAATAGGTGTTAACACCAGGTGGCAGATCAAAAGGCCATTTTGAAAGACTCCTCCTATCCAAGCAAGGACTGTTAATTACCCAGGAAGTTGGTCACAGAATTACCTCAGCAGCAGAGGCATAAATAGCTCAACCAGAGCTCTGTGATACTCTGTCTTGAAGGACTAGAAAGGGGGACTGTTACTTCTGGAGAGAAATCTGCAACTGTGAGTATATACTTCTGGTAATTTTCTAAAAAGAATTCTTTGTATTAAAGCTACTTAATCTGTGAACCCACTGTTTTTGTTGGATCAGTTAGGGCCTAGTAGCAGCAATTAAAGTTTGAATTTAAAACACAGAGGAGAACTTTTTGGTTACATTTCATACCCAGCAGAGAGCTTGTAGTTTAAATTTAATAGTCACTCAGGGCCAAGTAACAGCAAAGTACTTTTAGTTTAAATTTAACACACAGAAGAGAGCTTTCTGGTTACATTTGGAACCCAGCAGAGAGCTTGTAGTGTACATTTAATAGTCACTCAGGGCCTAGCATCAGAAAAGTACTTTTAGTTTTAAAACACAGAAGAGAGCTTTCTGGTTAAATTTAGAACGCAGCAGAAAGCTTGTAGTTTAAATTTCATAAGAAGTTAGAGCCTAGCAGCAGCTAAGAGCTATAATTTAAATCAAATCAGAATTTAGCTTACCTCAGCAGCACAAGTCAGGGTACTGTGTAGAAGCCCTCTTTTAATAAGTGTTATTTCCCTCCCTCCCTCCCCACACCCACCCACTCCTGGGATAATCATAGCTTTATAGGTACTTACACATCTTAAAAGACAGGAGGTGCTTTCAGGTGAAGCTCATTACCCAAATCAGTCATACACTAAGGACCTGAGATTAATTAAGCTTCAGGTGAACAAGGTATATTAAACGTACTAGGTACAGTTTTATTGGTATAAATACCCATAGCAACCCCTAGTAAGTAAGAACTTAAAGATCTAGACACAAACTTAAAACTAAGATGCAGACAGCAGTCCAGAAGCGGGATGGGGGCTTTCCAGTCTTTTACATTGAGTGTCACATGTATGATTTTCTCCCAGTTGGTGAGAGGTCTTACGTGTGCACTAGGTGCAAGGAGCACTTTGCTCTCAGGGAACAAGTCCGTTCTCTAGAGGCTAAAGTAGCAGACTTGGAAAACATAAGACAGACAGAGAGGTACATAGACGAGACCTACAGGGATATAGTCCTGAAGTCCCACCTCCAGTCTGGCAGCACCCCTGTTGCCATGGAGGAGAGAGGTCACGTGACAGGAGAGCATCACCCTGGTGTGGCAGGAAGTGATCCTGTAACTAGGACCTGTCCTCCAGGTAATGTAAAACCCTCTCGCACCGAGGAAGTTTCTCCAGGGCCATGTGCCCATGAGGAAAGGGTTAGGACAGCCGTTATAGTTGGTGATTCGATCATTAGGCATGTAGATAGCTGGGTGGCTGGTGGACGTGAGGATCGCCTGGTAACATGCCTGCCTGGTGCGAAGGTAGCGGACCTCACGCGCCACCTAGATAAGGTCTTAGATAGTGCTGGAGAGGAGTCTGCTGTCTTCGTACATGTCGGTACCAATGACATAGAAAAATGTGGTAGGGAGGTTCTGGAGGCAAAATTTAGGCTTTTAGGTAGCAAGTTGAAATCCAGAACTTCCATGGTAGCATTCTCCGAAATGCTTCCTGTTCCACGCACAGGACCCGAAAGGCAGGCAGAGCTCCGGAGTCTCAATGCGTGGATGAGACAATGGTGCAGAGATGAGGGTTTTGGATTTGTTAGGAACTGGGGAACATTCTGGGGAAAGGAGGGGCTCTTCTGAAGGGATGGGCTTCACCTTAACCGGGATGGAACCAGGCTGCTGGCATTAACCTTTAAAAAGGAGATAGAGCAGCTTTTAAACTAGATATTAGGGAAAAGCCGACAGTCGCCCAAGAGCGGATGGTTCAGAAGAATGTATCCTTGAAGGATACTACCAAAAGCAGAGAGGTTCCACAAAAGAGTAAAGTAGCCCAAATGCCCTCAAGTATGGAGCAGACAGAGCTTAAAGATCCCAATTTACCCATGTCTAACAATAGCCAAATTAACATGAATAAAATACATTCTCTAAAATGCTTGTATGCAAATGCTAGAAGTCTAAAGAATAAGATGGGAGAGTTAGAATATATAGCACTAAATGAAAGGTTAGATATGATTGGAATATCAGAGACATGGTGGAAGGAGGACAACCAGTGGGACACTGTGATACCTGGGTACAAACTATATCGTAATGATAGAGCTGATCAAATTGGTGGAGGGGTTGCGCTCTATGTTAGAGAGGGCATTGACTGAGAAAGGATTAAAGTTTTGCAGGAAACAAAATCTGCTGTAAAATCTATATGGATTGAAATTCCATATAAAAGGGGGAAGGCAATAGCAGTGGGGGTGTACTATCGAGCATCTGGCCAGAATGACCAAATGGATGATGAAATGCTCAAAGAAATCAAGGAAGCTAACAAAAGTTACAGCACAGTAATAATCATGGGTGATTTCAATTATCCCGGTATCGACTGGGTCAGTGTCACGTCAGGACATGCTAGGGAGATAAAGTTCCTAGATGAAATAAATGACTGCTTCTTGGAGCAGCTGGTTCATGAACTGACCAGAGGGGAAGCCATATTAGACCTAGTCCTTAGTGGAACACCAGATCTAGTGCAAGAGATAAGGGTGTTGGGGCCACTTGGCAATAGTGATCATAGCATGCTCGCCTTTGATTTAATTAGTGGAGGAGGGATAGTAAGGAAATCCACAGTACTACCTTTTAACTTTTGAAAGGGAGACTATGATAAAATGAGGAAAACTGTTAAGAAAAAACTAAAAGGAGCAGTTGCAAAGGTTAAAGAGGTACATCAAGCTTGGGTGTTGTTGAAAAATACTATCTTGGAAGCCCAGACCAGTTGTATTCCACGCTTTAAGAAAAGTGGAAGGAAGTCCAAAAAACTGCCAGCATGGTTTAAAGGTGAGGTCAGAGAGGCTGTTGTTGCCAAAAAAGCATCTTTCAGGAAATGGAAAAAAGAGCCAAATGACGAAACCTGGAAACAGCACAAGCACTGGCAAGTCAAATGCAAGGCATTGATAAGGCAGGCAAAGAGAGAATTTGAGAAGAAGCTTGCTGCGGAAGCAAAAACGTGAAATAAAGACCTTTTCAAGTACATTCGTAGCAAAAAACCTGTGAGAGAGTCAGCTGGTCCATTAGATGATAAAGGGGTTAAAGGAGCACTAAGAGGTGACAAGGCGATAGCGGAGAGACTGAATGAATTCTTTGCTTCGGTCTTTACTGAGGAAGATATAGGGATGTTACCATGACTGAAGTGGTATTTAAAGGTGCGGAAGAATTGAAGGAAATATCGATACATCGGGAAGATGTCTTACAACTATTAGATAAACTGAAGAGTAGCAAATCACCTGGGCCGGATGGTATACATCCAAGGGTGTTGAAAGAACTGAAATATGAGATTTCAGACCTGCTATCAGTAATCTGTGAACTATCATTAAACTCATCTCTAATACCTGAAGATTGGAGGATCGCCAATGTAACACCAATTTTTAAAAAGGGTTCCAGGAGTGATCCGGGAAACTACAGACCGGTGAGCCTGACGTCAATACCAGGAAAAATGGTAGAAACCATCATAAAGAATAAAATTACTCAGCATGTAGATAGTCACAACCTAATGGGAGACAGCCAACATGGCTTTAGACAAGGAAGATCTTGTCTTACTAATCTGTTATGTTTTTTTGAAGGAGTGAATAAACAGGTGGACAAAGGTGAGTCAGTTGATATTGTGTATCTGGACTTTCAGAAAGCCTTTGACAAGGTCCCTCATCAGAGACTTTTGGCAAAACTAAAGAGTCATGGGATTGGAGGCAGTGTACTATCGTGGATCAGGAACTGGTTAAAAGATAGAAAGCAGAGGTTTGGGCTAAATGGCCAATTTTCCCAATGGAGAAAGGTGAATAGTGGTGTACCCCAGGGATCTGTGCTGGGTCCACTGCTTTTTGACATATTCATAAATGTCCTGGAAAGTGGAATAACGAGTGAGGTTATCAAATTTGCAGATGACACAAAACTATTTAAAGTTGTTAAAACCCAAGAGGATTGTGAAAAATTGCAAGAGGATCTTGATAAATTGGAAGACTGGGCATCAAAATGGCAGATGAAATTTAATGTGGACAAGTGCAAGGTTATGCACCTAGGGAAGAACAACCCAAACTATGGTTACACGATGCAAGGTTCCACATTGGGAACCACCACCCAGGAAAAAGATTTAGGCGTCATTGTGGATACCATGTTAAAACCCTCGGCCCAGTGTGCAGCGGCGGCCAAGAGAGCAAATATAATGCTAGGTATGATAAGGAAAGGAATGGAAAATAAAACAAAAGATATTATAATGCCTCTATATCGTGCCATGGTGAGACCGTACCTTGAATATTGTGTGCAATTCTGGTCGCCGTATCTTAAAAAGGATATAGCGATTTTAGAAAAGGTTCAGAGAAGAGCCACCAAAATGGTAAAGGAGATGGGAGGATACTCATATGAAGAAAGGCTAAAAAGGTTAGGGCTCTTTAACCTGGAAAAGAGACGGCTGAGGGGAGATATGATAGAAGTCTATAAATTAATGAACGGAGTGGAACGGGTAAACGTAGATCAATTGTTTACCTTATCAGAATATAGAAAGACTAGGGGACATGCAATGAAGCTACAGGGTAAACTATTTAAGACTAATAAAAGAAAATATTTTTTCACTCAACGTGTAATCAAACTCTGGAATTTGTTACCGGAGGATGTAGTAAAGGCTGTTAGTGTAGCTGGGTTTAAAAAAGGTTTGGACAAGTTCCTGGAGGAAAGGTCCATAAACCATTATTAAGAAGTGACCGAAGATATCAATGCTTGACCCAGTACAAGCATTGTGGAACTTGTGTCTCTTGGGGAAACTGCTAGGTACATATGACCTAGATTAGCCACTGTTGGAAACAGAATACTGGGCTTGATGGACCTTGGTCTGACCCAGTATGGCATATCTTATGTTCTTATGTTCTTATTCCTAACAATAGGCAACAGTGGGGGGCCCTGGACCAGGCATTTCAGCAGATTGCAGGGATACCACACGTGATGGAAGCTATTGATTGCACATATGTTGCCCTGGTCTCGCCCAGAGACAGGGAGGCAGTGTTCTGCAACTACAAACACTACCATTCCCTGAATGTGCAGGTTGTTTGTGATGCAAATATGTGTAATTTGAATGTGGTTCCTAGGTTTCCAGGGTCCGCCCATGACTCCTATATCCTGCATCACTCGGCACTGTTCAGCCAATTTGAGGGCGGACAGTATGAGGACTGTGTCCTGCTGGGTGGGTATTTACCATCTCTAGCATGCACATGGTGTCCCTGTGTCCTGGGGTGCTTGTCACTTCTCACAGGTGGGACAGGGTCACCTGTGGTTTGCCATTCGGCCCATCAGACTGCATATCCCCTGTGACACACATGACATGCCCTGCTGCAGATCTGACTTATTTTCTGCCAACATTCAGGACACTGGCCATCAGGTAGTGGAATTTCACTGCTCTGCTGGTGTATGATTTACGAGGTCCCACTGGCAATTATGACCTCTGCATCCCTTTCCTTGCATTGTGGTGGTGGAGCACTGACCTTGTATGGGGCTGTGCCCACTATCTCCCCATGTCACCGTCACTGGGGATGTGCTCACATACCTTTGTGGGTTTCTACAATAACATATGTCTACCATATGTGCGTCATTGCTCTTCTGGGTGTCTTGGCACACATGTGGTTTCCATTGGTGTTTGGTACTGCTGCTCTGTTGCACAGGTCTCTTGGACAGGGAACCTATGGGCACATATGGTGTGTCCCTTTTTTGGGGGACTGCAACACCTTTTGGTTGACAACTATGGCTCACGGCCTCAGACCAACCAAATACGCAAATGTACATGTGTCTGCCTTTGTAGTGTGCCCCTAGTTTTCTCTATATGCAATCTGTGTATGTGTGCTACCTTTGTGGGGGGTTGATTTGCTCACAGAATAATTTTCATGCTGTACTGTGTGTTGGGCAATCAAAAAGTGGTAAACCCGGTGAGCAAGTATTCACACAACAAACAGTCCAACAAATAATGAATACCAATAATCCCAAACTGAAACTAAGTCTTCTTTTTGTCGGGCATAAACTGCAAGAGTGAGAGGGAAAACCCTTCAGACTCCCACGCAGTACATGCCCCTTTTAATCATTTTTATTCAAAAACCTCATATAATTTTCATAACCAATTAAAAAAACCACACTTATCTAATCAAACACGACGTGCACATTTCGAAGCACCAGCTTCTGTCTCAAGTGTCCACAATGAAACAAAGTGTGTCCGTCCTTTCAACTACTGACCAAAATGTTGCCTGGCCCGCTGTCGGGTGACAGGTGGATCCAGCTCCCGATGATAATCGGCCCCCTGCCGTGGCCGATGCCCCCGAGTCACCGTTCCCTGAAAAACTGACCGATTCTTTTTTTGCTTAAATGTGGAAGATTCCTCCTCCGTGTCATCTGAAGATCCCTCAAAAGTGACCCGTTTACTATCCTTTCCCCCTCCGGGCTCCTCCTCAGAATCATACATCCAGCGGTAAACATGTCCCGAATCATAGTCAGATTTGTCCCGGGAAAATTTCCCCATCTTGAAGGATTTTAGGTAATCGGAAAAACCTTTCAACTGACGACCTATCTCCTCCTCCTTCAATTGAAAAATCGATGCATCCACAGATTTTTGTAAGCTCCCTTTCAATTCCAGAACCTGAGCTTCAAGGAGATTCTCTTCCTGAGATGTCCATTCTAGTATCAAAGCTATTAAATAAAAACTGCATTTGTTACAGATACGATTCCATTTAGACACAAACTCAGAATCTGAAAGGAACATTTTCAGTGCTCTGGTCATCCATAGTCCCCGAGGAATAATCCGGGTCTTCAGATAACGTGACATAGATGCCCCATGATATTGAGCCCAAATTAAATGATTCCACAATGCCTTGAACTCAGTCCAGGACGGGCCAGCAGGATCAGCAGAACACTCAGGCGCATCAAACAAATTTGGACGCTGACATAGCTGTTCCAATTGTTCCTCAGTATAGGCAAAAATATCCATGGTCCTCAATCCAGGTAATGAAGATAAACAATCAAAAGCCTGAGAAGGAATATAAGGAAGAACGGGGGGGGGGGGGGGGCACCCGCTGGCCAGGAGGGTTGCCAGGCTCCCAGCCAATCAGCCCTGGATGTGCCTTGCCCCCCGCCCCTCCAGTAATCCCAGGCCGTGGGCCCACTGGCCTGAAAGAACCCCCCGACCAACCGCCCCAAAACCCATGCCCTGATTACACTGCCCCACAGGTGGCACCTGTAATCCCCCCATGGACCCTACCACATTGCCACTCCACCCTCACCAAGAATGTAACCCTTGCACCGTTCCCCCTGCCATCTCCCCCAGCTGTGCTGCCCCATCCATGGTATTGCGCACTCGCCCAGGGGGCCCATCTGCAAACCATGCTTGCCCAGCACCCCGAGGCTCCGCAGCCCCCACTTGTCCCCTGCCCTGCGAGGGAGCCCTCACCCCCACCCCTCTCCATCCACGGGATCTCCCAGACCGCAACACCCCCCCCAGAAGAGACCGCAGGAGCCCCTCTCCCCCTCCCCCTTCTCCCCCTATCCCCCCCACGCAGGGCACCTCTCTCCCTCCGAGGAAGACTTTCTGAGCAGCGCCTGGAACCCACATTCCTCCTTCCCCCCCTTTCACCACCCCTCCTGCTGGAACGAGCTGGCATCTCTACTCACCCGCTCAGCACTACTGGAACCCCCACATGCTCCTGACAGACTGCCACAGGAACCAGCACTCCACTGCTCCACCAATCCGATGCACCGCCTCCCGGATTGAAGCCCGCACACCAACAGCTGCCCAGAACCGCGATCGCCAGCTCAAAACAAGGGCAAAAGAAAGAGATGAAACATGGAATGAACCCCAACGCAGCCACACGTCTTCTGCCTCCTGCCCTGCATGCCCGAATGCGAAGCACGCTGGCTCCCGCTCCCTCTCATCACTCCCCCCTCACCTTAAACCTTACCAATTGGCTCCCACTGCTGCCACTCAGCCGCGGGAGCCAATCAATTCAAAAGACACCTTCCTGGCCTCCCGGCATTCTTCCGGCCCCCGCGGCCCGAAGGGGAAGCCACGCGCCGCCGGCCCGGTTACCGCCGGCCAGCCAGGTACGTGGCCCTGCGGCCTTTCTAAATATAGGTTAGCCAATGGATACATTATATCTGGATTTTCAGAAAGGAGAAAATGTCCTATTGTGAATAAAGAACTGATTAAAAGAAAAAAGAGAGAAGGGTTATGTGGCCAAATTTTTCAATGCAGGAAGGTGTTTAACATATTTAGAAATGATCTGGAAATGAGAATAATGAGTGAGGTCATTACATTTGCAAATGACTCCAAATTATTCAGAGTTGCTAAATCACATGCAGATTGTGTGAAATTGTAGAACAATATTGCAAGACTGAGTATCCAAATGAAGGTGAGATTTTTAAATGGATAAGAGCAAAGTGATGCACATAGGGAAGAATAACCCAAATTATAGTTATACAATACTAGGTTCCACATTAGAAGTCAATGTTTTTTAGTGTGTCCTGACAAACCCCTGATGAAGTACGCTACGAAACACGGTCCTGTGTTGGGTTTGGGCCACTTTTTATTTGGTCAATAAAAGTGTTGTGTGTGTGAACCGGCCACTCCTCTGTGTTTTTGTCTCTGTTCAGCCCTGAGTGGCTTGTGCTGTTCTTTTTGTTAAATTCTCAAAAAGGTACATAGGTTCCACAATGCTTGTCCTGGGGTAAGCAGTGGATTTTCTGGGTCCTCTTTAATAGTTTATAGCTCTTTCCTCCGGGAACTTGTCCAAACCTTTTCTAAACCCAGCTATACTAACAGCTTTACTGCATCCCCCGGTAACAAATTCCAGAGTTTAATTATGTGTTGAGTGAAAAAAATATATTTTCTCTTATTTGTCTTAAATGCGTTATATTGTAGTTTCATTGTGTGTCCCCTAGTCTTACTACTTTCTGATAAACAACCAATCTACCTTTACCCATTCTACTCCATTCATGAATTTATAGACTTCTGTCATATCTCCCCTCAGCTGTCTCTTTTCCAAGTTGAAGATCCCTAGCCTTTTAAGTCTTTCCTCATAGAGGTATTCTCCTATTGCCTTTACCATTTTGGTGGCTCTTCTCTGTACCTTTTCTAATTCTGCTATATCTTTTCTAAGATACAGTGAACTGAACTGCACACAATATTCAAGGTGCAGTTGCACCATGGCATGATAGAGAGACATTATAATATCCTTGATTTAATTCTCCATTCCTTTCCTTATTTCCTTATTTATTTATTTAAGATTTCTTTTATACCATCCTTCAAAAATTATCAAGGCAGATTACATTGAACATAATACCATAACTTACATAGAACAATAAAGTGGAACATAACATAGGATTACATAGGAATAGAAGATTGCTAATGCATGCAATCTATGGGCAAGGGAATTAAATGAACATCGGTAACATGTTCATTTAAATATTAAATATTATTATTAAATGACTATTGATAACATATTCATTTAAATATTATTTGGATACTTCTTAGTGAGAGCTTCCTTGCTGTAACATGGAAGCTTATGTATCTGATCCAAAGCATTCTTGGAAGATGTAAGTTTTAAGCTTTTTTTGGAAGTCTTTTACGTCTTTTGTTGCTCTTAAATTGCTTAGGAAGAAATTCCATCCTTATGATTCCTAGCATTCTATTTGCTTCCTTGCTGCACACTTGTAGGAAGGCTTTCAATGTATTATCTATGATAACGCCTAATCCTTTTCCTGGGTGGTGGTTCCTAATGTGGAACCTTGCATTGTGTAACCGTAGTTTGGGTTGTTCTTTCCTAGGTGCATAACTTTGCACTTGTCCACCTTAAATTTCATCTGCCATTTGGACAGCCAGTCTTCCAATTTATCAAGGTTCTCCTGTAATTTTTCAAAATCCTTTTGTGTTTTGGAAACTTTGAATAATTTTGTTCTAGCTACAAATTTGATCACCTCACTCATTATTACCATTTCCAGGTCATTTACGAATATGTTAAAAAGCAACGGGCCAAGCACAGATTCCTGGGGTACTCCACTATTCACATTTCTCCATTGAAAAAAAAATGATCATTTAGCCCTACTATCTACTTTCTATCTTTTAACCAGTTCCTGATCCATAATAACATAAAAACATAAGAAATGCCATACTGGGTCATACCAAGGTCCATCAAGTTCAGTATCCTGTTTCCAATAGTGGCTAATCCAGGTCACAAGTACCTGGCAGTTTCCCAAAAAGACACACAGCTTTCACAGTGCTTGTATTGGGGCAAGCAGTGGATTTCCCGGGTCCTATTTAATAATGGTTTATGGACCTTTCCTCCAGAAACTTGTCCAAATCTTTTTTAAACCTAGCTACACTAACAGGTTTTTTTTTTTTTGTTGTTGTTGTTTTTTTTATTGGTTTCAACATTTCTACACTAACAGTTTTTACTACATTGTCCAGTAACAAATTTCAGAGTTTGATTACACATCATATCTCCTCTCAGCCATCTCTTTTCCAGATTGAAAAGCCCCAACCTTTTAAGTCTCTCCTCATAGGGGTATCCTTCCATCCCCTTTATCATATTGGTGGCTCTTCTCTATACCTTTTCTAATTCTGCTATATCCTTTTTCAAATACGGCAACCAGAACTGCGCACAATATTCAAGGTGCGGTCACACTATGGAATGATACAGAGGCATTATAATATCCTTGGTTTTATTCTCCATTCCTTTCCTTATGATTTCTTTTTTTTTAATTTTTATATTTATGCAATTTTACAAACAAAATCAAGCAAAGCTTGTACAGTAATACCACTGTGTATGAAGCAAATACAAAATACAAGATATAAGCAAAACTTTTACCACAGAAGTATATGTTAGCCCACTAAGAAGGGGGGGTGAAAGGAAACCGGACACACGAGATGAGGTACAACCTCGCTCCATAAAAGGAAACAAAATTATCGATATATCAAGAGGAAGGCGTGGGCCAGAGCACATTTACAATACAACGATCAATATCATTGAGGTGATGAAGTCAACAAATGAGATGAAATAAACAGGGATAGATCCTCTGGCTGAAAAAAAACATACTTATTCTCCCTGAAATACACTAAACACTTACAAGGAAATCAAAGCAACATTGTAGCACCAAGACGAACTACCCCTGGTTTCAAAAGTAAAAAAGCTTTCCGTCTCTTTTGCGTCTCTCTGGAGACATCAGGGTACATAACAATTTTCTTCCCCATAAATAATGCTGTACGTTTCTTGAAATACAATTTTAATAACCAATCTCTATCAGAGGAAATTGCGAATGTAACTAACAAAGTGGAAACTTTTATATCCGCTTCTTTAGGAGACTGTAGTAACGCAGACACCTCAAGGGTGTCCACTGTTAAAGGCCCCAATTCCACTTGAGCACTTAGCCCTACTCTCTACTTTCTATCTTTTAACCAGTTCCTGATCCATAATAACATAAAAACATAAGAAATGCCATACTGGGTCAGACCAAGGTCCATCAAGTTCAGTATCCTGTTTCCAACAGTGGCCAATCCAGGTCACAAGTACCTGGCAGTTTCCCAAAAAGACACACAGCTTTCACAGTGCTTGTATTGGAGCAAGCAATGGATTTCCCGGGTTCTCTTTAATAATGGTTTATGGACTTTTCCTCCAAAAACGTGTCCAAATCTTTTTTAAACCTAGCTACACTAACAGTTTTTACTACATTGTCCAGTTACAAATTTCAGAGTTTGATTACACATCATATCTCCTCTCAGCCATCTCTTTTCCAGATTGAAGAGCCCCAACCTTTTAAGTCTCTCCTCATAGGGGTATCCTTCCATCCCCTTTATCATGTTGGTGGCTGTTCTCTGTACCTTTTCTAATTCTGCTATATCCTTTTTCAGATACGGCAACCAGAACTGCGCACAATATTCAAGGTGCGGTCACACTATGGAATGATACAGAGGCATTATAATATCCTTGGTTTTATTCTCCATTCCTTTCCTTATGATTTCTAACATTCTATTTGCTTCTTGGCCACCACTGCACACTGGGCGGAGAGTTTCAATGTATTATCCATGATGACGCCTAAATATTTTTCCTAAGTGGTGGTTCCTAATGTGGAACCATACTTTAGGTTGTTCTTTCCTAGGCGCATAACTTTGAACTTATCCACTTTAAATTTCATCTGCCATTTGAACGTCCAGTCTTCCAATTTATCAAGGTCTTCTTACACTTGTTCACAATCCTCTTGGGTTTTAACAACTTTGAATAATTTTGTGTCATGTGCAAATTTGATTACCTCGCTCATTATTCCTATTTCAAATTCATTTATGAATATGTTAAAAAGCAGTGGGCCCATCACAGATCCCTGAGGTACTCCACTATTCACCTTTCTCCATTGGGAAAATTGGCCATTTAGTCCTACTCTCTGCTTTGTATCTTTTAACCAATTCCTGATCCACAATATACACTCCTCCTATCCCATGACTTTTTAAATTCCCCAAGAGTCGCTGATGAGGAACCTTGTCAAAGGCTTTCTGAAAATCCAGATATATTAAATCAACCGGCTCACCTTTATCTACCAGTTTATTCACCCCTTAAAAAAATATAACAGATTAATAAGAAAAGATCTTCCTCCACAAAATCCATGTTGGCTTTCTCCCATTAAACCATGACTATTTACATGTTCAATAATTTTATTCCTTATAATGGTTTCTACCATTTTCCCAGGACTGACATCAGGCTCACTGGTTTGTAGTTTCCAGGATCACCCCTGGAGCCCTTTTTAAAAATTGGTGTTACATTGGCCATTCCCCATTCTTCAGATAATTCACAGATTAATAAGAGTAGGTCTGCATCTCATATTTTAATTATTTCAGCACATTTGAATGTATACCATCTGGTCCAGGCAATTTGCCAGTCTTTAGTTTATCAAATAGTTGTAATACATCTTCCTGGTTTCTCAAAATTTGTTTCTGTTCTTCTGATGCATCACCTTTAAATACCATTTCAGGCATGGGTAACTTCCCTACATTGTCTTTAGTAAAGACCAAATCAAAGAATTCATTCAGTCTCTCCACTATGTCATTTTCCTCCCTTAGTGCCCTTTTACCCCTCTATCATGTACTGGTAACACTGACTCTCACAGAGGCTTTTTGCTATGAATGTACTTGAAAAAATTTTTATTGTGTGTTTTTGCTTCCACGGCAAGCTTTTTTTTCAAATTCTCTTTGCCTCCCTTATCAATGCCTTTCATCTAACTTACCAGTGGTTATGTTGTTTCCCGTTTTCATCATTTGGCTCCATTTTCCATTTCTAAAAGATGCTTTTTTGGCTACAACAGCCTCACTGACTTCACCTTTAAACCATGCTGGCAGTTTTTAGGCCTTCCTTCTACCTTTCTTAAAACACTTCCTTCTACCTTTCTTAAAACAAGGAATACATGTGGTTAGGGCTTCCAAAATAGTGTTTTTTAAACAACACTCATACTTGATGTAAACCTTTAACTTTTAACCTTTAAAAGCAATGGTTGCATACAAATTTAAATAAGGCAGGCAAAAAGGCAGATCCCTGAGGCACTGCAGAAGTTACCTCAGCCAGCCTGAAGTCTCAGCATTCCACTTCATCCAATGTAAATGACTGCAAAAAATGTGTAATATGTGTATATATCCCACTCCTTTTTTGAATTCCATTGCCATGTTTGTCTCCAATAGCTTTTTGAGATAGGCATTCCTGGAATCTCTCAAGCTTTAGAAATATTTCATACCCCCTAGTTCTGCTGCTTCCTTTCCTTTGGAAAGGTTTGTTTTGTGTGCTTTAATACCTTTTCAAGTATTTAAATGCCTCTATCATATCTCTCCCGTTCCTCCCCTCTGCTAGAGAATGCATATTTAGGTCTTCAGATTTCTTCTCATATGTGTTCTAGTACAAACCCAACACCATTTTGTTCACCTTCCTCTGGACTACTGCTAGTTTCCTTAAATACTGAGATATGGCCTCCAATTCTAAATACAGTATATCGGATGAGATCTTACCAATGATTTGTACAGGGGCATTGTCACCTCCCTGTTTTGCTGGTTATACCTCTCTCTATGCAGTTCAGTATCTCTTTGGTTTTGGCTTCCTTGAGATCATCAGACATTATCATTCTGAGGTCTCTCTCCTGAAATATACACATTAGTCATTGCAAACATTCTTTTGGATATCTGTATCCCAAATGCATCGCTGCATTGGACTAGTCTTCCAAGTTTTGTAGATCGGTTCTCATGTTGTCTGTTCCCTCCGAGGTGTTAACTCTTGCATATCTTCATGTAATCCACATAGAGGCAGACATTTCCATGCGAGCCTTTGGCAATATTCCTCATAAAAATATCAAAAAGAATCAGTTCCAGGACTGATCCTTGAGAAATCAACTACTCATCTTTCTTTTCTCAGAGTAAATTCCATTTACCACTACAGTTTGTTATCATCATTTAACTGATTTCCAATCTAGTTCACTACCGTGGGATCCCACTCGCAAGCTATTCAGCATATTTATGAGCCTCCAATGGAGAACCATATCAAAGGTTTGCTAAAAAAAATCTTCAGTATGGGGCCTTGTCATCCAACCAAAGAAATCAATCAGGTTCATATAGCATAATCTACCTCTTGTAAAACCGTGATGCCTCGGATCCTGAAACCCACTGAACAAGTATATAGTTAACTATCTTTTCCCTCGGGACATATCAGTTACTTTTCCCACCACTGAGATAAGCCTCTAATTTCCCACCTCTTGTTTGCTACTATTTTTGTGAATAGGGACAACTGCCACCCTTCTTCAATCCCATGGAACCTTGCATATCTCCAAAATCTATTGAACACATCCTTTACTGCACCTGCCAGTACCTCTCAAGAATTTTCCTAGAATCATGGGGTGCATTTCATTGAGCCTCTTGGCTTTGTCCACTTTCAGGTTAAGAATTTGTCCACAAATAATCTCCTCCATAAATAATACGGATGAGTGGTTATTTCGGCAACATATCCTATGTATTTTAGAAGCGTTATTTGCAATTTACAAGTAGAAGTTTCAGCATTTTTACATGGACACGGCATCCATGTAAAAATGATGTTTTTGAAAGGACTCCTTTTACATGTGGATGTTCATAATACTTAGAAATTTCAAGGGGGGGATTGGAGGCATGATTTAGGTGTGGCCTGAGCAGATCAAAAATCTCCACATTTCATTTTTTATAAAGGAAATGCATGAATATGGACAAAAATTTCCACACTGGGATTCACAGTTGCTTCCTGGCATGTATAGGTTTTAAAAAGTGCTTGCACTGGCCAGCCTTTTACAGAAGGAATTTAGTTATCCTCCTTAATCTACCACTATTTATTTCTCCCTCCAAACAAAATAAAAATTGTGGCCTTTGAATTTAACCAGTGGCAAAATACTAACTTGCACTAACCGGGTAGCGGGATCCCGTGCTCCCCCTTCACTTTGCCTTCACCCCCTCCACCCTCACCACAACTTCCCCCCAATCCCACAAACACTCGCCACCACTAATCTTGGGTACAACTGGTCGCAGCTTTATTGCCAATTAACATATTAAACCTTAGTAACATCCAACATCAAACAAACCCAAGCAAAGCGCTACCTCACGAGCCATGCAATTAGCAAGGTGACCACGCCTCCGCACCTGCCACGGTCAACCCACCGGCAAAGTTACTACCACCCCAGCCCGACTTTGCCATATCATTAGCAAAAATCTGCTAGGGGTTATCAGGGTCGTGGGCACCCCGCCCCCACCCCAAGTAGCCTAAGGCTACGGACCCCAGAAACCTTCAGGATCCCGCCACCGGCACAGGCCCCTTGCGGCACCTGTACCACCCCCACCAAACACAAGCTGCGACCTGCACCCGTTCTCCTGAACCACCTGCTCCAATGACTTCTTCCAAACATATAAGAGCAAATCTACCCCCACAGGAGACAAATGTACCCCATCGCTCCTGTACAATCCCGCACAAGCTACTTTCACCCACGCATGCTGCACCTGATACCCGCCGTGCACACATACCCATCTCCCAAACTGCCTATTAATTTTCGTCAGCCCCCGTGACCAATGCCGCTGCCCCCAGCACGCTGGCCTCGGGATGATATCTGACCATATCAAAACAACCCCCTTAAACATCCGCAGTATCAAATCAAAATCCTTCTTGGCAGCATTAATCAACTGCTTGCAAGTCCAGGAAGCTAAATCGTTGCCTCCGATGTGCAATAGTAGAATCCCCGGCTGTTTTCGTAAGCGCTCGTGGTGTCGGAGCAAAGGCATCAGCTGCATCCACCATAGCCCTTGCTCACCCAGCCATGAAACCGACACCACCGCTGGATCCAGTCCCAAGTTTAGCCTGATCGTCCGCAGCGCAGCTTGCTGGCCGGCCCAGAACACGAAGGAGTGCCCCAGCATCCAACATCCCCACACACAACTTCCCCCATCTGCAAAAGAAAAAATTGTTAATCTCCAGGAACAAGCAGGAATAAGTCCTCACATATGGGTATGTCGGTACCGACGGAGCCTGCGCGGGAAAGCTCCCCAGCTTCCCAGAAGGAAAGCTTTTTGGGCCTCCCACTGCGCATGCGCGCTGCCTTCCCGCCTTCCTGACCAACTCTCCTCAGTTCTTCTTTTTCCACGGAGCCAGCAGGTCGTGTTCCTGTCACCGCTGAAGAAGTTGTTATTTTAATTTATTTCTTTGGCCGCGTGTCTGCCTTCCCCGATTCCAGACCGGTACCGCCGGTCTTTTTTCTTTTATTTCTTAAAAGAAAAAAAAAAAATCTTCTTTTTTCCTCACTTGGTGTATTTGTCCTGTGAGGCCTTCAGGCCTTCACAAATTCTCCCTCATGGAGAAACAAGCCTCTGGGTTTAAAAAATGCACCAAGTGCAGCGGTACTATTTCAGTCACAGACACTCATGAATGGTGTCTTAAATGTTTGGGGCCTGACCATTCCATTCCGGATTGCCCATCCTGTTCTTTGATGTCTGAACGTGGCTTACAAAACTGGGCAGCCAAGTTTCACATGCTGTTTTCTACAGATACTCCAGCATCGACATCTTCCAGGTCTTCCTCTCCTGATGGATCTCAGGTAACCAAACATTCCTCTGGCAGGTTCTCAAAGGGCAAATCTCCCTCTAAGTATCGAGATACCCCTGGGCTTGACCCTGAGGACCCTGCCCCAGCCAAACAACCCCGGCGGGAAGCTCCGGCTTCCAAAGCTCCTCCTATGGGGTTACAGGTTGACATCGATGGCACGGCCTCGACCGATCACCTGTTAGACTGTTCTGGGGTACCGGCTCAATCATCCGGTACCGACATCCAGACAGTCATGGCGTCCATGGATCATACAGTCCAATCCATGCAGCAGGCCATTTTGGCTTTCATTAAGGCTGTGACGCCCTCGGTACCGCACCCTGCGGTACCGACTCCGGTTACGGTAGCACAACCGATACCGGTACCCAGGCCATCCACATCGACCAGGATACCGATTCTGGTTCCCGGTTCCTGGGTTTTTCCCGATACCGATCCGGTTCCGGGTACCCCCGATGTCGATACCGGTCGATACGCTTATCGATCCCTGGAAGCAAACAGACAATACTTTGAGTCTTCTGATGATTCTGATTCATCAGATGACTCTGCTGAAGTATCCCTTACTCTACCTGAGGAGCCCTCTTCTCCAAAGAGGAGAATGTCTCCTCCAGAGGATTTATCCTTTCAAGACTTCATCATTGAAGTAGCTAAAGGTCTTTCTATTTCTGTATCCTCTGAAAAAGAACCTAGAGCAAAAAGGTTAGACATTTTAGGATACTCTAAGGTTCCCAAAGAGGCAGTCACCTTGCCCATCCATGAAATTCTTCAAGAACACATGATGGACTTATGGGAGACTCCTCTCACTCTATCTCCACATTCTCGTCGTCTGGACACCATGTATCGTGTCCCCCCTTCTCCTGGGTTTCAAAAAACTCAGCTCCCTCACCACTCCATCGTGGTGCAGTCAGCTATGAAGAGGATCAAGAGTACTAAAAGACACTCTTCTACTCCCCCAGGAAGAGAATGTAGGACTCTGGATGCTTTTGGAAGAAAAATCTTCCAAGCAAGTATGCTTATTGGCAGAATCAACTCATACAGCCTCTATATGGCCATGTTTCTGAAGGAAGTTGCATTAAAAATCCGCCATTTTCTCCCCTTTATCCCAGAGGATAGAAAGGAGGAGTTCCTTCTTTTGCTAAAGCATACCCAAGATATTTCAAAATTCTCCAACAGAGCAGCCTTTGACTCCTTTGAGGGTGCTAGCAGAGCCTCAGGTGTTGCCATAGCGGCTCGTAGAATTGCTTGGCTCCAGGCCTCTGACCTAGAACCCTGGGTCCAGGATGGGTTGGGAATTTTGCCCTGTACAGGGGAAAATCTGTTTGGTAAAGAGTGGCAAATCAAAGCCACTCAAATGGATGCAGAAAATGCTGCTTTAGATAGACTTTCTAAGTTTACCTCTACCCCTGCCAAGAAAAAATCTTTCAAAAAGCCTTTCTACAAGAGAACCAGATTTGCCTCAAATACTGGACAACAATCTTCTGCAGCTTGCTTTACTCCTAAGCGTCAGCAGCCTAAACAGGCCAGGGCAAAACCTGCAGGGGCTGCTACAGCCCAACAGTCCCAACCCCCTCAGGGTTTTTGACTTAAATCTAGAGAACTTAACCTTTCTGGCTCTAAAACCAGAACCTCTCACCATCCCAGGAAGGTTAACTCATTTTGCTCCCAGATGGGAGCAAATTACATCAGAACAATGGACCCTCTCTATCATCAAAGAGGACTACAAACTACATTTCTCCAACCTTCCTCCCCATACCATGGTGAGAAGTTTCAATTCTCCCCCATCTCTCCTAGACCTGTTAAGTCAGGAGGTGACCACTCTTCTCGCCCAAAAGGCAATAGAAGAGGTTCCTCTTCCTCAACAGGGATCAGGTTTTTACTCCCCTTATTTTCTCATTCCCAAGAAAACAGGCGGGTAAAGACCCATTCTGGATCTCAGAGAATTGAACAAATTTCTATACAAAGAGAAATTCAACATGCTTTCTCTAGGTACTCTCCTTCCATACCTACACAGTCAGGATTGGCTTTGTTCTCTAGATCTCAAGGATGCGTACACACATATACTCATCCATCCATCCCACAGAAAATTCCTACGGTTTCTGTTCCAGGGAAAACATTTCCAGTACAGAGTACTTCCGTTCGGTCTAGCCTCTGCTCCAAGGGTGTTTACCAAATGCATGGCAATAGTAGCTGCATTTCTACGTGCCCTGGGAATTTTTGTCTTCCCATACCTGGACGACTGGCTCATCCGAGCTCCATCTCAGTCCGAGGCTCAGACTTCCCTGGATCGCACCAGACGCATCCTGCAGTATCTGGGACTTGTGATCAATCTGCCAAAGTCTCAACTCACCCCTACGCAATCCCTGGAGTTCATAGGGGCCTGGTTGGATACCACCACTGCAAGGGCCTATCTACCTCAGGCCCGTTGCCAACGTCTAGTGCACTTAGCCTCTCAGACTCAGTCCAGAAGCCACTTGACTGCCAGAGAGATGCTACAACTATTAGGCCACATGGCCTCCACAGTGCATGTGGTGCCTTATGCTCGCCTACATATGAGAGCAGCTCAATGGACTTTATCCAACCAGTGGACTCAAGCATCAGGAGCTCTCTCAGACCACATAGAAAACTCCAATCGTCTCTTTTGGTCTCTCCAATGGTGGATATCCACTCAAAATCTGTTGTTGGGGGTCCCCTTTCAGCCACTGTTGCCCCAAGCAACCCTCACAACAGATGCCTCCCAAACAGGTTGGGGAGCTCATCTTCAAGATCTCTCCACTCAGGGCACTTGGTCTCCACAGGAGACCACCCTTCATATCAACCACTTGGAACTTCGAGCAATCTTTCTAGCTCTCAGAGTTTTTCATACCCTCCTCAGCAACATGACAGTCCTTATTCATACGGACAATCAAGTAGCCATGTTTTACATGAACAAACAAGGAGGGACTGGCTCTCTGTCGCTTTGCAACGAAGCTCTAAGATTATGGGCCTTCGCCAGAGAGCATCAAATCCATCTCCTGGCAGTATATCTTCCAGGAATCCAAAATTCTTGGGCAGACAGACTCAGTCGAGTTCTGCTTCCACACGAATGGTCCCTGCACATGGATCAGGTACTCAGAATCTTCCAGAAATGGGGAACCCCAGACATAGACCTCTTTGCAAGTCCGTGGAATGCCAAACGTCCCCGGTTTTGTTCCAGAATTCCGTGTCAGGGAGTTCAGGCCAAGGATGCCTTCCTCCTGCATTGGGGTCAGGGCTTCCTGTATGCCTTTCCACCCATTCCTTTGATTCCCAAGACTCTGTTCAAACTTCAAAGGGATCAAGGGTCCATGATCCTCATAGCTCCACGCTGGCCACGCCAAGTGTGGTACCCTCTACTTCTGCATCTCTCCCAAGCCCCCTCCCTGGACTTGGGAGCTGCTCCAGACCTTCTGTCTCAGGAGGAGGGGACTTTGTGGCACCCAAACCCCAAGTCCCTTCACCTCAGAGCTTGGTTACTGAAGGCCTAGACCTTCAACACTTCAATCTTTCGCAGCAAGTGAAGGATATCCTACATGCCTCTAGGAAACCTTCCACTAGGCGTTCTTACGCTTTTAAATGGAAAAGATTTTCCATTTGGTGTGCTCAAAAGGGTCTTAACCCTCTGGCACTCCCCTTGAATTCTCTTTTGGAATATCTCCTGCATCTCTCCAATGCAGGACTCAAAACAAATTCAGTAAGAGTCCATTGCGGCATCACTTAAGCCCATCAATGGACAACCTGTTTCCTCTCATCCTCTTATTGCAAGATTTATGAGAGGCCTAACCTTAACTAAACCTCCCATTCGACCTCCTCCGGTGGCATGGGACTTAAACTTGGTTCTTGGTCAGCTTATGAAGCCACCTTTTGAACCCTTAGCCACTACCTCCCTGAAATTTCTTTCCTGGAAGGTTATTTTTCTTATTGCAGTCACCTCAGCTCGCCGTATCAGTGAACTGCAAGCCCTAGTGGCTAATCCACCTTATACAAGGTTCCATCATGACAAGGTGGTCCTTAGGACCAATCCCCACTTTATGCCTAAAGTGGTCTCCCCTTTTCATCTTAATCAAGAGGTATATTTACCTGTCTTTTTTCCAGCTCCTCATGCATCCAGTGCAGAGAGGAACCTTCATACTCTAGACTGTAAAAGAGCTCTTGCCTTTTACCTCCACAGGACACAGCAACATCGAAAGTCTTCTCAACTTTTTGTTGCTTTTGATCCTTCTCATTTAGGACTTCCAGTCTCCAAAAGAACACTCTCCAATTGGATTGCTCAGTGTATCTCTTTTGCTTATCAGAGTAAGAACCTTTCTCTGGAGGGCCATGTCACTGCTCACAACGTGAGGGCCATGGCCACTTCTATGGCTCATCTAAACTCTGTGTCCATTGACCAGATCTGTCGAGCAGCCACCTGGGCCTCGGTTCATACCTTTACAGCCCATTACTGTTTGAACAAGGACTCCCATCGGGATGCCTTGTTTGGTCAGGCTGTCCTCAGACACCTGTTCCATTCTTGAACAACTCCAACCCACCTTCCCTGAATGGATGCCTGAGATCCATAGGAAGATGAGGAACCTTTCAGGGTCTCATACCCTTCAGGGGATCTCCCGGGCATCTTAGCTAGGGAGTCCCCATATGTGAGGACTTATTCCTGCTTGTTCCTGGAGATAGCACAGTTACTTACCTGTAACAGGTGATCTCTGGGAACAGCAGGAATTAGTCCTCACAACCCGCCCACCTCCCCTAGGAGTTGTATCTATCTCTCTCTTTCCTTTCCTCTCTCTATTGTCTCAGCTTTAAACTCAAACTGAGGAGAGTTGGTCAGGAAGGCGGGAAGGCAGCGCGCATGCGCAGTGGGAGGCCCCAAAAGCTTTCCTTCTGGGAAGCTGGGGAGCTTTCCCGCGCAGGCTCCGACGGTACCGACGTACCCATATGTGAGGACTAATTCCTGCTGTTCCCAGAGATCACCTGTTACAGGTAAGTAACTGTGCTATATCCACTGGGAACATCCGGTATGCCCACCTCATAAACGCAGATATCCTCGAAAGGCCCTAGGCCGTCAATGACCAATGCTTTGGATCTGTACTCCCGACAGCCCAGCCCCCGCCGCACTAGTCGCTGCACCGATGCGAAAAGAATGCACCAAAAAAAGGCTCGGGTCCTCACCCAACCGCCACAACCCCATCCGCAACACCACCGCCACCTGAAAGTGGGTCACCAGCCGTGCATCCATGTGGATAAATAGCCCACCTTCCACTGGCGGGCGAAAGCCCAAGTAGTCCCGCATAGTAGACACCAGCCACGTGGGACCCCCTAGCTCCTGCAGGACCACCCACAAGCCTCGCCCTTGCTGGTCCATTTTGGACTTTTCCAAGAGCACCCTTAACTGCCCTCCGTCAACCCGCACATGCTTGTGTCACAAACTATCCCCGATTCCCAATGTTTTGGAATTGGCCACTAACTCCCCCATACGGAATGCCCCAAAGAAGGCCAAACAGAAAACTGCCCTGAAGAGAGTGGCCTCATATTGCGACACTATGACTGCCGGTAAGTCCTCGCATAGCTTACTCAGTAATTCATGCGTAAATGGCCGCCGACGATCCCGCAGCATCAGCCGCAAGCACTCCCACCCTTGCAGCAACCTCCACGCTGGGACCCCCCCAAAAGACCCCCCCCCACTGCCCTCGCGAAAAAGGCAAAACCCGCCAAATGCCCCCACACTGAGGATCTGGACAATCCTTGCCCTTTGGCACAGAGATATACTGTCTGCGTAACTGATCAGACACTTCTCCCGTCTGCCACCTCTGCTCCTTCAAAAATTCCACAACCCTCTCACAACCTCGGCGATAAGCACCCCATGTCCGCTCCACCACCGAGCTCCACAGCAGAGTCCTCATCTCCGCAGGCCACAGCTCCATAAGTTACAAGGGACCGCGAACCCCTCCGCCTCTGCCTCTGGTGCCAACGTGCGAAACCGGTCCCACTGTAAACGGGAAAGAGTATCAGCAATGCATTTACTATGCCCAGGAATATGTCGCGCCTTCAATGCTACATTCAGCCGCAAACAGGACAATACCACCTCCCTCATCAATTATGCTACATGCATGCATCGTGGGGTGTAATGAGTGATGAGGCTCACCACTGCTTCATTATCACACCACCAGACCATTCTCCTGTTGCTCAACCTGTCAGGCCACAATTCAAGTGCCACCCATATCGGAAAGAGTTCCAAGAAGGTGCTATTACCTAGCAATCCCACCTCCCCCCAAGTCAATGGCCAGCGATCGACACACCACACGCCTCCAAAATAAATTCCCATCCCCACTCCTCCTGCCGCATCCAAGTAAAGTTGCAAATCATCACTAGACAGCTCCGCTTCCATTAGCACCGATGTCCCCAAATCTGCTGCCAAACTCGCAAAACCATCCAACAGCGCTCCACAACCCGTAGCCTGCGCTGCGCCCACAAACAAAAAGTCATTGTAGTAATCTGTGAACTATCATTAAAATCATCTCTAATACCTGAAGATTGGAGGATCGCCAATGTAACACCAATTTTTAAAAAGGGTTCCAGGGGTGATCCGGGAAACTACAGACCGGTGAGCCTGACATCAGTACCGGGAAAAATGGTAGAAACCATCATAAAGAATAAAATTACTCAGCATGTAGATAGTCATGACCTAATGGGAGATAGCCAACATAGCTTTAGACAAGGAAGATCTTGTCTTACTAATCTGTTATGTTTCTTTGAAGGAGTGAATAATCAGGTGGACAAAGGTGAGTCGGTTGATATTGTGTATCTGGACTTTCAGAAAGCCTTTGACAAGGTCCCTCATCAGAGACTTTTGGCAAAACTAAAGAGTCATGGGATAGGAGGCAGTGTACTATTGTGGATCAGGAACTGGTTAAAAGGTAGAAAGCAGAGGGTAGGGCTAAATGGCCAATTTTCCCAATGGAGAAAGGTGAATAGTGGTGTACCCCAGGGATCTGTGCTGGGTCTGCTGCTTTTTGACATATTCATAAATGACCTGGAAAGTGGAATAATGAGTGAGGTTATCAAATTTGCAGATGACACAAAACTATTTAAAGTTGTTAAAACCCAAGAGGATTGTGGAAAATTGCAAGAGGATCTTGATAAATTGGAAGACTGGGCATCAAAATGGCAGATGAAATTTAATGTGGACAAGTGCAAGGTTATGCACCTAGGGAAGAACAACCCAAACTATGGTTACACGATGCAAGGTTCCACATTAGGAACCACCACCCAGGAAAAAGATTTAGGCGTCATTGTGGATACCATGTTAAAACCCTCAGCCCAGTGTGCAGCGGCGGCCAAGAGAGCAAATAGAATACTAGGTATGATAAGGAAAGGAATGGAAAATAAAACAAAAGATATTATAATGCCTCTATATCGTTCCATGGTGAGACCGCACCTTGAATATTGTGTGCAATTCTGGTCACCGTATCTTAAAAAGGATATA
Source organism: Ichthyophis bannanicus (assembly GCA_033557465.1). Lineage (NCBI taxonomy): Eukaryota > Metazoa > Chordata > Amphibia > Gymnophiona > Ichthyophiidae > Ichthyophis > Ichthyophis bannanicus. The sequence goes on along the minus strand of CM066032.1, from coordinate 1,265,070,207 downwards.
GCGATTTTAGAAAAGGTTCAGAGAAGAGCCACCAAAATGGTAAAGGGGATGGAAGGATACTCCTATGAAGAAAGGCTAAAAAGGTTGGGGCTCTTTAACCTGGAAAAGAGACGGCTGAGGTGAGATATGATAGAAGTCTATAAATTAATGAACGGAGTGGAACGAGTAAACGTAGATCGATTGTTTACCTTATCAGAATATAGAAAGACTAGGGGACATGCAATGAAGCTACAGGGTAAACTATTTAAGACTAATAAAAGAAAATATTTTTTCACTCAACGTGTAATCAAACTCTGGAATTTGTTACCGGAGGATGTAGTAAAGGCTGTTAGTGTAGCTGGGTTTAAAAACGTTTTGGACAAGTTCCTGGAGGAAAGGTCCATAAACCATTATTAAGAAGGGACCCAGGATATCAATGTTTGAACCAATACAAGCATTGTGGAACCTGTGTCCCTTGGGGAAACTGCTAGGTACGTATGACCTAGATTTGGCCACTGTTGGAAACAGAATACTGGGCTTGATGGACCTTGGTCTGACCCATTATGGCATATCTTATGTTCTTATGTTCTTATGTCTTCTAGGTAATGCATCACATCCGAGCATCCCACCCTTCTGCACCAATGCCCACTGGAGGAAGGTACTAAATTTTTCAAAGTAGGCGCACGATACCGCACAGCCCATGGGCATGCATTTGTCAAAATAAAACTCCCCTGCAAATCGGAAGCCTAACAGATGAAAAGCTGATGGATGTACCGGCAACAAGCGAAACGCGGATTCGATATCCACCCTTGCCATCAAGGCCCCGGGACCTAAGTTCCGGACTAACTCAACTGCCCTATCGAACGAGGCATATTGCACCGTACAACACTCCCATGGTATGTGATCATTAACCAATGCCCCCCAACGGAAACGACAAATTATGTATCAACCGAAACTTCCCCGGCTCTTTCTTCGGTATAATCCCCAAAGGAGATACTACCAAATTCTGGAAAGGCAGCCTCATGAATGGGCCCTCAATCCTACCCAAACGCAACTCGACAGCCAACTTCTCCTGCTCTACCGACTCAAATCGGTGCACCGATGGGGAATTTCTGGCTGCCATGACTGCAATCACGTCCTGCACAGAAATAACAAAACCCAACTGAAACCCTAACTGCAGCACCTCCCCGTCCCCTTTCCTTGGGTAATGGTGCAGCCACTGGCTTAACGCCCCCACCCTAATTGGCGAGGGTGCCAAGCCAAACTTCACCCCCCTACTTAGGGGCCGGTACTGGGGCCAAAGAGGCGCATTTTTTAAGACATTTTGCCGCTAAATGCGCTCCGCCACAGACAGAACAGGCATGCCGGAACTTGCAGTCTGGGAATGGGTAAGAGGACTTTTTTTTTTTTTTTAATTTTATATTTATGCAATTTTACAATAAGTTGAAGAAGGTTTAAACAAAAAACCCTTCTCAAAGAAACAGGGCAGTGCCAGAAATCAATATACAGATACATGTAAGGAGACATAATATCCTTCCAAAAAAGATACAAAGAAAAACAATTAAAGAGCTTACCTAAACTAGCCCACTACGGGGGGGGGGGGGGGGGTGTTAACATTTAACCAAACTAATATGCAAAACATTCAAAGAAAAGGAAGCAGTCGAAAATCCAGACCAAAATCAATAATGAGCACTTGGGGGGAACAATAGAAGATTCTAGGTGCCTGGCATTGATAAAAGCAAGCAACTGGGAAGGTTCAAAAAATACATATGAAATAGAATGATACTTAATCAGACATTTGCATGGATGTTTAAGAAAAAATAACCCACCCAGTTGTAAAATTCCAGGACAGAGCAATAACAACTCTCTACGCCGTTTCTGGGTCTCCCTTGACAGATCTGGATAAATGCGTACGGCTAAACCCCTAAACAAAAGCTTCCTTTTTAGGAAGAAATGTTTCAATAACCATTCCTTATCTGATAACAAAGCAAATGTAACTAATAAGGTAGAAGGTTCCTGAGATGCAAGACCAGAATTTTCCACTAAATCTGTGATATTGAGAGCGTCTCCTGATGTACCACCACAAGACACACACTTAGCCTTTGGCAAGTAATAAGTTTTTACTAAAGGTGGCAATAAGTCAGAAGAAACCCCCAAAGTCACAGTTAAATATTCCTTGAACATATCTTTAGCGGAAATCGACATCACCTTAGGAAAGTTAACAACTCTCAAATTATTAACATGGGTGGAGTTATCTAACTGTTCCAACTTTACTTGCACAGACATGAAGTTATTTTTAAATCCGTCGGCTTGATCTTCTAAGTTGGAAATTCTCCCCTGCCGAACTTCAGATTCCATAGAAACGTCAGAGACCTTCTTCTCTAAGTGTGCTACCGTTTCCATTGTAGACTGTACTTTAGAAGTTAAAGATGTAATCTGAAGAAGCAGAACTTCTCCAAGGGAAACAATAGCATTCCAGATCGATTCTAACGTGAAGTTCATTGGGCGTTGAATAACAAAAGCCCCGTCCGGAGTAGATGCTGGAACATTCTCCATCACCTCAGAGTTGGTAAAATTCGTGAATGCTATAGTGATGGAAGATTAAAGTCACCTAATAGAACTAGTGGCTTCTTTATGGCGGTGGTACAGACTGTTTCGATGATTGACTTGAGGTTATTTGGTTTAGGACTCAGTAGTCTGTATATGAGGCATATCGATAAGTTTTTATTCTCTATCTGGAGAACATCTATTCCATCAATATTATTTGCTTGATGAAGGGATGTTTTAAGTTGCTGCTTTGTTAGTATAAGGACACCTCCTCATTGCTAGTAGTCCTGGGGCAGTGAGTTAGTTCATATCCAGGGACCATTAAGTGGTTTGTCAATACAATATCAGAGTCTGATAACCAGGTTTCTGTAATACAGAATAGATCAGGGTTGTTGTCAGTCACCATATCAAGTACGTCCGGTATTTTGCTTCTAATTTATTTATTTATTTTATTTAACAGGCTTCCTATACCACCTTTATCCAAGGCAGTTTACCCTACCCACTACTAATATACAAACTGGTCACGAGCAGCAGAACATTTTCATATATTGCACCCATACTTTGGAATACTCTCCCAGATAAACTAACAGCTGTAAAAGACCTCCTACTGTTCCATAAGGAAATTAAAACATTCCTATGTATTGAACATTTTGGAGATGCACTGGCATGTGATGAAATATACCCAACATAGAAGTATTCTTATTATTATATCCCTCATTCCCCTAACTCACCTTAGAACTCTAGAAACCCACCTTAAATCCTGATGAACAAATTAAATATACGAATAGAGATAATATCTGTAAATAAGGTCAACGCATCTTTGGTAGTAGACTGGCTAATCTACTGAAGAGGGCTTTAAACTAGATTCGTTGGGGATGGGTGAAGAAAGCCCCCAGGTAAGTGAAAGCCCCCAGGTAGGTGATACATTAAATACCTTTATGGAAATGGGTAACAGGGGTAACATATGGAAAGCAGTGTGTATTAATGCCCGTAGCATGGGAAATAAGATCCCTGAAGTTGAAGCTTTGGTGGGAGTGGCTGACTTGGATTTAGTGGCAGTTACAGAAACATGGTTCACAGAAAACCATGACTGGGATGTAACTATACCTGGCTATACTTTATTCAGAAAGGACAGGGTAGGAAGAAGGGGAGGAGGAGTGGCACTATATGTAAAAACTACTATTAAAGCTTTGGAATTACAGAGCTTAAAAGGGAGAGAGGAGGCATTGTGGGTTAAACTAGGAAGAGGGAAAGAGAAATCTATTTGCATTGGTGTGATATACAGACCTCCCTCACAAGAGGAAGAGGTGGACAGAGAGTTAATTGAAGACATACGCAGCATTGCTAGGAAAGGGGAAGTGCTACTGCTAGGAGATTTCAATATGCCAGATGTTGATTGGCACATTCCTGCTGCAGTATCATCTAGAAGTAAGGAGATCCTGGATTCTCTACAGGGAGAACTATTCAGGCAATTGGTAACAGACCCCACACGTGAAGGGGCCATACTGGACTTGGTGCTTACCAATGGTGAAAGTGTTTCTGATGTTGTAGTGGGAGATCATTTTGCATCCAGTGATCACCAGATGGTGTGGTTCAGTATTAGGACTAGGGCTGTTAGAATCCATTCCAAGGTGAAGATCTTAGACTTAAGGAAGACTAACTTTGCGAAGATGGGCCAATACCTCAGGGAGTCGTTAGTGGGATGGGAACAGCTGGGGGATGTAGAAAAACAGTGGGCAAAACTGAAAGGGGGTATTTTAAAGGCAACCAACCTTTTTGTTAAAATGGTAAATAAAGGCAAAAGGAACAGGAGACCGCTATGGTTTTCGAAGGAAGTAGCTGAAAAAGTGAAGAAAAAGAGGGAGGCCTTCATGAATACAAGAGATCACAGAGAGAGGAAGACAGGCATCTGTATTTGGAAAAACTTAGAGAAGCTAGCAAAGTAGTCAAGAAGGCAAAGATTCAAAAGGAGGAGGAAATAGACAATGCAATAAAATGGGGGGATAAGACATTTTTCAGATATATTAGTGAGAAGAGGAAGGGCAAAAGTGGTATTGTCAGACTCAAGGGTGCAGGGGGGGAATATGTAGAAGCTGATAAGGATAAAGCGGAATTGCTTAACAAATATTTTTGTTCTGTGTTCACAGATGAAGAACCAGGAGCAGGACCTCAGAAAACACCCACAAATAAGAACAGAAGTGAGGGACATCTTGAACAATTTTCAGAAGACTGTGTTCGTGAGAAACTAGCTCAACTTAAAGTAGACAAAGCGATGGGACCGGATGGGATACACCCTAGAATACTGAGGGAACTTGGGGACGTTCTAGCTACTCCACTGACTGACCTTTTCAATGCCTCGTTGGAGTCGGGAGTGGTGCCAAAGGACTGGAGAGAGGCTCATGTGGTGCCTTTACACAAAAGCGGAAGTAAGGATGTGGTTGAAAACTACAGGCTGGTTAGTTTAACTTCAGTGGTGAGTAAATTATTGGAAACGCTGCTGAAAGAGAAAATAGTGAGGTTTCTGGAGTCCGGCAGATTACAGGATCCGAGGCAGCATGGATTCACCAGAGGCAGGTCTTGTCAGACAAATCTGATCGATTTCTTTGACTGGGTGACCAGGGAGTTGGACCGAGGGAGAGCTCTAGATGTGGTGTATTTAGATTTCAGTAAAGCCTTTGACACTGTTCTTCACAGGCGACTTATAAACAAACTGAGCACCCTAGGGATGGACCCTAAAGTTACTGCTTGGGTTAGAAATTGGTTGGGTGGGAGGCGACAAAGAGTACAAGTAAATGGAGCTCACTCTGAGGAGAAGGATGTTACCAGTGGTGTGCCCCAGGGATCTCTCCTTGGTCCGATTCTTTTTAACATCTTTGTTAGTGATATAGCGGAAGGGCTGTCGGGTAAGGTTTGCCTCTTTGCGGATGATACCAAAATCTGCAATAGAGTAGACACCCAGGAAGGTGTAGATAACATGAGGAGGGATCTAGCTAAGCTTGAAGAATGGTCTAGAATTTGGCAGCTGGGATTTAATGTTAAAAAATGTAAGGTCATGCATTTGGGCTGCAGCAATCCAAGGCAGCAATACAGTATAGGAGGTGAAGTACTTTTGTCCACTAAAGAAGAGCGGGACCTAGGCGTGGTTGTGTCTGATGATCTTAAAGTAGCTAAACAGGTAGAAAAGGCGACGGCAAAAGCTAGAAGGATGCTTGGGTGCATACGGAGAGGAATGGCTAGCAGAAAAAAGGAGGTGATAATGCCTCTGTATAAGTCTTTGGTGCGACCTCATTTGGAGTATGGTGTGCAATTCTGGAGACCGCACCTTCAAAAGGATGTGAACAGGATGGAGTCGGTGCAGAGGGTTGCTACTAAAATGATTAATGGGCTTCATTATAAAGCATATGAGGACCGACTTAAGGATCTTAATATGTACACCTTAGAGGAAAGGCGGGATATAGGTGATATGATTGAGATGTTTAAATACCTCCGTGGCATAAATGTTCAGGGAGAGAGCCTCTTTCAATTGAAAGCAAGTTCTGCTACGAGGGGACATGGGATGAGGGTGAAGGGAGATAGATTCAGGAGTGATATGCGGAAATATTTCTTTACGGAAAGAGTAGTGGATCCATGGAATAGTCTCCCAGTGGAGGTGGTAGAGATGAGGACAGTAACTGAATTCAAGAAAGCATGGAACCAACACAGAGGATCTCTAAAGGTAAAAAGTGGACTGTTGTAGTTGTTGTTATGGAAGGACAAACTAGATGGGCCTTGTGGTCTTTTTCTGTCATCATGTTTCTATGTTTCTAATGTGAAATATTTGTTTCTGTAAATTTTTTTAACTGTAAATATGTTACAGTATAACTAGTTCATATGTCATTCATATGTTTTTAGAGTTTAAGTATCAGTTCTGTTCATTGTAAACCGCCCTTGATCTCTGGAAAGGGCGGTATAAAAAAAACGTTTAAATAAAATAAAATTAATAACTAAATATAATATACTGATTCAGACAAAGGTCAACTACCTTGGTTATATTCTTGACTCTCATTTATTGATGCATATGCAAGTTCTCAAGGTAGTTCGAAGTTCATTGATTTACAAGTTACAAACTTATTTAGATACAGAAGACTATCAAATGGTTGTTCAGGCGCTAATCATGCTTCACCTAGATTGCTATAACATGCTATATCTAGGAATGCCTGAATCTTATGCAAAACCATTACAACTAATCCAAAATGCAGCTGCTGGAATCATCATTTGGAGCAAAAGAAGTGAGCACATTACCCCATACTAGGAGATTTATACTGGCTGCCAATTAAGTGCAGGAAAATAATTTAAATGTTTATTCTTAGTATTTAGTGTTGAGGGTGACTCTCTGGATAGTTGACCTAAACTATGTTCAATTCATGGTGACTCTCTGGATAGTTGTCTTAAACTATGTTTGGTCTTCAGTCAGATGGCTCATTGTTGACAGAGTGGCATCCAAAGCTGCTGTTATTATATCGATCCATCTTATTGCCAGCTTTCCTCTTTTGCGTTGACCTTCTATCTTGCCAAGCATGTCTTTCTCTAATGATCTCTCTCTTCGCATGATATGTCCAAAGTATGAAAGTCGAAGTCTTGTCATCTGAGCTTCTAAGAAAAGCTTAGATTGGATCTCCTCTAGTACTGACTAATTTGTTCTTCAGGCAGTCCGTGATTTACAGAGTATTCGTCGCCAGCACCATAATTCAAAGGCATGAATTTTCTTTCGGTCTATCTTTTTCACTGTCAAAATTTCACATCCATATTATGTTATTGAAAATACCATGATTATTTTATTTAGGGTTAGGCATCATTTTATGGAGACAGAGTTGTCATCACTATTAGATCAAGCAGCTAAGATTTATTGGTCATGCTATTCAGAGGTGTTTGAAGGCCATGTTGCATGGGGACCAAGCTCTGCTCCTCGGATGGCCAAACAGCATGAGGCTGAAATCCCTGGCCTTGTCCCCTACTTCTGCTTACAAGAGATAGGGTCCCCTTGGGCCAATGTAGGGGAAGCTCCAATCTCAGCAGTAAAATTTTGGTAGGGCCAGAGCCCCTGTGGCCTCCCCATTCTGATGCCTATGCTGCTGATGGCAGCATCAGTTAAAAAGAATAGTACTTCCACAAGACTGTAATCTGTACCTGGGCCACATTTATGGAATATGCTGCCAATTATTTTAGGACAAGAGCATTCATATTTAGGGGATCTTTTACTAAAGTGCACTGGGGGTTTGCAATGAATGCGAGTTTAGTTCAAAAACAGATGTGTGGTAGTTGCAACCACTGTGCTCTAACTACTGGGAGGGTGTCCAGCATGTTCCCGGAAATTACCATACTGAATCATACCCTAACACAGGGGTGGGCAATTCCAGCCCTCGTGCACCACAATCCAGCCTGGTTTTCATGATGTCTCTAATGAATATTCATGAGATCTATTTGCATCCGCTGCCTTCCACTGTATGGAAATAGGTCCATGAATATTCATTAAGGACATCATGAAAATCAGGCTGGATTGTGGTGCACGAGGGCTGGAATTGCCCATCCCTGCCCTAACATGACATAAAGGTATGCACAAGTACTGCGGGTACACTTAATTCCACTTACTGAGGTGGTATTAGGTGAACTCATGCTAAATGCAAGGATAGCAGTCAGCATGCATTGTTTACGCCTGTGCAAACTGTGCAGTACTCACCACACCTACTCTCTGCCCCGAGCCCACTTCCTTACCACTCCAATGCACAATTCACAGTTGGTGCAGAAATCTGCCCATGCTAACTGCCATGGCCTCATGCTAGCTAATGTGTATCCCAACAGGCCTTCAGCCTGCCAAAACATGTGCTGACAGCTATCACCCTTTAGTAAAAGACCTCCTTAGTGTTCAGAAAGAAGCTAAAAGTATATGTGTTCAATAGGGCTTCAGAAGGGTTGATATGTCTTCAGTAGCAGACTGGCTAACCTACTGAATAGGGCTTTAAATTAGATTTATTGGGGATGGGTGAAGAAAGCCCCTAGGTAAATGAAAGCCCCAGGTAAGTGAAACATTAAATACCTCTATAGAAATGAGTAAAAGGAGCAACATCTGAAAGTGGTGTGTATAAATGCCCGTAGCATGGAAAATAAGATACCAGATGTTGAGGCTTTAATGGATCAGGCTCTTAGATTTAGTGGTGGTTACCGAGACATGGTTCACGGACAATTATGACTGGGATGTAATTATACCAGGCTATACCTTATTCAGGAAGGAAGGGGAAGAGGAGTGGCACTACAGTATATGTAAAAAAATAACATTAAAATTTTAGAATTACAGGGCTTAAAAGGCAGAGAGGAAGCACTGTGGGTTAAACTAGAAAGAGAAATCAATTTGCATTGGTGTGATATATTTTATAGACTCCCTTCACAGGGAGAAGAAGTAGACAGAGATTTAATAGAAGACATATGCATGCAGCATTGTTAAGAAAGGGGAAGTGCTATTGATAGCTGATTTCAATATGCCGGATGTTGATTGGAACATCCTTGCTGCAGTGTCATATAGAAGTAAGGAGATTCTGGATTCTCTACAGGGAGAATTATTCAGGCAACTGGTAACAGAACCCAACCATGAAGGGGTGATACTGGACTTGGTGCTTACCAATGGTGAAAGTGTTTCTGATGTTATAGTGGGAGGTTATCTCACATCCAGTGATCACCAGATAGGGTGGTTCAGCATTAGGACTAGGGGTGATAAAATCCATTTAAAAGCAAGGGTCTTAGGGCTTGATTTTCATTTAGGTAGGCTATGCTCCACGTCAGCACATAACCTGCCTGCTGACCCCCTTATCTTGGATTTTCATTTCTTCGGCAATGGAAATAAAATCTGGGTCACTACGCACAGGCCGGTAACTGCCGAGACTAAGTGTGTAGCAGTGATATTCAATGCTGCCCATTTTGCCCCAGTACTTAAAGACAGGGTTTTCCTCGCCTATCTTTAAGGCACAGAGCGCTAAGTGGGCAGCATTGAAAATCACTGATACCCACTTAGTGTCATTCCCTGTCTGCACTCTGTCCCGGAACCCCCAAACATGCACCGATGCTAAGTGGATAGCATCTGGGCACATTAGGGACTTTACTGGAATTTTCCAAAGGCACTACCCATGTAGGTGCCTTTGGAAAATCCTGGTTAAGGCATTTACAATGGTAACATGGGCTGTTACCCGTGTAACTGCCTTCAAAAATCAGGCCTTTAGATTTTAGGAAAACTACAGTAACTTTGCCAAGATAGGCCAATACCTCAAGGAGTCATTAGTGAGATGGGAACAGCTGGGGGATGTAGAAAAACAGTGGGCAAAACGGAAAGGGGATATTTTAGGGGCAACCAACCTTTTTGTTAGAAAGTACATAAAGGTATAAGTCAAAGGAGGCTATTATGGTTCTCAAAAGAAGTAGCAGAGAAGGTAAGGAAAAGAGGGAGGCCTTCATAAAATATAAGAGATTGCAGAGAGCAGAAGACAGGCATCTATATTTGGAAAAAACTTAGAGAAGCTAGCAAAGTATTCAGGAAAGCAAAGATACTAAAAGAAGGGAAGAAATAGCCAATGCAATAAAATGGAGGGATAAAGCAATTTTCAGAAAATGTTAGTGAGGAGAGGAAGAGCAAAAGTGGCATTGTCAGACTCAAGGGTGAAGGGGAGGAATATGTAGAAGCTGATGAGGATAAAGCTGAATTGCTTAACAAATATTTCTGTTCTGTGTTCACAGATGAAGGGCCAGGAACAGGACCTCAGAGAACACCTACAAATAGGAACAGACGCGATGGGGATCTCAAATGATTTTCAGAAGTCCGCACAGGCGACTTATCAACAAACTGAGCACCCTAGGAACAGACCCTAAAGTTACTGATTGGGTTAGAAATTGGTCGAGAGGGAGGCAACAAAGGGTACGGGTAAATGGAGCTCACTCTGAGGAGAGGGAGGTTACCTCATGGATCTGTCCTTAGTCCGATTCTTTTTAACATCTTTGTTAGTGATACTGCGGAAGAGTTCTCAGGTAAGATTTGCTTTTTTGTGGATGATATCAAAATCTGCAATAGAGTAGACACCCAGGAAGGAGTAGATGACATGAGGAGAATTTGGCAGCTGAGATTTAATGCTAAAAAATACAGGGTCATTTATTTGGTCTGCAAAAATTCCAAGGTAGCAGTAAAGCGTAAGGGACAAAGTACTTCTGTCCACAAAAGAAGAGTGGGACCTGAGCATGATTATTTTTGATGTTCTTAAAGTAGCTAAATAGGTAGAAAAGGTGACAGCAAAATCTAGAGGGATGTTTAGGTGCATAGGGAGAGGAATGGCCATCAGAAAAAAGGAGGTAATAGTGCCTCTGTATAGGTTTTTGGTGTGACCTCAGTTGGAGTATTCTGTGCAATTCTGGAGACCACACCTTCAAAAGGGTATAAACAGGTTGGAATTGGTGCAGAGGGTGGCGACTACAATGGTTAGTGGTCTTCATTATAAAGCATATGAGGACAGACTTAAGGATCTTAATATGTATACTTTAGAGGAAAGGCTGGATAGAGGAGATATGATGTTGTTGTTAAGTGGTGTCGAATCAGTGTTGATTCATGTCAACCCTCTGGATAGAAGTCCTAAAACTGTGTTCAGTTTTTAGTCAGGCTGCTCATTGTGGACAGACTGGCAGCCATAGCTGCTGTTACTGTATCGATCCATCTCATTGCTGGCCTTCCTCTTTTGCGTTGACCTTCTACCTTGTCAAGCATGATGTCTTTATTTATTTATTTATTTAACAGTTTCTTCTATACCGCCCCTTCCAGAGATCAGAGTCTTTCTCCAATGATCTTTCTCTTCGCATGATGTGTCCAAAGTATAAAAGTCAAAGTCTTGTCATCTGAGCTTCTAAAGAAAGCTTAGGTTTGATCTCTAGTACTGACTGGTTTCTTCTTCAGGTAGTCCATGGAATACACAGTATTTGTCACCAGCACCATAAGTCAAAGGCATCAACATTTTTCCTATCTTTTCACTGTCCAATTTTTGCATCCATATGACGTTATTAAAAATACCATGGCTTGAACAAGTCAAATCTTTGCATGGAGAGAGACATCTCTGCTCTTGAGAATCTTGTCTAGGTCTTTCATAGCCATTCTGCCAACATCAATGCGCTGTCTGATTTATTGACTGCTTCTTGCTTCTTTATTAATAGTTGATCCAAGTAGGTTAAAGTTGTCATTATTCAAGTAGGTTAACATTGTCATTATTTCAATTTCTTCTCCATCAATGATGAACTTATTGATTTTGCTAGTTGCCTTGATTTTTGCCTTCAAGGCTTGATCTTGAGAAGCAAATGTTTCAAATCGTCTTCACTTTCAGCCAGTAATGTGGTATCATCAGCATAGCGAAGGTTGTTGATGAGTCTCCCACTAATCTTCATTTGTCTTCATACAGTCCTGCTTCTCCAATGATTTGTTCTGCATATAAATTAAACAGATAGGGGAAAAGTATGCAGCCTTGTCGTACACCTTTGCTGATTTTAAACCATTCTGTTTCTCCTTGTTCCATTTGAACTGTTGCTTCTTGATCAATGTAAAGGTTGTGCAAGAGAATGTTCAGGTGTTATGGTATACCATGTTTCTTAATATTGCCCAGAGCTTCTCATGGTTTACAAAGTCAAAAGCTTTGCTGTAGTAAATAAAAACACATATAGATATCCTTTTGGTATTCTTTAGTCTTTTCAAGTATTCATCTCAAATCCGCGATGATGCCTCTTGTTCCTCACCCTTTCCAGAATCCCGCTTACATTTTAGATAGTTCTCATTCCAGGTATGGTTGTAGTCTCTGCTGAATAATCTTCAGTAGAATCTTGCTGGCATATGGGATCAGTGTGATTGTGTGATAATTTCCAGAGTCAGCTGGATCACCTTTCTTTATTATTGGTATAAACACAGATCTTTTCCAGTCAGTTGGCCATGAGGTTGTCTTCCAAATTTCCTGACAGAGCCTTGTAAGTATGGTAACAGCTGCATCAGATTGCTGTAATGCTTCTATGGGTATACCAACAATGTCTTGTGCTTTGTTCTTTGATAAGGCTTTCAATGCTGCTTCAACTTCTTCTTTCATCACCAGTGGGTCCAGATCATAAGGTAGAGGTTGAAACGGCTGTTGGTCCAATTGATCTTTATCATATAAAAACTCTGTATATTCTTTCCACCTTTTCTTGATCTTCACAGCATCATTCAGCATGGATCCTTGAGCATCTTGTAACATTCCAATTCAAGGCTGGAATTTTTTCTTCAACTCTCATAGCTTTAGGAAAGCCAGTCTTATTCTTCTTCTAATAGTCACTGCTTCTATTTCCTTGCATGCATCATTGTAGTACTTCTCCTTGTCTTGTCTTGCTGCATGTTGGAAATCTCTGTTGAGTTCTGCGATTGCCTCTCTTTCTCCTCTGGCTTTAGTTTCTCTGTGTTTCTGGGCAATTTTCAGAGTTTATTCGCTCATCCATTTTGGCTGCTTTTCTTTTTCACCTTTTGTAGAGATTTCTCACTTTCTTCCAACACAACCTTCTTGATGCCATCCCATAACTCTTCTGGAGCTCTGTCATTTGTATCTAAAGCAGCAAATCAATTTTGCAGGCAGTCTTTAAATTCCAGTGGTATATTCTCAAGGTCATATTTTGCTACATTCATGAGTGGCTTGCTCTTTTTCAACTTTAGCTTGAGTTTGCATACTAGTAGTTGATGATCTGTACCACAGTCAGCTCTGGGTTTTGTCTTTGTTAATGTTTTTGAGCTTTTCCATCGTTTACTTCCACAGATGTAGTCAATTTGATTTTTGTACAATCCATTGGGTGAAGTCCATGTGAACAGTTGCCGCTTGTGTTGCTGGAAGAAGGTGTTTGATATGAATAGATCATTAGTCTTGCAGAATTCTATCAGTCTTTCTCCAGCTTCATTTCTGTTTCCAAGTCCATATTTTCCAATTATTTTGCCGCCTTCTTTTTTGCCAACCTTTGCGTTTCAATCACCCATGGCTATCAGGATATCCTTTTTGCATGATCTGTCAATTTTAGCTTGTACTTGTTCATAGAACTCATCAATTTTATCCCCTTCTGCAGCTGTTGTTAGGGCATATACGTGAATTTTAGTTGTGTTGATAGGCATTCCTCGTAGACGAATAGAAATTAAGCACTCACTGACTGCACTGTATTTCATCACTGTTCTTGCAAGTTTCTTCTTAATTATAGATGCAACACCACTTCTTCTTTGCCTTTCATTTTCAGCATAGTAGACCATGTGATCATCAGATCAAAGTGCCCGATGCCAGTCCATTTCAGTTCACTGACGCCCAACAGAGTTTAAATATCTCCATGACATAAATGCACAGAAGGAGAGCCTCTTTAAATTGAAAGCAAGCTCTGCTATGAAGGAACATAGGATGAGGGTGAAAGGGGATAGACTCAGGAGTAATATGAGGAAATATTTCTTTACAGAAAGAATGGTAGATGCATGGAATAGTCTCCCAGTGGAGGTAGTAGAGATGAGGACAGTATCTGAATTCAAAAAAGCATGGGACAAACAGAGGATCTCTAAAAGAAAAGAGGGAACTATTGTAGTAGATAATATAGATAAGGCATGTGGTCTTTTTCTGCCTTCATGTTTCTTTGTTAATTTGTGAGGGTTATGTTTTCATCTTGTCTTATTATTGTTTTCTGTCTTGTTGTATGTATATAACATTATGAATGTAACTTACAGTATCTGCATAGTTATATAGTGATATGCAGTCTACAAAAGCAAAAAAGGAATTAAATCTTCAAGCATTCTAGTAAAATTTCAACTACATGGAATACAGTATATGACAGTGACAAAAAAGGGAATGTTAAGGAAGCCAGAAAACAAAAGGGAAAAATTACAAAAATGAAAAGCAATTAATGAATTTGTTACCGGAGGATGTAGTAAAGGCTGTTAGTGTAGCTGGGTTTAAAAAAGGTTTGGACAAGTTCCTGGACGAAAGGTCCATAAACCATTATTAAGAAGGGACCCAGGATATCAATGCTTCACCCAGTACAAGCATTGCGGAACCTGTGTCTTTTGGGGAAATTGCTAGGTATGTATGACCTAGATTGGCCACTGTTGGAAACAGGATACTGAGCTTGATGGCCTTTGGTCTGACCCAGTATGGCATATCTTATGTTCTTATAATGAAAAAATTATAAAAGAAATTGTCCATGGACACATGACAAATGTTGGAAGAATTTGCTCTATTTGGATGCCAGGTAATGGTTTTAAAATGGGCAAATTTAAGAAAAATGTGACTCAGATTTGCTATCGAATCTCAAACTGCTGTAGAATTTTCTTGACCTGGCCCATAGAACCTACTCAACAAATGGTACAGAAAACCATAGGCCCAGTATTCTAAAGCACTTATCTATATAGCAGTAGCTGCTATTCAATAAGTGTCCTATCCATGAATTTTCATTGGCACTATCCAGATAGCACTGGGATAATCTGTAAAAATTTTCAGTGGCACTATTTGGATAATGCCAGGGCAGAGTGAGGCTGGGTAAAAAGGGTATAGGTGCTAAATATGACTTGTGCTTGATTTGACCCAGCTTTATTCTAGATGTAATGCTTAACACAAGCATTCACACTCGTCCACCCCCTTTATTACAAAATAAGTAATAGAACAGTGTAAATGGAAATAACAGGGTGACAGCTTTATTAATATTCTCCAAAATAAATGACTAACCAGATTACTATAAATATATCACAAGTGCTTCCAGATTTCCTCTTCCATCCATACGCACAAGCTTAATCCTCATGTTAACATTCTTCAAAGACTATTAGGGTCATTTTAGAAGCCAAATAAGCATTTGGACATGTTCAGGGATGTTTATGTGCCGAAAATGTCTATGAATGTATTCCAGTACACAGTGCACATATACAACGCATATGCATGTTTATCTTGTTTGTATGGAGATGTCCACATGCGTCCCTGAAGTGGCAGAATGGGGTGTGGCCATCCACGGAGACATATGTACCATATTCTCAAAAGCTCTGTCTATATTTACTGCCTTTCCCAGCAACGTGCCCATTATTCATGCCGGAGATGTGGAATAAGGCCAAGACAGAAAACTTTCTGCTGTGTTCTACAATTCATCCCTGCAACTGAGAGTATATGTGTGTGGTTTAGGGTTGCACAGAAAGATCTGGTGTGCTGATCTGCAATTCAGGGATGTCCAAAACCATTTTGGCATTTACCTATGCCCTGTAATATGAGTGGGGGACATATTTCTCCACTTCAATGTGAATACGTGCACAGGCCGGCTGAACATCATGTTGGACATGCCGCAATGGACATATCTATGAGCTGATCCCAGAAATGCAGGTGCGTCTGTACCCACAGATGTAGAATTAGCATGGAGTCACACCCGTGCCTGATTTAAATATGTCTGCCGGAGATAACCGGTTTATATGAAATCTACCTCTATATATTTGGGTAAATACAAATCGGCCATTCAACTAGTTAATAGTGTCCTATTGAATATGGTACCAATTATCTAAGAGTGTCCTTCATCTGTGGTGACACCAGGATACCGTCACAGAGGGCCATGCTATTCCCTGCGTCCTCCATAATATCCCTGCAGATAACAATCCGTGTATGTGTCAGGACTTGAAGGGGGCTTATATTGCAACAGCCTGCAATAAACCCTCCTTTTGAAAAGCACCCACCAACTAGATAAACACATTCAAGGGAAAGTGAGCAGGACCGCCAGATGGATAAGTCAAAACAACAAGTTGAGTTAAAACTCTCAAACCTTTTCCTGCTTTCACTGTCCTTCCCCATTTGGATAGCCCTCTCTTCCCCAGATCCCTCTTTCACCATGCTCAGACACGTTATTTCAGGAATAGGGAGTGTGAGATGGCAAAGTTTCAGCCCTGTTATGCACTCTTCAGATGATTCTGGGGCCTGATCTTAATATACTATACTTTTTAAACATAGCACTGCAAAGCCAGTAGATGATTATAATTGCACAATAGTTGAAATAACTTTCCCATTCAGTCATTTTCTCCTTTCAGAACTTGGTTGTAAATTGCCAAGCTCTGTTAAAAACTTTAAAAAGAAGTAATAAACAGAATTATCCCTGGCCTGGTTCATTTCAGCTACTCAATATTTCTGGCCACAGTAGTTTTTGGGACTAACTCACAATTTGTACTCCAGTAGTTCAACAACATTTATTAGGAATTTATGGTTCTCCGTAGAATTTTTATATGTAGCTCTCCACATTGGAAAACCACATTTTTATAGATTTTTGACAGTTTTCCTTTCTAACTCTTTGGACTTGGTTTTTCCTTAGATCAGCACACTTCCATTGCTCTGCTATAGAAAATCAATTATTTTCAAGGGGTCACCAGTGCCAAATATTCACCAGGCTCAAAATGACTTTGGCTTATTTATCTGGGACTAGATAACCTTGAAACATGGTGTCACTTATACTGAAAACTCAGAAACCAATTCCCAAACCCTGCTGGCCTGCAAGTCAATTTTCAAAGGGAAACTTACCACGGGGGATTTCTCTTTGAAAATCCTGTGACAGGTTGATCCTGCTGGGATCCTTGAATGGTGTAAAGAACTTATGCAAATCTCCATGAACCTGCCTTACCTTTATGGGGAAAAGTGCATGCACTGTGTAAAGCACAATGTCCTTTTCTCCTGTGGGGCAAGGAAGCGGAGTGAAAAAATGTGAGCAAATATAGACTTGTGTCCATGTATAGGAAAAGTGCCTGTGACAAGGGAATACATATGGGAGTAAGAGATATGAGAGGACAGATCTTTTTTGCATGCTTAAAGTCCCCTATTTACTAAACCTTGTTAGACACATTTTAGAAAGGCCGTTAATGTTGTTGCAGCAACATCCAAATGAAAACGTCTACAGATCTATGTCAATTTTAGAAGAGAAAGTGTGCACGTGTAAGGTTGATGTAAAATTGACATAACACTGCCCCCCCCCCTCAAAATAGCCAGGAGTTTTAAATCATAGAAGAAAGTGTAGGAATGCACAGAGATGGCCATACACATGCAGTGGAAGGTGTCATTTTACAATGGACTGGTGGGAAAATCTGACAGAAAAAATGCCGCATTTCACAACATGCCTTTGTAAATCTTGGCACTTACATGTGCAGCTTTGACATTTTTTTGAGACTTCGGCCCGGGAGAGAGCAGCCACCAGGCCTGGAGCAGAGGCAGCACAGCAAGCCACTCACAGCTTTAAGTTCAGTCTGCCGCGCTCACTCTGCCATGTGGGTCTGGCGGGAGGGAGGGGGTGCACTACCCTCCCCTACTGCCAAGGGGGCTTGAACGCCACTGCCTTCGGGAACTTGTCCAAATCTCTTTAAAACCCAGCTACTCTAACAGCTTTTATTATATCCTCCAGTGACAAATTCCAGAGTTTGATTACGTGTTGAGTGCAAAAATATTTTCTCTGATTAGTCTTAAATGTGCTACATTGTAGCTTTATTGTGTGTCCTCTAGTCTTTCTACTTTTTGAATGAGTAAACAACCGATCTACATTTACCCGTTCCACTCCTCTGATTTTCTTATTTCCCCTCAACTGTCTCTTGTCAGGGCTTTCCAAAACGGCTCAGGGGACATCCACATGATTTCAACGTCTGACTGTACATTTTTTATTTATTTATTCTATAATAAATTTGCAATATATTCTAAGCATGACCACATGTATCAGAAAATAAATAAACAGTACAATCCTAAAGGTAATCTCAAATACAAGAAAAGAAAACTGCTCATTTAACACTAGCTCTCAACAGGGAGGAGAGATGAAAATAAATAAAATGTTCAATTGAACATGAAAAGGAAAGCGATCAGAAACTAAGCAGCCAGCTACTAATATGATCACAGATATCTAAGGCCCCAAACTAAGAGGTGCCGGGCTTGTGGGAATTTAATGAAACTAGTTGCGGAGGCTCATAAAAAACATAACTATGCACCCGATACTTAACCAGGCATTTGCAAGGAAACTAGATCATCCAACTTCAGAACACCTGGCCTAACGAGGCAAAACTCTTTCTTTCTCCTCTGTGCTTCCCTGGTTAAGTCCAGAAAAATCCTCACATTCAAACCTTTAAAGAAAACATTTCTCTTTTTAAAATAAATTTTTAGTAACCACTCTCTAGCACAGGAGTTCTTAACCTTTTATTATGACAGATCCACAATGGATCGCCCAGTAAGTCCCCATACCCCTTTCGCCAGACTGTCAAAAAATCATATATATGTATATGGCTAGAAACAGAAGAGCTTGAAGAAAATCCTAAGGATTTCATTATAGTCATTCAAATCACAAATACACAAGCTAGCTGCAACTAGTGAGATTTTTGCTGTAATTTTTATGCTATCAAAACAGGGAATCAAGGTACAGTTACTGACAATGTTACTCGCATTTCATATGACACATCAAGTCACTTTCTCCACTTTGATTTCAGGTTTAATAATGCAGAGAATCCTGTTTCACAGAGATAAGTATTGGGAAGGAAATTGAAACATTCATTGCCCTCATTGCCAAACTAGGGTAAGCTGTGATTTGCTCACACCAAAACTGCCTGATATCTGCCCAGCCTTTTCAAAATCAGCTTTCTTTCTTTTTTTTTTTTTAAATTCTTTATTTTCGTTTTATAACAACAAAGGAAAAGGAAGACATACAACTAAAAGACAGATACATAAAGTGTAATACATACACCAAAGTAAACCCCTGCCACCCCCCTCCCCCCTGCTTCTTCTCTAGAAAACTAAGCATTCCCGAAGCGGGCGTGTACTTACATTATTGTGTTACAAAACCTAAAGGTGATCTGAAACATGATGAATGCACATTATACAGGCATGTTGGAACAATGAGCAGATTTAACATAATCATTAAGCATCTGCCATTTAGACAAGCGAGAGTGAGTTTGGGCATGGGGAATAGCTCTCCGAGGTATCTGCTCATATTTACTATATAAGCAGACGAGGTTCCACCATTCATTGACAGTAAGTCGAGAGCTATCCTTCCAATTCCTCGTGATTAAGCATATGGCTATACCCAGCATGAAATCAAGGAGAAAGCGACCCTTCTTAGGAAGAGAGGGGACCTCCGCCACAGAGCGGAGTCCCACGATCTTCCAAGAGAGAGGTTCGTGAAGGTGTAAGATAAATTGAATACAACCCCAAACCCGCCCCCAATAAACCTGTAGTTGAGGACATTCATAAATAACATGAGCGAAGGTTCCCACAGCAGTATGGCAAGACCAACACTGGTCCCTAGCAGTTGTGTTCCATTTGGCTATTTTTTCTGGGGTATAAAAGCATCTGTGTGCAAAAAAGAAGAGAGTTTGGGTAACAGAGGCAGACCGGGAGACCCGCACTACTTTGCTCCAGAAAACGCTCCATTGCACAGGGGTTAAAGTGGTTTGCAGTTCGCGCTCCCAGGCTTGTTGGGCTCTAAAAGTGGCCGTGTCTGTACCCTGACATAATATTTTATAAAAGTTAGAGGCTACCCCATGTGTACTACTAATAGAGTGAACTATCTCTAATAGCCCGTCCTCAGTAGGGGCAGAGGACGGCATGATTCGAGCACTTTTGAGGCAGTGTTGAAGCTGCATCAATTGAAAGTAGTGTTTCGCTGGTAGCGCAAATTCCTTTTGTAAATCAGAAAAGGATTTCCAACGAGCTGCAGAGAAAAGCTGTTGGGGTGTCCAGATCCCCCTTGAGTACCAGGGTTTCCATGCTATCGTTCTATTTAGGACTTGAATTCTGGGGTTATTCCATAGCGGGAGTCCGTCCTGAGGACATACGTTCGGGCCCAGTGATAGAATGAGAGTGTTAAAGGCCGCAAGAGTATCGACAATCATTGGTGGATGGCGGGTGTCTACTTGATAGGACATACCGGGGAGATGGGTCAACGGAATTGGGTCACTAAGCTCCTCTTCTATGTCAAGCCAAACTGGTCTGCTGTCTGTTGAGGAATCTAGCCATCGGGCACCTTGCTTAAGTAGGAAGGCTTGATGATATCTAAGAAAATCAGGAAATCTGGTACCCCCTCTTTCCTTTGCAGACTGTAGTTTTTGTTTAGCTATCCTTGGTGGCTTGCCCTGCCAGAGATAACGGACGAGAAGGCCCTCAATATCTTTATAAGTATGTAGCGGGAGTAAGCATGGCAGCATTTCTAAAATGTAGTTCACTTTGGGGACTATCATCATTTTCACAGTTTCTAGGCGGCCCCACCATGTAAGAGATAAGGGAGACCAACGATTTGTGAGCTCACGGACTTTGGAGACTACCTCTTTGGCATTAAAACTGATAGTGTCTTCTAAAGGAGAGCAGTAATGGACCCCGAGATACTTCACCATGCGGGATTGCCAAAGGAAGGGAAAGGCCTGCATGTCAGCCTCATGTACCCAGCGGTTCAGTGGGAATGCTACAGATTTGGTCCAGTTAATTTTATAGCCCGATAATTGTGAGTATCCGTCAATCAGATCCAAGACAGCTGGAACCGAATCGAGGGATACGAAAAGCATAAGGTCATCTGCATATGCAGAGAGTTTAATCTCCCTATGACTGAAGGGGACACCTAGAATACGTGCGGACTGTCTAATAAGGAGGGCTAGGGGTTCAAGAGCTAGATCAAAGAGCATTGGTGATAGGGGGCAACCTTGACGCGTGCCTCTTTGGAGATTAAATGGCTGAGACTTGATGGCATTTACACAAATACTGGCGACGGGTTGAGTATACATGACTTGGAGATATCGGAGGAAGCCCTCCCCAAAGCCATACCATCGGAGAACTGCAAATAAGAAGGGCCATTCTAGGCGATCAAAGGCTTTTTCGGCATCCAGGGAAAGACCCACCCATGGATGATCTAGATTGGCAGCACTGGATAGCACATGGCACAAGGTCCGAGCATTGTCAGCAGTTGATCTGCCGGGTATAAAACCGCATTGGTCGGGGTGAATTAGGGTGGCCATCCTGTCAGATAGTCGGGTGGCCAAGATCGTTGCGAAGATCTTATAATCGGCATTAAGTAGGGAGATTGGACGGTAGTTGGCGGTTAGCAGCGGGTCTCTGCCTTCTTTCTCAAATACTACCACATTAGCTGCAGAAAAGGATCCCAAAGAGGATGTATCTACCGCAAGGGCAGTAAAATAGAGTTTTAAATAGGGAACTAAATCTGCACTGAACGTTCTGTAGAATTCGGTCGGGAGACCATCGGGCCCTACGGCACGGCCCGAGGCTGTTCGTTTTAGGGCAGATTGGATCTCTGAAGTAGAGAAGGGTTCATCCATCGCATCCCTATCATCTTCAGAGAGGGTCGGCCGCTGAATGTCAGAAAGCAATCGCTCGAATGTCTCTGACGAGAACTCACATTCAGATTGATATAGGCGGGTATAGAAATCCCGAAAGAGTTCTACAATGTCGGAGTCTGTGGTCACTATGCCCCCTCCCTGTGGAGCTCGAAGGGCCGCTACGCGTTTGGCTTCTTTTTGACCTTTCAATGCGTTGGCTAAGAGTCGACCGGCTCGGTTATTTTCACGATAATATGTCCCTCGCTGAAGCTCAATACTCTTAGAAGCTGCAGTTGAGAGGATTGAATTATATTGAAAACGGAGACGCTGTAATCGAATTAATACACATGGATCAGTACGTGAAGTTAGAACTCGTTCGCCTGCTTTTATTTGTTGGTCTAGTATGAGTAGCTGCTGTTTGCGTTGTTTCCGCAGGCGGATTTGATAGCTAGTGATCGTTGCTCGAATGGCCGCTTTGAAGCCCTCCCACCAAGCCCAATTCGCAGTATCCTGGGGTAGATTAAAATGGAAGTAATCCTGTATGGCTGCTCGAATTTCTAACTGGAACTCTGGTTGAGTTAACAGGGCTCTATCAAAGAACCAGGCCCCCGAATTCCCTTGGGGTGCAGTAGTGTGTAATTGAAAGGAAATAGCAGCATGATCTGAGATATGTTGGGAGTGAATCTTTGCAGTGTCCACCTGAGGAACTAACAGTTTTGATATTAGAAAGAAGTCTATGCGAGACTGGGATTTGTGAGGGGAAGAGAAGAAGGTGAAGTCAAGCTCATTGGGGTGTAGTAACCTCCATAGATCAACCAAAGCAAGATCTTTGATCAGGGAGGTAAGCGTGGTGTGACTCTTGGGGGGACCACTTGTCCTAGGCGGCTGTTTGTCAATCAGGGGATCAAGGACTAGATTGAAATCCCCCCCAATTATCAATGAAGTATTAGCAGAGGCCTGCGCAACCTGAGCAATGGTAGCAAAAAAGGCAGGGTCATCCACATTAGGAGCGTAAAGGCATATACATGTAACTTCAAGGCTACCTATCTTGAGGTGAACTCTGGACCATCTACCTTCTGTATCTGAGCTAGTCGCAATAATAGTAGCATGCAAAGATTTCCTAACCAGTATGGCAACCCCACATTTCTTAGAAACGGCTGGGGAATAGGCGGCCAACATGTAAGGTTTAATATTGAGTTTAAGAGTTTCCTTCGAATTTAAATGCGTTTCTTGGAGAAAAATCAGATCCGCAGCTTCCTGACTTAGGTAGCTTAGGATTTTCTTCCGTTTTATCGGATTATTGATTCCTTTTACGTTCAATGAGAAAATCTTACATGGTGCCATCAATCGGTAATAGACATTTTAGGTAAGGGCGCTTGAAAACATACAACATAATCAGAATCTGTGCAACAATGACATAATCACCGAGTATGCTGGCTAATACACCCCATATTGAAAAGTATGTACCATTGTATCTTAGAGAAGAAGCAAAAACCCCAAAGAATATGGCGACCATATGTCTGCGGGAGGAGGCCCTAGAGAGGAAATAGAAAGACATGAAAAAAGAAAAGAAACACCAGAGTCCATAATTAACACTGTCTCTGATACTCATCGAGGCTACTGTGGGTAGATGGAGTCGGGTCACAGATATCATCAAAAGTAAGGCAAACGAATTGCCCTCGCCAGACTCTTTGCTGGGCTGCGGCAGATCCAATATGGCAGGTACAGCGGATATGAGAATACTTGCAGGAATATTCTGGAAGTCAGCGCATCAAGTCGGCTTCTTTGGAATCCAAAAACTCCGCTATTAGATCAGGGTCCTCAAATGTTCTTGTCTGATTGTGAAGCGTGACTCGGAGCTTGGCCGGGTACATCAGGCCATAGCGTGCTTGTAGCTGTTGAAGCCTCGGCCGGAATTCCAGAAAGCGCTTTCGGCGGTCGACCGTGGGTTTAGCCAAGTCAGGATAGAAGGAGATCTTGTGGCTCTCAAACTCCATATGGCCCTTTGCCCGAGAGGCACTTAGAATTTGCTCCACGTGTTGATATCTCAAAAGTCGAAAAATGATAGGCCGCGGGGTCTTCCTGTTGAGCGTTATGCTTGTGGGTACACGATGAGCGCGATCGATCTCCAAATCTTTGGTAAAGGTGATTTGGAGTAGGGAAGGGAGGATTTTGCATAAAAACTCTTTCATGTCTCCCGATTCCGCTCCCTCCGGTATGCCCACGAGTCGTATGTTGTTGCGGCGCGCTCTATTATTGCCATCTTCCACTTCTTTCTGCAAGGCCCGCACCTGACGTTCAACTTTGTCGAGTTTGGACAACCGGGCCGCATAGGAGTCCAATATGCTCTCCATTTTGTCCTGACGCGAAGAAAGCCCTTCTAGCTTGTTTTGCAGCACACCAAGATCTTCCCGCAGCGCTCGGAGTGCTTCACCGTTTGACTGCACGAGGTTTTTGACCCCTCTAATCTCTGCGAGGATTTCCTGCTGCATTTCGGGGCCCTCGCGCAAGGCCAGCCCCTTCTGCGGGGACGGAGGTTCAGTTTTGGAACGTTTGCCGTGAGAAGCCGCTGGAGATCCAAATTCCAGGCGCGTGGGTTTGGTCCCCGCCATCTCACCAATGTGCCCCGGCAAGAGCAGAGTAGAAGTTCCAAGTATGTACGGTGTTAATTCAGGATTCTGAGTAGGCCTCTCGGGAGCCTCAGCGTTATGCGACCATCCCGCTGGACATCAGGCTCCGCCTCAATCAGCTTTCTTTCTTCGGTTTTCTTGGAAGTTAATGAAATCATTTTCACTAAATTGTTGTCATTCATTGTAGATATATCAAACAAGAATGGATTCATGATCCAAACTGATTCCATGCTAAAACCATTTATATCTGAGAAGCAATCCACAAAATTTGTACTTAGGACTTCCATATGGTTCTTGACTTCTTGAAGTATTTCCACAGGAAGTGTTTTACCATCTTATTTCATGTTGATAATTGTGATAATTAATAACCTAAATTTTAATCTAAATATCCTTTTTAAATGTTCTGAGATCCAGTCCCATACCTCCATCATTTGGTTCCCATACTCCTAAGGGGTATGGGTACTCCTGGTTAAGAATCCCTGCTCTATCAGATGATAAAGAAAGAGTAACAAGCAATGTAGAAGGAATTACAGTTTCCATATCTGATTTCTCCAAAATTCCTGAGATCTTTAACATATCCATTCCCAGGGACTGGGACCCTGCAGAGTCTTTCTTAGCTACAGGAAGGTAGCAAGTGTTTTCAGATGCTAAAATCATGACTAGGGCTTCTAAAATAACCCTTAAGTGTCTATAACATTCTAGCACAAATCCTGCATAAATCACCCCTAGATTGAGGGCATGGACATGGCGCCTCCTCTAGAGCATCCACATTCAATACACCCTACTCTCTCTAAGAGATTATCTTAGATTACCTTAGAAGCATAGGTCTGGGACCTGTGTAGCAAGCCAGCCTTTACTAAGTGTTAATTCTCTTCCATCCATGCCGACTCCCGCTCACCCCAGGCATAATCTTAGTTTTATAGGCTCTTAAGCCCATTAAAGAGGGAAGGGTGGTCAAAGTCACATTCAGGTTCTGCTAGCTATCATCAGATTAAGACCCTGAAGTTATTTAATTTTGAGGTGAACAAAGTCCCTTAAAGGAAATTAGAATTGTTGTATCAGTACAAGTATCCCTAGCAACTTTAATTAAACAATTTAAATAGCTAAACAAAATCTTAAAACTAAGATGCAGATAGCAGTCCAGCAGCAAGATGGTGGCTATCCAGTCTTTTGCATTGTCATATGTACAATTTTCTCATAGTCGGTGAGGTGTCTTACATTGTCACTAGGTGCAAGGAGCTTTTTGCAATCGGGGAATGAGTCCAATCTCTGGAGGCTAGAGTAGCAGGCTTGGAGGACATAAGACAGAGAGGTACATAGATGAGATCTACAGGAAAGTAGTACTGAAGTCCCACCTTCAATCCGGCAGCTTCTCAGTTGCCACAGAGAGAGATCCTGTGAAAGGACAGCATCACCTTGGTGTGGCAGGAAGTGATCCTATAGCTAGGACCTATCACCAAGAGATGTCAAACTCTCTCGCACTGAGGAGGTTTCTCCAGGGCCATATGCCCATAAGCGAAGGGTTAGGACAGCTGTTATAGTTGGCAGTTTGATCATTAGCCATGTAGATAGCTAGGTGGCTGATGGATGTGAGGACCATCTGGTAACAAGCCTGCCTGGTGCGAAAGTAAAGGACTTCACGTGCCACCTAGACAAGGTTTTAGACTAGTGCTGAAGAGGAGTCTGCTGTCTTAGTACATTGTGGCACCAATGGCATTGGAAAGTGTGGGAGGGAGGACCTGGAGGCTAAATTTAGGCTTTTTATTAGGAAGTTGAAATCCAGAAAGTCCAGGGTAGCATTCTCTGAAATGCTTCCTGTTCCACGCACAGGACCCAAAAGTCAGGCAGAGCTCTGGAGTCTCAATGCATGGATGATACGATGGTGCAAAGAGGAGGGTTTTGGATTTGTTAAGAACTGAGCAACACTCTGGGGAAGGGAAGACCTCTTCCAAGGGGATGGGCATCACCTTAATCAGATGGAACCAGGCTGCTGGCATTAACCATTAAAAAGGAGATAGAGCAGCTTTTAAACTAGATAGTAGGGGAAAGCTGGCAGTTGCCCAGGAGCTCGTGGTTCAGAAGGATGTAGCCATGAAGGAAACCAGCAAAACAGGGAAGTTAGGGCATCCCAACAGAAAGGTTCCAACAAAGATAAAAGTAACCCAGATGTCCTTCAGTAAAAACCGAAAGATTCCAAATTGCACCTATCAACAGATAACCAGTTAATATGAATAAAATTCAACCTCTAAAGTGCCTGTGTGCAAATGCTAGAAGGCTAAAAAATAAGATGGGAGAGCTAGCATATATAGCACTAAATGAAAGGTTAGATATGAATGGCATCTCAGAGACCTGGTAGGAGAACAACCAATGGGACACTGTGATACCTGAGTCAAAACTTTATTGCGTACATCTTGTAGCGCTATACAAATGTTCACTAGTAGTAGTAGTAGTAGTAGATCAAATTGGTAGAGGGGTTGTGCTCTATGTTACAGAGGGTATTCAGTCACATACGATTAAAGTTTTGCAGGAAAGAAAACATTGCAGAATCTATATGGATATAAGTTCCATGTAAAAAGTGCAAAGGGATGGCAGTGGGGGTATACTACCGACCACCTGGCCAGAATGAACTGATTGATGATGACATGCTAAAAGAAATCAGGGAACCTAACAAAAGTTACAACATAGTAATAATGGGTGATTTCAATTACCCTGGTATCAACTGGGTCAATGTCATAGTAGGACATGCCAGAGAGAAAAAGTTTCTAGATGAAATAAATGACTGTTTCTTGGAGCAGCTGGTTCATGAACTGACCAGAGGGGAAGCTATTCTGGTCCTAGTCCTTGGTAGAACACAGGATGTGGTTCAAGAGATAAGTGCTTTGAGGCCACTTGGCAATAGTGATCATAGTATGATTGCATTTGATTAAATAAATGGAAGAAAGATGGCAAGAAAATCCACAGTACTACCTTTTAACTTTCAAAAGGAAGACTATGCTAAAATGAGGAAAATACTTAAGAAAAAACTAGCACAAGCAGCTGCAAAGGTTAAAGATTTATGTCAAGCATTGGGTTTTTTTTAAAAGTACTATCTTGGAAGCCTAGACCACCAGATGTATGCCACATTTAAAGAAAAGTGGAAGGAAAGCCAAAAAAACTATAAGCATGGTTTAAAGGCAAGGTCAGAAAGGCTGTTGTTGCTAAAAAAGCATCTTTCAGGAATTGCAAAAAGAAGCCTAATGGTGAACACCGAAAACAACATTGCAAGTTAGATGCATTTGCAAGTTCGATTCAAGGCATTCATAAGGCATGCAAAGAGAGAATTTGAAAAGAAGCATGCTATGGAAGCAAAAACGCATACTAAAAACTTTTTCAAGTACATTCTTAGCAAAAAAAACTTGTGAGAAAGTCAGTTTGACCATTGGATGACAGAGAGGTAAAAGGGGCAGTAAGGGAGGACAAGACCATAGCGGAGAGACTGAATGAATTCTTTGCTGCAGTCTTTACTGAAGCAGATGTAGGGAAGTCACCCATGCCTGAAATGGTATATAATGGTGATGAAGTGGAAGACCTGAAAGCTCAAAACCCACCTATTTGTTGAGTACTATGGACCCTCTACCAATAACAATTAGCCCCAAATATCCCACCATCCTTCACAACCACTGCCCCTCCATCCCCTCTCCCTTTCATGCACATATGCTATACACTTGCTGCTTATTGTACATAGTTATGCAAACTGTTAATCTGTACAACCACATTTAGGGGTATGTTTACTAAACCGCGCTAATCGTGAATAACACGCGTAATGTACGATTAACGATCGTTCACACATCATAACGCGCGTTCTGACGTGTGAACGATCGTTAACCGTACATTACGCGCGTTAACCGCAATTAATGACCCTAAATCCCCGTGGCGCGTTAAAACAGCGCAGAAGGCGGAGAGTGGGCGGAGAGAAGGGGTCAATGGGCGGAGAGTGGGCGGGGAGAGGCTCCCCTCACACTAACGTGCTGAATTTCAGAGCTCAATTCCAACGCGAATGAAAACCTGTCGTTAAAGGCATATTAAAGGGAAGAGAAACCATTTCCGTCAGCAATGTACAGCAAAACCGGGGAAACAAACAAAACGTGAGCAGTGTGATACATGTGCACAGAAAAAAATATCAAATAAAACGTTAAAATGACCACAAGAAAAAGGGTAAAAATTATAATTCAGCTGGGCAACAGTGATAGCAATGGGCAACAATAACAAACACTCCCAGGAAAGCTCCAAAAAAAAAGAAATGATGTTTGGAAAGGTCTACGCTCCGTAGACCCTTTCAAAAATCATTTCATTTTATTGGAGCTTTCCTGGGAGTGTTTTTCAATGTTGCCCAATGATATCATTGTTGCCCAGCTTTGTTATGGGTGTTTGCCCCTTTTTTCTAGGTTTTTTGTGAGGTTTCTTTGCACTTTTGTTTCCATACAAGGTAAATGAGCCCACAGTACAATTGTGCAGAGCAGGGTTTCTGACTCGTCAGGCCAGTTTTCCTATCTCCAGGGACTGCACTGTCTCTGTGGCCACAGTGTGGTGCAACAGACACAGCCAGTGCCTGTAAGACCACAGGGTCACAGGTTCAAATCCCAGCTGGGGCTCCTGCCAACCCAGTCCCCATAGTTTTAGCCACCACTAAACAGTGATAGTAAAGACACTCCTTTATTGCAGAGAACATACGCATGGTTAATACGCCTATATTTTACCACACCAAACACAGACACCATAAACAGGCGCATTACCTAGAGCAGAGTCTCGCAAATGCAGTCCCGGAGGGCCCCACACCATTCAGGTTCCATGCTGCCTCTAATAAAGATGCCTGTGCTGCATATCTATGCACCACCCCCATGGTATGCAGATGTAGCTCATGCATATTTATGAGGGACAGCATGAAAACCCGAACAGTGTTTGGAACACCAGGACTGGAGTTGGGAAACTCTGCCGTAAAGCAGCAGCCAACAGGGCCAGACACACCCACACCCACACCCACAGGCCCCATTGGTCAATGCCTCCTGGAGAGGCAGGACATTGGGCCCTGCCTGTATCTCCCAATACTAGCAGGTGCATACCTTAGCAATGCCACCCTACACCTGGGTATATGGTACACAGCTATCAAACGTTTCCTCTGATAACTGGCAGATATCAATTCCTACGTTAAGCACATTTTGCACATTGAGCTCCACCATAACAATCATTCTGATGTCTGCGGTGTGTGCTGCAGGTCTGGTCTCTGATAGTGTTTACCACCCTGGGGAGTGACCCCAAACAGTATTGCGTACCATATCCATGCCTGTACTGTGCCCAGGACTGGTGTGGTGGGTATGGCTGCTGAACACCTCTATAGTAGCACAATGCTGGCATAGGTATGGGGGTGACTGTCTGTCTATCCAGTGTGTGGTGGCTGCAAACACATTCCACAGCCCACACTGCCAGCAATGTTGCCAGTATTGGGCTGCCAATGTGCATAATGAGGAGCAAGGTACCATGGGTATAGGCCTGACAGGATGGCCTGGCCAGGGTGCATCTGCACAGGGCATAGGGCACTGACTGGGACATTTTAGTGCCCGGCCACCACCTACACAGACAGGGTGACCTCAGTATGTCCTGCTGAGAGATCACTCTCACCCTGACTGTGCAGTGACCACAGCATGGCTAGGCACCCCCATAGTGCTATATAATATTTCTTTCATGTGATAGATATGGGTTTCCTTTTGGGGCCCAGTCACTGATTTATCTGCTTGCTGTGTATGCTGATATCCCAGTTCTGGGTGCATGCATCTCCACTGGGCACATGCACTATTGACTAACTAGCAGACTGTTTGCAGCTGGTATGTGTCTTGATGGAGTGGCTTGCAGGGTGCAGTGGCTGATGGCTTGCAGCAGGAGAATATCAGATAGTGGTGGGGTGCAGCTTAGCATATCCAGGCCTAATGTCTGTCTGCTATTGTGTTATGGATGTGTATAGAGATGCATTGATTGCCCTGTGGGGGGGTGTCTGTTTCTCAGCAGGACTGGGGTTGCTGTTCCCCTCTACTGCCACCTTTGCAGGGAGGTAGAATGTGGATCTATTGTTAGGGGACCCTGTTTGCCACCCTTGGCCCTGGGGGAGGGGGTGGTGGTACATGGGCCACCTAGGGGTCCATGGGGGCTACACCTGACTGAAACAGACAGAGATATCCAAGGTGTTTCTGCAGAAGCTACCTATCTCACACATTAACACTGCTTTGGACCTGCGCCATGGCCTCTTTCAGCAATGGACGGTGCTGTGGACCTGGTGTTGGGCGCCTCACTGCACCCTCAGGGTGAGCACAGTACCCGCACAATGTGACGGTGTGTAGCTACTCTGTGCCAGTACAACACATGGTCAGTACCCCCAGGGGCGGCCCAAGGGGGGTGCGGGGCCATGTGCGGAGACTCGGTGCGGGGCCTCATTTGCATAAGTGGCCTTATTTGCATAAATATTTGCATAATGTTACCATACACTAACTTTTAGTAAACATGTCTCTTAATGAGTGTATGGATAAAGAAAGACTAAAAGATTTCTACATTACTATAATCCAGTGCCAACCGCCAGGCACATTAGGAACTACTACAAACGCTGCCCATTTAGAACCCATAGCAAACCCGCTGTATCCTGACAGCATTACCAGGACTCACAAAGCACCAGACCCTCCCTATCAAAAGGAAACACTGCAAATATTAAACCAGTACATTTCAGAGAATACTGGGGAAAGAGAACAAGTGGCAATGTCAAATAGGAATTACATAAACAGAATACCTCAGCTCAGTTACACATGCAGAACATAGACCATCACCAAACAAGGAATCGCAATTTAGAAACAGGAAGGCAATAATTAAACTGGGAACCCCAAAAGCCAAACTTGGAATGTACAACAACACTGTAGAAATAAAACTATAAATCAATTTCCTCTTGTACCAAACAAAGCGCAGACGTTAATGATGCACATTTCCCAGAGCTTTCATATTCCAGTTAATAAATTCAAAATAAAGAGATATTTTTCTACCTTTTGTGCATTTTTTTTCAGTTGCAATTGCTCCAGCCACTTTCTTCTGGTTTCTTCATGTTTTCTGCTAACTCTCCATCGTCTGCTGTCCATTTGTCCTTTCTTCTCTCTTCTAGTTTTCTTTCCATCCTCTCTCTACATCTGCTTTAACATACTAATCTTTCTCCTTTTGCTCTTTCCTCATTCTTATTTCATCCACACAAATTTTACCCCTCCATCCTCAATCCCCACTTACTCTCCCAATACCCGGCCAATTGTAGATTTTTCATCCCTCCCACACAAAATATTTTTCCCCTCTCCATTTTACTCTCCCAGCCCCATCCCATTCTAATCCTCCCCCAACATCAGCTCCCTTCTAGTTCCAGTCTCACCCAGCATCCATTCCCTTCTAGTCCCTGCATCAGCCCATTTCCAGTCCTAGCCCCCCATCAACCCATTTCCAGTCCTAGCTCCCCCATCCATTTTCAGTCTGAGTCCCTTCATCAGCTCATTTCCAATCCTAGCCCCCCATCAGCCCATTTCTAGTCATTTCCTAGCCCCACCATCAGCCCATGTCAAATCCTAGCTCCCCTCCACTCAGCCCAATTCCAGTCCAAGCCCCCCATGAGCCTACTTCCAGTTCTAGCCCCTCCATGAGTCCATTTCAATTCAAGCCCCCACCACAGCCCATTTCCAATCTTAGCTCCCCCCTAACAGCCCATTTCCAGTCCTATCCTAGCTGCTCCATCAGCCCTTTTTCAGTCCTAGCTCCCTTCCCTCACAGCCCATTTCCATTCCAAGCTCCCTCCCCATCAGCTATTTGCAGTTCAAGCCTCCCTGTCCACTCAGTCCATTTCCAGTCATAGCAATCCCCCAACCCATTACCAGTCCTAGCCCCCCATCAACCCATTTTCAGTTTAAGCCCCCCCTATAACCCATTACCAGTCCTAACCCCCCATCAGCCCACTTCCAGTCTTAACCCCATCAGCCCATTTCCAGTCAGCCCCCCATAGCCCATTGCCAGTCCTAACCCCCCCCATCAGCCCACAGCCCATTACCAGTCCTAACCACATCAGCCCACCTCAAGTCCTAACCCCTCCCCATCAGCCCATTTCCTGTCCTAGCGCCCCCATAGCCCATTAGCAGTCCTAACCCCCCCATAGCCCATTAGCAATCCTAACCCCCTTCACCCTATTTCCAGACAGCCCCCATCAGCCCACAGCCCATTACCAGTCTTAACCACCCCCCCAGCCCATTTCCAGTCCTAACCCATCACCCCATTTCCAGTCAGCCTCCATCAACCCCAGCCCATTACCAGTCTTAACCCCCCCTAGCCCATTTCCAGTCCTAAAACCCCCCAGCCCATTTCGAGTCCTAACCCCCCCACCCCATTTCAAGTCAGCCTCCATCAGCCCCAGCCCATTTGCAGTCTTAACCCCCCAGCCCATTTCCAGTCCTAACCCCCCCCTCACCCCATTTCCAGTCCTAACCCCCCCTCACCCCATTTTCAGTCAGCCTCCATCAGCCCCAGCCCATTAGCAGTCCTAACCCCCCCCCCTAGCCCATTTCCAGTCCTAACCCCCCCAGCACATTTCCAGTCCTAACCCCCCCCAGCACATTTCCAGTCCTAACCCCCCATCACCCCATTTCCAGACAGCCTCCATCAGCCCCCCCAGCCCATTACCAGTCTTAACCCCCCCTCCCCTTCCCTTCCCTTCCCTTCCCTTCCCATCCCTTCCCTTCTGGCAAATTAAAAAAAAAAACCTGGCTCTAGCTGCTGCCACTGCCGCGTCCGTCGCAGCAGCGGCAGAATGGAGTGTCCCGCGGGGCCCCCTCTCCTCGTTTAGCCCTCTGCAAGGGCTTTCAGATTCACGAAGGGAGAGTGCTCCCTCGCGTCTCTGTAAAGCCCGCAGGGGCTAATGGTAAATTTCCCATCAGCCCCTCGCGTCTAAAGGGGCAGATGGGAAATTTCCCATTAGCCCCTGCGGGCTTTACAGAGACGCGAGGGAGCGCTCTCCCTTCGCGAATCTGAAAGCCCTTGCAGAGGGCTCAACGAGGAGAAGGGGCCCCGCGGGACACTCCATTCTGCCGCTGCTGCGACGGACGCGGCAGCGGCAGCAGCCAGAGACAAGTTTTTTTTTTTAATGTAATTTAAAAAAAAAAAGCAGAATGTTCTTTGCGCGGGGCCCCCTGAAACGCGGGGCCCTGTGCAAAAAACATTCTTGCTCGATGGACGGGCCGGCCCTGACTACCCCCTACCAGGCCGAGGTGCTGTGGGGGTGCACATGGTCACTTCCCCCCTACCAGGCCGAGGTGCTGTGGGGGTGCATTCCCCATGGTGTGTATCTGTGGACAGCTGATTTGCATGTGCAGTGCATCATGGGTGTGACTTGCACAATCCAACCCTGGGAAAATCCAGCACCTGCTCACAGGCTCTGATAAACCATAGGCCATCACACATACATCTGTTAGCATAATGCATAGGTGCAAGACACCCTAAAGAGTCTGTAATATAAGGTGCCCACGCTGGTAAAAACACACGTACCCGCGCACGATTGTATGCACGCACCAACGCCCTACCAACGCACGCAGCCACGCACGCACCAACGTACGTGGCTACGCACACTGCGAGGGTGTGTTTCTGACACCACTACTCAACGTAAAGAAAAACTGCCTCCTCATTCCTTATGTAATGTACAGGGTGATGCCTGGGCCAGCCTTCTGCGTTAGGCACACTGGGGACTCAAACCCATGCTGCCTGTAACAGCGGTCAGTACAGTAACCATTGTGCTACAGCTCTGTTTCAGTGATTTGTGTCTGTATGCCTTCTTACGATTAACGCGCAGTAACACGCCACAGCACCCTGTAACGTTCGTTAGTTTTTGGAACGCGCGTTAGTGTTAACGATGTACCGCCCATGTCCTTATTTGGGGTTTCTGTCACTACCGCGGCTCCTAACACAAATTGCACTAACGCAGTTTAGTAAACATACCCCTTAGTCTTGTAAATAGGTTTTCCAATGTTGTAATGTAAAATTCCAGTTATGTTCTCTGTAAGCTGCCACTGATCTATGGAAGCGGAGGTATATAAGTTCTAATAAATAAATAAATATTGATAAATCAGGAAGATGTATTACAAATGTTTAATAAACTGAAGAGTAGCAGATCATCTGGACTGGACGATATACAGCCAAGGGTGTTGAAAGTAATGAAAGATGAGAATGCAGACCTACTATTAGTTAAAGAGAGAATTTGAGAATAAGCTTGCTGTGGAAGCAAAAACACATAATAAAGACTTTTTCAAGTACATTTGTAGCAAAAAACCTGTGAGAGAGTCAATTGGACCATTAGATGATAGAGGGGTAAAAGGGGCACTAAGAGGGGACAAAGCCATAGCGGAGAGACTGAATTAATTCTTTGCTTCGTTCTTTACTGAGAAAGATGTAGGGATGTAACCCATGACTGGAGTGGTATTTAAAGATGATACTTTGGAAGAATTGGAAAAAATATCGATACACCGGGAAGATGTATTGCAATGATTTGATAAACTGAAGAGTAGCAAATCACCTGGACCGGATGGTATACATCCAAGGGTGTTGAAATAACTGAAATATGAGATTGCAGACCTGCTATTAGTAATCTGTGAACTATCATTAAAATAATCTGTAATACCTGAAGATGGGAGGATAGCCAATGTAATGCCAATTTTTAAAAAGGGCTGCTTGGATGATCTTGGAAACTACAGACTGGTGAGCCTAATGCCTGTACCAGGAAAATGGTAGAAACCATCATAAAGAACAAAATTACTGAACATGTAGATAGTTATGGCTTAATGGGAGACAGCCAACATGACTTTAGACAAGGAAGATCTTGTCTTACTAATCTGTTATGTTTTTTTGGAGGTGTGAATAACTAGGTAGACAAAGGTGAGTTGGTTGATATAGTGTATCTGGACTTTCAGAAAGCCTTTGACAAGGTCCGAGACTTTTGGCAAAACTAAAAAGTCATGGGATAGAAGGCAGTGTACTATTGTGGATCAGGAACTGGTTAAAAGATAGAAAGCAGAGAGTAGGGCTAAATAGTCAATTTTCCCAATGGAGAAAGGTGAATAGTGGAGTACCCCAGGGATCTGTGCTGGGTCCGCTGCTTTTTTACATATTCATAAATGACCTGGAAAAGGGAATAACAAGTGAGGTTATCAAATTTGCAGATGACACAAAACTATTTAAAGTTGTTAAAAACCATGAGGATTGTGGGAAATTGCAAGAGGATCTTGATAACTTGGAAGGCTGGGCATCCAAATGACAGATGAAATTTAATGTGGACAAGTGCAAAGATATGCACCTAGCAAAGAGCAACCCAAACTATGACTACACGATGCAAGGTTCCACATTAGGAACCAATACCCATGAAAAAGATTTAGGCATCATCGTGGACAATATGTTAAAACCCTCCGCCCACTGTGCAGCAGAAGCCAAGAGAGCAAATGGAATGCAAGGTATCATAAGGAAAGGAATGGAAAATAAAACAAAGGATATTATAATGCCTCTGTATCGTTCCATGGTGCAACCGCACCTTGAATATTGTGTGCAATTCTGGCCGCCGTATCTTAAAAAGGATATAGCGTTATTAGAAAAGGTATAGAGAAGAGTCACCAAAATGGTAAAGGGGATGGTAGGATACCTCTATGAACAGAGGCTAAAAATGTTAGTGCTCTTCAACCAGGAAAAGAGACAGCTGAGGGGAGATATGATAGAGGTCTATAAATTAATGAATGGAGCGGAATGGGTAAACGTAGATTGATTGTTTACGTCATCAGAATATAGAAAGACTAGGGGACATGCAATGAAGCTACAGGGTAACCTATTTAAGACTAATAAGAGAAAATATTTTTTCACTCAACATGTAATCAAACTCTGGAATTTGTTATGGGAGGATATAGTAAAAGCTGTTAGTGTAGCTGGGTTTAAAAAAGGTTTGGACAAGTTCCTGGAGGAAAGGTCCATAACCCATTATTAAAAGGGACCCGGGATATCACTGCTTGACCCAATATAAGCATTGTGAAACCTGTGTCTTTTAAGGAGACTGCTAGGTACTTATGACCTAGATTGGCCACTGTTGGAAACAGGATATTGGGCTTGATGGACCTTGGTCTGACCCAGTATGGCATATCTTATGTTCGTAATCTGTAAACTGTAATTAAAATCATCTCTCGTACCTGTGGATTGGAGAGTGGCCGATGTAATGCCAATTTTTAAAAAGGGTTCCAGGTGTGATCTGGGAAACTATAGACGGTGAGCCTATACTAGGCAAAATGGTAGAAAACATTATAATGAATAAAATTACTGAACATGTAGATAGCCATGGTTTAATGGGAGAAACTCAACATGGATTTAGCCAAGGAAAGTCTTGTTTTACAAATCTCATATTTTTTGAAGGTGTGAATAAACAGATGGACAAAGTTAAGTTGGTTGTTATAATGTATCTGGATTTTCAGAAAGCCTTTGACAAGGTTACTCTTGTCAGACTCCTGGGGAATTTAAAAAGTAATGGGATTGGAGGCAATGTAGTATGGTGGATCAGGAACTGGTGAAAAGATAGACTGCAGAGAATAGGGCTAAATGCCCAATTTTCTCAGTGGAGAAAGGTGAATAGTGGAGTACCCCAAGGATTTATGCTGGACGTGCTGCTTTTTAACATATTCATAAATAACCTGGAAATAGGAATAAGGAGTGAGATGATAATATTTGCAGATGACACAAATTATTCAAAGTTCTTAAAACGCAAGAGGGTTGTGAAAAATTGCAAGAGGATCTTGAAAAATTGGAAGACTGGACGTCCAAATGGCAGATGAAATTTAATGTGGACAAGTGCAAAGTTATACACCTAGAAAAGAACAACCCAAAATATGTTTACACGATGCAAAGTACTATATTAGAAACCATCACCCAGGAAAATGATTTAGGTGTCATTGCGGATAACACGCTGAAACCCTCTGCCTAGTGTGCAGCGATCGTCAAAAAAGTAAATAGAATGCTAGGAATCATAAGGAAAGGAATGGAGAACAAAACAAAGGATATTATAAGCCTCTGTATCATTTCATGGTGCGACCTCAGCTTGAATATTGTGTGCAGTTCTGGTCGTCGTTATCTTAAAAAGGATATAGTTGAATTAGAAAAGGTACAAAGAAAAGCAACAAAAATGGTAAAAGGAATGGAAGGATACCCCTATGAGGAGAGGCTTAAAAGGTTGGGTCTCTTCATCATGGAATGAGATGACTGTGAGGTGTTAAGATAGAGGTCTATAAATTAATAAATGGAGTGGAACGGGTAAAGGTAGATCGGTTGTTTATGTCATCAAAAAGTAGAAAGACTAGAGAACAGATAATGAAGCTACAGTGCAATCCATTTAAGACGAATGAGAGAAAATATTTTTTTACTGAATGCATATCTGTTGCCATAGTATGTAGTAAAAGCTGTTAGTGTAGCTGGATTTAAAAGAGGTTTGAACAAGTTCCTGGAGGAAAGGTCCATAAACCAGTATTAAAGAGGACCTGAGAAATCTACTGCCTGCCCCGGGACAAGCATTGTAGAGCCTGTGTGCTTCTTTGGAAACCTGACAGGTACTTCTGACCTGGATTTGCCACTGTTGGATACAGGATACTGGGCTTGATGGACCTTGGTATGACCCAGTAAGGTATTTCTAAGAGCACCTCACCCTTGTCACTTTCATGCTTGTTCTTCTCTCTCCTGTACTCTCCTGTTGTTCCTCCTCCTCTCTTCTGGGGATATCATTCGCAATCCTGGCCCCTCCTAGGCATTCTTCACATTTCTAATGCTGACCAAACCTCACCCCCTCTAATCTTATTCATATCCCTCTCCTTCCTTCCTCTTCTCTCCTTTTTTCATATGCCCTATGGAATGTCCATTCTGGCTCCAACAAACTTACTTTTATTCATGACCTCTTTATCTGTAATGCTCTGCATCTTCTTGCTCTAACCAAAACTTCGTTTCTCCCTGAAGACTCTGTTTTAGTTGCCACTCTCTGTCATGGGGCTACCTTTTCTCCCATACATCTCACCCAGTTAGTCATGGTTGCAGTGTTCCGTTACTACTCTCTCCTTCCTGCCAGTTTCAATCCCTTCTTCCACCTCGGTCTCACTGTTTTTCTTTCTTTGAAGTCCACTCCATCCACCTATTTACTCCACTTCCTTTGTGGGTAGATGTCATTATCAACCTCCTGACAAGCACACCTCTTCATTTCCCACTGGCTTTGACTCCTGGCTTTCCTTCTTTCTTGAAATATCTTCTCCTTCCCTCATTCTTGGGGATTTTAACATTCATGTTGATGATCCCTTTGATTCTTATGCCTCAAAAGTTCCATGCCTTAACTTCCTTATTCAACCTCCAGCTGTGTTCTACTGTCCCTACTTATCAGCATGGCCGCTGCCTAGACTTTGTGTTTGTTTCCAACTACCCACTCTCAAACTTTTCCACCTAAGTTCTTCCCTTATCTGAGCATCATCTGCTTTCACCCTTAATCACCCTCTGCCACAATCTTATCCTATCTTCACCAACACATTTCACCAACACATTTCAGGCTTTTAATCCCTCAGCTCTCTCTACTGCTGTTCATGTCCTCTCTCATCCACTGTGTCATCTGATTCTGTTGATAAGGAAGTCTCCTTCTATAACACTATACTCTCTTCTGCTTTGGATGCTCCTGCTCTTCTCACTAGATGCCTTGTGAAGCATAGTGTATCTCAACCTTGATTGACCTCTGAAATCTGCTACCTACATTCCTGTGCCCACTTTGCTGAGTACCTTTGGCTTAAATCCCATACTTATGCTGACTTCTTATATTTCAAATTCATGCTAACCTCCTTCCAGTCTGCCATAATACTTTCCAAGCAAGAGTATTATGACCATCTGACAAACTCTTTTACCTTTGGTCCTTGCGGTCTCTTTGCAGTGCTCAACTCTCTTTTCAAAGTGCCTCCTCCCCAACCCTCCTTCACTTTCTACCCAAACTTTGACTGTATTCTTCCATGATAAGGTTAAGAAGATTAGTCTTGAGTTCTCCACTGGGTCACCACAGTCTTCCCCTCCCTTTCTTTATTCTCAAATCCTTCCTATAGACTCTGTGATTGATCCTTTCTTCTTTTCCTAATATCACTAAGGAGGAAACTGCATCATCTTCTCTTCTCCTCCAAATTCACTGTCTGATCCTTTGATCTCATTCCCACTAATCTACTGAGCTCCATTTCCCCTGCCATCATATTGTCAACCTATCACTTTCCAGTGCAATTGTTCCTGCTGCCTTTAAACATGCTGTGGTCACATTTCTCCTGAAAAGAAAACTTCACTGGACCCTTCCTGCCCTTCCATTTTTTGGCCCATTTCCCTCCTCTCCTCTGCATCCAAACTACTCGAATGTGCAGGCCACTACTGCTGTCTTGACTTTTTTTTTCCTCTCATGCCATTCTGGATCCACTGCAATCTGATTTTCATCCTCTACACTCCATTGAAACAGCCTTTACAAAGTCTCCAGTGACCTGTTCCTGGCAAAATCCAAGGGTTTCTACTTGATCCTCATCCTTCCTGACTTGTTTTTGACACCCTTGATCATTACATTCTCTTCAACACCCTATTTTTGCTTGGATTTAAGGTCTCCGTTCTGTCCTGGTTTTCTTCTTATCTCTTTTAACATATGTTCCAGTGCAACCTCCTCCACTGCTATCCCGCTTTCAGTTGATGTATCTCAGTTGTTGTTGGGACCTCTTTTCTTTCTCTGCACTCATTCACTTGGTGCATTGATCTCCTCCCAGGGGTTTTAGTACCATATTTATGCTGATGACTCTCAGATTTACTTTCGCAGAAATCTCACATGGAATCCAGGCCCAAATCCCAGCATGCTTGTCTGATGTTGCTGCCTGTATGTCCCACCACAATCTGAAGCTGAATATGTCCAAGACAGAGCTTCTTATCTTTCCTCCTAAAACCACCTCCCCCCTTCCTCCCTTCTCTATTTCTGTGGATAGCACTCTCATCCTCCCTGTTTCCTCATCTGGCAACCTTCGGGTCATCTTTGACTCTTCTTTATCTTTCTCTGCCCATATCCAATAGACAGCTAAAACCTGCCAGTTCTTTCTCTAAAACATCAGCAAAATGTGTCCTGTCCTCTCTGAACACACTTCTCTTGTCACGTCCCATCTAGATTTTTGCAACCTGATCCTTACTGGTCTCCCACTGAATCATCTCTCTCTCTCCTCTTCAATCCATTCAAAACTCATCTGAATGGCTAATCTTCTACCAGCATCGCTATGCTCTTCTCATATCAATTCACTGGCTCCCTATCCATTTCTATAAACAGTTCAATTTTCTCCTACAGACCCTCAAGTGCCTGCACTCTGCAGCTACCTATTACCTCTATGCCTTTCTTTTCTACTGCCAACTCCAGACTCCGTTTGTTCCACCTTACTGCACTATATGTCTGGGATAGATTATCTGAGTCTGTTCATCAGTAGTTTGCTCTCTTTGCTTGTTGGTGAACTGAATGCTGCCTTTGAACAATTATTTATTTGTCTGTGAATCCTCGCAATGAAAATCTGACCCTAGATGAAGAC
This sequence comes from Ichthyophis bannanicus, assembly GCA_033557465.1. NCBI lineage: Eukaryota > Metazoa > Chordata > Amphibia > Gymnophiona > Ichthyophiidae > Ichthyophis > Ichthyophis bannanicus. The sequence continues at coordinate 1,265,029,057 of CM066032.1, read as the reverse complement.
TAATTAGCCAAAACTTGGCTAAGTTGGGATGTTTCCAATAAAGACTTTTTTTTATATGGTCCATGGTCTGCCTTCGCACAGTGTGTGGTTTTACCTTCAGTTTTTCTTTCTTTTTCTGGATAAAATTACTCCCAAAAAGGCATTTCTATAGATGAAACACTAGACTCAAAGCTCTCTTTTTCCCCATAGATTAATCAAATGGTGAAGTCTTCCTTCATCACATTTCATCTATTCTGCTCCATCCATCCAATCCTTGACCCTTTCACGCAAGCTACTGTCCTCCTTAGCAGTCATCTCCTGTTTAGACTTTTGTATTATCATCTATTCCGGTCTACCGCACAAGGAACTAAAACCTCTGCAGACAATTCAAAATATTGCTGTGCACATTGTCACAGCTAAGGGGCACTGTGAGCCATTTGTGGGATACTCTCCTACTACTGTGGATCAGGAATTGGTTAGAAGTTAGAAAGAAGAGGGTAGGGCTAAATGGCCAATTTTACCAATGGAGAAAGGTGAATAGTGGTGTACCCCAGGGATCTGTGCTGGGTCCGCTGCTTTTTGACATATTCATAAATGACCTGGAAAGTGGAATAATAAGTGAGGTTATCAAATTTGCAGATGACACAAAAATATCTAAAGTTGTTAAAACCCAAGAGGATTGTGGAAAATTGCAAGAGGATCTTGATAAATTGGAAGACTGGGCATCAAAATGTCAGATGAAATTTAATGTGGACAAGTGCAAAGTTATGCACCTAGGGAAGAACAACCCAAACTATGGTTGCACGATGCAAGGTTCCACATTAGGAACCACCACCCAGGAAAAAGATTTAGGCGTCATTGTGGATAACATGTTAAAACCCTCTGCCCAGTGTGCAGCAGTGGCCAAGAGAGCAAATAGAATGCTAGGTATCATAAGGAAAGGAATGGAAAATAAAACTAAAGCTATTATAATGCCTCTATATCGTTCCATGTTGAGACCGCACCTTGAATATTGTGTGAAATTCTGGTCGCCGTATCTTAAAAAGGATATAGCGATATTAGAAAAGGTTCAGAGAAGAGCCAATAAAATGGTAAAGGGGATGGAAGGATACTCCTATGAAGAAAGGCTAAAAAGGTTAGGGCTCTTTAACCTGGAAAAGAGATGGCTGAGGGGAGATATGATAGAAGTCTATAAATTAATGAACAGAGTGGAACGGTAAACGTAGATCGATTGTTTACGTTATCAGAATATAGAAAGACTAGGGGACATGCAATGAAGCTACAGGGTAAACTATTTAAGACTAATAAAATAAAATATTTTTTCACTCAACGTGTAATCAAACTCTGGAATTTGTTACCAGGAGGATGTAGTAAAGGCTGTTAGTGTAGCTGGGTTTAAAAAAGGTTTGGACAAGTTCCTGGAGGAAAGGTCCATAACCCATTATTAAGAAGGGACCCAGGATATCACTGCTTGACCCAGTACAACCATTGTGGAACCTGTGTCTTTTGGGGAAACTGCTAGGTACGTATGACCTAGATTGGCCACTGCTGGAAACAGGATACTGGGCTTGATGGACCTTGGTCTGACCCAGGATGGCATATCTTATGTTCTTATGTTCTCCTTGGGAACATTACTATCTTTGGTAATGGGCTACTCTCAGTATGGCACAAACTTCCAGGCAGCATGCATGTCAAACATAAACCTTTGTTTCTCAGGTTTAACAAAAGGAAAACATTCCAAAAGAATATAAGATGAATTGTACATATAGATGACAATATCACCCAGATCTTATAATAAGTATCTTACCTGTACTTAAAGAACATAGCCTTTTTAACTATCATGCAATCAGGTTCTATATCAAGTTCTCCCAGGGTTTCAAACCTGGTTCTCAGAATAACCTGTTCTGTCTGTTTTAGCAGAGGAGGTACAAACATACAAGCCGCTACTCCTGGCTCTAAGTCCCTATTTCTGTCATTAAGCTTGTGGGGTTCTGCTTCTCCCCTCCAGGAGTTCTCACTCACAGGACAGCAAAATATTAACTTCTCCTGAAGTGTTAACAGTTCCAGCAATATTCCAATAGGCATGCAGTCTGCCATAAAATGAGCTCTGCCTTTTTAAGGACTAATTCCTGTTTGTTCAAGTGCAAAACAGTTTGCAGGGTTTCTGAACCAACTCAGTCCTTCTTCAGTCTTCTTCAACAAGAGAAACAAAATCAACAATTCACCACACTTGGTTATGGCTTCCAATATTCAAGGTGCTGTATGTTCACAAAGCTCCAAACTCGGCTCAAGTATTCTCTTAATTCTCCTCCAACAAATGAGGACAAACAATGCGCTTTCCACATTCAGAGAGCCTACCTGCACACTGCTTCTTCACGGCTCTTTCTTTCTCTCTCTCAGAGATTACGGGCAACATTCTCCTTCTGGCCATTTCCTGGTTTCTCTTCTGCTCTGCTTCTTCTGTCAAGTCTGGGAGCAACACCCTCCCTCTGGCTACTTCTGGAGGTTTCTCTTCCCTACCCACCTTGTAGGGCTTCCTTCCCAACCTGACAGGATTTTGAAGGCTGCAGTTCCTTCCTTCTCAGGGCCTTCCATGTAACTGCTCCACACTGCTTTTTAAACATACAAGCAGGCTACATCCCGCTGCCTTGGTTGCCTGCCTGGTTTCCATCTTAAGATGCCCCTTGCTCAATAGGGTTTTTAAGGAAACCTGGCTTCCCTTAGTTCTGCTGCTATAGCGGCCTATAGCTGGAGCCCTCAGCTATCTGTGAGTGCTCCTCCTACTGACAAAAGTCTGGGATTGCCTTGATGTGCACTTTGGTGCATCACAATATATTCTCCAATGCCTGCAAATTCAATCACATTACCCCTCTGCTGATCCACCACTACTGGCTCCCAGTCATATTTTGCATCTGGTACAAAATTCTTACTCTAAGCCCTAGGGCCCTCCATGACGAAGCCCTGGACTACTTGGCATTCATGATTACCTTACATGCCACTGCTTGCTGCCTCTACTCACTTCATCATAAATGACTCCACATATCTCCACCTTCAAAGGCTAAATATGAGACCACTCATCAATCCATTTTCTTTTTTTGTGGCTCCTAGCCTATGAAATAGTCTGTCCCTGCACTTATGACTGGAGCCCATCTTTAAATGCTTCAAATACTTCTTAAAGACTCATCTCTTTGAGTAGTCCTTTGCAATCCCTTGTGAAAGACACTAGTGGTTGCTGGCTTAGCCTCCCTTTCCCCTACTGTCTCCTTCGTCTCCTGCCATCCTCTAATCTCCTCTCAGTCCTGCCCCCCTAACAAGTTCTTGCTTTCATCTTTCCTATGATTGGATGGTATTTGTTTCTCTTCTTCAAGTTTTAATTGTAAATCACATTGATTGTATCCATAAATGCAGTATATCAAAGCCAATATACCTTAAACCATATTTAAGTAGGATCTTATATTTATTTAAAGCCAGATTGATCTCTGTTAACAAGACTGAAAGCCTTCTGTGAACAAGAAATACCTAATATATCTGAATGTAACTTTACTTGAGCTACCATTAAAAAAAATAAGTGAAATTTAATTAAATAAATAGATAAATTAGAAAATGTTCTAAAACCTTGGAAGATCTGGGAGTTCATTTAAATGTGGAAATTTGCATGCTCATCAACCTAAAATGGGAGAGGACCAAGAAAGGAAAAAAACTAAACTACTGTAGCTTGTATATAAGGAGCAATAGGTGGTCAAACATGTGGCTGACAACTGAACTATATCTTCAGCTTGAGCAGTACAGATGGGAGCAATAAGGCAGACCCAGATAGGCCAGTTAGTTAGCTGCCATCATCTATTCTAATGCTATGGGACCCTTTTGCCAAAGTGCAGCAAAATTTTGAAGTTACCATGCACTAATTACCCAAACTGCCATGTGGTACCTGCAGAACTTTTGAGGTTTGTTTTTTTTTTTGGGGGGGGGTGGGGAGGATTCCCAGCATCTGCTCAGGCAGAGAAAATACCTTTGTTGCACATTAAGGAGATAATTTTATACAGTCATTCCAGCGTGTATGTGGCCACATATGTATGTAAATGACCTTTTATAAAATACCGATCAACATAATAGTACACACTTCAGCATCAAGGCATGTATTTTGCCGATGGGCGTGCAACAGGGCAGAACATGGGCAAAGCGCACAATTATATATGTAGATTATAAAATACCGTAATTTACATGTGTACTTGAAAAATATAGAAGTGGACTTTACACTATCTCTAGGGCTGGTGTAAATATTTGTGGCTACCATGTCAGCATGAATTTAGCCACTTAATGCTTGTATGTTTTAAAGGCTGGCAAGTGCCTACTTGTCTTTATAAAATAGGTCTAATATAGGTGCCCTATAACATGCTTTAACTAGGAACTACCTTCTATATGCATGACCGATAATGCAGATGTACTTTGTGCCACCTCCTAGAGTGGTGTGACATAATCCGCATTATCTGCTGTTGCAACAGTTAACGTGCGATAGGTTACTATGCATTTAATGTGTGAATTAATAAGCACTGCGTGTTAGGCCACACTTGTAACTGTTATGTGGGTCATGAATAAATAGCACACTATAAATAACATGTTAGCTGCTTAACACATTTGGTATGTTTGTGCTTATGAACATTAATGGCCTGTTAAGTGTACCACAATCTGGGTCTTTCCCTTCCTTTAAAATTAGGTTAACTATGATTATTTCCCTACAACTAGATAAAACATTTTTCCGTAAAGGGTGTGCGTGGTTCCCCATCTGAATTTTAGAACATACTAACATAACAATTATCATTTACCAATAACTTAGGTGCCCTTTCACTAAATGCCACAAACTGATTAACACAGGCTTTGACCAGTTGTCTTGGAATCTAGGAGTTGGCTGTCGAAACCTAGATTACAGTGCACACACCCCCGGTCCCCCCCCCCCCCAAAAGGTATAAAAGTTACTTTTTTAAGTTTGGGGGCTGATTTACTAAGACTGTTTTCCCATTGTCTATGGGAAAAAGGTTAATAAATCAGACTCTTAGTGAGCCACTTTATAGTACCAACAGAAGGAAGTGCCCACTCCTCTTCCTCCCACTAACCTTCCCAAGCATTATCTCTTTACCCTCCACCCCTTGTGCTCTTCCCTCACCTGCACCCCACTTCAGTCCCTCTCTTGCTGTCCCTCTTCCACCCCTGAACTCTATTTTCCTTCTCATTCTCCCTCCCCCATTGCGCTCACTCTCTCTCCTCCATTCACCCCACTAAATGCTGCAGGACTGGTGCTGGCTGCCCACAGGGATCCCATCTCCCATGGTCAGAAGTGGCGCCTGGGGGTTTGTCGATCCCTTGGTTAACACACGTTTTATTGTGCTGTCACTGGCAGCAATGAATGCTAACACAGGAATGCCATGTACTGGCACATTAACTGGCAATTGCATGCTAATACAGAGAGGGAGGATGAAAGGCAGAGTGTGGGCATGGAGAGCACTTTTCAGGTAGCATGGGCATCATTCATGTGTGCTCACTGTCAGTGCGCCGATTAGTGTGGGTGCACCTAATAATACCTCTGTGGGTATCATTAGGTGTACCCAAGTTAATTACACCACATGTTAGCGTACACATTCCCATGTTAACTCTAAGGAACATGCTGGTCATGCCCCCAAAAGTTACCACTAAGGCTTTGCATTTAACGTGCATTAAGAACACATTTAAAATACAAAACCTTAACAGGATTTAGTAAAAAAGCCCCATAGAATTGCTAGAATTGTCTCTGAGCTGTATTTGGATGTAGTATGTTAACAGCCACCTTTTTTAATATACAGAATGATTATTTGGATTTATGTTTGACTGAATTTGGGTGAATTGATCCCAAAATGAGGAATTTGCATTGCTACAATAGAAGAATATTGTACTATAAGCATGATAAAATGTAAGGGCCTGATTCAAAGGCATTTGCACAGTTTACAGAACTGTAGACCATGTAAATGCCCATAAGCAGAACATTCAATAGCAGTAACATGGTTAGTGCCGCTGAATATCTACAGGTACCGCCGCTGATCGTTTAGCATCAAGGCGTTCCGTGGGCGGTACCCGGGAATAACTGGTCAGCTGTGATATTCAGTCACTGCCTCGTTAGCTTCTTGCTTCTGCAACTGACCAGGATATGGCCCCAGCATTGAATATCCAGGTTTAGTTTTCAGCAGTGACGGCTAGCTGCTGTATTTGCACTAAATGTCTCCCTTGAATTTTGGGCCCTAATAATTTAGAGCACTGGCTTGGGAACCAAGAAACCAGGGTTTAATTCCTACTAGCACTCCTTGTGACTTTGGGCAAGTCACTTAACCCTCCATTGCCTCAGAAGAATCCCAGTTATCAAAGCATCCATTAAGCTAAGAACAAACCTTTCTATCTTCTCTGCTGGCTTAAAACTATAAATTCTAACTGTTGATTTTTGGGGGTATTACTATTATAGCTTTTAACTGTGGTTTTAGACTAGGCTTGGGGGCATTTAGACTGCTTTCCTTGTATAGACTTACATCAGATATCTGTGTGTTCCCACGGTTTAGGAACAGCCTACTCGCCAGAGACACTTAGGTTCCCGTCCATCCTATTCCTTACCCCACCAACCCCAGGGGCTACATTGCCTATATAGTGATCACATACGTGCCATCTACCCTTTCTTACTTGGGTTAAAAGCCCACATCTTCTTCATGCTTTCTTCTTCTTCTTCCACTTCTGGGACGGCTTAACCAACATGTTGTGTATTCAGTGCAATAACTGCGGTACTTTCATTTCAAGATGAATCATTTGGAGCCTAAGAGCTTGTCCTATTTGCCTCAGGTCAGCTGCCATGCATGATGAACTGATTCTACTAAGGAAAGACCTAGCTTCCATGCATAAAGAAGTGTCTCTACTGAGGGAGGAACTGGCTGCAATGAAACGCACCTCTTCTAGGGTACAAACTGAACAAAGTCCACCACTCCCACAAAGTCCACCGCTCCCACTCCCACAAAGTCCACTGCTCCCACAAAGAATCAAATACCCCAGGAACAAATGGATCACAGTGAGTTCTGGTAGATTGCAACCTGTAACGCAGAGACATCCTATGCATCAAGAGATATCATTGCATAATGCCTTCTCTGCCTTGGCTAATGAGGATGCTCAATCCAAAGAAACTGAAGGGCCCTTAACTGAGTCAGACAATGCCCAATCTCCTGCTAAAGCACCAAATATGAAGAAAACCTCACCAAACAGAAAACTACTACTACTTGGAGATTCCATCATCAGAGGCACCAACTTGGGAACACAGTTCAAAGGAGAGAAGATAGTCATGTGCCTACCAGGCTCAACAGCCAGCAGGAATACAAACCAAGTTGTTGAAGTACTTAGCGCAAAAAGTGAACACTCCAAACTTGATGTTGTTATCCACTTGGGCACAAATGACCTGGCTAGAAACAGTTCCTCTACAGTCCAAAAGGATTTCCAATCTCTGGGAAAGAAACTCAAGCCCATTGTTAACACTGTTGCATTCTCAGAAGATCAACCTGTTCTTGGTAAGGGAACAAAAAGGCTGCATCGCATTAAAAGCTTTAATACATGGCTCCAGACCTGGTGCAAACAAGAAGGATTCAGATTTATTGGCAACTGGGGAAACAGATGGACTAACAAGAGACTATACTGTGCTGATGGACTACATCTCTCTGTCACAGGGAAAAGAATCCTAAGTGAAAAATTCAGGCAGTATGTGGATATGCATTTAAACTAGGAAAAGGGGGTGACAGATGTGGAAGGTCAAGACCTGCACCCCACCCCCTGCAAAAGCAGAATAACATCAGAAACAGCCACACTTTTAAACCACACATCAAAAACAAGTGGGAAGATGTGGGCAGAACAAAACCAATGCAAAATACACACAAGCCAGGTAAATGCTGGAAAGCAATAAGCACAAATGCTCGAAGCTTAGCCAACAAAGTTCCGGACCTGGAAGCCCTAATGGTGGAAATGGATTTGGACATTGTGGCCATTACAGAAACATGGTTTAATGAATCACATGATTGGGATATAGCCATAGCTGGCTATAATCTATTCAGAAGAGACAGAGAAAATGCAAAAGGAGGAGGAGGAGGAGGAGTAGCTTTGTATGCCAAAAGCAATACTAAAGCTACTGAAATGCAGGGGACATGGGGAAAAGAAGAAGCACTCTGGATTGCGCTGGAAAGAGGAGATGGCACTGTCATCCATACTGCTGTGGTCTATAGACCTCCAACTCAAATTGAAGAGATAGATAATGAATTGATTATAGATATTGCCAAGATAGCGACAAAGGGGGAAGCAATCATTTTGGGTGACTTTAATCTACCTGATGTGGATTGGATTGCTCCTTCTGCACATCTGGAAAGAAGCAAAAAAATTGTAGATGCTCTCCAAGATGCATCACTTAGACAAATGGTCATGGAACCAACCAGGGAAAGCTCAACGCTGGATTTAGTGCTCACCAACGGTGATAGCATGTCGAATGTCTGCGTGAGTGCCCATGTGAGCAACAGCGATCATCACACAGTGTGGTTTGAGATAAAAGCCAAGGTACAGGCCAAACATAGCAAGCTCAAAGTCCTAAACTTCAAAAACACTGACTTCAATAAAATGGCCAAGTACCTAAAGGAGGAGATGACGGGGTGGAAGGAGATAAGGGAAGTGGAATTGCAATGGGCTAAACTAAAGGTGGCAATAAAAGGGGCAACAGATAAATATGTAAGAAAAGTAAATAAAAACAAGAGGAGAAGAAAACCTATTTGGTTTTCCAAAGAAGTGGCTGCTCAAATACAGGTAGTCGTCGACTTACGACCTATGCAACTTACGACCGATCGACTTTACGACCGGTTTTCTGGCCGCCGCTAAAGACAGCCGGAGACCCAAAAATGGCGCGAAAACAAAGAAAAGGAAATGCACTCTTTTCAAACGGCCCCAGATAACGAAATAAGGGTGATCTGCCTCAGCCCACCGGCACTCACCCCGCTAGCCCCGAATCGTCCTGAGGTGAAACGCCGGCAGACTCCTGATCGGCGTGTGCGCTACCGGTCCGGGCAGTAAGAAAAAAACCCCCGGTGAAGACTTCACCCCAGGGCTCTGCCCGGAGCTCAGCTGGCGCTGCAGACACTCCCCGGATCACAGCGGGTGGCTGGCAATAGCAGATCTCTCCTCCGTACCGTCTAGGAGGAGAGATCTAGCAAATCGACTGGCTATGACTCCTCTGTCCAGCAGTACTGGCTGGCTATGACTCCTCTGTCCGACTTACGACCAAATCGACTTACGACCGGTCTGTTGTAACCAAACGCGGTCGTAAGTCGACAACTACCTGTAAAGGCAAAAAACACAGCTTTCGCAAAATTCAAAAGCTTGCAAACAGAAAAACATAGAAATGACTAAGGTATCAAACTCAAAGAGTCAAAAAGAGAAATGAGGATAGCAAAATCAAAGGCAGAGGAAAAGATGGCTAAAGATGTTAAGGGTTGCAACAAAACTTTCTTCAGGTATATTTAGGAAAGGAAGAAGATCAGAGTTGGAATTGCAGGACTCAGAAGTGCTGGGAAAGTACTCGTGGAAAGTGACATAGAAAAAGCGAAATTGCTAAACAAATACTTCTGCTCTGTTTTTACTAAAGAAAATCCTGGAGATGGACCAGCTGTGACTCCCAAATATAAAAATGGGAATGAAGTAGATACCACACAATTCGCAGAAGATGAGGTGTTGGAACAACTTGCTAAACTGAAAGTGGACAAAGCCATGGGACTGGATGGGATACATCCCAGGATACTGAAAGAGCTCAGAGAGGTTCTTGCAGGGCCATTAAAGGATGTATTTAACAGATCCTTGGAAACAAGAGAGGTTCCTCAGGACTGGAGAATGGCTGATGTCATACCTCTACATAAAAGTGATGACAGGGAAGAAGTGTCAAACTACAGACCCGTGAGCCTTACTTCGGTGGCGGGAAAAGTAATGGAGGTGCTCCTGAAAGAGCGAATAGTGAACTTTCTCAAAACCAACAGGTTGCAAGATCCGAGGCAACATGGTTTTACTGAAGGACGGTCTTGCAAAACAAATCTGATTGAGTTCTTTGACTGGGTGACCAAGGAACTAGATCAGGGGCATGCGATGGATGTCATCTACCTGGATTTCAGCAAAGCCTTTGATACTGTTCCTCATAGGAGGCTTGTCAATAAACTCAGTAGCATGGGGATGGGTTCCAAGATAGTAAACTGGATTAGAAATTGGTTGACTGACAGACGACAGAAGGTGATGGTACATGGAGCTCACTTGGATGAAAGGAAGGTGATTAACGGGGTGCCCCAGGGTTCGGTCCTGGGCCCGGCACTGTTCAATGTATTTGTGAGTGATATTGCTGAAGGACTGAATGGAAAAGTATGTCTTTTTGCAGATGACACAAAATTTGCAACAGAGTGGACTCCCCCCAGGGAGTGGATAACATGAGGAAAATCTACAAAAGCTGGAAGAATGGTCTAATGCTTGGCAATTACGATTTAATGTGAAAAAGTGCAGTGTCATGCACTTAGGTAGCAGAAATCCAAGGGAAATGTACGCAATAGGGGGTGAGAGGTTGGTGTGCATGGTTCAGGAGAAAGACCTTGGTGTGATTATCTCTGATGATCTCAAGGTGGCAAAACAGTGTGACAAGGCGGCGGCAAAAACCAGGAGGATGTTGGGCTGCATACAAAGAGGGATTACCAGCAGAAAGGAAGAGGTACTTATGCCACTGTACAGGTCGCTGGTGAGGCCTCACTTGGAATACTGTGTTCAGTTTTGGAGCCCATATCTTGCAAAAGATGTAAAAAGACTGGAAACTGTTCAGAGGAAGGCGACCAAATTGATTTGGAGCCTGTGTAAGAAACCTTATGAGAAGAGACTTGAAGACCTAAATATGTACACTTTGGAGGAGAGGAGGGATAGGGGAGATATGATTCAGACCTTTAAATACTTAAAGAGGAACGATGAACAAACAAACCTCTTCCAAAGATGGGGAAGCTGCAAAACTAGAGGGCATAACATGAAGCTGCAAGGTGGAAAATTGAAAGGCAATGTCAGGAAATATTTTTTCACTGAAAGGGTGGTGGATGCTTGGAATGCTCTCCCGATGGAAGTGGTGGGGGCAAACATGGTGACGGAATTCAAAACAGCATGGAACAAGCACAGCGGATCCCTTTACAGCAACAGGATAAAAACAAAATAAACTGAACCATCTAACTTCTCAACAAATAGGGTTGTCCTACATGGAGTTGTGGGTCCACCCCTAAACAAAGACATGGGGAGGGGTGGCCTGCACAGAGCAACAGGTGCACCTGCTCTTGCTGTATTGTGGGCAGACTGGATGGACCATGCTGTTCTTTATCTGCTGTCATTTACTATGTGTGCCTTTGAGTCAATGGTGACCCAGAAGCTCCTTGGTTTTTTTGGCAGTGTGACTGGAATTAGATTGCCAGCCTTTTCTTCAGAGGCAATGGAGGGTTAAGTGACTTGCCCAAGGCCACAAGGAGTGCTAGTGGGAATTGAGCCCTGGTTGCTTGGTTATACCAAGCCAGTGTTCTATCCACTAGGCTACTCCTCCACTCGTCAATGGCCCTTTTTGATGTACATTACCAAGTTTAAGTTACAATGTAAATTGCTTTGACTAAAATAATAAAGCAATACAAAAAAAAACCTGGTAAACTAATTATTTAATTAATTTAAGCTTCTCCATTTCTCAATTGAAGGACTTGGAATGGACTAACATGACCCCAAGAAACATATGGATGGAAAGCGACTCATTCGTGGGTTCTGTATCCATAGTATGAATGTCTATCAGTCTTTTTTTTTTCTCACAGTGAACCCATTTTCTTCTAGTCTAGAAATCACAGCCTGTGTATTGATTCATTCTGTGGTTCTTGTTCTGTGATGCTTGAAGACTTTCCAATCCTTATTTTTTCCTTTGTTGGCTAGCACACCCCATTTTCGTAGATCATATTAGTTTTAGGCTTAAAAAAATAATAACTATTTTGCTGAAAAATATACAAATGCAATATTATTAGTTGATGCAATAATCTTTCACCTCTTTAGACTTGCTGTAAACAAAATTAATTTTTTTGGGTTGTTGCTAAGTTGCGTGCTGACACATTAGTAAATGACTTCCAGTACAGAGTCATAGTTACACAACATTCTCACAGAATTTATAGCCCAGAGCAATATGCTTACTAAGTGCACCATAGCCAAGGTTCTGAGACACTGCTTCAAGCTGAATGATTCACTTGAGGGATTCTCATTTTAGATGTTTACCTCAGTTATGCTGGGAGGGTTAGACTTTAAATCCCTACATGCTCTATATTTCTTAGGACGATGAAACGGCTTTGAGGGAACAGTTTAGAAACTGATCACAGTTCTTGCAGGCTTGCAGTGACATTTTCTCTGTGAGCCTGCAAGTCTACTCTAAAAGAGGAAACTTAGTCAAGTGAAAATGTATGAAGCACACGCAGGTGTGGGGTTTTCAACTTCCTCCAACTCCCCTTTGGCCCATCTCTCCCTCCTTTTGCTGGCAGATAAAAATATGCATGCCATTCAAAGTACGGGTACTTTTCTCCAGTGAGGGGCAGGGGTGGCAATTCATTTTTTTTGTTGTTGTTTAGTGTGGGGAAACAGTTGCTAAAAATGTAGTAAAAATTACTCTCTAAAACATGGGTCCCAAAACTAAAAAGGCTCATAGGGCATGTGAAGTCCTGCAGAAAACCAGAAGCGGCTAGAGACCGTTGGAGGAGAGAGGAAGGGAAGGGGAGCATGTCTGACCTCTTCAGTGATATCAAAAGCTGGGGAAGTAGGGACATGGTTCCCAGGGGTGAGCAGATAACTGTTCCCCCTCTTTCATCCCTTTTCTCAGCATCTGTCTCCTGGTAGAATGTGAGAGGAGTGGATGGCACACAGTTTTACACTCAATGTCCTCCTCTCCCCCATATTCTCTTCTCTCTCTTTCCCTTACTCTCCTAATAATATGAGTTAAAAGAAAGATCAAGATGCAGAAGGTATCAGATACCTGAAAATTAAAGAGAGAAAACCAAAGATTATCTGGATTTCTATTATATTGTCCTTGAATAGAGAATTATACAGTCATGCCCTTTAGTACTAGTATAGTATTTTAGTTCATCAGACCGTACTATCATACTTAGCAAAAAATCTTCCATATTGGTGAACATCTCGCAAGTGAAGTAGTTACAGCTCAGAAGCAGGAATTACAAACTCACCTCCTGGGTTTAAATCTTGACAATATAAGTGACGTTCTCTGTGCCTTGCAGCAACTCACCCTGCTGCCAAATGTTCAATTTGTTGTGTTCTGTGGCTGTATGTTACAGAACAAATAAATGAACACTTTTTAAATTAAGGCAGCAAAATAAGGCATTTCTGGGAATTAACATCCTGTATTTCATCTAGTCATATTTCTGATACAATTCTTTCCAAAATAGTGTCTGTGGGAAGTAGACGCAGATGCCATTGGTAACCTAGGGAAGTTCTCTGAGATCTCTCTGTGAATATTTTTAGCAGTGGTATCCACAGGCACTGCTTCATGATCCAAAGTGTGAAAGAAGATTAAGGTGTATTTTATTTGTAGTTGGTTGATTTGGCTGCCACAGAATAAAGCTGTAATTCTGAGAACCACGCCCAAACCTGTTAAGCATATAGTTTTAAAACTATCAAATTGAACTATTGTTGAATATAATGGTTTGTAGTTAAATATATTGGGTGTGTGCAAGACCAAAACAAAAGTTTGGTTTGATTGCGGGTTTCCTTAATTCCTCCTGATTTTCATGCATTTCTTTGCTTTTGTTTTTTGTCTAATATGTTTTAAATGTGCATCTTATGTGTGCACTAGGACTTTGTTTGCGTGTGCAAAATTAATTGTTTATCCATTAATTTGTAACCATTCCCCTACCAATGGCGCCCCCCGGCCCCGGTATGTACTTTAAACCCACACTAGCGAATCACTTCTGGGCCTTCACCACCAAGTGATGTATATAAGTTCTGTAGTACCGTGATGCCCTGCATACCACCTGCCCTCCTGCCATTGCATTGTTACAATGTAAACTGTTCAAAGTAAAATGTAAATCGCTTTGATTGAAGGATAAGGTGGCATAGAAAACCAGATAAATAAATATATAAATAAATAAGTGGAGGCCAATTCTGAAAACGTGCACGACTGGACAGCAGGCATCTCCAAATGGAAATGTGCAAAAACAGAGCCGGATTCCGCATCATACAGAGGTAGACGCAGCCACGTGCACAGAATCGCCCATATAAATGTGCTAGGCATGGCCCGCACACAGTACTATGTTATACGAAGAAGGGTGTAAGCTGACAATGGCGTTGTACATCCCCATGCTCACCGTATTCTGAAAAGATGTAGTCTGCAACCCTGCCCATCTATGCGATATGCCTTTGAATGACCACTCCCCCTTCAAAACGTACAGCTTTTAAGCAGCTGTGGCCACGGACCGTGCTGTTATGAGGCAGAATTACAAGGTGAGCTGACAATATCCATAGCAGACCAAGGTCAATCAAGCCCAGTATCCTGTTTCCAACAGTAGCCAATCCAGAGCACAAGTACCTGGCAACTTCCCAAAATGGTACATACATTCCGCAATATTTGTCCCAGGGTAAGCAGTAGATTTCCTGGGTCTTCTTTAATAATAGTTTATGGACCTTTCCTCTGAGAATTTGTCCAAACCTTTTTTAAATGCAGCAAAACTAACAGCTTTTAATACATCCTCCGGTAACAAATTCCAGAGTTTGATTATGCATTGAGTGAAAAAAATATTTTCTTTTATTAGTCTTAAATGGGTTACATTGCTGCTTCATTGTGTGTCCCCTAGTCTTTCTAATTTTTGGCAGAGTAAACAGCCAATCTATGTTTAACTGTTCCATTCCATTTATTAATTTATAGACCTCTATCATATTTCCCCTCAGCCGTTTCTTTTCCAAGTTGAAGAGCCATAACCTTTAAGCCTTTCCTCATAGGGGTATCCTTACATCCATTTTACCATGTCAGTTACTCTTTTCTGTACTTTTTTATAATTCTGCTATATCTTTTTTAAGATATGACGACCAGAATTGCACACAACATTCAAGGTGTGATGCACCATGGAATGATACAGAGACATTAGAATATCTTTAATTTTATTCTCCATTCCTTCCCTTATGATTCCTAGCATTCTATTTGCGTTCTTGGCCGCCATTGCACATTGGGAGGAGAGTTTATCCACAATAACACCTAAATATTTTTCCTAGGTGGTGGTTTCTGAGGTAGTATCTTGCATCATGTAACCAAAGTTTGGGTTGTTCTTTCCTAGGTGCATAACTTTGTACTTATCCACATTAAATTTCATCTGCCATTTGGACGTCCAGTCTTCCAGTTTATAAAGGTCCTCTTGCAATCTTTCATAATCCTCTTGTGTTTTAACAGCTTTGAATAATTTAGTATCATCTGAAAATCTGATCATCTCACTCATCATTCCCATTACCATGTTATTTATGAATATGCTAAAAAGCAGCTGGTACCACACTATTCACCTTTCTACATTGACAAAACTGGTAATTTAGCCCTACTCTGTTTTCTGTCTTTTAACCAGTTCCTAATCTACAATAGTATAGTGTGTCCTATTCTATGGCTTTTTAATTTTGCCAAGAGTCCCTCATGAAGAATCTTGTTAAAGGGTTTCAGAAAATCTAGATGCACTATATCAACCAGCTCACCTTTATCTATCTGTTTATTCACATCTTCAAAAAAATATAACAGATTAGTAAAACAAGATCTTCCTTGGCTAAATTAATTTTGGCTTTCTCCCATTAAACCATGACATATTCAGTGATTTTATTATTTATAATGGTTTCTACCATTTTTCCTGGTGCTGATGTCAGGCTCACTGGTCTGTAGTTTCCCAGATCACCCCTGGAATACTTTTTAAAAACTGGCGTTATATTGGCCATCCTCCAATCTTTAGGTACTACAGATGATTTTACGTAATGATAGTTCATAGATTACTAATAGTAAGTCTGCAATCTCATATTTCTGTTATTTCAGCAACCTCGAATGTATATTATCCTATCCAGGTGATTTGCTACACTTTATCAAATAGTTGTAATCAAATAGTTGTAATCTTCCCAGTTTATCGAAATTTGGTTCGGTTCTTCTGATACTTGACCTTTAAATACCATTTCAGGCATGGGTAACTTCCCTACATCTTCTTCAGTAAAGATCAAAGCAAAGAATTCATTCAGTCTCTCCGCTATGGCCTTATCCTCCCTTAGCACCCCTTTTACCCCTCTATCATCTAATTGTCCAGCTGACTCTCTCATGGGTTTTTTTTGCTATGAAGGCACAAGATGAAGTATGGCAGAGAAGGTGCTGCTTGGAGCATGGGTGTCTTCTAGAGAGCTGTGGTAGAAAGGTATCAGAAGTGGGCCTTCTTGGTGGCAGTATCTGGAGAGCTGGCAGAATGCTGGATTGGAGAGTCTTGTTTTTATCCAGTTCTCAGCACAGTTCTCTCATCTTCTTCTGCAGGGCTTTCACTTACCAGCTTCTTGCTTGCTTTCTTGAAACTCTATATTGCACTCTGTCAGTGCTACCAGTCACTCTTGGAGTTCAAGCTTTTGTGTCTTCTGTGCCAGCAGCTGGTTTTGCTCCAGAAATTATTCTCCATAGAGCACCAGGCATTGACTGCTTCTAGATGCTTATTGGATACTGGGTTTGTTGGGTCTTGTTGCACCCTAGGTTGGCTCAGCGTGGTTAGTCTCTGGCAATGGGAGAAGGAAAGGCAACTCATCCAATTCTTCTTCACCCTCCGTGTCACCTGACCTGCTAGCAGAGTCAGCAGGCTCCTCTGCTTGATGTTCCTCTTCTGGCTGGTCCTAGGCATCCTGCCTTGTACCCTCCCTGTAGATCTCCTCTGAGGCCTCCCCTCCTTCTCTCTTGGCCTGGATGCACCCAGCTTCCTTTTCATCTCATGTCATGGATTCATTGTCAGGTAAATAAAAATAGCACAGTTTGAATAAGTCATTGCCATACATATCTCCACAAAAAATGATTGCATATATACTCTCATGGAGGCTCATTCCTCTGTTGCAAAATATTCAGAGTACGTGAAACAAAAAGCACTCAACACATCATGTTATGTCTTAGCTGGCTTGGAAGTTCATACCTTCAATATGAAGGATTCCTGTGCAGTTCTATTGTATGTCACATACTCCACATGGCCACAAGTCTGGTACACCATTCTTTAGGCAACAGCCTGGAATGCATTGCATGCAGCAAGGTCTGATTGTACACTACTAGAATTTTTCAATAACCCTCAGACACTTGAGCACATGCGTGCAATGCAGGGCATGTCAGATATATGAAATGCACTGATCCCTAGGCTTATTATTTGGCCCTCTATATTCTACTATAATGGAGCCCCTAGGATTTGAGGTACAGCTCAAGATATACTCTAACCTGCACACAGCCAGGAAAGGACTCCAGTTGATGATATTTCAAGTGATTTGTATTTTATAGGGCCACGTGCATGCTACTACTACTACTACTATTACTACTACTACTACTATTTAGCACTTCTAGAGCACCACACACGCAGTGCTGCACAGCTAATCTAACCTACAAGAGGTAGTCAGCATACATGAGACAGTCCATGCCTGTCAGAGTCATACTCATCGGAGCTTACAATCTAGTTAGAGTAGTACATTAGTTAAAAACAGTGTAGAGTGTTAATCGATTCTACGTAAGGTACGGTGTGGTACAGTTTAGTCTGAAGTTGGTCAAAACGTTGACAGGGGTTAGGGTGGGATGAGGAAGGAGTCAGGATCTGAATGCAACGGTGAAGAGGTGGATCTTCAGCCTGGACTTAAAAAGGGCCATGGAGGGTGCCTGGCGCACAGACGCAGGTAGGTTGTTCCAGGCGTGAGGTGCAGCAAGGTGAAATGAACGTAGTCGGGAGTTAGCGGTGCGGGTGAAGGGCATTGATAGAAGTAATTTGTTAGTGGAACGCAAATTTCGAGAGGGGATGTAGGGAGAGATAAGAGATAGGAGGTATTGAGGGGCCAATCTAGGTACATATGACCTAGATTGGCCACTGTTGGAAACAGAATACTGGGCTTGATGGACCTTGGTCTGACCCAGTATGGCATATCTTATGTTCTTATGTTCTTATAGAGTGAGTGCATTTATAGGTCAGCAGGAGAAGCTTGAATTGTATGCAGAACTGGACCAGGAGCCAGTGAAGTGATCTGAGAAGAGGAGTAACATGGGCATGGTGAGGCTGGCAGAAGATTAGTTGAGCAGTGTGATTTTGTATAGATTGAAGGGGAAGGAGGTGGCTCACGGGAAGACCAGCAAGGAGTAGGTTGCAGTAATTGAGGCGGGAGGAGATTAAGGAGTGGATAAGCGTTTTGGTAGTGTGTTCAGAGAGGAAGGGGCGGATTTTGCTGATGTTGTAGAGAAAGAAGTGGCAGGTCTTAGCTACAAGCTTGATATGAGCAGAGAAGGAGAGAGAGGTGTCAAAGATAACCCCTAGATTACGGGCCAAGGGAACAGGAAAGATAGTAGATCCATCAACATGGATTGAGAGAGGAGGAAGTGGGGGGGAGGAGTTAGGTGGAAAGACAAGGAGTCCAGTCTTGGACATGTTCAATTTCAGTCGTCGATGAGACATCCAGGCAGCGATGTCCGAAAGACAGGCAGAGATCTTGGACTGGGTTGCCGGGGAAATATTAGGTGTAGAGAGGTAGATTTGTGAGTCATCGGCATAGAGATGGTACTGAAAGCCATGGAAGGAGATAAGGGCACCAAGGCCTTGGGTATGGAGAGAGAGAAGAGGAGGGGGCCTAAGACAGATCCCTGGGGTACACCTACATGGAGCGGGCTGCGGGAGGAGGAGGAGCCACCAGAGCATATGCTGAATGAGCGATGATAGAGGTAGAAGGAGAACCAGGATATTACAGAGTCCTTGAAGCCAAGCGAGGAGAGGGTGATGAGGAGAAGGTCGTGGTCAACGGTGTCAAAGGCAGCAGAAAGATCAAGAAGGATGAGGATAGAATAGAGGCCCTTGGATTTAGCCAGGAACAGGTCATTTGTGACTTTTGTGAGTGCCGTTTCAGTGGAGTGAAGAGGACGGAAGACAGATTAAAGTGGGTTGAGGAGGGCTTGGGAGGTGAGGAAGTCAAGGCAGTGACAGTGGGCTGCTCGTTCTAGTAGCATTAGCATGTCAATGTAATGGACAATGTTAGGCATGCATCTCCATCCTGTGTTCTTTATATTTATATAGTCCAGCAAAGAAAGAAATTTGAAGCTGAAGGCAGGGCCATCTTAAGAGTTTCTGCCAATCTAGGCAAGCCCACCATGCCTAACCCTCTGCCCATGCTATGCATCCCCCATACCAACCCCACTGGTAGTCATCCACTCAGCTAGGGGAAGTGGGGGGCATGGTGATGCCTTCCATCTTCGAAGCAGTGGCAAATCTGCCTCTTCAGCATCATGACAGACCTTAAAACACCCACATGCATGTGCACACTCACAACCTGCCACTCCTGGCCCCTCCAACACAACTTTCTGAGCTTCAAAGAAGGGAGAGATCGCCATGCCACCCACTAGGGTCTGCTGCCCTAGGTGATCATCTAGCTTGCCTAGTGGACAGGCTGGCCCTGGTTGAAGGATATGCCACCTAAGGTAAATCTTACAGTTGATATTTCACAGTTGTAATTACACACCACTTCTACAGCTGATAGACTATTACTTGATAGTAACAAACAGCACCATATCAATGAGAAAGAGGGGATATGCATAGCTCTGAAGACATGTGAACAGTAGGCCACACCTAAGGAAAAGAATGTCCCCAGTTGTGGGTCAATGCAAAAGGCAAAGTCCCTTTGAGTGTCACTGGAAAACAAGAAATAGTATCAGAACTAGGTGTGAAGAATGCCTTAAAGAATAGGGCCACAGTTCATAGAACAAGGAATGTGAGAGCAGAGTTGTGCAAAATCTACTTAATAGTTCTCTCTGTAGGGCCTGATGGGTCCAACTAGCTCACCTCCATAAGAAGTCTCATCCAGGATCTCCAGCACCTGCTGCTCTTATTCAGGGAATGCCTCCAGTTGTCCAACTTCGGGTCTCCCACTTGCATTTTCTTTTTTGCTATGCATTTCAATTTCCTACATTTGTGTTTTAGGTCTTCATTGTATCTGTTGTTGTGGAAGATGGAGTTCACCATGTAGCAGATCTCCACCCATATGAGGTGGGATCAAAAAGTATTGAGACTTGTACAATAACACAAGAAGTATAACACTAACAGTTATTGCACTCAGTCTCCTTCAAAGTAGTCCCCTTCCAATGAAACACACTTCTTCCAGTGTTCCTGCTACTTCTGGAAACAATTTTGAAATGCCTCTTTCATTATGCTGTGAAGCTGCTTTGTCAAATTTTGCTTAATGGTATCCAAGTCATCAAATTTACTTCCTTTCAATGGTAATTTCAGTTTTGGAAACAAGAAAAAGTCACAGGGTGCGAGGTCAGGTGAGTACAGAGACTGACAGACTTGTTCGACTTGGTATTTGGATACATGAGCTGGGGCATTATCGTGATGAAGCAACCATTCACCATTCCTATGCAACTCTGGCCTCTTACAGAAAACTGCATCTCTCAAATGAGTCAGAACTTGGACATAGTACTCCTTATTGATGGTGTGACTTTTTGGAGCATACTCATGATGAACAATACCCTGGTAATCAAAGGAAACTGCGAGTATGATCTTGACATTGCTTCTCACCTGACAGGCTTTCTTGGATCTTAGAAAATTTGGAATCTTCCATTGTAAGGACTGAGCCTTAGTTTCTGGGTCATAACCATAAACCCACGATTCATCACCAGTAATAATCTATTTGGTGAATTCTGAGTCATTTTCAACACGTTCCAACAACTCCTTGGCTGCAGACAGTCAATCTTTTTTTGGTCAGAGGACAAGAGTTTCAGCACGAATTTTGCAGACACACGTGTCATCCCCAAACCAACAGTAAGAATGAACTATAATGACCCGAAACTGATGTCCATGTCCTCAGCATAGTCAATTAACGATTTAAGAGTACTGTGGCATACACTGTACTGACCCAAAACCGATGTCCATGTCCTCAGCATAGTCAATTGACAATTTGAGAGTATTGCGGCATTCACTGCTTCAACTTTGTCTTCATTCCTGCTCGGGGATGGCCTTCCAGAATGTTCGTCACTGTCAACATTCTTGGAAACATTTGTACCAGTCATAAACTAAAGCACAACTCATGCATTCATCAATATACACTTGTTTAAAATTGTCATGTTTCTTTGCACGAATCCCCAAGTTTCTGGCAGAATTTAATGCAAATTTGCTGTTCAATTTTTTCACTCATCATAAATCTGACGAACTGCTTTTACATGATACCAAACATCACATGATTTAAAAAAGTACAAGTGTGCTGTAGGCACGCTACACTCTGCACATGCAGAGCACATAACTAGGTCACTGCATGCTTAATAGCATTGTTGTGTGATGTATTGTTATATAGCTACACAACAAATCTCGGTACTTTTTTGCACATCTCATAGTTTTTTGATTGATGTAAGCATTTGTACCCTATCCATAAGAACATAAGATATGTCAATCTGGGTCAGACAAAAGGTCCATCAAGTCCAGTATACTGTTTCAAAAAATGGCCAGTCCAGGTAACAAGTACCTGTCAGATTCCCAAAAGGTATGATGATTGCTGCAGATTTCCCCGGTCCTCTTTAAAATTGTATGTGGACTTTTCTTTCAGGAACTCAACCAAACCTCATTTAAATCCAGCAACACTAATGCTTTTACTACATTCTCTGGTAACAAATTCCAAAGTTTGATTATGCATTGAGTGCAACATAATTTCTCTGATTAGTCTTAAATGTGCTTCATTGCATGTCCTCTAGTCTTTCCACTCTTTGAAGGAATAACAAAAATCTATATTTACCCATTTCACCCCATTCATTATTTTCCTTATAAGTCTTTGTTCATAGGGATAGCCTTCCTTCCCTTTTAACATTTTCAGCACTCTTCTCTGTACCTTTTATCATTCTGTTGTATCCTTTTTAAGATATTGCGATCAGAACTGCACACAGTACTCAAGGTGCAGTCTCACCATGGAGCGATACAGAAACATTATGATATCCTTGGATTTATTCTCCATTCCTTTCCTTATGATTTCTAGCATTCCATTTGCTTTTTTGGCTGCTGCTGCACACTGAGAAGCGTGTTTAAACATATTATCCATGATGATGCCTAGATCCTTTTTCCTGCATGGTGCTTCCTAATGTGGAACCTTCAAAGATACACCATTCTGAACCATGCTTTCTTGGGTGGCTGTCAGCTTTTCCCCATTATCTCTATCTCCTTTTTAAAGGTTAATACCAGTAGCCTGGTTCCATCCTGGCTATGGTGGAGCCTATCCTTTCGGAAAAGCCCTCCCCCACTTTCCCAGAATGTTGCCCAGTTCCTAATAAATCTAAAACCCTCTTCTTTGCATCATTTCATCCATGCATGGAAACTCCGGAGCACTGCCTGCCTCTTGGTTCCTCTGATGTTTTATGGTCTCTCTGATCATTGCATCAACTTCCCAGTTGACTCTTCTGGTGAAGGTATTGCTGTCTGAAACCCTGATGGATGGATCCGTGCATAAATGGTACTTTTATCCACTTTGAAAATGTGGCACTTGAACATCATCATTTTGCACATTATTTTTTTCTGAATTTCTTCCAGCTGTGCATGTGTATCCAAGATATGGATGGTTAAGGGTGATTTTAGAATCGTTTGTACATATATATCCTATTTACAAATGGTCAACTGCAGTTTTCAGAAGGGCTTGCATGGTTTGAACTTTACCATTGGTGGAGCTAGCAAATGGTCCTTGGCATCACTGACAGATCATTATTAGGTTCCAACCTAGACCTACAGTATTTGGACAATTTGGAGGTGGAATGTCTACTTCTAAAAAGTTTGCCTATCCCATGTAGGTACGTCACCTACATTGGTAACTCAGTAAACTGGCACCTAAACCTTGGTAGTGGTACTGCACGAGGATCCTATGGGATAGGGATATGTGTAACATGCTGTGAAGGGAATATACTGACTACTTATTTGGGTGTCTTTCTGTAGGCAGAGCAGAGGCAGAAAGACCAGAACCTGTCTGCATGCCATCGACGGTCCCCTTACTGTGCTACCCAGAGGTTGTTTTGATAATACAGATTGGAAACAGAAGTCAAAGATTTTAATTGTGCTTTAGTTTATATATATTTATTTATTTAGACAGTTTTGCATACCACCTTATCCTTCAATCAAAGTGGTGACAACACAATTGGGGGATACATTTAACACAAGGGGATATGAGACACATACACTAATACTTACAGGGAACATGGGCAATGGAGGGTTAGGTGGCTTGCCCAAGACCACAAGGAGCACCTGTGGGAATAGAAACCCCAGTCCTTCTGGCCCAAGGTTGCTGTCCTCTAGTAGGATGTGAACCCCTGACCTTCCAGCCTGAGGTTACTTGCCCCAACCACTAGGCCACTCCTCCCCTCCACTTATATATATAAGTGGAGGGGAATGATATTTTAATAATGTAACATCTATAGATATGTTTTAGATGGGGTCCCCAGGGCTGGTTCTATAATGGATTATTTTTTTGTGGGGGGGGGGCGGGGGGCGAGTTGCAGAGGTTTTAAGCAGTAGTCCTATATAGAGAGATACTGTATACATACTTCAGGAGGGGATGCATGTGCTTCTTGCCATTTTCTGGGGGGGGGGGGTTAGAGTTAGAATAACTGTTGCTCTGTGAATGTTTGTGGCAACCCTTCAGAATCCATATGTGGTTTATGCATTTAGGATTTTGTGTTGACTGGGATAACAGCATTGCATTGCATTGTAGTGTCATGCATTATGGATTTGCTACCTGCACTACCAACTTTGAACTGATTTCTCTTGTGTCATAAAGAGGTGCAATTAACATGCCTCATTGCTGTTGAGTGAAGGACACATCACCAGAATAAATGTATGTATATGCCCTTTACTTCTTTCATATTGTGGCTGGTGCTTTGTAGCTCTAGCTATGTAGTGTGTGCTGCCTCAGTCTGCCTGAAACATTTGACAGACTCGTATATTTAGTGACCACAAGTAAATGGTCTGGTTGCTTTGGGATTGCTCATAAGAACATAAGAACATAAGATATGCCATACTGGGTCAGACCAAGGTCCATCAAGCCCAGTATTCTGTTTCCAACAGTGGCCAATCTAGGTCATATGTACCTAGCAGTTTCCCCAAAAGACACAGGTTCTGCAATGCTTGTACTGGGTCAAGCATTGATATCTTTGGTCACTTCTTAATAATGGTTTATGGACCTTTCCTCCAGGAACTTGTCCAAACCTTTTTTAAACCCAGCTACACTAACAGCCTTTACTACATCCTCCAGTAACAAATTCCAGAGTTTGATTACACGTTGAGTGAAAAAATATTTTCTTTTATTAGTCTTAAATAGTTTACCCTGTAGCTTCATTGCATGTCCCCTAGTCTTTCTATATTCTGATAACGTAAACAATCGATCTACATTTACCCGTTCCACTCCGTTCATTAATTTATAGACTTCTATCATATCTCCCCTCAGCCGTCTCTTTTCCAGGTTAAAGAGCCCTAACCTTTTTAACCTTTCTTCATAGGAGTATCCTTCCATCCCCTTTACCATTTTGGTGGCTCTTCTCTGAACCTTTTCTAAAATCGCTATATCTTTTTTAGGATACGGCGACCAGAATTGCACACAATATTCAAGGTGCGGTCTTACCATGGAACGATATAGAGGCATTATAATATCTTTTGTTTTATTTTCCATTCCTTTCCTTATCATACCTAGCATTCTATTTGCTCTCTTGGCTGCCGCTGCACACTGGGCCGAGGGTTTTAACATAGCATCCACAATGACGCCTAAATCTTTTTCCTGGGTGGTGGTTCCTAATGTGGAACCTTGCATCGTGTAACCATAGTTTGGGTTGTTCTTCCCTAGGTGCATAACCTTGCACTTGTCCACATTAAATTTCATCTGCCATTTTGATGCCCAGTCTTCCAATTTATCAAGATCCTCTTGCAAGTTTTCACAATCCTCTTGGGTTTTAACAACTTTAAATAGTTTTGTGTCATCTGCAAATTTGATAACCTCACTCGTTATTCCACTTTCCAGGTCATTTATGAATATGTCAAAAAGCAGTGGACCCAGCACAGATCCCTGGGGTACACCACTATTCACCTTTCTCCATTGGGAAAATTGGCCATTTAGCCCTACCCTCTGCTTTCTATCTTTTAACCAGTTCGTGATCCACAATAGTACACTGCCTCCTATCCCATGACTCTTTAGTTTTGCCAAAAGTCTCTGATGAGGGACCTTGTCAAAGGCTTTCTGAAAGTCCAGATACACAATATCAACCGACTCACCTTTGTCCACCTGTTTATTCACTCCTTCAAAAAAACATAACAGATTAGTAAGACAAGATCTTCCTTGTCTAAAGCCATGTTGGCTGTCTCCCATTAGGTTGTGACTATCTACATGCTGAGTAATTTTATTCTTTATGATGGTTTCTACCATTTTTCCTGGTACTGACGTCAGGCTCACCGGTCTGTAGTTTCCCGGATCACCCCTGGAACCCTTTTTAAAAATTGGTGTTACATTGGCAATCCTCCAATCTTCAGGTATTAGAGATGATTTTAATGACAGTTCACAGATTACTGATAGCAGGTCTGCAATCTCATATTTTAGTTCTTTCAACACCCTTGGATGTATACCATCCGTTCCAGGTGATTTGCTACTCTTCAGTTTATCTAATAGTTGTAAGACATCTTCCCGATGTATCGATATTTCCTTCAATTCTTCCGCACCTTTAAATACCACTTCAGTCATTGGTAACATCCCTACATCTTCCTCAGTAAAGACCGAAGCAAAGAATTCATTCAGTCTCTCCGTTATCGCCTTGTCGCCTCTTAGTGCTCCTTTAACCCCTTTATCATCTAATGGACCAACTGACTCTCTCACAGGTTTTTTGCTACGAATGTACTTGAAAAGGTCTTTATTTTGCATTTTTGCTTCCGTAGCAAGCTTCTTCTAAAATTCTCTCTTTGCCTGCTTTATCAATGCCTTGCATTTGACTTGCCAGTGCTTGTGCTGTTTCCAGGTTTCGTCATTTGGCTCTTTTTTCCATTTCCTGAAAGATGCTTTTTTGGCAACAACAGCCTCTCTGACCTCATCTTTAAACCATGCTGGCAGTTTTTTGGACTTCCTTCCACTTTTCTTAAAGCGTGGAATACAGCTGGTCTGGGCTTCCAAGATAGTATTTTTCAACAACACCCAAGCTTGATGTAAGTCTTTAACCTTTGCAACTGCTCCTTTTAGTTTTTTCTTAACTGTTTTCCTCATTTTATCATAGTCTCCCTTTCGAAAGTTAAAAGGTAGTACAGTGGATTTCCTTACTATCCCTCCTCCACCAATTAAATCAAAGGCGATCATGCTATGATCACTATTGCCAAGTGGCCCCAACACCCTTATCTCTTGCACTAGATCTTTAGTTCCACTAAGGACTAGGTCTAATATGGCTTCCCCTCTGGTCGGTTCATGAACCAGCTGCTCCAAGAAGCAGTCATTTATTTCATCTAGGAACTTTATCTCCCTAGCATGTCCTGATGTGACACTGACCCAGTCGATACCGGGGTAATTGAAATCACCCATTATTATTACTGCGCTGTAACTTTTGTTAGCTTCTTTGATTTCTTTGAGCATTTCATCATCCATTTGATCATTCTGGCCAGGTGCTCGATAGTACACCCCCACTGCCATTGCCTTCCCCCTTTTATATGGAATTTCAATCCATATAGATTCTACAGCAGATTTTGTTTCCTGCAAAACTTTAATCCTTTGTGAGTCAATGCCCTCTCTAACATAGAGCGCAACCCCTCCACCAATTTGATCAGCTCTATCTTTACGATATAGTTTGTACCCAGGTATCACAGTGTCCCACTGGTTGTCCTCCTTCCACCATGTCTCTGATATTCCAATCATATCTAACCTTTCATTTAGTGCTATATATTCTAACTCTCCCATCTTATTCTTTAGACTTCTAGCATTTTCATACAAGCATTTTAGAGAAAGAATTTTATTCATGTTAATTTGGCTATTGTTAGACATGGGTAAATTGGGATCTTTAGGCTCTGTCTGCTCCATACTTCAGGGCATTTGGGCTACTTTACTCTTTTGTGGAACCTCTCTGCTTTTGGTAGTATCCTTCAAGGATACATTCTTCCGAACCATCCGCTCTTGGGCGACTGTCGGCTTTCCCCTAATATCTAGTTTAAAAGTTGCTCTATCTCCTTTTTAAAGGTTAAAGCCAGCAGCCTGGTTCCATCCCGGTTAAGGTGAAGCCCATCCCTTCGGAAGAGCCCCTCCTTTCCCCAGAATGTTCCCCAGTTCCTAACAAATCCAAAACCCTCATCTCTGCACCATTGTCTCATCCACGCATTGAGACTCCGGAGCTCTGCCTGCCTTTTGGGTCCTGCGCGTGGAACAGGAAGCATTTCGGAGAATGCTACCATGGAAGTTCTGGATTTCAACTTCCTACCTAAAAGCCTAAATTTTGCCTCCAGAACCTCCCTACCACATTTTCCTATGTCATTGGTACCGACATGTACCAAGACAGCAGACTCCTCCCCAGTACTATCTAAGACCTTATCTAGGTGGCGCGTGAGGTCCGCTACCTTCGCACCAGGCAGGCATGTTACCAGGCAATCCTCACGTCCACCAGCCACCCAGCTATCCACATGCCTAATGATCGAATCACCAACTATAACGGCTGTCCTAACCCTTCCGTCATGGGCACATGGCCCTGGAGAAACTTCCTCGGTGCGAGAGGGTTTTGCATCACCTGGAGGACAGGTCCTCTTTACAGGATCACTTCCTGCCACACCAGGGTGATGCTGTCCTCTCACGTGATCTCTCTCCTCCATGGCAACAGGGGTGCTGCCAGACTGGAGGTGGGACTTCAGGACTATATCCCTGTAGGTCTCGTCTATGTACCTCTCTGTCTGTCTTATGTTTTCCAAGTCTGCTACTTTAGCTTCTAGAGAACGGACTTGTTCCCTGAGAACAAAGAGCTCCTTGCACCTAGTGCACATGTAAGACCTCTCACCAACTGGGAGAAAATCATACATGTGACACTCAATGCAAAAGACTGGAAAGCCCCCATCCCGCTGCTGGACTGCTGTCTGCATCTTAGTTTTAAGTTTGTGTCTAGATCTTTAAGTTCTTACTTACTAGGGGTTGCTATGGGTATCTATACCAATAAAACTGTACCTAATACGTTTAATATACCTTGTTCACCTGAAGCTTAATTAATCTCAGGTCCTTAGTGTATGACTGATTTGGGTAATGAGCTTCACCTGAAAGCACCTCCTGTCTTTTAAGATGTGTAAGTACCTATAAAGCTATGATTATCCCAGGGGTGGGAGGGAAATAACACTTATTAAAAGAGGGCTGCTACACAGTACCCTGTCTTGTGCTGCTGAGGTAAGCTAAATTCTGATTTGATTTAAATTATAGCTTTTAGCTGCTGCTAGGCTCTAACTTCTTATGAAATTTAAACTACTGGGTTCCAAATGTAACCAGAAAGCTCTCTTCTGTGTGTTAAATTTAAACTAAAAGTACTTTGCTGTTACTTGGCCCTGAGTGACTATTAAATTTAAACTACAAGCTCTCTGCTGGGTATGAAATGTAACCAGAAAGTTCTCCTCTGTGTTTTAAATTCAAACTTTTATTGCTGCTACTAGGCCCTAACTGATCCAACAAAAAACAGTGGGTTCACAGATTAAGTAGCTTTAATACAAAGAATTCTTTTTAGAAAATTACCAGAAGTATATACTCACAGTTGCAGATTTCTCTCCAGAAGTAACAGTCCCCCTTTCTAGTCCTTCAAGCTCATATTTGGCTAGAAGTGTCCTCAATGAAATGAAGACAAAAGAGAGGTTGCCATACTCTGCTCTTTTCTCATGGGTGGAGGAGAATACTGAAAGGCATGTACAGGGATGGGCTGAGTATCGCATGGGGCCACCATCTCGGTAAATTGCCCTTGTGCTCAGGCTATTCATCTTCCAACCCTGTCATTTCCTCATGTTGATTCTGACCCCCTGAGGTTCCACAGTGCTCTATGTTAGTTCCTACAATTTTTAATGTATTCATGGCTCTACTCGCCATGTTTATTCAAAACCTCAGATTTAGCTGTTTCCTGTATGTAGATGATGTTCAGATCATTTCTTACCCAGTCCTGCAATTGAACCAGAACTTAGATACCATTTCTGTTGGCTTTTCAACCATGACTTAAAACCAAATGCTACAAAGTCTACAGCCATTTGGTTCACAAAACTCTTTCCCAGCCAGATCTGCCTCCAGCAATTAAGGGCAGCTAAATACCGATTCAGGACTGTATTGCTATCCTAAATATCTCAGGCTTTTCCAAGAGCTTGAGCACTTATTTGATAAGGAAGAGGGCTGTTGGTGTACTGCAGCTGTATCTGTGTCAATATGTTTTCTTCTTTCTCTAAGCCTACCTGCTACCTATTTATTTTTTTTTAATTTATTTTTTTATTTTAAACATTTTATTTATCATAAAGAAACATACAAAATTTTATCCTTAACAAAAGGGGGGGGGGGGGGGAACCCAACCCCACATTACAACAAATCCAAGAAAATACACACAGCAATAGTCCACATTCAGGAGGAGTGCCATATTAATAAAACAAAAAGACGTTTCCATGACCAACCTGGTAATTAATTTAAACCCAGCAAAGAGAGACAAAAGAAAAACTAGCACCATCTATAAATACAAGCTAAGACTGGCCCTTACCATTCAAAAATGTCTCAAGCTGCAAAACCTCAAAAAAAAAATGTAACGACTACCTTGATAAATAATGTGGCACCGACAAGGAAATTTGAGGTAAAACAAAGCGCCCAAGGCCAAGACACGTGGGCAGAGTTCTAAAAAGCCCTCCGCCTTTGCTGCGTGGCTCTCGAGACGTCAGGAAAAATCTGAATAGTGGAGCCACAGAATTTCTCAAGTTTTTTCTTGAAGCAAGCACGAAAAATTTGCTGCCTATCCAAATCAGAGGCTAACGTGATTAACAATGTGGCCCTCGTGGGAATCTCATCCTGAGATGATTCCAAAAAGTCAGAAATATTTAAAGAAGCAGAACTTTTAGGTTCAATTACATCAGAACCCGCCTGAGGCTCGGCGCATAAAGCTGTGTCTCTAGAGGGTAGATAATAAATGTTAAGCAGAGAGATCGTATCCACATCAGAGATCAGCAATATTTCCTTCAAATATTTATGAAATAGCATAATGGGAGCAAGGTAATGAGTTTTAGGAAAGTTCAAAAGACGAAGGTTCCGAGAACGTAAAGAGTTCTCAAGAGCCTCGTGTTTTGAACGTAGCAAAGTAACATCCTGAACTATAGAAGTAGTAAGAGGCTGAAGAGTAGAAAAGCGGTCCTCTAAAGAACCCATGCTTTTCTCTACAACGCCAAACGAGATTCCTGATTAGAAAATTTAGCAACATATTCCTTCGTAAATACCGATATCTTTTGCAAAGAGGAATCTAATGCCGACTCCATTCTAGATAACATAAACCATAGGTCTTTCAGAGAAACTTCATCCGGAATAGTACGTGACTCTCTAGGACCAGCAAATATTACTGCTGATGGCAACGGAGGAGGCAGTGAATCAGCGATGGAATCTAAACAAAGAAATGAGGAAGGCAAATCAGGGCCCTCAGTTTTATCATGACAACTATCAGAAATAACCAGTGAGGAAAAATTCTTGTCTGATTTCGCTGGGGAGAAGTTCTCCGCAGCTGGAGGAGAGTCAGAACAAGCAGTACTCACTGTCGAACTTTCCCCAAAGGAGGCTTCCAAGGGAACTAATTTAGGCACCAATGTACCGACGGAAACATGAGCATCCATGGGTCCGACGGTTTTAACCGCCTTTGGTAAAGCCGCAGGCAGCATGCGTTTCTTCCTCTTCCCCATTCGCGGGAACTTCAAACGCCGAAATTACGCCGAAGGGGCGCCAAAGGGGCAGAACATGCCCCTTTGGACATGCCCCTTCGGACACGCACCGCAGGCACGCGCCCGCTTCGCGTCCCGCGTTGGGGGCCCGATGAAATAGCCCCGGTAGAGCCAACTGCCCCAATCAGGGAAGTGGAGGCGGGACCAGGTCAGTCCGGTAGAAACACAACAAGTGCAGGAAATGAAGGAACTCCTCAGCGTCCCGTGTTGGGGGCCCGATGAAATAGCCCCGGTAGGGCCAACTGCCCCAATCAGGGAAGTGGAGGCGGGACCAGGTCAGTCTGGTAGAAACACAACAAGTGCAGGAAATGAAGGAACTCCTCAGTGTCCCACGTTGGGGGCCCGATGAAATAGCCCCGGTAGAGCCAACTGCCCCAATCAGGGAAGTGGAGGCGGGACCAGGTCAGTTCGGTAGAAACACAACAAGTGCAGGAAATGAAGGAACTCCTCCAACTACCTATTTATTTTAATTGTAAACTGCTTTGCTATTTTCCACACAAAAGGTGGAATAACTAGTTTCTGATTAAACTAAACTAAACCTAAACTCATTTCCTTCCTCTTTCTCCTGTTGCTGGGAAGACTCATTGGCAGACCTTACAACTATTGGAATAAAAACATATGCATAAGAATATTGTGCAACTAGAGGGCATTTTAGCAATGATACTGGATGGCTGGAATCACAAGTTGGGAGGTAAAGCACTACTTGATCAGTTTTTTGTCAAAGCCTGCCCTTTATTCTAGTGGGAACCAGCAGCCAGGGCAGTGATGCTTGGTGATGTTATGGTGACAATATAGAGGTTAAGATGTAACGCTGGTATAACACAGATGGGCCCAGTGAACATGGGAAGTGGAGGGGAGGATGTTGAGTGCCTCAGTAGTGTGATGGTTCCTTCTACTGCATGGTGTAAGCACATTATATCTGGGAGTGGAAATATGAAACTAGTGTTGTAGCATAACTGTAGATCCCTAGCAAGCTTTTTCTTTTTTGCCACCTACAATGGGTATAATGAGAGGCACTGGCTGTTGTTCCCATAGAGATGATACTGTTGTTTCTGGGTCCTCTTCCTCTGCCCCAACCCCTCTTTCTTGCGGTGTACCCCAGGGCTCCGTTCTTGCCCCACTTCTTTTCAACGTCTTCCTGGCTCCCCTTGCCCTTGTTGTCCAGCAATTTGGTATTATTACGCGGATGATATTCTTTTCTTACTCCACACTGACTCTCTTAATCCGGACATTTCACCTCTTAACTGTTGTCTTTCTGCTGTTGCTTCCTGGTTCTCCTCTAACTATCTTCATGTTAACCCTTCTAAGTCGTTTGCCACTTGGTTCACACTAGGGAGCACCTCACCCACATGTGCCCCGATCTTCTCTTTCCAGCCTATTCCCTTGGTTTCTTCTTTTCGTTATCTCGGTGTGGTTCTCGACTCTTCTCTTTCCTTCAGGGAACACATTTCTTCAGTTGTCCAGCGGTCTTTTCTCTCTCTTAAACAACTACGAGCTGTTCGCCCTTTTCTTTCTCCTCCTGCTTTAGCCACACTTCTGCTTTCTTTAGTTATATCCAGGCTCAACTATTGCAATGTCATCCTGGCAGGTCTCCCAAAGTCCCAAATTGCTCGAATCCAGCGTGTTCAGAATACCGCAGTTCGTCTCTTAACTCACGCCTCCCGGTACGATCACGTCACCCCTCTCCTCCTGCAACAACACTGGTTACCGGTACCCTTTCGTATCCACTATAAGATTCTTGTTTTCGTTCACAGGGCCCTCTTCACAGGTGTTCCTCTCTATCTTGACGATCAGGTTCACTTTCAAACCCCCCACCGTTCCCTCCGTTCCATTCATCTTAATCGTATGTTCCTTCCCGCACATGCCCATCTGGAATCCACCCGTTCTTCCGCTTTTTATTTCTTGGGTCCACGACTCTGGAATTCACTCCCTCTTTCCCTCCGCTCTGAAACATCTCACCAGCACTTTAAAACAAAGCTAAAAACCCACTTATTCACCATGGCATTTAACCTCCCCCCCCATAGCCTTGCCCTCTTGTCTGCTTTTCTTTCTTGCTCTCTTTCTGACCTACCCTTGTTGTCGTGTTTCCGTTTTATTTGTTTTGTATTTTTTCTCCTCTTTACTGTTTTTAATGATGGCGTTCTTTTCCTATTTCTGCAGCCATGTAATTTTAATTGTAAACCACCCAGGTGCCTATTTTGGTGTGGGCGGTATATCAAATTTTAATTAAACATAAACAAACATAAACATACTGATACGCTACTAGATTCTTTGCAGCTGTTCATTTCAGAATCAGATGATTGTTTGGCAGCTACCATTCTACTGTGGCAGTTTCAGGTGTGTGTGTGTGTGTGTGTGTGTAAGCCAAGATGGTGTCTGTTAGTATAAAACCAAAGGGGACAGTACCCTAGTGTCATGCAATGCCCTGGTGCTAAAATGGTCTGTATACTTTGCTGCCATCGCTGACATGGCACAGGCGGCCACTTTCTAGTATTGCCTCTCCTGCAGCTGTTGCCTACTTTCCCCCTCTGCCACTTGTTGCAGTCCCTCTTGCTGGGCTCTGAAGCATGTTTTGAGAACCTCCAGATCTCTTAATATTTTAAAGCACCTAGAGGAGAAAAGAAAGGGGAACGTCCTTAGTGGGAAGCCACTTTAGCATGGATGTTCTCTGCTAACCTCAGCCCAGGTTTAACTTATAATCTGCTATCGCAAGACAACTTAACAAACAGGCTTTGGTGTAGTAGATGGGTAGGTGACATGTAATGTGAACAGCCAGAGTTCAATTCCTACTCTAGCCTTTAACATCTCAAATTAATCATTTGTGGGGAAATGTTTGCTGTGCTTCTGGCCCTTGTTTCAGAAGCAGTTCTTTGCATATAACGTATATTTGTCCTCTAACTAATGAAACTAAATTGCAGAGCGCAGTGTGCATGCTCTACTCATGCCACAGTGATGATTGTGCCGTGCAAATAAGGAGGGGGGCAGTGAGCGAGCATGTCCTATCTAGTCTGTCCTTCAATATCAACAACTACAACAGTCCCCTTTTTATCTTTAGAGATCCTCTGTGTTTGTCCCATGCTTTTTTAAATTCAGTTACTGTCCTCATCTCTACCACCTCCACTGGGAGACTATTCCACGGATCCACTACTCTTTCCGTAAAGAAATATTTCCGCATATCACTCATGAATCTATCCCACTTCACCCTCATCCCATGTCCCCTCGTAGCAGAACTTGCTTTCAATTGAAAGAGGCTCTCTCCCTGAACATTTATGCCACGGAGGTATTTAAACATCTCAATCATATCACCTCTATCCCGCCTTTCCTCTAAGGTGTACATATTAAGATCCTTAAGTCTGTCCTCATATGCTTTATAATGAAGACCACTAATCATTTAAGTAGCCACCCTCTGCACCGACTCCATCCTCTTCACATCCCTTTGAAGGTGCGGTCTCCAGAATTGCACACTATACTCCAATGAGGTCGCACCAAAGACTTATACAGAGGCACTATCACCTCCTTTTTTCTACTAGCCATTCCTCTCCATATGCACCCCCAAGCATTCTTCTAGCTTTTGCCATCACCTTTTCTACCTGTTTATCTACTTTAAGATCATCAGACACAACCACACCTAGGTCCCACTCTTCTTTAGTGGACAAAAGTACTTCACCCCCTATACTATATTGCTCCCTTGGATTGCTGCAGCCCAAATGCATGACCTTACATTTTTTAACATTATATCCCAGCTACCAAATTCTAGACCATTCTTCAAGCTTAGCTAGATCCCTCCTCATGTTATCTACACCTTCCTGGGTGTCTACTCTATTGCAGATTTTGGTATCATCTGCAAAGAGGCAAACCTTACCCGACAGCCCTTCCGCTATTTCACTAACAAAGATGTTAAAAAGAATCGGACCAAGGACAGATCCCTGGGGCACACCACTGGTAACATCCTTCTCCTCAGAGTGAGCTCCATTTACTTGCACCCTTTGTCGCCTCCCACCCAACCAATTTTTAACCCAAGCAGTAACTTTAGGGTCCATCCCTAGGGTGCTCAGTTTGTTTATAAGTTGCCTGTGAGGAACAGTGTCAAAGGCTTTACTGAAATCTAAATACACCACATCTAGGGCTCTCCCTTGGTACAACTCCCTGGTCACCCAGTCAAAGAAATCAAACAGATTTGTCTGACAAGACCTGCCTCTGGTGAATCCATGCTGCCTCGGATCCTGTAATCCGCTGGACTCCAGAAACCTCACTATTTTCTCTTTCATCAGCATTTCCAATAATGTACTCACCTCCGAAGTTAAACGAACCGGCCTGAAGTTTTCAACCACATCCTTACTTCTGCTTTTGTGTAAAGGCACCACATGAGCCTCTCTCCAGTCCTTTGACACTACTCCCGACTCCAACGAGGCATTGAAAAGGTCGGTCAGTGGAGCTGCTAGAACGTCCCCAAGTTCCCTCAGTATTCTAGGGTGTATCCCATCCGGTCCCATCGCTTTGTCTACTTTAAGTTGAGCTAGTTTCTCACGAACACAGTCTTCTGAAAATTGTTCAAGATGTTCCTCGCTTCTGTTCCTGTTTGTGGGTGTTTTCTGAGGTCCTGCTCCTGGTTCTTCATCTGTGAACACAGAACAGAAATATTTGTTAAGCAATTCCATTTTATCCTTATCAGCTTCTACATATTCCTCCCCTGCACCCTTGAGTCTAACAATACCACTTTTGCCCTTCCTCTTCTCACTAATATATCTGAAAAATGTCTTATCCCCCCATTTTATTGCATTGGCTATTTCCTCCTCCTTTTGAATCTTTGCCTTCCTGACTACTTTGCTAGCTTCTCTAAGTTTTTCCAAATACAGATGCCTGTCTTACTCTGTCTGTGATCTCTTGTATTTCATGAAGGCCTCCCTCTTTTTCTTCACTTTTTCAGCTACTTCTTTTGAAAACCATAGCGGTCTCCTTTTCCTTTTACCTTTATTTACCATTATAACAAAAAGGTTGGTTGCCCTTAAAATATCCCCTTTCAGTTTTGCCCACTGTTTTTCTACATCCCCCAGCTGTTTCCATCCCACTAATGACTTCCTGAGGTATTGGCCCATCTTGGCAAAGTTAGTCTTCCTAAAGTCTAAGACCCTCACCTCTGAATGGATTTTAACAGCCCTAGTCCTAATACTGAACCACACCATCTGGTGATCACTGGATGCAAAATGATCTACTACAACATCAGAAACACTTTCACCATTGGTAAGCATCAAGTC
Source organism: Ichthyophis bannanicus (assembly GCA_033557465.1). Lineage (NCBI taxonomy): Eukaryota > Metazoa > Chordata > Amphibia > Gymnophiona > Ichthyophiidae > Ichthyophis > Ichthyophis bannanicus. The sequence continues at coordinate 1,264,992,594 of CM066032.1, read as the reverse complement.
CAGTATGGCCCCTTCACGTGTGGGGTCTGTTACCAATTGCCTGAATAGTTCTCCCTGTAGAGAATCCAGGATCTCCTTACTTCTAGATGATACTTCAGCAGAAATGCGCCAATCAACATCTGGCATATTGAAATCTCCTATCAGTAGCACTTCCCCTTTCCTAGCAATGCTGCATATGTCTTCAATTAACTCTCTGTCCACCTCTTCCTCTTGTGAGGGAGGTCTGTATATCACACCAATGTAAATAGATTTCTCTTTCTCTCTTTCTAGTTTAACCCACAATGCCTCCTCTCTCCCTTTTAAGCTCTGTAATTCCAAAGCTTTAAGAGTAGTTTTTACATATAGTGCCACTCTTCTTCTTACCCTGTCTTTTCTGAATAAAGTATAGCCAGGTATAGTTACATCCCAGTCCTGGTTTTCTGTGAACCATGTTTCTGTAACTGCCACTAAATCCAAGTCAGCCACTCCCACCAAAGCTTCAACATCAGGGATCTTATTTCCTATGCTACGGGCATTTATACACAATGCTTTCCATATGTTATCCCTGTTACCCATTTCCATAAAGGTATTTAATGTATCACCTACCTGGGGGCTTTCAACTACCTGGGGGCTTTCCTCACCCATCCCAAACAAATCTAGTTTAAAGCCCTCTTTAGTAGATTAGCCAGTCTACTACTGAAGACCTTTCTTGGACAGATGGATGCCATCTCTGCTCTGCAACCCTTGGAACAGCATCCCATGGTCTAGGAAACCAAAACGCTCTTGATGACACCATCCACGCAGCCATGCATTCATCTCCAGGATGCGACCCTCTCTGCCTTGGCCTTAACCCTTAACAGCGAGGATTGAAGAGAACATGACCTGTGCACCTAACTGCTTCACCCTCTGTCCCAGAGCCATGAAGTCACTTTTGATACATTCCAAGGTATACCTGGCAGTATCATTTGCTCCAACATGGATTAGCAACATTGGGTAATAGTCTCTGCAAACTCTCCGTAACATCTTGGATTTTGGCACCAGGCAGACAGCATACCTCTCTGGACATCAAGTCTGGTCAGCATATGGACGCCTCAGTACCCCTCAGAAGAGAGACTCCAACCATCACTACCTTTCATTTCCTTGTGGTCACTGATTCTGCAATTTTGGGGTACTTGAGTTCTGGTTCTTCCCTTTCCAGGGATGCTTTTACGTCCTCCACATCCAGGGCTGCATAATGGTTCTTCAATTCAAGGGCTGGAGAAGTTGGATTGGTGATTTTGCAGGCCCTTGTGACTTGTGTTCAACCATCGACATTCTGTTGGTACCCATCTTCTCCTCTGCTGGAGAGCTTGGTTGCTGCAAGAAGCATCTCATCAATGTACTTCTCACTGTCTTGAATGCTCCTCAGCCTCGCCACCTCCTCTCTGAGTTCCTCCACTTGTTTCCTCAGAGCTTCAGCATGCAGGCACCCTGCTCATGGAATAGGTTCTTTAACTGGAATTAGGACCTCTGTCTGGTCCGAGGCAGAAGCTGTAATGGGGCAACAGATTTAGTGATACGATTTTTCACAGCCATTGTTCTGTTCGTGGAGCTTAGGTATCTGTTAAAGCAAATGAGAGAGATCTACCAAGTACCAGCCGGTTTCCCAGCTGTCCTTTCAGAGAATAAGCAGTTAAATCTCTTTAATTATATTCAAAATGTGCTGGTCCAATTCTCTGTGCTTTGTTAAATGGGGAGGTGCCCTATAAAGCAAGACTGCTCACTAGGGGTGGGTGGGAGTCGGGGTGGGTAGGGAGGGAACTAACACCTGATTAGGTGTTAGCAGTTCCCAAAGCTGAGGAGGTTACCAGAGTTCAACAACCTACACTGCTCAAGGAAAGTTCCACTAAAGCACCAAAAAGAAAGTAACCTTGCTTTAAAAATATACAAAAACCCTTTTAAGAGCTCCCAGTCAGTGAGCTAGCAATTTAATAAAATAAACCCTCAAATCCTTACTGTTGGTTGATCTGTAGTGCCCCTGTTAGGAAAGCCTCAACAGGGCAGGGCACTGGAGCCTTTTATGCAGGCCTCAGCTGCTCTCAGGTAAACAGGCCCACTAACTCCTGATTAGGTGTTAGCAGTTCCCAAGGCTGAGGAGGCCACCAGAGTTCAAAAACCTACTCTGCTCAAGGAAATTTCCACTAAAGCACCAAAAAGAAAGTAATCTTGCTTTAAAAATATACAAAAACCCTTTTAAGAGCTCCCAGTCAGTGAGCTAGCAATTTAATAAAATAAACCCTCAAATCCTTACTGTTGGTTGATCTGTAGAGCCCCTGTTAGGAAAGCCTCAACAGGGCAGGGCACTGGAGTAGGGTTGCCAACTTTTTGAAAGAGAAAAATCCGCCACCTGTGGCTAGTCATGCTCTGCCCCTGCCCCTGCCCCACCCCTACCCCTGCCCCTGCCCCGCCCCTACCCCTACTCCACCACCTGTCCCCAAACAAATTACAGAGGGCAATGTACAAACTAAATAAGCAAGACTTCCACAAAACAAAAAGAGAAATATATAGACAAAAATTAAACTGAAACCCCAAGAAGACAGAGTCTGCATGCAGTACAATATCAGATAAATAACAGATGCAGTTCCCCATACTGTATAAAATATAAAGGTAGTACAAAGTCCAATCATTAAATTGAAAATAAAATTATTTTTTCTACCTTTGTTTTCTGACCATTTTATTCTCTGATCATGCTGGTTCCAATCTGAGGCTTCCATTTTTCCATCTTCTCTTAGCTAGTTTTCTATGGTCTATAGTCCATCTGCCATTTCTTGTCTCTTCCTTCCATCAGCCTATTTCCAGTCCCAGTGCCCCCTCCCATTACCCAGTCACTTACCAGTACCATTCCCTGGTGTCAGCTCCCTTTGAGCCCCCTCCTTACCTCCTCTGTCAGCTCCTTTCCAGCCACCTCCTTCCCCCCTTTCCGCTCTCTTCCAGCCACCTCCTTCACCCGGTCAGTTCTTGTCTGCCACCTCCTTCCTGCCTCTTTCAGCTCTCTTCCAGCCCTCACCTTCCACCTGACAGTTCCTTCTGCCACCTCTTTCCCCTTGCAGCCACTTCTGCTGCTTCACTCCCCCCCTCTTAATGCTGCTTCACCCCTTAGTGCTGCTTCCTCCCCCCTTAGTGCTGCTTCCCTTGTGCTGCTTCACCCCCCCTTAGTGCTGCTTCATCCCCCCTAGTGCTGCTTCAGCCCTTAGTGTTGCTTCACCCCCCTTAGTGCTGCTTCACCCCTTAGTGCTGCTTCACCCCCCTTAGTGCTTCTTCACCCCCCTTAGTGTTCCTTCACCCCTTAGTGTTGCTTCACCCCCTTAGTGTTGCTTCACCCCCCCTCCCCTTAGTGCTGCTTTAATGCTTCAACCCTCCCCCCTTAGTGCTGCTTCGAAGTTCACCCCCATGCAGCCGCTGCTTCTGCTTTTCACAGAGTAGTGGCTGCAATAAACTTAATTTGAAAAGAAAAGACAACTGTGAGGAGCCTAGCCCTCCGGATGTCCTTCTGCAGCACCTGAGGAAGTGATGTCAGAGGGGGCAGGCTTCTCACAGGTTTCTTCCTTTTCAAATTAACTTTATTGCAGCCGCTGCTCTGTGAAAAGCAGAAGCAGCGGCTGCACGGAGGATCAATCGCGTTCACATTCGCGCTCCGGGAGTCGGGAGAAAAGCCGTTTTTTTGCTCTGGCCGCTCCCGATCTTGCAGCCAGAGCAAAAAAACGGCTTTTCAAGGGCCGGTTTTACATCTTTGCTGGCAGCTGGCCTGGCCATGGAAAAACCGGCCAGGCTGGCTGAAAGCCGGCCAGTTGGCAACCCTACACTAGAGCCTTTTATGCAGGCCTCAGCTGCTCTCAGGTAATCAGGACCACTAACTCCTGATTAGGTGTTAGCAGTTCCCAAAGCTGAGGAGGTTACCAGAGTTCAAAAACCTACTCTGCTCAAGGAAATTTCCACTAAAGCACCAAAAAGAAAGTAACCTTGCTTTAAAAAAATACAAAAACCTTTTAAGAGCTCCCAGTCAGAGAGCTAGCAATTTAATAAAATAAACCCTCAAATCCTTACTGTTGGTTGATCTGTAGAGCCCCTGTTAGGAAAGCCTCAACAGGGCAGTGCACTGGAGCCTTTTATGCAGGCCTCAGCTGCTCTCAGGTAATCAGGCCCACTAACTCCTGATTAGGTTTTAGCAGTTCCCAAAGCTGAGGAGGTTACCAGAGTTCAACAACCTACTCTGCTCAAGGAAATTTCCACTAAAGCACCAAAAAGAAAGTAACCTTGCTTTAAAAATATACAAAAACCATTTTAAGAGCTCCCAGTCAGAGAGCTAGCAATTTAATAAAATAAACCCTCAAGTCCTTACTGTTGGTTGATCTGTAGAGCCCCTGTTAGGAAAGCCTCAACAGGGCAGTACACTGGAGCCTTTTATGCAGGCCTCAGCTGCTCTCAGGTAATCAGGCCCACTAACTCCTGATTAGGTTTTAGCAGTTCCCAAAGCTGAGGAGGTTACCAGAGTTCAAGAACCTACTCTGCTCAAGGAAAGTTCCACTAAAGCACCAAAAAGAAAGTAACCTTGCTTTAAAAATATACAAAAACCCTTTTAAGAGCTCCCAGCCAGTGAGCTAGCAATTCAATAAAATAAACCCTCAAATCTTTACTGTTGGTTGATCTGTAGAGCCCCTGTTAGGAAAGCTTCAGTATAGATTCAGTATGGCTCTTGTCTTCATATGGTTGGCCTTACAGTATACCTATGGTATATTTTAAAAACCCTGAAACAGCGTGATGCTAGTTTTTGTGTGTGGGAAGGTGATTTCTATCAGGATGGCAGAGCACTCCTGGCATTTCTATACTTTGCTGTCTCCCCCATAGGTGGCATCCCTAGATAACTGTCTAAGAGATGTTGAAGTAAATGCAATAGAAAATGGTTCCTGCTTACTTGCCCGGGCTATCCAAATTTTTTCACACACCCACTTGGGCTGTAGCATGGTCTGAGCATTGTCCAGATAGGGAGGAAGAGGGTGTTCTCAATAAAGAGCACACCACAGACAAGGAGGTCACTCTCAGCATCCAAAAAGTTTGTTTCTCTCTCCTGGTTGCCATTTTGGTGATCACTACAGAAGGTCAGTGACTGCTGAAACAAAGCAACTTGATTCCACAGGGCAAGCCATGGTATGTGCATGAGTAGGTAGGTACATGCAAGTTACAGCCAAGTGGCCCTTGTACTAGAATCTACATGTGCAGTACTCTGAAATTCTGCCACTCCCATGTGCAAGTCTCCATTGTGGGTGGCAGTTTTTACATGTTTAAATAGTGACCCAGCCCCTGATACACATGTATGTCCATTTTTGTTACCACTTGCATGTCTTTACCCCTTCCCCCCCTCCCATTGGTGAATGTGTATGGTCCATGGGGAAGTGGCCCTACTTTAGATCACTTCCACCTGTGTTTTCTATGTTACATTGTTTTTCCTAGTTCTATTTCTGTGGATGGAGATCCATCAATTTTACATAACACCTACATGTGCAGACCTTCTCTTCACACTGAGCATTTGTATGGGAATCATTACTATAGTACATACAGTACAAGGCTGACCCCAGAGTTTGTTCAAGGTGCTGGCACCCTAGGCAAACCTTAAGCCTTATCCCTCCCCCCCCCCCAACTCTATTGTTTAGCTTTGAATGTCCTACTTTTTGTAGTCCCAAAAATGATATAAAGTAAAAACGTCTAACACTACCAGCTTATTTCACTGAAAACATTTGCCAGTTAGTAAACTGGCCTTTATTTTGACTCTAGATAACTCACAGAATCATAGACAGTGAAAAATATGTTCCATTCAGTAGACCTAGGTCATAATGGAAAGCTCAGAAGACATAGGGCCCAATATTTAGTGCTGGTGTCTAACACTAGACGCCAGTACTGAAGATTCGACCTGGATATTCAGTGCCACAGCCATATCCAGCCACCAGCATTGAATATCCAGCTGGATCGCAGAACCTGGAAGCTAATCGGGCAGCGGAGATATTCAGCTGCTGCCCCATTAGCTTCTGTGGCGAAAGTGCAGCCAGCCTTTACTGCACCTTACTTTTGCCACATTTCGCTAACCGGGCAGCGGCTCAATATCACCGCTATCTGGTTAGCGCTGGGTGCCGCCAGATAACATCAGGACGTGAAGTAGCAGCACCTGTGGATATTCAGCAGCACTCACCATGTTAATGCCACTGAATGTCCTGCTGAGCGGCACTTACACGTTTGGGAGTCTGCAACCCATGTAAATGCCTTTGAATACTGGGCTCATAACCTATTGGCCCAGAAATGAAAGTGCTTCCAAATTAGCCCAAATTGCAATCTATAGTTAAAATAAAGCATTCCAGAAAAATAAGACTGTGCCCTATGTATATTTTAAAGTGAGAACTCAAGCTGCACTCATTGTCATGCCTCTGCAAGGTTTCTAGGCTTTGCTTTTGAAGCCACCATTGTGGGGCGGAGCCTGGTTGTTGGTCAAGATGGACGTGTAAGAGCTGAGCTCCGGAGGGCAATTGGCAAGAATCCTGATTTCTGTTGTCTTTAATCAAACAGTTCCTACCTACTTAGTTATTATTCGATCCTGGATATGTCAGGTCCCAAACCGACGCGGCTGGATTACCAAGTTCCTCAAAACGCCAGCGAAAAGAGAACCAACACAGAATCTCTCTCTCCTCACAAGATGGCGGTTATCCGAGACTATCATGAGACTTTGCAGGAGCTCCTGGCGGAGATTCAGGCAGTCAAAGACCTGGTCAAGTCCAATGGTGAAGCCACCATTGTTCATTTCTTGTATTGGCACATATGAAATGCCACCACTGCGGATAGCTAAGGCACAGATCACTCTAAAAGGAAAGGAATGAGACTTACCAAGAAGATTTCATGACATTGGCAGAGTCCATTGTGAAAGGAATGGTTGTGTTTTTCCTTCTAACTGGAAGACCACCACCCAAAGAGGAGAAGGGGAGGGAAGAGTGATTTCTCTTTTCCTTCTCTGGATGCAAAGGTTTTCTATTTAAAAGTAGGTAATTGATGCTGGATGTCCAGAAAGCATTAGGAAATGATAAGTACTTTAGGGCAATGAACTCGCTGCCTTACCTACACTTAACAGTGCAAAATGTTCCAGAGTAGAAGCCACAAGCATGGAACCCAAATAAGAGAATATTATTGTGCATATAAAAATGGCAAACACTGTCAAAGAATACATCATATCAGCACTAAAAAAAGCTGCTGCTTATTTATTACTTTCTATTTCAGCATACAGAGTTTTTCCCTGTCTCCATCTGGGTTTGTTTTGTGCATACCGTGAAAGGAATGAACCTTGCTCTACAGCCAAGGTATGTTGGATATGGTTTCATTCACTCAAACTGACTTCTAATATTCTTCTTAACACTTGCATAATACCAAAGGTGCTTCTTTCCGAGCCTCATACGGGGTAACTTCAAAAACATTTCCCATAGACTGTAATAAAATTACCCCAAAGGCTACACTTGTACAAGTACATACCGTGGCAAGAATATACAGACTTGTACTTTACCAGCATGTAGGTGTGTTCTTGGACAGAGCTAGGGTTAGCCCCAAGGCCAATAGAAAATTTATATGGAAAGTGGCAAAACCTTTATATGGTGAAGCACCAAGCACTTATATGTATACTTTGCAGCACTTTTTAAAGAGCCAGCACCACTGAATTCTTAGCTTTGTGCATCAGTCAGGCCGCTGAATATCAGACCCACTGTACAGATTACTACTGTGGCTTGCTCAGTGCCAAAGCGGTCTGTAAGGATTTTCAGTGGCACTATACTTATAGTATCACTGACAATGCACAGATAGGGCACTTATCCATTTAGCAGCCACTTCTAAAATTATAGGGAGCCCTTTTACTAAAATGTGGTAAGTGTTTGCACTTCCTGCAACTTAACTGCAAAGGTTAAGGTGTGATAAGTGCAAACCCTGTGCGAAAAATATAGGGGCTGTGCCCAGCATCTATCCTATATTTACCACACAGGGCAAACACTTACTATAACTGGCCTGTGTTCCCTAGCTCAGTACTTCTCCTCTATCAAATGAGGGAATGAGGACCCAATGGCCTAAAATTAAAAAAAAAAGTATCTGTAGCTGTGACATGTGCCCACCCCCCCGTCTTTCCAAGCACAAAAGGCCCTCCCCTAATCATAATCCTCCTCCCCAAACATCTGACCCCAACTAAATGACCTCCTCCCCAGAGCACCACCCTGCTTTGGCAACCTTCCTTAATGGATAGCTAAGTCTTCTGCCAAAGCCAAGGCCCCCCTTTGTTGTGTCATCCTCAAACAGCTTCTGCCCACAAGGGAGTAACCCTGACCCTACTCTACTTTCTTGAGCCCCTCCCCAGGTCTACCCAGGTCTACCCTGATGTTTAATGGTCTTTGGAGCTGTCACACGTTACTGCTAGTAGGGCATAATTCCCTAGCAATAGTACTGGAAGACTGCTTCTAGGGTTACTGCTATCATTACGGATGCCTCACTAGCTGGGGCGGGAGTGGAGGAGAACTGTTCTGCCCCAAAGACCACTAGATGCTGGAAATACACTGATGAAGATCCAGGGGGGGAACTTAGTAATGTTTGAAAAATATTTAAATTTTTTAGGGGCAAAGCACGAAGTATAAAAATACACATCTTTTTAACATACATGATCACTTTTTATACTATGGGGTCATTCAGTAAAGCAAATAGCAGTGATGGACGTCCGGATTGGATGTCCATCCCTGCTATTCGCTCCCCTGCTGGCCCCGGCTAATGCCTCCCCATACGAACAGCTTGTTTGTACGGGGAGGCTTAGATGGGGGCAGGAGGGGGTGTTACTGAGGCAGAGCGAGGGCAGGTCTTGGGCGGGCCGTGACCCCGAACATACAAGGCCAGTTCTGAGGTCAGCCCTGTACGTCCGGGGCCATGAACATGGACGGGGGACTTATTCCACCACAGAGGTGAAATAAGTCCCCCTGGATGTCGAAGGATCATGCTGTCTGGCCAGGCCAAAAAGGTAGAGGGTGCAGGAGAATCCCTGCAGCCGGACCCTGGCCATGGTAAGCTGGATAAAGAGTCCAGCTGTGGGGAAAGAAGAATATCTGCAGCGGCCGGCATTTGTGGCTCCTGAATGGAGCCGCAGTGCCATGGTGATGGGACGCCACGGCACTGCAGCTCCATTCAGGAGCCTGACTGACATAGCAGGTGATCTGCTGGGTGTGCAGGCCGACCAGAATCATGGCCCAGCCTTCACATTCGGGCCATAGACTCAATTCTGATCCCCATGGGATCAGAATCGGGTCTAACTTTGGGCATCTTACTTCTGGTCGGCTGCACAAGAGGCTGGACAGTTAGGTCGGAATGTTCCTCTATATCAACAAAATGCAATTAGAGTCAGATATCTGACAGATCCTTTTTGAAACTTTATCAGATTTTCCAAAAATATTCAAATAAGGTAGTGTACATCACCATGAAGGAGGTACATATTAAACCACTAGAGAACTATGAAATTCCATCTACTAGAGACAGTAAGTTTAGAGATTGCAGTCCATATTGCAAACAAGGAAGGGGATTGGCTACTAGAGAGATGCATAGGCAAAAAACTATTGGTTTGCTTTCTTTTTTTCACAGATATTTCTTGATTTTCAAGTGTTTTGGGTATTACTGTCACACATTTGTTTTAATAGGTTATTTGTAGTGAGCGCTAAATGGATTTAACATGCACTAACCAATCAATTAAGGTATTCCAAGACAATTAATATGCATTAAATCAATTTAATGCACCAAATGTGCACTAACGGATACACATGTCTAGTAGGTACTTTTATGTTAAAGCAGTATGAAATAAATGGGGGCCAGGCAACAATTACATTTTCCAATGGCTTGCATTTGTTTTAAAACTAATGATAAAAAGTACCAAATGAGGCAATTTTCAAGTCTTGTATCTTTAAATGAGCTCAATGCCCATGACCCCGGAATGAACTGGATCCTTATCATGCTATTTGTTTCCAGCAATGATATGATTTATAAGGTCAGACACAGAGCAACCAGTTTGGGAGGCTGAGCAGGAAGAAACGTGAGTCACTTTAACAATCATGTCAAAACTTTCTGACAAGAAGCCACATAAGTCTATACTAGTCTCACTTCTCCCAAGTCTCACAACAGATGATGTCAACAGTTCTGCAGGAAATTGAAAAGAAACAGCAATCCAGCACCATTTTCTTTTGTGCATTCAGAGAGAAAACGTAGCAGAGAGTTATTTTTCTGAAGTCCAAAAGATCTAAAAAATAAAGGAATCATCCAAAGATCAAGATAGGGCTCTGATTACTACTACTGCTTATCATTTTGTATAGTGCTACAAGGCGTATGCAGCATTGTAAGAGAGAGAGGCATATGGTAGCAGCTGGCCAAGGTAGGGGCAGACTGTAGGTACTGTAAGGATGCTACACTAGTAGTGTACTACAACACCTCTGCCCCCTCCTCACCCCTTAAGACTTCCGCTCGGCCCTACAACCTCTCACAACATCCCATGCTGACTACTGTAACTCAATATACCATGGCCTCCCCAAATCAATGCTCCATTCTCTTCGAATGGCACTCCACACAGCTGCAAGGACCATTACACACTCATCTAAATATCAACATATCACTCCCATCCTCAAACACCTCCATTGGTTCCCACTTTAAAGTAGAATCCTCTACAAAATCCTACTAATGACTCACAAAGTCCTATTCCATAGTCAGCCACCCACCTCAGCACCCTCATCACCCCACAACATTCAAACAGATCCCGGAGAATCACCAACACGAATACACCAACCACCCCTCACTCCATAACAAAGAGTACTCAGCAAGCCCATACCAGAACCTTTGAATTCTACCCCTCAACTACTTGGAACTCCCTCCCGGCCTATATAGGAAACACCATGGACCTTCAAATGTTCTGAAAACTACTCAAGACTCACCTCTTCACCCTCTACTTCATCTCCTCCCCCCAACACTTCTACCAAGTAACTACCTGCCCTAACCGACACCTACATCCCACCATCACACCAATAAGTAGACAGCCCACAACACTCTTCCAGCCAACATTCCAAGCATCTCAAGAATGCATAGACAATTCCTATACCTGTACATAGTATTTACTGTATAAAGTTAACCACCACATCAGCCCCACCCCCTGTTCATTGTACAAAGTTATATGTTCTAATGTAAACACTCATTGTACAAAGATAGCATTGGATACCATGATCATTACTGAAAGCCCTCTGGGATATCAAGTTTGGACAGATAAGACTTGGATCATAGATGTTCTCAAGGCCTTTTAGAATGTCATGGAGGACCTGGGTTCAAGAAGGATCTCCCTGTGCATTGCCATCCAGATAATACATTTAGAAGTTGAACTTAGAGTAGATTTGGCAGTGAGAGGAATGGACATTGGAGTTATTGGTGCTGGTGGACGCCTTCCTAACCTCTAGAATCTACTATAGTCCTACAGTATATTCCTTTGTCTGCTCTATAGAACACTTTGGGATAAATTGCTTTGCTCATGTTGACTTTGTGCATTTCCATTTCTTTCTAACCTCCTTCCATTCTGATATTGCACTTGCCAAAAAAGAATACTATGACTGATAAACTCTGTTGCTTCCAAACCTTTCTGTTTCTTTGCCACACTCAATTCTATCCTCAAAATGCCTCCACCTCCAATCTTTCCTTCACTTTTTACCCAGACTATGGCTGACTACTTCCACAACAAGGTTCACAAATTTAATTTTGAAGTCTCTGCCAGATCACCTCCATTTTACCTTCATCTGCTTAATTCTCACATTTTTCCTTCAACCCCTGCCATCCTTTATTTCTTTTCTAAAACCACAGAGGAAAATCTGCATATTTTCTCTCCTCTTCCAAAATCATTACCTCTTTCTCTGATTCAATTCCTACTCAACTACTTATCTGACTCCCCTCCTATCTTCCCTTTGATCTGTCATATCCTCAACCTATCACGTTACACGTTCTTTATGCCTTCAGACATAATGTGACCATATTGCTCCTCAAAAAACTTTCACTGGACCTACTTGCTCTTCCAATTGTCAGCCCATCTCTCTCTTCCCTTTTACATCTAAAATACTCAATCAAGCCATTTACTACAGCTGTCTTGACTTTCTTTCTTCTCAAGCCATTCTTGATCCAGTCTAATCTGTGTTTGTCCTCTACATTCTATAAAGATATGCCTTGCAAAGGTTTCCAGTGACCTGTTCCTGAGCAAACCCAAGGACCTTTACTCAATCCTTATCTCTCTTGACCTATATGTTGCTTTTGGAATTCTTGATCACCATCTTCTCCTTGATACACTGTTCTCACTTGGATTTTGGGATCTTTTCTACTTGGTTTCCTTCTTATCTCCCCTTCACACTTTTAGTGTATGCTCTGATGGATCCTGCTCCACTGCTATTCCACTACCAGTTGGTTTACCTCAGGGCTCTGTCTTGGGACCTCCTCTCTTCTGTGTCTGATCTACTCTCATAGTTTTCAATAAGGTATTTACACTGATGATTCCCAGATCTACCTCTCTATACCAGAAATGTCATCAGGAACCTGGGCCCAAATCTTAGTCTGCTTGTTGGTAATGGCTGCTTGGATGTCCCACTGCCATATAAAACTGAATATGGTTAAGGCAGAGCTTCTTTCCACCTAAACCCACCTCTCCCCCTCATTACTTCTTTGCTTATTTGTGTGGATAACATTGTCATCCTTCCTGTCTCCTCAGATTGTAACCTTGGGTCATCCTTAACTCCACTCTCTCTCTTTCTCTGCACATATCCAGCAGACTGCAAAAACCTGCCATTTCTTTCTGTATAACATCAGCAAAATGCATCCTTTCCTTTTTGAACACACCAAAACCTTTATCCATAGTTTCGTCACCTCCCTCTTAGTCTACTGAAAACTACTTCTCACAGGTTTCCCATTGAACCGCCTCTCTCCAGTCTATTCAAAATCCAGATGCACCAGTGTTGCTATACTTACGTAACCCCTCTTCTCAAGTCACTTCACTGGCTCCCTAATTGTTTCAGCATACAGTTCAAACTTCTCTTATTGACCTACAAGTATATTCATTCTGCAGTTACTCATGATCTCTCTTCTTATCTCTCCCTACATGCCTCCTTGGAAATTCTGCTTATGAAATAAGTCACTCTTATCTGTGTTATTCTCTTATACAGCCAACTCCGGCCTCCATTCCTTTCACATGGCTATGTTGAACATCTGCAGTAGACTTCCTGAGTTGATAGGTCATACTCCAACATTAGTCCTATTTAAATGCAGGGTAAAAGCCCACCTTTTTGAGGCTGCTTTTAAATCCTAACCCCTCATTCTCCTTTCTATATCCATGTTGTTTTTATTTCACAAAGATCGAAACAATCAGTGCTTGATAAATTGGTACCCCACAAAAGTATCACAATGTACCATAAGAAAATGTAGGGATTCCCATTACATTAATAAATCAATCAATTAGGGTAATTTAAATATATAAAACATTAATAAATAATATTTGTAATATTTTAAACATCATAAAAATTGGAATTGACAGTGCTCAAATCCATTAATAGAGCAAAATTCTTTCAACCCAGTTTATATTGGTTGGCCCTAATGCTCACCATTTCATAACAGCCATAATTTCCAACAATTTTTCAAAAGCTTTTTAATCTTTAAACTACTCAAACCAATGACATGAGTAATTTTCACCACAAATAGGATAAAAAAAATTCAATCAATTACATATCTTGTATGATATTTGTAGTTAATGTCCAAATCAGTGCACTAAAAAAAGCACCTTATACTGCTGCTATATTAGAGTTTATATGACTAGTTAAAGAACTGCTACTAAAACAAGGGTCAGAAGTGCAGGATACCTTTTGTCCCACAGAAGACTTCCTTTCAGATGTCTCAGGGAGGAGCATGATTTCTGTCCTGGCTGTCAACATGTCACAGCCCTCACTCAACCAGGTACAAACCCTATCTACCAAGGTGCCTTGCTCTATCTGATTACACTGGAAACAACCTCTATCACAGGGAGCATCCATTCTGTTGATTATAATTATTACCTCTTTCCTTCAACTTTAGAGGCTTTGGAATAATGCAAGATATTGAGGTGTGGAAGAAAGGTTCTAGGACTGTCCAGAAGAACCACCATGAAGTGTTGAAGGAAGTGTAGCAAGAGGTGGCAGAGCAAGAAGGTACGTCACAACTATTGAAGCATCTATACCACATAGAGGGTGATTCTCATATGAATGAAGGTAGAAAAAACCTGTACAGGTCCAGGCCATGACTTGCATGCTCACATCATGCAGTTAGGGTACACACCCCATAGAAGCAGCACAGGCCTTATTATAACCCGAGATTAGGCAGCTGCCTAAAGTGTAAGTCTTATACAGAGTGCCAAAGACAATCATTGTCCAAGTCAATGAAGACTTCCAAGATGACAACCTAACTCAAGAAAAGAGCACCATCATCCTTTATTTGTAGGAAGGATGGTCTTTTAGGAAATAGTCCCTTTCCCCGGAAGGGATTGTTTCAAATTTCCATGTTATATGTTTTAAGTGTTGTGTTAACATTTGTGTAGGATGGTTATGGTTGTCAATTCTCATTCTCTGTAACTTGGCAGAGGTGTTAGGCTTTTATTCTGACAAATATTAGAGGTGGGCAAATATGGAGAGGTTTGCGTAGGGTGCCAAATACCCTTGCACTGGCTCTATGTAGAACGTATGCACACATGCACCACTGTGGCCTACACAGACATGGAAGGAAATGTGTTGGCAAGATAGTTGTCCTCATCCATGCACAAGAAAGTTGCCACAAATGTTGAGGTCAAGCCACCTGGTTACTGGGTTACAGACAGCAAAGAGAGAAGAATGAAAATATGTCACCCAGTGGCTGCAACTGGCCACATGTATAGGTGCCCATACAACAACATTTATGAAGCATCCACAGCCAACAATGGCTACTTATGGCAGCTGGATAGGCCAGAACCTGACTCAACATTGATCATCTACAAGGACATGCAGAAGCCTGCAGTATGAGGATCAAGAGAACTGCAGAGAGCTAGTCGCACCATACCCAGAGTAGCTGGTGGCAAAGGGAGAATGTTGCATGTCACCTACATATTTCCCACTGTCACTACACTAGTTCCATACTGCAACAGTAGGTGTCTCCATATGTTACCTCTTACCATATTTGCACCATACAGCAATAGGACCTGCTGCATTCCTCATGCATTTGTCGTATCCAGGGCAGACCGCCTTCACCCTGTCAAATGAATCCACCAATGTTTGTCCAGAACTACATCTTCCCCTCTAGATTATTTCCATAAAATCACCACTACCACCATCAACAGTATACAGGCCTGGCCTTGGCAATCAACCAGTAAAGCAGTCAAATAACTCCACTCAGATGATCCCTGGCATGTGATATGGCAAACTCTAATTGGGTCATATCCCAGTACATATGCTTTAATTCCCCACAGTTGTCACTTTTGTACTTTCCTGACAGAAGAAGAAGGAGTAAAAAAATAATAATGAATACAAGGAAAAAGAGGGAGGAGGAAGAAGAAAGCAGGTAGGAGCAGCAGCAGCATCACCCACTGTCACAGCACCAACAGTAGTTTCCCCAGCTGGAACAGTAGCTGCTCCAGCATCCTGCCCACTATGTGCCCCAGCAGCACCAACAGCAACAGCAGCTGTCCCATCTGGAAGAGTAACTGTCCCAGTGACCTGCCCAGCAGGCACTTCAATAGAAGTCCTATCAGCAGCCCCCCCCCCCCCCCAGATACTGTTGGGCATCTAGACCAGACAGAGGAGTGCTGAAGATAAAGTGGAAGAGGAGGGGACAGAAGTAGCAAAGGAGAAGGCTGGGGAATCACTGAATTTACTAGATTTCCAGTTTGTCCTCACCACCTCCCTGTTGGGTCAGATGGGTCGCCATGAGGTACTGAAGGAGTTTGAAGATCCTGAAATCCTAATGCACCTGATGTTCTTGTAACAGGAGATGCAACAGGTCTTCAGGAAAATTTTAAACTCCATGGGTCTCATGGTGACCCATCTGGAGGACATGTAGGCATAGCTACGTGCCATTGTGCTTACCATACAGCAGTTGGTGCCACATGGTTTTGTCCCACTCAGACCAGATAGGAAGAGAGGGTCTTTAGTTTTAAAGTGTTTAGGGTAGGGGGGGCGGAGCCTGATGTCCAGCGGGATGGTCGCATAACGCTGAGGCTCCCGAGAGGCCTACTCAGAATCCTGAATTAACACCTCATATACCTGGAACTTCTACTCTGATCTTGCCGGGGCACATTGGTGAGATGGCGGGGACCAAACCAACGCGCCTGGAATTTGGGTCTCCAGCGGCTTCTCACGGCAAACGTTCCAAAACTGAACCTCCGTCCCCGCAGAAGGGGCCGGCCTTGTGCGAGGGCCCTGAAATGCAGCAGGAAATCCTCGTAGAGATTAGAGGGGTCAAAAATCTTGTGCAGGCAAACGGGGAAGCACTCCGAGCGCTGCGGGACGATTTTGGTGTGCTGCAAAGCAAGCTAGAAGGGCTTTCTTCGCGTCAAGACAAAATGGAGAGCATATTGGACTCCCATGCGGCCCGGTTGTCCCAACTCGACAAAGTTGAACGACAGGTGCGGGCCTTGCAGAAAGAGGTGAAAGATGGCAATAATAGAGCGCGCCGCAACAACATACGACTCGTGGGCATCCCGGAGGGAGCGGAATCGGGAGACATGAAAGAGTTTTTATGCAAAATCCTCCCTTCCCTGCTCCAAATCACCTTTACCAAAGATTTGGAGATTGATCGCGCTCATCGTGTACCCACAAGCATAACGCTCAACAGGAAGACCCCGCGGCCTATCATTTTTCGACTATTGAGATATCAACACGTGGAGCAAATTCTAAGTGCCTCTCGGGCAAAGGGCCATATGGAGTTTGAGAGCCACAAGATCTCCTTCTATCCCGACTTGTCTAAACCCACAGTCGACCGCCGAAAGCGCTTTCTGGAATTCCGGCCGAGGCTTCAACAACTACAAGCACGCTATGGCCTGATGTACCCGGCCAAGCTCCGAGTCACGCTTCATAATCAGACAAGAACATTCGAGGACCCTGATCTACTAGCGGAGTTTTTGGATTCCAAAGAAGCCGACTTGATGCGCTGACTTCCAGAATATTCCTGCAAGCCTCCTCATACCCGCTGTATCTGCCATATTGGATCTGCCGCAGCCTAGCAAAGAGTCTGGCGTGGGCAGTCTGTTGCCTTACTCTTGATGGTATCTGTGACCCGACTCCATCTACCCACAGTAGCCTCGATGAGTATCAGAGACAGTGTTATTATGGACTCTGGTGTTTCTTTTCCTTTTTTACATGTCTTCTATTTCCTCTCTAGGGCCTCCTCCCGCAGACACCTGGTCGCCATATTCTTTGGGGGTTTTGCTTCTTCTCTAAGATACGTTGGTACATACTTTTCAATATGGGGTGTATTAGCCAGAATACTCGGTGATTATGACATTGTTGTACAGATTCTGCTTATGTTCTATGTTATCAAGCGCCCTTCCCTAAAATGTCTATTACCGATTGATGGCACCATGTAAGATTTTTTCATTGAACGTAAAAGGCATCAATAATCCGTTAAAACGGAAGAAAATCCTAAGCTACCTCAGTCAGGAAGCAGCGGATCTGATTTTTCTCCAAGAAACGCATTTAAATTCGAAGGAAACTCTTAAACTCAATATTAAACCTTACATGGTGGCCGCTTATTCCCCAGCCGTTTCTAAGAAATGTGGGGTTGCCATACTGGTTAGGAAATCTTTGCATGCTACTGTTATTGCGACTAGCTCAGATACAGAAGGTAGATGGTCTAGAGTTCACCTCAAGATAGGTAGCCTAGAAGTTACATGTATATGCCTTTACGCTCCTAATGTTGATGACCCTGCCTTTTTTGCTACCATTGCTCAGGTTGCGCAGGCTTCTGCTAATACTTCATTGATCATTGGGGGGGATTTCAATTTAGTCCTTGATCCCCTGATTGATAAACAGCCGCCTAGGACGAGTGGTCCCCCCAAGAGTCACGCCACGCTTACCTCCCTGATCAAGGATCTTGCTTTAGTTGATCTATGGAGGTTACTACACCCCAATGAGCTTGACTTCACCTTCTTCTCCTCCCCTCATAAATCTCAGTCTCGCATAGACTTTTCTCTAGTCTCAAAACTGTTAGTTCCTCAGGTGGACACTGCAAAGATTCACTCCCAACATATTTCAGATCATGCTGCCATTTCCTTTCAACTACACACTACTGCACCCCAGGGAAACTCGGGAGCCTGGTTCTTTGATAGAGCCCTGTTAGCTCAACAAGCCTGGGAGCGCGAACTGCAAACTACTATAACCCCTGTGCAATGGAGCGTTTTTTGGAGTAAAGTAGTGCGGGTTTCCCGGTCTGCCTCTGTTACCCAAACTCTCTTCTTCTTTGCACACAGATGCTTTTATACCCCAGAAAAAATAGCCAAATGGAACCCAAATGCTAGGGACCTGTGTTGGTCTTGCCATACTGCTGTGGGAACCTTCGCTCATGTTATTTATGAATGTCCTCAACTGCAGGTCTATTGGGGGCGGGTCTGGGGTCGTATTCAATCTATCTTACACTTTCATGAACCTCTTTCTTGGAAGGTCGTGGGACTCCGCTCTGTGGCGGAGGTCCCCTCTCTTCCTAAGAAGGGTCGCTTTCTCCTTGATTTCATGCAGGGTATAGCTATATGCTTAATCACGAGGAATTGGAAGGATAGCTCTCGACTTACTGTCAATGAATGGTGGAACCTCGTCTGCTTATATAGTAAATATGAGCAGATACCTCGGAGAGCTATTCCCCATGTCCAAACTCACTCTTGCTTATCTAAATGGCAGATGCTTAATGATTATGTACAATCTGCTCATTGCTCCAACATGCCTGTATAATGTGCACTCATCATGTTTTAGATCACCGTTAGGTTTTGTAATACAATAATGTAAGTACACGCCCGCTTCGGGAATGCTTAGTTTTCTAGAGAAGAAGCAGGGGGGAGGGGGGTGGTAGGGGTTTACTTTGGTGTATGTATTACACGTTATGTATTTGTCTTTTAGCTGTATGTCTTCCTTTCCTTTGTTGTTATAAAACGAAAATAAAGAATTTAAAAAAAAAATAAAGTGTTTAGGGTAGGTTACTTTGACATGTGTGGGCCATATATTTTGTGTCATTACCACGTGAGGACCTGTTTGTCATTATTTCCTAAAATTTAGTTTGACTACATCTTTATCTCACATCATGTTTTATATGGACACAATTTATCCCTGCTATTGCCCTATCACCCATGCTTACCAAACTGATGACACATTGACACATTGTCCCCCTCAACCTTGCCATGGCTAGCTTTGAAATGTATGTGGATCAAATTGGAAGCATTTCTAGGGAAGGTAAGGCATCTATCCTTACTACTCTAGAGAATGGTTGCAAACATACTGAGAAATATTGCATGCATGAGTAACATCTATGTAATCCCTGCCCTCATATCACAGGCTGCAATGTTTGTTGGACAGGGGACCAGTGAGGACTAATAGTTTGGAGCCTTGGAGGCTTGTGATAAGGAAGCTTATCAAAGCCCAGGGAGTAAGGACAAAAGAGGGGAATTTACTCTGATCAAGGGACCTGTGCTGGCAGGTCAGAGAAATAAGACAGCTTGTTTCCCTAAAAGACTACATGCTCCAGGATGCACCAGTTTGCAGAAAGCCCCTAGAGGAGCTAAAGTGGAAAAGCATGAGTCTAATCAGAGAAACCATTATGTCATCCCTAATCAATCACCTTCTAGGAGAGAGCTTAATCCACAACACCTGAAGAATGCAAGGGAGGAGTTGCAATCTAAGCCCTTTAAAACTAGAAGGGAATCTTCAGAAAAGGAGGAAGAGGAGCGAGAACAAGAGCAAGAAGGAGGAGAACCGGAACAACCGGAACCTGAAGGAACAAGGACAAGGAAGCAGACGGTCCAAGAGAGGAGCTCAGAGAAGTACGTATGCCTGGAGAGATTCCTGGGGGAAACAACCTTCAGAGGACTGGAGAAAGCCAGAGGTCTGGAGATCCACAGCCAGGGACCCTCAAGCAGCACCTAAGAAGAGGTCTGTTGCAGCTAAGGAGAAAGGGAGCCCAAATACCTCTTGGAGGATGTCTGGAGAAAAGATCCTGAGGTCCAGAGATACCAACTGGAGGACAGGACACAGAAGCTCTATTGCATACTGGCTAGAATACCAAAGGAATCAGCCTGATGCCAGCCTGGATTCAGGTAGGAACTGTGAATGTTTCTCTAGCTCTGAGCAATGCAAACAGCAGGGGAATAGTTTATCTCCGTATAGAGGTCAGTTAATAAAGCCCTCTGAGCCAGACAGTGAAATTGAACCCATGCAATTCCAGGAGCAAGGTTTAATATCTGATGAAGATGATGTTTGTATGGACTGTTCCCTGTGTAGGTTGTTAGTTTAGAAAAAAACCTCCAAATAAGAGCAAACATCAAAAGGAAACATTCTAATTATTGGCTCCCCAGAAAGTTCTCTTAGAGCAGCGTTTTTCAACCACTGTGCCGCGGCACACTAGTGTGCCGTGAGATATTGTCTGGTGTGCCGTGGGAAAAATTCCAATTTCATCCGTAACATGTGGCCTCGGCTCACAAATTAGGGTTGCCAACCGGCCGGTTTATCAGCCGGCCTGGCCGGTTTTTCCATGGCCAGGCCGGCTGCCAGCACAGTTGTAAAACCGGCCATTGAAAAGCCGTTTTTTTGCTCTGGCCGCAAGATCGGGAGCGGCCAGAGCAAAAAACCGGCTTTTGTGCCGAAGTCCGCGGCGCGAACGCGATCGCGATTCCCTATAGCAGTGCAGCCGCTGGTTCTGCTTTGTACAGAGCAGCGGCTGCACTACACTTACATTGAAAAGTAAAGAGAAACTGTGTCAGGAGCCCTCCGATCATGCAGAGCCCGAGGAAGTGATGTCATGGGGGCGGGCTCCTCACAGGCTGTCTTTCCTTTTCAAATTAACTTTAGCTGCAATAAAGTTAATTTGAAAAGGAAAGACAGCCTGTGAGGAGCCCGCCCCCATGACATCACTTCCTCGGGCTCTGCGATGACCGGAGGGCTCCTGACACAGTTTCTCTTTACTTTTCAATGTAAGTGTAGTGCAGCCGCTGCTCTGTACAAAGCAGAAGCAGCGGCTTGGGCAGAGGGTGTGTGTGTGTGTGTGAGTGAACCAGCAAGGGGGGGGAGTGTGAGTGAACCAGCAAGGGGGGGGGAGTGTGAGTGAACCAGCAGTGGAGGGGGGGGGTGTGAGTGAACCAGCAAGGGGGGGGGCGATGGTGTGAGTGAACCAGCAGGGGAGGGGGGGTAAGTGAGTGAGTGACCCAGCAGGAGGGGTGAGTAAGTGACAGGGGGGTGGGTGAGTGAACCAGCAGTGGAGGGGGGGGGGTGTTGTGAGTGAACCAGCAGGGGAGGGGGGTTGGTGTGAACCAGCAGGGGAGGGGGGTTGGTGTGAGTGTTTGATTCCTATTCAAGAGAATTACTTTATATATAGTCAATATAGGCACAGAGGTAAAAATTTTTAACATTTTCTAATGGTGGTGTGCCTCGTGATTTTTTTCATGAAAAAAGTGTGCCTTTGAACAAAAATGGTTGAAAAACACTGTCTTAGAGAGAGAAAGCTTTTGGGGAAGTTTGCACGTGTGCTGAGAACAAGCTGTTGATTGCATCAGGATTGTCACCTGTTGGTAGAGCAGCGCACAGCACAAGGCACGCACACGTGGAATGTAAAAGTTATTTTCTGTGTGGATAAAGAGAGCTGTTTTTTTTGTATAAAGAAGTTTTTCCTTTTTTGTTTGTTTCCACCTCAGCACTGCTACGAAGTTTGATAGCAGTGGCTGTAAGAAAGCTTTTCTGTTCCATAAAGGACTTTGATACTTATTTACATAAGCTTTTCAGTTGCCTTGTTTATGTTGAATAAACCCTGGAGAAGTTATCTGGATAGTGTTACCAAGTATATCTGTGTGTGGAATATTCACCCCATAAATAAACTCTAATTTTGCCTTACACTCGACCAACTACAAGTTTCTTCATTTATTTAAAAGGCAAGCTTTGTGTGAATGGACTTCAATAACCACAATACTTTGCAATACAGTTAATTTACATACTTGCCAAGGTGATGGTACCTTCATAACAAGACCCCCTTTTACAGGCTTCATCACAAAAGAGGCAAGGTTGCCATATGTACAGCTTAGACACTGTAGCCTCTGTAACACATATCTAGCCATTTCCATCAGGACCCCTGCCAATGCACACCTTCATCAGCTACAGGTAGGTAGATGTAACCAAACTTTGTCCTGTAACAGTATATTGTCATCATCCTCAACACCACAGCCTCCCCCATCAGTGCCATAGAATTTATCTTTCATCCATATCATAGAGCAGCACAGGATTTAACACATGCTAACCATTAGCATGGGGCCACCACTAACAACTACTGTATGCTAAAGGCAGCCAGCATACTAAAAATCACATGGTACGGGGCAGGGATTGGGAGAGTTATGGGTGGAGAACGGGCATGGACTGTAACTATCACGCTCTAAGTGGCACTTTTGCAGTTACCACTGGTGCACTTTGTGCCTCCTCCTCTTCTTATTGCCCCTACCAGAGGAAGTGTTAAGTGCATTTGCACTAATTGTGAATGAACTTAGCATGCAATAAAGAACATTTCTTTGTGATAACCATAGCGGAAATGCTAGACATGTAGCCAGCAATTAGCACACAGCCTTTGCAATTACCATACATTATTTTTTGCTGTTAAAGTACAGTTGTAAAAGAGTCCCTGTGTGTCTTTATAAAATAGGCACCTGCTTGCACCTCAACTTAGGCGACCTGTTATAAAATTATTCTCTAAACAAACAAGTCCCTTTGAATACTGACCCCATAAAAAGTGCTGTATGTATGGACTGAAGAGCAGAACCAGCATAATATCCTCATAAACAGTGATAATCCAGGATGAGGTACAGAGTTAAGCTTTGCAGCCTGAGAACTATGAGAACTCTGAAAGGGAAATCATTACTGACATTAAAGGTTGGTTTAAGAGATTTAGCAGATTCCACAGTTTGCATAACATCAAGATGAGTGGTGAAAATAACAGCAGTGATATAGGCGGTGCATGCCAGTATACTTAGCTACTGAGGAAAATCATTAGATAAAAAGGATAGAAACCGGATCAAGTTTTCTGTATTAACCAGATAGGCCTTCTCTGCAAGCAAATGCCTGACAGAATGTTTATTGTTAAGGAAGAAAAGTTAGCTCTAGGTTCTAAAAGTCCAAGTAATACATTGACATTTCTCCTGGGAGAGAAAGCTGCTGGTGATTTAAGAAAGACCCTGCTGGTATACCATTCAAAAATGGCTAAATTTTCCTGTGATTTGGAGATGAGATAAGAAAGCCATGTGCTTTTACTGGGAATGTTCACAACATTGTATTTTTGTCCTTGCAGTGGACTACTCTGTGCCAGGAACAATCTTCCCTACGGGTCATTGCATATTGTGGATAACACCCTGTGCTATCCAATCTATCTTACAATGTGAGAGTTCAAGGGTCAAATATATCTCCAAAAACAACAGAATTTATTCAGGGTGAAATGACCACATTTAAGGGTTATTACCTGTGGCAAACTTTTTGCCAGTGTTTAAAAGTAACTAGTGAGGAGGATAAGTAAATAATTCAGGAATTCTGGTGAAACTACATCACGAGTGCATTCACAACAAAAACCACAGCATACAACCGTCTAAGGTTATTCCAAAGGATAAAAAGATAGTTTAATGGGATATTTGATGCAGATGAATAATTTGGCAAATGATACATCAAGATCTAGTGCAGTCCACATGAAAAAATCAAAGTCCAAATGGTCCAAAAATAGATATCTAGTGGCAGGGCCGTCCCGTCCATTGAGCAAGAATGTTTTTTGCACAGGGCCCCGCGTTTCAGAGGGCCCCGCGCAAAGAACATTCTGCTTTTTTTCAAAATTAAATTAAAAAAAAAAAAGCTGGCTGCTACCACTGCTGCTGCCGCCACAGCAGCAGCAGAATGGAGTGTCCCGCGGGGCCACCTCTGTCCGGCTGAGTCCCTCCCTCCCTCCCTCCCTCTGCGACGGCTGAGCCCCTCTGTGCCGGCTTTCAGATTCGCGAAGGGAGAGTGTCTCCCTCGCGTCTCTGTTAAGCCCGCAGGGGCAGATGGGAAATTTCCCATCAGCCCCTGCGGGCTTAACAGAGACGCGAGGGAGACTCTCCCTTCGCGAATCTGAAAGCCGGCACAGAGGGGCTCAGCCGTCGCAGAGGGAGGGACTCAGCCGGGCAGAGGGGGCCCCGCAGGACACTCCATTCTGCCGCTGCCGCAGTAGCAGGCAGCTTTTTTTTTTTTTTTTTCAATTTTCCTTGAGCCGATTGGGGGGGGGGGGTGTTAGGACTGGTAATGGGCTATGGAGGGGGTTAGGACTTGACTTGAGGTGGGCTGTTGGTTGATGGGGGGTAGGACTGGTAATGGGCTATGGGGGGCTAGGACTGGCGATGGGCTGGGGGGGTTAAGACTGGAGGTGGGCTGATGGGGTTAGGACTGGTAATGGGCTGTGGGCTGTTGGGGGGGGTTAGGACTGGTAATGGGCTATGGGGGGCTAGGACAGGAAATGGGCTGATGGGGAGGGGTTAGGACTTGAGGTGGCCTGTTGGGGGGGTTAGGACTGGTAATGGGCTATGGGGGGCTAGGACTGGAAATGGGCTGAAGGGGGGGTTAAGACTGGAGGTGGGCTGATGGGGTTAGGACTGGTAATGGGCTGTGGGCTGTTGGGGGGGGTTAGGACTGGTAATGGGCTATGGGGGGGCTAGGACTGGAAATGGGATGATGGGGGGGTTAACACTGGAGGTGGGCTGATGGGGTTAGGACTGGTAATGGGCTGTGGGCTGATGGGGGGGTTAGGACTGGTAATGGTCTATGGGGGGGTTAGGACTGATAATGGGCTATGGGGGGGGGCTAGCACAGGAAATCGCCTGATGGGGAAGGGTTAGGACTTGAGGTGGGCTGATGGGGTTAGGACTGGTAATGGGCTGTGTGTGGGGGGGTAGGACTGATAATGGGCTATGGGGGGGGGCTAGGACAGGAAATGGGCTGATAGAGTTAGGACTGGTAATGGGCTGTGGGCTGTTGGGGGGGGGGTTAGAACTGGTAATGGGCTATGGGGGGGTTAAGACTGGTAATGGGCTGTGGGCTGATGGGGGCTGTCTGGTAATGGGCTATGGGGGGGTTAGTACTGATAATGGCCTATGGGGGGGCTAGGACAGGAAATGGGCTGATGGGGAGGGGTTAGGACTTGAGGTGGGCTGATGGGGTTAGGACTGGTAATGGGCTGTGGGCTGATGGGGGGGTTAGGACTGGCATTGGGCTATGGGGGGCTGACTGGAAATGGACTGATGGGGTTAGGACTGGAAGTAGGCTGATGGAGGTTAGGACTGGTAATGGGTTTTAGGGGGGCTTAAACTGAAAATGGGATGATGGGGGGTTAGGACTGGAAGTGGGTTGATGGGGAGCTAGGACTGGTATTGGGTTGGGGGGTTGCTAGGACTGGAAATGGGATGATGGGGGGCTAGGACTGGAAATGGGCTGATGCAGGGACTAGAAGGGAATGGATGCTGGGTGAGGCTGGAACTAGAAGGGAGCTGATGTTGGGGGAGGATTAGAATGGGATGGGGCTGGGAGAGTAAAATGGAAAGGGGAAAAATATTTTGTGTGGGAGGGATGAAAAATCTACAATTGGCCGGGTATTGGGAGAGTAAGTGGGGATTGAGGATGGAGGGGTAAAATTTGAGTGGATGAAATAGGAATGAGGAAAGAGCAAAAGGAGAAAGATTAGTATGTTAAAGCAGATGTAGAGAGAGAATGGAAAAAAACTAGGAGAGAAGAAAGCACAAATGGACAGCAGACGATGGACAGTTAGCAGAAGACACGAAGAAACCAGAAGAAAGTGGCTGGAGAAATTGCAGCTGAAAAAAATGCACAAAAGGTAGAAAAATATCTCTTTATTTTGAATTTATTAATTGGAATATGTCATCTCTGGGAAATGTGCATCATTAACGTCTGCGCATTGTTTAGTACACTTGGTTTGCAGCTTGTCGTGCTGTGAGGGCTTGCGTGCATCAGTGATGCTGAGAGCTAAACTATCGGTAGTTTAACTACTGGCAGGGTCTCCCAAGATGGACAGGTCTCAGCTGAGGTGCCAGACGAAGACAAACCACCCATCTGGGCAGCAGCAGAATGGGATAGTGTTGACGGCGGAGGATCACATTTCTGTGACAACGGCAACAACACCAAACTTAAACTGCGCGGAAGGAAGGCCCGGCAATCTACTTCTGTATCTTGCCATGAAAACCCAATGGATAGTTACAACAAAACAAATTGTGCTATGGTGCTGGAAGATGAGACTCCCAGGTCAGAAGGCACTCAACTAGCTACTGGGGAAGAGCTGAAGACTTTTCAGAGTAAAGCCAGCATTTATGATGTGGTTGGATCAAAGCCCTCGGGAAGTCTGACTGCTGATGTAGCTGCGCATGAAATGAGAGTCAGAAGCTGTAAAGATGTCTTACACATTGGAACATGGAACGTACGAAGCATGAACCAAGGGAAGTTGGAGGTGGTCAAGAATGAAATGGAACGTGTACAACTTGATCTGTTGGGTGTCAGCGAACTGAAATGGACTGGCATCGGGCACTTTGCATCAGATGATCACATGGTCTACTATGCTGGAAATTAAAGACAAAGAAGAAATGGTGTTGCATTTATAATAAAGAAGAAACTTGCAAGAACTGTAATGAAATACAATGCAGTCAGCGAACGCTTAATCTCTATTCGTCTACGAGGATTGCCTATCAACACAACTATAATTCAAGTATATGCCCCAACAACAGCTGCAGAAGAGAATGAAATTGAAGAGTTCTATGAACAAGTACAAGCTGAAATTGACAGAACATGCAAACAGGATATCCTGATAGTCATGGGTGACTGGAACGCAAAAGTTGGCAACAAAGAAGAAGGCAAAGTAGTTGGAAAATATGGACTTGGCAACAGAAATGAAGCTGGAGAAAGATTGATAGAATTCTGCAAGACCAATGATCTATTCATCTCAAACACCTTCTTCCAGCAACACAAGCGGCGACTGTACACATGGACTTCACCCAATGGATTGTATAAAAATCAAATTGACTACATCTGTGGAAGTCAACGATGGAAAAGCTCTGTAACATCAACAAAGACAAAACCTGGAGCTGACTGTGGTACAGATCATCAACTACTAGTATGCAAACTCAAGCTAAAGTTGAAAAAGAGCAAACCACTCATGAATGCAGCAAAATATGACCTTGAGAATATACCACTGGAATTTAAAGACTGCCTGCAAAATCGATTTGCTGCTTTAGATACAAATGACAGAGCTCCGGAAGAGTTATGGAATGACGTCAAGAAGGTTGTGCTGGAAGAAAGCGAGAAGTCTCTACAAAAGGTGAAAAAGCAAAAACGGCCAAAATGGATGACGGAAGAAACTCTGAAAATTGCCCAGAAACGCAGAGAAGCTAAAGCCAAAGGAGAAAGAAAGACAATCGCAGAACTCAACAGAGATTTCCAACGTGCAGCAAGACAGGACAAGGAAAAGTACTACAATGACACTTGCAAGGAAATAGAAGCAGAAACTATTAGAGGAAGAACAAGATCGGCTTTCCTAAAGCTGCGAGAGCTAAAGAAAAAGTTCCAGCCTCGAATTGGAATGTTACAAGATGCTCAAGGTTCTATGTTGAATGATGCTGAGAAGATCAAGAAAAGGTAGAAGGAATATACAGAGTTTTTATATGATAAAGATCAAGTGGACCAACAGCCGTTTCAACCTATACCTTATGATCAGGAACCATTGGTGATGAAAGAAGAAGTTGAAGCAGCATTGAAAGCCTTATCAAAGAACAAAGCACCAGGCATTGATGGCATTCCCATAGAAGTATTGCAGCAATCTGATGCAGCTGTTACCGTACTTACAAGGCTCTGCCAAGAAATATGGAAGACAACATCATGGCCAACTGACTGGAAAAGATCTGTGTTTATACCAATACTAAAGAAAGGTGATCCAACTGACTGTGGAAATTATCGCACAATCGCTCTGATCCCACATGCCAGCAAGATTCTACTGAAGATTATTCAAAAGAGACTACAGCCATACCTAGAACAAGAACTACCTGAAGTGCAAGCAGGGTTCAGGAAAGGACGAGGAACGAGAGACATCATTGCGGATGTGAGATGGATCCTTGAAAAGACTAAAGAATACCAAAAGGATATCTATTTGTGCTTTATCGACTATAGCAAGGCTTTTGACTGTGTAAACCATGAGAAAACTCTGGGCCACGTTAAGAAGCATGGGTATACCAGAACACCTGATCGTTCTCTTGCGCAATCTGTACATTGATCAAGAAGCAACAGTTCGAACCGAACAAGGAGAAACAGAATGGTTTAAAATAAGCAAAGGTGTAAGACAAGGCTGCATACTTTCCCCCTACCTGTTTAATTTATATGCAGAACAAATCATCAGAGAAGCAGGACTGTATGAAGACAACAGAGGTGTGAAGATTGGTGGAAGACTCATTAACAACCTTCGCTATGCTGATGATACCACATTACTGGCTGAAAGTGAAGATGATCTGAAACATTTGCTTCTCACAATCAAAGAACATAGTCTCAAAATGGGCCTGCACCTTAATGTAAAGAAGACAAAGATCATGACAACTGGCATAATCAACAGGTTCATCGTTGAAGGAGAAGAAATTGAAATCGTGAACAACTTTAACCTACTTGGATCAACTATCAATAAAGAAGCAACAAGCAGTCAAGAAATCAGACGACGCATTGCTCTTGGCAGAATGGCTATGAAAGACCTAGATAAGATTCTCAAGAGCAGAGATGTCTCTCTCCATACAAAGATTCGACTTGTTCAAGCTATGGTATTTTCAATAACATCATATGGATGTGAAAGCTGGACAGTGAAAAAGACAGACAGGAAGAAAATTGATGCCTTTGAATTATGGTGCTGGCGGCGAATACTGTGTATACCATGGACTGCCCGAAGAACAAACCAGTCGGTACTAGAGGAGATCAAACCTAAGCTTTCTTTAGAAGCTCAGATGACAAGACTTTGACTTTCATACTTCGGACACATCATGCGAAGAGAGAGATCATTAGAGAAAGACATCATGCTTGGCAAGATAGAAGGTCAACGCAAAAGAGGAAGGCCAGCAATGAGATGGATCGCTACAATAACAGCAGCTATGGGTACCAGTCTGTCAACAATGAGCTGCCTGACTGAAGACCGAACACAATTTAGGATAGCTATCCAGAGGGTCGCCATGAGTCGACTCCGACTCGACGGCACTTAACAACAACAACGTCTGCACATTGTTTAGTACAAGAGGAAATTAATTTATAGTTTTATTTCTACAGTGTTGTTGTACATTCCAAGTTTGGCTTTTGGGGTTACAGTTTAATTATTGTCTTCCTATTTCTAAATTGTGATTCCTTGTTTGGTGATGGTCTATGTTCTGCATGTGTAATTGAGCTGAGGTATTCTGTTTATGTAATTCCTATTTGACATTGCCACTTGTTTTCTTTCCCCAGTAGGTCATGTATTGTTATTTTCTGAAATGTATTGGTTTAATATTTGCAGTGTTTCCTTTTGATAGGTAGAGTATGGTGCTTTGTGAGTCCTGGTAGTGCTGTTAGGATACGGCGGGTTTGCTATGGGTTCTAAATGGGCAGTGTTTGTAGTAGTTCCTAATGTGTCTGGCAGTTGGCACTGGATTATAGTAATGTAGAAATCATTTAGTCTTTCTTTATCCATACACTCATTAAGAGGCATGTTTACTAAAAGTTAGTATATGGTAAAATTATGCAAATATTTATGCAAATGAGGCCTCTTATGCAAATGAGGCCCCGCACCGAGTCTCCGCACATGGCCCCGCACCCCCCTTGGGCCGCCCCTGTCTAGTGGAAAGGATAGTAGGGGTTTCTTCATCAGCCACTCACTAGTAAAGGCAGCGCACCGGGGGTGTGGAAGGGATTCAAGAGGAGCTCATCTGCTTTTCTTCAGGAGGAGTTTTTGTACTTGAAAGAGTTGATCTGTATCACACTCACACTGCTGCAACTACCATAGCTGCACTGCTCATTGGGTGAGGGAGAGAGGTATAACCAGAAAGCGATCCCTTTATCCAAGATTCAGCAGCAATGGATACCATTCCACAAATCCATCTAAACATTATGGAGGTCATTTTTTAAAAGGTTTTTTGCTTGTATATGCCAGTCTACTCAAGTAACAAGCCTCTTATAAAATGACCTCATGATAAAAGTGCGTACCATGTGAGGAGTTTGAGTGGGGCATGGGCAGCACAAAATACCCTCCTGGTTCACAGCAGGAATTGCCACAGCCATATCTCCCCTTCCAGCAAGGAGGGAAAGGGAGGGCTAGAGACAGACCCCAAGGAAAAGGACAGGGTTACTTTAAGGCCATGGGTTCACCAGCAGTTTTCACTCCCCTTCCTAGCCCCTGGATTGCAGATATAAATCAGGAAGGCTTGGGAGGAGGAGAGGAGTTCCTCAGCCTAGCACTGGTGAGCCAGTTCCTGAGTGTCTGCAACACCTGCACCGGAAGGATACATGATGGAAGAAGAGTTTGGTGGTCTGGAACTGATGGAAACTGAGTCTTTCTAAACTCAATTGAATCACTTCAGCAAGGTATGAAAACTTATAGCCTGTTCCTTCAGCAGGAGGGATACTGTGTGTCTGGCTGAGTGAAAAGAATATTTGGTGGATAAAGCTGCTCTATCTTAGGACAGTTTATAGGAGGGGCGATTAGAAGAAAGCTCAACTGGTGAGAGCTTGCTTGCCATGGGTGGTGGCTGCCCTCCCTGCTAAATATGAGTAACAGAAAGGCAGAGCAGCAAAAAGCTGGGAAAGGACTTGTCCTTACCAGCAATAATCTATGGGGCAAACGCTGAGTGCTTACAAAGACTATCCTCTGGCTATGAGAACTGCATTAGTAGTGAAGATAAGGACTGCCTCATTGAAACCCTGAATCAAGTTACGAGTTTTAAAACAGTGCCAGAATCAAGCAGCAGAAGCTACAGCCAGGGAGAGAAACCTGGACTGGATTAGTTCCTTCCTAAGAACTGGAGTCTGCAATGGATTGTAGGGCCAGGAAAGGAGGACTAGAATCAAATCCTTTCAACTGAATTACTGGAGAGAACTAGAAAACATTTTGTGTTGTAAATAATTGTATTCTATTCTATTAAGGCATTTATATACCGCCCATCTGCGAACACATTCTTGGCAGTTAACATTCAGGTACTGTATATAATCCCTCGTCCCCAAAGGGCTCACAATCTACATGTGTACCTGAGGCAACAATGCGGCCAAGAAGTTCAATTTCTGACTCAATAACAATGTTTTGCTTAGCAAAAAACTAAACAATGACTTCTAAAGTAAGAACCCTATCCCAACCATCAAGCATTATAGGAAGAGTACAGACATCAATAAAACAACAACAATCAAGTACAAATTAAAATCTTGGAATAATTAAAAATATCCCATTCACCTCATAGCCCATCCAGCTGCCTCATATCTGCCTCACTGTCACTGCATCCTTATCCCCTAAGGAGACAAAAATCTAATTAAAGAGAAACATTTTAGACCTTTACAAAGGGTCAAAAGATTTAACTCAGAACACAATGCCAGAGGTAGAGAATTCCAAAAAACTGGATCAGCAATAGAAAAGAAATGTTTGCGCCATTGTTGTAATGTACTGAGTTTGCAAGGATGCGGAAGGCTAGCCCTGCTCTCCCTGAGAGGCACCCAGTCCTTCCTTTCTTCTTCTTTTGGGTGCAAAACTCATGGCTTGCGTTATTGAAACTTCTGTGTGGTCCAAGCCTGTCTGTCATCTAGCCTCCTCTGAATTCAGTGACTCCGCATGGAGGACAAGTAAACCATAGTAGCCATAGACCAGTACTTACGGAGCGCCCCATTCTGGTGACAGTGTTAAAATATGCTGTTAGTGCGGAGGTTTCCATGCACTAAGGGGGTCATTTTAGAAGTCCTATTTGTCATTTCTATATCTGGAATTACCCATTCAGATGTTGAAATCACATGGATGTCCCCTAAGCCATTGCAGAAAGCCCCGAATATACACTTGCCCGGCACATTCACATTCAAGTCACATGAGGGTATGCCAGGATCATGCCTGGGATAGGGTAACAAGGATGCACATATGCACACAATTTTAGACCAACATGTCCTGCTTACAAAATGCTCTCTATTTTGTGGTATAATATTTGTCAGACTATTTGATTCAAAACCACTATTATCAGAAGCTTTTAGCATATTGGTCCATTTTTATTATGTTCTGTGATCAAAGGTACTTTTTGTTATTTTTATATATATTTAAAGCCAAGTTCGCAGTGAATTGTCACAATTATAATCACTATCATCAAGTCCAAAAACCCATTAATGCTGACCACAACTGTCATGTTTCGAATAGAATGTCTTATTCTGTTTCACGGTATCAGGATTTGTATTTCTCTCAGTCACTTATCTGCGTGTAAAATGTCCACAGCATTCCTTCACTGATTTTCAAACATTACACTCCACTTTTCATTCAACTTAAAGCAATTTAGGCTTCAAAAGGTTGCGTCGGAAGGGGATCAGAAGTGGCAGGCCATGTGTGCTAAAGGACATGGCCTGCCACAGGCAAGAAAGCGGAGGCAAAAAGCCGCCACTTTCTGAAATACTGCCACTGCCCGCCTTTGCCTCCCGAGATGGAATCAGTGATAGCTGTGGTTGCGGAGGCAGCTCTGGAGGGCAGTGGCAGCAGGGCGAGGGCAGCGAGGCAGCAGCTCAGAGGGTGGCAAGACCAGGGTTTCTGCCTAGGGTGGCAGAAACCCTTGGGCTGGCCCTGTCTGTGCTGTATGAATCCTATATTCACCCTCAGTTTTATATCTTTTGCTCTCTAGCTATACCTTATCCTTTCAGTCCTCAATCCCACCTTCCTCTTCTGAAATTTGTCTGTCTTCCCTGTTCTATGTCTACTGCTTCCCCACTTGCCTTGGTCCTATATAGCCCCGCTCATCTCTCCTGATGGAAGTGATACCAGCAGCAGTATTGGATCAGTAGAGAGTCTGTCTGCATTTTCCTTGGTAGCCCGTTTTTCCTTCCCCCATACCACACATTTCAGAACTAAGCGGGGCATGCATGTCAGGGAGAGAGGGAAAGATTTCTGCAAGGGCATTGTGTGCTAATATTTAACACCATCACAGTTGCTGCCTACTCATTATTCTGAGAATCTTTGTAACGCTTTTTGGTATTAGGACAACAGTACTAATACAGCTCCAGGAAAAGGACAAAAGGCTCAGTAAGGGGGTATGATGGATAATTAGCAATTCTCCCAGAAGATCTAAGAGATTTGAAAGCAGATTTTAGATAGGATATTTATTTATTTAGCTGTATTTATATACCGCTTTTCACCGGGTCAAAGCGGTGTAACATAGGGAGTGGGAGAATTAAATACAAGGGTAGGGCCATCACCGAGGAGGCAACATTGATGATTTTGTCATGGGACAGACTTAGGACATGGGACAGACGTTTGGTTAGACATAAGACATGGGACAGGTATTGGACATGGACGGGTTGAGGTGGCTTTGAGTTAGAGGTTCATTGTGTTGAGATCAGGGGTTCGTGGGTTTTTCGGTGGGGTCTGAATTGAGGTATTCCTGGAAAAGGATGGTTTTGAGCTGCTTTCTGAAGGATAGTAGGTCGGCATTGTTTCTAAGGTAGCTCGGTAGAGAGTTCCATAAGGTTGGAGCATAGAGTTCAAAGGCTCGATTGCAGGTCCGTTGCATATCGAGAAGGGAATTCACACATCCAGGTCAGTTCTTGGAGAATTCCCATAGTATTTTACAGCATGGACCCTCTTATAAAGTAAGTACAGGAGTACATTATAGCAACTGGTAAAAGAACCCACACATGAAGGCGCCATACTGGACTTGGTGCTTACCAAGGGGGAAAGTGTTTCTGATGTTATAGTGAGAAATAATCTCGCATACAACGATCATGAGATAGTGTACTTCAGTATTAGGACTAAGGCTGATGAAGTCCATTCAAAAGTGAGGGTCTTAGACTTTAGGAAAACTAAAGCGGATGGAGGCAGAGAGTAACTTTGCCAAGATGGGACAATATCTCAAGGAGTTGTTAGCGAGATGGGAACAGCTGGGGCATGTAGAAAAGCAATGGACAAAACTGAAAGGGGATATTTTAAGGGCGACAAACATTTTGTTAGAAAGGTAAATAAATGTTAAAGGAAAAGGAGGCCACTATGCTTCTCAAAAGAAGTAGCTGAAAAGGTGAAGAAAAAGAGGGCAACCTTCATTAATATAAGGGATCACAGAGAGAGGAAGACAAGCATCAACATTTGGAAAAACTTAGAGAAGCTTAGAAAGTAGTCAGGAAAGCAAAGATACATAAAGAAAATGGGGGGGGATAAGACATTTTTCAGGTATTAAGTGAGAGGAGGACATGCAAAAGTGGTACTGTCAAACTCAAGGCTGAAGGGGAGGAATACGTAGAAGCTGATGAGGATAAAGCAGAATTACTTAACAAATATCTTTGTTCTCTGTTCACAGATGAAGGGCCAGGAGCAGGACCTCAGAAAACACCCACAAATAGGAGCAGAAGTAAAGGAGATCTTAAACAAGTTTCAGAAAACTGTGTTCATGAGGAACTAGCTAAACTAAAAGTAGACAAAGTGATGGGGCCGGAAGGGATACATTTGAGAATACTGAAGGAACTTGGGGATGTTCTGGCAGCTCCACTGACTGACCTTTTCAATGCTTCTTTGGGGTTGGGAATGGTCCCAGAGGATTGGAGAAGGGCACATGTGGTCCCTTTACACAAAAGCGGAAGTAAGGATGAGGTTGAGAACTACAGGTTGGTTTGTCTGACCTCTATGCTGAGTAAATGAATGGAAATGCTGCTAAGAGGATAGTGAGGTTTCTGGAGTTCAATGGATTGCAGAATCTGAGGCAGCATGTGTTTACCAGAGGCAGGTCTTGTCAGACAAATCTGATTGATTTCTTTGACTGGATGACCAGAGAGTTGGACTAAAAGAGAGCCCTAGATGTGGTGAACCTGGATTTCAGTAAAGCATTTGACACTGTTTTGCACAGGCGACTTATAAATAAATTTAGCACTCTAGGGATGAAACCTAAAGCGACTGACTGGGTTAAAAATTATTTGAGTGGGAGGTGACAAAATGAAATACTGCCACTGCCCGCCTTTGCCTCTGAGGAGAAGAACGTTACCAATGGTGTGCCGCAAGGATCTATCCTTGGTCTGATTCCTTATAACTCTTTGTGATATTGCAGAAGGGCTGTCGAGCAAGGTTTGCATCTTTGCGTATGGTATCAAAATCTGCAATAGAGTAGACACCCAGGAAGGAGTAGATAACAAGAGGCCTCTGTGTTACTGTTAGTATGTTACTATGTTCTGGAGGAGTTCTCCTGTCTGAAAAAGTGTATCTGTATCATTATTACACTGATGGTGCTACTATGGCCCATTTCACATTAGGTTATATCAGTGATATCTGAAAGCTTGGAGATAGCTTACAAGCAGAGATCTTTCCCTTCAACAGAGTGTATGCCAGAAAGAGTCATGCAAACAGAATCCTACAGGAAACTTAGGGTTCTCTTTGGCAACCCATGATGCATATTATCAAGATGCCCATGGGATGGAGCTAGTCTTATTACTACCCACATTCCTGAAAGGTAAGCATGTGCTCTTGACTATATGACACATGCTGCATTTTCAAAGCAAAAAGCACCCACATACTTTTTCATTTAAAATTACTATAGGAAGACTACATGAATATATACACTTAGAGTGGCATTCCATCTGGTTCGTCCATGTCCCTTTGCGCCCAATCAGAATTGGATGCACAGGGGCAAATGTGATTCAGATCCCACGGGGCATGTCTAGCCCTGCAGGGATTGCGAATAAGCCTGTATATGCAGTCCTGGGACCCGATCCCAGTTGGCCTGCACTTACAGGCCTCCACTCGGCTAACTCAGTCAGGGGTCCTGAATGGAGCCGGGGCACTATGGCATCCACTTGCCATGGCAGCCCGGCTCCATTCAGGCACCGTGATCCCCAGCTGCCAACCGGTTCTGCAATTCCCCGCAGCCTGACCCCCGATCTGGCCTCCCTAGACCAGGGTCAGGCTGCAAGGAAACACCTGCACCCCCTTCAAGCCCTTCCACTGCCCAGGCCAGCCATCCCCCACCATCAGGGGAACTTATTCCACCTCAGAGATGGAATATGTTTCCGATTCAGCCCACCGGCCCCGGACGTACAGGGCCGATATCAGAATCGGCCCTATACATCCTGGGCCGTGGACTGCCCACTGCCCGCCCTAACTCCACCCCTGACAAGCCTCCCCATACAAACACCTTGTTCTTACAGGGGGGTTAGCAGGGGATGCAGAGGGGGCCAAATAGTGATAAAGTGATATATGTATGTTGATTGTTTTAATTATTTATTCATTTATATATATTAAACATTTGAGTGTTATGATATATATTTGTAAGTCCAGACAATTGAGAAAGGTATGTTGGTATTTGATAAAGTGATATATGTATGTTGATTGTTTTATTTATTATTTATTTATGTATATTAAACATTTGAATGTCATGATAGATTTTTGTAAGTTCAGACAACTGAGAAAGGTAGTTTTTAATGATAATGTGATATATATGTAATTTGTTTTAATTATTTATTTATTTATGTGTATTAAATTTTTGAGTGTTTTGATATGTTTTAATGTAATTTTGTAAGGTTAATAGATATGGTTATGAACCCTTTTTTCTATGGACTTGTATGATTTCTCTCTTTTATAAATAGCTTTTAGGTTTGCTGTGCTGATCTTTTGTTTTGTTTTTTATTATTATTGAGCTTCAATAGTTTTATGTAATTTACGTGTTTTATCATTTATTTATATGAGTTGATTAAGTATTAGGTCTCATGGTGAAATGTACATTTATATATGTTGTTTTTTTTTTAATGATTTTTTGATTTATATTGTTTGATGTAGCCTGCCCCTGAAGAAGGCAACGAAACACGGCCTGTGTCGGGCCATAGGCTTTTTAATTAATAAAGAACGTCTTCCTACTGCTATCCACATTTCAGACTGGGTTGTTTACAAGCACGTGGATTCATGCTTTTGGTTGGTATCTGGGACATCCAGGGCAGAATGCGCAGGAAAACACTAGGGACATATATGTTTTGGTCTTCGACATGGACACCCGCGTTGGCATTCACATAGACGTCCTCACTACAAAAACCAGGGACAGGGATATCTATGACATGCTATGTTGCATCTGGGGATATCCATAGGCATGGAAAAAATGAAATCAAGAGCCTTCTTTCCCCATTAGTGTTTACTGTCAACATGGAGCATGAGTGTACCGTCTTCACACCCTCTGGATGTTTGGTTGGCAAAACAAGAACTTTTCCAATGCCTATTCCTTCTTAAAGCAGGTATAAAACTTGGACATGGCTCAGAACATGCAGAACATTTCTAAAATCAGGTGAGACATCCAAGTTCTTGGGAATTCCCTACACCATGTCGCCATTTTGGCTTTGATGTCCTAACGTCAAGGATGTCTTTAAACCGACTTTCTACAATGGCTTCAGGGACAGCTCCATGCTTTGGACATTTGCCCTCATTCAGACATTCAAAGCACAAATAGGGCCTGAAAATTACCCCCCAAAGGGGGTATTTTCTTTTTTAACATACTATTTATAAAGATACCAACTCCACCAAGATGCCATGGGAACACTTATGCAGCATCTCAGGATAAAACAAACACATATCATCATACAAATTTTCCTTTTTTACATTTTAATGTGCATCCCCCACCTTACAGCTACCCATCCCCACTTCCTTCTCTCCATCCCCAATTACACACTCAGTCCAAATCACAAATCCACCACTGGCAGCACCACACACCCCGTCTGCAGTGTATCCCATCCCCTCCTCTACTCGGTTGCTTCTTTCTCCAAGGTCCTTGCCCTTTTCACTCCACAATACAATCATAGCATAAAAGTTCATTCCTAGCCAAAGGAGTCAGCATATCTATATAAACTTTCCACAGTGCTAAGAAGCTATCCTGCTGCACCATGTGGTCCTGGGGTGCCAAGCGGTCCATTAACATCAGTTGATGAAAACCATTACGCCATTCCCAAAATGAGGGAATGGATTCTTCCCACCAATGTCACAACAAAATTCCTTTCCCCACCACACAGGCCTTGTGCACCAACAACTGCACCAAGTGACCCTTGGGCCAAGAGGCAGGGAGCTGGTCCAGCACAACCAAGTCTCCTGAGCACTCCACTGATTATCCTACCATCAAACTCAAATAACCATGAATTTGAGTCCAATATCTCTGTATATGTCCACATAACCACCATATATAGCTGAGGTCCACTGAGGGCACCCCACATCATTGACAAGTACTGGTTGGAGCCACACCACTGTGCATGGCATGCTGCGGGAAAAATTGGATCCAGCACAATGCTTGGTACTGGATTTCCTGCAATTGTGCTAACTGAATCAAGCTCGGAATGTGCACAATTGCCCTCCGCACTGCCCCTTCTGTCACTGGGCTGCCTAACTCCACTATCCACCATCTCTCTTTAGCTGAAAAGTCCAGAGGAAGGGGAGACCAAACTGCCAGCATTCGATACAACTGTGAAATAGACAAGCGTTCATGGTCCTCCAGCTCGAAAAGTAACAAGACTTGGCTAGACCTCTCCACTATCAGACATTCTACCAGTAGGGAATGAATATAGTGCCTGAGCTGATAATATGCAAAAAATTGGGATCTCTGCAAGTCAACTCTGCACACAACACTGCTAAATTTAATACGTCCATTCAATTGTAACACATGTCCCAGGCTGCATATCCTTTTATCCACCAGAGCTACACCATTGAGCGCATTAGTATTGCCACACTCTCCGTATAGGACCCACTAAAAGACTACTGTGGAGCCGGGCCAGCAACACTGGGTCCTCCATGTGTAACACAGCCATCAACGTGTAGGAAGATACAAAATCCTCTTCCAAGGACCAGGGTGTGAACACCTCGGTATTCCCTAGCCAATCCCGCAGATGTCTGAGTTGACATGCTTTTGCATATCGATAAATGTCCGGGATGCCTATCCCCCCACTCCGCCAGGGGCCTCTTAATCTAGACAAGGACACAATTGCCAGTACCCCCTGCCAAATAAATCAATGAAGTTCGCGTTCAAACAATACTACATCCTTATGCAGCAGATGGACTGTCAGGGTCTGCAACATATAGAGCAGTTGGGGGAACAGGACCATATGGAAGGCAGCCACCTGACCCAGCAGCAAAAGGGGCAATGCAGTCCACTCCCATATCCTGGTCCACATATGTTCTGACACTTTTATACAGTTCACACAGTAAAGCGTATTGAGGTTGCTGGTTAGTTGAATCTCCAAGTATCAAAAGGTCTGATCTGCCAACCGGAGCAGAAAGGTTTGTTCCCACATTGCCCTCAATTGCCCTGATATATCCAATGCCTCCGACTTTTCCTTATTCAGCTGTAATCCAGCAATCTGACCGAACTGAGTGAACTCGGACAATAAGCATGGGAGAGATGTCTCTGGTTGAACAAGGTGCAGAAGGAGATCTTTTGCAAAGGCAGAGATCTTAAATTCTGAATGCCCCATGTAGACCCTGTACTGCTCAACATTCAACTAGTTTACGAATAAACAGGTCCAGTGATAAAACAAATTAAAGCAGGGAGAGAGGACAGCTCTGGCATGTTCCCTTCTCTAACTCAAAAACTTCTGAAAGGGTTCCATTCCCAGCCCTGTCTCACGAGGCAGGGACCATATTGGACCCTCATGTACCTTTAAGACACCATGCCAGGAGCTTCCCTGTTTTGTTTCCATATTTATAAAGCCCAAACTTATAATACAACAATGATTTTTTTGCTCATTAGTGTAAGACCTCATTCAACACTGTCTGAATCTCCAGGAGCCCTTTTCGAATCCTCATTGTGGGATGATGTCCATGAGAGCACCTTGCAATCATGACCTGTCGCTCCAAATGCACCGCTTGGGCGATAAGGAGGCAGTGACAATGTGCCAAATACGTTATAATGTCTCCTCGAAGCACCGCATTTGCCATCTCCCAAAATAATTCTGGAGTCACCTGATTTTGCGAATTGTGAGTCGCATATGACTGCTACCTTTTTCTGATGTAAGTTCTAAAGCACGCATCCCTATATAGGAAACCTATAAGAAGAGCTTTTCTGATAGGTCCTTTGTGGTTCAGAGTTTGTATGGGAGTGAGTTCCAGAGGGAAGGAGCATATAGAGAGAAGGCTCTTCTGGATGCGGTGGCGCTGGATCTAGTGAAGAGTACTGGGGTGCACATGGGTGGAGTTTGAGTACAGCATTGGTAGGGGCAAGCAATTACACTCATAGGTGGCAAAAAGTAAGCATGATCATTTGCTCTAGAACATAGGTGTAAAGTCTGCTCGTGAAAATGCATCTTAACTAGGCCCCAGTTTATAAAATGCCCCCCCCCCCCCACATCCCTAACTTTACCAACACATAGAGCGGGCAATTTTGCAACAGTGCATTTCCACAGAGTGGCTTTGAAACTCACCTTCTAAAAAAGCACTTTTATGCCTGTTAGTATATGTTAGCCTGCATCACGGGTTGATAAATAGACACCATAAAGTGCAACTGAAACAAAAAAAGACTGTTGGAACACTCCAAAATGCAATGCAAGGTGTGCCACTGAGACAGTGCTGACTCTGCAGCTTCTGGGTTTTCTTGGCAAGGCGTAGATTGAAAGTAGATTTCCAGGTTATTCTTCCAAGGTAATGGATGGGAAGGTGACTTCTCCAAGGCTCCAAGGTCACCAGGTTGCTGCTCTAACCACTAGGCTACTCCTCTACTCCTTTCAGGATACTCCACATCTATAGCATTTTTGTAATGCTATATGATTTATATATTCATATTGCTTTACATTTCTGGCCACAGCACATTTGCAGATATATTTTATAACTTCCTTCCCATCACCTTCCCCCCGAAAAAAAAATACTTGAGGTATAGTTCTAGATAAAATTGAGCAGTAATAAATTTCTGCATCTAAAAGAAATCTTGACTTAATTCACATATCAGAAGGGAGACCATCGGCAGGGAAGAAAATCTCAGATAATAAAATGATCAGGCAAACTGAAAAAGAAAACCAATTAAGACAAAGCGCAAAGATCAAATTGTAACTGCAGCTAAATTTCTAAGCTCATTTAGGAACAGATGAACTAAAGTTTTTCTTTTCCTCCTCTGATGTGCCAATGGGAAAAATGCTTAGTGCATCGACTGCTGGATTTGTCTACCAGCAGCTTCAAATTATTAAGACTGAATTTGCAGATTACTGCTTGATAACTCTAGTTTATTTCATTTCCTTTCATAGGATGCAGATAATTACGGTACATTGTATAGTTCAGGGATCCTCTTGCCCATGACACAACACATTTAGCTGCACCAGTTACATTACAGTTCAAATAGAAGTTAAATGGTATTAATTAAAACTCCAAATGAAAATCTGATGCCAGTCCTACAAATGAGTTTAATGTACAAGACATAATGTTCAGTGAAGGCCAAATCAAAGTATTCAGAACCAGGGGCGGCCCAAGGGGGGGTGCAGGACCATGTGCGGAGACTCGGTGTGGGGCCTCATTTGCATAAGGGGCCTCATTTGTATAAATATTTGCATAATGTTACCATACACTAACTTTTAGTAAACATTCCTATTAATGAGTGTATGGATAAAGAAAGACTAAAAGATTTCTACATTACTATAATCAAGTGCAAACTGCCAGGCACATTAGGAACTATTACAAACACTGCCCATTTAGAACTCATAGCAAACCCGCCGTATCCTAACAGCACTACCAGGACTCACAAAGCACCATACTCTACCTATCAAAAGGCAACACTGCAAATATTAAACCAATACATTTCAGAGAATAACAATACATGACCTACTGGGGAAAGAGAACAAGTGGCAATGTCAAATAGGAACTACATAAACAGAATACCTCAGCTCAGTTACATATGCAGAACATAGACCATCACCAAACAAGGAATCACAATTTAGAAACAGGAAGACAATTAAACTGGGAACCCCAAAAGCCAAACTTGGAATATAAAACAACACTGCAGAAATAAAACTATAAATTAATTTCCTCTTGTACTAAACAAAGCACAGATGTTAATGATGCACATTTCCCAGAGCTGACATATTCCAGTTAATAAATTCAAAATAAAGAGAGATTTCTTTCTACCTTTTGTGCATTTTTTTTCAGTTGCAATTGCTCCAGCAACTTTCTTCTGGCTTCTTCGTGTCTTCTGCTAACTCTCCATCATCTGTTGTCCATTTGTCCTTTCTTCTCTCTTCTAGTTTATTTTCCATTCTCTCTGTACATCTGCTTTAACATACTAATCTTTCTCCTTTTGTTCTTTCCTCATTCCTATTTCATCCACTCAAATTTTACCCCTCCATCCTCAATCCCCACTTACTCTCCCAATACCCGGCCAATTGTAGATTTGTCTTCCCTCCCACACAAAATATTTTTACCCTCTCCATTTCACTCTCCCAGCTCCATCCCATTCTAATCCTCCCCCAACATCAGCTCCCTTCTAGTTCCAGCCCCACCCAGCATCCGGTCCCTTCTAGTCCCCCCCATCAGCTCATTTCCAATCCTATCCTAGCCACACCATCAGCCCATTTCCTGTCCTAGCTCCCCCATCCATTTCCAGTCCTATCCAAGTCCCTCCATCAGCTCATTTCCAATCCCAGCCCCCCCCCCATCAGCCCATTTCTAGTCCTTTCCTAGCCCCATCAGCCCATGTCAAATCATAGCTCCCCTCCACTCAGCCCATTTCCATTCCAAGCCCCGTCCCCATCAGCTATTTGCAGTTCAAGCCCCCCCTTCCACTCAGCCCATTTCCAGTCCCAGCGACCCCTCCAGCCCATTACCAGTCTTAGCCCCCCCATAGCCCATTACCAGTCCTAAGCCCCCATCAGCCCACTTCTAGTCCTAACCCACCCATCACCCCATTTTCAGTCTTAGCCCCCCCCGTCAACCCACTTCCAGTCCTAAGCCCCCATCACCCCATTTTTAGTCTTAGCCCCCCCATAGCCCATTACCAGTCCTAACCCTCCCATCAGCCCACCTCCAGTCCTAACCCCCCCATCAGCCCATTTCCAGTCTTAGCCCCCCCATAGCCCATTACCAGTCCTAACCCCTCTCCCCCCATCAGTCCAGGTAGATTTTAAAAAAAACAAACCGGCTGCTGCTGCCGCTGCCACCATGGCAGCAGCAGAATCAAGCATCCCACGGGGCCCCCCTGCCCGGCAGAGCCCTCCCTGCAGCATCAGCTCCCTTAGCATGGGCTTTTCAGACCTGCGAAGGGAGAGTTTCCCTTTCTCATGGCTCTGTTAAGCCCCCAGCAGGCTTAACAGAGACGCAAGAGAGAAAATCTCCCTTTGCAGCTCTGAAAGCCGACACTGAGGGAGCTGATGCTGCAGAGAGGGCTCTGACGGGCAGGGAGGGTTAAATGTATCCCCCAATTGTGTTGTGACCACTTTGATTGAAGGATAAGGTGGTATACAAAACTGTCTAAATAAATAAATAACATAAATAAATCTGGGGCTGCACTAGAGTTCTTTGTCAATACCTCATCCTCTTCACACCCTGAATCCTGAATCCTGAATCGCTTGTTTTTCCCAACTGCTGCACTTGGCAGCTGAATGTGCTTCAATCACTTCATTGAGGACTATAATCATGCATTGTATTCAGAAAGAGACAAAGAGAAAACAAGTTACTACTGATTCAAAGGTTACGGTCAAAATCTTCCTCTTTCATGACACTAAACTAATCTGGAAATTATTTTTCGAAGGTGCAAAAACTTTCCATATTGTTTAGAAATGTAACTTGCTTGTAGTGGACAGAATAAATAAAATATGCAACTCCTCTCTTAGCGGCAGCTTCAGCCAATTTGAAGTTGGAAATCAAGCTGTGGAGAATAGTTATTTGGGAAGAACAGTAAATAAAAAACTGTGACTAGAGATTGCACAGGAACTAAACTAGCTTAAAATTAGTCAACAGCTAAGCATAAAGGAACTGACTCACTAAAGCACAGTAACCTGTCCTACCATTGCCATGGATTAATATATGTATTAATAGCCACTGACCTTATTCTTTCCATGGGACTAAGTAACAAAAAATGGGTGGAAACACGTGATAACATTTGCATGATTTATTGTGCTTTAACGAAGCATTTGAGATTTATCCAGATCCAAATGGAAGATGGCATTAGCTGACTCTTCACACTGCACGTTGTCATGCAGCGAGGGATGATGAGAGCCCAGTTGAGAGAAAAAAAGGTGTTTTTCACAGAGAAAAAGACTTGCAATATTCCCA
The DNA here is from genome assembly GCA_033557465.1 of Ichthyophis bannanicus. Lineage (NCBI taxonomy): Eukaryota > Metazoa > Chordata > Amphibia > Gymnophiona > Ichthyophiidae > Ichthyophis > Ichthyophis bannanicus. The sequence continues at coordinate 1,264,947,864 of CM066032.1, read as the reverse complement.
GGAACCAGCTAGAGGGAGCAAGAGTGTCTTCAGGGAGACTAAAGAGCCACGCCCAGCTGGTCAAGAGGAAATGCTAACCAGCTTCCAATCCTCAAAGGCAGGAGGGCTTCATAAGGGGAGTGTGGAAGACTGGAAGGGAGGAAGGAGAAGAAGCAGCACAGGCAACAGACGAAGAAGCAGCAGAAGCAGTAGCCCGAGCAGAAGCAAGGGGAGAATCACTGGCAGCACCAAGAGAGAGAGGTGGAAGTGGAAACCTGACTACTCTAGTGCTAGAGGATTCCCAGGAGGGAGAAGTGATTTCCCAGGAGCTGAGGAAGGACCTAAGGAGGTGTCAGTTCAAGCCAAACCGAGAGCTGTTTGCCCTCAGAGGCAAAATCCCTGCTGTAACTGCAACCCTAAGCCAAACAAGAATCAGTTGGAGAAGCCAAGCCACACTGAGCCAGAAAGCCAGAAGCTGGGCTTGTACAGAGGCAGGCCTTCACCAGGAGAAGGAAGTCAAAGGCTACAGGGTAAGCCTAACCTGCATAGAAAAGGATTTCATCAAGCTGCTGCCTGGTCAAGGCAGGCAGTGGAAAAAAGCCAGTTACTTGAAGATTGCTGCCATACAAGGTATGAGAAATGTATGCCTAATAAGAAAGTTGTGAATGGTAAAAGCTATGATAAAGCTGCTATAAAGCCTCTAAGGAGAGAGGGTACTTTAAAGCCTAACACAGCACGTGGCTGATGCCCTAGGCTAGGCCAAGGACACTGGGAACTGCTACAGAAAATATACAAAACCCCTGAATGTGTTTTACAAGAAACCAGGGATATAGAATCAGAGTTTTCTGATAGCGAGCCAATGCAAGTGAATCTGGCAAGAGATGTATCTGACCATGAGATGGACAGTACACTTTGTATTTCTGAAAGTTTAGAGTCACTGCCAGACTTGTGATTGGGTGAATTGCCAGTAGAGCATTCTTTATTGTTTGAGCACCTCCATTCCTGTGACGTATAACAGTTTTTGCTTTGAACCCTGAGTTTGTTTTCTACCTGCATTAAGGACATTTGCTTTAGAGTTGTAACCCACTATTTAGAACTGAAGGGCAAAGTCAGGAAATACTTTTTCACTGAAAGGGTAATAGATGCTTAGAATGCCCTCTTGATGGAGGTAGTGGGAGCGGATACAGTGACAGGGTTCAAGATGGCATGGGACAGACACAGTGGATCCCTAACGGGATAAAATCAAAATAAACTTAATTATCTCTTATATCTTAACAAATTGGGGTGATCTGTACAGAGAAACAGGTGCAGCTACTATTGTCAACTTGTTGGGCAGACTAGATGAACCATGCTGGTCTTTATCTGACATCATATACTATGTTATTATGTTTGCATGGTCTTGTCCAAGCACACCTCTTTTGTATGCACACCATGCACTCCCTTCACCTCCATATTGCTGTTGTGGGCTCTAGGACTCAAAGTCCCTGGCCAAACATCAACACAGGACAGAGAGTCTAGGGGTACAAGGGCTCTAAATCCTCATTTATTATACACAAGGGCTCTATCACTGTATCATCTAACCAATATCCTCAGCAGTCATAGCTTAATAACTCGGAAATAATTGAAAGCATGACTATTTAGTCAAAGGTCATCGTGTTATAAGATTAGCTAGATTGTGTTTTTCTTCAAGGTGTTCTTAAGCTAGTTTAAATTTTCTGTGTTATTATTTGTGTTTTTATTTTGATATTGTCTTTATTCTATTATGTTATTAAAATTTTGTAAACCAAGTATTGCTTTTGTGATAAGCAGTATAAAATTTATTTATTTAGCTGTGCTTATATACTACTTTTCACCGGGTCAAAGCGGTTTACAAAATAAAGGGGGGGATACATTATAACATGTTAGAACATATTTAATTGGGGAGGGGGATTGCCATTACCAGGGGAGGTCAAACATATATACATTTTGAAAGAGCAGACATTCTGATCTTTAGTCTGTCTCTCAGTCTCAGTTTGTCTCTTGAACAGCGTGGGAATGTTTCATTGGTTGCTGTCTTTTTGCATCCGAGGTGGATGGAGAAAAAATGGGTTTTAAGTTGTTTCCTAAAAGAGGGAAGTTCCTTGTTGCTCCGGATCTCGGCTGGGAGGGAGTTCCATAATGTGGGGCGTATAATTCAAATGCGCAGTTACAAGCTTGTTGGTTAAACTTAGTCCTTTCATGTGGTATGGTCAGCAAGTCACTTGTGGCCTGACGTGTTAGTCTTCTAGAGTTCAATTGAGGTAATAGAGTACTCATATGTGTGGCTTGTTGCTAATTGAGTGCTTTATGGATCAGAACCAGTGTTTTATACTTGATCCATGCTTCTAGATGGAGAATGTGGAGATCTCTCAGGATGGGGGTGATATGGTCAAATGTCTTCCCTGTTTGGATGATCCTTGCTGTTGTATTGAGGGCTGTCTGAAGTGGGTTGAGGATGGCAGTCAGGAGTCCTTGGTATATGGCATTACAAACATCTAGGTGGGGAAGTGTCATTGCGTGCATGACTGATCTGAAGTCCTGTGGGTCTATAAGTTGTCTGAGGCGTTGTAACATCTTGGCTTTGAAAAATATTGTTCTTGCTGCCTTTGTAATCTGTTGTTTGAAAGATAGTGTTTGATCAAGAGTGATCTCTAGGTATTTTATGAGTTTGGACTTTTATTTGTGTTGTTCCCAGGGTGAGGTGTGTTGGGGGGGGGGGGGGTGAAGGTTTGGTCCTTTGTAACAAACAATGTTCCTGTCTTTCAGAGGTTTATTGTGAGGTTGTTTTCATGAAGCCATTTGTCAACATCATTGAAAATGAAATTATTAGTGGAGGATCTGACTTCATGTAATCATCTCCTGCCAGCAGCCCATCAGTATCTGCAATGTATTTATCATACATTTCGGGAATGTTCTCATTATACGAGGGATGTGATTTAGTTTGAAAAGAAACTACATTTTAATGATATTACCCATTTTGTTTCAAGTGATTGTTAAAAGTCAGTGAAAAAAAATGAACAAAATGTCAGTATTTTGTTCAGAAAATTAGGCCAGTCACTGCTGAGTAAAAAAAAATCTCCTAGGACCTTACTCAATCCTTCTCCGCCACATTTACCATATTGCTCTGTCTTCACAGGGCAGGGGCAATCCTCGGGTGTTTTTGCTCCAGCAGTGGTGCAATTCCAAATGGAGCCAGCAGGCTGAGTCTGGAGCCATTGCTAATTTCTGCTGACAGACCTAGGGGTATGTTTATTAAAGGGAACAAAGGTGCCATTAACAGGAATCATTGGCACCCCATGATCTGCCAGCATGATGAGTTATGGCACAGTCATATGAGCAACATGGGAACGTAAAGCATACACTGTGCTCTGCCAACTATCAAGTGATTCAAGGAATGGGCTAGAGACACACAACTGAACGTGTTATGGGTTTTCACTTATTTAGGTCACCCTTGAACTGTAATGGCACCTAATGGTGGCTATCCTCTCCGTATGGCTGCTCACATCTAACATGTAAAACATGAATGCCACCAGCATGGGATAGCTTGCAATGGTTTGGTATATCAAGATGTTGCAACATATCTCATCACCACATGATGCAAAGTTAGATTGCAAGACTGGTGTGACACAGACCCAGCAGTCTGTGAGTCTGACAGATATATACTACTACTACTACTACCGAACATTTGTATAGTGCTATAAGACGTATGCAGCGCTGCACAAACACATGTAAAATATGGTTCCTGCTCATCAGAGCTTACAATCTAGTCAAGACAGACAAAACAGTAGCTGTAAACATGGGATACATCTAAGGGGAATGATACTGCCAGGTATCCCTCTGAGCGTATCAAAAATGACTTCATGGCTCTGGGACAGAGGGTGAAGCAGTTAGGTGCACAGGTGGTGTTCTCTTCAATCCTCCCTGTTGAGGGTAAAGGCCAGGGCAGAGAGGCTCGCATCCTGGAGATGAATGCATGGCTGCATGGATGCTGTCATCGAGAGCGTTTTGGTTTCCTAGACCATGGGATGCTGTTCCAAGGGTTGCAGAGCAGAGATGGCATCCATCTGTCCAAGAAAGGTTGACGCGTCTTCAGTAGTAGACTGGCTAATCTACTGAAGAGGGCTTTAAACTAGATTTGTTGGGGATGGAAGAAGAAAGTCCCCAGGTAAGTGATAGCCCCCAGGTAAGTGATATATTAAATACCGTTATGGAAATGGATAACAGGGGTAACATATGGAAAGCAGTGTGTATAAATGCCCGTAGCATGGGAAATAAGATCCCTGATGTTGAAGCTTTGGTGGGCGTGGCCGATTTGGATTTAGTGACAATTACAGAAACATGGTTCACAGAAAATTATGACTGGGGTGTAACTATACCTGGCTATACTTTATTCAGAAAGGACAGGGTAGAAAGAAGGGGAGGAGGAGTGGCACTATATGTAAAAAATACTATTAAAGCTTTGGAATTACAGAGCTTCAAAGGGAGAGAGGAGGCATTGTGGGTTAAACTAGAAAGAGGGAAAGAGAAATCTATTTGCATTGGTGTGATATACAGACCTCCCTCACAAGAGGAAGAGGTGGACAGAGAGTTAATTGAAGACATATCCAGCACTGCTAGGAAAGGGGAAGTGCTACTGATAGGGATTTCAATATGCCAGATGTTGATTGGCACATTCCTGCTGCAGTATCATCTAGAAGTAAAGAGCTCCTGGATTCTCTACAGGGAGAACTATTCAGGCAATTGATAACAGACCCACACATGAAGGGGTCATACTGGAATTGGTGCTTACCAATGGTAAAAGTGTTTCTGATGTTATAGTGGGAGATCATTTTGCATCCAGTGAGCACCAGATGGACTGGAGAATAGCTGATGTTGTACCTCTACACAAAAGTGGTGACAGGGAAGAAGTGTCAAACTACAGGCCTGTGAGCCTTATCTCGGTGGTGGGAAAAGTCATGGAGGTGCTCCTGAAAGAGTGAATAGTGAACTTTCTTAAAACCAACAGGTTACAAGACCCGAGGCAACATGGTTTTACTGAAGGATGATCTTGCCAAACAAATCTGATTGAGTTCTTTGAGTGGGTGACTAGGGAGCTAGATCAGGGGCATGTGATGGATGTCATTTACCTGGATTTCAGCAAAGCCTTCAATACTGTTCCTCATAGGAGGCTTATCAATAAACTCGGTAGCTTGGGGATGGATCCTAAGATGGTAAATTGGATCAGAAATTGGTTAACTGTCAGACTACAGAGGATGATGGTAAATGGAGCTCACTCGGATGAAGGGAAGGTGATTAGCGGGGTGCCCCAGAGGTCGGTCCTGGGCCCGGCACTGTTCAACATATTTGAGAGTGATATTGCTGAAGGACTGAATGGAAAAGTCTGTCTTTTTGCAGATGACACGAAAATTTGCAACAGAGTGGACTCCCCCGAGGGAGTGGTTAACATGAGGAAAGATCTACAAAGCTGGAAGAATGGTCTAGTGCTTGGCAATTAAGATTTAATGCAAAGAAGTGCAGAGTCATGCACTTGGGTAGCAGAAATCCAGGGAAATGTATGCGATGGGGGGCGAGAGGTTGGTGGGCATGGACCAGGAGAAGGACCTTGGTGTGATTATTTCTGTGGATCTCAAGGTGGCCAAACAGTATGACAAGGCAATGGCAAAAGTCAAGAGGATGTTGGGCTGCATACAAAGAGGAATCACCAGCAGAAAGGAAGAGGTACTTATGCCACTGTACAAATTACTGGTGAGGCCTCACTTGGAATACTGTGTTCAGTTTTGGAGACCGTATCTTGCAAAGGATGTAAAAAGACTGGAAACTGTTCAGAGGAAGATGACCAAAATGATTTGGAGCCTGCGTCAGAAGCCTTATGAGAAGAGACTTGAAGACCTGAACATGTGCACTTTGGAGGAGAGGAGGGACAGGGATATATGATTCAGACCTTTAAATACTTAAAGGGAAATAATGAACAAACAAAGCTCTTCCAAAGACGGGGAAGCTGTAAAACTAGAGGGCATAACAGGAAGCTGCAAGGTGTTAAATTGAAAGGCAATGTCAGGAAATACTTTTTCACAGAAAGGGTGGTGGATGCTTGGAATGCCTTCCCGATAGAAGTAGTGGGGGCAAACACGGTGACGGAATTCAAAATGGCATTGGACAGACACAGAAAAAGGATAAAACCAAAATAAACTGAACCATCTAATTTCTCAACAGATAGGGGTTCACCCCTAAACAGGGATGTGGGGAGGGGTGGCCAGCACAGAGCGGCGGGTGCACCTATTCTTGCCATCGTGCTGGGCAGACTAGATGGACCATGCTGGTCTTTATCTGCCGTCATTTACTATGTTACTATGTTACTATGGTTCAGTATTAGGACTAGGGCTGTTAGAATCCATTCAAAGGTGAGGGTCTTAGACTTTAGGAAGACTAACTTTGCCAAGATGGGCCAATACCTCAGGGAATTTTTAGCGGGATGGGAACAGCTGGGGGATGTAGAAAAGCAGTGGGCAAAACTGAAAGGAGATATTTTAAGGGCAGCCAACCTTTTTGTTAAAATGGTAAATAAAGGTAAAAGGAAAAGGAGACCGCTATGGCTTTCGAAAGAAGTAGCTGAAAAGGTGAAGAAAAAGAGGGAGGCCTTCATGAAATACAAGAGATCACAGAGTGAAGAAGACAGGCATCTATATTTGGAAAAACTTAGAGAAGCTAGCAAAGTAGTCAGGAAAGCAAAGATTCAAAAAGAGGAGGAAATAGCCAATGCAATAAAATGGGGGGATAAGATATTTTTCACATATGTTAGTGAGAAGAGGAAGGGAAAAAATGGTATTGTCAGACTCAAGGGTGAAGGGGAGGAATATGTAGAAGCTGATGAGGATAAAGCAGAATTGCTTAACAAATATTTCTGTTCTGTGTTCACAGTTGAAGAACCAGGAGCAGGACCTCAAAAAACACCCACAAACAGGAGTAGAAGCGAGGGGCATCTTGAACAATTTTCAGAAGACTGTGTTCGTGGGAAACTAGCTCAACTTAAAGTAGACAAAGCAATGGGACCGGATGGGATACACCCTAGAATACTGAGGGAACTTGAGGATGTTCTAGCAGCTTCACTGACTGACCTTTTCAATGCCTCATTGGAGTCGGGAGTGGTGCCAAAGGACTGGAGAGAGGCTCATGTGGTGCCTTTACACAAAAGCAGAAGTAAGGATGTGGTTGAAAACTACAGGCTGGTTAGTTTAACTTTGGTGGTGAGTAAATTATTGGAAACGCTGCTGAAAGAAAAACTAGCGAGGTTTCTGGAGTCCAGCGGATTACAGGATCTGAGGCAGCATGCATTCACCAGAGGCAGGTCTTGTCAGACAAATCTGATTGATTTCTTTGACTGGATGACCAGGGAGTTGGACCGAGGGGGATCCCTAGATGTGGTGTATTTAGATTTCAGTAAAGCCTTTGACACTGTTCCTCATAGGCGACTTATAAACAAACTGAGCACCCTAGGGATGGACAATAAAGTTACTGCTTGGTTTAGAAATTGGTTGGGTGGGAGGTGACAAAGAGTACAGGTAAATGGAGTTCACCCTGAGTAGAAGGATGTTGCCAGTGGTGTGCCCCAGGAATCTATCCTTGGTCCAATTCTTTTTCACATCTTTGTTAGTGATCTAGTGGAAGGGCTGTCGGGTAAGGTTTGCCTCTTTGCGGATGATACCAAAATCTGCAATAGACACACAGGAAGGTGTAGATAACATGAGGAGGGATCTAGCTAAACTTGAAGAATGGTCTAGAATTTGGCAGCTGGGATTTAATGTTAAAAAACATAAGGTCATGCATTTGGGCTGCAGCAATCCAAGGGAGCAATATAGTATAGGGGGTGAAGTACTTTTGTCCACTAAAGAAGAGCGGGACCTAGGCATGGTTGTGTCTGATGATCTTAAAGTAGCTAAACAGGTAGAAAAGGTGATGGAAAAAGCTAGAAGGATGCTTGGGTGCATACGGAGAGGAATAGCTAGTAGAAAAAAGGAGGTGATAGTGCCTCTGTATAAGTCCTTGGTGTGACCTCATTTGGAGTATAGTGTGCAATTCTGGAAACCGCACCTTCAAAAGGATATAAACAGGATGGAGTCAGTACAGAAGGTGGCTACTGAAATGGTTAGTGGTCTTCATTATAAAGCATATGAGGAAAGACTTAAGGATCTTAATATGTAGAGGAAAGGCAGGATAGAGGTGATATGATTGAGATGTTTAAATACCTCCATGGCATAAATGTACAGGGGAGAGCCTCTTTCAATTGAAAGCAAGTTCTGCTATGAGGGGAGATGGGATGAGGGTGAAGGGGGATAGATTCCGGATTGATATGCGGAAATATTTCTTTACGGAAAGTGTGGTGGATCCATGGAATAGTCTCCCAGTAGAGGTGGTAGAGATGAAGACAGTATCTGAATTAAAAAAAGCATAGGACAAACACAGAGGATCTTTAAAGCAAAAAAGGGGACTGTTGTAGTTGTTGATATCAGACCAAGTAGATAGGCCATGTGGTCTTTTTCTGTCATCATATTTCTATGTTTCTATGTTTCTATGAATGGTAAGGAAACACAAAGTAGATCAGGTGAATCAATATTCAAAAGCGGCAGTGAAGAGGTGAGTTTTCAGCCTGGATTTGAAAAGGGTCAGAGATGGCTCCTGATGTACAGATTCAGTTAGTTTGTTCCAGGCATAAGGAGCAGCAAGGTGAAAGGAGCGAAGTCTGGAATTAGTAAGAGAAGGGAACAGATAGAAGCAATTTTCCAGAAGAGCAGAGTTCCTGATGAGAGGCATAGGGAAAGATAAGAGAGGAAAGGTAGTGAGGAGATGCAAAGTGAATGCACTTATGGGTCAGCAGGAGAAGTTTGAACTGGATGCAGAAATGTATAAAAAGCCAATGAAGTAACTTGAGAAGAGACTGATGGATTAGCTGTACAGCAGAGTATTGAACAGATTGAAGGGGAGAGAGATGATTCACAGGGAGACCACCAAGGAGTAGGTTACAATAGTCTAGACAGAAAATTACTAAGGAGTGGATTAGTGTCTTAGTGTATTCAGAAAGGAATGGGCAAATGTTGTTGACGTCATAGAGAAAGAAACAGCAGGTTTTAGCTATCAGTTGAATGTGTGTGGAGAAGGAGAGAGAGGAGTCAAAGATGACCCCAAGGTTGTAAGTTGAGGAGTCAGAAAGGAGAAGAGTTTTCCACAGAGACTGAGAAAGAAGGAAGGGGAAAGGAGGGTTTAGGGGGGGAAATAAGAAGCTCAGTTTTGGCCGTGTTCAATTTCAAGTGGCGGTGAGACATCCAAACAGCAATGTCAGAAAGGTGGGCAGAGATCCTGGCCTGGATTAACAGAGAGATTTCTGGTGTAGATAGATAGATCTGGGAGTCATCAGCATAAATATGGTTCTGAAAGCCATGGAAAGAGATGAGTGCACCAAGGGACTGGGTATAGAGAGAGAAAATGAGTGGACCCAAGATAGATCCTTGGGGTACACCAACTGACAGCTTGATAACAGGAGTATATTGCATGTGGGGTCCAACATATATGGCTTTGTGGTTGTACGAATATACCCCAATATATCCCACATACCCCAGCTTTAACCCTCAGTCATCCTCACAATGACCACATAGACATATAGAAATCTGGAGTGATACACCCACACTCCCATGTGGCAGATATGTGGCTGCTGATAAGTGGCCATTCTTTGAGTGACAGAAAGGTGAATGTCTCATCACCAGCCAGCGACAGAACAATGAAATGCCCAGGTGAGTTAGGTTCATCCCACCTTCCAATCTCAACAAATGAAGGATCAAAACTCTACATCACATGTTGCCCATCCTAAACTGTCAGCTACACAGAGGAGCTGCTCCCACACAGTTTACCTGTTAAAGCATATTAATAACACATGCTATCACAGCATACATTAACAAGACGTGTTGCCCAGTAGGCATTAATGGGTCAACGCCCGAAGAATGACAAAGACTGTTCATTGGATGACAACAGTCATGTGTCTAATGTGTGCTGCCCTCCCCCCACTCCTACCTCTCAGCATTTATATATCTGCATCATTGTTGTTACTCTCCCTTTGCTACACCATCGCTCACCAGGTTGTCACATCAGATCTGAGTGTCCGTCCTTCTTGCTGAAGAAAATGCTGTTACAAGGCCAACAGGCCAGGCCTGGCCCCCTAGCCCTCCACTGCTGCATCCTGCCAATGTGCAGGTGTAGCAGCCTGGAGATGAGAGGGGCCAGCATCATCAGAGTAGGGAAGTGCATCCTAGAAGGCCACGTATTTTCAGGCCCAGAGCCACTCTCCTCAGTCTTCTTGAGGACTAGGTCATCTCCGTCTAAAGGCTGAGTCAGTGGCAATAAGAGAGCTCTATGAGGATCTAAGATCTGACCTCGAGCCTCTGACTGCCCAGTTACATGCCATACCAGGCTTGGTCAAACTCCTGAGTGCTCTACATATTTTTGCCTTTGACTGCTTCCAAACATTTGTAGCTGCAGTGGGAGGAATGGGATGCTCCACCTTTTCATGATGCCTCTACCAGGTACTGCAAGAAATGATCAGCAAGGTAAGGAATTACATTGCATTTCCCAATTCCAGGCAACAATGGGTGACCCTCAACCAGTTTGTTTGAGGGAATAGCAGGGATACCACGTGAAGGGAGTAATTGATTGCATACATGTGGCACTTGTCCCACCGAGAGACGGGGAAGTGGTGTACTGTAATCGCAAGCACTTCCATTCCCTGAATGTGCAGATGGTGTATGATGCCAATATGTGCATACTGAATGCAATTCCCAGGTTTACAGGGTCCAACCATGACTCCTATATTCTCCAATATTCCAGCAGATTGAAGATGGCCAATATGAAGATTGCATATTGTTGAGTGAATACATTCTGATGTTTTCCATTATGGCTTGTGTCAGGGACATAATGACAGGCTGTCCACACCATAAAGTCATAAGAAAGTAGAGTATGCACTGTGAAATACAGCCACATGCCATTTTCAGGGAAAGGCAGAGCAGAGATAGACAGCAAAAGTGTATGGTGTGCATTTTCATGTACCAAGTGTCAAAGCCTCACACCCTTCACCCATCTGTAACTGAGAGCAGCTGTGAATGTGTTGCATTATCATCATGTCTGCTAAGTGGCTAGGTTACGCACATATAAGACTCAAGCATGTAATTCTTATATGTATAGTGGCAGGGCCAACATCTACAGTAAGGGTAAATCAAGTGCCAAGAGGATGCCAGTAACTGTACTGCTGAAGGAAACTATATTGTACTAGCATTGAGCTGTGATATACGCAGGCATGTCTTGGAACTCTTTGTGTTCCATCACTATGTACACTGCTCAGAATTAGTGTAAATATGAGTAGCCTTGGACTATGGCCAGCTAGGAGGGTGTGTAAAGTTCAGTATATCTGCATAAGTAATGGCTGTGGCTCTGATAATATCTCCTAGGATGTGTATGCAGTATGGATATTGGTTGGGGACATATGCACAGCAAGGATAGTTCAGAATCTAATAACATATCGTAATCTGGACTGGTAAAGACTATCACACAGTCAGGTGACCTGCCAATCTAGGATGTGGTGTACCCACAGCTAGCCCAGACATCTGTGAAGCTGGGCTCCAGAAAGTACATCAGTACCTCACTGAAGGTGCACACTGACTGACCAATTCACAGCTACCCATCCCCTGATCTCTCAACTGGTATGCCAAACATATACATGCAAAATGTACACAGCTACAATTGAGGTCAGGTGAGGAGCTGTGGGTCAGCCACTGTAGCCTTGCCAAATATGGAAGTAGGATGCATTAGGGGACCTGCAGGCAGAATAAAAATGTGTAGGGTGGCATGACAGAAACTAGGCATAGGAATTCCCATGTTTAAAACCACATACCTCCTGTAATGCACTGAATCTATTAGATACATTCTGTACTTAACAGTGGCCCAAAGAGATTCCTTACTGCCAGTCCTTACTGCCAAAGAGATTCCTTACTGCCAGTCCTTACTTTCAAACATTCCCCAGCTGATGCAATTAGCAATGGTGAGCAAGTGTCGCTCATTAGGATGTGGTCAATCATTAGGATGTGTAAACAAATATCACAATCCTAATACCTAAGGTCATTGGGAGGGCACATACTGAAATCACACATAAGTAAAGATGTGGATATGGCATACTCTGTCCTCTACATAACTGTTTATGTCCTCTCTGAAATCCATCTCTATGTAGAGAAATAGCTGTCACTGTATTGAACTGAGATGTGTAGGCTAACACATATGGTCATTATGCTGTTTGAGGGTCAAGATCAGCAGGTAGAGGTTGTTTGTACTTGTGGAGAACTGTCCCACCACATAGAAAATCATTGCCATTGGTCTCATGTAATGGATGCAGGAAATGACTTGGAGATATGTCATCTCCCAACAGTCAGAATGTGAATCTGGAAAAATGCATGAAGAAACTATATGTAGCAAGACAACCATATTTATAAAATAGTGAAAGAAATACACACATTGTTGCACGGACAGTGACCTACATGCAAAATACGCCCCTCTGAACAAGTCTATCATTGTTTGGGAGGGCATCCCTATCCCCTGAGCAAACCCAATGAGATACGTGGTGTGTCATTCCAAAGGCCACACAATATACATCACGATACACAGCAGAGATTTGGCATGACAAGTGTGATTCACACATAAGAATTGGATACTGGATAGTAAGGCCTATACATGGCCTTCAGCTGCTTACATTGGTCAAATGGACAGTTCTCAAGCACCATTTAGATAGATATCACTGTCCAAACAAAGGATCCAGGCACCTCACACAGACACCACACATTGGTGTTTAGGTATTTCGAAAGGGAGACTATGATAAAATGAGGAAAATAGTTAAGAAAAAACTAAAAGGAACAGTTGCAAAGGATAAAGACTTACATCAAGCTTGGGTGTTGTTGAAAAATACTATCTTGGAAGCCCAGACCAGCTGTATTCCATGCTTTAAGAAAAGTGGAAGGAAGTCCAAAAAACTGCCAGCATGGTTTAAAGGTGAGGTCAGAGAGGCTGTTGTTGCCAAAACAGCATCTTTCAGGAAATGGAAAAAAGAGCCAAACGATAAAACCTGGAAACAGCACAAGCACTGGCAAGTCAAATGCAAGGCATTGATAAGGCAGGCAAAGGGAGAATTTGAGAAGAAGCTTGCTGCGGAAGAAAAAACGCAAAATAAAGACTTTTTTAAGTACATTCATAGCAAAAACCTGTGAGAGAGTCAGTTGGTCCATTAGATGATAGAGGGGTTAAAGGGACACTAAGAGGCGACATGGTGATAGCAGAGAGACTGAATGAATTCTTTGCTTCGGTCTTTACTGAGGAAGATGTAGGGATGTTACCCATGACTGAAGTGGTATTTAAAGGTGCGGAAAAATTGAAGGAAATATCGATACATCGGGAAGATGTATTACAACTATTAGATAAACTGAAGAGTAGCAAATCATCTGGGCTGGATGGTATATATCCAAGGGTGTTGAAAGAACTGAAATATGAGATTGCAGACCTGCTATTAGTAAACTGTGAACTATCATTAAAGTCATCTGTAATACCTGAAGATTGGAGGATCGCCAATGTAACACCAATTTTTAAAAAGTGTTCCGGGGGTGATCCAGGAAACTACGGACTGTTGAGCCTGACATCAGTACCGGGAAAAATGGTAGAAACCATCATAAAGAATGAAATTACTCAGCATGTAGATAGTCATGGCCTAATGGGAGACAGCCAACATGCCTTTAGACAAGGAAGATCTTGTCTTACTAATATGTTATGTTTTCTTGAAGGAGTGAATAAACAGGTGGACAAAGGTGAGTCGGTTGATACAGAGTATCTGGACTTTCAGAAAGCCTTTGACAAGGTCCCTCATCAGAGACGTTTGGCAAAACTAAAGAGTCATGGGATAGGAGGCAGTGTACTTTTGTGGATCAGGAACTGGTTAAAAGATAGAAAGCAGAGGGTAGAGCTAAATGGCCAATTTTCCCAGTGGAGAAAGGTGAATAGTGGTGTACCCCAGGGATCTGTGCTGGGTCCGCTGCTTTTTGACATATTCATAAATGACCTTGAAAGTGGAATAACGAGTGAGGTTATCAAATTTGCAGATGACACAAAACTATTTAAAGTTGTTGAAACCCAAGAGGATTGTGGGAAATTGTAAGAGGATCTTGATAAATTGGAAGACTGGGCATCAAAATGGCAGATGAAATTTAATGAGGACAACTGCAAAGTTATGCACCTAGGGAAGAACAACCCAAACTATGGTTACACGATGCAAGATTCCACATTAGGAACCACCACCTAGGAAAAAGATGTAGGCATCTTTGTGGATACCATGTTAAAACCCTCGGCCCAGTGTGCAGCGGCGGCCAAGAGAGCAAATAGAATGCTAGGTATGATAAGGAAAGGAATGGAAAATAAAACAAAAGATATTATAATGCCTCTATATCGTTCCATGGTGAGACCGCACCTTGAATATTGTGTGCAATTCTGGTCGCCGTATACGGTGGTTTGTATATGACTATCAATAAAAATGATTTAAAAAAAAAAAAAAAGGATATGGCGATTTTAGAAAAGGTTCAGAGAAGAGCCATCAAAATGGTAAAGGGGATGGAAGTATACTTCTATGAAGAAAGGTTAAAAAGGTTAGGGCTCTTTAACCTGGAAAAGAGATGGATGAGGGGAGATATGATAGAAGTCTATAAATTATTGAATGGAGTGGAATGGGTAAACGTAGATCGATTGTTTACGTTATCAGAATATAGAAAGACTAGAGGACATGCAATGAAACTACATGGTAAACTATTTAAGACAAATAAAATAAAATATTTTTTTCACTCAACGTGTAATCAAACTCTGGAATTTGTTACCGGAGGATGTAGTAAAGGCTGTTAGTGTAGCTGGGTTTAAAAAAGGTTTGGACAAGTTCCTGGAGGAAAGGTCCATAAACCATTATTAAAAAGGGACCCAGGATATCAATGCTTGACCCAGTACAAGCATTGTGGAACCTGCATCTTTTGGGGAAACTGCTAGGTACTGTCAGCAACACTTCCCTGGTGGCCAGTGGACGCCAGGGCAGGTGGGACACAAAAATATAAGGTTGAGATTGGAGAGTCTTCTAAAGGCCCAAATGGCTCTTGGTCCTTGTAGTTGCTTTAGCTCCAATCTTCAATGAAACAATCAAGCTGAGTGGTGGGAATTAATAAGGCTTTTATTTCCCTTTTTCACAGTGGTTCTAAATAGTGGGTTACAACTTTAAAGCAAATGTCCTTAATGCAGGTAGAAAACAAACTCAGGGTTCAAAGCAAAAACTGTTATACTTCACAGGAATGGAGGTGCTCAAACAAATAAAGAATGCTCTGCTGGCAATTCACCCAATCACAAGTCTGGCAGTGACTCTAAACTTTCAGAAATGCAAAGTGTACAGTCCATCTCTTGGTCAGACAAATCTCCTGCCAGTTCCACTTGCATTGGCACGGTATCAGAAAGCTCTGATTCTATATCCCTGGTTTCTTGTAAAACACATTCAGGGGTTTTGTATATTTTCTGTAGCAGCTCCCAATGTCCTTGGCCTAGCCTAGGGCGTCGGCCACTTGCTGTGTGAGGCTTTAAGGTACCCTCTTTCCTTAGAGGCTTTACAGCAGCTTTCTCATAGCTTTTACCATTCACAACTTTCTTATTAGGCATACATTTCTCATACTTTGTATGGCAGCAATCCTCAAGTAACCGGCTTTCTTCCACTGCCTGCCTTTCCCAGGCAGCAGCTTGGTGAAATTCTTTTCTATGACGGTTAGGCTTACCCTGTAGCCTTTGACTTCCTTCTCCTGGTGAAGGCCTGCCTCTGTACAAGCCCAGCTTCTGGCTTTCTGACTCAGTGTGGCGTGGCTTCTCCAGCTGATTCTTGTTTGGCTTAAGGTTGCAGTTACAGCATGGCTTTTGCCTCTGAGGGCAAACAGCTCTCGGTTTGGCTTGAGCTGACACCTCCTTAGGTCCTTCCTCAGCTCCTGAGAAATCACCTCTCCCTCCTGGGAATCCTCTAGCACTAGAGTAGTCAGGTTTCCACTTCCACCTCTCTCTCTCGGTGCTGCCAGTGATTCTCCCTTTGCTTCTGCTGGGCTGCTGCTTCTGCTGGTGCTTCTATTTCCGAGGCTACCGGTACTCCTTCTGCCTCTTCTCCTTCCTCTCTTCCAGTCTTCCACACTCCCCTTATGAAGCCCTCCTGATCTTGAGGATTGGAAGCTGGTTGGAATTTCCTCGTGACCAGCTGGGTGTGGCTCTTCAGTCTCCCTGAAGACACTCTTGCTCCCTCTAGCTGGTTCCTGGGAATATTGCAAGTCTCTTTCTCTGTGAAAAACACCTTCTTTTCTCTCAACTGGGCTCTCATCAGCCCTCGCTGTGTGACACATCCCCCTTCTTAAAATATTACGGGCTGGGGAAGCCTCTTCCGCACAGCACGTAATACGAGACATTGCGTCAGCATTAAAATGCAGCTTCCCGGCTCTATGCTCCACTCTAAAATCATACGGTTGTAAAGCCATGTACCACCTAGTTAGGCGGTTATTATCATTCCTCATACTGCTTAACCATTTTAGAGGGGCATGGTCCGTAATGAGGACAAATTTCCTCCCTGTCAAATAGAACTTTAAGGCTTTGATGGCCCATTTGATTGCGAGACATTCCCTTTCTATAGTTGCATACTTCTTCTCCGCAGGTGACAGCTTCCTACTGAGGAACATAATAGGGTGTTCTGCGCCTTCTTGTACCTGTGAGAGAACAGCACCCAAACCCGTCTCCGATGCATCGGTTTGTAATAGAAAGGTTTGTCTGAAATCTACGCCTCGCAATATGGGGGCTCGACATAATTTCTCCTTTAAGTTCTGAAAGGCTTCCTCCGCTTCCACTGACCATGGTATTGCGTTTGGCGCATTCTTTTTTAACATTTCCGTGAAAATAGCGCTCTTTTCCGCAAAGTGTGGTATGAAGCGGCGATAGTAGCCGATGAGGCCAATAAAACTTCTCAGTTGTTTCTTATTTTGCGGTTCGGGAAATTTCTTCATGCTTTCTACCTTGTCCAGTAACAGGAGCACGGTGCCACGTCCCACAAGGTGACCCAAGTATTTAACTTCCTTGGCAGCGAATGTGCACTTCTTCGAGTTCAATGTTAATCCCGCTTTCCTCATGGCTTCCAGGACTGTTCCGACTTGGTGAAGATGCTCTTCCCACGTGGCACTGTGGATCACCACATCATCCATGTAGGCTGTTGCGAAATTCTGATATTGTCGGAGAATAATATTCATCAGGCGCTGGCATGTTGCAGCCACCCCGTGTAGCCCGAAGGGCATTCTTCGGAACTGGAACAGGCCCAGGGGTGTGCTGAGGGCAGTTTTGGGTTTAGCATCACGTGTTAGAGGCACCTGCCAATATCCCTTGGTCATGTCTAGCGTTGTGAGAAATTTTGCCTGTCCGAGCCTGTCTAATAACTCCTTGATACGAGGCATCAGGTACGCGTCGAAAGTAGAGACTGCGTTCACTTGGCGGAAGTCTATGCAGAATCGCGTAGTACCTCGGGCTTAGGTACTAGTACTACCGGGCTGCACCATGGACTATGCGATTCCTCGATGATGTTCATTTGGAGCATCTCCTGAACTTGGTCAATAACTTCCTGCCTCTTGTCCTCCGGCAATCGGTATGGCCGTTGCCGCACAATTTTTCCAGGCGGGGTGAGTATCTCGTGTGCCACCAGGGCTGTCTCTCCTGGTATAGGAGTTAGCACGTCCTTAAAGTCCTCCAGGAGTTGGGTCAAATCCTGTTTTTGCTTTAAGGAGAGGTCCTCACTGATCCTTGGTGTAGGGTAATCTTTACAATCGTCTAGCCGTGGGCCAAGATTTTCCTCTGGGGGGTCATTCCCCATAGCCATCAAGCCTTCCATGTCCCTCTTCCCTGTGGAGCTGAAAACTCCAGTTCCCCGGCTCGTTGGGGTTAGCATGGCGACCTCTTCGAGGGTTGGGAATCCCACCCGTTCACAAATCAATTGTGCTATCCTGTCCCCCACTTTATCAAAGTCTTTATCTGAACAGTTGCATAAAAGGACTTTAAGTATGCCTCTATAGTCCGGATCGACTACTCCAGCAGCCACATCAATGCAGTGTTTGGCAGCGAGTCCAGACCGTGGTGCTATACGCCCGTAGCACCCTTGGGGCAACTCCACCTGGAGATCAGTACTAATTAGCATCCGTCCATGTTTCGGGACAACCTGGTCTTCGGCGCTATACAGGTCATAGCCCGCCGCTTGTGCAGATGCCTGTTGAGGACTGTGAGCTTTTTCTGAAGTCTTGCAAAATTTTAACACAAACTTCTTTGGTGGGTCTACTTGTCCTTTAAGGGGGGTTTTATTTGGCTTTGACCAAAGCGGGCTAGGAATTGCAGTATCCTTAGGGCGAATGCAAGTGGAAATTAGTGCTTCTTGTGGAGACAAGCCCTCTTTTAGACCTCTTCTGAACTGTGGCCAATCACGGCCCAGTACCAGCTCTTGGGGTAACTTAGATACAACGGCTATTAGCATTTCTTTTTCAATGCCTAGACCTTTAACCCACAATTTGTACATGGGATAGCGGGTAGCCGCATCGTGTATACATTTTATTTTAACATTACCCTCTGGATGATCTGGAACTGCCACGCCCTGATCCTTGACCACAGACCATAATTTTTGCGAAATCATAGTTTGGTCAGCTCCAGAGTCTAAAGGTGCTTTTGCATTTACCCCTTGAATCTTCACATTCAAGACAAAACCTTCACGGATTGCTTTTGGTTTTTCTCCAACAAGAGCAGTACGTGAATAACATTCTTGTTTTAAATGCCCTTTCTTGCCACATGCAAAACATCTTTTGATCATTTCTTTTGACACATCATTAGAACTTTTTAAACCACTATGTAGAGGTCGTGAGACGCTTTCTAACCTCTGCGCCTCCATACCGACTGCCAATTTGGAAGTCCCCACCTTTTGCTGGGTGACCATCTCTGCTTCCAAATACCGCTCCGTGAGAGCTATTGCGTCAGCAGTGGTATGGCAACTCTGCAGGATGAGAAAGTTCTGCACTCTGTTTGGCACTGCAGACATATATTGTTCAAGTATTATCTCATCCATTAGTGTATCTACTGTCTTCCCCTCAGGCTTTAGCCATTTGGTCGCTAGACCACGTATTCTATGGCCAAGGGCCTTAGGCGATTCATCTGCCCTGAGAGAAGTGGCTCTAAACATCTTATTGTATAATAAAGGTGTAAGGCCAAGTCGATCCCTAATAGCACTAACTACTTCCTCGTAATTATTAGCAAGAGCGGGTGGCATTGCCCTGCATGCAGAGAGCGCCTCCCCCGTGAGGGACGCTGCAAGGCGGATGGCCCATTGCTCGGATGGCCAATTAGCGGAACATGCAATTCTACTAAAGGAATCTAAAAAGTCATCTACATCATCAGTAGGGCTTAATTTTCCTACTGTTAGGTCATTGCATGTCCATTGTCCATCCCTTGGATTGCCTGGTCCAGCCTCCTGTGTTGGCCTTAGCCAGCGCCTCCCGCTGCTGAGCCAACCAGGTTTCCATAACATGCAGGACCGGCTGTTGCTGTGTTTGCAAAGCCTGGAGGGCCTGCGCTTGGTTTTGCCGCGTGAACTCAGCTTGTCTGTCAAATTGTAGCGCCATCCACGCGCAAAGCTCCTTTTCCTCCATGCTGCACCTGTAAAAAGAGAACACAAGAAAAAAACCAAGTGTGGCTCCACTAAAAATGAGCTACCTTTTTTTTTTCTTTCTTTTTTTTTCCTTCCCTCTGATATCCGTCAGGCTTAATTACTTGTTACCTGACATCCGTGTTGAATCAGCTTTGGAATAATCGTTGCTGTCCCACTCTGAGATTGCAGACCTGCTATTAGTAATCTGTGAACTATCATTAAAATCATCTCTAATACCTGAAGATTGGAGGATCGCCAATGTAACACCAATTTTTAAAAAGGGTTCCAGGGGTGATCCGGGAAACTACAGACCGGTGAGCCTGACGTCAATACCGGGAAAAATGATAGAAACCATCATAAAGAATAAAATTACTCAGCATGTAGATAGTCATGAACTAATGAGAGACAGCCAACATGGCTTTAGACAAGGAAGATCTTGTCTTACTAATCTGTTATGTTTTTTTGAAGGAGTGAATAATCAGGTGGACAAAGGTGAAGCAGTTGATATTGTGTATCTGGACTTTCAGAAAGCCTTTGACAAGGTCCCTCATGAGAGACTTTTGTCAAAACTAAAGAGTCATGGGATAGGAGGCAGTGTACTATTGTGGATCAGGAACTGGTTAAAAGATAGAAAGCAGAGGGTAGGGCTAAATGGCCAATTTTCCCAATGGAGAAAGGTGAATAGTGGTGTACCCCAGGGATCTGTGCTGGGTCCGCTGCTTTTAGACATATTCATAAATGACCTGGAAAGTGGAATAACGAGTGAGGTTATCAAATTTTCAGATGACACAAAACTATTTAAAGTTGTTAAAACCCAAGAGGATTGTGGAAAATTGCAAGAGGATCTTGATAAATTGGAAGACTGGGCATCAAAATGGCAGATGAAATTTAATGTGGACAAGTGCAAGGTTATGCACCTAGGGAAGAACAACCCAAACTATGGTTACACGATGCAAGGTTACACATTAGGAACCACCACCCAGGAAAAAGATTTAGGCGTCATTGTGGATACCATGTTAAAACCCTCGGCCCAGTGTGCAGCGGTGGCCAAGAGAGCAAATAGAATGCTAGGTATGATAAGGAAAGGAATGGAAAATAAAACAAAGGATATTATAATGCCTCTATATCGTTCCATGGTGAGACCGCACCTTGAATATTGTGTGCAATTCTGGTCGCCGTATCTTAAAAAGGATATAGAGTTATTAGAAAAGGTTCAGAGAAGAGCCACCAAAATGGTAAAGGGGATGGAAGGATACTCCTATGAAGAAAGGCTAAAAAGGTTAGGGCTCTTTAACCTGGAAAAGAGACGGCTGAGGGGAGATATGATAGAAGTCTATAAATTAATGAGCGGAGTGGAACGGGTAAACGTAGATCGATTGTTTACCTTATCAGAATATAGAAAGACTAGGGGACATGCAATGAAGCTACAGGGTAAACTATTTAAGACTAATAAAGGAAAATATTTTTTCACTCAACGTGTAATCAAACTCTGGAATTTGTTCCCGGGGATGTAGTAAAGGCTGTTAGTGTAGCTGGGTTTAAAAAAGGTTTGGACAAGTTCCTGGAGGAAAGGTCCATAAGCCATTATTAAGAAGGGACCCAGGATATCAATGCTTGAACCAATACAAGCATTGTGGAACCTGTGTCCCTTGGGGAAACTGCTAGGTACATATGACCTAGATTGGCCACTGTTGGAAACAGAATATTGGGCTTGATGGACCTTGGTCTGACCCAGTATGGCATATCTTATGTTCTTATGTTCTGCAGCTCTCCGCCTCTGGTGTCAGCAACAGGATTTTCAGCTCACTGGTACAGGTGTCCCCCTTCAGGATTTTCACCATCCGATCCGGTTTCTGGTTACTCCATCCCAGGTTTTACCCTCTGATCCAGTTTCCAGTTAATCCGTTCCGGGTTTTTACTTTTCCAATCCGGTTTTTCATACGCTCCACTCCGGGTTTTATTCTTTTAAACCTAGGAGTTTATTTTTCTTTCTTTTGCAGTTGTAAGCACCCAATAAAACATACAACAACTATGCCATTTATGTCAGCAACACTTCCCTGGTGGCCAGTGGATGCCAGGGCAGGTGGGACACAAAAATATAAGGTTGAGATTGGAGAGTCTTCTAAAGGCCCAAATGGCTCTTGGTCCTTGTAGTTGCTTTAGCTCCAATCTTCAATGAAACAATCAAGCTGAGTGGTGGGAATTAATAAGGCTTTTATTTCCCTTTTTCACAGTGGTTCTAAATAGTGGGTTACAACTTTAAAGCAAATGTCCTTAATGCAGGTAGAAAACAAACTCAGGGCTCAAAGCAAAAACTGTTATACTTCACAGGAATGGAGGTGCTCAAACAAATAAAGAATGCTCTGCTGGCAATTCACCCAATCACAAGTCTGGCAGTGACTCTAAACTTTCAGAAATGCAAAGTGTACAGTCCATCTCTTGGTCAGACAAATCTCCTGCCAGTTCCACTTGCATTGGCACGGTATCAGAAAGCTCTGATTCTATATCCCTGGTTTCTTGTAAAACACATTCAGGGGTTTTGTATATTTTCTGTAGCAGCTCCCAATGTCCTTGGCCTAGCCTAGGGCGTCGGCCACTTGCTGTGTGAGGCTTTAAGGTACCCTCTTTCCTTAGAGGCTTTACAGCAGCTTTCTCGTAGCTTTTACCTTTCACAACTTTCTTATTAGGCATACATTTCTCATACCTTGCATGGCAGCAATCCTCAAGTAACCGGCTTTCTTCCACTGCCTGCCTTTTCCAGGCAGCAGCTTGGTGAAATTCTTTTCTATGACGGTTAGGCTTACCCTGTAGCCTTTGACTTCCTTCTCCTGGTGAAGGCCTGCCTCTGTACAAGCCCAGCTTCTGGCTTTCGTTAACCTTTCCCAGCATTCGCAGCTTCACAGAAACAACCGCCAGCGTGAAGGAAAAGGCTCTTCACGCTGGGGGTTGTACAGAGGGAGCTGGGGCCTCGCGCGGGCTTCCCCGGCTCTCTCTGAAGCACCTCAGACAGCCGCGGGGCTGGTCGGGGGGGGGGGGGGAGGCTAGGACTACAAATTGGCTTTGTTGGGGGAGGGAAGGGAGACCAAGGACTGGATGGGCTGTGTTGGGGTGTACCTGGACTGGAAATGGGGGAGGGGACCTGGACTGGAAATAGGTTATTGGGGGGGGGGGGACTGGACTTGAATTGGGCTATGGGGGGGTACCTGGACTGGAAATGGGCTATGGGGGGGGGAACCTAGACTGGAATTGGGCTATGGAGGGGGGGGTGGAACATGGACTGGAAATAGGCATTGGGGGGGATATGGACTGGAATTGGGCTATGGGGGGTGTACCTGGACTGGAAAAGGGCTATGGGGGGGGAACCTAGATTGGAATTGGGCTATGGGAGGGGGGTGTAACCTGAACTGGAAATAGGCATTTGGGGGGGGGGGATCTGGACTGGAATTGGGCTATGGGGGGGGTACCTGGACAGGAAAAGGGCTATGGGGGGGAACCTAGACTGGAATTGGGCTATGGGGAGGGGGGTGGAACCTGGACTGGAAATAGGCTATGGGGGGGGGGGAACCTGAACTGGAAATGGGCTTTGGGGGGGGGGCCTGGACTGGAAATGGGCTATGGGGGGGGGGGCTGCAATGGAATTGGGCTATGGGGGGCCTGGACTGGAATTGGCTATGGTGGGTGGAAGGGGAACTTGGACTGGAAATAGGCTGTGATTAGGGGGGCTAGGACTGCAAATGGTCTGTGATGGTTGGGGGGGACCTGGACTGGAAATTGGCTGTGATGGGGGGACTAGGACTGAAAATGGGCTGTGATGGTGGGGGGTGCGCTAGGACTGGAAAGAGGCTGTGATGGGGGGGGCTAGGACTGTAAATGGCCTGTGATGGGAGGGCTAGCACTGGAAATGGGCTGATGGGGCTGGAATAGGACTGGAAGTGGGCTGATGAGGGGACTAGGATTGGAAATTGGCTGATGGGGGAGCTTGGAGTGCTAATTGGCTGATGGAGGGCTGGAATGGAATTGGAAAAGAGCATATGTGAAGCTAGGACTGGAAATGGGCTGATGAGGAGCTGGAATAGGACTAGAAATGGGCTGATGGGGGGAGCTTGGACTGCAAATGGGTGATGGGCTAGAATAGGACTGGAAATGGGCTAATGTGGGGGCATGGGAGAATGGGACTAGAAGGGAGTGGATGCTGGGTGGGTCTAGAACTATAAGGGAGCTGATTTTGGGGGAGGACTAGAAGGGGATGGGAATGTGGAATGAGAATGGAGAGGGGAAAAGATATTTTGTGTGGAAGAAAAGTCTACGATGGGCCGGGTATTGGGAGAGTAAGAGGGGATTGAGAATGGAAGGGTGAAATTTGAGGGGATGATAAAGGAAAAAGGAAAGAAATGGGGGAAAGACCAAAAGGGAAATGATCAGTATGTTAAAGCAGATATAGAGAGAGAATGGAAAACATCTAAAAGAGAAGAAAGGACAAATGGATAGCTAGCAGAAGACACGAAGAAACCAGAAGAAAGTGACTGGAGCAATTGCAACTGAAAAATAAAATGCCCAAACAGAAGGTAGAAAAATACTTTTTATTTTGAATTTATTAACTGGAATATGTCTGGTCTGGGAAGTGTGTATTGCTAACATATTTGTGTTTTTGTTTAGTGCAAGAGGAAATTACTTTATAGTTTTATTTCTCCAGTGTTGTACATGTCATGTTTGGCTTTTGGGGTTACCACTTTAATTATTATCTGATCAAGGGAGTTAGCCTACACTTATCCTCGGTAATTTTTGTGGGTGGGGCTGGGGTGCAGCATGGGTGGGACTAGGGGCGGAGAATGGGTGGGGCATGGCGAGTCACAGGTGTCGGGTTTTTCTCGGTGAAAAAGTTGGCAACCCTAGACGGTTCTGCCCCTGCTGATACAGCCATTGAGCACATGAGTTTGGACCACCTGTCTATGGAAATGTCATTGTTTAAACCATAGTTTCTGATATTGTTTTACACACATCATCTTTTGATAAGGTCACAATATCCCCATCGATGTCAGATGAAGGCTGACACAGCATTTATCTGTGCAATCAAACAAGCAAGGTGTATGGCTGTGTCCACTTGGATGGTGATTGTTGACAGAAATCGGCCATATCTAAGAGGTCAGGCCCCTATCTCTTAGTTGACCAGGCCCATAGTCTGTTGGTCTTGTATTGGGCATCATTCGCTCACCATGGTCTCATCACTGATCAGGCGCAGGCAATGGTCAACTAGCAGGGACTTCATGCAGATATCAGATACCCACATATTGGATGGGACCATCCTCAGACACACACTCTGTGTCAATCTGCACAGAAGACATTATACACATCATGACATGTATGGTGTCCTGCAGATCTACTGCTACTACTACTACTACTACTATTCATTTGTATAGTGCTACAAGGCATACACAGCACTGAACAGACACATGTAAAAGACAGTCCATGCTCATCAGAGCTCACAATGTAGTCAGACAGACATAGAACACAGCAGCTAAGGACAAGGAAATATCAAGGGGAATGGTATGGAAACACATAGGAGTCTAAGCAGATCATGATCCAAATGCTGCCCTGTAGAGGTGAGTTTTCAGGCTGGGTGATGATTAGCCGCACAGCTGTTTTTTGAGCAAACTGAGGGGTAGAGAGAGATGATTCAGAGGGAAATCAGCAAAGAAGAGGTTGCAATAATCAAGACAGGAGGTGACTAAAGAGTGAATTAGTATCCTAGTATGTGTGTGTAGAAAGGAAGGGACAAAATTGCCAATGTTATAGAGAAAGAAGTGATAGGTTTTAGCTATCTGTTGGATGTGTGCAGAGAAAAAGAGAGTAGAGTCAGAGATGACCCCAAGGTTGCAAGCTGAAGAAACAGAGAGGAATGTAGTGTTATCCACAGAAATAGAGAAGGCAGGAAGGGGGAAGTGATTGTAGAGGGAAAGTTATGGAGCTCAGTTTTTCCCATGTTCAGTTTCAAATGGCAGTGAGATATCCAGGCAACAATGTCAGATAGGCAGGCAGAGCTTTGGGCATGGATTGCTGGATACATTTCAAGTGTAGAGAAGTCGATCTGAGAATCATCAGCCTAAAGATGGAACCAGAAACCATGGTAAAGAGGAAGAAAAGGAGTCGGCCCAAGACAGAACCTTGGGATACACCAACTAAGAGAAGGATAGCAGTAGAGGAAGACCCACCAACCCAAACACTGAAAGTAGGATAGGAGAGATGAGAATGGAACTGGGATCATACAGAGCCCTTGAAAAAAAGCAAGGACAAGCTATTGAGGAGAAGATGGTGATCAACAGTGTCAAAGGCAGCAGAGAGGTCAAGCCTCAGTCCTCATCCTGGTCAATCAGGATGAGGATTGAGTAAAGGCCCTTGAATTTCGCCAGGAACAGATCACAGAGGATTTTGGCAAGAGCTGTTTGATTAGAATGTAAGGAACAAAAGCTAGATGGCAGTGGATCCAGAAGGGCTTGAGAAGAGAGAAAGTTGAGACAATGGTGGTGAAATGCACATTCAAGTAGTTTTGCAACAAAGGGGAGGAGGGAGATGGGTCGATAATTGAAGGACAGGTAGGGTCGAGTGAGGGTTTTATGAGGGGAAGTGGGACCACAGCACTCTTGAAGGCTACAGGAACAGTTGCAGTGGAGAGCAAAAGGTTGAGAGAATATGAGCAAGGGAAAGGATGACAGTGGAAGAGATGGAGCTTTGGAGATGAGTGGGAATAAGATCAGAGGAGCAGGTAGTGTTTGGAGGAGGAAAGAAGATGTGTGATTTCCTCCTCTGAGATCTCTGAAAAGGAAGAATGGCAGAGGTTGAGGGGGAGAGATGGGCGTGAAGAGGGCGTGGAGTAGACCTAGTGGGGAATTGGAGTGTAATATTGTGGACTTTGTCATGGAAATAGTCGGCTAAATTTTGGGCAAAAAGAGAAGGAGGGATCGAAGGTGGAGGCACCTTGACGAGGGAGTTGAGAGTTGTAACAAAACGGTGAGGGTCAGAGGAAAGAGAATTAGGCAGGTAGAAATAATAATCCTGTTTGGGGAGTACTATGACTGACTAGAAAGAGGCAAGCATGATTTTTTAGTATAGAAAGTCCACAAAGGTGTGGGATTTGAGCCAAGTGTGCTCAGCTGTGCAGACACAAAAATTTAAATAGCAGGTAGTTGAAGACATCTAGGGCTGGGGTGCAGTATGTCTCGTAGGACATGGCATGGGCAGAGCAAGAACATTCAGAGCAGATGACAGTGCAGTGTTATAGGAAGCCACTGCCTCATCAACAGACTCAGATGAGGTAAGGAGATCCTGGATTCTGTATAGGGAGAACTATTCAGGCAATTGGTAAAAGACACCACACGTGAAGGGGCCATACTGGACTTGGTGCTTACCGATGGTGAAAGTGTTTCTGATGTTATAGTGGGAGATCATTTTGCATCCAGTGATCACCAGATGGTATGGTTCAGTATTAGGACTAGGGTTGTTAGAATCCATTCAAAAGCGAGGGTCTTAGACTTTAGGAAAACTAATGTTGCCAAGATGGGCAGTACCTCAGGGAACAGCTGGGGGATGTAGAAAAACAGTGGGCAAAACTGAAGGGGATATTTTAAGTGCAACTAACCTTTTTGTTGAAATGGTAAATAAAGGTAAAAGGAAAAGAAGACCGCTATGGTTTTCGAAAGAAGTAGCTGAAAGGTGAAGAAAAAGAGGGAGGTCTTCATGAAATGCAAGAGATCACAGAGAGAGAAAGACAGACATCTATATTTGGAAAAACTTAGAGAAGCTAGCAAAGTAGTCAGGAAGGCAAAGATTCAAAAAGAGGAAGAAATAGCCAATGCAATAAAATGGGGGGATAAGACATTTTTCAGATATGTTAGTGAGAAAAGGAAGGGCAAAAGTGGTATTGTCAGACTCAAGGGTGAAGGGGAGGAATATGTAGAAGCTGA
The DNA here is from genome assembly GCA_033557465.1 of Ichthyophis bannanicus. NCBI lineage: Eukaryota > Metazoa > Chordata > Amphibia > Gymnophiona > Ichthyophiidae > Ichthyophis > Ichthyophis bannanicus. The sequence continues at coordinate 1,264,920,120 of CM066032.1, read as the reverse complement.
TGAGGATAAAGCAGAATTGCTTAACAAATATTTCTGTTCTGTGTTCACAGTTGAAGAGCCAGGAGCAGACCTCAGAAAACACCCACAAACAGGAGTAGAAGCGAGGGGCATCTTGAACAATTTTCAGAAGACTGTGTTCGTGAGAAACTAGCTGAACTTAAAGTAGACAAAGCAATGGGACTGGATGGGATACACCCTAGAATACTGAGGGAACTTGGGGACATTCTGGCAGCTCCACTTACTTACCTTTTCAATGCCTCGTTGGAGTCTGGAGTGGTACCAAAGGACTGGAGAGAGGCTCATCTGGTGCCTTTACACAAAAGCGGAAGTAAGGATGTGGTTGAAAACTACAGGCTGGTTAGATTTATTTATTTATATTCTCTTATATATGGTGCTATTCTGCATCAGTGTGGTTTACATTGAACAAACTGAAATTACATTGAACAGGGCATTATGACTTGGAGATAACTATTTACAGGGAACATGGGCTATGGAGGGTTAAGTGGCTTGCCCAAGACCACAAGGAACACCTGTGGGACTAGAAACCCCAGTCCTTCCGGCCCAAGGTTGCTGTCCTATACTGGGAGTTGAACCCCCAACCTTCCGGCCTGAAGTACCTTGCCCCAACCACTAGGCCACTCCTCCACTCCTCACAGATTAACCCCTCCACTCCTCACAGATTAACTTCAGTGGTGAGTAAATTATTGGAAATGCTGCTGAAAGAGAAAATAGTGAGGTTTCTGGAGTCCAGCAGAGTAGAGGATCCGAGGCAGCATGGATGCACCAGAGGCTGGTCTTGTCAGACAAATCTGATTGATGTTTTTGACTGGGTGACCAGGGAGTTGGACCGAGGGAGAGCCCTTGATGTGGTATATTTAGATTTAAGTAAAGACTTTGACACCGTTCCTCACAGACGACTTCTAAACAAACTGAGCACCCTAGGGATGGACCCTAAAGTTACTACTTGGGTTAGAAATTAGTTGAGTGGGAGGCATTAAAGGGTACAGGTAAATGGAGCTCACTCTGAGGAGATGGAAGTTACCAGTGGTGTGCCCAAGGGATTTGTCCTTGGTCCGATTTTGTTTAACATCTTTGTTAGTGATGTAGCGGAAGGGCTGTAGGGTAATGTTTGCTCTTTGTGGATGATACCAAAATCTGCAATAGAGTAAACACCCAGGAAGGTATAGATAACATGAGGAGGGATCCAGCTCAACTTGAAGAATGGTCTAGAATTTGGCAGCTGGGATTTAATGTTAAAAAATGTAAGGTCATGCATTTTGGCTGCAGCAATCCAAAAGAGCAGTATAGTATAAGGGGTGAAGTACTTTTGTCCTCTAAAAAAGAGCGGGACCTAGGCATGGTCGTGTCAGATGATCTTAAAGTAGCTAAACAGGTAGAAAAGGTGACAGCAAAAGCTAGAAGGATGCTTGGGTGCATACGGAGAGGAATGACTAGCAGAAAAAAGGAGGTGATTGTGCCTCTGTATATGTCTTTGGTGTATAGTGTACAATTCTGGAGACCGCACCTTCAAAATGATATAAACAGGATGGAGTCAGTACAGAGGGTGGCTACCAAAATGGTTAGTGGTCTTCATTATAAAGCATATGAGCACAGTCTTTATTTTTATTTATTATTTTATTTGCAACGTTTTTATATACCGCCATTTCCCAAGATCAGTGGCGGTTTACATCGAACACAAGTCAAAATACAGAGAACAATGTGAAGATACAGAGAAACGATAAATAACTTTCAACAAATACGTGTAACTCTAAGCAACTTTGTACAGTTATGAAAGTTAAGAACTATTTACAGCTTTGACATAATTTACATATATACAGGTTTTAGATATCAGCTTAGGTAGGAATGTGGGTAGTAGTAAATTGAATAGAATACTAGATACAGACTATATTATGGAGGATGGGAAGTCATATCCATACCACAATCGATATTGGAATAATGTTGTGTGAAGAGGTGAGTTTTTAGTCTTCAGGATCTTAATATGTACACCTTAGAGGAAAGGTGGGATAGAGGTGATATGACTGAGACGTTTAAATACCTCCATGGCATAAATGCACAGGGGGAGAGCCTCTTTCGATTGAAGGCAAGTTCTGCTATGAGGGGACATGGGATGAGGGTGAAAGGGGACAGATTCAGGAATAATATGAGGAAATATTTCTTTACGGAAAGAGTGTTGGATCCGTGAAATAGTCTCCCAATGGAGGTGGTAGAGATGAGGATGGTATCTGATTTCAAAAAAGCATGGGACAAACACAGAGGATGTCTAAAGAAAAAAAAAGGGGGACTGTTGTAGTTGTTGATATGGAAGGACAGACTAGATAGGCCATGTCGTCTTTTTCTGTCGTCATTTTTCTGTGTTTCTATGTTTCTAATGAAGGAGAGAAGTGAAGTGACAGTAGTGGAGAGAGTCAATGGGGCCAATAGCATGAAGGTTTCTAAAGAGGATAGAGGAGGCTGGCCGAGATTGAGGTAGGGGGTCATGAAAAGTGAAGTTCTGCAGGTGATGGTCAGATGATGGAGGTACAGAAATTTGAGGGTAAGCAGAGAAGAAAACAAGGTTGAGGCAGTGGCTGTGCTGGTGAGTGGGGGCAGTAGAGCAAAGCTGGAGGTTAAATGAGGAGGTAAGGGAAAGAAGCTTAGAAGCATAGGGGTTATCAACATGAATGTTAAAATCCCTGAGAGTAAGGAAAGGGGAAGATGAATCCAAAAAGAAGGAAAGCCATGAGACAAAGTCAGTGAGAGGGGTAGAAATGGACTTGTCAGGGGGTTAATAAACCACAGCTATCCAGAAAGGTAGTGGAGTAAAAAGGCAGATGGAGTGGACTTCGAAGGAAGGAAGGAATGGAGTCAGACTGTGTCAAAAGGAGGGTTTGCAACTGGCAGGAATGAGTGAATAAAAACCCAACATTACCACCATGGCCAGGGGGACAACGTTTGTGGGAGAACTGGTAGCTTCCATGGCAGAGGCAGCAACTGAAGCTGAGTCCTCAGGGAGGAGCCAAGTCTCAGTGAGAGCAAGAAGATGAAGAGCATTAGAGATAGAGAGTTCATGAATGATTGCAAGCTTTTTTGAGATGGAATGTGAATTCCAAAAGGCGCAAGAAAAAGGGAGAAAGGAGGGGGAAAGTAGAGGGATATGAATACGATTTGAGGAGTTGTGTGTGGATCTGAACTGGAAGTGTGACCAAAGTCTGGTGTGACCAGGGTTGGGATTGATATCTCCAGATGATATCTCCAGAAACAGGAGTGTGGGGAGAGAGGAAACAATACAGCAGTAGCGAGGGTGAAGTTGTTTCAGAAAGAGAGGAGATATCTGAATGATAGGGAGAAAAAGACAAGATGGTGGGAGAAGTAATAGGAGGGAAGTCTTGAGGTTGTTGGTAAGAGGGGAGAAGATTAGGAAGTGTAGACAATAGGAAGAGAGCCATAATAAAATAAACCAAGAGGAGAGTAGATGTCAGGAGAAAATTATGCGCAGCGTTTTTTGGAAGAGATGGATTGAGAGAAATGAGCTCACAGCGAAGAACACTAGAAGTATTACCATCTGAACTGAGCGCAGTTTCGGCCAAATTTGGTTAAAAGCTTGCCGAATGTGATTCATCCCCTGAAGAACCTCGAAATATAGAGAGAAACGCAGAAATAACGTTACATGTGAGGCGTTGGGAGAATGAGACACGTTGTTTTCAATCAGAGCAAAGGCTTTTGAGAAGGACTGAAAACTGTCAAGTCAAAGGTTTTCCCGAACTACACAGAAATTGGGAAGTTAAGTACATGTTTTCACAGAGACTGTTCGTCTGTTTAAAAGCACAGTGGAGAGAGGGTGTCAATAATTAGAAAAAACACCAGGAGCCTGATGTCCAGCGGGTAGGACGCTTTGCGTTGAAGCTCCCGAGAGGCCTACTCAGAATCCTGATTTAATACCTATATAAATTTACTATTTCGCTCCGAGCTGACCGGGGCACCTCGGGGGGGATGGCGGCCCATAAACCAGCGCGCTTGGACTTCGGGTCTCCTTCTTCTTCTCACGGAAAACGCTCCAAAACAGAGGTGTCCTCCCCACAGAAGATGGTTCCATTTCGTGAAAACCCCGCAATGCACCTGGAGATTTTGGAGGAAATACGCGGCGTGAAGGAATTGGTGCAGTCCAATGGAGAAGCGCTCCGAGCCATGCGAGAAGACTTTGGAGTGCTCCAGGACCGACTTGAAGGTCTTTCATTACGGCAGGACAATATGGCGGGGGTCCTCGACTCGCACGAGGTGCGCTTGGGCAAACTGGACAAGGCTGAGCGCCAGATACAGAATCTTCAAAAGGAGTTGGAAGATAGCAATAATCGAGCCCGTCGCAACAATGTGAGGCTCCTCGGAATGCCGGAGGGGGTGGAAGCAGGAGATATAAGAGAATTCTTGCTCAAAACTCTTCCCTCCTTGCTGAAGATCACTTTTCACAGAGAACTGGAAATCGATCGAGCACACCGTGTTCCTGCCCGCATGGCGCTCAACCGCACGACCCCCCGGCCTATTATCTTTAGCTTGCTACGATATCAACAAGTGGAACAAATTTTACATGCTGCCCGAGCGAATCATCATTTGGAATTTGAAGGTCGTAAGGTCTCCTTCTTTCCTGATTTGGCAAAGCCTACCGTTGACCGTCGGAAGAAACTCCTGGCTCTTCGCCCTCGACTTCAACAGCTACAGGCTCGCTTTGGCCTGTTGTATCCAGCGAAGCTCCGAGTGACTCTCCACAACCAGACCAGGACGTTCGAGGATCCTGATCTACTATCAACATTTTTGGACTCCAAAGAAGCAGAGCAGATGCGCTAATCCCAAATCTTGGACTCTTATCTGCCGGCTCTGTCCGCCATTTTGAAGGGCCCGATGCGGCGGTCATAGCCCAGCACAGAAATAGCCTGGACTTTCTATCTTTCTCTGTATGACTTTTGTCTTTGGTCTCCTATCCCTTCATGATGTGTGCCTCGGTCGGATTCGGAGCACGTACAGTCCTACAGGTTATATGTTTTTTCAATTTCGGCCTTCTCTGGGGTTTCTCCCCGCAGACACATGGTCGCCAGTAATTTTGGGGTTTTGCTTCTCCTCTACCGTACTGCGGTTTTCTTTGTTAATGTGGGGCGCTTCATTGTATTATATTAGCTTATTTTTCCTATGTCATGTGTACAGCCAGATACAGTCAGTTTGAGGGACACAGTGAAATTATGTGTGCTATCATGCTCAGAATTTTAACTTTTCTGAATGGCCTTATGTAAAATCTTATTATTCATCGTCAAAGGCATTACTGGTCCACTCAAAGGAAAGAAAATCCTTAGCTATCTTAGCCACGAGCATGTTGATTTGGTGTTTCTTCAGGAAAACGCATTACACTCTGCTGAAACACTGAAACTCAATGCTAGGCCTCACATCGTAGCTGCCTATTCTCCCACCGTTTCCAAATGGTACGGGATAACCATTCTGGTTAAGAAGTCTTTGCACGCTACTGTACCTGATATTAGCGCTGACATGGAGGGTAGATGGGCCCGTGTACATCTTGAGGTTGGAGATAGTGAATTCACGTGTATTTGCACTATGCCCCGAATGTGGACAACCCTGCTTACTATGCAAGTTTTGCGCAGTTGGCCTCGGCCTCCGCCAATGCTCCATTAATACTTGGTGGCGATTTTACTCAAGTGTTCCCTCAATCTTTTCTTCTCATACAAGGTGCTCGTTGGTTGGAAGATCCAGTACCGAGCAGACCTGTGTGGCTAGATGTAGTAGCGGGCCTTTGCTCACCGATTCCTCTTACCTTACTCCCTGGTATGACTCTCCCATTAGACTCCCACTATCCACCAATGCTTTTCGACACTTTAGGTGCCTTTAATACTCCTATGCAACCTTTCGACTCCCGACTCTGGTCAGTGCAACTTCAGCATTGTATTCGGAGCACTAGAGTACTCCCGCCATCGGCACTCTCTGCATAAGGTTGATTGGAGACTTCCGATCTCTCGGTAGTTCACCGGGTGTGTAGCATCCAATTTTACTAAACCTTATGTAATGCTATCACTAGAGATACCTCTATAGCGCAGAAAGTATGGGAGAGAGAATTGCATGTGACTTCAACCTCGGAGCAATGGAGCCTTATCTGGAGCAGAGGGACACGGGTTCCCGACCCGCCTCACTCACTCAGACCCTCTTCTTTCTAGCCCACCGGTGTTTTTACACTCCTCACAGATTAGACAAATGGAACACTATTCAGGGTAATGGTTGCTGGACACGTCCTGCGGCCATTGGTTTATTACTTCATGTTATGCATGAATATCCCGCACTACAGTATTACTGGCGTCGGGTCTGGGGTCGTATTTAGTCTATATCGCACTCTCAGGAGTCCCTTTCTTGGAGGATAGTGGGACTTCGCCCAGTTGCGGGGATCCCCTCTCTCCCAAAACTGGCTTATCTCCTTTTGAACTTTATGCTTGGCATTGCTATTTCCCTAATTAAGTAATACTGGGAAATTAGTTCCCATCTGAGCCTCAATGTATGGTGGAATCATGCCTGTCTCTACAGTAAATATGAACAAATACCTCGTCTGTTCGCTTCCTCCGTTCAGACTCCTTCTCATTGGTCTCAATGGAAGATGCTCAATGAATATGTACATTTTGCTAAATGCTCTCATCTGACTGTCTAACTTTGTATATATCTCTGTCTCCTGATCATGCTGTATTGTGGATACTTTTTTGATCGTTTGATGTATAATCACTGTTAATTGGCAGCGCTCACATGCTGATACAAACGGGTAGAGAAGAAGCACCGGGGTGGGGGGTAATGGGTTTACTTTTCCTTATTGTATACTTGTTTTGTCTCTTTTGGTGTGTTGTTTCTTTTGTTTGTTGCAAAATGAAAATAAAAGTTTAAAAAAAAAAAGAAAAAACACCAGGAACCAGTCATTGATGCTATAGGCGTCGCTGGTGAATTTGAATTTTCACTTCCCAGAATATAGGCAGCCGACTGGTCTGAGACGGTTCCTAGGAGATTATTCAATCATTAAGTTTTGTGATATCACCCTCCCATATATTCTGTAACAGTGTGTTTATCTGGAGTGATTTTCGTAAAATTGTTGTACTATATTGCTCCATAAGAAGGACCCTATTCTTTTGTAAAATTACCTTCTCTCATAGCATCGTTAAGGGCTTCAGTAATTTCAGCATCAGGAACACTAGAAGGAATGTGTTCCCGTTTAGGTTTTAATACTGGATCAGAGTAGCCAATAGCTGCCATGGTCTTACTTTCTGATGTACGGTGGTGGGGAAACAGGCGCTGTGGGCGCTGGGTGAGGACCAGCCTGCATCCACAGAGAGATATGCCACAGATGTTCTAGCTGAGCTTTTCCACACATCATACCTTAATAATTGCATAAGAGAAATAAAATATGTAAAAAATAAAAATAAAAAATGGATTGGATAGGGGTTGCCATCAGTCCAAAAGATTAAAATTATATATATATATATATTTTAATCTTTTGGACTGATGGCAACCCCTATTCAATATATATACACAGGGTGGCCCAAAAAAAGTGAGAACATCTCGTAGCACATAAGTTATTTAAAAATTCAAAAAGACAGATGTAAATGATTGACCAATTTAAAAAGAAGATGGCGACCTGAAATTGTCGAAATAAAGATGTTATATAGCTAAAAAAGGTAAATAAATAAACTATTTAAGCTTTTAATTTACAAGATGTTCTCACTTTTTTTGGGCCACCCTGTGTATATATACGTATATAGGGACAATTGCATGCTATATGTTCATGTTAGTCACTCTCATCTCCTGTCATGGCCTACTTAATTTGTCAGGCAGTGTATGCATGTATGTTCCACTAACTGTCTGCTTATTAGAGTACCTAATGCAAATATGTGGGAAAGCTGCTTTAGGGCAATGTGACCCATAGGGTTTCTAGGATTTCTGGCACACAATTAATCGAATGACAGCAGCATTATGGATCTCACATTACCTAAAAAGACCCAGGACAGGGATTCAGTGATACTGGGGCACAGTCCAAGCTTGTCAGATGATTTGACAGAAAAGTCTTACATATGAGGATCCCTAACCATCATACATTCTTTATATACTGTGATCAGCAATTTGGCAATGTCCTCTGCATTAACATTAATTCCTATCACACTATCAATGGCCTTCACATCTAGATTTGTACAATCCTTTTCCATTTTTCCCTTCCATGGTCATTACACATCACACCTGTATTAGATAGCATTTCCTACTGTGGGCCATATATATATAGGAGTGAAGGAGTGGCCTAGTGGTTGGGGCAAGGTACTTCAGGCTGGAAGGTCGGGGGTTGAAATCCCACTAGAGGACAGCAACCTTGGGCCAGAAGGACTGGGGTTTCTAGTCCCACAGGTGCTCCTTGTGGTCTTGGGCAAGCCACTTAACCCTCCATAGCCCATGTTCCCTGTAAATAGTTATCTCCAAGTTATAATGCCCTGTTCAATGTAATTTCAGTTTGTTCAATGTAAACTGCACTGATGCAGAATAGCGCAGTATATAAGAGAATGTAAATAAATAAATATATATATAGTACACATGGGCATCAGGGATGTCCTAATGAAATTTCCCACCCTTGGCAGACCTTCAGTAGAGACCCCTGCACATCATCTCACCTCAGAGGAGGGGCATAATAGCAATTGTTCAATGGAACAGATATACCAATGGATGCCTTGTGGGGCTACAGGGCTTTGAATTTCCAGCACAGAGCACCATGATCTGTGATCCACATAGACTCCCCTCCCAAGCCAAAGTATTGTCAATCACTATCAGCTTCATTCATGCCAACAGCTTCAATATGCTACATGCATTTGTCCTCAGGGCCCACCTCTCCCAACCCCTGGCCTTCATGCACAACCTCCAGCCCCCTCTGACAGGATATTCTTTTGGAGGGGCATCAGCATCAGGCCATGAGGGCACCTGCATGCAACAGTATTGATCCAGTTGCAATGATGGAAAAGCTGGCGCTCAAAAAACATTTTTCTTAGAGTCATGACTTACTCTGTAGTCCTACCTAGTCATGTGGTTTCACTAATGGGTAGGCCAGCCCTGCTTGGCATTGTTGAATCTTGAACTTTGTGATAAGGAAGCTTATCATAGCTCAGGAAGGGGCTATAGAAAAGGTGAAGTGTCTCTGAACAAGCAACCTGTCAGTGCTGGTAGAAATGAGAAAACAGAATTTTGCCATAAAAGACTACCAGTCCCAGAATGCACCAGGTTTCCATCAGCCATGAGAGGAGCTGAAGTGAGAAAACGTGTGTTCAATCAAAAGGGCTATGAGGTAATCCCCAAACACTCATTGAAAAGGGCAGGGCTTGATTCAGCACAGCTGCGCTGTGCTAGGATGGAACACTCATCTCAAAGGGCAAGGCCTGATTCAGCACAGCTGCGCTGTATTAGGGAGGAGCACTCATCTAAGCAGAATAAGAGTAGAGTTATTCTACAGATGACCATCTTCATGATCACCTTGGATATCCAGAGAATTGTCCTCAGTATCCTGAGAATCAGCTTGAGTTTGATCATCAGTTTCATCTGAAGGATCATCAGAAGCAGAAGCCAAACCGGACGGACAGAGAGGGAAAGAGACCCTTTGGAAGAAGGAAGAGAAAAGCCTTTGAGAGGTCTAGAAGAGTCCAAAGCAGTACGTATACTGGGAGGTATTCCAAGGGCCAGCATACACCATTGGACTGGGGAAAGCCAGAGGAATGGTGCTGCAGAGCTAGGAATCACCAGAGGCTACCTGTGAGGGAGACGGCTGCACGTGGAAGGGACCCTAAGACCTGTGCCAGAAGGTATGTGAAGAGAGATCCAGTGTCCAGGGATCTGGATTGGAAGGCTGGACATAAGAACTGGACTACATACTGGCCAGGCTATATAGAGAGGAACTCTAGCAGCAATGGAAGCTCAGGTATGAACACTGATCTATGCCCTAGCTATAACCTTGAAAGACAGCAGGGAAACAAGTATTCTCCTGAAAATGCTCCATTGAGAGATTCATCTGTGCCAATCCATGATATTGAACCCATGCTTGTTGAACAAGGGGGAATAATAGCAGATGAGGATCCTGTTTATATGGACTGCTCTCTATCTAAACTCCGTTGGTAACTTTCTGTTATAAAGTACAGCAACCATCACAAAGAAATACAAATTTGTTCTTTAATCTACTCAGAAAAGCTCCTGAAGCAGGATTTGACCACACAGTGGAAGGCAAGCCAGCTAAGGGGTTTCAGCTGGTAACTGCTAGCAATTAAGCCTTACCTAATTGCTTGTGAGCTAGGAGAGAATCACTTCTGTATCTATGTGGGAAGTAATCAGAAGTTAACCTGAAAAGAACAGTTTGTTTCTTGCTTTGTGGCTTTTCATTGTTGTTTTCCTGATTTTGACTTTGTTTTTCCAAGTTAACACTGAAAGCAAGTAACCTAATTTATGTGCTACCAAGCATATCTGTGTTGGGAGAAATAACCCCATAAATAAATATCTTATTGGCTTTACCCAAGAGCACAACTAAATTATTGTCAGCAGCTGTGTTTGGTGTGAATGAACTACATTGCCCACAATACCTTCAAATCATATAGATATATGCACTTGACAAGACTGTGAAGATTCTCACCCAGACAGCCGTCTGACAACTTCCAACCTTGGGTGCATGAGGGAGTTCCATTGGAACAGTGGTAGCAGAAAAGCTAGTTCATGGGTATTAAAGCATGACACTGGACAAAGATATTAAATCACGCTGTGGAGCTAGGACAACAGTCTTCATTTCATGAGCACAGCCTGTGTTGACTCATCATGGGCTGCAGCATACAGTTGTCTAATTTTGATCGCTGATAGTTTGACGGAACACATTGGCCCTGATTGTAAATGTTCTCTGTGCAGTGACTGGCTTCTTACAACCCTCAGCAGGCAATATGCATGTCATCGTTCACATTCATGATTTCCTATGCATTTGACTGATCCTCTCAGACATCCAGTACAAACATTTGAGTTTGCTCATCCCATACTGATGGTATTTGGCCATCTTGCCTTAATACAAGGGTTCAGACCCGTATCCCAGCTTCTCTCTCCCCAAACTCTAACCCAGACAAACCACAGCATATCACAGCAGGCCAAGCTCCTATATTTTAGGGAGGTATGACAAATTTGCAGCTGCTGTCATGCCATCTGCAGGGGCTGCGGTGCTATATCACACCACAGCTATATCAGGGACAGAGGCTGGGTTAAATTCTGTCATGCAACAGTCCACTTTAGTGCCATTCATGCTCTCATAGCTTGGATCAACATTATGCCTGAGCAACCCTAAGGTTAGTACACATGTCAGTACTACAGATGCTCCTGCTCACCCAGATATTATCTTGGAAGGATTCGGGTGTTGAGCAGTTTCTGACTGCCACATTGGATGAGGATGAAGGGGGATAGACTCAAAGGTAATATGCAGACATATTTCCTTACAAAAAGAGTGGGACTTGCATGGAATAGTCTCCCAGTGGGGGTGGTAGAGAGAAGGACAGTATCTGGATTCCAACAAGCATGGGACAACCCCAGAGAATCTGTAATAGCAAGAAGGTAACTATTATAGTTCAAATTTATTTATTTATTTTATTTATTTATTTAACAGTTATTTATATACCGCTCTTTCCCTAGTATCAAGTGCGGTTTACATGGAACAGTAGGTTAATTGGTATGTAATATACCAAGTCAGTTTACATAGAACAGATAATTATAATTTACAAGGAATGTTGTAACATTAAAGATATAACATATTAGAACATATATACATTGTTAGTTTAAATCTATAATCATCATGTGAATGAGAGTGTGGTATGGTTAATAGTGTATTAGTGATATTTATTTTGAAAATAGAGTATGTAATAATAATGTATAAATGTTAGCCTGTATCTATTTGAGTATTCTGTTCTGAGGGTGTATTGTAATGTAATATGAATAAGTGAGTTTTTAATTTTTTTCTAAATTCCTTTATGTCAGACAGCAGGCGAATGTTGTCAGGTAGATTGTTCCAAAGAATTGGAGCAGAGTGTGAGAAAGCTCTCTTATTTGTTTGTTTTCTGGCTTTTGTGAAATCTTTTGGTATTGTTAAGGTATTTAAGTTTCTGCTTCTTTGAGATCGTTTATCGATGTCTATATTAATCAGTGTATTGAGTGCCGATGGTGCAAGATTATTTATAAGTTTAAATGTAGTGACAAGAATTTTATATTTGATTCGGGAGTAAATAGGTAGCCAATGAAGTTCAGCCAAAATTGGTGTAACATGTTCAAGTGGGCTTATATTCATAATCATCCTAGCAGCTATGTTCTGAGTTATTTGTATCTTTTTAATATTTTGTTTTGAAATGCCATTAAGTATTGTGTTTGCAAAATCAAAATGTGGGGTGATGATAGCATGAATTATATTAATAAAGTCTTGTAGATGAATCAATGGTCTTAATTGTCTTAATGGGCAGACTAGATAGGCCATGTGGTAATCTTCTATCATCAGGTTTGTATGCTTCTATTATTTCCTATGCACCCCGTGCACCTATTGACAAACATACATAGTGCAGCTGGCTTACAAGGGAGGCTATATTACAGCATACTGCATCTGTGACACACCCATCAACATATATCCTTCACTGGCACATAGGCACTGCATTGCCGTGACATGGAATTCATCCTTTTCTTGTGCCATTGTAATTCATGGAACAAAGGTAGGTGCTCCACGTGAGAGGGATGATATCATAATGATCATAAATGATTCTTCCTTGAAATTTAGAAGGCATATTGTTTAGGTGTGATGCTTACACTCACATACATATGCATGTTTCATTATGACATGGAAAACAACAGTTCCCCCAGTCTTGAGAGATTTTATTTAGGGCTCTTTCACATTGCCACATAACATACATACATCCCTGTTATGTTGCCACATTCATTGTTGCTCATATCCATCCACATATGACCATCTGCTTCAGTCATGTCCAGCTCTGTTAGCTGCTACACCATGTACAACGCAGTTAGCTTCTTACCATAACTACCCATCACTCACATCTATCATGAGCATACTACGCACAGCAGCACTCCTGCACTGTCATGCCTTTCACGGACATATCAGAACCCTGGAGCCTCCTTGTAGGCATACTTACAAATCATCCGAGACCACACACTGACATCAGGGCACATTCATAGACTACCAATCATTTTGACAGTATCACTGGCTGCAACGTTATTCTCCCACGTACTGTGTGACATGTAAAAATCATTTGGGTCATTGAGGTTCATCTCCTCTTATCTTTCCTTCCATGCAGCCCGGGCCTGCCCTAGAGTTGGTTCAGAGTGTTGGTGCCAGGAGAGGCTCAAGGCGATCTGCTGCCTGAGGCAAGGGATGAAATGCCTCCCCCCCCCCCCCCTCCCGGAGCATGGGGCAGGGCTTCCTCAAATTTCCAGTCGGAGACCCAACCAAATCAAAAAGACAATTTGATAATGTGGAGGAAATCAATCTACTATTCATATCTTAGAGAAGCAACAGTAATAAATAACTTCCAGAACCTCAAATATTCTAATTAATAGTCATGAGATCTCTAATCTTGCAAAAGCAAAACATATGGAGAATATTTGAAAATACTTAGCTAGCACTTGTATAAAGCAGACTCCGGCCACGATGGAAAGTTTGATGCATCCCAATGTTGATGAATGTTTATGGCACGCTGCCTCAAGGGTACCTTAAAATACATAAACAAGCAATTAAACTCTATATTCAACTGCAGAAGACAGGCACTTACATACAGTATCTATAGGCTGTCAAGTTTGCTAATACATCCCTGGAACAGTGTCCTCAGATAAACGAGTTGCATCCATGCCATGCAGTTCACTATTAGAGCATTTCAGCACACTTTTGTAGAAGGACATCAGGTGCAATAGCTGAAATTTTGCACTGTTGTATCAGAACTCAAACATCCTGCAGTGTTCTCTGTGCTGCGAGAATTATTCAAAGTGAATTTTTATGGAAAGACCTTTCTGTCAATGGCACTGGCACATCTTCACAAAGTCAGATGAGTGCTTTCTATAGTTTCTGTGCTGTGAGAATCTGAATTCATTCCTGAACAGAGAGTTTAGGCTGGTTCATTCTTGAGTGAATAGTATCAAAAACAACATTCCAGGGTCAGAGAAGAGCAGGAATGGTTTTCATTTGATTTAATTTAGAGAAGCTATTTTCTATACTTGCAAGCATTACTGAAAGTATCAGAAATGTGCAGCACAGCAGACGCATTTGGAAATATGGTAAATGGGTTTCTTTAGCATGTCTCCACAACATATTTTGTCATGGATAAGCAGACAGACCAGATAGACCATATGGTCTTTGTAACTGCTCCCAGACGACATGCGTGCGACTGCGGACATTAAAGACTTCAGAAAGAAATTGAAAACTCTTCTCTATACAAACCACTTGGGATACATCACTTAACCACCTGAATAACGACAAGATCCAATCGATCATTTGTGGACTCCCAGCCATGGACCAACAACTCATTTAACACTATGCACTAAAATTGTATATAGTTATGTCATACACACATGACACTGTACATAGTTAATCCTGTTACCTCCCACTTCTCCCACTCCCCTGTTTAAGCATTCTTGTATACTGGTTAAATGTTCTATGTTTAATGTTGAGTTGCAGTGTAAACTGCTTTGATTGAAGGATAAAGTGGTATAGAAAATGGTTAAATAAATAAATAAATAAAAATAAATGACTGTTCCAATCAGTAAAAGGTGACCTGGCAAGAGAGAGCAGATTAAGATTTTGGGGAAAATGCATACTGGATGAAGTACCCCCAGACCTGGGACAGCAGGTGTTGTCTTGTGCCTATAGCAGCTACCTTCTCTTTGGGTTGAGCCGCCAGATCTTAGCTGCACACCTGCAAGGCCCGGCAAGAGGAGCGCAATCACAATCTGCCTTTTGTGGTAAGAATTTACTGGCAACACCAATCAGATGAGTACTTTCCATGCCTTCTGGGCTGCAAACATCCAAATTGATTCTTTCAAATTCCAAGGGTTGTGCTAGATCCATGCTCAATTGATATTGTTGCAAGTCCAACTAGTCGTTTTTGGGTCATGGTAGAATGCAGATATGTTTTTATCAGCTTTAGTTTTGAGATGCTGCACTCTCCACTTGCAACTGTTACTGGAAGTGTCAAAAGTATGCGCAGGGCTGTGGAAGCATTTGGAAATATAGTAGAGATTTTTTTTGATTATGTGTACCCTAGAACATCCTTTGGTGAAGAGTGTGCTACCACATGTCTAGAAAGAGTACTCAGTTCTTCATATAAATCTATTGAATTAATGTTATGCACTTCACCATTAGAGAGCACTTTCTCAAGTTCAGCACACTTTTATTGGAGGACATTAGGTGCCATATTTTGAGGTTTTGGAATGATGTATAGGATCTCAAACATTCTGCAGTGTTCTCTCAGCTGTGAGAAGACATTTACATTGCATTGTCGTTTTGTGTCTACGAAAGGGGCTTTTGTCTTTTATTAATCAAAGGGAGTATTTTAATGGAAAATCTTTTCTGGCAATGTCACATACCCACAAAGTCAGATGAGTGCTTTCCCTAGCTTCTGAGCTCCGAGGATCTGAAGTCATTCCTTAAGATCGAGGGTTTGGGCTGGCACATGATTGATACTGTTCAAAGACCAAATATCCATTCCAGAGTCAAAGCGCAGCAGAAATGTTTTCATTTGACTTACAGAAGCTACTTTCTCCAGCATGAGACATATGTACAGGATGGCAGACCTTTGGAAATATGGTAAATAATTTTCTTTAGCATATATTCCACAACATTCTTTGTCATGGAATGATGCATTTGGCAGGATAAGCAGACTAGATAGGCCTATGGTCTTTGTAAATGTTCTCTCTTGCTGGGTCATCTTTTACTGACTAAAGCAGATTAAGATTTTGTGGAAAATGCCTACTGGATGAAGTACCTCCAGACCTGGGACAGCAAGTGTTGTCTTCTGCCTATAGCAGCTACCTTCCCTTTGGGTTGAGCTCTCCAGTGCTGGCAGCTGCCAGGTCTTAGCTGTATACCTACAGGGCCTGGCAAGAGGAACACAATCACAATCTGCCTTTTGTGGTGAGAATTTACTGGCAACACCAAAGTCAGATGAGTACTTTCTGTGACTTCTGGGCTGCAAACATCCAAATTGATTCCTTAAAGTCTAAGGTTTTTCCATGCCTTCTGGGCTGCAGAGATCCTGGCAATACCATCTGCTTAAACACAATCTGCCTTTACTGCCTCTACACAACTTTCCCCCCTTGTAATGCTCAGGGGTTTCAATGTAAGATGTGATGTTCCCAGATGGTGTTTATCATAGCTGTCCTCTCATATCAGCAAAGTTAATGTCCATGTCTAACTTTTGAAGCAGCACATCTATCATCCCAGCTCCTGTGCTGTCATCTGTGTCAATAAAATTCCAGGAAATGTTCTGACAGTTACCACAGATGTTTCATTTATTAAAAGTTTTTCTGCTGTAACAAAATGTACTATTAAAGTCATTTGTCCAGTATGACTGATGTCAGGGGTGCAGTCTAGAATAATAGAGTAATATTCTGAAGACTCTTTCCAGTGCAAGAACACTCTATAGTGATGTGGTGCCTTATCATGATTTGCCAGTGTTCAAGCCATAAGAACATAAGATATGCCATACTGGGTCAGACTAAGGTCCATCAAGCCTAATAACCTGTTTCCAACAGTGGCCAATCTATGTCCCAAGTACCTAGGAGTTTCACAAGGAGACACAGGTTCCACAATGCTTGTATTGGGACAAGCAGCGGATTTACCTGGTTCCCTTTAATAATAGCACAGGTCTGCAAAAATTTTTTTTTTGAGAGCTGTTTTGTTTATTCCACATAATCTTTATGTTTTTTGGAGCGCTGAATCCGAAAATGACCTCCATTTTGTCATAGGACATCACGTTTCCTGACAATTTAGGTAACTATGTTAAATAAGGCAATACCTCAAAATAAATGGAAATAGACTTATAAAATTAAAGTTTTATTACAATATTTTCATGAAAATCCTTTTTTGAACTGAAATGAGCTCACCTACACACACTAAACTTGATTCTTCTTCCTTGTGAGGCTCCTCTTGGTGCATTTACGCTTGTGATTAGTATCTGGAATGTCTCTCTGAAGCATCCAACAGTAGTCTGCCATCATTGTAATGCTCCATTTTCCCTGGTATCTCCTTTCCCTCTCTTTAAGGTCTTGGTGGAATTGTTCACCTTGTTCCTCACTCACAGCTCCCAAATTTTCAGGAAAGTAGTCAAGGTGGGACTGGAGGAAATGCACTTTCAAACTCATCAGGCAACCTAAAGCTTGAAATGCTTTCAGCATTCGTCTGACGATCTTTTTGTAGTGAGGATCTTTGTTATTGCCTAAAACTTTCTGTACGACTTCTTTAAATGCAATCCACCCTTCTTTTTGAGGATCCGTCATGGTATTGACAAACTCTTGATCAACTATAAGCCTTCTAATGTCTGGTCCGACGAACACACCTTCCTTCAATTTTGCCTCCGACAGGCCTGGAAACTTGGTGACCAAGTATTTGAAGCATTCTCCATCTATTGGAAGTGATTTTACGAATTGCTTCATCAATCCCAATTTTATGTGGAGAGGTGGTAGAAGAACTTTATGGGAAGGTACCAAAATTTCTCGGAGGACATTTTTTTCACCGACTGTTAGCACCCTCGGCTGCCAACTCTTCTTGGTCCAGTGATTTTGTCAGTCTCGACTGTCCCAAAGACACAGAAAACAAGGATATTTGGTATACCCAGCTTGTTGCCCGAGCAGCATGCACAAGACCTTCAAGTCCCCACACACTTTCCAACCATGGTCTTCATATTTAAGTTTACGAAGAACCAATTCCAAGTTCTCGTAGGTTTCCTTCAAGTGTACGGAATGACCTACAGGTATGGAAGCGTAAAAACCATTGTGGAGTAAAACTGCTTTGAGACTTCTTTTTGAAGAATCTATAAAAAGACGCCATTGCTCTGAATCATATTGGATTTTTAATTGACCCATCAGACCTTCGACATCGATGCAATAAACCAACTTGTCTTCCTAGGCGAAGTAAGGAACAAACTCCTTTTCATGATGTCTGAACCATGAAGATGACACTCCTGGCGATAAATTTCTGCTTTTCAGCCTTGATCTGAGTAACTCAGCAGCATCTTTGGGAAGATTCAAGTCTCTTACCAAATCATTCATCTCCTCCTGAAAAAACAATTTTGGTCTTGTATCATCTTCAAAGTCAGAACTTGATTGGTCATCTGGTTCAGGTATGACTTCACCTTCATTGGAGCTAGGTATCTCTTCCAAGGTAGCAGGGGGCTTGGGTACTTGTATATCTGTGCCATGGGGGATGGGACGAATTGCCGAGTGAAGATTGGGGTATGAAATGGAATGCTTCCATTTGGAATTAAACCCTTTCACATCGCATGAACAAAAGTAACAGTCATCACTATGGTTCTTTTGCTCTCGCCATACCATAGGAATCCCATAACGGAAAGATTTTTCTTACCCTTGAACCAGTTTCGGAGGTCCTCAACACACCGTTTGCACACTTTATGAGGCGCCCAGACTTTATCTTGATCTCCAATTTTTAGTCCAGAGTTTGCAAAGTATACTTTTTTCACAAAGCCTGTAATATTCTGCTGTTGCTTCAACACTGTATATTCACCACAGATGAAACAGAAACTGTCTGGCGAATTAATACACTTTCGCGGAGCCATAACATAATGGTTGAAGAATGACAAGCTAACACGAATTGCGATGAAAAAGTGTGAACAGCCTAGAACCAAGAACCTGATGATTCATGCACAAGTGTGGCATGCAGGAAAGAGCAGCTCTGTGTCTGTACACGAGACGTCACAGTGCTGGCCACGCCCCCCTGCACTGACCGGAGCTGCTGCTATCTGCCCTGTGTCTCCCTCCCACTGGATTCTTCAGGAAAGATTAACCCCTTCTACCATTAGAAGCACGGACTTAAAACTTGCTTAGCTTATGTATATATTACTGACCATCAGATTTACAGTGCTATATTTTTTTTACATAACTTGGACAACCCCTTTAAGGTTTTTTTTGGCATTTTATATCTTAAATGCACTTATGTGAATTAATTAATAGTAATTTGAATTAATTAATAGTAATTTGAAAAAGTTTGATAAATTTGAAGACAATTTTGCATGTTGTGGCAAATCATGACGTCTAGGAGTTTTTTCAATATTTTATTTGTTTTCAGCATACCAAAATACATGGAAATTAGATGAAAATAATCAAACAGCTTTTTAGTTGCAGACCTGTGTAGTTTATGGACCTTTCCTCCAGGAACATGTCCAAACCTTATTTTAAACCCAGCCACACTAACAGCTTTTACTACATTCTCTGGTAACGAATTCCAGAATTTGATTACGCATTGAGTAAAAAAATATTTTCTTGTATTAGTCCCATATGAATTACATTGTAGCTTCATTGCATGTCCCCTAGTCTTTCTACATATTGATGATATAAGCAATCGATCTATGTTTACCCATTCAACTCCATTCACTAATTTATCGACTTTTATCATATCTCCCCTCAGCCGTCTCTTTTCCAGGTCCTTACATGCCTGGTTTTAACAGCCTTTAAGGTTGGCTTTTACCCGGGGAAGTACATAGCTGAGGTGTTTTTACTGTGAATTATTATTATTTAATTTTTATACAGTAGTGGCATTAACCACACTTTTTTTGCTTTTTTTCAAGATTTTTATTTTCTATTTTAGATAAACCAAACCAAATAACTAAAGAAATGAAAGAAAGAAAAAAAAATGAAAAAATACCTACAATTTGCAGGAAGCCCTGTTCAGTTCCCACCTTCCTACATTTCATTTATTTACATTCTCTTATATACTGTGCTATTCTGCATCAGTGTGGTTTATATTGAACAAACTGAAATTACATTGAACAAGGCATTATAACTTGGAGATAACTATTTTACAGGGAACATGGACTATGAAGTGTTAAGTGGCTTGCCCAAGACCACAAGGAGCACCTGTGGGACTAGAAACCCCAGTCCTTCTGGCCCAAGGTTGCTGTCCTCTAGTGGGATTTGAACTCCTGACCTTCTGGCCTGAAGTACCTTGTCCCAACCACTAGGCCACTCCTCCACTCTGCAATAGTACCACAATACCACCAATAGAGGTCAGAGCAATTGTTTTGAACCTGGAACTCTGATGAAGATTGGAGCAACTGAGAATTGCTCCTGATCCCGCCTAGATATCAGGGACCCTGGTAAGAGTGTGTTTGTCGGTGAGGGGGGATGTCAATAGAGGTCCAAGGTATAGGGGCTATCTAGTTTGGATGTCAGAGTGCTGGGGGGATCAGGGTTAGGGATGTATTTATGGATATCAAGGATGTCAGGGGGTTCAGGGTGGGGGTGTTTATGGATATCGGGCATGTTGGGGATTGGGGTTGGAGGTGTCTTTATGGATATCAAGGGTGCTGGGGGATATGGGGTGGGGGTGTCCTTTATGAATGGTGGGGGTGACAGAGGCAATAGGTGAGGCAGTGGTCTTTTAAGAGTGTTAAGAAATGGGTCAGGGTGTTGGGGCAGAGGAATTGTCAGTAAAGGATGAAGGGAAGGTGTGGAGAGTACAATCAATTTGGTCCAAGCACTGGCCATAATTAAGGGACCCGTTTACTTCAGCATTGCTGATAGCATGGCTGCAACTGCACCATCAACAATGCACTTTTAGCATGTGGTAAATGTCTGCATTGCATGGGATCCTTTGGCGCAGATGCCGGCCATGCACCCCAAACCTACCACATAGGCTTTGCTCTTACTGCACCTTAATTTTTGCATGTTTGTAAAACCGTGCACTGTCAAGCGGAGTTAAGATGGCAACACCGCAGGAGGCTCTTGCTTGAGCTGCTCTGCATCTTTATGTTTTCTAGCTTACCTATGGCTCCTAAACAATGGGGGAAAAGCCAAGTCAAGTCAGCCTGCTTCCTCTACTGCGGATCAGCAAAAAATCAATGCTCTGGAGACAGAAACAGCCATGAAGGATAGATCAGCTGTGCAGGCTTCCGTTGGGGGGGACGCCTGTGCTCGAGCAAGTGTCAGCTCTTGACCCGTGACTGCATCTAAATGGTTCCCATTAGGCTTGGAGCAGTCGGTGATGGAACAGGTGTGACTGCCAGGGACCCCACCTCATGTTCGACGCCAGTTGCCTCTGGCTCTAAACGAGCTGCCAGTGTCGGTTTGGATCTTGGGAACAACCTTCCCCAGTTTAGGAAAGCTCTGAAGCACCATCTGTTCCTTCAGTACTTTACCAACTCAAATGATATCTCGCAGCCACCCACACTCTATGTCCAACCAGCACCTCCAGAGTACCCACCCATCACTCCATTCAGATCACCGAGTGAACCCCCCCCCCTCTGTAACCACCTCCCTGTGGATACCAGACACTAACTTAGATAACGACGAGCTGTCCACTACCCTACAACACACAACTGGCATGTATATAGTCTCTTTGTTGTTTGACCTGTATATATCGCCGAGAGCCATGTAGAACCAACCTGTACATAGTTTACCTGTTAGCCCTGTTTAAACACCCTGTTTATTGTAAGTCCAATGTAGATCCTCTACACTGCACAAATATGTTTCCTGTGAACCGCACTGATGATTAATAGCGCGGTATAGAAAAAAAAACGTTAAATAAATAAATAAATAAGGTGGGGGCTGTTGCGGGTCCTTGAACCTTCGGTCCCAATACAGGAGATGAGAAGTCAGACGGAAGTCCTCTCTGTTTGTACAATGAGTGAAGTTCCATTGAAGATATCGTTACAGTCTATTTTGGCTATGCTGGGTAAGTTAGATGGAACTGTTGCCAAATGTTCTCTGGACATTTCAACTTTAGTTCAAACTGTTGGATAAGTTTCCTCTCAGCAAGAGACTCTGGCTAAAGAGACTCAAGAAAATCTTTCTACAATGGGAAGGAAGATTCCAAGGAAATAATTGATCAATTAGTAAAAGATAAAGTGTTGATTCATCAAAAATTAGAGCAATTTGAAAATAAGCTGTGTGTTTTAAATTTTCCCAATGTAGCAAATATGTCACCTTTGTAAACATTTAAAAAATATTTACAGGAAGTATTACAGGTACTCGAGAGTGCTTTACCACCGGTAAAAAAAGATCTACTTTCTTCCTCGGGGGAAGACTTCCCAAGTTCCGTCTAGAGAACCTGGTGATCTTCAAAATCTGAGTAACTTCTTGGAAATGTCTTTAATTGAGGTAAAGGAGAAAGCAACCTTATTGATAAACTTTGTTTTTGAATGGGACTTATCCAGAATCTTATCTCTTTTCTCTGGGACGTACAGTCCCGCTATTTGCCTCCCAGAATGACCACCCTAATTAACACAGGTAAAGTTAAGTAGCACATATTAAAATGTTTTAATGCCTGTTAAAAGTGTTTTATTAAAATGAATGCATGAACCGAACTGAAAAAAAGGAACATCTGACAATTGGTCAAAACCCCCAAATGGATTGAAAACAAGCCACAAATTTTTATTTTCTGTACATCCCTATAAGATATCAGGATATGTTTCCAAAGTGTGAGCTTTCATTTACTAAATGAGAACCTTTGAAATGAATCCCGTATCCCATCAATCATTCATTGATATTTCACTATAAGATGTTTAGAAAGGATAGTCTTGGAGCTTACAATCTGGTGAAGACATAAAAACCAGATAACAATAAAAGGTTTCAGGAACTTAGCATGCTACGAGTATAAAATCGAGAAGATCATGATCAGAGATACAGGATATAAGGGGTTTTTTTAAAGGAAAGGTTGAAGTTTGTATTACTACCCTTATAAACACACTGGATAATATCAAACTGTTGGTGTCATGTGATAATAGTCATTGCCTGACTGAGTGCATGCATAGCGGCAGAGCCAGCTGGATATATTTAATGCATCCACTCTTCATCGTTGTCTACTGGATACAAGTGATATGCAGTCAGTTCTCATGTAAATGAGAAGGAACTTTAGTTCACATAATTCCATTTGATTGTTGGGATTAGCAAGCATTGTTGATGTGCCAATTGTTTTAGTTAAAGGCACATTTTACAAAGGGCATCCATGTGCATTCTGGGATGTCCAAGCCAGAATGTCTGGAAAAAAAGCAGGCACTTCCACGTTCAGGCACAATTTCACCAATGTGCCGTTATGGACATCCTAGAAAACGTTTCTGAGATCAAGTGGGACATCTAAGTCCATTGCACCACCTCCCCCACACCCCTTGCCTACTTGAATATTCCTGCATAAGAGAGGTCTGTTAAAGGGCCATTTGTAAAAAGGGTTTGGGGATGTCTCTCTGATTTAGACATCCACATGCACATGTTCAGACTTCCAAATCACAACTAAGGCTTTTAAAATGACCCTCTGGAGTGTAAGAATAAATGGAATGTTGAATTTAGACTAAGATGAAAAGTTTGGTACAGCATGTACTAAATCTGTTTGTATTCTTTTCTCTGTGACCTAGGAACCCTTTCCACTGCATTCAGGGCTGGTGCTAGGATTTCTCCTCCCTCATTACCCGATGACCCATGACTGCACCTACAATACTGTTTTTGATAACACCTTAATTTTTGATGTTTCTTTCATGTTTTGCTCTTTTATTTGTCTCCCCTCTGTCCCCATCACTGTAATTGGGAACAGGAGGTGCCAAACAGGTAGCAATCAGGGACACAGCTGTAAAATAGGAGACGATCCCTGAATATTAGGGGCATCTGGTATGCTTGCCCCCACCCCCACCATGTTTACCTTGCTTGTTGTGTTGTGCTGGACCTGACTTCACCAGTAATTGCAAAAGGGTCCAGAGGTTTATAAAAGGTAAGAAGACCAGCAACTGGGTGTTCATTGTGACCTCCCTTAAGTACAGGCCTTGTCTCTTGTATAATTCCACATTGATTTCTGAGTGTCCAGGCAGCAGTTATGTCTTCATGTGGTTTCTATGTGTGCTGCTGTGGTATGTACTGTGTTGTTCTCAAATGTTTGGGAGCGCCACAGTAAAAGCTTTGTAGATGGCATACCCCTTGATTATGACTCCGTCTATTATGCTACTGTGTGTACTGAATGAGTTTCCAGTGAACTTTGGGTGTGGTCAGCAGCTGTGTTCAGTAAATGCACCTGCTATTACCATGTGAAGTCTTGTTTACAAACTCCTACTTTTCTTATCATGTGATTCTTTACTATTTTGTGGATCCCACTTTTCTCGCTTAACTGTACTATTCATAGTTGATACTGTTCTGCCTTTCCTTGCCTCACTTTTTCTTCCTGTTTTGTAATATGTTCTGAGGACTATATAGCACTTGTTGCCAGCAACACCACCCTGGGAGAGTCTAAGTTGCTCATTTGAAGCTAAGCAGCATTGGCCCTGTCTCATAAATGGAGGGGAGACCACCAAGGAAGACTGAGTGCTGTGGGCTGCAGAAGGCAATGACAAACCACTGCAGTATTCTGCCAAGAATGTCATGGTTACTGTGGTGGAGCTGTGATTGCTTAGGTATGTAGTAAATGGCTCATTTACTACTACTACCAAACAACTATGTCTTTAGAGGGCCTAAAGCTCACTTTTGACACCAGTAGAAACATGCAAACTCTGGGGCAGTGATTCCTGTCTTGGGGGACTCCCAGCAAGTCAGGTTTTCAGGACATCTGCAATTGATATGTATGAGATACATATGCCTGCCCTGCTTACATTACACAGAAATATATCTCACGCATATTCATGGTAGATAATCATTCATTTTACCCATTGCCAATCCTCTGCAAGCACACCATTCATTATGGAATGACTGAACATCGCTGTAACTAGAACTTACAGAATCTCTCTGAGCTCCTTCGATATCTGATTGGCTCTGATTGCCTTATCCGCTTTCAGTTTAGCTACAGTAGCTGCATGCAAACCCTTTCTTCCTGTAAGTGGCATCTATCCCTCTATCCTACCTACATATCTTATATTACTATCATTTCTTCCCCGTACAGGAGATTGTTATACCAAATACCTTTGAATTCTTTCCTCTATATCAAAACACCTGGAATAGGCAATCAAATATAGATCCCCATAAAACTTTATTTAGAAACATGATTTTAAAGGGTATGGTTTATGGAGGCCTATGCAGAAATCAGAGGAAACAGAGAACGTTTAATGCCCTAACATATTGTGAGCCATATTTTGTGGAGGGATTCTCTGTGGAGGAGTGGCCTAGTGGTTGGGGCAAGGTACCTTGGGAAAGATGGTTGGGGGTTCAAATCCCACTAAAGGGCAGCAACCTTGGGCTGGAAGGACTGGGGTTTCTAGTCCCACAGGTGCTCCTTGTAGTCTTGGGCAAGCCACTTAACCCTCTGTTGCCCATGTTCCCTGTAAAATAGACATCTCCAAGTTATAATGTCCTGTTCAATGTAAACCACCTTGCTATCATGAAAGGTGGTATATGATAAATAAATGGGGCAAATAGGTCAGGCCTTTCACATTTTTCTGGTATCTCATGAAAGGCTTTGCCAACTATGTAGAGGGGGAGCAATGATTATGTAAAAGATTGCCAGTTCCATGCATTCTCACCAGTACTTAAATGTGGAAGCTGCTTAGTGATGCCAATTTCACATCTTCCACATGTAAGTATCAAGCACGTATATGTATATATCGTGGTCCAATATAAAAAAAACTACACATAGAAATGAATCAAGTATTTAAAGAAGCCAGTAAATTATTTTCATATCATTTAGAAGGCAGAATTATAAAATGGGTGATTAAGGGCAATAATCCCCTCAATCCCATTTTAAGCCCTAGCCAAAATTAGCAGATTTATGAAATTTATGTTTGCTTCAGAGGATTGGCAAAAGCCAATGTGGAAATTGCTGTTAATCTACATATAGTTCCCATTGTAAAATATAAATACACATAGAAAGGGGCATTTTACAGAGAACGCTGGGATTGGAATTCAGACTTCCAGATTGGGGAATACTCCATTCTGTCAGTATTTTACAGAAGGCTCTGCTGAAATCATCATTTACATATGTATGCAATTTGCATATTTAAGGGATTTAGGGGCAAGTTTAAATGGTTCGGTTCATATGGAAATTACTGAATTGTTTTAAGTATCTCTGGATGCACTTTGCAGTGAACAGTTCATTAAAAGGGCAATTCTGTAGGAGACATCTACTTCAGGTCTGTTTTACATTAAGACAGTTTTCTAAAGATAAGCAGGCACACATTAGCCTTTATAAAATATTGCCCTATGTGGAGGAGTAGCCTAGTGGTTAGAGCAACAGCCTAGTACCCAGAATATCAAGGGTTCAGTTCCCACTGGCACTCCTTGTGACTTTGGGCAAGTCACTTTACCCTCCATTGCCTTGGAAGAAAAGGCTGGCAATCTACTTCTGGTGATACATTGCCAAGAAAACCCAGAGGTTGCTATGAGTCAACACTGACTTGATGGTACAAAAAAAAAAACCTAAGTGGCAGATCTCATGCCTATATTTCAGGTGGAAATATTTACACCAGCTGTAGAACTGGAGTAAGATACCTACAGCTTTTAGGAAGATGTATAAATAATAATAATTTATAATCTATGTCCATGACTGTGCATTTTACCCATGTTCTGCCCAAACTCTACTAGCATGCCATCATCAAAGTGCATACCTTTATATCAGCAGAATGTTATAAAAGACCATTGATGCACGTTTGTGCAAGGAAATGACGTTATAGATTTACCTCTTTAGGATCTGATTCACTGAGGTTTTTCTTCTGTTCTTTGACTTAGAAAATCAAATCCTAAGTTTAAATGTCTTCTGTTTATTCGACTTAAATTGTACTCACCATTTATATCTAATAATTACCCCATGCATCCTCATTTTTGGCAAATGCCTCTGCCCGCAGTCTTATATATCCTAGCATATAAACATCTAAGTTAGGAAAACATGTGAACATACCACTAATTCCTACTCAGAAGGACCTTAATTACTCAGATAAATATAGACAAGATTATTTCAAGTGGAGAAAGAAGATTTAGGAGAATACATAACATTAGAGTACAAATCATCATTTTAATTCTAAAGCTATGTAAACTGACAAGGAAAGGATGGAAGCAACAAGACAGAAATGAAGAAGCAGGAATAAATACTGGGGGCCTGATATTCAAAGGCATTTACACGGTTTACTGACCTGTAAAGTGTGTAAATGCTGCTGAATGGGATATTCAACGGTACTAACATTCTCTATTAAGGCCATTACACGCCCCGATGCTAACCACTTAGCATCAGGGCATATCAGGGGCGTTCCAGGGCATATTGTGGGCGGCAACAGTCACTAACCATGTAGCGGAGATATTGCATAAAGATAAAGATAGAAAGCAGAGGGTTGGGCTAAATGGCCAGTTTTCCCAATGGAAAAAGGTGAATAGTGAAGTACCCCAGGGATCTGTGCTGGGTCCGCTGCTTTTTGACATATTCATAAATGACCTGGAAAATGGAATAATGAGTGAGATTATCAAATTTGCAGATGACACAAAACTATATAAAGTTGTTAAAACCCAAGAGGATTGTGGAAAATTGCAAGAGGATCTTGATAAATTGGAAGACTGGGCATCAAAATGGCAGATGAAATTTAGTGTGGACAAATGCAAAGTTATGCACCTAGGGAAGAACAACCCAAACTATGGTTACACGATGCAAGGTTCCACATTAGGAACCACTGCCCAGGAAAAAGATTTAGGCGTCATTGTGGATAACATAATAAAACCCTCAGCCCAGTGTGCAGCGGCGGCCAAGAGAGCAAATAGAATGCTAGGTATCATAAGGAAAGGAATGGAAAATAAAACAAAAGATATTATAATGCCTCTATATCGTTCCATGGTGAGACCGCACCTTGAATATTGTGTGTAATTCTGGTCACCTTATCTTAAAAAGGATATAGCGTTATTAGAAAAGGTTCAGAGAAGAGCCACCAAAATGGTAAAGGGGATGGAAGGATACTCCTTTGAAGAAAGGCTAAAAAGGTTAGGGCTCTTTAACCTGGAAAAGAGACGGCTGAGGGGAGATATGATAGAAGTCTATAAATTAATGAACGGAGTAGAATGGGTAAACATAGATCGATTGTTTACGCTATTAGAATATAGAAAGACTAGGGGACATGCAATGAAGCTACAGGGTAAACTATTTAAGACTAATAAAAGAAAATATTTTTTCACTCAACGTGTAATCAAACTCTGGAATTTGTTACCGGAGGATGTAGTAAAGGCTATTAGTGTAGCTGGGTTTAAAAAAGGTTTGGACAAGTTCTGGAGGAAAGGTCCATAAACCACTATTAAGAAGGGAGCCAGGATATCAATGCTTGACCCAGTACAAGCACTGCGGAACCTGTGTCTTTTGGGGAAACTGCTAGGTAAGTATGATCTAGATTGGCCACTGTTGGAAACAGGATACTGGGCTTGATGGACCTTGTTCTGACCCAGTATGGCATATCTTATGTTCTTATGCAGCACTACCTGGTTAATGACACATGGGTAAAGCTGGCCTAACTTTACCTGTAGGAGCTCGATATTGCCGATATCTGGTTAGCTTCTGTGGCTGCAAAGACTGCGCGATAACCCTGGATATTCAATGGCAGGTCCGCATATGACCCCGGAATTGAATATCTGGGGTTAATGTTCGGAGGCAACGGCTATGCGCCATAGCAGCACATAGCCATCCCAGAAGAATATCGGGCCCATGGTCCTCAGGTTAAGGATTCCATAACAGCTCAAAATAAAGGAGATAGGAAAGACAAACTGAGACAAAAAGCACATTATCATTTGAAGAAGTTCAGTTACTGAGATATTTCAGAGATTTTGAATTAAAAATTAGGTTTATACATCTCCAAAAAGAAGATAGATTTGCCTACATTTCAAATATTCAGATATTTTGTTCAAAAATTGAAATTATTGAATACCCATAAAAGTGATTTATCTGAGTGCCGAAAATGTGTGTTTAATCCAAGCATGACACTCCTTTGAGGTTGAATTCACAAAAAAAAATTTGCTTCTGAAGAGAGACTATCAGAAATATTTGGGGTCTTGTCAAATATTAACTGCCATCAAAGAAGATATTCACCAGATATTCAGTCCAAGAAAAGGATATTCAGTATTGCCTGAAAGTAAACAATATTGAGAATGTAAAGGAGAAGGACCTGATATTACATATTTATGCCACAGCGTTTGCATCTTTATTTACTTAATACAGGACTCAGACATAAATATATTCAATTGGTTGATGTACAGTAAGTTTGGGTTGTAATACTATCACTACTGGGCAACTCATGTTATTTCCTTTAGGAGAGAACCTCCTTCAGGAGACTCCTTCTGTTTGCCAGTGGGAGTTCAGATCCTTGTGGGCAGAACAGGAGGGGAAGGGCATGATTGTGGCCTCCATGCAGGTTGTCTGCCCATGAAGATCCAATCTCCTGTGGGTAGAAGAGAAGGGTATGGCCACGATCACGGCAAAGACTCCTTCTGTTTGCTCATTTATGTGGACATTTTTAAAAGAATCCCATATTAAAGGCTAAAACTCTGGACTGAAGGGCTATGAATTCTGTCCTCACCCCTACCGTGGCAGGAGATACTGTAAATCAGAAACTATGTTAACTTTTCTCCCATGAAAACAGACTAACCTTGAAAAATAAGGACAAAATCAAATCCCTATCAGAAGCTCTTGAAAGGTTGCCACCAATGTTGCTCTATTAGTGGTCTCTTCAACTGAGGTTTCTACTAATTCTGTTGAAGTAACATTACTATCAGAACCTCAAGCCCATCTTCATTAGAACCAACCATTTTATGGAAGCCAGGCACATAATAAACATTTGATAAATCAGGTAGCAAATCAGCCAAAAGCTGTAAAACTTTACAGAATAAGCTTTAAACATTTCTATTGTGGAAATAGTTTATGGATTATTTAATTTCGATATATCACCTTGAGTTACTGCAAAAGAAAAACTCTGAAAGCAAGAAACGAACTGCATTAAATTGACAGGAAAGAGAAGGAAGGCCAGAGACAAGGCAAGAAGAGGGGAAAGAGTCTAGAAGAAAGATATGCATAGGACACTGAGATCTGTGCTGATCACTAATTTCTGAAAGCCGAGATGAATAGATGGGTTTTTAAGGCTGATTTGAACTTTCTGTAGGTGGGTTCTAACTGAAGAGAGAGGGAGAAGCTGATTCAAAAGCATATAGACTATAGTAAAGAAGGCAGACTGCCTGGTGAATTCGTATTTAATGCAAGAAGCCAGAGGAATGGGGAGTCTTTTGCTATGTAATGAATGAAAAGCGCATGAAGGCACATAAAGAATAGTTAGAGAAGAGAGGTATGTGGGAATGCCTGTGTGAAGAGAGAAAATTAATAAATCATAAATTATTATATCTAAGATTATTCTCCACATTATCAAATTTAATATGCAATACAGTATTATCTCTAACAAACATTAAATTCATGTCCTCTAGCTTGTCTGTCCTTTTCTTTTGAGTGTCAAGGTCTAGAGTATTACTCCAAATTAAGTCTTCTTGGGCAGATAGCCTCACTGCAGCTTTATCTGAGAACGTATACAATTGAGAAAAGCAATTTGCTTAACCTGTTTCTAGCTGAGCCATCATTCTTCACAGTTCTAGAGTGGAAACCTTGGTGGCAAGGTTTGGGATGTAGAAGGAAATCCACCATTATTCTGATAGCCATTATAACTAAATGATTTAATTGTTAAAATCTGAGGGGGTTTCAGCCTGGTGACAGATGTTATAGCTCAAAGGTCACCTTAGAGAGAACAGGACTTAATGTAATATTAGCTTCAGTTGATGATGGTGAGGTCCCGGTTCAATTGATGTCTCCCTTCATTCCTTGATTCTGATTCTCCATAGGTAGTACAGTTGGGGGCAGAACCTCCAGGTTTTCTTCAGGTGCTCAAGGCTCTGTAGGGGGCCTGGGCTTAGTGAGATCACAGAGCCATTACTTCCATTGAGACTAAATATACTCTATTTACCCCTTCTGTTTCTGTGCTAACAACAAAATTACCCATGAGACCCACCACTACTGGAGATGGGATAGCATTTCCTTCACTTTAGCTTTCCTGTTACCCATAACACCACCATGATAGCACTTAGGGGTATGTTTACTAAGGAGTATTAAGTGACCACCAGATAACGAGCATAAATGGCAGTGTTAAGGGTGTTTGTGTGTGATAAAGGATGGGGCAGGGAGTAGGCATACTGGCATTAACGAAACAAGGCACAATTATCAGGCACTAAGAAGATACTGGGCATTAAGGTGGCAATCATGCACCTTACTGCCCGAAAAATGTGGTCATCTTAACGCAGGATAAGGGAGCCTGTCCAAAAGTGACATATCAGGGGCTGCATGCAAGGCTGGCCCAAACAGTAGGCAAACTAGGTGGTTGCCTATAGCAACAACTTCCAGACGGCTGCCAAAGCAGGGTAATCCAAGCTAAATAATGGAGTTTGACAGCGAGAGGGGGTGTAAAGCTTGATGTTCACCTAGGGCACCAACACTCTGAACCAACTGTAGGGCTGTCCCTGGCTCCATAGAAGGAAAGGTAAGAGGAGATAGACCTCAATGACCCAGTTGTTTTTTATGTGTCACACAGTATGTGGGAGGATAATGCTGAAGCTGTCAAACTGATGGGTGGTCTATGAATTTGCCCTGATGTCAGTGTGTGGTCTCAGATCATTTGTAAGTGTGCCTACAAGGAAGCTCCAAGGCCCTGATGTGTCCATGAAAGGCATGATGGTGTAGGAGCGCTGTTGAGCATAGTGCACACATGATAGATGTGAATGATGTGTAGTTATGGTAAGAAGCTAACTGGTTTGAGCATGGTGTAGCATCTGATAGAGGTAGACATGACTGAAGCAGATGGTCATATGTGGATGGATATGAGCAATGATTTATGTAGCAACATGACAGGGGTGTATATATGTTATGTGGCAATGTACATGAGCCCTAAATAAAATCCCTCAAGAATGGGGGAACTTCTGTTTTCCATGTCAAAATGAAATATGCATATGTATATGAGTGCAAGCATCACACATTAACAATATGCCTTGTAAATGTCAAGAAAGGATCATTTATGATCATTATTATGTCATCCCTTTCATTTGGAGCCCCTACCTTTGGTCCATGAATTACAGTGGCACAAGGAAACGATGAGTGTCATATCAAGGTGCTGCAGTGCCTATGTGCCAATGAAGAATATATGTTGATGAGCGTGTCACAGATGCAGTATGCTGCAATAGAGCCTCCCTTGTAAGCTAGCTGCACTATGTATGTTTGTCAATAGGTGCACAGAGTGCATAGAAAACAATAGAGACATATAAACATGATGGCAGAAAATCACTATATGGCCTAGCTAGTCTGCCCATTAATATCAACTACAATACCATTACAGATTCTCTAGGCTTGTCCCATGCTTGTTGGAATACAGATACTGTCCTTGTCTCTACCACCCCCAATAGTAGTGGTGGGTACACTCCTAAACAAAGGCATGGGGAGAGGAGACTGGCACCTACTCTTGCCGCCTTGCTGGGCAGACTAGATGGACCATACTGGTCTTTATCTGCCGTCATATACTATGTTACTATGAAACATATGCAAGGAATCATGAGGTCACAGGACTACTAAGGTTTTTCCAAGTGGATTGTGCTACCTAGTGTCAGAAAGCTAGTTCTGGGTTGAAGATCATGGGTCCCATAACAGCACAATGACCCAGGACATACATCCCAAAGTACAAAATTATAGTTTCAGAGGACCAAATGGACTCTGGAAAAATGGCCAGTAATGAGTCCTGATCTCAATCCAATTGAGAACCTTTGGAAAGAGCTGATATCTGGCATTGGTAAAAGGAATACCAGAAACATTCATGAGCTCTAAGAAATCTCAGTTGAAGAGTGGGAGATTCTACCAGCAGACAGATGTAAGAAACAAACATGGCTACCATAAAAGTTTGCAGGCTGTCATCAATGCCAAGGGTTGTGCCACCAAATATCAGTGAAGGTGGCAGTAATGCTGTCTATGTCATTATGTGTGTTGTACTCAGAAAGTATGACATCTAAATTTCAGAGTCATCTCTTTTGTTTTGTTGTGTACCCTGGAACGTACTCCTAAAACATTATGATGACAATGAATTGGAAATATTCTAACTTTATCTCAAGATGTTGTACACAACCTATTGAAAATGTGAGGGTGTCAATAAATGTCTACAATTGTATACGCAAAAAGGCACAACCATTAATATGGAGTTTCACGTCCCACTTTGGACATGTTGCAGAGATGACCTATTTTTGTAAGACACCAGAGTGGCACAGGAATGGTGAATAGTAACTCCATCTTGACAATGCCCCAGGGCATCCATCACATCTTGTCCAGCAGTTGTTGATGGACACCAATTCAGTACAAAAACCTCTGGACTAGAACACATGTCCTGATAGTTTTGGATGGCACCTCGTATGGTCTAGGACCCCTGGATGCAGAGGAGCCCTAAGGGATATTGACCTATAGGCTTCACTCCTGAGGCTCTGATGGTCTAGAGAAGCACAACTGTCACACTCCAGCCTCTCCAGATGATTAGCCACCCTTGCCACATAGATGGTCAGCTGCTCCACAGACATCATCAGGTTATGTTGTGCCTGAACATTGGCTGCCATTGCCAGAGACATGACACTGTCAGGGTCCCCCATCCAAACACTCCACAGAAATTGGGGTTTGGGTAGAAGCCTCTGAGTGATGTGGCTGAGGCAGTGGTTGCTGGCACAGATGGTGGCTTGTCAAACCTGGTGTACTGTGGAGCAGCTAAATCTGCTCCCCAGGGTCCTCTGCAGCCAGGTGTCCTTGAACTGAGGGTGGAGGCAGGATAGGGTTGGTTGCTGCTTCCTGGGTCCTGCAGGTCAGTCTCTCTGGTGTGGCCACTGTCATCTGGCCATGGGCCCCCTCCTCTATAACCCCTCCTCCTCCTCTGGCCCAGCATCCTCCTATGTCGGGATGTCCACTCCCTCCTGGGGGGGGGGGGGGTATCCTCCTCCTCTGCCTCTCCTCCTGTGGCCATATGCTCTTCCACTGGTTCTGGTATGGGCCCCTGAGCTGCGCTGCTCCCCACAGCTGCTGTCGAATACCCAGCATCTGTGAAAATTTAACTTACAGGTAAGTATGAGCTGCATCACAAATAAGACATTTTCAGAGCTCTGTGTCCATTTGTCAGCTGACAGTATGATATGCTTAACATAAAACAATCTCTTTGGCAGCTCATATCAATTACTAAAGGACTAGCAAATGTGATGCACATAGTGATATGAGAAGGCCCCTTGTGCTGCACTTGTGTCACAGTCACAATAATGTAAACACATGCAGCATGCATATGACCTCACCATGTACCCAGAAGAACAGAAATGTAGAGTTAACAGTTGATGGTTTGCTGTGACTGCCTAGCATCATTATATCCAGAATCCAGCTTTTGGGCAGGTCATGTCTAGAAGATGACTTGCTACAATCTGTCATTGTAATTTACCTTACAGTCAGTACACACATGTATTGTTCTGAAAGGGTAGTTTATGTGGGTGCATCAACAATTATCCTTTGCTCGTTGCATGTACTGTATACAACACAGTAGCAGAGGTATAATAGCAAATCCTCATATTTACACTCTTCCTCAAGTTACCCCGATTCCCTCATAGAACACCACTAATTACATTAGCAGCTCAATCCCTTGGAAGCATCTGCACATCATTCGTTTTTATGGTACGGAAACTTCAAAGTAGATCTCATACTTTGAGCAACATGTACACCTATGACCAGGATTTGCATCTTGAACATGTTCATATCATTCCACACTAGCTGTAAGATTGCACCTGGGACTGTTTTCCTTGCCTTGGAGATATAGGCCTCTCCAAGGAATGAAGTCAGCAGCTCATGTAAGTCACCAGTCATGACTGTTTTATTGATAGAAATGAAAGACAGCACACTACCACCACAGGTATGACTCTTGCCATGATCCCTTGTCTAAACCCTGGTCCATTTGTCTCACTGCAATCAGCAAACAGAAGCCCATTGGCACATGCACCAAAGCATATGCATTCTGAAATGCAATATTGTAGCCAAGGCTGATATTTATACATGCAATAGAACTGTTGATATGTTGGAATATGGGAAATGACGGGACATTATCCATGTAGATGTAGAATCAGCACTGAGGCAAAATGGAGCATGGAGCATGGAGGCAAAATGGAGCATGGAGGCAAAATGGCATGATGTTATAACTGTCCTTGTACATCTGTTCTGGGGTACATAAGACAAAGATTACATAATTTCCCCATGTCCTACCCACATGATCATGAGCTGTGCTATATGGAACATTTTAGACTAGAGGCTATCACTATTGAGTGACACCATTGAAGGGAGACTAATGTAGAAGACATTAACTTTGTGCCTGGGTGGACAGTAGATGGGTTAACTTCTAACACCTGACCCCAATTTCATGTGCATCAATAAACCAATTGCCTCAATCAACAAGAGGTTGATGCTTCTATGGGCCATGCTGCAAATGAATGTGGGAAAGTATGACAGAACTTGGGCAAAACAGATACTTACACACATACCTTAAACAGCACCCTAATGCTGTGACAATGGAAGACCCCTGTGGCATGGCAACATTTGTCCAAGGAAATGTCAGTCATGATGTGAAGACACTGTGTGTGTACTGGTTGGTGGGTCCATGCAGCTGGAGAACATTATGTGCATGGACTTTGTAGGCTCTGTGATGGAGAATGTCTCATGAGTGTTAGTGTCACAGCTGCAGGTTCATCACCACCTTAGCAAACATACATCACAGGTGCTGACCTGTAGACTGTAAGTGTGTGATATGATGACGTACAATACTTGAATGTCTATCCAGTTGTTTGAGGAGATGGTGCCTATGCAACAATGTGCTGCAGTCAGTATGGTATGTGAACAAATGGTCATAGGAGTCCACCCGTCATCCACATATACATTCATATCCAATGAAAAAGCAAGTAGGAGCTCAAAAGTCTCCCACAATTGCAACGATGAGACCAAGCCATCATGATATCATATGCATTCTGAAACCACAAGATGTGTATGCTGTGTCATCTTTGGGAAATATGTGAACATGGCAAAAACACGTGTTGGGCTGACCAATAGACACAATTAAATAAAAGCTCTTGTTCCTGCCAGTGGCGTGGTGTTTTCCTACTTCTTCTGCGTCTGACTGCAGGTGGGGTGTTCCCCTTGCTTGTCATGGCAGGTTGTGTGTATACATGGTGGGGCAAACTCTGATGTAGCTCAGGCTCCCTCTCCAATGTGGTTTAATTGCATGTAATGCCTTTCAAAAAGAATGTCATGTGGTGAATACAAGAAACCTACAGAAACCTCAGAGAAGACACCAAGCAGAAGATGTCTCAGAACACTCTACACAGGTTGAATGTGTGAATCACTGTGACCCTCCCAGTAGATGACATTGAGCTGGACATTGGAGCAGCAGCATGTCAAGGGCATATCAGCATGCATGCCATGATGGATTATCAATAGCTAATTTTGTTTCACATATGACTCCGATGGTTGTAACTGACTAAATACTTCCTTATGGAAGAGTCACCTGTTTATGCACAGATTATAGTCATCATTTGGCAGATGAGGGGGCAGGGTGGTCATTTTTCCTCTGACATGGGCTTTTATCATATTGCATAGTATTCCTGCCTCAGTGGCATATTTTCCCCCCTCCTCCACATGCACATATCCACTCAATATCTGCAAGTGGGGGCATCCTTATCCCAGGGCCAGGTCATCCGCTTGGCAAACTAGCCGGATGCCAGGGTCCACTGATCATGGTGGACAGCATGCCATCCAATCCCACTCTCCCTGCCACTGTGCTGCAGGTGGCCTTATTGAAGTTGCACATGCACCTAGTCACACCATGCTGTTCCTGCCCCCTCCATTGGGGGATGTGGGCATGCATGCTGCTGCCTTAGACTCAGAAGGGAAGGTTCACCATGTGCTCCGCTGTACCTGCTGCTGACATGCTTGCAATCCCACTGACAGTGGCAACTGCAACATTGCACCTGCATTTCATAAGGATGCCGTTCCATTTTTGTAGGAAGGCATCATTGGTATTAAACAACCTTGGATATTTTATTACACATAAGCCCTTTGGTGATGTCCCTGTCTTAATATACTGTGACAAGGAAGAGCTATGTCATCGAGTATGTCATCATTTTTTATATGAATCCAATAACTCAGACCAAAGCTCAGTCAATTGGTCCTGTGGCCCTAGATCTGATATATCTTTAAGTATAACACACATTTGTTGCTCTGAGTAAGCATAAACTTTATTATTGATGGAAAGACATTCTGCTTCCGATTTACCAGCTGAACCTTTGGTTTGTTCCTTGCCTTTTTCTGTTTCTGCCTCGATAATGTATAAGCATTGGGCACTACTACAACTGCATGAGTGCTTCCATGAACCCCCTATTGTGGCTTTCAAGAGAGGATGGAACATTACTAATATTGTGAATCCCTCTGTGACCTGACCTATGGTTGAAACTGATCAGGGTTTAAATGGCTACTATGCTTGTGGGGGTTGTGACTTTTGTGCTTCTACAATAAAGGGTGAATTCTGGCAAGATCCAACAACTCAGAAAAATCTTTGGTCTTGTGAATATACCACTTGTGATATTGACTATGTGGTGTATTTCATTATGTGCTTGTGTTCAAAGTTATATATCGGTTACACCCATCGGTCTATGAGGGTACGTTTACTTGAGCATAAGTCTCGATTGAATACC
Organism: Ichthyophis bannanicus; assembly: GCA_033557465.1. NCBI lineage: Eukaryota > Metazoa > Chordata > Amphibia > Gymnophiona > Ichthyophiidae > Ichthyophis > Ichthyophis bannanicus. The sequence continues at coordinate 1,264,882,140 of CM066032.1, read as the reverse complement.
CGTGCACTGCTCTGATGATGGAACATTGTCTGCGGTAGCATCATACTTTTGACCAACTTTGTTTGCATATACTGCAGCATGTTACTTCCCATTAGCGAGACGGTGATAGGGATGCATTTTTAAATGAAAGAAAACAAGTCTGGATTTTCTATCTTAATTCTCTTTCTTCACATGGATTAAATGCACAAATTGAGTGGTATACTTAGGGGAGGAGCTGGTTGTTCTTTAAAAAGATGCCACGGCCATGTTAGGTATATAGTGGCTTGAGCTCTAGAATGGACTGAGGATTCCACATAGTGAAGAAATAAAAAATGGAACCCATCTGTACAAGTATCTACTCTGAAGCAGAACTATGATAAGTCTGAAACATTGGTTGATGGGAAGGATCACCATGTGCATTGGTTGGTTACTGGCTTGAATGGGACTTTGTATTTGAAAATGCACTTTATGATCACTTTTTAGTAAAGAGAAAAATTGACTTGTTGGGGGATGCTGTTTAATAGTAACCTCATTTTGTGTCTGACAAAAATAATTTGAATGTTGTATGTATTAACTGGAGTTTTGTTTTAAATACAGGTTTTGAACGTTTAATAGGTGGCATTAACTGCTTCTGTGTTATATGCAATGCTGTTAATGGGCAGTATTGTCTCTGAGATAAATACATGGGAAGATGCTGGGTATGCACTCTGCATTTAAAACAGAGGTTTTGCACTTAGGAGTATATTTACTAAAGAGCGGTATGGGGGCAAAAGTGCCGTTAATGGGCATTATTGGCTCCCATGAGCAATTAATGCTGCAGAAAGTGTCGATAACGCTGGATTAATGTGAGGAAGCTGAGCCTATAGCATTAAGGTAACAGTTGGTGAAGAGTGGGCATTAATGGGACGGAGACTGGGCGGGGATAATGTGTGTTCCTTTAACACTGGTTTGTGTTACCGTGCGTTAGAGGTCTCGCTGCTGGGAACCCTAATGCCATCTGAAAGCTCACGATAAGGACTATTTCTGAGGGGGGAGAGCATATTTAAATGTATGCAATGTGCTCCACCCACCATAGTTCTCAAATTACTGATAGCAGTGATCTATTGGCAGCAACAGCATGGCGTTCCATTAATAAAGGGCACTATGCTGTTGGTACTAAATTGGCAAAGGAGGTATCATGTGGGTGATGCAGTGGGGCTGGCTGGTCCATTAGTCTGACAAGGCTGCTGCCTAGGATGTACATCTGTGATGTCTGGTTTTACTCCACTTTGACAGTGGCAGCACAGATACATGTCGCTGCAGTCAAAAATGAGTTGTGCCACCCGAACTGCTACTATACTGCCATGTCAGCATTATGTGAGGGTGGAGGTGGCAGTAACAGAGGCTACAGCCTGCTGAAGATAAAATCTGTGTCTCAGCACTGTGTGTCAATGCAACACTGCAGTTGCCACTGTCAGTGGGATGGCAAGCATGTCAGCAGCAGGTACAGTGGAGCACATGATGATCCTTCACTTCTGAGGTCTAAGGCAGCAGCACGCATGCCCACATCCTCCAGTGGAGGGAGGCAGGAGCAACATGGTGTGACTCGCTGCATGTGTGCAACTTCAATAAGGCCATCTGCATCACTGAAACAGCAGTTGTGCCACGATGGCAGGGAGGGAGGGATTGGCTGGTATGCTGTCACATTACTCCTCTTTTAAAGTCCCTTCACTGGCTCCCTATCCATTGCCATATTCAGTTCAAACTATTTACCCTCACACAAGTGCATTCACTCTGCTGCTCCTCTTTATCTCTCCTCTGTCCTCTCTCCCTACACCCCTCCCATAATCTTCATTCATCTTCTGCTTTTCTTCTCTCCATGCCACATTCTACTTCTGCTAACTCTCGGCTTCACTCCTTTGACCTTGCTGCCTCTTTTGCTTGGAATAACCTACCCCTTCCCCTGCATCAAATCCCTTTCCTCACCCTCTTCAGGTCTATGCCCAAGACGCACCTCTTTGAGACTGACTTTGGCTCATAATCCCCTTCCTTATGTTTCAGGTCCTTATTGCCACTTTTGTTCTTCTCCTTTCATATTACTATATGTCCATCCTTTTAGACTGTAAGCTCGATGAGCAGGGACTGTCTTTTCTGTGTCTGTACAACACTGTGTATGCCTGGTAGAGCTTTATAAATGCTCATTAATAATAATAATAGTAATAATAATAATAATAGTTTGCTGAGTGGATGGACTGGCCCTGGGGTCAGGATGTCCCCCACTTGCACATATTGACTGGATATGTGCATGTGGGAGGAAAAATATGCTACTGAGGCAGGAATACTATTTTATTTTATTTATTTATTTATTTGCAATTTCTTCTATACCACACTATTTATCATCAGCGCGGTTTACATAAAACCAAAGATGTACAATGTAATATGATAACAACCAATGCCAGAGGAAAAATGACCATCCTGCCCCCTCACCTGCCAAATGATGACCATAATCTGTGTGTGAACCGGTGTTCTTTACAAACAAGTACTCAGTCAGTTATAACCATCTGAGTAGCTACTGTGGTCTGCAAAATATGAGATTATTCCATTACTGCCCAAGTACTCACCAGGAAATGGGTACATTGGTCATTCTGCTAGGACACCCATGGTCTGAAATGTGTGTGTTCAAGCATCATGGCCTGCCCCTTTGACTGGACACATCCCATATGTAAGACATAAATGTCAGTTGAACCAACAGCATAGCAAGGAAGTACAGCAATATACAGACTTAACAAGATGTCCTTCTCCCACACCTGCCTAACATACCTTATCAGACAAGTATGGCACAGAGCCTGCAGAGATCTAAGCAGACATTGGCATACCTCAACTCATGCCCTCATGCATCCTGACAATGACCACATATATACCCATGGATTTGTAAACCCACATGGTTGCTCTGTGGCTCCAGGCACATGGCCAGTGTGTATATGAGAGAAGGGTCATGAATTAAAGACCAGCCTGTGGATCAGGACTGGTATGGTCAGGTGTGTTAACTTTATCCTGTGTTTCCAGAACTGTATCATCATGTGCAACCTTCAACATTTCCTCCAGCATGAGTCCAAATACTCAGCTGCCACATTGAGAAGCTGCTCCACCCACATCTAGATGGCAGAGCATGCTAATAGCACTGGCACACTGAGCGGGTGTTGAAAGCACCTGAGCACTGCAGAGCACATTAATAGCACCTGAAAACTGAGCAGGCATTGACAATAGCGGAACATCAAAGGAGGCCTAAAGGGCAGGTAAAAATGCCAACCTGCACCACTTTTGGACAGTGGGGTCATGTGTGTGTGTGTGGGTCTCCAGAGGAGTGTAATCTGCAGCAATGCACTCTGCATGCATGTGGTGCCCAAACTTTATGGCTGTGCATACAACATGTTGCAGGTCAGCTATACAGCAACCCCACATACTGCTTTGTCCCCACTGGCCACCGCTGCTCTCCTGCATCCAGGAGGACTTATTCCACCTCTGACATACAGGGCTGACCTTAGAATCAGCCTTGTATGGCAAAGGTGACGGCCCGCACACACACCGTCCTCACTCCACCTTCCGCCTGCCCCCTCCCGCCCCATCTAAAGCTCCCTGTAAAACTCCGCTATTCGTACAGGTAGCCTTGCACAGGAACGGCAGGGGGGATGAATAGCAGGGATGCATGCCCAGACAGGACATACATCCCTGATATTCGTGGCTTAGAACAGTGTATCTGGATTTTCAGAAATCCTTTGACAAGGTCCCTCATGAAAGACTCTTGCTAAAATTAAAAAGTCATGGAATAGGAGGCAGTGTACTATTGTTGATCAGGAATTGGTTAAAAGAAAGAAAACAGTAGAGCTAAATGGCCAATTTTCTCAATGAAGAAAGGTGAAAAGTGGAGTACCCCAGGGATCTCTGCTGGGCCCACTGTTTTTTAACATATTTAAAAATGACCTGGAAATGGGAATAAAGAGTGAGGTTATCAAATTTGAAGATGACACAAAATTATTCAAAGTTGTTAAAACCCAAGAGGATTGGGGAAAATTGCAAGTAGACCTTGATAAATTGGAAGACTAGACATTCAAATGGCAGATGAAATTTAATGTGTACGAGTGCAAAGTAAAGCACCTAGGAAAGAACAACCCAAACTACGGTTACGCAATGCAATGTTCCACATTAGGAACAGTGGTGGGGATAGGATTTCATCAGGGGCAAGATGGCGGCAGGGATTTTCTGTGGCTGAGACACTGTACGCTTACCTTTTCTTCCCGGTAGTTTCCTGTGGTTCCTTGAAGGCGATGGGATGGCAGAAATGAAAACAAGCCAGCCTACCCTTGGGCTCGGCATTTGGTAACATTCCCAGGCAATTGACTTTGGCGGCGTGTGGGTTTTCTTCAGTTGCAGTTAAAGCAGCGTCTTCAGTAGAGTCTCCGTCGGAAATTTTGTCGGCTCTGAGTGCATCTGGGATTTGGTTGTCCCCTGAACAGCAAGCCCCCCCCCCCCCGCCTCGACCTGGAAGTAGTTTGCCACCTGTTGGAGTGCTCCCCGCCCGGCTGACGATGAGTTCATCAGTGAGTCGGAGTGAAGAGGGCTCCCGTGTGGTAACAGACACCTCTTCTCCTTCCTTTGAGGCTGCATCAGGTGTTGGAGATGGAGTAAGATCTGTTCCCCCCTTTGGGGGTACGGCACCTGCGGTTGTGGGACTCGGCGCAAGTCCAGGTTTGGGAGGCTTGATTAAACCTGCTGTTGTGAATTTAGAAACACTGTGGGATGCGGTGGTGACTATGAATGCTTCTCTACAGACTGTTGTGGGTGCTGTTAAGTGCTGATCTTTAAGGACTGTTGTTTTAGAGGCAAAAATAATCCAGGAGGGACAGGCTGGTATTTGAGCAGTGTGGAAGTGGAGCTGGAAAACCTTTGAGGGCTATGTGTTGCCCAAGTTAAGGACACAACTTTGCTATCTAGGAAAGCTGAATATTTGCAGAACCAAGTTCGTAGAAATAATTTGAGACTGTTCAATTTTCCTAAATCTCCTATTATGTCTGCTTTAGAGATGGTTTGCAAATATTTCCTGGGGATAATTTGCCTCCCATTCTGAGAGCACAGTATTTGTCTGTGGGCCTTGGCTCTCATGGTTCTGCTACCGAAAATCCATTTCATAGAACCGGTGATCTTACTGCGTTCCTGGAAGATTCTCTGGACGTGGTGTGGCCGGACAACTTTGCTTGTAACCCTGGCTCTAGAGCTGGATAAGTCTTTAGTTCTTTGGGCTTTCTTTAGAAATTTCAATGTAAACTTTCTAGGCTCTAAAGTTTATATGTTTCCTGAACTTTCACGTGTAACCCAGTTGAGGAGAAAGGAATTCCTTGGTCTTAGACCTAGAGTCCTTTCTCTAGGGGGGAGTTTTGTCTTATGGTTTCCTTCTAATTGTATAATTGCCTATAAAGATAATGTTTTTCTTTTCTTTGAGCCTAGTCAGTTATTGGACTTTCTGGTAGCTAGGGAGGAAATTGTGGTGAATGCCGCACACAACATGGCTGACGCATAAGTCTCATCCTTGCTTTATGTTTCTTTTTCTCTATGATGTTAAATTTTCCTGGAGCCCCTGGTGATTGCCTAATATTGTGGTCTAAATCTGATGATAAAATGTTTCTGTGTTTTCTTTTCATTTTTTTTTATTATAGTGTATCATCTTGTTTCTGTCATTCTTGTTTCACTTGAATGTTGGGAAATGAATAAAAATTTATAAATTTAAAAAAAAAAGGAACAGTGGTGGGATTGGATCTGAACAGGAACCAGTTCAGATCAATCCCACCACTGATAGAACTAATTGGGTGGCAGCACGGCAAGTGTTTGCTTTGCTGGCACCACACGCTCAGGCTGTTGGTAACCACCAAAGGGCAGCTACTCCCTGGTGGTCCAGTGACCCGATCCCTCCACCCACCAGTGGTTCGACAGCATTGAGGGCTTCCCCCAATGCCATCAAACCACTGGTGGGTAGGGGATTCCAACCAGTGCTGGCATCAAGACACCATTTTCGGACAGGTTCAGCGAACGCTGCCCATGGCAGGAACCAGTTTGTGTGAACCAGGCTGAACTGATCGAATCCCATCACTGATTAGGAACCAACACCCAAGAAAAAGATTTAGATGTCATCATGGATAATACATTAGAACCCTTGATCCAGTGTTCAGCGGTGGCCAAGAAAGCAAGTAGAATGCTAGGAATCATAAGGAAAGGAGTGTAGAATAAAAAAATATATATTATAATGCCTCTGCATCGTTCCATGATGTGATTGCATCTTGAATATTGTGTGCAAATCTGGTTATCATATCTTAAAAAGGATATAGCAGAATTAGCAAAGGTACAGAGAAGAGCCACCAAAATGGCAAAGGTCATGGAAGGATACCCCTATGAGGAAAGACTTAAAAGGTTAGGGCTCTCCAACTTGGAAAAGAGATGGCTGATGGGAAATTTGATAGAGGTTTATAAATTAATGAATAGAGTAGAACGGGTAAATGTAGATCAGTTGTTTAGGCCATCAATGTGTAATCAAACACTGGGATTCATTACTGGAGAATGTAGTAAAAGTTGTTTTTGTAGCTGTGTTTAAAAAGGTTCCTGGAGGAAAGGTTCATAACCCATTATTAAAGAGGACCCAGGAAATCCACTGCTTGCCCCAATAGAAGCATTGTAGAACTTGTTTACCTTCTTGGGAACCTGCCAGGTACTTGTGCCCTGAATTGGACACTGCTGGAAACAGGCTACTGGGCTTGATGGGCCTTGGTTTGACCCAGTATGGCATTTCTTATGTTTTTATGTTCCTCTCCCTCTCCTAACACCTACAGTAATCCCATCCCCAAACCCCATAATCCCCATACTTCCTGATAGGGTTTTTTCATGGGGTACTCAATGGTATTGGATAGACATGTGCATTAGATTTCATACAAATGGGAAAATCAACATCTAGGGGCCAACTAACAGCACATGCTTGAAATAAAATCCTAAACTGCCATTTGTTAACTTCATTTTCAAAAAGCATGCAGATGCTTGCAGACACACTGGAGCTAATTTGGGAGGAGGAGAAGATAAAAGAGGTCAAGGAACTTGAGCCAACAGTGCTGAAAATCTTTGACAGGCAACCAAAGAAACATATCCCTGTCTGAATTCCTCAAATCCCATGAGCCATGGTGCCAGAGCAGGACTGCAAGACACCACCCAGCTCAGGCCAGAGAATCATTTTCAGAGAGCGACAAAGAGGTACTAGGGGTTAGGATGGAAAAGGAGAAAAATAGGAGTGAAAAAAATTGCAATTACAAGTCTGTCGTTAATTGTAATTACAAGTCTGTCTTTGAGGCATTGCAAATTGCTCCTTGGGGTTTAAGGCTTGAAAGCAGAAAAGACATACAGCTTCAAGACTGACATTGAAGTACTGAGCAAGGAGTGGGGAGTGGTGGGGCTTGCTACTTGAAAGCACAAACTAAAAAAGATTGTAGAGAAAAGGCATCTTCAAGGAGGAAGAGTGATCTTACCTGAGCCTCCCTTGGTTTCCTGTATCTGTCTGCTTTTATAACTAAGTGGTCGAAAGTTCTGGTAAGCTTATTTTTCTCCTCCTATCTGTTCCTCCAGGCAGTGTCTCTCTGGGGTTGGTTGAGGAGGTCAGGAAAGTCAAAGAGAAAAGCTAAGAAAATTCTGTTTTACAGTTTCTCAATTGCAATTGCTCTTACCATCCTAAGCATTGCCTAGTAGAACCTACTTTCAATTCCCTTTCATTCAACAAGTCAGCTAGATGGTATCAGAAAATCCTATTTTAGTGTAGTGGCCCCAGTGCTGTGGAATATTTTACTTTCAGATCTCAGATTCAAATGATCACGCAAGATGTTTAATACCCTACTGAAGACATACTATTTCAGTATGGCCTTTCCCTGACTTCTTAGACGGCTACTCATATTACTAATAAAGGTGTCTTTCCTCCGGCCCACTGCAACTCGACCAGCACTCATGTCTATTCCCTTTTTTCTTATGTTTCTATTATATAGTATTTCATATTGAACCTATTGTTTCTGCTTTAGCGCCATTGCCACCTCTTCTGTTGTTGCTATTCCCTTTAATTGCCTGTAAATCATGTAGAATTTACCACTGACTTCTAGACAAGTCAGAATGCTACACACACCTACCTCTCCCTGCCACACACAGGTGGCAACCAGACAAGGCAGGAACAGGCTTTAGGTTGGAGCAACAGGAGGAGAGTAACGGTGGGCTGTGCTGGACCCATATTTTAGCAGAAATAAGGGCAATGCTGCAGGGCTGGTACATTGGCACAAACAGAGTACCCTGTTTTCGGGGGGGTTTGTATCAGATTGTAGAATGGACATGATCAAGACAGTGAGGAAGGTGGGCTTTTAGGGGAGCAGATGCTTTGTACACTTGCTGAACGTTGTTGTCAGAGACTCCCTAGGCCTGGGAAGGAAGGAAGGAAAGCAGCAGCCCTGTCCAGAGAGGATTGATCAAGAAGTGCTAAAAAATTGTTGGGTATTTTCACCAGAGTATGAAAGGTGGGAGTGAGCTACATGAGAAGCAGGAAACAACAGGGGCATCTGCACAGGGGCAGCCCAAGGGGGGGTGCGGGGCCATGTACAGAGACTCATTGTGGGGCCTCATTGGCATTAGGGGCCTCATTTGCATAAATATCTGCATAATGTTAATGTGTGCTAATGTTTAGTTTACATGCCTCTTAAAGAGTGTCTGGATAAAGCAAGACTACCAGATTTCTACATTACTATACTCCAGTGGCAAACGTCAGGCACATTAGGAAGTACTATAAACACTGCCCATTTAGAAGCCATAGCAAACCCGCTGTATCATAACAGCACTACCAGGACTCACAAAGCACCAAACCCTACCTTTCAAAAGGCAACACTGCAAATATTAAACCAATACAACTCAGAGAATACCAATACATCTCTTACTGGGGAAAGGGAACAAGTGGCACTGTCACATAGAAACTACATGAAGAGAATACTGCAGCTTGGTTACCCTTACAGAACATAAGACTGTCACCAAACAAAGAACAAGGGGTCACAATTTAGGAATAGGAAGACAATAATTAAACTGGGAACCCCAAAAGCCAAACTTGGAATGTACAACAACACTGCAGAAATAAAACTATAAATTAATTTCCTCTTGTACTAAAAAAAATACAAAGACATTAACAATGCACATTTTCCAGAACTGACTAATTACAATTAATAAATTCAAAATAAAAAGTATTTTTTTTTTACCTTTTTGTTATTTGGGCATTTTATTTTTCAGTTGCAATTGCTCTAGTAATTTTCTTCTTCTTTCTTCATGTCTTCTGCTAACTCTCCATTGTCTGCTGTCCATTTGTCCTTTCTTCTAGTTTTTTCATTCCCTCTCTACATCTGCTTTAACATACTGATCTTTCCCCTTTAGCTTTTCCTCCATTTCTTTCTTTATTCCTTTTACATCCAGTCAAATTTCACTCTTCCATCCTCAATCCTCACTCTCCCAATACCCGGCCAATCATAGATATTTCTTCCTTCCCACACAAAATATCTTTTCCCCTCCCCATCCTCACTCTCCCAGCCCCATACCCTTCTAGTCCTCCCCCAACATCATCTCCCTTCTAGTTCCAGCCCCACCCAGCATCCACTCCCTTCTAGTCCCATTCTGCAATCCCCCCGCATCAGCCTATTTCAGTCCTTGCCCCCCCATCACCCATTTCCAATGCTAGCCCCCATCAGCCCATTTCCAGTCCAAGCCCCCATCAGCCATTTCCAGTCCTATCCTAGCCCCCATCAGCCATTTCCAGTCGAAGCCCCCCATCAGCATATTTCCAATCCTAGCCCTTCCATCAGCCCATTTCCAATCCTAGCCCCCCATCAGCCCTTTTCAGTCCTATCCTAGCCCCCTAATCAGCCATTTCCAATCCTAGCCCCCCCCCCACTCGGCCCATTTCCAGTCGAAGCACCACCTTATTAGCCCATTTCGAATCCTAGCCCCCCATCAGCCCATTTCCAGTCCTTGCCCCCCCCCCCCCCCATCAGCCATTTCCAGTCCTATCCTAGGCCCTCCATCAGTCCATTTGCAGTCTTATCCTTTCCCCTCCCCATCAGCCTTTTCCAGTCCTATCCTAGCCCCCTCATCAGCCATTTCCAGTCCTAGCCCCCTCTCTCCCCAAAGAGCCCTGAGCCTGTTTTCTTCACTTCAGTATCTGTGCTCTAATGTAGGCCGCTGGAGCACTGAGTGCTGGGAAACAGGAAATGTCCTTTGATCTCCAGCGTGCGGGCAGCCTACATTAGAACACAGCTGCCAAAGTGAAGAAAAACGGTGCTCTTCACTTTGGCAGCTATAGAGAGGTGATCCGGGGCCTGCCGGGAGCCGAACAGCATGTGCGGGATGTTGTTGGCACGGAGACCCATGAAGCGCCGGGCCATGTGCAAACAACATTCTCACACAACGGACAGGCCGGTCCTGCACCTGCATACCAGCTCAAGCAGGATGTTAGCACCAGATGAAATTCAACTTATGACATACTGGAGAGCTTAGTGAAGCAAAGGGCGGCTCTGCATCAGATGTCACTAGAGACCAAGATCGGCATCAACAGGCTCTGAGATCATCAGGATTAGGCAAATATCATGCAGGTGATAGAAAACCTAAAATCCTTTAAGAATACCACAGAGAAAATTCATTTCACAAGGTCTACTCTGAGTTTTTTCAGCCCTGTAGTAAATATTTATAGGCAAAGTTAGCAGCAACAGGAATCTACAGCAGAGGTTTTGTTGATGGTGGAATTCTTGAAAGGTCAAGTGGGAAAAAGTTGCAACTCCTAATGAAGGATGATGCTTATATGCTAGCTGGTCTCTGTGACACAAGGATGAAAGGAACTATCTCTCCACAGTTTAACACCCTGATTGACTGGAAGTAAAAGAAGAAAAATACCAGGACAACACTGATAACAGAGATGTCTGTTCCAAGTTATTATTCTGTGAATCTTGGGGAGAGGGAGAAGATCCTGAAATACCAAGCAATGCAGTCAGAGACCAAGTAAATGTGGCAGAAAAATGATGAACTATTTCCCATTGTATTGGAAGACATGGGCTAGATTAAGAAGGCTTTCCAGTTGCCTACATATGTTACATCTTATGTACTCCAGAAGGAAGCTCTCTTTGGCACAATGCAAGTATTATGGTGAGCTTTAGCAGTAAATTTGAGAGACTGAGATCATATTCCACATACACTGGAGTGAGCAGGGCCAGTGCTACCATTAGGATAACTAGACGATTGTCTAGAGCTGCCACATCCTAGACATGCCCTTCTCCAGGGCCTGCAGCAGCGGCAATGGGCTTAAAACCATGACACAGCACTTACTTAACCTCACTGGTGCTACAACGTGGTTCCAGGCTTGTATGAGCAGCCGCTTCCTCCCCTCTCCAATGTAGACTTCTGGTTTGCATAAACCATAAGACTGCTTGGAGGGGAGGCGAAAGCGGCAGCTCATACAAGCCAGGAATCCCACACCCATTGTCACCAATACAGGGGATAAAACAATGGGAATGGCAGCAGCATGGGGGGTGGGAGTGGCAGCAGGATGAAGGGCTCACCTAGGGCACCTCTCATCCTTTCACCGCCCCTGGGATTGAAGGTCATGATTGTCACTGAATGCTGAAAACCAACCCATTTGGAGTAATTGTGACCAGCGTGTGCCCCATGGAAGAAGCAGCAATCTCTACAGGCTCATTGGAGAATGTGGAGGCTCATACTGCAGCCAGCACATAATGGCTAACCCAGCAAAATGCAGGAGATGGGCTACAATGGCTGGGCCGTCTAGACAATAAAGATAGAACAAAATTCCTTTATTTTAGTGATTTCAATATGCCAGCTTTGAAAATGTGAATGTCTAGCATCTCTGATACCTTTGTATTCGCATAGTGCAAGTGGACACACCTTTCTGTTTGTATTGTTCCGGTGTTGTACTGCAGGCAGAATGTCAGGAATACATTTGGAAAGGAATACAAAACAAAACGCGGAATACAAAAATGCCTCTTTGTTGATCAATATATGACCACACCTTGAGTGCTGTAAGCAGCTTTGGTCTTCACATCTCAAAATTAACATTATGGCACTAGAAGTAATGAGAAGAACAAAAATGATTAAGGGGGAGGAATAGCTTCCTTAGGAAGAAAGGCCCAACAAGTTAGGGCTCTTATCCTTGAAGATTCAGCACAGAGGGGATATGATCTTGTTTAGAAATTATGTATGGTTTGGAATTAATAAACAGGGAGTGGTTATTTATTCTTTCAAATATTATTAGGACTGGGGAAAACTCCATGAAATTAACTAGTAACAGATTTAAAACAAATTTAATAAAATATGTTTTCAGTCAAAGTACAATTAAGTTATGGAATTTGTTCCTTGGGGATATGGGTCAAGGCTCATAGAATAGCTGAGTTTCAGAAAAGATTTGGACAAGTTTCTGGAGAGCAGATCTATTAATGATCACCCAGATGGAGTTCATGATTCGATAATGGCAGTAAATAGTCTGATGGGTAGATGTAACGAGCTGCTGGATCACAGTGTGACACATTGGATTGATTGGAGGTGGAAGGGAAGAAAGCGGAATAAAGGAAAGATTAAAATGTCTTGCTTTACATCAGCATTGCAAAAAAAAAAATGGATGTTGAAGCACTGTGAAAGAAAATGGCGTAGGGTGGATTCTGTAGAAAATATGAGATGGTTTGCAGAGCAATTATGATTTTATAATTTGATGGTAACAAAAGCTAAAATCTAAAAAGGACTTTTATACAAAATTGAATGCTTGTTGCATAAAACAGCTGAACATGTTTGGCAAGTGCAAAAATTATTAACCTCACCTGTAGTCAGAGTAGGTTATAGTATGCCACGAGTGGAGCAGTTTGAACAGTTTATATGTGAGAAATTTACAGTGAGTAATATGGAGAAGATGTTGCTGAGGAAGGAAATACATTTGATGTGAGTTTGAGTTGGGTACTGTGGATGAGCTTTCTAAAGCCACCAAGGTAGTGAATACATGTTGGTGTCATAAAATATCAGTAGCAAACAAGGAGTTGATTAGGAAAGATGTTGCCCCTTTTTGTGTAATTTGATTAATGCTTCATTAAAGGAGGGAGTTTCTTTGAGATTAAAGAAGCTGAGATCAGACCCATTTTGAAGAAGCCGCATTTGGCTCCTGAAGATTATTCACATTATCGTTTAATTTTGAATATCCCATTGTAGCTAAGCTGATGGAACAGGTGGTGTGAAACAGTTGGAGGATTTTTTGCAAAGACAGCAGATACAGTGTAGGAGTCAACATGGTTTTCAATGCAATATAGTACTGAAACCTTGTTAGGTGCCTTGACTGATGATTTATTGAAAGGATTGGAGGTTCAGTTGAAGACTTCTTTGTTTTTTCTTGATTTGTCCACCACTTTTGATTATGTGAATCACCAGATTTTGTTTAATATGGGAATGGTGGAAATGTGCTTAAATGGTTGCAATGTTATCTAACTGACTGAACGTGTAAAGAATATATGTCTCATCAAGAGCCATGATTGGTGGTGTTGCCATCTGGAGTCCTGCAGGGATCCACGTTGTCAGCTGCGCTGTTTAATTTTTATTTGGTGTCATTTTGTGATAAGATTATGCAGATGATATTCTTTTATATACCCCCTTGAGGATAGCAGTCAAGTGGAAAATATTAACATCATACGATTGTTCCCAAAGATTAGGCGTTGGTTAGTGAATATATGATATGTCTATCAATTTTGAAAGATGGCAGAGGCAATGATAATTTCTAAAGAAAGGATGATGACTTTACCAGTGTACTTACATTTGGGAGAAGGTCACCATTAAACCAGAAGTATGATATCTAGGTGGTATGTTTACTAAGGACCGTTAAGGGCACAAAGGTGCCGGGTGCGTGTGTTATCAGCGCTCGGTAGCAGTTACCACTGCAGAAAGCGCTGATAACATGGGCTGGTAAGTTGCAAAGGGGTGGAGAAGGAGCATTAACTGGGTGGATCTTAGACAGATACAGCATGTGCACCCTTAATGGATATTCTACTACCGTGTGTTACAGACGCAGCTGCCAGGAACCTTAATACCAGCAAAAAGCTAGTGCAAAGGACACCTTTTAAAGACAGAGGGCCATTCTCATCCATTAAACATCACACAGGAAGCCCATTCACATGTATGTAGTGTGCACCAACCAGACGAGAATCTGAAATTAGTGAAAGTAGTGGTCTACTGGCTGTCACAGCATGGTACCCTTTCAATAGGGAATTTTCAAAGGGGTTGGTGTCAAAGTGGCAAAGATGGAGCAATGTGAGTGAATGAGCAGAACCGGTTAGTCTGCTAGGTGGAAAAGGTGGCTGCCTAGGGTATACGTCTATGATGTCTGTTGCGACTCTGCAGTGACAATGGTGGCACACATACATGCCATCACTGTCGCAAAGGAGTCATGCCACTGCTACTGCCACTACACAGTTATGTTATCAGTGTGCGGGGGTGTGCATAGCAGTGGTGCAGAAGATACCTTAGTCTCTGCCCTATATGTCAGGTGCAATACTGCTGTTTCTACTGTCAGGTGCATGCAAAGCATGTCACTGGCAGGTAAAGCAGAGCCCATAGTGATTCATCCCTTCCATTGTGGAGAGGCTTAAGGCAGCAGCCCACATGCTCATAGCATGCCACTCCTGCCCCCCTCTGACATTTGGAGGTGGAAAGGAGTGGCATGCCATGACTAGCCACATGGCCTACCTAGTCTGTCCTTCCATATCAACAACTACAACAGTCCCCTTTTTAGCTTTAGAGATCCTCTGTGTTTGTCCCATGCTTTTTTGAATTCAGATACTGTCCTCATCTCTACCACTTCCACTGGGAGACTATTCCACGGATCCACACTCTTTCCATAAAGAAGTATTTCTGCATATCACTCCTGAATCTATCCCCCTTCACCCTCATCCCATGTCCCCTCATAGCAGAACTTGCTTTCAATTGAAAGAGGCTCTCCGCCTGCACATTTATGCCATGGAGGTATTTAAACATCTCAATCATATCACCTCTATCCCGCCTTTCCTCTA
Organism: Ichthyophis bannanicus; assembly: GCA_033557465.1. Lineage (NCBI taxonomy): Eukaryota > Metazoa > Chordata > Amphibia > Gymnophiona > Ichthyophiidae > Ichthyophis > Ichthyophis bannanicus. The sequence continues at coordinate 1,264,867,033 of CM066032.1, read as the reverse complement.
AGGTGTACATATTAAGATCCTTCAGTCTGTCCTCATATGCTTTATAATGAAGACCACTAACCATTTTAGTAGCCACCCTCTGTACTGACTCCATCCTGTTTATATCCTTTTGAAGGTGCGGTCTCCAGAACTGCACACCATACTCCAAATGAGGTCGCACCAAAGACTTATACAGAGGCACTATCACCTCTTTTTTTCTGCTAGCCATTCCTCTCCGTATGCACCCAAGCATCCTTCTAGTTTTTGCTGTCGCCTTTTCTACCTGTTTAGCTACTTTAAGATCATCAGACACAACCACACCTAGGTCCCGCTCTTCTTTAGTGGACAAAAGTACTTCACCCCATATACTATATTGCTCCCTTGGATTGCTGCAACCCAAATGCACGACCTTACATTTTTTAACATTAAATCCCAGCTGCCAAATTCTAGACCATTCTTCAAGCTTAGCTAGATCACTCCTCATGTTATCTACACCTTCCTGGGTGTCTACTCTATTGCAGATTTTGGTATCATCTGCAAAGAGGCAAACTTTACCCGACAGCCCTTCCGCTATATCACTAACAAAGATGTTAAAAAGAATCAGAAAAGGACAGATCCCTGGTGCATACCATTGCTAGCTTCCTTCTCCTCAGAGTGAGCTCCATTTACTTGTACTCTTTGTCACCTCCCACCCAACCAATTTCTAACCCAAGCAGGAACTTTAGGGCCCATCCCTAGGGTGCTCAGTTTGTTTATAAGTCACCTGTGAGGAACAGTGTCAAAGGCTTTACTGAAATCTAAATGCACCACATCTAGGGCTCTCCCTCGGTCCAACTCCCTGGTCATCCAGTCAGTCAAAGAAATCAATCAGATTTGTCTGACAAGACCTGCCTCTGGTGAATCCATGCTGCCTCAGATCCTGTAATCCGCTGGACTCTAGAAACCTCACTATTTTCTCTTTCAGCAGTGTTTCCAATAATTTACTCACCACCAAAGTTAAACTAAACGGCCTGTAGTTTTCAACCACATCCTTACTTCTGCTTTTGTGTAAAGGCACCAGATGAGCCTCTCTCCAGTCCTTTGGCACCACTCCCGACTCCAACGAGTCATTGAAAAGGTCAGTCAGTGGAGCTGCTAGAACGTCACCAAGTTCCCTCAGTATTCTAGGGTGTATCCCAACCGATCCCATCACTTTGTCTACTTTAAGTTGAGCTAGTTTCTCATGAACACATTCCTCTGAAAATTGTTCAAGATGTCCCTCGCTTCTGTTCCTGTTTGTGGGTATTATATGAGGTCCTGCTCCTGGTTCTTCATCTGTGAACACAGAACAGAAATATTTGTTAAGCAATTCTGCTTTATCCTCATCAGCTTCTACATATTCCTCCCCTTCACCCTTGAGTCTGACAATACCACTTTTGCCCTTCCTCTTTTTACTAACATATCTGAAAAATGTCTTATCCCCCCCATTTTATTGCATTGGCTATTTCCTCCTCTTTTTGAATCTTTGCTTTCCTGACTACTTTCCTAGCTTCTCTAAGTTTTTCAAAATATAGATACCTGTCTTCCTATCTCTGTGATCTCTTGTATTTCATGAAGGCCTCCTTCTTTTTCTTCACCTTTTCAGCTACTTCATTCAATAGCCATAGAGGTCTCCTTTTCCTTTTACCTTTATTTACCATTTTAACAAAAAGGTTGGTTGCCCTTAAAATATCCCCTTTCAGTTTTGCCCACTGTTTTTCTACATCTCCCAGCTGTTCCCATCCCGCTAACGACTTCCTGAGGTATTGGCCCATCTTGGCAAAGTTAGTCTTCCGAAAGTCTAAGACACTCACCTTTGAATGGATTCTAACAGCCCTAGTCCTAATACTGAACCACATCATCTGGTGATTACTGGATGCAAAATGATCTCCCACTATAATATCAGAAACACTTTCACCATTGGTAAGCACCAAGTCCATTATGGCCCCTTCACGTGTGGGGTCCATTACCAATTGCCTGAATAGTTCTCCCTGTAGAGAATCCAGGATCTCTTTACTTCTAGATGATACTGCAGCAGGAAAGTGTCAATCAACATCTGGCATATTGAAATCCCCTATCAGCACTTCCTCTTTCCTAGCAATGCTGCGTATGTCTTCAATTAAATCTCTGTCCACCTCTTCCTCCTGTGAGCGAGGTCTGTAAATCACGCCACTGCAAATAGATTTCTCTTTCCCTCTTTCTAGTTTAACCCACAATGCCTCCTCTCTCCCTTTTAAGCTCTGTAATTCCAAAGTTATAATAGTATTTTTTACATATAGTGCCATTCTTCCTCCCCTTCTTCCTCCCCTGCCCTTTCTGAATAAAGTATAGCCAGATATAGTTATATCCCAGTCATGGTTTTCTGTGAACCATGTTTCTGTAACTCTCACTAAATCCAAGTCAGACACTCCCACCAAAGCTTCAACAGCAGGGATCTTATTTCCCATGCTGCAGGCATTTATACACACTGCTTTCCATATGTTACCACTGTTAAATACCTAGGCAGGGCCGGCCCCTCCATTGTGCCATAATGTTGTTCCCACAGGGCCCCACGCTTCAGGGGGCCCCGCGCGAGCACCATTAATGCACACCATGGACAGCTGCAGAGGGAGCCTTTAATGTCTCCCGGCATTCGCGGCTTCACAGATACAGCCACCAGCGTGATGGAAAAGACTTCGGGCCTCGCAAATGCTTCCCCGGCTCCCTCTGAAGTCCCTTAGATGGCCGCGGGGCCGTTTGAGGGGGGGAGGGGCTAGGACTGCAAATGGGCCATGATGGGGGGGGCTTGGATTGGTAATGGACTGTAATGGGGGGGGGGCTAGGACTGCAAATGGGCTTTAATGATGGGGGGCTAGGACTGGATGGGCCGTGATTGGGGGCTAGGGCTGCAAATGGACTGTGATGGGGCTAGGACTAGATGGGCTGTGAAGGGGGGACTTGGATTGGAAATGGACTGTGATGGGGGGCTAGGACTGCAAATGGGCTGTAATGGTGGGGGGCTAGAACTGGAAATGGGCTGTGATGGGGGGAACCTGGACTGGAAATGGGCTGTGATGGGGGCTAGGACTAGAAATGGGCTGACGAGGGGCCTGGAAATTGTCTGATGGGGGAGCCTGGAGTGGAAATGGGCTGATGGGGGGCTGGAATGGAACTGAAAAGAGCATATGGGGGCTAGGACTGGAAATGGACTGATGGGGGCTGGAATAGGACTGGAAATGGACTGATAGGGCTGGAAATGGGCTGAAGAGGGGGCTAGATTTGGAAATTGTCTGATGGGGGAGCTTGGAGTGGAAATGGGCTGATGCGGGACTGGAATGGAACTGGAAAAGACCATCTGGGGGCTAGGACTGGAAATGGACTGATGGGGGTTGGAATAGGACTGGAAATGGGCTGATAGGGCTGGAAATGGGCTGACGAGGGGGCTAGGTTTGGGAATGGGCTGATGGGGGAGCTTGGAGTGGAAATGGGCTGATGGGCGGCTGGAATGGAACTGGAAAAGAGCATATGGGGGGGCTAGGACTGGAAATGGGGCTGGAATAGGAGTGGAAATGGGCTGACAAGGGGGCTAGGATTGGAACTGGAAAAGATCATATGGGGGCTAGGACTGGAAATGGGCTGATGGGCTGGAATAGGACTGGAAATGGCTAATGGGGGAATAGGACTGGAAATTGGCTGATGGGGGCTGGAATAGGACTGGAAGCAGGCTGAGGGGAGTTGGAATAGGGCTGTCAATGGGCTGACAAGGGGGCTAGGATTGGAAATTGGCTGATGGGGGAGCTTGGAGTGGAAATGAGCTGATGGGGGCTGGAATGGAACTGGAAAAAAACATATGGGGGGCTAGGACTGGAAAAGGGCTGATGTGGGGGCTTGAGAGATTGGGACTAGAAGGAAGCAGATGTTGGGTGGGTCTAGAACTATAAGGGAGCTGATTTTGGGGGAGGACTAGAAAGGGTTGGGGATGGGGAATGAGAATGGAGAGGGGAAAAGATATTTTGTGTAGGAGGGAAGAAAAGTCTACGATGGGCTGGGTATTGGGAGAGTAAGTGGGGATTGAGAATGGAAGGGTGAAATTTGAGTGGATGATAAAGGAATAAGAAAAGAAAAGGGGGAAAGAACAAAAGGGGAAAGATCAGTTTGTTAAAGCAGATATAGAGAATGGAAAAAATCTAAAAGAGAAGAAAGGACAAATGGATAGCTTGCAGAAGACACGAAGAAACCAGAAGAAAGTGACTGGAGCAATTGCAGCTGAAAAATAAAATCCCAAACAGAAGGTAGAAAAATACTTTTTATTTTGAATTTATTAACTGGAATATGTCAGGTCTGGGAAGTGTGTATTGCTAACATCTTCGCGTTTTTGCTTAGTGCAAGCGGAAATTAATTTATAGTTTTATTTCTCCAGTGTTATACATTTCATGTTTGGCTTTTGGGGTTCGCAGTTTAATTATCATCTTCCTATTTCTAAATTGTGATCCTTTGTTCTTTGTGTGGTGACAGTCTATGTTCTGCATGTGTAACCAAGTTGAGGTATTCTGTTCATATTGTATCTGTTTGACAGTCCCACTTGTTCTCTTTCCCCCAGTGAGATGTATTGGTATTCTCTGAGATGTAGTGGTTTTAATATCTGCAGTGTTGCCTTTTGATAGGTAGGGTTTGGTGCTTTATCAGTCCTTATAGTGCTGTTATGATACGGTGGATTTGCTATGGGTTCTAAATTATCAGTGTTTGTAGTACTTCCTAATGGGCCTGGTGGTTGTCACTGCAATATAGTAATGTAGAAATCTGTTAATCTTTCTTTATTCAGACACTCATTAAGAGGCATGTTCACTAAAAGTGCATGTTAACATTATGCAAATATTTATGCAAATGAGGTTCCTTATGCAAATGAGGCCCTGCAATTAATCTCCACACATGGCCCCGCACCCCCCTTGTGCCGCCCCTGCACCTAGGCACTTTTCTAATTCACCTAGTGGATGCACTGGCCCTGGGTACTGTGAGCCATGTGCAGCTGAGTTAGGACTGACCATGCATTTCCTAATGAGAGACAACAGTGTGTGACCTGTAACCTGTAAGCACAATTAATGGCATCTATACACAACACATATGTGGCACCTATAACACCAGGAGACTGGGAAGTGGTGTCTGCCAACCGCTATAACCTTCTAGCCATGGTTGTACATATGGTGTCTCCTGGTTACATCATCAACCTCAAAGTGGTGTACAGGTTAAGAACATAAGAAATGTCTTACTGGGTCAGACCAAGGTCCATCAAGTCCAGTATTCTGTTTGCAGTAGTGGCAAATCCAGGTCACAAGTACCTGGCAGGTTCCCAAAGAGACACACAGGTTCCACAATGCTTATAATGGGGCAACCAGTGGATTTTCTGGGTCCTCTTTATTAATGGTTTATGGACCTTACCTCCAGGAACTTGTCCATACCTTATCTCTAGGAACAAGCAGGAATAAGTCATCACATATGGGTACGTCGGTACCGACGGAGCCCGCGCGGGAAAGCTCCCCAGCTTTTCAGATTAAAAGCTTTTGGGGCCTCCCACTGCACATGCGCGCTGCCTTCCCGCCTTCCTGACCAGCTCTCGTCAGTTTCTTTTTTTCCGCGGAGCCAGCAGGTCGTGTTCCTGTCACCGCTGAAGAAATTGTTAATTTTATTGTTTTCTTTAGACCGCGTACCTGCCTTCCCCATTCTGAAACCGGTACTGTCGGTCTCTCTTTCTTTCTTTAAAAAAAAAAAATATTTTTTTTTCTTTTCTTCAGCACAGCTTGGTACTTTGTTAGGCCTTCAGGCCTACACAAATTCTCCTCATGGAGAAGCCAGTTCCTGCTTTTAAAAAGTGTACCAAGTGCAGTGCTGTCATTCCTGTTACAGACACCCATGAATGGTGTCTTAATTGTTTAGGACCTGACCATTCCATACCGGACTGCCCATCCTGCTCCCAGATGTCGAAACGTGGATTGCAGAACCGGGCCAACAAGTTCCATGTGCTGTTTCCTTCAGAAGCATCACAGTCATCCAGGTCTTCCTCTCCGGATGGATCTCAGGTAACCAAAACTCCAGTGGGCAAATCCTCTAAAAGCAAATCTCTTTCTAAAGATCGAGAGGCTCTCAATTCTGAGTTCGAGGATTCTGCCCAGGCCAAAAAAACCCCGGCGGGAGGTTCCGGCCTCCAAAGCAATCATGGGGTCACAGGTTGACATCGATGGCGCAGCCTCGACAGATCACCTGTTGTGCTGCTCTGGGGTACCGGCCCATACCGGTACCGACATCCAGGCAGCAGTGGCGTCTATGGGCAATACTGTCCAAGTCATGCAGCAGGCCATTCTGGCTTTTATTAATGCTGCTACGCCCTCGGTACCGCGGCCAGCGGTACCGGGTCTGGTTCCGGTAATGGCTTCCATACCGGAACCGAGGCCATCGTCTTCCAAACGCAGATCGGTTCCGCATGCCGGATCCGGGCTTTTGCCCGGTACCGATCCCATACCCGGTACGCCCGATGTCGATACCGAACGGTATGCGTATCGTGCGTTGGAAGCACATAGAGGATACTCTGCTTCTTCAGAGGATTTTAACTCCTCTGATGATTCTGATGAGTTCTCCCTTGATCTTCCTGAGGAGCCTTCTTCTCCTAAAAGGAGACTGTCTCCACCAGAGGATTTGTCCTTTCAGGACTTCATCATAGAAATAGCTAAAGGTCTTTCTATTGCTTCATCCTCTGAAAAGGAACCCAGATCAAAGAAACTGGATATTTTAGGATACTCTAAGTCTCCTAAAGAGGCAGTCACCCTGCCTATCCATGAAATCCTTCAAGAACACTTGATGGACTTATGGGAGGCTCCTCTAACATTGTCTCCTTCTTCTCGCAGGTTGGACACCATGTACCGTGTCCCCCCTTCTCCTGGTTTCCAAAAAACCCAGTTGCCTCACCATTCTATTGTGGTGAAGTCTGCAATGAAGAAGATAAAGAGTACCAAAAGGCACTCTTCTACTCCTCCAGGGCGAGAATGTAAGACTCTAGACTCTTTTGGCAGGAAAATTTTCCAGGCTACTATGCTTATAGCCAGGATTAATTCCTATAGTCTTTACATGGGCATGTTTCTCTCAGTGAAATCGCTCTAAACGTTCGGCATTTTGCCCCCTTCATCCCTGAGGATAAAAGGGAGGAGTTCATTTTCTTAGTGAAACACCTTTTGGATATTTCAAAGTTCTCCAACAGGGCAGCTTTTGATTCCTTTGAGGGTGCTGGTAGGGCTTCGGGCATTGCTATAGCAGCCCGACGTCTTGCTTGGCTCCAGGCTTCTGATCTAGAACCTTGGGTCCTAGATGGCTTACGGAATCTGCCCTGTACAGGTGAGAACTTATTTGGTGAGGAGTGGCAAATTAAGGCCACTCAAATGGACGCAGAAAATGCCACCTTAGATAGACTTTCTAAGTCTACCTCCACTCCTGCCAAAAAGAAGTCTTTTAAGAGGCCTTATTACAAGAAGTCCAGATTTTCCACAAATACTGGTCAACAATCCTCTCAGCCTCGTTTTGCTGCTAAACGTCAGCAACCTAAACAGGCAAGGTCAAAGCCTGCGGCGTCTGCTACGCCTCAGCAGGCTCAACCCCCTCAGGGGTTTTGACTTGCCCCTAGAGAACTTAACTTTTCTGGCTCTAGAACAACCAGAGCCCCTCACCATACCCGGAAGGTTAGCTCACTTTGCTCCCAGATGGGAGCAAATTACATCAGAGCAATGGACCCTCTCTATCATCAGAGAGGGTTACAAACTCCATTTTTCCGACCTTCCTCCTTATACTATGGTGAGGCAGTTCAATTCTCCCCCATCTCTCCTGACCCTCTTGGGTCAGGAAGTCTCCTCCCTCCTTGCCCAAGGGGCAATAGAGGAGGTCCCTCTTCTTCAACAGGGGACGGGATTCTACTCCCCTTATTTTCTAATACCAAAGAAGACAGAGGGCTTCAGACCAATTCTAGATCTGAGAGAATTGAACAAATTTCTTTTCAAGGAGAAATTCAAAATGCTTTCTCTGGGCATTCTCCTTCCATACCTTCAGAGTCAGGATTGGCTTTGTTCTCTAGACCTAAAGGATGCGTATACACACATACTCATCCACCCATCCCACAGAAAATACCTTCGATTTCTGTTTCAGGGACAACATTTCCAGTACAGAGTACTCCCCTTCGGTCTAGCCTCTGCTCCAAGAGTGTTCACCAAATGCATGGCAGTCGTAGCTGCCTTTCTAAGAGGCCTGGGAATTTTCATATTCCCATACCTGGACGACTGGCTCATCCGAGCTCCATCTCAGTCCCAGGCCCAAATTTCCCTGGACCGCACAAGGCGTCTTCTGCAGTATCTGGGACTGGTAGTAAACCTTCCCAAGTCTCAACTAATCCCTACTCAGTCTCTCGAGTTCATAGGGGCCCAGTTAGACACCATCACTGCGAGGGCCTACCTGCCTCAGCTCAGGGCCCAACGCCTGCTGAGTTTGGCCTCCCAAGCTCAGTCCAGCAGTCATTTGACAGCCCGGGAAATGCTGCGACTTCTGGGCCACATGGCCTCCACGGTACATGTGGTGCCCTACGCTCGTCTGCATATGAGAGCAGCTCAATGGACCTTGGCCACCCAGTGGACTCAAGCATCTGGAGCGCTCTCCGACCAAATACTCACCTCAAGCCGTCTGTTTTGGTCCCTCCAATGGTGGACATCCACCAAGAATCTGTTGTTGGGGGCCCCCTTCCAACCTTTGTTGCCCCAAGCAACCCTCACAACAGATGCCTCCCAGACAGGGTGGGGAGCTCATCTTCAGAACCTCTCCACTCAGGGCACTTGGTCTCCACAGGAGACCACCCTTCATATCAACCTCCTGGAACTGCGAGCAATTTACCTTGCCCTCAAGGTCTTCTATACCCTCCTTGTCAACCTGACTGTCCTAGTTCAGACAGACAATCAGGTAGCCATGTTCTATATAAACAAACAAGGAGGGACATGCTCTCTGTCGCTTTGCAACGAAGCTCTCAGATTATGGGCCTTCGCCAGAGAGCATCAAATTCACCTTCTTGCAGTGTATCTTCCAGGAGTTCAAAACTCTCGTGCGGACAGACTCAGTCGAGTTCTGCTTCCACACGAATGGTCCCTACATATGGACCAGATACGCAGAATCTTTCAGGAATGGGGGACCCCGGACATAGACCTCTTTGCAAGTCCGTGGAATGCCAAACTTCCCCGGTTCTGTTCCAGAACTCAGTGTCAGGGAGCTCAGGCCCACGATGCCTTCCTCCTGCATTGGGGTCAGGAATTCCTCTATGCCTTTCCACCCATTCCTCTAATATCCAAGACTCTGTTCAAGCTCCAGAGGGATCACGGGACTATGATCCTCATAGCTCCCCGCTGGCCACGCCAGGTGTGGTTCCCTCTACTTCTGCATCTCTCCCAGGGATCCTCCCTAGACCTGGGAGCTGCGCCAGACCTCCTGTCTCAGGAGAAGGGGACTTTGGGGCACCCAAACCCCAAATCCCTACATCTCAGAGCTTGGTTACTGAAGGCCTAAGTCTTCAAGACTTTAATCTTTCTCAGCCTGTGAAAGATATCCTTCATGTCTCTAGGAAACCTTCCACGAGGCGTTCTTATGCTTTCAAATGGAAGCGTTTTTCCATTTGGTGTGCTCAGCAGGGTCTTGACCCTCTAGCACTTCCTTTGAATTCCCTCTTGGACTATCTCCTGCATCTTTCAAATGCAGGCCTTAAGACGAATTCAGTAAGGGTCCATTTGAGTGCTATTGCAGCATCCTTAAAACCTATAAATGGACAACCTGTCTCCTCTCATCCTCTTGTTGCACGTTTCATGAGAGGCCTGACCCTAACTAAACCTCCCATCTGACCTCCCCCGGTAGCATGGGATTTGAACCTAGTTCTAGGTCAGCTTATGAAGCCACCTTTTGAGCCTTTGGACTCTACCTCCTTCAAATTTCTTTCCTGGAAGGTTGTTTTCCTTATTGCAGTCACTTCGGCTCGCCGCATCAGTGAACTGAGGCTTTAGTGGCTCATCCACCTTATACTAGGTTTCATCATGATAAGGTGGTCCTTAGGACGAATCCCCACTTTATGCCCAAAGTGGTCTCGCCTTTTCATCTTAATCAAGAGGTATATCTACCTGTCTTTTTCCCGGCTCCTCATGCATCCAGTGCAGAGAGGAACCTTCATACTCTGGATTGTAAAAGAGCTCTTGCCTTTTACCTCAACAGGATTCAACCACATCGAAAGTCTTCCCAACTTTTCGTGGCTTTTGATCCTTCTCATTTGGGACTTCCAGTCACCAAGCGTACACTTTCCAATTGGATCGCTCAGTGTATTTCTTTTGCTTACCAGAGTAAGAACATTTCTCTGGAGGGCCATGTCACAGCTCACAATGTGAGAGCCATGGCCACTTCTATGGCTCATCTTCACTCTGTGTCCATAGATCAGATCTGTCGAGCAGCCACTTGGGCCTCGGTTCATACCTTCACAGCCCATTACTGCTTGGACAAGGACTCCCGCCGGGATGCCTTGTTTGGTCAGGCTGTCCTCAAACACCTGTTCCATACTTAAACAACTCCTGCCCACCTTCCCTGGATGGATGCCTGAGATCCATACGAAGATGGTTTACCCTTGGAGGGGGATCTCCCAGGCATCTTAGCTAGGGAGTCCCCATATGTGATGACTTATTCCTGCTTGTTCCTGGAGATAGCACAGTTACTTACCTGTAACAGGTGATCTCTGGGAACAGCAGGAATTAGTCATCACAACCCACCCACCTCCCCTAGGAGTTGTATCTCTATCTATCTATCTTCCTGTCCTCTCTCTCTATTGTCTCAGCTTTAAACTCGAACTGACGAGAGCTGGTCAGGAAGGCGGGAAGGCAGCGCGCATGTGCAGTGGGAGGCCCCAAAAGCTTTTAATCTGAAAAGCTGGGGAGCTTTCCCGCGCGGGCTCCGTCGGTACCGACGTACCCATATGTGATGACTAATTCCTGCTGTTCCCAGAGATCACCTGTTACAGGTAAGCAACTGTGCTTTTTAAACCTAGCTACACTAACAGCTTTTACAACATCCTCCGCTAATGAATTCAAGAGTTTGATTATGTGTTGAGTAAAAAAAAAAATTATATTATTAGTCTTAAATGGGTTGCATTGTAGTTTCATTGCATGTCCTCTAGTCTTTCTACTTTTTGATGGCATAAACAACAGATCTACGTTTACCCGTTCCACTCCATTCATTAATTTATAGACATCAATCATATCCCCCCTCGGCTGTCTCTTTTCCAAGATGAAGAGTCCCAACCTTTTAAGCCTCTCCTCATAGGGGTATCCTTCCATTCTCTTTACCATTTTTGTTGCTCTTCTTTGTACCTCTCCTAATTCAGCTATATCCTTTTTAAGATATGGCGACCAGAATTGCACACAATATTCAAGGTGCAGGCCCATCATGTAATGATACAGAGGAATTATAATATACTTTGTTCTATTCTCCATTAATTTCCTTATTATTCCTAGCATTCTATTTACTTTCTTGGCCGCCGCTTTACACTGGACAGAGGGTTTCAACGTATTATCCATGATGACACCTAAATCTTTTTCCTGGGTGGTGGTTTCTAAGGTGATACCATGCATCGTGTAACCATAGTTCAGATTGCTCTTTCTTAGGTGCATATCTTTGCACTCATCCACATTAAATTTCATTTGCTATTTGGACATCCAGTCTTCCAATTTTTCAAGGTCCTCTTGCAATTTTTTACAACCCTCTTGCATTTTAACAACTTTGAATAAGTTTGTGTTGTCTTTAAATTTGATCACCTCTCTTGTTATTCCTATTTACAGGTCATTTATGAATATGTTAAAAAGCAGCAGGTCCAGCACAGATCCCTGAGGTACTCCATTATTCACCTTTCTCCACTGAGAAAATTGGGCATTTAGCCATACTCTCTGCTTTCTATCTTTTCGCCAATTCCTGATCCACAATACTACATTGCCTCTTATCTCATGACTATTTAATTTTGCCAAGAGTCTCTCATGAGGGACCTTGTCAAAGGTATTCCAAAAATCCAGATATACTATATTAACCAGCTCACCTTTTTCTGCTTATTCACACCTTCAAAAAAATATAACAGTTAGTAAGACAAGACTTTCCTTGGCTAAATCCATGTTGGCTTTCTTCCATTAAACCATGGCTATCTACATGTTCAGTAATTTTATTCTTTATAATGGTTTCTACCATTTTGCCCAGTACTGACGTCTGTAGTTTTCTGGATCACCCCTGGAACCCTTTTTAAAAATTGAAGTTACATTGTCCACTCTCCAATCCTCAGGTACTACAGATGATTTTAATGATAGTTCACGGGTTATTGATAGTAGACCTGCAATCTCATATTTCAGTTCTTTCAAGAATCTTGAATGTATAGCATCAGGTCCAGATGATTTGCTACTCTTCAGTTTATCATACAGTAACTGGGTAGCCGGACCCAATGCTCCCCCACGACCTCCTAGTCACACTTCTACCCTACCTCAAAATCCCCGCCTCTTAGGGAGTCCCAACCACCTGATTCACCTACAAGCTCACAAGAGACTGTTCTTGGCAGCAACTGGTCACAGCTTTATTAACAATAATCCAACCATTAAACACTCAGAACAATAATCAACCACACCCCTACCCCGCAGCGCGATCCGTCACCAGCCATATGATTAGCAAGGTGACCTCGCCGCCGCCACAGCCGGGTCAAGCCACCGGCCAATTGCCAAGCACCCATTCCTGACTTGGCTGTCTCAGTAGCACAAGCCGGCCAGGGTTTAACCGGGTTGAGGGCACCCCGCCCTCGCCCCAAATGGCCTACAACTCCGGACTCCGGAAACCTCTGGGATCCCGCCCCCCCAACAAGCTGTGACAACCCAAATCCCACCTGACTCACCACCAACCCCGCGGGTGGGAGGGTGGGTAGCTGCACAACGTGCGCTGCACTTGTGCCTCGATGCCGACGGGCTCGGAGCACATGCACAGGCACGCCAACTGATCCCCAGCACACGCTCCAGCGGGGGATCCAATCAATTGAAAGCCTCCTCCCGTCCTGTCCGTGATGCTCGTCCTTCCCCCCACCCCCCAAGCCAATTTCCACGACAACGGGCGCGCGCAGGGTCCTGCATCGTGCCGGGCATCCGGTTACCTGCGGGCGCGGGGACCCTGCCCGTGCCCTTACTTTAACTGGGTAGCCGGACCTGATGCTCCCCCACAACCTCCTAGTCACACCCCTGCCCTACCTCAAAATCCCCGCCTCTTAGGGAGTCCCAACCACCTGATTCACCCACAAACTCACAAGAGACTGTTCTTGGCAGCAACTGGTCACAGCTTTATTAACAATAATCCAACCATTAAACACTCAGAACAATAATCAACCGCACCCCTACCTCACAATGCGATCTGTCACCAGCCATATGATTAGCAAGGTGACCTCGCTGCCGCCACAGCCGGGTCAAGACACCGGCCAATTGCCAAGCACCCATCCCCGACTTGGCCATCTCAGTAGTACAAGCCAGTCAGGGTTTAACCGGGTCGAGGGCACCCCGCCCTCGCCCCAAATGGCCTACAGCTCCGGATCCCGGAAACCTCCAGGATCCCACCACTGGCACAGGCCAACTGTCTGTCTGTGCCGCCCCCCCCCCCCCCAAATACTTAGCTGCGACCAGCTATGCTGTCCTGCGCTACTTTCTCCAATGCCTCCTGCCAGTCATTAAGCAATAAGTCTACCCCCACCGGGGATAGATGAACCCCATCACTCCTATACAGACCAGCACAACAAACCTCAACCCATGCGTGCTGCACCTGATAGCCCCCCATTTCTCACACCCACCGCCCAATCTGTCGATTAATCTTTGTCAGACCTCTCGACCACCTCCTCTGCCCCCAGCACGCCGGTCTGGGTATAATGTCCGACCATATCAAAACCACCCCCTCACACCACCGCAGCACCAATGCCAGATCTTTCTTTGCCGCGTTAATCAGCTGTTTGCAAGTCCATAAAGTCAACTCCTTGCCCCCAAGATGGACCAACACAATCTCCGGCTGTTTCCCAAGTTGCAGTTGCTGTCTAAGCAAGGGCAGCAGTTGCGTCCACAGCAGTCCCCACAAACCCAGCCATGAAACTGACACTGCTGCCAGATCGAAGCCAAGATTGATCCCGACTGGCCGCACTGCCGCCCGATGTCCAGCCCAGAACACAAAGGAGTGCCCAATCATCCAACACTCCCGTCCACCACATCCCCCATCTGAAAAAGAAATCAACAGTTAATGTCACCCCCCCAATTTTCCCCCAATCCTATAAACGCACATATCCTTTAAATGCACTGGACCGCCACCTGCCTATACTTTGTATCAGCCCGCTCCGAAGCCCCAATTCCGCTGCACTGGTTGCCGCCCCGATGCAAAAGGAATGGGCCAAATATCGAGTTGTGTCCTCGCCTAGCAGGCCCAGCACCAACCGTAATACTGCCGAGACTTGAAATTGCGTCAGTAATTGCTCGTTTGAATGCACAAATAGCCTCCCCCTACCCCCGGACGCACCAGCAATTACTCCCGCATTGCAGATACGGGGCAGGTGGGACTTCCTATCCCTTTGAGAATTACCCAGAGACCCCTGCCTCACTGATCTGTCTTGGATTTAGCAAGGAGTACCCGCAATTGCCCCCCTTCCAGCTGTACATGCTGGCGAAGCAAGCATGCCCCTATCCCCGCTTTTTTGGAACTTGCCACTAGTTCCCCCACCCGGAATGCCCCAAAGAAAGCCAAAGTAAACGCCGCATGGAAAAGCACCGCCTCGTATTGCGACTCCACGACCTTCGGCAATTCGACACACAGTCGCATAAGCAAGTCATGCGTAATCGGACGCCGCCTATCCCGCGGGGTCGGCCTCAAGCGCTCCCACCCCTGCAGCAGCCGCTGAACCATAAACCCCCAGCCCACAGCTCTCGCAAAAAAACACAAAACCGGCGAGATGCCCTCGCACTGCCAACCTGGACAACCCTCGGCCTTTCGCCCTGACTATATACTGCCCTAACAATTGATCCGAAACCAAGCCCAACCGCCACCCCAATTTGCGCAAAAATGTTACCACCATCCCGCGCCGCTCCGATAAGCATCCCAGGTCCTCTTGGCCACAGGACTCCGCAGCAGCTCCTTCTTCTCCGCAGGCCACAGTTCCACAATCTCCAAGGGACCGCTCTCCCTTCCACATCCGCCTCCGGTGCCAACTGCCAAAACCGGTCCCACTGCAAATGAGAAAGAGCATCAGCAATTTCGTTAGTATGGCCTGTAATATGTCGAGCTTTCAGCACCAAGTTTAAACGCAAACAGCCTAGCGCTACAGCTCTCATCAGCGATGCCACCTGTAGACATATCGGAGTGTAACAATTAACAACACTCACTACCACTTCATTGTCGCACCACCACACCAACCTGCGATTTCACAATCTGTCCGGCCACAACTCCAATGCCACGAGCATCAGGAATAATTCCAAAAAGGGTATGTTCCTCGCTAAACCCGCCACCTGCCACTCCTCAGGCCACTTATCCGCGCACCATGTGCCCCCGAAGTAGATACCCAGACCCACACCACCTGCTGCATCCGTATATAGCTGCAAGTCCTCAGTTGAACTCTCCTCCTCTTTTATAACTGACGTCCCATTAAATTCCTTCAGAAAGTCATCCCAAACGTTTAAATCCTCCCTGACTGCTCTGGAAACACGTATCCGATGGTGCGGCTTCCTAACCCCAGCCGTCGCTGCCGCCAAATGTCGCAAGAATACTCGACCCATCGGAATCACTTTACAGGCAAAATTTAATGATCCGATCAGGGCCTGCATCTCTTTCAAGGTTAATTTTGAGGAAGCCAAGACATTAGCCACCAAGACCCGCAACTTAACCAACTTCTCCCATGGCAAGCACGCCACCATCTGATCCGAATCTAACTCGACTCCCAAAAAGGTTATCCTTGAACACGGCCCAACCGTCTTCCCCTCGGCCAGCGGTACTCCCAACTGGCTTGCTAACACCTCGAAACCATCCAATAGCTCTTTACACGCCGTCGATCCGCCCACACCCACAAACAAAAAATCGTCTAAATAGTGCACCACCTCGGATCTACCCACAAGTCGGGTCACTGCCCACTGCAAGAAGGTGCTGAATTTTTCGAAGTAGGCACATGACACCGAGCAACCCATCGGCATGCACTTATCGAAATAGAAGCTACCAAACAATTAAAAACCCAACAAACAAAGGAGTGGAGGAGTGGCCTAGTGGTTGGGGCAAGGTACTTCAGGCCTGAGGGTCGGGGGTTCAAATCCCACTAGAGGACAGCAACCTTGGGCCAGAAGGACTGGGGTTTCTAGTCCCACAGGTGCTCCTTGTGGTCTTGGGCAAGCCACTTAACCCTCCATAGCCCATGCTCCCTGTAAAATAGTTATCTCCAAGTTATAATGCCCTGTTCAATGTAAACTGCCTTGATAACAAACAAAAGGCTGTGGGGTGCACCGGTAATAAACAAAATGCTGACTCAATGTCTACTTTCAACATCAGAGCCCGGGTCCAACTCTCCTGACCAGCTCCTCCGCCTTGTCAAATGATGTATAGCAGACTGTACACCACTTGCACAGTATGTGATCATTAACCGAAGCTCTGATTGGAAAAGATAAATTATGGATCATGCAAAACTTCCCCGGTTCTTTCTTTGATATAATTCCAACAGGCGATACCACGAAATCGAGATAGGCGGCAGCATAAACGACCCTGCCGCACTGTATCTCCACCGACAACTTCTCCTGCGCTATCGCCGTGAACCGCCGGACAGAAGGGGAATTCTTCGCCGCCGCAGCCGCCACCACCCCACCCACAGGAATAACAAAACCAAACTGAAAACCAAACAGTAACATTTTCCTAACATTCGCCCTCGGGTAGCCCCGTAGCCACTCTTTTAACACCTCCACCTTTATTGGCATAAGCGCCACGTCAAACACCCCCAACTGTCTTAAGGGGAGGCAAGGCAGGCACTGTCAAGCTTTTCTTAAGGCATTTGATCGCAGGATGCCCACCACCGCAGGCCGAGCAAGCATGCCGGAATTTGCAGTCCAGGAAAGGGCACGTTGACCTGTTAAACCGCCAGCATACGTCTCCTCCCGGAGCTGCAGCCACTCTGACGGGTGTGACGACTCCCCCGCCTCGAAAGGAATGACTCGGTCCCGCGGTAGCTGGCGCGCCATCCCTCCCTTGCACCCCTGCAGCCGCCGCTCTCACTGACATTTGGGTGAGCCACAAATTGATGTCCTGTGTGTCCCAGGTCAACAACTTGTTTTTCTCCATTTTATCACAAAACTTTTCATCATAATTCAGCCAGGCCCACCCTTCATGGGTCTGTGAGGCTTCGAGAATTGCATCAGCCAGCAACATTCCATACTGTCCGGGGTGATGCTGCCCCCAGACACTAGTTCACGACTGTCTTTGACACCTTCCTAATCCTGCCTGCCTTCTCATCCTCCTTCCGTTTCTTTCTACTCTCCCCAGAACGCTTACGACCCTCCAACAAGCGGAAAATGTCAATATATTTACGTTTCCAAATTTTGCGTCTCAACTTCTTCGGCACCCCCTCCCACGGTTCCGATAAAGTTGCCACATTCTGGTTCCCACCCGCGGCCCCCGCCTCTTGCGCCTCAGACCCCATACCCTCACCCTCTGAAGATGACCCTGATGACCCCGACGTCGAAGTGGATGACGAGTTAGACCCCCGTCTCCGCCGACACAAATGCTTCCTCTTCCTACCCGCCTTGCCCCTTCGCTCCGTCTGTTCACCGCCCTCCCCCTCCCCCACCACTTTGTCCAACAACAACTCACCCCTCGCTGTAGCATCAGTCACAGCCGGTGTACTCGTCCCTTGCGCCGTCTCCTCACCCGATTGCTGCTCAGTCAAACCTGGCGCCACCGCACCTGCTTCCACGCAGCTGTGCGTCGACTTGTCCAGAGCGTCCATGGTCTCACGTCGGCGACCGCTTGCTCCGTGCGATGATCCTGGAGAAACTAAGTACGGGACCTTTGGAGAAACAAAGGGAAAAACCGGGGGAGAAAAACTGGCAGACCAGGCCGGGTGCCACACCCCCGCCCACTTGGCCCCAGACGGGCCTTGGCCTCCCCCCATCCACCGATCCCAATCAAACAATCACCCACCTGAGCCGTACCCCGCCATCCCCACCGAACCAAACCCCGCCGGGGGCACCATCCCAGAGCCACCAATGGCCCCCCCCCCAGAAAATAGGCCCCAACAGGGCCAGCTCCTTCGCCCGCCCACAGGTGCACCGGGGTGCTAACCCGAGCGAGCCCCGGGGTGTCCACCCCTTGCCCCCCATTCCCCGCACCGCCCCCTTCATAATCCCTTGGCCCATTCCCCTGCGCGTCATCCATCCTGCTATCCGTGGCGGATGCCACTGCCGCTTGCTCCTGTACACCCCTTCACCTAAGTGTGCCTCCCCTACCATGACCACCTGGTCTGTGGCCCTCCCGCACCCTAATTGCCGCCCCTAAGGACCTACCGCATGGGCTAGCAGGTCCCTCAACACTCCCCCTGGCTTGAAGCACATCCCGGCTCAGAGAGCGTCCCCGCTGCCCCCTATTCCTTCCCCTCTCACACCCCCGCTCCACACGGCCTCCTCGTGGCCTGCTCTTCCCAGATCCGTAACCCCCCCGTCCATGGCCTCAGCCTTCCCTGCCTGCTAGCATTGTGCTTTATTATTTATTATTTATTTTGTGTAAAAGTCTCCCCTTTAGCATTTTATTTTATTTTATTTTTGCTGTTTAAATCACACACGCAGCTACCTCGTTGTCCTGGTAGGCCCCGCACTCCCTCCCGGCCCACCTTCCTGAATCCCGGCCTCGCCTGCTACGCTCCACGTGGTCTGATCACCGCTTCTGTGTTCCCGCTACACCGCCGCCATACACAAACAGCTCTCAAGCCGCTACAGCTGCTGCCAGCCTTTAACGCCGCCGCCGAGGCCTCAGCCCAAGATGCACACTGCCGCCCTCCCGGATCAGAAACCGGAGACTCCCGCTTCGTGTGCTAGCTGCACAACGTGTGCTGCACATGTTCCTCGATGCCGACGGGCTCGGAGCACATGCGCAGGCACGCCAACTGATCCCCAGCGCACGTTCTAGCGGGGGATCCAATCAATTGAAAGCCTCCTCCTGTCCTGTCCATGACGCTCGTCCTTCCCCCCACCCCCAAGCCTATTTCCACGACAACGGGCGCATGCAGGGTCCCGCATCAGGCCGGGCATCCGGTTACCTTCGGGCGCCGGGACCCTTCCCGCGCCCTTACTTTTGTAATATATTCTTTTGGTTTATCAATATTTCTTTCAATTCTTCCACTACGTCACCTTTATATACCATTTCTGGAATGAATAACTTCCCTACATCTTCTTCAGTAAAAACTAAAGCAAAGAATTAATTCAGTCTCTCTGCTATGGTCTTGTCTTCCTTTAGCGCCCCTCTTACCCTCTATCACCCAATGGTCTAATTGAATCTCTCACAAGCTTTGTGCTATGAATATACATGAAAATGTTTTTATTATATGTTTTGCTTCCATGGCAAGCTTCTTTTCAAATTCTCTATTTTCCTGCCTTATCAATGCCTTGCATCTAATTTGCCAATGTTTATGTTGTTTCTGGTGTTTGTCATCAAACTCCTTTTTCCATTTCCTGAAGGATACTTTTTTAGCAGCAACAGCCTCTCTGACCTTGCCTTTAAAACATGCTAGCAGTTTTTTGGCCTTCCTTCCTCTTTTCTTAAAGTGTGGAATACATCTGTTCTGGGCTTCCAAGATAGTACTTTTAAACAATCCATAGAGATTCTACAGTGTATTTTGTTTTCTGCAAAACTTTAATCCTATGTGACTCAGTGCAATCCCTTCATCAATTTGATCAGCTCTATCATTGTGATATAGTTTGTACCAGGTATCACAGTGCCCCGTTGGTTGTCCTCCTTCCACCAAGTCTCTGAGATGCCAATCATATCTAACCTTTCATTTAGTGCTATATACAGTATTCTAGCTATCCTATCTTATTTTTTAGACTTCTAGCATTTGTATACAGGCATTTTAGAGGTTGTATTTTATTCATATTAATCTGGTTATCAGTTGATAGGTGTAATTTGGAATCTTTCAGCTTTGTACTGAAGGGCATTTGGGTTACTTTTATCTTTGTTGGAACCTCTTTGTCAGGATGTCATAACTTCCCTGTTTTGCTAGTATCCTCCAAGGATACATCCTTCCAAGCCATGTGCTCCTTGGTGACTGTTGGCTTCCCCCTACTATCTAGTTTAAAAGCTGCTCTATCTCTTTTCTAAAGGTTAATGCCAGCAGCCTGGTTCCATCCTAGTTAAAGTGGAGCCCATCCCTTCGGAAGATCCCTTCCATTCCCTAGAATGTTGCCGAGTTCTTAACAAATCCAAAACCTTCTTCTTTGCACCATCATCTCATCCATGCATTGAGACTCCAGAGTTCTGCCTGCCTTTTAGGTCCTGTACGTGGAACAGGAAGCATTTCAGAGAATGCTATTATAGAAGTCCTGGATTTCAACTTCCTACCTAAAAGCCTAAATTTGGCCTCCAGAAACCCCCTCCCACACTTTCCTATGTCATTGATGCCAAGATAGCAGACTTCTCCCCAGCACTATCTAAAATCTTGTCTAGTTGGTGCATGAGATCTGCTACCTTCGCACAGCTTAGGCATTTTACTAGACAGTCCTCACATCCACCAACCACCCAGCTATCAACATGCATAATGATCGAATTGTTAACTATAACAGCAGTCCTAACCCTTCCCTCATGGGTACATGTCCCTGGAAAAACTTCTTTGGTGCGGACAGGTCCTAGCTACAGGATCACTTCCTGCCACAGCAATATGATGCTATCTTTTCATGTGACCTCTCTCCTCCATGGCAACTGAGAGGCTGCCAGATTGGAGATGGGACTTCAGTACTACATCATATATGTTCCTCTCTATCTTCCTTATGTCCTCCAAGTCTGCCACTCTAGCCTCCAGAAATCAGACTCATTCCCTGAGGGCAAACAGCTCCTTGCATCTAGTGCACACGTAGACACCTCACCAAATGGGAGAAAATTATATATTTGACACTAAATGTAAAAGACTGGATAGCCCCCATCTCGCTGCTGGACTGCTGTATGCATCTTAGTCTTAAGGTTTTGTTTAGCTATTTACAGTAAGTTGTTTACTTAAAGTTGCTAGGGATACTTGTACCGATACAACTATACCAATTACCTTTAGGGGACTTTGTTCACCTCAAGATTAATTAATTGTTCCTGGTGATGATAACCAGCTGAACCTAAAAGTGACTTTGACCACCCTTCCCCCTTTAATAGGGTTAAGAGCCTGTAAAGCTAAGATTTTGCCTGAGGTGGGCAGGATTTCAGATAGGCAGGAGGGAACTAACACTTAGTAAAGGCTGGCTTGCTATACAGGCCCCAAACCTGTGTGTCTAAGATAATCTGTTAACAGTTTCCTAGGTGATTCACACAGCCAATAGTTTGAAAGAGGGAGCCTTTCAAATTGCCCCTTTGACCTTTCACTTGGCTTAGCATCTATTTAAAACAAATTTCCAGATCTCTTGCCTCCTAAGAGGAAGGCCTCTTTGTAAAGGTAAGTAAAAACAATTTATTTCTTTCAACTCAAAAATATTTACCCTATTCTTCCTTTTATGCTAAGCTCTCTGCCGGTTTTAAATTTAAACTAAAAGTTTTTTTCTTGTTTAAAAAGTAAACAGCTCTCTGCAGAGTTTTAAATTTGAACTAAAAGCTTGCTGCTGGTTTCAAATTTAAACTAAATGTTCTCTGCTGGTTTTAAAAGTAAACTAAAAGCTCAAACTAAAATCTCTCGGCTGGGTTTTAAATTTAACCTAAAAACTCTCTGCTGGGATTTAAATTTAAAATAAAAGCTATCTGTTGATATTAGGCCCTGACTGTGTATTAAATTTAAACTAAGAGCTCTCTTATGATTTTAAATTTAAACTAAAAGTTCTCTTCTGGTCTTAAAAGTAAACTAAAAGCTCTTTGCTGGGTTTTAAATTTAAACTAAAAGCTATCTGCTGATACTAGGCCCTGCTTGGTTAACAAATACACTGAATTCTAAAATACACAGATTAATCAGTTTTATTCCATAGAGTTCCTTTTTCCCCAAGATTTAGAAAATTTCCCAGAAGTAAATACTTACAAGTGCAGATTTCTTTCCAGCAAAAGAAGTCGCTTTTGGTAGTCCTTCAAAGCTGTGGTGGTGCCCACCCATGACCCCTACATCTTGCCGTACTCAGCAATGACACAGCATGTCGACAGGGGAAGGTTGGATCAGAATGCCCCCCACAAGCACATATTGAGTGGACATGTGGATGTGGGGTGAAAAATATGCCACTCAGGAAGGAATATTACACAATATGATAACACTCTATCTCAGAGGAAAAATATCAGCACTGTTGTCTCAGTTGCCAAATAATGACCAGGGCCTGTGTGTAAACCAGCAACCTTTTCCTTAGTAAGTATTTATGTATGTGCCACATCCATCTGAGCCACATAGGATTCCAAGCTATAAATTGGTGGCCTGCCAACCATGAGATTATTCCAGGACTGGCCCACAAGCACACTCCATGAAATGGTTGGTCACTCTGCAAGGTCACCCAGAGTCTTGCATGTATATATTCATGTATCATGCTCTGCCCTTTAGAAGATGTTCCTCTCCCACAGCAGCCTCACATATTTTGTCAGACAAGTATAGCACTGAGCCTGCAGAGAGCTATGCAGACATAGGCATACCTCAGCTCATGTCCTCATGCTTCCTGACATTGACCACTTATATACACATGAACTGATGCACCCACACTACCACATGGTTTCTCTGTGACTCCAAACACATGGCCATTGTGTGTAAGAGAAAAGGGTTGTGGGTCCCAAACCAGCCTGTGGTGTGTTAACTTTATCCTACATTTAGAGAGCTGTATCAGCATGTACAATCCTTCCCATCTGGTCCAGCATGTGTCCTCACACTCTGTTGCCACACTGAGAAGCTGCTTCAACACCGGCTGGATGGCAGAGCATGCCACTAGCACCCATACACTGTGCACACACAGAGTGTGACAATGTCCAAGCATTAAAGGAGGCCCAAGGGCCAAGTCTAAATGCCAACTGACACCTATTTTGGACAGTGGGGTCATGTGTGTGTGTGTGTGTCTCCAGAGGACTGTGAGCTACAGCAATGCACTGTGCATGCATATATTGTCCAGACTTTATGGCTTAATATACAACATGCTGTACGGTCAGTTCTACAGCAACTCCACTGTGGCAGGTGCAGGCCTGTGACCCACGGTGTCTGACATAGGCAGGCCAGCATGGCTAGCTTGACCTGTAAATGAGGCCTGTGGAGAGGCATATAGGATTGCACATCCCCCAATATGCTGCTATTGTAAGATAGAACTCAGTAGAAGTATTGAATTAGCTTAGGTAGGCAGAACTGCAGAACTGAGAAATGGAAAAATACAGAAAAAACATGTTTAAAAGTTACTGATAAGAAAAAGTACATCTGCAAAGAAATAATGAGGAGTGCTGACAGATGAGTTACAGAACCTTGCTCTTCTACAGGCACAAATTGGTTCTATGGCCTTGAGAGTGTGAAAGTAACAAGTTGATGAACTGACCATTGTAATTAGGACTAGAAGGGGGGCAGGCAGGTGTCATGCCCACAGAAGGGACATAACTGGATAAACTTATCAGTACCGGGACCAATAGAAGAGGTACGGGAGGTACGGGAGGTTACCGGGACCAATGAAATGTTTTTCTATACCTAGAATGGAACAGAAGTCTATAAAAGTTGTTGTAATGCTTGAAAACTTTGCTCAGCCATTTTGAAATTGACTGGTTCGAGACTTGTGCACAAATAAATGATTTGGACCTTCTGAACAGACTCCTGGTATCATTGGTTTGTCTGCGCTTTGCTGCTACATATTCCTTGGTGCATTGGCCGGGAAGTTGTGGAATCAAAGTGTATATAGGGCAATATACCACGACTTTCCGCCTCTATAGGCTTGGTCCTGCCGGGATCGCGCGCTTCCGACGAGGGCTGCTCCCTGGCGCCACCGGTCCCTTGTATCGGAGGGAGCTGGTCGGACCTCGGCGGGTGCCGGGCCCGGTTGGAGCCAACGCCTCGAACCCGAGTGAGGGGAGTCCGAGGTCCAACTCATGCGCCTGCTTGGGAAGTTTGAGGACCGGATCCGGTGAGTATAGTTTTGATTTTGGGTCTAGACAGAAATAGAAAGAGCAGTACTGCCATTGGAATTTGGAATTTGTAATCTCGAGATATTGGGAATTGGTAAGAGAGCATGATCGACTCTCAAGGAGGAGCCGAGTAACCCCGCATGGGAATTCGCTGGGTGAAACCCTCATCCTTTTTGTAATTGGGAAAAAGACTAGTCAGAACAGATAGAAACGAATGCATTCTGGGATACGTTGCTAGCATGATTGTGTGAACGAAGTGTGAATGAGAGGTCTGGCAGCACGGACCAAGTGAAGGCGGACCCCTGAGTAGCGCATTTCCTGACCGGGCGACCGCGTTCAGGTCGCGAAAAGGGGGAAGCGATTGTCGTCTTGTCTTGTTATTTGTACTCCTTATACGTTTCCAGGGCCGTGAGGACCCCTTACCCACGGTCCGCCCTCCTTTTCCCTTCTGTCTGTTGTTGCGCGCACACATCGAAATGGGAGGGGCGGGGTCTACTAGAAACACTCCATTAGAATGTATGATCGCACATTTTAAAGAGGGATATTCAGGAGATTATGGTATTAAAATGACAGCAGCCCGTTTGCAGATTTTGTGTACTAGGGAGTGGCCCGATCTAGACCCCATCTGGCCCCGAGAGGGAACGTTCACTGTAGAGATTATTCAGTCAATACACCGTAGAGTGCGGGTAGCGCACCCTGATCAGTACCCCTATATAGATTCATGGTTAAGTATTTGTGAAGATCCGCCCCCCTGGGCGCGTAGCTGTTATGAGGAACAGTGCAGAATAATGTTGGCTAAAACAGATTCTAGACAGAAAACGGAACAGCCCAGAATGAAAGAGCAGGATAAGAAAGCCAAGAAGAAGCCCATCTTGGTAGATCCTGATTCCCCAGAAATAGTCCTTAGGCAGCCCCGAACCCCAGGTCCAGTAAGAGTAGCCCGGCGTCCTGCCCCCGAACCCCAGAGACGGCCAGAGCCGAGGCGGGACCCAACCCCTGATCCCCCTCCCGGAGGAGAGAAAGAGGAAGAATTAGTGGAAAGAGAAGAGGAGGACATAAAAGGCGAGTCAGAAGTGGAGATAGAAGAAGGAGAAAGAGAGAATTCCCCAGAAGAGGAGGACAGTGTACAAATAATCGAGAAAGCCAGCGCTAGCACTAGCACGCCAGTGAGAGAGAAACCCAAAGCAAAACCTGTTGAGAAAAAGAAAGTGACTCCTGCAAAGGCAACGACAATAACCCTTAGATCCCAAAAGACGCCTGTGACAGCCAAACTGTTTTCCTTACGGCAAGTCCCGGGAGTGCCCGTAAAGAATGATAATGATGAAGTGGTAGCGGGACCCCTAACTTATGTATATATCCCTTTCTCTACAACTGATTTGTTAAATTGGAGGTCGCATTATGCCTCCTATACTAGTAAGCCCCAGGAGCTGACAGAATTAGTAACTAGTATTATGGAAACTCACCAACCCACTTGGCCAGATTGCCGTCAGCTCCTGACCACCCTATTCACTACAGAAGAACGAGCGAGAATTAGAAAAGCAGCTATTGAATGGATGGCAGAAAACCCTGTAGCTCCGGCACAGGGGCAGAATATAATAGACCGTCGGGAAGCAGCTCAGAGAGAATTCCCGAATGAAGACCCCCAATGGGATCCAAATACAGATGAAGGATCCACAGCCCTAGCCCGTTTTCGCCAAGGCTTTTTACAAGGCCTGAAAAGGGGGGGCCAAAAAGCTATGAACCTTTCCAAAGTTGCAGGAGTTATCCAAGGGATAGATGAGAGCCCAGCAGATTTTTATGAAAGATTAACTGAAGCATACAGAATGTATACTCCCTATGATCCCGAGGCACCAGGAAGTTTATGTATGGTGAATTCTGCTTTTGTAAACCAGTCTCAACCAGACATTAGACGTAAATTACAGAAATTAGAAGGGTTTGCGGGCATGAATGCAACACAGTTATTGGAAGTCGCTCATAAAGTGTATGTGAATCGTGATACTGAAAGACAGAGAGAATGTGATAGAAAGATGAAGAAGAAAGCTGATTTTTTGGCTGCGGCCATAGTGGAAAAGAAAAGGGGAGGTGTCCCTAGTCGACGGAGCAGAGGAAGAGGGCGGGGTCAAGGCGGAGGCCGGACCCAGAGACTAGGCGTGAACCAATGCGCCTATTGCAGAGAGGAAGGACATTGGAGAGATACGTGCCCGCAAATCGAAGACGCCCAGCAAGATGACGACAACGATCATCAGTGGCGAGAAGAGAGACGAGGCTGTCCCCGAGGCCGAGGAGGAGCCAATCGAGAACAATACCAGCGAGAGAGAGGAGGAGCCATTCAAGCATTGGCCACACCAGCCCATGATGAGGATGACGTGGATTAGGACAGACCGGGCTCCAAGTTTGCTTTAGGTCTCCAGGAGCCTATGGTCGGAATATAAATAGGAGACCAAATTATGAACTTTATGGTTGATACTGGAGCACAGCATTCAGTAATAGACAAAAAGATAGCCCCATTTACTACAAAAGCAGTCACCATTATAGGAGCAACTGGTGCCAAAGCCACAAAGTCTTTTCTTCAAAACCGAATATGCAGTCTAGGAGGACAGCAAGTAACTCATCAATTCCTTTACATGCCCGAATGTCCAGTACCACTACTGGGACGAGATATGCTAGCCAAGCTTCAAGCACAAATATCTTTCTCTGAGCAAGGAGAAATGCAAATGACAGTAAATTCCCAAGCCAAACCAGCAGGAGTAATGCTGCTGACAGTTCCCCGAGAAGAAGAATGGAGGTATTACGTTGATGACTCCATCCAAGATACCTATTTTGAACAAACTTTAAAGAACATCGATGCACCACCTGGAGTATGGGCAGAAGGCAGTCCCCAGGCCTAGCCAAGCATATAGCTCCAGTGATTGTAACCCTCAAGCCTAGTGCTACACCAGTGCACGTCAAACAGTACCCTCTCCCAAGAACTGCAATTGAAGGCATTCATCGCCACCTACAAAGATTGCTCGAGTATGGCCTACTAAAAGTATGTCAATCCCCATGGAACACTCCACTTTTGCCAGTAAAGAAACCTGGGACAGATGATTATCGCCCAGTGCAAGATTTGAGAAGAGTAAATGATGCAGCTGAAACCATACATCCAGTTGTACCTAATCCTTACACTCTTCTAGGACTGATACCTGCTGAAGCTACCCATTTCACTGTACTGGATTTGAAAGATGCATTCTTTTGCATAAGATTAGCCCCTGTAAGCCAAATATTGTTTGCATTCGAATGGCAGGACCCCATCTCTGGAAGAGGGGGCCAACTTACCTGGACAAGATTACCCCAAGGATTCAAGAATTCACCTACCATCTTTAGTGCTGCACTAAATCAAGACCTTTCAAGCTATCCAGTAGCCCCGGGGAAGAGAGTGCTTCTACAATACGTGGATGATCTGTTGATAGCTGCCGTATCAGAAAGTGAATGTATGCTAGCCACCAAAGATCTCTTGCAGTTACTAGATGAAGCTGGATACAAAGTTTCCAGAGCCAAAGCACAGCTATGCCAAAAAGAAGTGAAATACTTGGGTTTTCGTATTACCCAAGGAAGCAGAAGATTTGGCAGAGAGAGAAAAGAAGCAGTATGCAGAATTCCAACCCCAACAACCAGAAAGCAAGTCAGAGCCTTTCTGGGAGCGGCAGGATATTGCCGAATCTGGATACCCAACTTTGCCCAAATTGCCAAACCACTGTATGAAGCCACAAAAGGAGAAGAAAAGTCACCACTGGAGTGGGGACTTGAGCAGGACACAGCCTTCCAGAAGTTAAAAGAAGAATTGATGTCATCACCAGCACTTGGACTACCAGATGTCCACAAACCTTTCCACTTGTTTGTACATGAAGCACAGGGAAATGCCTTGGGCATGTTGACTCAGAAATTAGGAAATTGGGAGCGACCTGTAGCCTACCTATCGAAACAATTGGACCCTGTGGCCAAAGGATGGCCACCTTGCTTGAGAGCAGTTGCAGCTACAGCGCTACTAGTGAGCGAAGCAGACAAGCTCACACTAGGACAGAACATACGAGTCACTGTGCCACATGCAGTCCTTGCCCTTATGGAACAAAAAGCGAATTATTGTCTCACCAATTCCCGAATGTTGAAGTACCAGAGCATGTTATGTGAAAACCCACAGATACAACTCGAAGTGAGCCATGCCCTGAATCCAGCCACCTTGATACCCATCAGTGAAGAACTCCCAGAACATGACTGTATCGAAGTCATGGAAACTGTGTTCTCCAGTCGACCTGACTTAACAGATGTGCCCATAGACAATCCCAACCAGATCTATTATGTTGATGGGAGCAGTCTCATCCTTGATGGACGACGCTGTGCCGGATATGCAGTCGTCACTCAACACGAAGTAGTTGAATCATCAGCTCTAGCCTCAGGCACATCAGCCCAGAAAGCCGAATTGATAGCACTCACCAGAGCATTGTTGTTAGGAGAAAAACTTGTGCTAAATGTATATACAGATTCCAAATATGCCTTCACTACCTTACATGCCCATGGAGCTCTCTATAAAGAAAGAGGACTCATCACATCCGGAGGAAAATCAGTCAAGTATGGTCCCGAGATATTGATGTTACTTGATGCAGTCTGGGCCCCAACACGTGTAGCTGTCATGCATTGTAGAGGACATCAAGCAGGAAAAGGAGAAGTTGCCCGAGGGAATAGATTTGCAGATGCCTCAGCACGACAAGCAGCTATGACAGGACAAATTGCCCCACAAGCTATGCCAATGCAAGCAGCATTGTTTCCAGTACCCTTGAATCTATGGACCCCACGATATACCACCAAAGAATTGGATTACTATTGTGACAGAGAAAATGGAGTACTGAAAGATGGATGGATTGAGCTGCCACCGGAAGAGGGCAGTCAACCTCCAGGACGAATAGTAATTCCTGAACTGTTAGGACCATCCTTTGTCAAAGCTTTCCACGAAGCCACCCACTATGGGAAGAGTGCTATGGAGAAAGCACTCAGACCACATTTCTACATCCCTCTGATGACAACCATATCAGCCTCAGTAGCACGTCAATGTGTAACTTGTGCCAAAAATAATGCCAAGCAAGGCCTTATTACGGCACCCCGAGTTCAGTCAGGAGGTGTCACCCCCATGCACAACCTCCAAGTTGATTTTACCGAAATGCCAAAAGCCAATGGATACCATTATCTACTAGTATTAGTTTGTACTTTCTCTGGGTGGGTAGAGGCATTCCCAACCAGAACTGAGAAAGCCCGAGAAGTTACCAAAGTCTTAATGAGAGAGATTGTCCCCAGATTTGGAATCCCAGCAGTAATAGGGTCAGACAATGGACCCTCATTTGTCTCCCAAGTTACTCAGCAGTTAGCAAAAGCTTTGCAGATACAGTGGAAACTCCACACTGCATACAGACCCCAGAGTTCAGGGAAAGTTGAGCGAATGAATCGTACTTTGAAAGCCCAAATGTCTAAGCTTTGTCAGGAGACACACTTGAAATGGCCCCAAGTGCTCCCCATAGCTTTACTCAGAATACGCTCAGCTCCTGTAAAGTCAACAGGATTTTCCCCTTTTGAAGTTTTGTATGGTAAACCCCCACCAATAGTGCAGGGAGTCAAAGGATGTTTAGCCCAGGTTGGTTCAGAAGTAACCAGACAAGAACTCCTAGCTCTTAGTTTTGTTCTGCAGACTCTCCATACGTGGATCCAAGACCAGTTGCCTATCAACTTGACGGAACCCTTGCATCCCTACCAGCCTGGAACTTCGGTGTGGATCAAAGATTGGAAGAAGATACCGTTGGAACCCCATTGGAAGGGACCGTACACCGTCATCCTGTCTACCCCAACTGCAGTAAAGGTAGCCGAGATCGATGCCTGGATCCACCACAGCAGAGTCAAGCCCGCCGCTGATCCTGAACCAGAGCAGTGGACAGCAGAGCAGCACCCTGATGTACCCTTGCGAGTTACTTTGAGACGGCAACCAGCAGCTTAGACACTTCATCACAAGTGCTTTGCAGTAGCCAAGTCTTTCGAAGAGGATTGCTGTTTTCCATGCAGCAACAGTTTTGTTTCAATGAACCCAACTCGTATGTGATTTGACACACTACTTTGAGACTACATTGATTAAGCCAGACTTCACAAACCAGCTGAATTGCTAAGTTGGTTAATGTGTACTGGACATCTTGAGGATCTTCAATCAACACTCAGCACCCGTTAAATTGCTTCATTAGCAAACGGGACGAAGAATAAAAGACCGTCGTGATCAAGACCAGCAAGCTGAGGATTCAGAAGAACTCCAATCAACATCAACATGTATCTTTGTTTTTGCTTTGCCTTGGTTGCCTTCTTTGGAGGTTTTGAACTGACTTATGCTTTACCTCCATGCACTGCTTGCATTACTTCTACTAGAACTGGACTGAAAGTAACTCAGACTTTGCTTTACCATTCTTACTATACCTGCAAGGGAACAATAACTCGGTGTATCTATAACACCACTGAACTAAATGTTTGCACTCATGGCAAAATCAAAGCATGCTATAATCCGCATCAGAATCCATCCTATTACACGTTGGAAATAAGATGGAAGGATGCAGATGGACCTATATTAGCTGCTACACCACCACTTAAAGACATTACTAAACCTGCTGTTTTGAATTTTGATGCATGTAATGCCATTAATAGAGATAGTTATTCCACCTGTGGTACATGGGAGAAAGCATATCGAAATGACCATAAGTACATGTGTCCAGAAGGTGCCACAGGATGGAGAAAGTGTACAGGGAAAAAGGAACCAGGCTATAGTACTGCCCCAGCAGCAGACTACTATTGCCCGTATTAGGAATGTGTTTTTTATGCTACCTGGAACACTGGTATAACTGATGAGAAAATAGATAAACGGATGGCTACTCTAACCAAGCCAACCACAAATGATAAATGTCAGAAAGATGCTTGCAACCCCTTACACTTGCGTGTACACAATCCCCATGCATGGAAACAAGGATACAAGTTTGGTTTACGCATTGCTGGAGGAGCAATAGATCCAGGGACCATTGTGTATATCAGATTGAATACTCAAGCCCACAAGTCATCTAAATATCATATTCATAATACTTTTTATGAAGCTATGCATGTAAATAAGTTTGAGATCCCTCACCCTTCACAGAATTTGTTTCTAGAATTAGCCGGAGCAGTAGTATCTAGTCTTAAGATCACAGATTGTTATTTCTGTGGCGGAACCCAAATGGGAGACCAATGGCCCTGGGAAGCCCAAGAATTGAATTATTCCATGATTTACAATCAGACTGAATTACACAAGACTACCAGTGAATGGGTGTTAGCGCACTCAATCGTTGGACGTCTTTGCTATGCCAGAACTGGACCCCAGTTCACCCAAAAGGTAGGACAGCTGGTCTGTCTTAGCCAGAAATACTATAATGCCACGACCAAAAAGACAGCCTGGTGGTCAGGAATTAGACATCCTGAACCTCCTAACCCATTAGCTAGATTTCCTGAACTTGCAGGCCTATGGACTAACCTTGCCAAAGTCCAAGCCTGGAAAGCCCCACCTGGCCTATATTGGATCTGTGGAAACCGAGCATATGCACAACTCCCGCCACACTGGGGAGGAGCATGTGTCTTAGGAACCATCAGACCTTCTTTCTTCCTGTTAAACACTGAACATGGAGAACAATTAGGATACCCTGTATACACTACCCACAGACACAAAAGAGCATTGAGACAGAAAAGAGAAGCCTTACAGATAGGCAAATGGGAAAAGTGGCAGGGTGATGATTGGCCACCAGAAAGAATTATTGAGTATTATGGACCTGCCACTTGGAATGATGATGGTATGTATGGTTATCGTACCCCAATTTATATGATTAATCATATTATTCGCTTACAAGCAGTAGTTGAAATAATAACCAATGAAACTAGTCATGCTCTTACGCTCTTAGCTAGACAAAGTACTCAGATGCGCACTGCTATATATCAGAACCGCTTAGCACTTGATTATTTGCTAGCAGCTGAAGGAGGAGTATGTGGTAAGCTGAATTTAACTAATTGCTGTTTGAAAATAGATGATAAAGGTCAAGTAGTTGAAGAAATTGCTAAAGATATGCAAAGACATGCTTATGTGCCAGTACAGACTTGGCACGCATTGAAATTTCCTAACTGGTTTGCTAACCTTTTCTCTTGGCTGGGGGGATTTAAGACTTTCATTGTTTTAGTACTAATCCTTGTTGCTGTTATCCTCTTATTACCATGTTTAATCCCATGTTGTATGCGTTCCATTCATAGTGCTATTGATAACACAGTAGAGCGGAAGACCGCAACTAAAATAATGGCTTTATACAAAGCTAGTCCTAGTAGAAATCCTTCAATCATGATGTGATTCTTCTAAAAGTGATTTAATTCTCACACCTTATTGAGTAATAGGGTGAGATTAATCAAAGGGGGGAATGTGGCAGGTGCAGGCCTGTGACCCACGGTGTCTGACATAGGCAGGCCAGCATGGCTAGCTTGACCTGTAAATGAGGCCTGTGGAGAGGCATATAGGATTGCACATCCCCCAATATGCTGCTATTGTAAGATAGAACTCAGTAGAAGTATTGAATTAGCTTAGGTAGGCAGAACTGCAGAACTGAGAAATGGAAAAATACAGAAAAAACATGTTTAAAAGTTACTGATAAGAAAAAGTACATCTGCAAAGAAATAATGAGGAGTGCTGACAGATGAGTTACAGAACCTTGCTCTTCTACAGGCACAAATTGGTTCTATGGCCTTGAGAGTGTGAAAGTAACAAGTTGATGAACTGACCATTGTAATTAGGACTAGAAGGGGGGCAGGCAGGTGTCATGCCCACAGAAGGGACATAACTGGATAAACTTATCAGTACCGGGACCAATAGAAGAGGTACGGGAGGTACGGGAGGTTACCGGGACCAATGAAATGTTTTTCTATACCTAGAATGGAACAGAAGTCTATAAAAGTTGTTGTAATGCTTGAAAACTTTGCTCAGCCATTTTGAAATTGACTGGTTCGAGACTTGTGCACAAATAAATGATTTGGACCTTCTGAACAGACTCCTGGTATCATTGGTTTGTCTGCGCTTTGCTGCTACACACAAACTGTGTGAAACGTCATTTATGGGCAGAGGATTATTTTTCAGTAAGTAGTTGCAACCTGTGGGAGTCATTGGCTGACTAGCTGGGCCTGTACATATGTTGTCCCCAATCTGTGACACTCAAATGCATTCCCAGTTACACCATCCTCAAGGCCTATCCAAACACTTCCCTTCCAACATGACACTGCTGTATAGCTTCCATATCGCCTGCTGGAGTGAGCTGGGGAGACACCAGGAAGAGCTCCATCAGATGTGCGTGTTCAGCAACCATTGTGGCAGGCTATGGCCTATAATAGTCTGCAAATATAAAAGGCCTGTAGGTTAGGCCCTGATTCCAACCCCCATCTTAGTAAAGAACCAAAGTCTGTAAAAGTTTGAGAAAACTGTTTAAACTGCTTAATAAGAAGTTTTCATGAATGCATAAATCTTTCATTATTCTCTTGTGCTGTGAAAATAGAAATGTTTCAATACTTGCATTCCTAGAGCCAGGAACGACCTTGCAGTAGAGAAGTATCAAACCTAGAAACTGCACCATTGTTAGAACAGTTTAGGAAGGGGGAGCAGGGAGCCAGACCCAGGAGGGATCTCTGATTGGACAGGTGCAGGGGGCGTTGGAACCAATAGAAAGTTTGCATGTATCAAACTGATGAAAAGGTATAAATGAGTATGTCTCTGTAAGAATGGGGCTCAGTCCTTTTAAAGCTTTGACTAACTGGGCCATGTGCACAATAAATTGGCTTGGATCTTTGAACTGACTCCTGGTTTTATTTATTGCATGCTTATCAGCTGCTACACCATCACTTCTGAATGAGCATTCAGGCCTCAGGACACAGCTGGATACACAGGTGAGAGGCCTGATTAATGCCAGCTATCATAATAGCTGTATCCATGGCAACACTGTCAACACTTGGTGAAGCTGCAACCTATTGGGAGCTAGACTCATGTGGAGGGCTGGCCTCTGTCAATGTTCAATGGAGTCACTGAGTTGGTGAGACAGTAAATATTCTGTGCTCTTGTCCAAAGCTGTAGTCACAGAGTAAACTCTAGGGGTCTCTTAGCTCCATGCACAGAATGCACATACATCTGTCTCAGGCACATCTGAACAAAATATACACTATCTACTGATCATTGACCATGGCATTCAGCATGACATCATGTACTACTCCATAGCAACAACCACCCTTACGTTTACAGAGCTGAAATGCATTGGTTTGACTGATTGTGACAGTGGGAAACGGACCTCTGAATGGTGCATGCACATCTCCAGCAGAAGGAATGTACCACAGAATGTCAAATTGGTCTCTGCATCGCCTGCCATCATGTGGGAAGGCACTGCCTAGAGGTGAATGTTGGGGTGGAGGTAGTGGGAAACAGTTCCATACATGTTTTATCATAGCTGACCAAAGGCTCTGTTCAGATGCACAGAAGCTCTGAGGGCCTACTCAGTCTCTGCATGTTTCACATCAGAGGCCCTGCATGACAGCCTCACCCACTCTCCATGTGCACCAAGTGTGACAGCCACAAAGACATTGTCAGGGTATAAAGAGGCTAGAAATGGTGGCTTATGTGTGGCCAGCAACTGTACCATCTAACCCCATGTCCAACCTGCCATTCTTCCACATGCGCTTGGAGGGGGGGGACTGCATCCAAAATATGGGAGAGCACATGTGCTACATTGGCTACTTTTTCAGTGCCCATGGCCAAGGACATGTCATAATATGGGAGTATGAGTATGGCACTAAATTCAATGCTCACTGCCAAAAGCTGTGTAGAGGGACATAATATTCGGGTATGTGACAGACATAGGCCACTGTGGGCCAGCATGCACTCCCTGCCTGTCTCTGGGCCACTTTCCAGGACTCTTTGCATTGCATTAGCTATCCCCAAGTTCCGAATAAAAGGATACACAAATGCAGAGCAGAGGATTTTGGTTATTGTCCAAAATAGAGCAGTTTGCACAGGATATATATGAGATAGAGATTAGGTAAATGGCTGGGCCATCTTAACATGGGTCTGGCATGAGCATGGCCTGATTGCACACATCTATTCATGCAGGGAGGCCTCTCTCACTCTGACAAAGCTGTGACAATGTCATGGCTATGTATCCACACAGTGCTATCTAGAGTTAATCTGCAGTGACATAGGTGCTACTTCATTATGGCAGTCCAGTCACTAGTCAGGCTGCTGGCTGACCATGCTGCTTGTATGAAGCCAGCATCTTCATGGTGGCTAGTAGACCGGGCACAGATGACATGTGAATGGTGGACATAGCCCAGTTTTGTACAAAATATGCAGGCTCAGTGGAATTGATCTAATAGATTAGATGCCTCAGAAAAGAGAGGAGAGCAGATTTTCTTGGGCTGCTTGTAACCTGATGCTATTGGTGGGTTTGACAGGCCCTGTTGGTTGGTATCCACAACACCCGCCCCCGAGACAATACTCACTGCATTCAGGCTTCTTGAAAACAGCTGCTCCAGCCATAGACCTTGACATAAGATGTTACACATGAGCCCCTGGGCAACAGATGCAGGACTTGCCAGATAGGACATACCTCATCAACATGCTGCAGTTGTACAGGGTACCAAATGGTTAGTTTTACATTTTGCACAGGACACTTGCAGCATTCTAGAAATGAAATAGATCAGTTCCAGAAAATGGAGAGACTATCTATTGATGTACTTGGTCTGGGGACTAGATGATGTGTACCCTTCTTCATGTTCAGGGTGGCCGGTGAAAAAGGTCATTTGCACATGTGGTGGCTGTTATATGCATGAGGCACACAATGTTCCTGTACATGACAAATCTGATGTGCTGGATCGTTGCTTTCTCCATAGTGGCAAAAGTAGCATATAGCTGCTCAGATTGTGAGGTGCATCCTGGGAAATAAAGGGGCTAACCAATAGCAGCGCACATAGTCCCAATTGCAGCTACAGTGGTGACCCTGATCACTGGAGCATTGCACAGTACAGTATGATGAAGGAACAAGGGCAGGATTGTCTGCAATGGACCTCATGGGTCATGACTGAGGTCTGAGTTAGGTGTATGTGCAAAAGTACTTATCTTGCTGTGTACAGCAGGCACAAGGGAATGGATGCACATGTGCCGCCTCAAGGATGAGTGTCACACTGCAGCCCATTGGACCTATGTGTGTGAATGTGATTTGGCTTAGGAGATACAGTCGAGGGAAGGGAATCTTCACCTCACATGTGTCTTGGCCTTTGCACTGGAGATTCATATTCACGTTATCCACACACTCACTGGCTCACGCATATGTGACATATGGATGTGACTTGCCCATCACCAATTCCATTAGCTCCTTTACAGCACCTCACTTCTGACCACTAAATAGGCACTCTTAACCAGCATTATGGTGACCATTCTTACTGCATATTAACCTGCACTCTTGGCTCCCTTAATGCCCAATGTTCTGTTACTGCCTGCTAAATGACCGCTGGAATGCCTACTTCCCAACCTGGTCTTTAACACACGTTGGAGCCCTTAATGCTGCCATTTAGCACTTATAAATGATGTGCCCTTACCAGTCTTTAGTAAAAGTACCCCTATGTCTAAGAAAGTAGAAGCTGCAATTAACTCCTTGCCTGGAAACATCTAGTAACCTTTCAGGAATCTTTTTAATCTTTCCTTGAAAAGTTTGATGGCTTTGAAGAAACATTTGCAGAACTACCAAATTATCCAGTTCCAAGAGGGAGATTTTAGGACAGTCAGTGGCGTACCAAGGGTGGGGTGGTGGGTGAAGTTCACCCCAGGTGCCGGCCAGGAGGGGAGAGGCAGCATAGCAAACATACAATTAAGCTAGCTTGCCTCAGTGCCTCGCGCTCCAGGGTCCAGCCAGAAGAGAAGAGCGACCGGCCCCTGGAGCACAAGGTTCTGCAACAAGCCAGCTTAATCATAAGTTTGCCATTCCTCCTCCGTGGGGCACTGCCAGCAGGGCAGGGGGTGCCTGCCCAAGGAGCTGGGGGAAATGCCATTGAGGACAGCCCTGGCTTTCTGAAACCCCTTTTTGATATGTAAAGTAATACATTCCTGGGAAATCATATTATTGCTTCAGTTCTTAAAAACAGATAAACTCTCCATCCTCAACTATTTGCCCCTATAATGCAACTCTCATTCTTCCTGTATTTGAATATTCCTGCCTGAGTGTATCATCAGTTTTATTCTAAATAGGAATGAGGGGGCAAACATACTCCCTAGAGTTCTTAAATTGGGAATCCCACATTACTAATGTGCGGTCTACATATGTTTATGTTTACGTTTATTCTGGTATTTGATATACCGCCCCCCCCCCCCATTACACCGGGGCGGTTTACAACATTACAAAAATAGAAAGAAACAGAAGAGAAAAGGAACTACAATTCATTCATAGGAAAGAAGAGGAAGGATACATTCTGTTCTTTAGCATACTAAAAGAGAGGGAAGAAAGGAGGTACGTGGAGAAGTCATGGGGGAAGGTTAAAGGCAGAGGAGAAGAGGTATGAAATATCAAAAGATCAGCTAAATACTGGGGTCTGTGTGTGTAGATAGCTTGGTGGACTAGCGTGAGGACTTTGAATCTGATCCGATAGTCTAGCGGAAGACAGTGAAGATGGTGAAGAATAGGAGTGATGTGATCCCGGGGAGAGGCATGAGATATTAATCTAGTGGAAGTATTCTGTATTAATTGCAATCGGTGTCATTGGTACTTAGGAACACCAGTGAGAACCAAGTTACAAAAATCCAATCTAGAAATTACTAATGAGAGAAGAAGCGTGATGAGGGCCTGTGGAGAGAGAAATGGTCTGACAGCATGAACCCGCCGAAGAAAGAAAAAAGAATGTCATGATACCTGAGAAATGTGATTGTTAAATAAGAGACTGGAATCCAGTAGAACACCCAAATAGCGAAGCTTAGGTACGAGGTCAATGGGAACACCTGCAAAAGAGGGAGCCAAAGAAAGGCAACTAGAACCATGTGGAAACCAGATGGAGGTGGTCTTAGCAACATTGAGGACAAGACAATTCACAGAGAGCCAAGAAGCAATCATCGATAGGCAAGTGTTAAGAAGGGAGATATCTGGACTGGCAGAGGAAGTGTGATATAAGAGAAAGACATCATTGGTGTAATAATACGCTGATAAACCTGACTGCTGGACCAAGACAGTTAAGGGAGCAAGGAAAATATTGAATAGTAGAGGTTATAGGACCGAGCCCTGAGGCACACCACAATGAAGGGGGCAATGATCAGAAGGAGAAGATCCAGTGGTAACAGCGAAAGACTTAGAGTATAGAAAGGAGTGGAACCAGTGATAGACAGTGCCCTGAAGACCCGCATCCCGTAGTCTTGAAAGTAGGAGTGAGTGGTCCACCAGATCAAAAGCTGAAGATAGATCAAGAGACACCGCCACTGAGATGTCACCCCAATTGTGAGAAGAGTGTATTTCGTTAAGGACAGCAGACATTATGGACTCTACACTGTAGCCGAAATCCTGACTGACGAGGGTGAAGAAAGTGAGTTGAGTCAAGGTGATGAGAAAGTTGAGAAAAGACAGCTTTTTCCAGAAGTTTCGAGGAGAAAGATATATTAGAAACTGGTCGGTAATGTGCTGGTGAAAGGGGGTCCAGAGATGGATTCTTCAGCAGGGCATGAACCTGGGCATGTTTCCAGGGGTGAAGAAAGATTCCGGTGGTGAGACTGGAATTTATTATAGTAAGCAATGGAGGGATTAAACCGAGGGATGGCTCAGATAACCAAGCAGATGGTATGGGATCTAGTGAGGAGTTGGTCTTGTGAGTTGTGGAGACCAATTTAACAAGTTCAGAAGAAATGAGGGGATAAAAATTGGTCCAACAGTGGGACAAAGGGAGGGATGAAGGGAGTGAAATCGGTGGAGGGGAAAGCAACGGTGGAGAACAGAGAGGGAGAGAAGAACTTTGGTGAAAAAGAAAGAAGCTAACTTGGAGGGATCATGAGTCAGAGAGGAACCGGAGGTATTGGAAGGAGGCTGTGACTGTAGGCTGGTAAGAGTTTGGAGAGTAGTAAATAGCTGGCGAGATCTGTTTGGGGTAGAGGCAATGGCCTCGGAGTGAAACATACGCTTGGCCTGATGGATACTCGTGCGATATTGTCGATGACAGGCTTTGAAGTGATGGTAGGAGGCTGCGGATCGGCCCTTCCTCCATAGGTGTTCTGCCCTACGAAGATGGGAATGTTGTAGCCGGAGACCAGCATGAAACCAGGGTTGCCAGCCATTATGATGGTGCCGGCGAGGTAGCAGAGGTGCAACCTGATCCAAAGTAGTAGAGAGTTCCAAATTCCATCTCGTAACCTGAGATGTGGGAGAGAGAGATGAAAAATCAGCGGGAAAGAGTTGAAGTGCAGAGGAAATGTTTGCTAAGGCGTTGGGAGTAATACAACGGGTAAGCTGTACTGATGGGGCAGAGGCTGCAGCCCTAGGTAGGGAAACACCCGGTCTAGGGAAGATGAGCTGCAAAGAGAATGAGAGACAGGCATGATCGGATCAGGGACAAACTTATGGGAAAGCGATAAGGATTGAGCAAAAGAGGCAAAAGAGGTAATGACCAGATCTAAAGTGTGGCCGGCTGCATGGATGGGAAAATTGACATGTTGCATCAATGAGAGGTCATGAAGAAGCGAAGTACACGATAAGGCCCTTGAAGAGGTCGGTGAATCCAGATGGACATTAAAGTCAAGAAGTACCAGATTCGTGTATTGTAAGGATACGTTGGAGACCTCTATTATATGTCTGATATTTCTTTGGTATCCATATAAACATGCCCAGCATTCTCCCTACAAAGCTTTGTTCGATGTGCAGTCACAACTTGTGTGCAGCCATTCTCTCCATTCCATTGGAAGGCTCTATAGTACTGTAATATATTAGGGATAACCATTGCCTTTTTCTCCTACTATTGTCCTAGCTAGTCTGGGCATTTTATCCTGTCATATGAATTTGAAAACCTTGTTTTGTATCTTCAACAATTTCTTTCTAAATATAGAAATTGGCATTGCCTTGAACACATATAATAATTGTTGGAGGGCATTAATCTTCACAGAAGCCATCTTACCAAATCAGAATATATGCAGGTTGTTCCAGTTTGCCAAAACCCTTTGGACAGATTCAAATAGTTGGCCTCATACAAATGTCTCCTATCTGATGTATGTGAGAAACCCATATAGGCTATCTGGAAAATGGAAAACTAGCCTTGACCCTACTAAATAGATTTGGGCTTATATTTATAGATATCACCTCTGCTTTTCCCATATAAGCCCAGAGGCTCTGGCATATTGACCGAATAACCCAATAACTTAACTAGGTTTAGTGCTATAGTTAGAGGTCTAGTCAATGTAAGGAGGACATTGTTTACAAATAGGGAAATCTTATATTCCTCCTACTTTAATTACCCCTCCCATATATTGCTTATATTATTCATGCCCATATAGACAGCAACTCCATTTCCAGAGCAAATAGCATAGATGATGGGAAACAAGCCTGTTGTGTGCCTCTCCCCAACTCAAATATCTACAAAATGCTCACCCATGTCCAGAATTTGGGGCCCATCCCTTCTCTAGCAAACAACTCTTCAGGTACCCCCAATACAAGCGATCAAATGCCTTTTCCAAGTTGATCCCCAATATAAAGGCTAAAAGATTAGATCTCTTAAATACCTGGATTAAATTAAGTGAAGAGAACCAGGACCAGACCAGAGGACAAGGACCAGGGCTGTAAGACAAGGAATCCCAGTGACAGAAAGCACCAGGGAAGAGATAAACAGCCACAAGAACAGACTCACACAACACTATGGGATGCATCTTTATTATTTTTATTTATTTGAAGAGTTTTCTATACCGCCCCATCCAACGATTAGGGGCGGTTTACATCGAACAGTTAAATTTACATATAACAATATTTAAACTATATAGAGTGAACTCGTATAACATGCCAGCTACAGCTGGAATAGGTATACTGGGGGTTGGTTAATATATAACTATATACATAAAAGAATTTGCAACATGTGCTATGAACAGAGGTAGCTGAGGGGGAGGGATATTCAACCTGGGAGAATGTGCTAGGGGATAGTTGAGTTGCCGGGTTGGCTGATTGTATCGCTGAAGGGGAGGTTGTTATAATGTTCGGTAAATAGCAGTGTTTTCAGTTCTTTTCTGAATGTCCGAAGGTCGTTTATTGATCTGATTGGGTCTGGGAGGGAATTCCAAAGAGCAGGCGCTGTATAGGAGAAGGCTCTATTACTGGTTGCATCTATGAAAGGTTAATGCGGCAGATAATGCAGATAAAGCATGCTGCAGTAACTGCTAATGTGGGCCAAAAGCAGATAGCGCAGGGAATTTTCTAAGCTATCTGCATACTGCATGTTAGCAGCACAGGTGGGTGGAGTGTGGGCATGCCTGCTAAGAGCGGTTATCATGAGTGTCAGCAGTGTGTGGTAACTGCATGTTTTGTCGACATCATGGGTGCAACTAATGTCACCTCAATGGCTGGCATTAGCTGCATCTACGATACTGCTATGCTGTGATCTCAGCAATTTTGCTGCGTTATCTGCTGGGAAAATGCTGTGTACACCCCCAACAGATAATGCAAGACTTTTGCAGTTAACACAGTACTATTTGCACTTACCCGGCGTTAGCTGCAAAAGTGTAATTCCCTTTAGGAGACATACCGCTATTTCTATTTTTTTTTAGATGGGTTGCACCATCCTTTATTTTATTTTATTTTTGAACTCAAAAAGAGAATAGGCTTTCATAGCCTGACATATAATTACATGAGGAGATACTCCTTCAAGGATTGTAACCTGAAAAGAGAAATAAACTAAAGTTAATGGTGGAAAGAGAAAAGCTAAAGAGAAAAATAGTTTTTATGTACACTTAGCTGTGTTAGACATGAGAGTTAGGGGTCTGTTTACTAAACATTCCTAATGTGCGGGGCCGTGGTAGTGTGCCTGTGCCATATAAGGAGTGGGCGGTTCAGGCAGAGAAAAGAAAAAAAACGGGAGTAAGAGATCGCACATTTGCGCGGGGCACAATAGTGCGTGGGAAGGCTAAGTGGCGCCTGATGTGCACACACAAAGGAGCAGAGCCATAGTACAA
This sequence comes from Ichthyophis bannanicus, assembly GCA_033557465.1. Lineage (NCBI taxonomy): Eukaryota > Metazoa > Chordata > Amphibia > Gymnophiona > Ichthyophiidae > Ichthyophis > Ichthyophis bannanicus. The sequence continues at coordinate 1,264,824,432 of CM066032.1, read as the reverse complement.
TGGTTAAAACACTGACTGTGGGTGCAGCTGCCATGGGTTCAATTCCCCATTGTGCACAACAAAAAGGGCTGGCTGAGGCATTAACTGTAATGGGTAAAAGTGCTGTAGGAGGCATATTAATTTTGGGCGGCATAAGGCGGTGCACTGTTAATTTTGGGCGGCATAAGGCGGTGCACTGTTAATCTCAGGCGGCATAAGGCGGTGCACTGTTAGGTTTGGGCGGCATAAGGCGGTGCGCAGATGCCCAAGCATAGGAACAGAGCCACAGCGCAATGGTTAAGACACTGACCAATGGTGCAGAGATCAGGGGTTCAATCCCCCACAGTGCCCAATGAAGAAGGCTCACTGAGGCAGTGTGTATTATGGGGATGAGTGCTGTAGGGGGCAAGCTATTTTTATTTCAGTTATCACTACTAGCAAACGCACTCACAAAGCGTGTTAACATAAGGTGGCCCATAAGGCACATGTTAAAGTTCACTGTCCGCCAAGGCACCCTTGAATGTCCCCTATAGGGCACCATATATGTTGCGTCACAGGATAATGTATAGTGCACCTTATATGGACGGCAACCATAAGGTGCCCTATAGGGTGCCCTATAAAGCACCCTCAGAGGCACCTTATGGGTACAGTACACTGAGGGTGTGTTTGATGGCAGCAACATATGTACATTAAATCTAAAAAAAGCTTTGGACAACCCTATCAAATAACCCCACTGTGGGCTCGAACCCATTACCGCTGGCTCCACAGGCAGTGAAGTAACCATTGGGCTACAGCTATATAGTTGCCAGCAAGCCCCTAGCTGGCTGCAGAGAGCCTGCATGTCACCACACAGACAGTCTGCTGTGGGAACCAGGATAGGGTTAGGCCACCCATACCCATGATGCACTGCACATGCAAATCAGCTGTCCACAGATGAACACAAGATGGGGAATGCACCCCAACAGCTCCCCGGCCTGGTAGGGGGACGTGTCCGTGTGCACCCACACAGCACCTTGGCCTGGTAGGAGGTACTGACCGGGTGTTTAATTTGCACAGAGTAGCTACACACAGCCACACTGTGCGGGAACTGTGCTCACCCTGAGTGTGCGATGAGGCGCCCTGGACCAGGTCCACAGCTGAGAGAGGCCATGGCAGAGCTCCAAAACAGTCATAATCTGTGAGTTTCTGCAGGAACACCTTGGATATCTCTGTCTGTCTCAGTCAGGGGAAACCCCACAGACCCCTAGGTGGGCCATGTACCACCAACCCCCCCCCCCCCCCCAGCTGAGGGTGGCAAACAGGCAGGGTCTCCTATAAACAGATCCCCATTCTACACCCCCCCCCCCCCCCCCGCGCAATGATGGCAGTAGAGTGGACCATCAACCCCAGTCCTGTTGGGGAACAGACACCCTACAGGGCAGTCCAAGCAGCCCCACACACACCCAGACCACAATATCAGACAGACAGTAGGCCTGGATATGCTAAGATGCACCCCACCACTATCTGATATTCCCCTGCATCAAGCCATCAGCCACTGCACCCTGCAAGGCACTCCAGCAGGGCACATACCAGCTGTGAACAGTCTGCTGGTTAGTCCCACTGGAAATGCATGCACCCACAACTGGGATGGCAGCACACACAAGCAGATACATCAGTGACTAGGCCCCAACAGGTGACCCATATATATCACATGAGGAAAGTGCTATGAAGCACTATGGGGGTGCCTAGCCATGCTGCCATCACTGCACAGTCAGGGTGGAGTGAAAGCCCAGCAGCACATACAGAGGTCACCCTGTCTGTGGAGGTGGTGGACGGCCACTACAATGTCCCTGCCAGTGCCCTATGCCCTGTGCAGATGCATCCTGGCCAGCCCACCCTGTCTGAGCTATACCCATGGTACCATGCTGCTCATTATGCACATCATCAGGCCACAACTGTGGACAGTGTTTGCAGCCAACACACACTGTATAGACAGACACACACTCCCACACGTATGCCAGCATTGTGCTACTATAGAGGGGTTCAGAATCCTTGCCCACCACACCAGTCCTGGGCACAGTACAGGCATGGGTATGGTATGCAATACCATTGGGGGTCCCTCCCTAGGGTGGTAAACACTGTCAGGGGCCAGACCTGACGCACACACCGCAGACATCAGATAGATTATTATGATGGAGCTCATAGAGCAGACTGTGCGTAACGTAGGGATATCTATCTGCCAGTACTCATAGCAAACGTTTGAGAGCTGTGTACCATATACCCTGGTGTAGGGTGACATTGCTAAGGTATGCAAGTGCTGGTATTGGGAGATGCACGCAGGGCCCAATGTCCTGCCTCACCAGGAGGCATTGGCCAATGGGGCCTGTGGGTGTGGGTGTGGGTGTGGGTGTGTCTGTCCCTGTTGGCTGCTGCTGTACGGCAGAGGTTCCCAAATCCAGTCCAGGTTTGCAATACACTGGTTGGGGTTTCCTGCTGTCCCTCATGAATATGCATGAGCTACATCTACATGCCATGGGGGTGGTGCATAGATATACAGCACGGTTATTGGTATGAGTGGCAGCATGGAACCTGAATGGTGTGTGGTCCTCCAGGACTGCATTTGTGAGACTCTGCTCTAGGTAATGCCCCTGGTCATGGTGTCTGTGCTTGGTGGTGTAAAAGATAGGCGTATGACCAATGCGTATATCCCCAGCAATAAAGGATTGCCCTTACTAACATGGTTTAGTTGTGGGGAAAATATGTGGATAGGATTGGCAGTAGCCCCAGCTGGGCTTTGAACCTGTGACCTTTTGCTCCTGCACACACTATCTGTGTGCACTGCACCACTGTGTTACCACAGATGTGCTGAATTCCCTGGGAAGTCCATGACTGTACATCTGACAGGGCCTATGTTGCAGTGGACGTGCCAGCCTGCACATGGCTCGGCCACTGTCTTCTGTGGCTAGCAGCCACTGCCCCCTCCACCACCTGTACCCTACCGCCAACATGCTGGCATGTCCGTATCTTGGAAAAGCATATGACCTGATTGAGTTGTGGCACTCCAGGACTGCATTTGGGGGACTCGGCTGTCGGTAATGCCCATTGTTATGGTGTGTGTGCGGTGTTGGGTACAAAATGGGTGTGTGAACCATGCTTATGTTCTCTGCAATAAAGGAGTGTCTTTACTATCTCTGTTTAGTGGTGGGTAAAATATGGGGACTGGGTTGGCAGGAGCCCCAGCTTGGATTTGAACCTGTGACTCTCTGGTCCTAGAGGTACTGCCTCTGTCTGCTGCACCACACTGTGGCCACAGTGATAGTGCAGTCCCTGGGGGTGGGAAACCTGACCAAAGGAGTCACAAACCCTGCTCTGCACATTTGTACTGTGGGCTCAGTCACCTTGTCTGGTGACAAACGTGCAAATAAACCCCTCAACCGACCACGACGAACTGGGGATAAATATATCCAAGCTGGGCAACAGTGATATGAATGGGCAACCATAGCAAACACTCCCAGGAAGGCTCAGAAAAAAGGAAATGGTGTTTGGAAGGGTCTCCGCTCCGTAGCCCCTTCCATACTTCATTTCATTTTTTTGGAGCTTTCCTGGGTGTGTTTCTTATGTTTGCCCATTAATATCAGGGTTCCCCAGCTGACTTCCTATTTTTAATATGTTTGTTTGGGTCTTTTTCTATCTTTATTTGCACTTTTGTTCTGTGCACATGTATCACACTGCTCACGTTTTGCAGGTTTCCCCGGTTTCCCTGTACATTGCTGACGGAAATGGTTTCTCTTCCCTTTAAATGCCCTCTACCGTGAGTGTTTCACTCGCGCTATTTTTAACCTGCAAATTCGTCCCCGATACTGTGCGGGGAGCCTCTCCCCTCCCCTTCCCCGCCCATTGACCCCGTCTCTCCGCCCCTCGGGAGCCTTCCTCCGCCCTCAGAATGCCTTTCCACGCCTCTATCGGACATTTGCGGGCCGGGTACTTTTGCGGGGCACGTTAGTGCGGCGCGCAATTGTGCGGGGCCCAAGCGCACTTGTGCGGGGCGTTTAAGAGCGTTTCTGAGCGTTTGAGTGCCGCGTTTCCGTGCGCTATTGTGCGGCACGCAATTGTACGGCTTTTAGTAAACATGCCCCTTAGTTTACCTGTGAGAAAAGAAACACAGGGAATTAAAAGTAAGATTTTGTTAAACGGTAAAAGGAAATGAAAAATATTTGACATAAATAATATATTACCTGAATTTGAGTATCTGAAAAGAAAAAGAAAAGCTACTGAAAGGGAAATAATTCAAGTTTCAGTACTAGGAAATTATAAAACAAGGCGAAACGTACCTGAAATTTTAAGAAACTTCCGTGAAAACTTGTTTGAGAAGCCTGAACAAGAAAAATTACATTCGTTCATTAAAGAACATTCCATTTGGAATTGGTGCAATAACATTCTAAAGACTTTATTCATTTTAACTAGTTAATACTATTGGCTAGTTTGAATCAATAATATTTCAGTTGGTTATTGATTTAACTTATTCTAATAGCAAAAATAAATAATTTGAAATACATCACAAATTTCAGTGCTGCTTATCTGTAAACCATCAAGTGTAACATATGGTTGAAGTGCAGAATCCTTTACTCTAGATTATTTTTATTCTCTTGTCATTGCCCCGCGAGGAAGCAGCTGAGGGACACTATTTTTGCTGATAACCTATTGGAAAATGAGTGTCTGGGGTACCATCTTTAACATGAGCTATGGTTAAAACTATTAAAGCCCAAGGTGGGGAAACGTAGCCCAATCATTCTCCAAGAAAGGCTACATGTCACATACTTACAAAATATCAACACAGGACATCAAGTTATTGGTGTAGCAAAGGCAAACCAAATGCTGCACTTACCTTCCAAGTTAAAAACAGACCTAGAACACTGGCTTTTGAGATTTTGTTTCTGCTAGTGAATCAGAGAAGGTTGGCAGAGACCCAGGATCTCCTGTTGAGTCAGCTGATGTCTACATTCTTCTTGCCACCAAAATATCTTATTGTCTGACCTGACCTATATATTACACTACATAACTCAGAATGTGCTTAGGTACTGCATCTTGTGGGAGCTGCAAACAGTTTTTTAGGATTAGAGCTCAAGGGCTACCAGTGGAAAGCATAAAGCCCCTTTATTCTTAAATTTTCTTCAAATCAAAAAGCAAACTCACCATTCATTCTCTGGGCGATTGCGGGAGGAAATTACAGTAATAGTACCTGACACTGACTGTGAACGGCTGGAAGGAATAGAGCCTTCCAGCTACCAGTGGATGTTACTGTACCGCTGCAAATACAATACAGGACAAGGAAAGCAAGAAATGCACAAAGATAGAAAGATGAAAATGTGCAAAGCAACTGCTTGGAGAAATAGGGATTCAGGTGCTTAAACTGACAGTATGAGAACAGCCCTTCCTCAATTAATTTATTTAAACTTATAGACCACATATCCACCAGTGCTGCCAGTGGTATACAAAAATAAAAGGACAGTAAAACATATTGCACATCAAATACAGCAAAGCAGAATCACAATCCCGGTAACTCCCCCCCCCAAAAGCCTCCACAAATAAATGAGTTTCAACTTACTCTTAACATTTTTAAAATCCATTTCCCTCCACAATTGATCTAGAAGAACATTCCATAACACAAAACCATGGACCCAAAACATTTGTACATTAAAACACTCCTGTCTAACCTCCCGAATCCTGGGAACATAGTAAAATATGATGGCAGATAAAGACCAGTGTGGTCCATCTAGTCTGCCCAGTAAGATGGCTAGAGTGGTTGTAACTGTAGCTCCATGTAGGTCACCCCCGTCCCATGCCTGTTTTTAGGGTTGTACCTGCCACTCTGTGCAGGTCTGCTCCCCTCTATTTAATGAAGTATAAAATATATTTAAGTTTGCTCAGATTTCATCCTCTTGCTATGAAGGGATCCACTGAATCTGTTCCATGCCATTTTGAATTCCATCACTGTATTTACCCCCACCACCTCCATCAGGAGGGCATTCCAAGTATCCACCACCCTTTCAGTGAAAAAATATTTCCTAATGTTGCTTTTAAGTTTACCACCTTGCAGCATCATCATATGCCCTTTGGTTTTACAGCTTCCCCTTCTTTGAAAAAGGTTTGTTTGTTCATTAATACACTTTGGGCCTGATTCTGCAAGGCGACTAGCGGGGCTGCACATCCCAACAGGATGTCCAGTCACACTAGCCGCCTGCACCGTATGCCGCCTCCTAGTCCCTCTGCACTCATAGAGCTGCTGTGCGTGCTGCGGAGGATGGGGGTGGTACAGGGGTGGAGCATAGATGGGACCGGCCTCCAGACGTACAAAGTTGATTCAGGTCATGGCCTTGTATGCATGGGGAGCATGGGGGGATGGCCAGCTTATTACACCTCGGAGGCTGCCCCTCCAGATTGGCCGGCCAGTCCCTCAGCATCAAAGGTGGCGAGCCAGATGTGTCCTCGCTGCCCGTTCTGGGCCCTGGCTGCCCCCGCCGAGGTCAAGGTGTTGGGGAAACAGGGGTACACACAGCAAAGGGCTAGATGTGCCATGGGGAGGACATCCCCATGGCGATGCAGGGGCAGGCCTGGCCAGCTCTCAGGCCCAATCCTGCGCCAGCGGGAATGTCTGGCTCCCGCAGTGCAAAATGGGGTCGCAACAGGCTCATCATGCTTGGGGGCATCCAGACAGTACGAACGTGCCACTGATGGAATCAGGCTCTTTAAGTATTTAAAGGCCTATATCATATCTCCCCTGTCCTTCCTCTCCTTCAGGGTATACATACTGTATTTAGGTCTTCAAGTCTCTTCGCATACATCTTCTGATGCAGGCTCCAAATCATTTTGGTCACCTTCCTCTAAACTGTTTCAAGTCTTATTATATTCTTTGTGAAATATGGTCTCAAAACTGAACACAATACTCCAAGTGAGGCCTCATCAATGACTTGTACAGGGTCATTAATGCATCCTATGCGTCCTCCTTGCTGCTGGTTATTCCTCTCTATATGCAGCCCAACATCCTTCTGGCTTTGGCTACTGCCTTGTTGCATTGTTTTGCCAACTTGATATCCTCAAGACAGAAGCACTCCGAGGTACCTCTCCTGGTCTGTGCACACCAACCTCTTGCTCCTTATTTCATACAAATCCTTTGAATTTTTGTATTCCAAGTACATGAAACTGCACTTCTTTTCATTAAATCTTAATTGCCAAGCTTTAGACCATTCCTCCAGTGTTTTAGATCTTCCTTTATGTTGTCCATTCCCTCAAAAGTCTCATTCTGCTGCAAATGTTTGTGTCATCTGCAAAAAGGTAGATTTTTCCATTCAGTCCTTCTGCAATATCACTCACAAATACATGGAACAATATTGTTCTCAGGACCAAATGCCGAGGCACACCATTATGCACCTTCCTTCCTTCTGAGTGAGTTCCATTTACCACCACCTTCTGTCAACCAATTTCTGATCCATTTCACCACCTTGGGATTTATACCCAGGTTGCTCAATTTATTGATAAGCCTCCTAAGAAGAACAGTACCTCAAATCTAGGTAGATCACATCCATCACATGCTCTTGATCTAGTTTTCAGGTCAATTAGTCAAAGAACTTAATCAAATTAGTTTGGCATGCTCTTCCTCTGGTAAAAATCATTTTGCCTCAGATCATGCAATCCATTGGTTTCCAGAAAGTCCACTATTCTTTCTTTCAATAGCACTTCTGTTACTTTCCCCACCACAGAGGTAAAGCTCACCGGCCTATAGTTTGTCACCTCTTTCCTATTACAACTTTTGTGAAGAGGTACCATATCAGCCCTTCTCTTGTCCTGCGGAACCTCTCCCATCTCCAAGGATCTATTAAAACATCCTTTAAAAACTCTGCCAGAACTCTCTGAGTTCTTTCAGTATCCTGGGATGTATCCCATCCGGTCCCATGGCCTTGTCTACTTTCAGTTTTGCAAACTGTTCAAACACATCATCTTCTGTGAATGGTATAGTATCGGCTTCATTTCCATTTGTACAATTATTGAACAGTCAATAACACCCTCCTTGGAACTGCAAGGTTTGGCTCAACTCATAATTACGTTATTTTGAGCACAGATATTCTAGTGTCAAACCATGCTAGTACTTAAAAGCCATGGTTAAGACTTTGTACCAAACTCTATCATCCCAGGCAACCAATGTAGCCAATGTGGCTAGAAGTCCTGCCTGCACGTTCTTCCACAGCATGCATGCTTTTAAGTGCACCTAGGAAAAGAGGAAGGAACAGAGAAGGAAAATAATGCATAGATTGTTTTTTCAACGCCACACATATTATTTTATATAAGGAAAATATCCACACAATATGTAGGTTCAAATGTTTGCAAGTTCTATGCAAATAAGCAAGATTCAAATTGAAAGTGTCTATGTGAAAGTTCCTGCAGATTCTGAGTGTGGGCAGAGTGAGAACTGGCCCCATTGACACTAGACATTTGGAAGATAAGCATAGAATAACATGCAAAGATATCTGTATACTGTAAGAAAGAGATCCTGTGGAACCAATAGATATTAGGGGGGTTCACTCATGAGCGGTTCATTTGGGTGCCTAAAACTTTAAAGCACGTGGAAATCACATCTGTGCAAATATACTTACAAATTAATGCTTATACAATTTGTAAGCTTAAAAATGTTCTAGTGCATGTACAATATACACATAAAGAGCAAATAGTTAAACACAAAAAATGCCAAAACTCGTGAAAATGTTGTTTAAAATAAGCATGAACCAGACGTTTTTTAAGTTTGAATACCCCTAATAGACTAGAAACTAGATAATGTGAAACAGGAAACTAGAGGGGGAATGTAACATGAATTAATTGTAAGATTGATATAAATGTCATAGTACAATATAGATTTAACATAGCTCCTGGATCAATAACACAGGTACACTACCAAAAAATTGCCTCCAGTTTTGCAACTGATTCCTATAGATTTTGGGGTGCTGAATCCAGGAAAAATAGCCAAAATGTTCCATCACGTCACGTTTTCTTGCAAAATTAGATTTCTTACCCATATAAGGAATGTTCACATAATTTCTTTTTAGCCGACTGCAGTTTATTTTCTTGGACCAAAATAGAGGTTGTAATGCTTAACTAACTAGAAACACTCCCTCATGATATTTTAGAGTGTTTTGTATTAATTTTATACATTAACAGGACAATTGGGAGGCGGGGGGCTAAATCCAGTACTCGCGCTGGCGCATGTTCTTTCCTGTTCGCCTCGCCTCGTTCGCTCGCTCAAACACAGTGGTTGCGACATGAACGTTCCTGTCAAATTTCAGTTTCTACAAGTTCATTATTACCTTTTGTTTGCTCAGTCGTAATCCAGCTTTATTCCGAAGTGGTTCACTACAGTTGTAGTTTGCAGTGCTGTGTATTTGTGATGGCTCACAGAGCCAGAGGTTGCGTCAACTCTCCGGACAGTTTTTGTTTTATTTGTGGGGAATATACCGTGAAAAAGCGGCAGAGGAACATTTCTTCATTTATTAAAAAAGTATATTTCGCCTATTTCTGTTTGAAGTTAGGCGATCAAGACAAACCGTGGGCTCCTCACAAAGTGTGCAAGACATGTGAGGAAGATCTACGCTTATGGATGAAAGGTAAAAAACAAGCATTTCGTTTCGGAATACCTATGATGTGGTGTGAACAAAGAGACCACAGCAGTGACTGCTATTTTTGCTCTTGCATTGTGAAGGGATACAACTTAAAAAATAAGAACGTAATAAGTTACCCCAACCTTCCCTCAGCAATTAGGCCTATGCCTCATAGCAACGAAGTACCTGTGCCTGAACCACCAAAATCTTTGGATCATATTTGTGTGGACGGTTCTGATCATGATGAGACTCATCAGATGGCTTTTCCCGATGAGTCCAGTACTTCCGAGTTTGAAACTGAACCAGATCCGAAACCTGAACTTTTCTCTCAAGCTGAATTGAATGATTTAGTCCGGGATTTAGGACTCCCAAAAGATGCTGCCCAACTGCTAGGTTCTCGGCTTAAACAGAAAAATCTATTGTCACCAGGAACAACTTTTTATTGGTACCGCAACTGCGAGACACAATTTTTGAAGTATTTCAGCAAAGAGGAAGATTTGGTATTTTGCAACGATATATACGGAGTGATGGAAAAGTTTAAACTCAAGTATGATCCTGCTGAATGGCGGCTGTTCATTGATTCGTCAAAAGACAGCATAAAAGGTGTTCTTCTTTATAATGGCAACACATTCGCTTCAGTTCCTATTGCTCACTCTGTTATTCTCCAAGAAAAATACGAGAATTTGGCCCTGATTCTTCGGAAGATTCGTTATGATGAGCATAAGTGGATGATTTGTGGAGACTTTAAAATTCTATCCATGCTATTAGGGCAGCAATCCGGTTTCACCAAATATCCCTGCTTCCTTTGCTTGTGGGATAGCCGGGCCCGCGACCTACACTGGGGGAAAAAAGACTGGCCAATTTGGGAGTATTTGAGACCCGGTGAGAAAAATGTTCTTCATGAGAGCTTGGTACCTCGTGATAAAATTCTATTACCACCTCTCCACATTAAGTTGGGTCTCATTAAGCAATTCATCAAGTCCCTTCCAAAAGATGGTGAGTGCTTTCGGTACCTTTGCTCAAAGCTCCCCCGACTTTCTGAAGCAAAGCTAAAGGAAGGAGTGTTTGTTGGCCCTGATATAAGGAAACTCATTTCAGATGGAGCATTCGCTGAAACGATGTCTGAGAAGGAAAAAGAAGCCTGGGATTCCTTCAAGGATGTTGTTCTCAAATTCTTGGGGAACAGGCGGGATGAGAACTATAAGGATATTGTTGCCAGGATGCTCAATGCCTTCAAAGAACAAGGCTGTAACATGAGCCTGAAAGTCCATTTCTTGCACTCCCATGTGAACTACTTTCCCGAAAACGTGGGGGCGTACAGTGAAGAACAAGGTGAAAGGTTTCACCAGGACATCAAGGACGCAGAGAGAAGGTACCAAGGAAGATGGAACACCACTATGATGGCTGATTTCTGCTGGTTGCTGCTGCGGGAAACCCCAGATGAAAAATACGCCAAGCAACGCACCAAGAGAAGCATTCGGGGGAAGAAGAAATGGGCCCACCAGGAGATTGATTGACCCAAGAATGACTTTAAAATCTAAACTGTGTTGACAAATATCGTGCTTTTACTAAACTTTGAAATAAAAATTTGCTAGTTATTACCACAGTGTCGGATCTCATTTATTAGAATTTTATTTTCACACCATCGGGTGTTTGTCTTCATGTATTGCAATGGTGCGGTTTGCGTTTTCTATTCTTACATACATACCTGTACAACATTTTTTGCACATTTCTTTGCTTTGCTTTGTATCTAACCTCACTCTTATATGCTCAATGTTTGTGCACATGTATGTGGCTGTTTTAAGTGCAGACAATTTTGCTACCATCACAGTGTGTTTTGTTGACATTACTCTATTCTTATGTGCTGCCTTGTTACAATTTTCTTTATTCTTATTTGAATAACTACTAAACAATTAGTATAAAGAATTCATCCAAGAAACTTTTATCTCGATCGCACTCAATCTGAAACGTTCACCTCAAACTGCTAACCCAATGTAGCAAAAAATCTGTACGTGATGGAGCAAATTGGTTACCAGATTTGGATTCAGCGCACCAAAAAACGTAAAAATCAATCGAAACTAGAGGCAGTTTAAAAAATTTTTTTTTTAGTGTACCTGTGTAATCTATTCCAAAGCATTATCATTCTAACAGCAAAGTCTGTCTTCAGAGACATTTATATTTATCCAATGTCACTTCCATCCCCCTAGTTGAAACAGTAGCAGTTAAAGAGGGCAATTTTTAGACTCCTCATGGAGGTTGCGTATCCATGCACAGTCTCCCTGTGATACCCACATGCCAGCAAGCTTAAACACATGTCAAAAGTATCTGTGGTGATTTTTTTTTTTTTTTTAATTGCATATATTTAAGTTTTATACACACAAAAAAAAAATCAAAACATCAGTGATACAATGTCCGGCTATCTAAATACATAGTTAAAACGTACCCCACCCTCCCCCCTCCTAAAAAGAAATAAAATAAAAATACATAAAGGAATAACATTAGAAAAAATTAAAGCAACCCCGACCCCTACCTCCCCAGCGCCCTGCAGGTCCAACTGAGAAAAACAAACAACTTGCCTGCAATAGTATTCAATGTACTGGCAAACAAAAAAAATAGATCGGGTAGCAGAAAGACACAGAAGTATTCTAACCGAATATAATGCTAGGATATTGCTACACCGTATTCACATACCTATCCAGAGCAGACCATCTCTCCCTCCTCAGTGTTTTCCCCTCAAGAGAAAGGAGTTTGTCTTGAGTTTTCTCGTATTTGCTGTAAAGACAAACTTGGGTCCACCAGGTTGTCCAGTTTAACTTAGTGAAATCTTTCCAGGAGGACAGAATCGTTTTTACGGCTATCATCAGCATGAAAGTTAATAAGAAAAAATGTTGCTTATCTAACGAGGGATCTCTGTCAGCGATCTCAGGGTAATTATGTTCCAGGTGAGAGGAGCTGAAAAAAGAAGGATCTGCTGTATTCTAGTCCAAACCGGCTCCCAAAAACGCCGAAGGGCAAGGCAATCCAGAAACATATGTCTCACAGATCCCGCGGTCTCCTTACAGGACCAACATAGGGAAGAGCCCTCTTTAAGCCATTTGGCTGCTTTCACTGGGGTGATATACGCTCTGTGTGCAAAAAAGAACATTGATTGAGTGAGTGCTGCCGACCTTGAGCTACGAATTGAACATCCCCAGAGACGATTCCACAACTGTGGAAGTATAGGAGCCCCTAGTTCTGCTTCCCAAACTTTCCGTAGTCCTGTCAGTGGCCTGGAATAGTGAGTGCGGATTAAAGCATAAAGATTGGACATTTCCTTCCCTTTACCTACAACTTCTTCCATGACATTCTTCAACTCCCATTGTGGGTCTAATTCCCCGGAGCTCCTCTTTACCGCTGAAATACAGTGGGTGAGTTGTAGCCATTGGAAATAACAAGAAGATGGTAGCCCAAATTCCCTCTGCAGCCCGCTGAAAGACTTCCACGATTCTCCTGTTACCAGCTGCCCCACTGTCCAAATCCCACTTCTCTGCCAACTCTCCCAGGCGATAGTTTTCTTGTTGATTTTAAACAGGGGGTTGCACCAGATTGGCATGAGAAGTGAAAGTGAATTTCTTCTATCGAGAATAGAACCAAACCATTGAAAAGCCTCTTGGGTGGCAAGAATAATTCGACCTCCTCTGAGGGACCCCGCTCCCTTCATCCCTATGAGCAGCGGCATTGGGTAAGGACTGGCCGACCGTTCTTCAATCTCCAGCCATCGGACCTTAGGTACAGACGCGTCCACCGTGGACCATGCACTGCCCTGTTTCAGTATGGTGGCCATATGATACCAGTGAAAGTTGGGGAGATGCACGCCCCCTTCTGATTTATGCGCCTTGAGCTTCTGGAGAGCTATCCGAGGGGTTTTCCCTTCCCAGAGAAAGTGACTGATAATCCGATCGAGAGCTTTATAAAAACTGCAGGGAAACAGAATTGGTAGCATGGCCAGTTTGTAATTCAATCGTGGCATTAATACCATCTTAATGGATTCAAGTCGCCCCCACCAAGAAAGATGCAGGGGAGACCACTTTAAAGCAAAGGATCTTGCATCCGCCAACATCTTCTCCTTGTTATCCTGCAGCGTTTTCGCTAGCGGAGCACTAAAGTGTACCCCCAAATATTTTACAGCAGAAGTTTCCCAGTGAAACGGAAAATCAGCCAGCAAGTTCTTATGGGCAAGGTGGTTAAGCGGGAAGGCAACAGATTTCATGCGGTTAACTGTATACCCGGAGATCCAAGGGTAGTTGTCAATTTCCACCAACAGCGGCTCAAGTGATTCAGGAGATAAAAATAGTAATAAATCATCCGCATACGCCGACAATTTGACCTGCAGGTCCTTCACAGCTATGCCCTTAATCTCTTCTCGTTGCCGAAGGGCAAGCAACAGCGGTTCCAGCACTATATTGAATAGAAGGGGTGACATCGGGCAACCCTGGCGTGTTCCTCTTCGTAGCCCAAAAGATGGGGAGAGGTCTCCATTGACCATCACACGTGCGCTTGGATTGACATAGAGAACCCTTATCATTTCGACAAAAGGAAGTGGACATCCAAACCATTTCAAAGCGTGAAACAAAAAAGTCCATTCTACCTTGTCAAAGGCCTTTTCCGCGTCGACAGATAAGCCAATGTAAGGCACATCGGCATCTCCAGCTACATCTAGGAGATTACAAAATACCCTAGCATTGTCCGCCGTGGATCTTCCGGAAATGAAGCCACATTGGTCTGGATGGATTAAGAGATGCAGTACTTTATTTAGTCTGTTAGCCAAGACCGTGGAATATAACTTGCAGTCTGCGTTGAGAAGTGATATTGGCCTATAATTGCCCAGCTCTGTCGAATCTCTGCCTGGTTTAGGAAGCACGATAATTGTCGCACTAGCAAAGGCTCCCGTGTTACTTGCGTGCAGTCGAAGTTTCCTGAAATATTCCAGCAGAGGAGGCATGAGATCTTTGGCGAAAACCTGATAAAATTCTATTGGTAACCCATCCGGGCCTGCCGCCTTACCGCTCTTCATTCCCTTTAGGGCAAACCTCAGTTCATCCAGCTCGATCTCCTTGCCAAGCAGCGAACATTGCTCCTCGGTCAAGTGAGGGTGATCAATTTGCTCCAGGAAATGCAGTATCTCCGTCTCTGAGCAGCTCTTTTCTGAATGGTAAAGCTGTTCATAAAATTTACAAAATTCAGCCAAAATATCCGAGTTTGCTGTTACTGCTTTGCCATTTTCTCCCTTTATGGTTACAATGTGAGATTTCTCTCTCTGGGCCTTCCCTCGTGCAGCTAAAAGTTTCCCAGTTCTATTACATTCGACATAGTAGCGAGCCCTCTGCTGAAATATGTTCTGTTCCACTTCATTATTCAAGATCATGTTATACTGAAATCGTAGCTTTTGTAGCTGTGTCAGGACTGTGGGATTAAAATTCCTCTGCAGGAGTCTCTCGCCAGCTCTTATTCTTTGGTCTAAGAGGAGCATTTTCTCTTTCGCTTGTTTATGAGCGGCAATAGAGAAACTAGTAATTTTTGCTTTGATAGACGCTTTGAAAGCTTCCCACCAGGCCCACAGGGGGGTATCTTCCATAAGATTGGTGGCAAAGTATTCTTGAATGGCCTGTTGCATCTTCTGTTTAAACGCTTCGTCCGCCAACAGTGCTCGAGAGAAAGACCACGCACGGTTACTGAAAGACTCTGCTGACAGGGCCAACTCTAGGGATATCGCCGCATGGTCTGATATGTGAGTACTTAATATCTCAGCCCTCTGAATCCCGTGTAGTAAGGATTTAGACAGCAGAAAATAATCCAGACGTGAGAAAGAGCCATGGGGCTGAGAGAAAAATGTATAATCTTTTTCCATGGGGTGGAGAGCTCTCCAGGCGTCAACAAGACCCAGCTCCTCGATCATACATTCCAGGACTACCCGTGCTCTGCTTCTCCTATCTACTCTTCCGGGTTGACAATCCAGGAGTGGGTCAAGCACCAGGTTAAAATCACCCCCGACTATCATTGGGACATCTGCATTGTCGTGAAGGGCTTCGGTTACCTCCTGAAAGAATTGAGGGCTATCGGAAGTTGGGGCGTACAGATTGGCTAGGGCAAATTGCAAACCGTCTGTTTTCACCATAGCTGTGGCCCAACGGCCATCCAGATCGGCCTTGGATGATAGCACTTGAACATTCATGGCTTTGTTTACCAACAAAATTACGCCATTTTTCCTCCCGTGAGCAGGGGAATGCGCAACTAATTGATATTTCCCGGAAGCTAACTTCAGCGCTTCTTGAGTTGATAAATGCGTCTCTTGCAGGAACACTATATCTGACTTCAATTTCTGACAGTAGGTTAGGATCTTCTTACGCTTTGCCGGATGGCTTATGCCCTTTACATTCAGAGATATTATTTTAAAAGCACACATGAGGAGAGCCCGCTTGAGATCTTGTGAAGAGATAAATGAGTCTGCTCTGGATACGTCTAGACCGGAGATATTGTAATAAATTTTGAACACTACTGGACTTGCAAGGCACCATTAAACCACCACTATAGGGGAATAAAAAATTAGGGTGAAACAGTGTGAAAAACATGATTACCACAAAACACAACCTCTTAGCCTATAAGCCTCCCAGCAATCCTTTATACAACAGAAACCACGTAGGGTAAAATCTTATATAATACTCGTGATATGGCAGATTACCTATTCTTTGCATAGAAACTGCATATATACAATATTAAGTACAGCCAATCTTCCCCATCTCCCGCCCTCCATATGAAACATTGCAGAAAACACCATACAGCATCCCTACTCCCAGAAAAACAGTTCGCCAATTCAAAAAGGTAAAGCAAGGGAGAGAAGAAAGGGGGAGCAGGGCATTATTAACACAAAAAACTCAAGGCACCATACTGTGGGAGTCTCAGCCCATTTCTGACTCATACCCCTCTCCCAGGGTTCTATCCATCCTGTGTGGGTGATATTCTTTCCATCGGCAAAGACCGGCACGCCCAAGGGAGCGGCGGAGAAAGATAAGAAGTAAAATAAAATAAAATCGCATGACCAGTCATTGCATCTTTAAAGCTTCATGATCATCGATAAATTGTGCTGCTGCCACAGGATCGTCAAATGACTTAGTTTGGTTGTCTATCGTGATCTTGAAGCGTGCTGGATAGAAGAGGCCAAACCACGCTTGGAGCTTTTGGAGACGTGGTCGAAGCTCGAGGAATTGTTGTCTCTTGATTACGGTCGACTTGCAGAAGTCAGGGTAGAACGCTATAGTATGGCCTTCATATTTCAGTGGGGCCTGTGCCCTCGCCGCTGCCAGAATTTGTACCACCTGCTGATGCTTTAAGAGGCAGAAAATAATCGGCCGGGATCTACGGTTATGCAACCCAACTTGTGACGGCACTCGATGAGCTCTCTCAATCTCCAATGGTGAGGAAAACTTCAGGCGCATAACCTCTGGGAGCAGATGTAATAAGAATCTGAACATGTCAGCGCCCTCCGCTCCCTCGGGAATGCCAACCAGTCTAATGTTATTGTGCCGAGACCTGTTACTCAGGTCTTCCAAATTGGCCTCTAGTTGTTCTATTTTCCGATGGGCCTTGATAAGTTTTCCAATTTGCTCCTCGTGCGCGGATAGCGCCATATCTACCTTGTTCAGTCTGCCTGTTAACCCCTCGATCTGTCCCTTCACATCTTGTATCTCCGACTGCACCTGAGCCAACTTCTCGCCGTTTGCGGTCACTAGCGTTCTAACAGCTCTGATTTCTCCTAATATTTCTCTGGTTACCTCCTCGGTCTCTTTTGCGGCGGCCATCTTGAGGGGAGAGGGGGGATCGGCTTTAAGTCGCTTGGAGCCTGCGTTCCCTCCAGCCGTGAAATCTAATTTAGTAGGTTTCCCACTCGTCATGATTACCTTTACCGAATACTACAAAGTAGTTACCGGGGGGCAGTTTTTTGTGCGAGAAATCGCCGGATTCTTGCAGAGGTTGAGAGGAGCAACTCTCCTACACGGCCATCATGCTCTCCCGCTGGCTCCGCCTCATCTTTGGTGATTTTAAAATGAAATCCCTACACATAATTTTGATTCCCTGACCTTAACTCATCTTCTCTTTTAACTGTACTGAAGGGGATTAAGCAATTTTCCACACAGGATACTTTGAAAATTGGCCTCAGTATCAGTATATCAGCCAAATCTCGCCCTCAAAGGCAATAATGAAGGTAATTCTTAAATGACATTACGGGGTAATCCTATTTCCTTAACCCACACACCAATGACAAGCTGAAAGAGGCATGCAGAACAAATTCCATGCAAAATACAGGCAAGCCAGTCAACAAATGCTAGAAAGCAATGAGAACAAATGCTCGCAGCCTAGCCAACAAGGTCCCTGACCTGGAAGCCCTAATGGTGGAAATGAACCTGGACATTGTGGCTATTACAGAAACATGGTTTAACAAGTTGCATGAATGGGATATAGCCATAGCTGGTCATGATTTATTTAGAAGAGATAGAGAAGGCAGAAAAGGTGGAGGAGTAGCCCTATATGTCAAAAGCATTATTAAAGCTGCTGAAATGCAGGCGACGTGGGGAAAAGAAGAAGCCCTGTGGATTGTGTTGGAAAGAGGAGATGGCACTATCATCCATTCTGGTGTAGTCTACAGGCCTCCAACTCAAACCAAAGAAATGGATAGAGACTTGATTATTGATATTGCAAAGGTAGCCATGAAGGGGGAAATGATCATATTGGGTGACTTTAATCTACCCGATGTGGATTGGAGTATTCCTTCTGCAAATCTGGAAAGAAGTAAAAAAAATTGTGGATGTCTTCCAAGATGCATTGCTAAGACAAATGGTGATGAAACCGAGCGGTGAAAGTTTGATGCTGGATTTAGTACTCACCAATGGAGATAGCATATCGAATGTCCGGTTGGGTGCCCATGTGAGAAGCAGCGATTATCACACAGTGTGGTTTGAGATAAAAACCAAGGCAGAATCCAATCACAGCAAGCTCAAAGTCTTAGACTTCAAAAATGCTGACTTCAGTAAAATGGCCAAGTTCCTGAAGGAAGAGGAATTGCAGTGGGCTAAACTAAAGGAGCCAATAAAGGGAGCAACAGATGCATATGTAAGGAAAGTAAATAAAAACAAGAGGAAAAGGAAACCTATTTGGTTCTCCAAAGAAATAGCTGCACAAATAAAGACAAAAAAAAACAGCTTTCACAAAATTCAGAAGTTCACACATAGAGGAATGCAGAACAGAATACATAGTGTGATGGCGAATGTGTTTCTGAGCCTATGGAAATAGGAGAAAAACACCCATTTACCTTTAGGGAGAGAGACGGGCAGGAAGGCTGTAGCTCTCATGCTGAAGCTAAACAGAAAAAAACACACGTAGCTCCTGGTTACAAGCCATGCCCAAGCTCAGAAGCAAATAGTAAAGTTAATGATAGCCACCTGGGGGAGGAGCATGGGATCCTAGTTCAGGCACACTCATATAAACGCAAGGGAATAGAAGAAAAGGGAACCACCAGGGAAATAGAAGGAAGCAGAAACTCAAGGAAGTCTGAAGGAAGGAAGACCCTCAGGGCAGCTGAAGAGAAGAGTATTTCCAGGGACAACACTAGAGAGGGTTCCAGAGGGAAGGAAGCTGTGAGACCGAGTCACAGGAAAAGTTTAACCACAGAGAACACTGAGGAATGCAGTGGAGCTCTCAGTGGTAGAAGCCATAATCCAGAGAGGAGCCAGTGCTGCAGAGAAACTGTTTTGGGCTCTAGAGGGAGGAGATTTATAACTGAGAGAAGTCCTGACAAGGAGCAACGTACTTTGGCAGTAATACAGGAAGCTATAGGAAATTTGCCAGCTCAAAAAGGGAACATGAGTAAATCTGTGACTAAAAGTAATTTAAGTCAGTTAGAAGCACTGTGCCACTTAATGAGAGAGAAGAGGCTTCACGTGCCTGCTGAAAAGCCTGTGTGCAAAGAGAAGTCTTATTGGAGGAAAGTACTAGAGCTGCTAGAAGAGGTTAAACCTGAGTTTGTACAGGGAGAATTAAAGCAGGATACAGAAAGTACTAATGCTGAAGAAATGCAAACTGAATGTTATGAATCTGACCAGGAGTCTGAGTCTTCTATAATGGACTGTTCTTTATGTCATAGGACATTGTAATGATCTTAACTGAAAGGAGAAAGGCCTAGAATCTTACTGTCTGGTAAAGCAGAAAACAAAATAGGCTGGACGTTGTTTAAGTCAGTATTTGCTCAAGAATCCTGTTTCCCTTTAAAAGAAGGAAACAGCTACACGTGCTTTATGCTGAGTGAAACAGCTAAAACCTTATGCTGAAGGCTGGAACTTTAAAAGAAAACAGCTACATGTCTTTAATGCTGAAGGAAGCAATTAAAGCTTTGTTCTGAATGCTGGAAGTTGTAAGAAAAGTAACTACAAACGTTTTTACCTGACAGAAACAGTTACTGTGTGGTGCTGTATGTAAAAGTCTTTTCTTTTGTGGAAAACATGGTTTTGGGAGAAAGAATCCTATATTAATTTGTGTACCATGCGTTGAGCTTTTAAAGGCTCTTTTCTGGAAGGTGGAAAACAAAAAAATAAATATTCCTGTGTTTGCCTTAAACTCTCGGGCCTCAATATTATTTGAACCCACAACTACAATCCCCAGAAGCCCCAGCTCTGGACTATATTAAGGCATGTCCCCTCCTCTAGGCAGCCGCCTGGACAGAAGGGGGCGCGACAATAGAAACATAGAAATATGATGACAGAAAAATACCACATGGCCTATCTAGTCTGTCCTTCCATATCAAACTTTATGGTCACGTATCAGAGCGATCTCTCACTGAAGAATAGCAAATTACCTACGCTCAAATGCACTGTCTTCACTGTATTCTTTATTCCAAATTCCGGTGTATAGTTAACACAGGTCTCAGACTACACCATGGCATCAAAATCTGGGTATTAGAAAATCCCCAGTGTTATGCCTGTTAGCATCAATGACCCGGTTATTTTACTGTCACTCCCCTCTTATATTCAGACCAATGGAGCATTGAATCCTCTACTGAACTTTATCTCATTACTCTTTCTGTGTATGTAGAGGTACTTAGCTGATTCGCTTGATGTCTTAGTCCCAACGCTGCTGTCAAAGCGCCCCCGCGTTTCACTGGTAAGGTTCTTCAGGGGACTATTATCTCTACTGCAAAAACAAAAACAACAACCCACCCTGGATTATGAAACCATTTACAGGACCCCCTCATCTGTCTCTGTTACATTTCTAACTGGACTTTAATTATCTTCTTGGTAAATATATGAAGTACCTGAAACTCTAATGCTGCCCGCAAATTCCTTACAGACCTCTGAACCCACAGAATGTCAAACGGTCTCTAGACGCCGCGCATGCGGTCTAGGTCTTTCCTCCATTCTTTAAAACCCCTATACTGACTCCTCCCACCTACCTATTTACTACTACAAGAACAGCTGCTATTATAATTCGTTAGGTTAAAATAACAAACCTCCTCCCTCCATTTTCACTTTCGTCAAACATTCCCTTCCAAGTCCTTCTCAGTTATTAAATGCAGACCCCCCAATCCACCCCTGTGTTCAATCCCTCCGGCTGGATGGAATCAATCATATGTATCCATCTTTGCTCCCTTATTAAAAGTGTTTGCTCTCTTGATCTACCCTGTGCCCCTGTGTGTACCTGTTCTATGCACCAGCATCTAAGCTGCTCAAAAATGTGTCCTTGTGTCACACAATGCGGTACCATAGGGGCTTCCAATCTTTTACATTTTAGTCTGCTCTCATGTTCTTTCATGCGAATTTGAAAAGCACGTATTGTTTTCCCTATGTAGATTAAACCACAGGGGCATTGAACAGCATACACCACATGGGAGGAGACGCAGGTGGTTCTACTTTTCAACCGGTATGTGACTCCTTTATAAGAAAACTTATCAATCTCCATAAAAATGTCACAGATCATACATTGGCCACATATTCTATGACCTTGCCACTCATAAGAACATAAGAACATAAGATATGCCATACTGGGTCAGACCAAGGTCCATCAAGCCCAGTAGTCTGTTTCCAACAGTGGCCAATCTAGGTCATATGTACCTAGCAGTTTCCCCAAGAGACACAAGTTCCACAATGCTTGTACTGGGTCCAGCATTGATATCTTCGGTCACTTCTTAATAATGGTTTATGGACCTTTCCTCCAGGAACTTGTCCAAACCTTTTTTAAACCCAGCTACACTAACAGCCTTTACTACATCCTCCGGTAACAAATTCCAGAGTTTGATTACACGTTGAGTGAAAAAATATTTTCTTTTATTAGTCTTAAATAGTTTACCCTGTAGCTTCATTACATGTCCCCTAGTCTTTCCATATTCTGATAAGGTGAACAATCGATCTACGTTTACCCGTTCCACTCCGTTCATTAATTTATAGACTTCTATCATATCTCCCCTCAGCCGTCTCTTTTACAGGTTAAAGAGCCCTAACCTTTTTAGCCTTTCTTCATAGGAGTATCCTTCCATCCCCTTTACCATTTTGGTGGCTCTTCTCTGTACCTTTTCTAAAATCGCTATATCCTTTTTAAGATACGGCGACCAGAATTGCACACAATATTCAAGGTGCGGTCTCACCATGGAACGATATAGAGGCATTATAATATCTTTTGTTTTATTTTCCATTCCTTTTCTTATCATACCTAGCATTCTATTTGCTCTCTTGGCCGCCGCTGCACAGTGGGCTGAGGGTTTTAACATGGTATCCAAAATGACGCCTAAATCTTTTTCCTGGGTGGTGGTTCCTAATGTGGATCCTTGCATCGTGTAACCATAGTTTGGGTTGTTCTTCCCTAGGTGCATAACCTTGCACTTGTCCACATTAAATTTCATCTGCCATTTTGATGCCCAGTCTTCCAATTTATCAAGATCCTCTTGCAATTTTTCACAATCCTCTTGGGTTTTAACAACTTTAAATAGTTTTGTGTCATCTGCAAATTTGATAACCTCACTCGTTATTCCACTTTCCAGGTCATTTATGAATATGTCAAAAAGCAGCGGACCCAGCACAGATCCCTGGGGTACACCACTATTCACCTTTCTCCATTGCTCTACTCATCTTGCTCTACTTCCTGCCTCCCTGTGCGCAAAACCGCCGGACTCAAATACTCTTTTTTTTTTTTAAACTTTTATTTTCATTTTGCAACAAACAAAAGAAACAACACACCAAAGGAGACAAAACAAGTATACAATAAAGAAAAGTAAACCCAATTACCCCCCACCCCCACGCTTCTTCTCTAGCTGATTATGTCAGCATGTGAGCGCTTCCAAACAACAGTGATTATACATCAAAACAATCAAAAGAGTATCTGCGATACAGAATAATCATGGGACAAAGATATATACAAATTTAGACAGTCAGATGAGAGCATTGAGCAGAATGTACATAGTCATTGAGCATCTTCCATTTAGACCGATGATGAGGAGTCTGAATGGGGGAAGCAAACATACGAGGTATTTGTTCATATTTACTGTAGAGACAGACATGATTCCACCATTCATTGGGGCTCAGATGGGAGCTATTTTTCCAGTATTTCGTAATTAGGGAAATAGCAATGCCAAGCATAAAGTCCAAAAGGAAGTAAGCCGTTTTTGGAAGAGAGGGGATCCCCGCAGCTGAGCGAAGTCCCACTATCCTCCAAGAAAGGGGCTCTTGAAAGTGCAAAATAGACTGGATACGACCCCAGACCCGACGCCAGTAATACTGTAGTGCGGGACATTCATACATAACATGAGGTAGTGAACCAATGGCCGCATGACATGTCCAACAACTATTGCCCTGAGTAGTGTTCCATTTGGCTAATCTGTCAGGAGTGTAAAAACACCGGTGGGCTAGAAAGAAGAGTGTCTGAGTGAGTGAGGCGGATCGGGAGACCCGTGTCACTCTACTCCAGACAAGGCTCCATTGCTCCGGGGTCAAAGTCACATGCAATTCTCTCTCCCATGCTTTCTGCGCTATAGGGGTATCTCTCGTTATAGCATTACATAAGGTTTTGTAAAAATTGGATGCTACACCCGGTGAACTACCGATAGATCGGATAGTCTCCAACCAACCTTGTGTAGGGGAGGCCGATGGCGGGAGCACCTTAGCACTCCGAAGGCAATGCTGAAGTTGCACCAACTGAAAGTAGTGTTTCGCTGGGAGACCAAATTCAATTTGCAATTCACTAAAAGTTTTCCAGCGACCTTCATGGAACAACTGACTAGGAATCCAAATGCCCCTAGTGCACCAGGGGCTCCACGCCATCGGCTTATTTTGTATTCGAAATCGAGTATTGTACCAAAGTGGGAGCTTGTCTAACGGACAGAGTCGGGAGTCTAAAGATTGCATAAGATTATTAAAGGCACCTAAGGTGTCTAAAAGCATTGGTGGAAAGTGGGAGTCTGATGGGAGAGTCATACCAGGAAGAAAAGTAAGAGGAATCGGTTTGCAAAGGTCCTCTTCTATGTCTAGCCACACAGGTCTACTCGGTACTGGATCTTCTAGCCAACGAGCGCCTTGTTTGAGAAGAAAAGATTGATGATACTTCAGGAAATCAGGGAATCTGACACCCCCATTTTCCTTATCTGCTTGCAGCTTATGTTTCGCTATCCTAGGTGTCTTGTTTTGCCACAAGTATCTAGTCAGAAGGCCCTCTATATCTTTATATATACGTCGAGGTAAAAGACAGGGCAACATTTCTAAGATATAATTCACTTTCGGAACAATCATCATTTTATGGTTTCTAATCGACCCCACCAGGTAAGTGTTAAAGGAGTCCAGCGATGAGTAAGCGCCCGGACTTTAGAGGTTAAGTCTTTGGCATTGAAGGAGATAGTGTCTTCCAAAGGAGAACAATAGTGAACCCCAAGGTATTTGACCATGCGAGGTTGCCATAAAAAGGGGAAGGATTGCATATCTGCCTGATGAAGCAAAGGATTTAATGGAAAGGCTACCGACTTGGTCCAATTTATCTTATAACCGGACAGTTGTGAGTATTTACCAATTTGCTCTAGGACAGCCGGTACTGAGTCTATAGAGACAAAAAGCATAAGGTCATCAGCATACGCTGAAATTTTGATTTCCCTATGGGTGAAGGGGACTCCATGAATCTCCTCCGATTGCCGGATTAGTAAAGCCAAGGGTTCGAGTGCAAGATCGAAGAGAAGTGGAGACAGTGGGCATCCCTGGCGAGTGCCGCGTTGAAGAGGAAAAGGCTGAGACTTTAAAGCATTGGCACATATACTGGCTGTAGGCTGTGCGTACATGGTGCGAAGACAACGGAGAAAACCTTCCCCGAATCCGTACCAGCGGAGGACTGCAAATAGGAAGGGCCACTCTAAGCGATCAAAGGCCTTCTCAGCATCAAGTGAGAGGCCAACAAATGGGCGATCAAGATTAACTGCGGTAGTCAGTACATGGCATAGAGTCCGAGCATTGTCAGCAGTTGATCTACCAGGAATGAAACCGCATTGATCTGGGTGTATTAAGGTAGGCATCCTATCAGAGAGCCGGGTAGAGAGAATGGTGGCAAATATTTTATAGTCCGCGTTTAGGAGGGAAATTGGACGATAATTAGCTGTTAGTTGCGGGTCTCTCCCCTCTTTCTCAAAAACTACTACATTTGCCATTGAAAAGGACCCAGAAGGAGAACCCTCCTCGGCCAGAGCAGAAAAATAAAGTTTCAAAACTGGAGCTAAGTCAGCGTGAAAGGTTTTGTAGAATTCAGCAGGGAGACCGTCTGGGCCTGCGGCTCGACCTGAGGCACATTTCTTGATAGCAGAATGAATTTCTGAGACAGTAAATGGTGTGTCCAAGGCCACTCTATCTTCGTCAGATAGGGTCGGTCTTTGTACCCCTAAAAGTAAGCGTTCAAATACATCTGGCTCAAAATCACATTCAGATTGATAAAGCCGAGTATAAAAATCACGAAAGAGTTCTAAGATTTCGGTATCTTTAGTGACCAAAACCCCCCCCGACGGATTACGGAGGGCGGTAACACGCTTGGCTTCTTTTTGACCTTTTAGGGCATTTGCTAATAATTTGCCAGCACGATTATTTTCCCGATAATATAGCCCTTGTTGTGATTCAATATTTTTAACAGCAGCAGTGTACAAAAGCTGATTGTATTGAAAACGCAAGCGTTGTAAACGGAGTAAAATACATGGGTCAGTACGGGACGTGAGGAGACGCTCCCCAGCTTGTATCTGCTGCTCTAGAATCAGTAAATGCTGCTTTCTTTGTTTCCCCTGCCGAATTTGATAGCTAGTTATAGTTGCGCGGATAGATGCTTTAAAACCCTCCCACCAAGCCCAGCTCGCTGTGTCATGGGGTGAGTTAAAATGAAAATAATCTTGGATAGCGGCCTTTATATCAACCTGAAAATCTTTTTGACCCAGTAGGGATCTATCAAAAAACCAAGCTCGGGGAGAATCGTCCCGCGCAGTGACATGTAATGATAAAGATATGGCAGCATGATCTGAAATATGGAGAGGATGAGTCCTAGTCGTGTCTACTTGAGAAATCAGTGCTTTGGAAATGAGAAAGAAATCTATTCTAGATTGGGAGTGATGGGGGGCAGAAAAGAAAGTGAACTCTAAGTCGGAGGGGTGAAGCAGCCTCCATATATCTACCAGCGCAAGATCTTGCATCAGAGCTGTAAGGGTAGCAAGACTCTTGGGTGGACTACTCGTTCTAGGCGGCTGTCTATCTATCAGAGGGTCTAACACTTGATTAAAATCACCACCAAGTATTAATGGAGTATTGGCAGAGGCCTGTGCCAACTGCGCAATACTTGCATAGTAAGCAGGGTTGTCCACATTCGGGGCATAAATGCAAATACATGTAAATTCACTATCTCCAACCTTAAGATGTACTCGGGCCCATCTACCCTCCTTGTCAGCGCTAGTATCAATTACAGTAGCTTGCAAAGATTTCTTAACCAGAATGGCTACCCCGCACCGTTTGGAAACGGCGGGAGAATAGGCAGCCACCATGTAAGGCTTAACATTGAGTTTCAGTGTTTCAGCAGAGTTTAAGTGCGTTTCCTGAAGAAACGCTAAATCAGCATGCTCATGGCTAAGATAGCTAAGGATTTTCTTTCTTTTGATTGGACTATTAATGCCCTTTACGTTGAGTGATAAGATTTTACATAAGGCCATTCAGACAAGTTAAAAATTCTGAGCATGATAGCGCACATAATTTCACAATGTCCCTCATAAGAACATAAGAACATAAGATATGCCATACTGGGTCAGACCACGGTCCATCAAGCCCAGTATCCTGTTTCCAACAGTGGCCAATCTAGGTCATACATACCTAGCAGTTTCCCCAAAAGACACAGGTTCCACAATGTTTGTACTGGGTCAAGCATTGATATCCTGGGTCCCTTCTTAATAACGGTTTATGGAACTTTCCTCTAGGAACTTGTCCAAACCTTTTTTAAACCCAGCTACACTAACAGCCTTTACCACATCCTCCGGTAACAAATTCCAGAGTTTGATTACACGTTGAGTATTTTCTTTTAGTAGTCTTAAATAGTTTACCTTCTAGCTTCATTGCATGTCCCCTAGTCTTTCTATATTCTGATAACGTAAACAATCGATCTACGTTTACCCGTTCCACTCCGTTCATTAATTTATAGGACTTCTATCATATCTCCCCTCAGCTGTCTCTTTTCCAGGTTAAAGAGCCCTAACCTTTTTAGCCTTTCTTCATAGGAGTACCCTTCCATCCCCT
This sequence comes from Ichthyophis bannanicus, assembly GCA_033557465.1. Taxonomy (NCBI): domain Eukaryota; kingdom Metazoa; phylum Chordata; class Amphibia; order Gymnophiona; family Ichthyophiidae; genus Ichthyophis; species Ichthyophis bannanicus. The sequence continues at coordinate 1,264,797,026 of CM066032.1, read as the reverse complement.
TTACCATTTTCGTGGCTCTTCTCTGAACCTTTTCTAATATCGCTATATCCTTTTAAGATACGGTGACCAGAATTGCACACAATATTCAAGGTGCAGTCTCACCATGGAATGATATAGAGGCATTATAATATCTTTTGTTTTATTTTCCATTCCTTTCCTTATGATACCTAGCATTCTATTTGCTCTCTTGGCTGCCGCTGCACACTGGGCAGAGGGTTTTAACATGTTATCCACAATGACGCCTAAATCTTTTTCCTAGGTGGTGGTTCCTAATGTGGAACCTTGCATCGTGCAACCATAGTTTGGGTTGTTCTTCCCTAGGTGCATAACCTTGCACTTCTCCACATTAAATTTCATCTGCCATTTTGATGCCCAGTCTTCCAATTTATCAAGATCCTCTTGCAATTTTCCACAATCCTCTTGGGTTTTAACAACTTTAAATAGTTTTGTGTTATCTGCAAATTTGATAACCTCACTCGTTATTCCACTTTCCAGGTCATTTCTGAATATGTCAAAAAGCAGCGGACCCAGCAAAGATCCCTGGGGTATACCACTATTCACCTTTCTCCATTGGGAAAATTGGCCATTTAGCCCTACCCTCTGCTTTCTATCTTTTAACCAGTTCCTGATCCACAGTAGTACACTGCCTCCTATCCCATGACTCTTTAGTTTTGCCAAAAGTCTCTCATGAAGGACCTTGTCAAAGGCTTTCTGAAAGTCCAGATACACTATATCAACCGACTCACCTTTGTCCACCTGTTTATTCACACCTTCAAAAAAACATAACAGATTAGTAAGACAAGATCTTCCTTGTCTAAAGCCATGTTGGCTGTCTCCCATTAGGCCATGACTATCTACATGCTGAGTAATTTTATTCTTTATGATGGTTTCTACCATTTTTTCCGGTACTGATGTCAGGCTCATCAGTCTGTAGATCACCCCTGTAACCCTTTTCAAAAATTGGTGTTACATTGGCGATCCTCCAATCTTCAGGTATTAGAGATGATTTTAATGATAGTTCACAGATTACTAATAGCAGGTCTGCAATCTCGTATTTCAGTTCTTTCAACACCCTTGGATGTATACCATCCGGCCCAGGTAATTTGCTACTCTTCAGTTTATCTAATAGTTGTAATACATCTTCCCGGTGTATCGATATTTCCTTCACTTCTTCCGCACCTTTAAATACCACTTCAGTCATGGGTAACATCCCTACATCTTCCTCTGTAAAGAACGAAGCAAAGAATTCATTCAGTCTCTCCGCTATCGCCTTGTCGCCTCTTAGTGTCCCTTTCTAACCCCTCTATCGTCTAATGGACCAACTGACTCTCACAGGTTTTTTGCTACGAATGTTCTTGAAAAAGTCTTTATTTCGCATTTTTGCTTCCGCAGCAAGCTTCCTCTCAATTTCTCCCTTTGCCTGCCTTATCAACGCCTTGCATTTGACTTGCCAGTGCTTGTGCTGTTTCCAGGTTTCGTCGTTTGGCTCTTTTTTCCATTTCCTGAAAGATGCTTTTTTGGCAACAGCCGCCTCTCTGACCTCACCTTTAAACCATGCTGGCAGTTTTTTGGACTTCCTTCCACTTTTCTTAAAGCATGGAATACAGCTGGTCTGGGCTTCCAAGATACTATTTTTTAACAACACCCAAGCTTGATGTAAGTCTTTAACCTTTGCCACTGCTCCTTTTTGTTTTTTCTTAACTATTTTCCTCATTTTATCATAGTCTCCCTTTCGAAAGTTAAAAGGTAGTACTGTGGATTTCCTTACTATCCCTCCTCCATTAATTAAAACAAAGGCGATCATGCTATGATCACTATTGCCAAGTGGCCCCAAGACCCTCATCTCTTGCACTAGATCTGGTGTTCCACTAAGGACTAGGTCTAATATGGCTTCCCCTCTGGTTGGTTCATGAACCAGCTGCTCCAAGAAGCAGTCATTTATTTCATCTAGAAACTTTATCTCCCTAGCATGTCCTACCGTGACACTGAGCCAGTCGATACTGGGGTAATTGAAATCACCCATTATTATCACTACGCTGTAACTTTTGTTAGCTTCCTTGATTTCATTGAGCATTTCATCATCCATTTGTTCATTCTGGCCAGGCGGCCGATAGTACACCCCCATTGCCATCACCTTCCCCTTTTTACATGGAATTTCAATTCATAGAGATTCTACAGCAAATTTTGTTTCCTGCAAAACTTTAATCCTTTCTGATTCAACTTAAGGAACTTAAACTCTGCTAAGCGTGCCTCATTCCCTTCAATAAGGAAGAAAAATAAAAGATGCAAACAGCACTTCAGGAGTGGGATTGAGGCTATCTAGTCTTTTTCAGCAAGCGTCAAATCGACCATTATCTGCTTGTCAGGAAGAGGGCATGTGTGTACACCCAGTACAAAGAACTCCTAGTTCTCAAGGAATAAGTACAGTCTTTGGAGGCTAGAATATTAGAGCTCAGGTAGAAAGAGCATAAAATACTAGAAAAGTAAATCTGAAATATTAATAAGGCAGGGCATATTGACTGTATCTGGCTGTACATATGGCATAAAAGAAAATAAGCTTAGATAATACAATGAAGCGCCCCACATTAAAAAAGAAAAACCGCAGCGCGGTAGAGAAGAAGCAGAACCCCAAAAATTACTGGCGACCATGTGTCTGCGGGGAGAAGCCCCAGAGAAGGCCGAAATTGAAAAAACACATAACCTGTAGGACTGTGCGTGCTCCGAATCCGACCGAGGCACACATCATGGAGGGATAGGAGACCAAAAACAAAAGTCATACAGAGAAAGATAGAAAGTCCAGGTATTATCAGTTCTTGACTATGACCGCCGCAACATGCCCATCAAAATGGCGTAAAGATCCGGCAAATAAAAGTCCAAGAAGTTGAATTAGCGCATCTGATCTGCTTCTATGGAGTATAAAAATTTTGATAGTAGATCAGGATCCTCGAACGTCCTGGTCTGGGTGTGGAGAGTCACTCGGAGCTTCGCGGGATATAACAGGCCAAAGCGAGCCTGTAGCTGTTGAAGTCGAGGGCGAAAAGCAAGGAGTTTCTTCCGTCGGTCAACGGTAGGCTTTGCCAAATCAGGGAAGAAGGAGACTTTGTGACCTTCGAATTCCAAATGATGGTTCGCCCGGGCAGCATTTAAAATTTGTTCCACTTGTTGATATCGTAGCAAGCGAAAGATAATAGGCCGGGGGGTCGTTCGGTTGAGCGCCATGTGGGTAGGAACACGGTGTGCACGATCGATTTCCAGTTCTTTATGAAAGGTGATCTTCAGCAAGGAGGGAAGAGTTTTGAGCAGGAATTCTCTCATATCTCCCGCTTCCACCCCCTCCGGTATTCCAATGAGCCTCACATTGTTGCGACGGGCTCGATTATTGCTATCTTCTAACTCCTTTTGAAGATTCTGTATCTGGCGCTCAGCCTTGTCCAGTGTGCCCAAGTGCACCGCGTGCGAGTCGAGGACTCCCGCCATATTGTCCTGCCGTAATGAGAGACTTTCAAGTCGGTCCTGGAGTACTCCAAAGTCTTCTCGCATGGCTCTAAGCGCTTCTCCATTGGACTGCACCAATTCCTTCACGCCGCGTATTTCCTCTAAAATCTCCAGGTGCATTTCGGGGTTTTCCCGAAATGGAGCCATCTTCTGTGGGGAGGACACCTCTGTTTTGGAGCGTTTTCCGTGAGAAGAAGAAGGAGACCCGAAGTCCAAGCGCGCTGGTTTATGGGCCGCCATCCCCCCCGAGGTACCCCGGTCAGCCCGGAGCGAAATAGTAAGTTTGTATAGGTATTAAGTCAGGATTCTAAGTAGGCCTCTCGGGAGCTTCAGCGCGAAGCGTCTTACCCGCTGGACATCAGGCTCCGCCCCCATCTCAAATACTCTTTTAAGTTCTTACTCCACTGCCAAACGCATCTGATTGTACGATGTTTCATGCACAGTATAGTCTTCAAAACTACACTATTCCTCCTTATACTCTTTTGTATGGCTACACTTATAGGAGAGTATTTTGTTACAAAATGCACAAATTCAGTATCCCTTTCCCCTCGTGACGTATTTGGACTCAATAGCAACGATCTATTATTATAGAGCGCCCGCTTATAGGCTCGATAAACTAAGTTCGGTGGATAACCTCTCTCTATAAAATTCCTTCTCAGTTGCTTTGATTTACTCTTAAAGTCCTCTTGATCAGAACAGTTACGTCGGAATCTTAAAAATTGTGAAAAGGGGAGGCCTTCCTTCAACTTAGGAGGGTGAGCACTGTAAAAATGTGTTCCTATCCGTGGCCTTGCTAAACACCGTCGTCTCCCATTGATGCAATCCTTTCATGATTTTAACATCCAAATACGCTATACTATAACTGTTGCTCTCATACATAAATCGTATATTTGAGTCACATTGGTTCAGCCATTGTATAAAGGCATTTAATTGCTCTACCTTGCCCTGCCACAATAAAAAGATATCATCAATATAGCGATGCCAAGCTTTTACATTTGCTTTAGTCGGGGCCAAGGGCATCCACTTGTCTTCAAAAACTCCCATATACAGGTTGGCCACCGAAGGGGTGCAGGTGGCTCCCATGGCCACCCCTGATACTTGATGGTACAAAAGCCCTTCAAAGGTGAAAAAATTATTATACAGGGCCAACTGTGCTATTTGTAATAAGAACTCAATGTGCTCCTCAGTTAAATCCCCTCTATCCCTCAGTGCCTTATGCACTATCTTAACTGCCTCCATCTGTGGGATACTAGTGTAAAGTGATTGTACATCAAGGGTGACTAACAACATCCCTTCCACCCTCACCCAACCAGTCAAACCCTACAAAATGTTTCAAAAATGGGTGGTATCACGTATATAGGATGGAATGTTGATCAACAGCGGCCTCAAAAAAGAATCCAGATAGGTCGATAGGGACTCCAGTAAGGTGCCTCTGGTGGACCTATCTGGTGGACCATTTTAGTAGCCACCCTCTGCACTGACTCCATCATGTTCACATCATTTTGAAGGTGCGGTCTCCAGAATTGCACACTATACTCCAAATGAGGTCGCACCAAAGACTTATACAGAGGCACTATCACTTCCTTTTTTCTGCTAGCCATTCCTTTCCGTGTGCGCCCAAGCATCCTTCTAGCTTTTGCCGTTGCCTTTTCTACCTGTTTAGCTACTTTAAGATCATCAGACACAACCACGTCTAGGTCCCGCTCTTCTTTAGTGGACAAAAGTACTTCACCACCTATACTATATTGCTCCCTTTGATTGCTGCAGCCCAAATGCATGACCTTACATTTTTTAACATTAAATCCCAGCTTCCAAATTCTAGACCATTCTTCAAGCTTAGCTAGATCCCTCCTCATGTTATCTACACCTTCCTGGGTGTCTACTCTATTGCAGATTTTGGTATTATCCGCAAAGAGGCAAACCTTATCCGACAGCCCTTCCGCTATATCACTAACAAAGATGTTAAAAAGAATCGGACCAAGGACAGATCCCTGGGGCACACCACTGGTAACATCCTTCTCAGAGTGCGCTCCATTTACCTGTATTCTTTGCCGCCTCCCACTCAACTAATTTCTAAACCAAGCAGTAACTTTAGGGTCCATCCCTAGGGTGTTCAGTTTGTTTATAAGTCGCCTGTGAGGAACAGTGTCAAAGGCTTTACTGAAATCCAAATACACCACATCTAGGGCTCTCCCTCGGTCCAACTCCCTAGTCACCCAGTCAAAGAAATCAATCAGATTTGTCTGACAAGACCTGCCTCTGGTGAATCCATTCTGCCTCGGATCCTGTAATCCACTGTAATATAGGATAAAGCTAAAAGAGACAGAAAGAGAAATAAGGATAGCAAAATCAAGCTAGATTTGTGCAGTTTCATATTTATAAATACTTCTTACTGCATATATACACAAACCACACACCCCCATCCATGGCCTCAATTGCTAGGATTATCAGGTCCAGGAAGCAATGGCAACCTGTCATGTCAGACGGTTCCAAGAATGAGGTGCCAACCCCGTCCTGAATCTCTAACAGTATCATTTGGAAGCACCATGAGACTGACAGCAGTTCTTCCAATGTTTACAACCATCAACTACACATACCTCAGAGCATGGACAGGAGGGAGGAGTGGCTCAGTGGTTGGGACAGGTTACTTCAGGCCAGAAGGCTGGAGTTTCAATTCCTGCATGGGGACAAGCAACTTCAGGCTGGAGGGACTGGGGTCTCAAGTCCCATGGCCACTCCTTGTGGCCTTGGGCAAGCCACTTAACCCTCCATTGCTCAGGTACACTTAGATTGTGAGCCCCTTGGGGACAAGGGAATAAAAAGTACCTGTTAGTATACATGTAAACTGCACTGATTCTAAAGAGCACAGTATAAAAAATAAATAAATATTGTGGACTTTGTATGCATGCTGGCATCATAGAATGCATGCACAACATCCCAAACCTTACAAGCAGCAATGCCATCAGTGCTAGGGATGATGTACAGCCAGTACATCATATGTGACATGCTGAGCCAAAACCAGTCCATAGTCCAAGCAGTGAGATCTGGGAACACACACCCCTTGCTCTCCTTCAGAGCAGGGTACAAATGGTGTTTAGAAATGGTTCTACATGTACCCTAGGAGCCAATCTGAGCACTTTTCAAATCATTTAGAATCCCTTCAGCAAAGGCTCCAACGATCCTGTGAGCAGTGAGTGAGAATCAGCTGTGCCTACTTAGTTGGGAACTGTGTGTGAGAGAAAACTGCAGCCAATCTGAGCACTTTTCAAATCATTTAGAATCCCTTCAGCAAAGGCTCCAACGATCCTGTGAGCAGTGAGTGAGAATCAGCTGTGCCTACTTAGTTGGGAACTGTGTGTGAGAGAAAACTGCAGCCAATCTGAGCACTTTTCAAATCATTTAGAATCCCTTCAGCAAAGGCTCCAACGATCCTGTGAGCAGTGAGTGAGAATCAGCTGTGCCTACTTAGTTGGGAACTGTGTGTGAGAGAAAACTGCAGCCAATCTGAGCACTTTTCAAATCATTTAGAATCCCTTCAGCAAAGGCTCCAACGATCCTGTGAGCAGTGAGTGAGAATCAGCTGTGCCTACTTAGTTGGGAACTGTGTGTGAGAGAAAACTGCAGCCAATCTGAGCACTTTTCAAATCATTTAGAATCCCTTCAGCAAAGGCTCCAACGATCCTGTGAGCAGTGAGTGAGAATCAGCTGTGCCTACTTAGTTGGGAACTGTGTGTGAGAGAAAACTGCAGCCAATCTGAGCACTTTTCAAATCATTTAGAATCCCTTCAGCAAAGGCTCCAACGATCCTGTGAGCAGTGAGTGAGAATCAGCTGTGCCTACTTAGTTGGGAACTGTGTGTGAGAGAAAACTGCAGCCAATCTGAGCACTTTTCAAATCATTTAAAATCCCTTCAGCAATGGCGCGCCCGTGCCTTGCGGGCCCGCGCCTGAGGGCCTCGCAAGAGGGCCCTTTGGCGTGGCCCTTAGGCGGTGGACCGTGCGGGACCCACTATCTGCTGCTATATGCTCATTCTGTTCAGCGATATGCTGTTTGTAGTTAATGTAAGGTAATGTAATGTAAGTTATGTACTGTGTTCCCTGTTTGTACTCCTAGTGTTTTGTTGTGATGTAATGATAATGCAATGTATGTTTCCCTCACCTTTGTTTAACTTTGTGCTGTATTAACCGCTTTGATTGAAGGAAAAGGCGGGATACAAAACATGTTAAATAAATAAATAAAATAAATAAATAATCCAGTCCTGTGTGCACATGCAAAATATGTGGTCCTTTGTTGTGCACTGTCAAAATATAACCCTGAGTCACAGCTAATATAAGGTCACCCAGCTGCTGTACACTATTTCTGACAGCACATCACCAGGCTTGCCATAAAGAACAATGGGGAGTTGTATGACCTTATGAGATCCCAATGGAAACAAACTGGGATCTGCTGTACATTAGGCCACTGCTGTGGCCACCATGCTATACCTCAGCCCTGTTTTGTAAGGTGCCCCATTACAACAATGAGACAACTACTTCCTGCATGCAATGCCCTACACCCTGACCTGACACCTACCTGAGTGTCACATCTTTAGGTGGTTGCCCAGACCACGTACAATTTGGCCATGGTCATTTCAAGGCATAATGGATATCACTATATACTCTGAACAGGTTCCTATGAGTAGCTATTCCACCTTGGTCACTGACACAATTTATGTCAATTCAGCTAGTATAGCAAAACATCTGACACTATCTTCTTTCAAACCTAATGTGATACAACAAAAACAAAACCGGTTTTGAACATTGTTTATCATAGGTTATCTAATACTCGTGAAATTATTTGTCATGATTTTTTCATGTTGACCAGTGTAAAATAAAGGATGGGGTTTACAGGGATATAGGCAATAAGAAGTAACAGTGTGAGCAATTAAAAGAATGTGGCGAGTGTTATCTATGTAGAATAATATGGATTGAAGATCTAGGTGCTAGTCATATGTTAGTTGTGCCTAGTGAGTTTCTGCTCCATAGTACTCCTGGAATAGCTGAGTTTTCAGCTTCTTGCAGAATTCTCCCATGGAGTCAATGGATCTTATTTGGGGTGGTAGAGTGTTCTAAATTGCAGGCGGCATATAGGGGAGAATGCTCTATTGTTTGACCTTTGACTTCTTGTAAGCTTGTCAGGTGGAATGTCCAGTAGGTTGATTGTGTTTCATCTACATGGCTTCTTGTTGGTGGATTTTCTTATTAGAGACATGAGACAATCAGCTGATAGGTTATTCATGATCTTGTAGGTATTGAGGATTACTTTGTATTTGATTCTGTATGTAATAGGTAACCAACGGAGTTGCTTGAGGATTGAGGTGATGTATTGTTTGATGGGAGCATCTGTGTATAATTCTTGCTTCAGTATTTTGAGCTAGTTGCAGAGGGTATGGGGTATTCTTGGGAAATCCATGGTAAATTGAGTTACTATAATCTAGTATAGGCACAATGATTCCCTGGCACACTGTGCAGAAATCTATAGAGCTTAGGAAGGGGCCTAGGTTCATTAGGATCCTGAGTTTGTGATATAAGAATTTGGTAGTTTGATTTTCTTGTGCTTGTAGATTGAGACCTTGATCTATTAGGATGCCTAAGTATTTAATCTCAGTTTTGACTGTGATCTCCTTATTATCTATCTTGGGTGTTGCTGTTGCGATGAAGTTAGGGTCTCTCATTATGTGCAGGACTTCAGATTTGTTGCAGTTGATGTAGAGGTTGTGGTTTTGTAGCCACTGAGTAATTGCTGTGAAGCATTTGGTTATTGTGGAATAGTCTGGTGAGATGGTGGAGAAGGGTATGTATATCATGATGTCATCTGTGTATAACTGGTACTTGATATTGAAGCTTTGTATGACATCCCATAGTGGCTGAATGCATATTCTAAATAAAATTGACGAAGGTGCAGAGCCATGGGGCACACTTTGGTGTAGGGAGAAGGGAAGGGATTTATGGCTTCCTATTTTTATCTGGTGTATGCGGTCTGAAAGCCTTATCAAAGAACAAAGCACCAGGCATTGATGGCATTCCCATAGAAGTATTACAGCAATCTGATGCAGCTATTATCATACTTACAAGGCTCTACTAGGACATTTGGAAGGCAACATCATGGCCAACTGACTGGAAAAGATCTGCGTTTATACCAATACTAAAGAAAGGTGATCCAATTGATTGTGGAAATTATCACACAATCTCTCTGATCCCACATGCCAGCAAGATTCTACTGAAGATTATTCAGCAGAGACTACAACCATAACTGGAATGAGAACTACCTGAAGTGCAAGCAGGGTTCAGGAAAGGGCAAGGAACGAGAGACATCATCACAGATGTGAGAGAGATCCTTGAAAAGACTAAAGAATACCAAAAAGGATATCTATATGACTACAGCAAGGCTTTTGATTGTGTAAACCATGAGAAACTCTGGGCCACATTAAGAAGCATGGGTATACCAGAATACCAATCATTGTCTTGCACAATCTTTACATTGATAAGAAGCAACAGTTTGAACGGAACAAGGAGAAACAGAATGGTTTAAAATCTGCAAAGGTGTACAACAAGGCTGCATACTTTCTCATTGCCTGTTTAATTTATATGCAGAATAAATCATCAGAGAATCAGGATTATGAAGACAACAGAGGTGTGAAGATTGGTGGGAGACTCATCAACAACCTTCGCTATGATTATTGGCTAAAAGTGAAGACAATCTGAAACAGTTGCTTGTCAAGGAACATAGTCTTAAAATGGGCCTGCACCTTAATGTAAAGAAGACAAAGATCCTGACAACTGGCAAAATCAATAAGTTCATTGATGATGGAGAAGAAATTGAAATAGTGGACAACTTTACTCTATGGGGATCAACTATCAATAAAGAAGCAACAAGCAGTCAAGAAATCAGATGGCACATTGCTCTTGGAAGAATGGCTGTGAAGGACCTAGACAAGATTCTCAAGAGCAGAAATGTCTCTCTCCATACAAAGATTTGACTTGTTCAAGTCATGGTATTTTCAATAATGTCATATGGATGCAAAGGTTGGACAGTGAAAAAGATAGACAGGAAAAAAATTGATGCCTTTGAATTATGGTGCTGGTGACAAATACTATGTATACCATAGAATGCCCGAAGAACAAACCAATCAGTACTAGAGAAGATCAAACCTAAGCTTTCTTTAGAAGCTCAGATGACAAGACTTCGACTTTCATACTTTGGGCATATCATGCGAAGAGAGAGATCATTAGAGAAAGACATCATGCTTGGCAAGGTAAAAGGTCAATGCCCAAAGAACAAACCAGTCAGTACTAGAGAAGATCAAACCTAAGCTTTCTTTAGAAGCTCAGATGACAAGACTTTGACTTTCATACTTTGGGCATATCATGCGAAGAGAGAGATCATTAGAGAAAGACATCATGCTTGGCAAGGTAAAAGGTCAACGCACAAGAGGAAGGCCAGCAATGAGATGGATCGATACAATAACAGCAACTATGGGTGCCAGTCTGTCAACAATGAGCCACCTGACTGAAGACAGAACATAGTTTAGGACAACTATCCAGAGAGTTGCCATGAGTCGACACTGACTCGACAGCACTTAACAACAACAACAACATGTGGTCTGATAGGTAGGAATGGAACCATTTTATGATGTTGCCTTAAAGAACGATATCATGGAGTCTATTGATCAGTAGTTGATGCAAGACAGAGACAAATGCAGATGATATGTCTAGGAATAGACAATGAAATTAGCCAATATATGCATATAGTTTTGTAAGACTATGACAAAAAAAATATATTATGCTCTCTTTCATTTTTGTATTTGAATATTTTACTATGACTGCTATTATTATTATTATTATATCTCACCTATTCAATATATTACTAAGTGGTTTAGATCAATTATATTGATAATAAAATATAGCACAAATAAGAGATATACAAACAAAGGCAATACAATCATTGCAAAGTTCAGCTACTGATTTTCCTATGTAATTATTTACCTACAATCATACAATAGGGGCATGTTTACTAAGCTGGACTAATGGCTAGCATGTACTGTTTGTAACTAGGTCCCATGTTATTTGATGGGACCTATTTACAAATAGCACATGCTAGCCATTAGCCCCATAGCCTTTAATTGTCTGTCTATAACATTTCATTCCAATCATGTGTTGTTAAACCTCTTCTGGAACATTAAAATTAAGGGAGGGAGGAGTGGCCTAGTGGTTGGGGCAAGTTACCTCAGACCAGAAGGTCAGGCATTCAAATCCCACTAGAGGACAGCAACCTTGGGCCAGAAGGACTGGGGTTTCTAGTCCCACAGGTGCTCCTTGTGGTCTTGGGCAAGCCACTTAACCCTCCATTGCCCATGTTCCCTGCAAAATAGTTATCTCCAAGTTATAATACCCTGTTCAATGTAATTTCAGTTTGTTCAATGTAAACCACCTTGATATCATAAAAGGCAGTATATAAGAAATATAAAATAAATAAACAAAAATATCAGTCAAAGCATATTTAATGGTTTATATAGGGAAAATGAAGAATTCTGTCTGCAACTTTGGATCACAAAAGAGAATTCTCTAAAGCTATGTACCACCATTCAAAAAATGCAATGTGTGCCTTTGAGTCAGTCCTGACGACCCAGAAGCTCCTGGCTTTTCTTGGCAGTGTCACCAGAAGTAGATTGCCAGGCCTTTCTTCCAAGGCAATGGAGGGTTAAGTGACTTGCCCAAGGCCACAAGGAGTGTTAGTGGGAATCAAACCCTGGTTGCTTGGTTACCAAGCCAGTGTTCTAACCACTAGGCTACTCCTCCACCAAAAACCTAGTGCTAGAATAAATGATGTGGATTCACAATATCCTCTGCTTTTGATAACATTCACTGGTCACATGCTTGTAGAGCATGTAAGAAAATGCTGGGATAACTTGGCCAGCTCTAGCCAGTCTGTGGACTTATGTGCCCAGTATGCCGATGAGTTTGTCGCATGACCTCTACTACTACTATTAATCATTTATATAGCACTACAAGGCATACGCAGTGCTGAACAGACACATATAAAGACTGCCTCTACTCATCAGAGCTTACAATCTAATTAAGACAGACAAGACAAAAGATAAAAATAAGAGTAGAATAGGAAGGGTAAGGAGACACTAGGAAAGTGATCAGGATCCAAAAGCATCTTCAGCAAGGATTTGTAAAGGGGCAGAGATGAGGACTGATGTAAAGACTCAGGTAGTTGGTTCCAGGGCAGAGAGAGAAACAGGCCAGTGGAAGAGCGGAGTTCACAAGGAGGAGTGTAGGGAGAGAGGAGAGAGGAAAGGTAGTGAGGAGCAGAAGGGTGAATGCATTTGTAGGTCAGAAGGAGAAGTTTGAATTGCATATTATGGAAACGGAAGGGAAGCCATTGAAGTGATTTGAGAAGTATATTGATGCTGTCAAAAGATTATGGGTTCTGCATGATACTGCATGACAGAAATTCATGCAGGTTTCTCAACTCCAGCAGACTGATGCTGGTCTCTGCTACTTATCACTATAGCCATTTTCTGCATCAACAAAAGCCATTCTTTGGTACCCACAGTGGCCTAGCAGGCGAAGGAGGGCAAAAAAGTGTTAGCTGAGATAGTGCTACTTATACTGAGTACTTTTAACTGGGATGCTTATTCTTCCCCCTTCTTTCTGTCTGCTTCTGGTGCTCCTTTTCTTCCATCCTCTTGCTATATAGTGATCCTCAGCATCTGTCCCACACTTTTTTGAATTCTATCACTGTTTTCCTCCCACCACATCCATCAGAAAAGCATTCCAGGCATCCACAATCCCTTCTAGGAAAATGTATTTTGTGATGTTGCTTTTAAGTTCACCTCCTTGCTGCTTCCTCTCATGTCCTCTAGTTCTACTGTGCATCTTGTCTGTTCATTAATACTCTTTAAGTATTTAAAAGTCTATATCATAACGCCTTGTCTCTCCTCTCCTCCAGGGAGCACTAGAGGGTAACGCTTTCTTTCATCCATGGTCAAATAGGGTAGCTAGAATATAAGCACCCTTGGTGAATGGTTTCAACCTTTTTTGCAATTCTAATAGCAAGAAATCCACCAGCACTAATAGCTCTGATGTTGATCATTCTCACTGCCAAAACCATCTAACTTCTGCTCTGGGATAATCACTATTGGGATAACCTCACCCAGGGTGGCTCTTCTTGAACTCAGTTCCATAATTGCATCCTTGAAGGGATTCAGGACTTCTGCCACCTGAGTCATGTTTGTCCAATCCTCATGCACCATGGAGCTTTTAATAACAATCTGAGTAGCCAATTGCATCCAATGGGAGGGCACTGCCTGTTTCTTCATTAACCTCCCCAGCATCAAATAGGTAAAGTTCCACTTGATACTTACATCTTGAATGAGCTAATGCACATGTGCTTCATTGCTTTGTGCTTCTCAGGCAGCTCATGGCCACCCTTCCCAGTCTCGTGAAAATATCCCTCAATTTTTTTGTACTTCTCGATCAGTAGATTTAGGACAGGACAGACTCTGGAGCTCACCATATATTATAGTGGAAACTCTCATATTCAAACAATTCTCTGCTATTTAATTTCCATCCAGCATGATGGTTCATCTAACTTGGTATCTGTCAAAACCAGCTCCATATGCTTCTCAGAGGATAACTGGGTACACCTACTAATGCAGTTCTTTTGACTTTATCTACTGTTAGCTGCCTGCTCCCCTCCCCTCCCCTCCCCTGCCCCATTTCTACCACATCTGTGGAGATAGGAGCAGAGAACTGGTCTCACATTTTCACTGGATCCCACATCTTTAGCTATTGGCACTTTCCTCTTAAAAGATCTCTTTATCTTGGTTGGTGGACTACAGGGGTTCAGCGACACAAATGTTTAGTCATCATCACCGGTACGGCTATTGTAACCTGCCAATAATTCTAAGACTACTGACAGATATGTAAAGTAATATAAAAAGTAAATACTGACCCTAGATCTCTTAGGAGGATCAGCTATCTTTCCTCCTCTGCTTCTTCCACTATTTCCATTCTTTCCCTTGGAAACACTGTCATACTACAATTCAATGAGAGAGAAATATGGCCCAATTTTCAAAAGGGCTGATATTTAAATATCATGGTGATCAACCATGACTTCTTGGCCATCCTAGTTGCTCACTGTTAGTATTTTGCACTGCCTTTCAGATGGTCCCTGTTTTGAAACCAGAGTTAGATCTTCTGCTCCCCAAGTTGGCTGGGGCTAGAAATACTTCATAGAGACAATGTTCACAGCCCTGCAGCAGGGAAAGCATTGTGGTCATTGCTTTAAAATAACTCCTAGTGGATGTATTGAGGGCCCATTAATGCAAAGTCTCAGAAAGCACAGTTACTTACCTGTAACAGGTGATCTCTTGGAACAACAGGAATAAGTCTTCACATATGGGTACGTCAGTACCGATGGAGTCCGTGCGGGAATGCTTTCCAGCGTCCAATCAGAAAGCTTTTGGAAGCATCCCAACATGCCTGTGCGCTGCCTCCCCGCCTTCCCAACTGCCTCTCCTCAGTTAAGTTTTACAGCTGAGACAAAGAGAGAGAGAGCGAAGCAAGGAAGGGAAAGATAGAGATAGAGAAAAAACAACTCCTAGGGGAGGTGGGTGGGTTGTGAAGACTTATTCCTGCTGTTCCCAGAGATCACCTGTTACAGGTAAGTAACTGTGCTATCTCCAAGAACAAGCAGGAATGAGTCTTCACATATGGGGACTCCCCAGCTCATATGCCCGGAGGGAGTCCTAGCATGTTGCAAGTCTAGAATGAGCCATGCTATACCTCAGGACCTCAGGCATCCTGGGGATGGAGGGCAGGAGTTGAATATAGAAAAGGAGCTGTAGAACAGCTGGCTAGAACAGGGCTTCAAAGGGAAGACCCTGTATCGAGGGCATTTAGCAGTAAAATATTGTGATCTGGACCTCCCTTGTTGGCATTGCACAGGAGCACTGAGCTCCATATGGATCTGATAAAAGAGCCAGTGAATATGCTCAAGGGGTACCTCACTGTAAGTAGAGGTAACAAAGTAGATCAAAAACAAGTGGAGGCCAGAACCCTTCAGTTTAAATTGTTACACAATCAGTACTTCAGTTTAAATTGTTACACAATCTGTGTTAGTTGATTTATTGAACTATTCCGCATAGTTTTTACATACACTTTGTTGTTCAAGTTAAGATGTTCATTGTAAAAAGTTATAACTGTTCTATGTAAAACAAGATCTGCATTGTTAATTGTTGTTAAATGTACACCGCAACTGATCGCTGGAAGATGCGGTATATAAATAAGTGTTAAATAAAAAAATAAAATAACAAATAGCCCCAGGGAAAAAACCTGGGGTAGTATAAAAATAGAGCTTCAGCAGACACGCAGAAGGTACTATTAAATTAAAGCTTAAGCTGTTTTGGTCTAAGAGAAAAAATGAGTCTGACCTAACTGGACTGGGGTTGGATCAGTCCATATAGGGAGAAAGGGTATGGAGACCCTTGTACCTGATAAGGAAGTAAGAGCAGACTCAGAAGCGCTAAGCTTTAGAGTAACTGAAGCTCCGCAATGTCTTTCCTAAATGAGGTCACTTAGGAAAGAGAAGGTACATGGAGAGCTTCAGGAGTACCTAAACCCAAAGGTTAAGGTAAAGAAAAGGGTTATTAATTACCACAGGAAATGGTTATAGGTATAGCCCCCTAAATATGCCGGACAGCATTGATAGGGGTAGTGCCCATCTGTCAGGATCATAAAGGAATGTAAGGATATCTGAACCTAACAGATAGATAGATAAGTAGATGGATAAAAATATATCTCATATGGCTATAAATATATATATATATATGTATATACATTTATTTTTATTTATTTATTTATTTTTATTTAACTGTATTTATATCCCGCTTTTCACCAGGTCAAAGCGGTGTAACACATAACAGGGGGGGGGGGGGTGGAATCAATTGTTATAGGGTGGGGCCATCACCATGGGGCAACATTAATGATTTGGGATGGACATAGACATGTACAATCCTACAGTTTCTAATCATGGGTTCTTGAAGAGGGGGTGGTGTTTCTGTTCAGAGATGTTCACGGAATAGGACCATTTTCAGCTGTTTTTTTGAATGATGTGAGATCACCGTTGTTTCTGATGTGGTTCGGCAGAGAGTTCCAGAGGGATGGAGCATAAAGTTCGAAGGCTCTGTTGCAGGTCCGTTGTGTGGACTTGGTTCTTTTGTGGGGGACGGTGATGGAGTTATTGGAGGATTGTCTGGTTGTTCTGCCGTGGATCGGGCGAGGCAGTAAGGTGTGAAGCGGGGTGTTCTGTGTTTGGTGGATGGTTTTGTTGGTGAGTAGGATGGCTTTGTACTTGATTCTTGCTTCGATGGGAAGAATGTGTAGGTCTCTTAGGATTGGAGTGATGTGGTCCCGTTTTTTCGCATTCTGAATAATCCTTGTCGTAGTATTTAAGGCAGTTCAGAGGGGGTTGGTTTGTGTGGCGGGTAGTCCATGGTAGATTATGTTACAGAAGTCCAGATGTGGGAGTGTCACAGCCTGCATTACTGTCCTGAAGTCCTGAGGTTCGAGGAGGGGTCAGAGACGTTGTACAGTTTTAGCTTTATGGAATATAGTTCCGGTGGTCTTGTTGATTTGATGCTTAAGGGTTAGAGCTTGGTCAATGATAATGCCTAGATATCTTATTTGTGGCTGTACTTGAATTTGCGTGGTTCCCATGCTGAGGTGGGTAGGTGGCTTGAAGTCTGGGTCTTTTGTTACTATAAGAGCTTCGGGGTTTTTTAATGTTAATGGATAGGTTGTTCTCTTGTAGCCAGTTGGATACGTTAGTGAAGCAGGCTGATAGCTGGTCATTTGTTGGGTTTGTGGTTGTAATTGGTGCGTAGAGCATTATGTCGTCTGCGTATATGTGGAAGTTGATGTTGTGGGTGCGTATGACTGAGCAGAGTGGACGGAGGTAGATATTGAAGAGCATGGCTGATAATGTGGATCCTTGAGGTACTCCTTGATGTTGCCGGTAGGGGGGCGAGGTTGATATATACACATATAGGGCATATATGCATATATCCCAAAGAGATATATATATATGGGCAGAAGACACACAGATAGATATAGATAGAATATATCTGTATCTATATTTATATATACCTATATATATGTACCCAGAAGAGTAGGTCGGCATACGGAGACCTGTCTCCAGGTATATGGATGGAGAGATGTTCAAAGATCCCCATCACCCTTATAGGGAGAGAGGGAGATTTATCTGACAAGAAGGTTGACACCTACTTGAGCAGATAAACAGGAAAAAATCCTCTCCTCCTGGTTATGAATGTTATAGTCAGAGGAAGGTTGTCCTTGACAAAAGGGTGGCTTAATTCTTTGTAGAATTTGAGCTGTTGAATAACCAGGATGGCCTACCTGAAGATGGCAGAGGATAACAGTCTGCAGACCAGAAGTCCAGATATCTCCAGAGTTGTGGTATGGAGATTGGATAGAGGAGGCTACTAGAGGAAGATACCCTAGCGATCCGCCTATGAGGGCAAGATGGGTATTAGATGTCCTCTAGTTGCCAGAAAAAATTTTATCCCTGATGGGAAAAATCCCAGGCAATATGGGCCAAGCCAGGGAGTTGGCCCCTCTTTTAGGTTTTTACGTGATGAAAAGCCTGAGGCTTATGCCTTAACAGAGATTTAAGATAAGATGGAAAGGGTAGAATACCTGCCAGGCATGAATATGACTGGGGGAAACCCTTTTAAACCATCTGAGGTTATCTGCTAGGCAAGATATTGATGCTCTCTAGCAAGGGCCCATAGTGCAAAGCTACCCTGTACAGTTGCAGAGAGCATGCTGCAGGTTGGTTAGAAGAAAACTGGCTGTGGACAATCCCTTGTGAGGAATGTGGACAACCAGCAGGTAACCAACTATTCTGACAAGGACAAAGGCAAAGAATAGAAGATAAACTAACCAACTGTGAAACAGGGTTTCCCAACGAGGTTAATAACCTGTTTGGGACTTAGTACTGAGGTTAGGAGGATTGCTAGTGGAGAGGAAGCCCTGGTTGTGCAGTGAACAAAACCTGTGGCATAACCACTAGAAAGTTTTGCATCTGCAGCAAGTATGAGGGCAGCATAGAGAATTTCTTTCCCCTACTCTGTAGATTGGGAAAAAGAAAAACCAACAGACATGGTAGGACTTCCTATTGTCTGAGGAGCTGCCCTAAGGTAACAAGGGGGAGACAACTCCAAAAGGGAGAATCCCCCGGTAGAAGAGGTAGAGGACCATAGGGGCTTACCCGTATAAAAAGTCACTCTTACAACGAGTTGCAGGAGACCAAGTATGGAGGAAATCTCCGACAGGTGAGATGATACATGCCAATAGATGGAAACAACTGTCTATTGATGGTTGTTACCTCTCCCTCTCCTCCAAGAGGAAGAGGAAAAAATCTGTTAAGAATGGGCATGATCATCATGAAGATTCTTAAGAAAAGATGTCTAATGAAGAGATATCTAAGTAGGTTAGGATAAAATTAGTGCAGATACTTCAGTGAAAAGAAGCAGACTGCTATCCCAACCCCCCAGACAAAGGGGCAATGATCTATTTAAAACCCTGCAACTGCTGGGTTTGTTGACCCTGTTGGGGTTGTGGATTGCTCAGACTAGAACGATGTTTCCCCTGTTTAGGGACATCTGAATGATGGGCAGATGATGGGTAAAACCTTCTCCCCTTAGGGGTTGACAGTTTGGTAGGACATTTCCTACCTACTGGGAAAGAAGAAGGCACAGAGCAGCCTCTGTAAAAAGGAAAGTCAGTGGAGAACTGAGTAACCTGAAGTAAAGACTCCTTGTTGAAGAGATTCTCTCCAGTACAAGGAGTATTTCCTAGTCTTTCCTGTGCCCATTTGTCCAAGTCTGAGGCCTGAAGCCAGGCTCTACGTCGTGCCCCTATAGCTATAGCAGAAGTCCTGCTAACAGACTCAAAGGAGTCTAGGGTAGCACGAGTAAGGAACTTAGAGATATTCTGAATATGACTAACCAGTGAGGAATAGTCTGTACATCTGGGCTCCTGAAGAAAAGGAGTCAAAAGATGTAATTGCTTTGTGATCTCTTCAAGAGATAGACCCATATAAAATATATGAGAGAATCCTTGCTGAAAGCATGGAGGTCTGGAAGGTTTGACGTCCAAAGGCATCTAGTGTCTTAGACTCACGACCTGGTGGACAAGAAGAGTGCTTTTTAGTACTCTTCATTCGCCTCAATGCTGATTCCACTACAATGGAATGATGAGGAAGTTGAGTCCTTTGAAATCCTGGAGAGGGAGGCACCTGATATAGGAGATCAGTTGCTCTGGAAAGTGGGGGTACCTTTAAAGGAGATTCCCACATTCGTAGAAGGAGATCCTGCAAAGAATGATGCAAAGGAAGCATTATATTTTCCTTTGCTTCGTTAGGGACAGAGAGGTATTCTGTACTCCCTTGTATAGGACCTTGTCCAGGGACAGGAATGGCAAGTGATTTTGCCATATCCAGGAGGAAAGTCTGGAAAGAAAGATCCCTGAAGGGAATTCCCCCTGGATAGGCTAGAGCTGATGAAGAACTAGCCTTGGCACCAAGGGATCTATTCCAGTATATAGGAATAGAAGATCCTGAATGGTGCAGAACGGGATCCTTAGATAGTGGTCGCTGGTACTGCAGGACAGAACCAGCAACAGTCGGTAACATGTCATCCATGCTTGGAATCGATTCCAAACTCGGCATCGAGGGAAGCGATCCTGATGAGTGAAGCATGGAAGGTAACGACTGTAAAGGTACTGTGGATGTCGGTACCGATGTCGGTACCGAATCTGATGCCGGAGGAAGAAAACCAGCCGGTGGCAACTCAAACGGTATCGGTGAAACCGAGGGTTGCGGATCCGAGGTATCGGAACCGAGCCTCCGGTACCGACGGGAGTCGGTACCCAGTCCTCCAGACTGGAGATCGATTCTAGACTCGGCATTGAAGAAAGCGAGTCTATCGATGCACGTCTGGAGGGTACCGACGTCGGAACTCGTATCGGTGTCGATACCGATACTGTAGAATCGATCTGAAGCGTATCCACCGGCCCTGTAGGTACCAGAGACGCCAGACGACGATCCTCGGTGAGGAATATTTCATCCAACACTGGTGCCGATGCCGGGGTATCGGTACCGCTCGAAGCGGATGCCACCACCGGATATGGCTCAGGTATGTTCTGTGAGGGGTGAACCTCAGGAACAACCTGAAACCCTACATAGACTTTGGAGGCCGAAGACTCCCACCGGGGTTTTGAAACCAGTGGATTCTCGAGGGCAAGGCCGGAGGCATCTCTATGCTGTGCATGAGAACTGCCGCTCGAGGACTGGCTAATCTTAACAGACTGTTTTTGGGTTACTTGATCCTGTGTAGAAGAAGATATAGTCGGTGCCCTGAAGTTGGAAGGGGACCGCGTGTCGAGGGGAACTCGATGTTGAAAACTGCTTCTCACAGCACTGGTGCCCGAAGGCTCCGGAGGACAATAGTCAGGACCCAAACAGGTTAGACACCAATTGTGAGTGTCTAAAAATAAAGTTGTACCGCCACAGTTTGTGCATTTCCTGGGGAAAAAGGCTGGCGGTTCCATGAGGAAAAATGGAGAGGCCTAGAAGGCCTAAGAACCGTGAACACTAAGAAGAAATTTTATATTCCTTAAGGAAAATTTTTTAAAAGAAAATAAGAAAGAAACACCGGCGGTACCGGTGGCGTCGGGGAAGGCAGCCGCGACCACTAGAAAACTAAAAAATAAAAGAAGAATTTTCTGCGGTGACAGGAGAACGTCCTGCCGGCTCCGCGGAAAAATGAAAACTGAGGAGAGGCAGTTGGGAAGGCAGGAAGGCAGCGCGCAGGCATGTTGGGATGCTTCCAAAAGCTTTCTGATTGGACGCTGGGAAGCGTTCCCGCGCGGACTCCGTCGGTACCGACGTACCCATATGTGAAGACTCATTCCTGCTTGTTCCTGGAGATAGAGCCCTGGTGTATGTAGGGCCATACTAAGGGCTGTGCAAGCAGTGCGGCCACAAAGGGCACAAGTACGGAAGGTGCACCAGTTTCATCACTGAGCTTCCCAGAAGCCCAACAAGAGCAATTTATTGTGCATGGAAGGGTATTGAGGGGGCACCATGTTAGCAAGTCACACAGGGCACATTTCCTGGGTCCTGGGTGTATGACCTCAGCTCAGTACCATCACTGAAAAGACTAGACTTGGTATGTAAGGAGAAGGATAATAAATTAGAGGGAAAATCCTAGGTTGATTTTGGATACAGGCTTTTGATGTCAGATCCTTGCCCTGCTTCTGATTGAGCTGGAAGTACAAAGGAGCAGGATGGAAAGCCAAGTCAAATAAAAACCTGACTTCTTGCAGCTAAGTGATGTCCTTGCCTTAGGCAGAGGGATTAGAGACTCACACCTGCATGTTACACTTCTGAAGCATGAAGCAGCTGACACTGTGACTTGTCCTGAATCCCCTTGGAGAGATAACAATGTATGCGCAAACACACTTAAGTCTTTTGAAAACACGAGCTGTCAGTGTAATATAATGGACACTTGAACATGATGCCACTAAAAGTGTCCTTTTTAAAAAGTAACATGGACTATTTCAGACTAGGCCTTGAGCTAAAACCTTGTTGATTGGTGCTACTGCTCACAAGTTTCAAACTTTCCCTGTTTCAACCCCTTGTTCTGAAGGTAACTGCTTTTGCAAGCTTCCATTCCCTATAAGCATTTGAATTTCCTAATGCAGGCTTTTCAGAATTTCAGAATCAGCATGTCTAGTCTTTATTTTCAGTTTGGTATTGAAAGGAAAATTTGCTTTCCCCATTGAAATGTTTCTGTTTCTTTTTTTTTTGGTAATTTTATTTTTGAATACCTATGAAAACTTCAGGAATTTTTGGAGCCTTGATGACTGATGCTTCTGCTAATTTCTCACACGTGTGTTGTTTAAATCAACTCTTTTTTATGTGGGTATTTGCATATTTTTCTGTAAAATAGGACCAGCCAACTGACTTGATGCTATTCTTCCAACTTTTTGCCTTATTTCAAGTAAATATGATTTGTTTTTAATTTCTATTTATACTTTTACAATTACATCTCGCAAAGAGTTGAACGCTCAGAAAAGATACATCTAGTGCTAAAACAATAATATAACTATGGGGCATGTTTACAAAGCCGCGGTAGCGGTTTGCGATCGTAATCGGAGCCGCGGCCCCATTGATTTCAATGGGGCCGCGGTTGCGATCGCGATCGCGAACCACTACCGCGGCTTTGTAAACAAGCCCCTATGTGTTTCCTTACCATTCCCCTAGACATATCCTAGTCCTCAATTGTTGTGTTGTCTGTCTTGACTAGACTGCAAGCTCTGAGACTGTCTCTTACATGTCTCTGTACAGCGCTGCATATACCTGTAGCACTATACAAATGATTGTAGTAGTAGTAGTAATAGTAGTAGTAGTAGCTTCATCAGGATCATCAGGATAAATGCAACCATCACATTTTTTTTCTCTCAGTGCTTCTTTTAAGCAACCCTTTCCCAGCTCGATGAAGGAAATATAAACTCGAATTCCATGTATTTCAGCTGAGACAACACAAATTGTGTGTGTACTGTCACTTTAATGAAAGTATCTCCCTGGGACCCCTTGAGTTCAATTAGAACATAAGAACATAAGATATGCCATACTGGGTCAGACCAAGGTCCATCAAGCCCAGTATTCTGTTTCCAACAGTGGCCAATCTAGGTTATATGTACCTAGCAGTTTCCCCAAGGGACACAGGTTCCACAATGCTTGTATTGGTTCAAGCATTGATATCCTGGGTCCCTTCTTAATAATGGTTTATGGACCTTTCCTCCAGGAACTTGTCCAAACCTTTTTTAAACCCAGCTACACTAACAGCCTTTACTACATCCTCCGGTAACAAATTCCAGAGTTTGATTACACGTTGAGTGAAAAAATATTTTCTTTTATTAGTCTTAAATAGTTTACCCTTTAGCTTCATTGCATGTCCCCTAGTCTTTCTATATTCTGATAAGGTAAACAATCTATCTAAGTTTACCCGTTCCACTCCGTTCATCAATTTATAGACTTCTATCATATCTTCCCTCAGCCGTCTCTTTTCCAGGTTAAAGAGCCCTAACCTTTTTAACCTTTCTTCATAGGAGTATCCTTCCATCCCCTTTACAATTTTGGTGGCTCTTCTCTGAACCTTTTCTAAAATCGCTATATCCTTTTTAAGATATGGCAACCAGAATTGCACACAATATTCAAGGTGCGGTCTCACCATGGAACGATATAGAGGCATTATAATATCTTTTGTTTTATTTTCCATTCCTTTCCTTATCATACCTAGCATTCTATTTGCTCTCTTGGCCACTGCTGCACACTGAGCCGAGGGTTTTAACATGGTATCCACAATGACGCCTAAATCTTTTTCCTGGCTGGTAGTTCCTAATGTGGAACCTTGCATCGTGTAACCATAGTTTGGGTTGTTCTTCCCTAGGTACATAACCTTGCACTTGTCCACATTAAATTTCATCTGCCATTTTGATGCCCAGTCTTCCAATTTATCAAGATCCTCTTGCAATTTTCCACAATCCTCTTGGGTTTTAACAACTTTAAATAGTTTTGTGTCATCTGCAAATTTGATAACCTCACTCGTTATTCCACTTTCCAGGTCATTTATGAATATGTCAAAAAGCAGCGGACCCAGCACAGATCCCTGGGGTACACCACTATTCACCTTTCTCCATTGGGAAAATTGGCCATTCAGCCCTACCCTCTGCTTTCTATCTTTTAACCAGTTCCTGATCCACAATAGTACACTGCCTCCTATCCCATGACTCTTTAGTTTTGCCAAAAGTCTCTCATGAGGGACTTTGTCAAAGGCTTTCTGAAAGTCCAGATACACAATATCAACTGACTCACCTTTGTCCACCTGATTATTCACTCCTTCAAAAAAACATAACAGATTAGTAAGACAAGATCTTCCTTGTCTAAAGACATGTTGGCTGTCTCCCATTAGGTCATGACTATCTACATGCTGAGTAATTTTATTCTTTATGATGGTTTCTACCATTTTTCCTGGTACTGATGTCAGGCTCACCGGTCTGTAGTTTCCGGGATCACTCCTGGAACCCTTTTTAAAAATTGGTGTTACATTGGCGATCCTCCAATCTTCAGGTATTAGAGATGATTTTAATGATAGTTCACAGATTACTAATAGCAGGTCTGCAATCTCATATTTCAGTTCTTTCAACACCCTTGGATGTATACCATCCAGCCCAGGTGATTTGCTACTCTTCAGTTTATCTAATAGTTGTAATATATCATCCCGATGTATCGATATTTCCTTCAATTCTTCCGCACCTTTAAATACCACTTCAGTCATGGGTAACATCCCTACATCTTCCTCAGTAAAGGCTGAAGCAAAGAATTCATTCAGTCTCTCCGCTATCGCCTTGTCGCCTCTTAGTGCTCCTTTAACCCCATTATCATCTAATGGACCAACTGACTCTCTCACAGGTTTTTTGCTACGAATGTACTTGAAAAGGTCTTTACTTCGCGTTTTTTGCTTCCGCAGCAAGCTTCTTCTCAAAATCTCACTTTGCCTGCCTTATCAATGCCTTGCATTTGACTTGCCAGTGCTTGTGCTGTTTCCAGGTTTCGTCGTTTGGCTCTTTTTTCCATTTCCTGAAAGATGCTTTT
This sequence comes from Ichthyophis bannanicus, assembly GCA_033557465.1. NCBI lineage: Eukaryota > Metazoa > Chordata > Amphibia > Gymnophiona > Ichthyophiidae > Ichthyophis > Ichthyophis bannanicus. Next base: position 1,264,771,739 of record CM066032.1, on the reverse strand, counting down.
TTGGCAACAACAGCCTCTCTGACCTCACCTTTAAACCATGCTGGCAGTTTTTTGGACTTCCTTCCACTTTTCTTAAAGCGTGGAATACAGCTGGTCTGGGCTTCCAAGATAATATTTTTCAACAACAGCCAAGCCTGATGTACGTCTTTAACCTTTGCAACTGTTCCTTTTAGTTTTTTCTTAACTATTTTCCTCATTTTATCATAGTCTCCCTTTCGAAAGTTAAATTAAATTATAGTGCAGGGCAGAAATGTAATGGTCTCTGCTGCTTGGTGAATGTCCTGGTCTGAAGGAGAACTTGGGGTCCCACAATGGTCTGCAGTGCTCCTTCATGAGCAATCATACTTTCTTGTCTCTCAGTGCATCTGACTATCTTCAAAATGTAACAAAGCAAAGAGCAGGTGTGAACTCGGTGTATGTACTACCTATGAACTGTGTTTTAGCTAACTGAAAATAAAAAAGAACTATAGTGCTCTGTCTTTGTAGAGCATCTGTTACTTTTGTCGCTAACATACAAAAGACTTACAAGGTTTGCAACCACTATCCTTCTGAGTGGCAGGAGTTCTCAGAGTCAGCTCACAGGCCCTGCGGGCAGGTTGTTATTCTCTAGTACAGCTCTGGCTGTGATTTCCCTTTAGAGCAGGGGTCTCAAACTCAAATTGCTTTGAGGGCCAAATGAGGACTTGTAAAGTAACCCACGGGCCGCATAAGACGCGGGGCCTCATTTGCATAAATATTTGCATAATGTTACCATACAAAGCGCAGATGTTAATGATGCCCATTTCCAAGAGCTGACATATTCCAGTTAATAAATTTAAAAAAAGATATTTTTCTACCTTTTGTGCATTTTTTTTTCAGTTGCAATTGTTCCAGCCACTTTCTTCTGGTTTCTTCGTGCCTTCTGCTAACTCTCCATCGTCTGCTGTCCATTTGTCGTTTCTTCTCTCTTCTAGTTTTTTTTCCATTCTCTCTCTACATCTGCTTTAACATACTAATCTTTCTCCTTTTGCTCCTTTCTCATTCCTATTTCATCCACTCAAATTTTACCCCTCCATCCTCAATCACCACTTACTCTCCCAATACCCGGCCAATTGTAGATTTTTCTTCCCTCCCACACAAAATATTTTTCCCCTCTCCATTTCACTCTCCCAGCCCCATCCCATTCTAATCCTCCCCCAACATCAGCTCCCTTCTAGTTCCAGCCCCACTGAACATCTGCTCCCTTCTAGTCCCCGCATCAGCCTATTTCCAGTCCTATCATAGCCCCACCATCAGTTCATTTCCTGTCCTAGCTCCCCCCCACTAAGCCCATTTCCAGTCCTAGCAACCCCCCCAGTCCATTACCATTTCTAGCCCCCCCATAGCCCATTACTTCTTAAGCCCCCCAACAGCCCACTTCCAGTCCTAACCCTCCCATCACCCCATTTTCATTCTTAGCCCCCCATAGCCCATTACCAGTCCTAACCCACCAATCAACCCACCTCCAGTCCTAACCCCCATCTGCCCATTTCCAGTCCTAGCCCCCACCATAGCCCATTACCAGTCCTAACCCCCCCTGCCATTAGTCCACTTCCAGTCTTAACCCCCCCATTACCCCATTTCAGTCTTAGCCCCTCCATAGCTCATTACCAGTCCTAACTCCCCCCATCAGCCCATCTCCAGTCCTTCCTAACCCCCCTCCCCCCCCATCAGCCCAGGTAAATTAAAAAAAAAATGGCTTCCGCTGCTGCTGCTGCTGCCGCCGTGGCAGCAGCAGAATCAACTGTCAATTAAAAACAAAAGCCTGGCTTCTGCTGCTGCAGCCGTGGCAATGGCAGAATCTGCTGTCCCACGGCCCCTTCCCCTCTGCCCGGAAGAGCCCTGAGTCTGCTCCATCAGCGGCGGGCTTTTCAAGCCGCGAAGAGTGTATTTCCCTCTCGCGCGGCTTCAAGCCTATTTACTTTTCAAGCCGCACGAAAGGGAAATACTCTCTTCGTGGCTTGAAAAGCCCGCCACTGATGGAGCAGACTCAGGGCTCTTCCGGGCAGAGGGGAAGGGGCCGCGGGACAGCTGATTCTGTCGCTGCCACGGCTGCAGCAGCAGAAGCCAGGTTTGTTTTTTTTTTTAATTGACAGTTGATTCTGCCACTGCCACGGCGGCAGCAGCAGCAGCAGCAGAAGCCAGGGTTTTGTTTTTTTGTTTCCCTCTGTTGCGGGCCGCACAAAGTTCTCTCGCGGTCCGCGTGTTTGAGACCCCGGCTTTAGAGGCTGACTCTGAGTTCTGTCTCTTCTCAGCCTTCCTTCTTTGCTCAGTTCAGCTTCCTGTAACAGTTTTTTACTGCATTCCTCTGCAGCTTGTCTGTATCTTCAGAAGCTGGACTCCCAGATGCTGCTGCTGTTCCTCTGTCTCTGGCCTTCCAGTCTGTTCCTGCCTTCAGCAGCTCCCAATCCCTTCTGTATTTCTCTTCCCCTGCTGTCACTTTCTGCTCCTGTCAGCACTTTTCCCAGTGCCTACTTTCTGGCTCTGAGCTTCTTCTTCAGGCACTCTGACTGCCTTTCACAAAATCTGCTTTTTCATTCTGGTACTTCACTAAGGCTGCAGTCTTGGCTGGTTTCTTCTGGCTTGGATTATCTCCTTCCGATCTGTTACTCTAACTCTAAACTCTTATTTTCTCTCTGGCTCTCTGGTCATCTCCTTCTCTCAAGGTCCCCTTCCTTACTCCTCTACCTTGCCCAGGCTTTGGCTCTAGAACCGGAGTCTCAAACACGCGGCCCGAGGGCCGCATGCAGCCCGCGAGAGAACTTTGTGCGGCCCGCGACGGAGGGAAACAAAAAAAAACCCCTGGCTTCTGCTGCTGCTGCCGTTGCCGCCGTGGCAGCGGCAGAATCAACTGTCAATTAAAAAAACCCAAAAACCTGGCTTTTGCTGCTGCAGCTGTGGCAGCGGCAGAATCAGCTGTCCCGCGGCCCCTTCCCCTCTGCCCGGAAGAGCCCTGAGTCTGCTCCATCAGCGGCTGGCTTTTCAAGCCGCAAAGAAAGTATTTCCCTTTCGCGCGGCTTGAAAAGTGAATAGGCTTAAGCCGCGCGAGAGGGAAATACACTCTTCGCGGCTTGAAAAGCCCACCGCTGATGGAGCAGACTCAGGGCTCTTCCGGGCAGAGGGGAAGGGGCCGTGGGACAGCTGATTCTGCCGCTGCCACGGCTGCAGCAGCAGAAGCCAGGTTTTTGTTTTTAATTGACAGTTGATTCTGCTGCTGCCACGGCGGCAGCGGCAGCAGCAGCAGAAGCCAGGTTTTTTTTTATTTACCTGGGCTGATGGGGGGGAGGGGGGGTTAGGAAGGACTGGAGATGGGCTGATGGGGGGAGTTAGGACTGGTAATGAGCTATGGAGGGGCTAAGACTGAAATGGGGTAATGGGGGGGTTAGGACTGGAAGTGGGCTAATGGCAGGGGGGGTAGGACTGAAAATGTGCTATGGTTGGGGATAGGACAGGAAAAGCGCAGATGGGGGTTACGAATGGAGGTGGGCTGATTGGTGGGTTAGGACTGGTAATGGGCTATGGTAGGGGGCTAGGACTGGAAATGGGCAGATGGGGGTTAGGACTGGAGGTGGGCTGATTGGTGGGTTAGGACTGGTAATGGGCTATGGGGGGGGCTAAGAATGAAAATGGGGTGATGGGAGGGTTAGGACTGGAAGTGGGCTGTTGGGGGGCTTAGGACATAATGGGCTATGGGGGGGGCTAGAAATGGTAATGGACTGGGGAGTTGCTAGGACTGGAAATGGGCTTAGTGGGGGGGGGGAGCTAGGACAGGAAATGAACTGATGGTGGGGCTATGATAGGACTGGAAATGGGCTGATGCGGGGTCTAGAAGGGAGCAGATGTTCAGTGGGGCTGGAACTAGAAGGGAGCTAATGTTGGGGGGAGGATTAGAATGGGATGGGGCTGGGAGAGTGAAATGGAGAGGGGAAAAATATTTTGTGTGGGAGGGAAGAAAAATCTACAATTGGCCGGGTATTGGGAGAGTAAGTGGTGATTGAGGATGGAGGGGTAAAATTTGAGTGGATGGAATAGGAATGAGAAAGGAGCAAAAGGAGAAAGATTAGTATGTTAAAGCAGATGTAGAGAGAGAATGGAAAAAAATCTAGAAGAAAGAAGAAACGACAAATGGACAACAGACGATGGAGAGTTAGCAGAAGACACGAAGAAACCAGAAGAAAGTGGCTGGAACAATTGCAACTGAAAAAAAATGAACAAAAGGTAGAAAAATATCTTTTTTGAATTTATTAACTGGAATATGTCAGCTCTGGGAAATGGGCATCATTAACGTCTGCGCTTTGTATGGTAACATTATGCAAATATTTATGCAAATGAAGCCCCGCGTCTTATGCGGCCCGCGGGTTACTTTACAAGTCCTCATTTGGCCCTCAAAGCAATTTGAGTTTGAGACCCCTGCTCTAGAATCTGTTCCTTCTCAGCAATCCTTCTCTGCAAAGTTCAGCTTCCTAGGACAGTACAGTGGGATACTTTACATCTTGACTCTCTCTTCACAAGCTGGACTCCCAGACTCTGTAGTCCCTTGACTCTCTCTTTGGCTTTTTGAACTGTCCCTTCTCTCTCTCGCTCTCCCTCTGCTATAGCTGAGCACTCCTGCTGCTGCTTCTCTTTTCTCACGTTGGTCAATGTATGTTGCTGTCAGAACTAGTCCCAGCCAATGTTCCCTCTAACTTTCTGTAGGCTGTGTGCGCATAATATATCAGCTGTGCAGCTTTTGAAGAAAGGTTAAATTTTTGTGCGCCACATAACGACACACGGAGTTATATACTTTAAAATTTGACTACACGTCAGAATACAGTATGTACACCACATTGATTGTACTAGAAAATATTGTAGAACTTGTGAAAACCATAAATACACAACAACTTTTAAATTTTAAGACGTCTGTGTTGTTTTCTATCAGAATCAGAACCGTAATTTTTGTGCGCTCTGTTGTAAAGTATGTGCGCTCACTCGGTGAGGTGTGTGCGCGCGCACACGCGCACAGCTTAGAGGGAACAGTGGTCCCAGCGCTGCTTACCTCCCTGCAGGCTGTTTCTTTTTCAACCCTTTGCTGACTTGACTGTCTTTCTTCCCAGCTCTTCTTGGCTTAACTGGGTTCTTTCCTTTCACAACTCTCTCATAAACAGGGTCAACGCAACGAGATGAGGTGCCCTAGGTGAACCTCATGCCTTGCATCTGCTCCCCCCCCCCCCCGCAGCACCCATTGCCAACATTGCCACCCCTATCTAGGATCAACAGCCATGGCAATAGCCAGAAACATCTCTGGGAGTAATAGCCTAGTGGTTGGGGCAAGGTACTTCAGGCCAGAAGGTCAGGGGTTCAAATCCCACTAGAGAACAGCAACCTTGGGCCGGAAGGACTGTGGTTTCTAGTCCCACAGATGCTCCTTGTAGTCTTGGGCAAGCCACTTAACCCTCCATAGCCCATGTTCCCTGTAAGTATTTTATTTTATTTATTTTATTTATTAACAATTCTTATATACCGCACTATTAGACATCAGCGCGGTTTACATTGAACAGAAAACATCCGACAATTTACATATGTCTGGTCATTACATTTAACAGGAAGTATAACTTGGTGAAACAGGGGAAACTAATACAATGGTGGGTTATCTGGTGTATGTGTCTCATATCCTCGCGTGTTAAATGTATCCCCCAATTGTGTCGTGACCGCTTTGATTGAAGGATAAGGCGGGAATACAAAAAACTGTCTCTGTGGTGCTTACCTTCACGTTTTGGTGCCACGGGGCTGTTTGCTTCCTCTGCTCTCTGAAGCCTGATGCCAACTTCCTGTGCAAAGACAGGTCGAAACTATCCATAGCAAACTCCCATATCTGCCTCAAGGCCCATCTGAGCCTCTAGTGCTATCTACTGTAAATTACACACGAGATAGGTGACCCTTTTTAATGAGTGGAATACTTTTGGCCTGAGCTTCCATGATGATATTTTTAAAAAGTATGCATGCATAATGTATACTTTTAACCTTTTTCTGCAACTCCTTTTAGCTTCTTTCTAACTAATTTCCTAATTTTATCATAGTCTCTCTTTTAAAGTTAAATGCAGTTGCAGTCAGTTTACTTATTTATTTATTTATTTAGACAGTTTTGTATACCGCCTTATCCTTCAATCAAAGCAATCTTAATGCCCTCCCTCCAGTGATTGTTTGTGTTATGATCATTAATCCTAATCAGACCCACTGCCATTGACCCCTGCACCAAGTTCTACGTTTTAGTAAGGACTAAATCTAAAAGAGTGCTCCCTCTTCTTACTTATAGGCCAACAGTTCCATGAAGTACTCATTTATGGCATCTAGAAACTTTCAGATCGACATTTAAAAGTGGTGGTGATAGCTAAATATCATCTGGATATTCAGCTCTGATATTCAGATACTATCGATGACCCAGATAAGATTCTCATGTGCAGAGATGTATCTCTTTGTACAAAGCCATGATATTTTCAATAATGTCGTATGGATACAAAAGCTGACAGTGAAGAATAAAGACAGGAAGAATACAGATGTCTTTGAATTATGGTGCTAACAAAGAATACTGTGTATTCCATGGACTTCCAAAAGAATAAATCAATCAATACTAGAGGAAATCAAACCTAAGCTTTCCTTAGAAATGTAAATGACAAGACTTCAACTTCCATACTTCAGACACATTGTGTGAAGAGAAAGATCATTGAAGAAAAACATCATGCTTGGCAATTTTGAAGGTCAGCACAAAAGAGGAAGACTGGCAATGAGATGGATCAAGACATAGCGCCCACTATGTTGCCCGTCTCAAAGTCTATGGGGTATGTTTACTAAACTGCAGTAATGTCATTCACATTAGGTTCCGCAGTAAAGGTAGAGATGCCCATATAAAGGCGTGGCCATTGCATCGTTACAGCAAGTTGTAGCAGCTAACGCGCGTTACAAGGCGTCTTAGACTAACGAGCATTACAAGGCGCCTTGCAAGGCACCTTGTAAGGCGCCTTCTAAGGCACCTTGTAAGGCGCCTTGTAAGGTGCCCAGTAAGGTGCCTAGTAAGGTGCCCTGTAAGGTGCCTCATAAGGCGCCCTATAGGGCCTCCTAGGCTAAGCGCCATATTAGGCACCCTTGGACAAGGCATCGCAGAAGGCACCCTGGGCTATGGAACCATAGGTTAAGGTGGCCTAACAAGGTTATGGTGTCCTAGGTTAGTGTGCCCTAGGGACTGCAAGGTGCCTCAGGATGACATGCATGACTTGTGCGGAACAGAGACAGATGTAGCCCTAACACTAGATAGAGCACTCAGGAAATGCGATGAACGGGTGAGTGAAGGAGGGAGAGGTGGGAGAGGTGGGAGCCACTGGACCTTCCATATCTGCGGGCATCCCATGTGCCTGCCAGTACTGATGACAAACATGGTGGGGCAGCTGTACCACAGCACAGGGTGTTGGCAATGTAAAGTACTGGAAAAACAGTTGATGGCAGACGATGGGAATACATGTTCCCCAGTGGAGGCGGAAGTGGCAGGATAGTTACAATGATGGGTGGACAGAGGAGTGGTGGTGCCATGCAGATCAGGCACAGGCGAGGCAAGCATGAAGAGGCGCAATGCAGGAAAGGGTAGCAGTGCATGACATGGGGTGGCAGCCTGCACTGGCAGACAGGACTCTACACAGCTGACAGACATAGATAGACGGACCGAGGGAATGTTGGCAATTGTGGCGAGGGTATTATGGGCTGGAAGCACAGATCTGCAAAAATATGACCTCTATAGGCATGCACACTATTTGAGTAGGACAGGCATGAGAGAAGGGAACAATGAGGAACTGAACCCATGAACACTGCCAAGAATGGCATTGTATTAACCAGTAGGCTATACCTCCATGGTGTATCTCACAGCAATGTCTGGGGACAGAAGGACTGCAGGTCACCACACAAACTGTCTGCTCTGAGTGCCATGATAGGGTAACCCCACCAGTACCCATGATGCAATGCACATGCTGAATAGCAGTCTACAGCTGATCACCAAATGGGGTCTGCACCTCTCCGGTACCTCAGCTTGGAAAGACGAACTGACAGTGCATGATACTGGCACAGAGTAGCTACAGACCATGCCATTGTGCATGTTCTGTGTTCTCCCTGAGGGATAGGATGGGTGCCCAGTACTAGGTCCGCAGTACATGTGGTGCTAGAAATAGGTCCTGCTGTACGTCCCCATCACTACCAGGGTGTGATAGGTGTTCCTTGCAGTGCAGCTGAAGGTATTTGGTGTCCATCTGTTTCCTGAAGTCACATGTGGCACTGTTGGCCCAGACACCAGCCAGATTGGTGTGTACCCCGTGTTAGGGTCTGGCTGATATGGGCAGCTGTTATCAGGGCAGAGGGGTTCCTAGAATTGCATGAGGTGTGTGTAGCAGTGTCTTTGTAGGTCACAGTGGTATACACTACATACTCCAAAGGGCCTACATCACCCTTTCTGTAGGTAAAGAATAGGTGCCCCTGCCCCAGGGAAGTAGCCTCCATCTTGTTTGTATGAGACAGCCCTCCAGGGTTGGTGGGCCAGAGCCATACCTATGACTGGGGCAGTAGCAGACCAGCAGTAATGCTGGGGTTAGGTCTGGAAAACCCCAACTGTCTCCCACCACTGTCTGCCAGTCACCAGCAGAAAGCACGGTCAGACTGTAACTTATAGATGTTCTGACCATGCACAGTCTAACCACAGACAGTCCATAGTGCATGCTCACAGCAAACAAGCATCTTAATGACTGGGACCCCAGCACTGGGAAGCACAAATATATCACTGGAGGCAGATACTGTAGAGCGCTATATGGGAACCTAGACCTGCCATGGTCACTACTCGTTCAGAGTGAGTGACCTCACAGCATGCCATGCTGTGGCCACCCTGTCCATGCAGGTGTTGGTCAGGCACTACAGTGTCCCAGCTATTGCCCCACACCCTGTGAAGATGCATCCTGGCCAATCTGCCCTGTCCGGGCCATACCCAAAATACCTTGCTCCTCATTATGCACCTATTCAGGTTAACACTGGTAACAGTGGGACATTTTGGGCCCAGTGAAGGGTGGGCAGCCACAGAACAATGGATAGACATACACACACGCTCACTCCTATTGCAGCATTGTATAAAGATAGGGTGGTTGGCAACCCTGCCCGCCACACTGGTCCTGATCACAGTGCCGACATTGCTAAACTGTGCAGGGGGTAGTAGTAGTGCTCTGGTGATAACTTCAGCTCAATGCTAGGGCCAGCAACCTGACTCTCCATGCATCTTTGGATTGTGGAGCCTGTGTGGGTGGGTGTTTGTACCCCTGTTCGCCGCTGCTTTGGGCTTTGCACATGTTGCTGATGTATCTGCATTGTAGGGTAAAACATAGGGACATGCTCTGCAGGAACCACAGCTGGGGCTTGAACCTGTGACCCTCTGCTTCTGGACACACTGGCTGGGTGTACTGCACCACACATGCACAATAGTCCCTGGGGCTTCCTGTACTTTTCCTCAGCCAGACTTTGTATGTTGCACTGCACACCACGTACTGATGCAGGGCATGGCCTAGGTCCACTGCAGGGAGGTGGCACTGCCCCCTCCAGCATGGGAACATACCCCCCTGACAAGCTGACATGGCCATTTGCTGTCAGTGCTGTAAGTGCGCAGTCCCAGGCCATCCACTCTGTAGGTAGGCGCCTGCCTAGGTAGCAGATCCCGTGGTGGGGGGGCATACATGGACATCCTCACATCCCCCCATCACTGCCTACCAATATTATGTCCCTTCCATATGGGGGCGGGATGGCTGGGGGGATGTCAGGTCAGTGCCCTAGCAACTATTGGCTAGGGTGAACCAGATAGATACAGGTGGATTGTGTTTGGCCTTGGTCAGCTGCTGTCTTGCTGATATCCAGTTTCTATGTTCCTATGTGCCACCTAGGCGCCCGCCTGGTCCACCCTGTGCCCCAGCTGCCCATGCTACATGTCCCACCTGCGGCCCCCTATGCCCCATTTGCACTATCGCCATAGTGGCCATTCATACTTTGGAACTATGGTGTTGCTGAAAATGGAGCACTACTATCACATTTCTTGGACTCCCTGCCTAAGCTGTACATTGCTAAGACTGAAATGGTTTCTCTCTCCTGCAAATGTGCATCTAACACAGGTTTTCATTCACGGTAGGATTCAGCCCTTCAGTTCAGCGCGTTAGTGTGAAAGCGGCCTCTCCCCGCCCACTCTCCGCCTATTAACCCCTTCTCTCCGCCCTCTCTCCACCTTCTGCGGTGTTTACCACGGCCGGGGACGTTAACGATCGTTAAGTAACATTAACGTGCGTTAATGTTACATACCGTGCGTTAACGTTACCTAACGATCGTTAACGTTACATAACGCACGGTATGTAACGTTACCGCAGTTTAGTAAACATACCCCTGTGTCTTTAGCCACCAAAATAGCAACATCAGCCTTTTTATCTACTGTTGCTATACCATATACCCCTCCAACCCATCAATGCTGTAATTTGGCATGTTCTCCTATGGTCTGATGGATCTCCTGGAGAAAAGCAATGTCTGCCCATCAGTCACATAATTGCAATAGCAATTTATGTCGCTTAATTGGAGATCCAATTCCGCAAACATGCCACAAAACAATCTTTAATTCCTTACCCAGTATCCCACATCTTACCCTGATAAAATTGAGACAAACAGTTCCTGAATTCAGGGTGATTGCTCCCCCAGCTCAGACCCAACCCCGTATTGTTAGACTCCACCCAGCTCCAACAAGCACTGTATTGCTCATGTCTATCCAAACACACATGGTATCTCACATATCCTTCCACTCCACATGAGCCCCCCTCCCCTCCCCCCTCCCTTGTCCCATCCCCTAACATAAACATACCCACACACAGTTTCCATAAGAACATCCACCAGACAGCCACCATACATACCCATCGCACTCCGTGGGCACCCACATTAGAGATCCAGACATGTGGAGCCTCCCTCCCCATATCAGCACAGTGCACCCCCATAGCCCTATCAGCGACCAAGCATCCATTGATTGTATAATCTGAGCAGCTACCACTTACGTTAATAAGCCTAGCTCAGCCACAGCTTTTACACCTCCCCTATTAGTCCCATCCACACTATGACCATCTGGATCTCAATCAGAACACTCCCCAGCCACTGACCATCCACTCAATCACTCCTGCCCCAAGCAAACACCCCCCTTGTCAACCCTCTTCACTAGTCTCAGGCACCAGCAGACATCAGCAACCAATTCTGACCTTTCTCCATCCCCCACATGTCAGAAACATGAACAGTAACCGGCCACATCTTCACCTTCATAGGAATACTGCTCACTGCTGCTGCACTCAGTCCTATGATTTAGAGTTGTGTCCCTATTTGTCCCTCATTAGCAAACATACCAGAACTTCCATTCATGCAGCAATCAAACAGTCAGCCAGTGGGACCCCCTGTAGTGGCAGGGGCACAGGAGTCCACTGAGTGTGAACACTGGGCCTGTGTGAAGTTCTCAGATGGCCAGAAACCACACCCAGCTTCTAGCACCAACCTTCTACAATCATTCTGTTGTCCTTACATACTAACCTCCCAACCCCCACATTCATTCATCTCAAACATACCTCTACCTCTGAGCCAATCTTATCAGCTTGAACCCCACAATACAAAAAAAGTATGGAAACGGAGGTAAAAGAGCAGATTCAACATTTGGTACAAACATAGACCAATTAGCATATGAACCATGCAACAATATGAATTCTTAGTAAGGGTTAAACAGTCCCGTGTCTTAGGCCAGTGAGGGAAAGTGCAGTAGAAGTAATGTCTCAAACTTATGATACTGTGTCACACAGCTACCTGCTTGATAGACCCAGCCAGCACCAGAGACTTGAAGGAGTGTTAGAAGGTGCAGACCCTGGTCCCAAAGTCTTAAACAAGCACTCCAGTAGAAGTTCCAGGGAGAGTTCAAGCAGGCCACACTTCTGCAAAGAACACTGCTGCTTCTGCAGGAGTGGTAAAAATCTCTGCTGGCCATTATTCTCTAGTCTGAGCCGAGCTGAGTACGCTAAGGTAAAACGCACCCCATGCTGTGCTAAGGTTCCACACACCCCAGTGAACTCCCGTCGACGAGCTGAGATGGTGGCAGAGTTTTCCTGGAAGATCAGGAGGCCACGAGTATTTTGATCGCCCCTCCATCGAGCCCGGGCAGCCCAGAGTAAACCGCAACAGATAAAAAAAACTGATAATTTGGAGAATCGAGGCAGATGGAAAAACTTGAGATTTTTTGGAATTGCAGAGTCTGTGCTGGATGCCGAACTCCGAGGGTACCTAGAAACATGGATCCCGATGAATCTTCCGCTCAAAAAAGGATTGGGCCCTATTGTTATTGAGAGGGCTCACCAGCTGGGGCCTAAACAAATGCGTGAAAGGACTATAAAAGTGCTCCAACTATGTACCTCTTCATCTGTCAGAATGATTGGAGGATTCTATGGTGAAGCAGATTCATTCCTAACAAGCCCTCTCACACTCTTAGGGGTATGTTTACTAAACTGCGGTAACAGTACATAACGCGCGTAATGTAACGTTAACGATCGTTCGTGCGTCATAATGCGCGTTATGACGTGCGAACGATCGTTAACGTTACATAACGCGCGTTAACCGTAGTTAACGATCGTAAACTCCCGCGGCGCGGTAAAACACCGCAGAAGGTGGAGAGAGGGCGGAGAGAAGGGGTCAATGGGCGGAGAGTGGGCGGGGAGAGGCTCCCTTCACAATAACGCGCTGATCTGAAGAGCTCAATTCCAACGCGAATGAAAACCTGCTGTTAAATGCACATTACAGGGGAGAGAAACCATTTCCGTGTCAGCAATGTACAGCACAGGCAGGGAAACCTAAACAACGTGATAAGTGTGATACATGTGCACAGAACAAAAGGGCTCATAAACATTGAAAATGACCCCAACAAACTGGAAAAAACCATAACCAAGTTGGCAAATAGTGGTATCAATGAGAAACATCAACCCCTCCCCCCAGAGTAAGCTCCATAGAAAAGATATAAATCGTGGAAGGGTCTATACTCCGTCCCCATACAAGGTGAATGAGCCCACAGTGAAATAGCGCTGCTCAGGGTTTTCCCCACCATCGGACAGGGTTCCTATGGCGTGCACATGTCCCGCAACATCAGGGCGGGCATGTTGGAAGGGCAACTGGACAGATGCCGGAGAAGGGGATACAGTTGGCCGCAGGCGGCACATGCTGTGGTGGAGCTGGGCCACAGTGCGGACTAGGGTGATGCCTAGGTAGCCCATACGAATGCTGAAACAGCAGAGCAGCCAGACAGCAACTGCTGAAGACCAACATGGGCATGAGTGTGTTTCCCACAGTGTCACAGGGGATAGTACCCAACAGCCACCCCAAGGGCACGGAACATTGGCAGGCGGGGCTGGGGGAAGCGTCGACGTCTATGCAGGCACCCCTACCCCAGAACCCGCACCATAGGCAGCCGCCTACCTGCACACTGGATGGCCTGAGACTGCGCACCACCAGCACCACCAACAGAAGGGCATGTCATCATGGTGGCTGAGGGATACTGGTGGTGGAGGGGGCAGTGGCAGCTGCCTAGAGCAGACCGTGGCCTAACCCTGTGTAGGTGAGTGCCGTGTACTACAACAGATGGGCCCTGTCTGACGAACAGTCATGGTATCACCAAGGAATATATTCTGTGACAACAAGGTGGTGTAGTGCACAAAACCAGTGTATTCAAAAGCAGAGGGTCATAGGTTCAAGTCCCAGCTGTGGTTCCTGCCAACCCAGTCCCCATATTTTACCCACTACTACAACTTGCTAATACAGACAGCACCTTTATTGCAGATGACGTAAACGTGCCCAAAACACCTACATTCTACCCTACAGAGCACAGACACCATAAACATGCACATTACCTAGAGCAGAGTCTCCCAAATGCAGTCCTGGAGGGCCAAACACCATTCTGGATCCATGCTGCCTCTGAGAAAGATGCCTGTGCTGCATTTCTATGTGCCACCCCCATGGTATGCAGATGTATCTCATGCATATTCATGAGGGACAGCATGAAAACCTGAACAGTGTTTGGCACCGCAGGACGAGTTGGGAACCTCTGCCGTAAAGCAGCAGCCAACAGGGGCAGACACACCCGCACCCACAGGTCCCATTATCCAAATCCTCCTGGAGAGGCAGGACTTTGGGCTCTGCGTGCATCTCCCAATACTAGCACTTGCATACCTTAGCAATGCCACCCTAAACCGGGGAATATGGTACACATCTATCAAAAGGTTGCTATGATTACTGGCAGATAGCAATTCCTAGGTTAAGTACAATTTTCTGAGTGAGCTGCATCATAGCAACCTTTCTGATGTCTGTGGAGTGTGCTACAGGTCTTGTGTCTGACAATGTTTACCAATCTGGGGAGTGACTCCTACAGTATTGCGTACCATAGCCATGCCTGCACTGTGCCCAGGACTGGTGTGGTGGCCTGGGCTGCCCAACACCTCTATAGTTGCACAATGCTGGCATAGGTGTGGGGAGTGTGTGTCTGTCTATCCAGTGTGTGGTGGCTGCCAACACCCTCCACAGCCCTCACTGCTAGCACCGTTGCCAGTATTGGCTTGCCAATGTGCATAATGAGGAGCAAGGTACTGTGGGAATAGCCTGGATAGGGTGGCCAGACCTGGATGCATCTCTACACGGCATAAGGCAATGGCTCGGACATTGTAGTGCCTGTCCACCACCTGCTCGGACAGGGTGGCCATAGCATGTCCTGCTGGGAGGTCACTCTCACCCTGACTGAGCAGTGACCATGGCATGGCTAGGTTCCCCCATAGTGCTATATGGCATTTTTCTCATGTGATATTTATGGGTTCTCTTTTGGGGCCCAATCATTGACTTATCTGCTTGGTGTGTATGCATCTCCCCCAGGACCATGTACTATGGACTAGCTAGCGGACTGTCTGCAGCTTGTATGTGTCTTGCTGGAACACCTTGCAGGGTGCAGTGGCTGGAGGCTTGCTGCTGAAGAATGTCAGATAATGGTGGGGGGCAGCTGAGCATTTCCAGGCCTTCTGTCTGCCATTGCGTTATGGATGTGTAGTGCTCTGTCTGTTCCCCAGCAGGACTGGGGTTGATGGTCCCCTCTAATGCTGCCATTGCAGGGAGGTAGACTGTGGATCTATTGGTGGGTGCTCCTGTTTCCCACCCTGAGCCCCAGAGGGTGGGTTGTGTGGTGGTACATAATCTGCCTATGGGTCCATACACCCCCCCCCCCCAAGCAGGTAACCATGGCACCAACACAGGATATGCACTATTCTGGGTGCATCATCGCCCATAGGGACTAGACATGACCGAGACATACAGCAGGACACAGATGTATCCTAGGTATGTCTAACGGAACTACCTATCACACACTGATGAGGACCTGCAGCATGGTGTATTTCAGCTATGAAAGGTGCTGTGGACCTGGTGCTGGGTGCCCCACCTCAACCTCAGGGTGGGCACAGTACCCGCACAATGTGACTGTCTGTGGCTACTCTGTGGCAGTGCCACACACGGTCTGTTCCCCCTACCATGCCGAGGTGCTGTGGGGCTGCACATGGTCAGGACCCCCCACCAGTCCTAGGTGATGGGGGTGGCACACCTCAACATATGACCATCTGTACATGGCTGATCTGCATGTGCAGTGCACCATGGGTATGGGTGCATTGACCCAGATCCTGGCCAACACAGCGGGCGGTTTGGGTGGTGGCCTGACACCCTTCAGTAGGCAGCTAGGGGGTTGTTAGCAGCTATGGGGCTGTAGCCCAATGGTTCTTTCACTACTTGTGGGGCCAGTGGTCATGGGTTCAAACCCCCTGTGGGGTTATTTTATAGGGCTGTCTGCAGCATTGTCTATTTTTAATGTACATTAGTGCTGCCAGCGACAACCCCTCAGTGTACTGTAACCTTACAGTGCCTCATAAGGCGCCCCATGCGGCACCTTATATGGCGCCCAATAAGGTGCCTAATAGGGTGTTCTATAGGGGACATTATGGGGTGCCTCAGCGGACAGTGCACTTTATAATGTAGCCTATGGAGTGCGCTATAGGGTGCGTTATGCGGCACCTTAGGTTACGCCACTGTGAGGGTGTGTTTGCTGGCAACACTACTGAAAATAAACGTAAAATGCCTCCTCATTCACTACTTAAATGTACAGGGTGATGCCTCAGCCAGCCTTATGCATACTGGGGAATCAAACCCATGACACCTATATCATCAATCAGTGCAGTAACCATTGTGCTACAGCTCTGTTTCAGCGTTTTGTGTCTGTGCACCTTCTTAAGTTTAACACGCGGTAACGCGCCATGGCGCCCTCTAACGCTCGTTAATTTCTGTAACGCGCGTTATCGGTAACGATGTACCGCCCATGTCCTTATTTGGGATTTCTGGCTCTACCGCGGCTCCTAACGCGAATCAAACTAACGCAGTTTAGTAAACATACCCCTTAGTTCTGCAGCACCTACAATTTGGAACTCCCTCCTTCTAGAAATCTGTCAGTATTTGGAATATTTACTCTTTCATCAACTTGTAACAATTTGGCTATTTATGATGACTTTTTAGATAAATATTATTTGGTTTTCTGTAACACATTTGTTTTAAATGTTTCTTAATTTTTCACAGACATTAGGATTTATATGTTCCCTACAACAAATTTGTGTTTAAGACCAAATACTGCCCCCAACAGCTAAGCTTCACTGTGCTCCTTCTTTGTATGTTCAATATAGGGTTGAAATATAAACAGAAATGATCTCGCAGTAAACAGCTGCAGTGAATCAAGATGCTTCCTAAGAAAAACACTTTCACAGGTCTTCGACTTTCAGAGCCACACCTGCTGCCCTCCTGTCAGGAGGCTTGAAAAACATCTCTCCCTGCTTTTGTGACTATTAATGCTCCACTTTAGCCTTACTTTGTGAGAATGTCACAACTCTCAGGTGAGGCTAACCAGTGCCTTGGAGGCAATCAAAGAAGAATGCAAAAGCCAAATAACTTTCTAGTTCTTTTTTACTACACTGACTTTGAAGAGAGGGGCTGGGAGCAGAAGATGGAAGGAGGGGTAGGCACGCTTAGCAACATTTGTAAGTGCTACCTGTGATGATATAATCATAATAAGCTTTCAGATTTGTTGTTGCAATTGCTAAAATGCCAGAAACAGGAAAACATTCCTGCACCCAAACACCTGGACATAGTTCCTTTAAATCTGTGGTGGCACAGCTGCGTAAGGGGAGCATGCTGATAGAGCTTGCTGCCCTGTGCCGTCTGTGCATGCAGCCAGCCACTGTGCTTCTTCAGTAGTGAAGTGAGAAAGCAGAACATTTCCTTTACCTAATCTGCTTCTGATTTAGAGTTTTGTATTTGGCTCATGCCTTTCCAGTAGGAGATCCTGATGAGCCACAGTCAGATATAGCAAGGATTTCCCTGTGCCTGGAGGGCTTATGATCTAACGGGGGGGGGGGGGGTCATTTACTAATAGCCGCAAGCTGGCAGTGCGTGTTCTGGCACATACTGAAGGCGTGCCAAGACATGCGTGCCCGGCTAATGCAGAGCCATGACAAAGCAGGATGATTCCCGCGCTAACTCTGCAACCCACGTTATAGGCGTGAGTGGGTGGGTTAGAGGTGGAGAGTGGGCGTGGTGAGCTTGGTGCAGTTAGTGCTATGTTCACCCCATGCACTAACTGCATTAGCACGGGTTCACCTAGAGCCACCTATTGAGGTGCATCGATGGGCTAGTGCACCACGTACTAGGGTTCCATGGGAAATGCCTGGGAAATGCCTTCCATGCCCCCTACAGTTAGCATGTGGGTCTTGCACCTAACACACCATGGTTTCAGCACTATTCACGTGTTATGTGCAACACTTTAGCGCCCATTAGTAAAAGGCTCCCTAAGTTTGTACCTGAGGCAATCAAGGGCTAAATGGCTTGTCCAAGACCACAAGGAAGCATCAGCAGGATTCAAACTCTGGCTTATCTGGTTGCCAAGCAGTTATGCTTACTGCTAGGCTACTCCACAACTTCTGAGCAATGTCCCAGGAGAAGTCTTACTAACATATTTATATATTTAACTAGATACTTTTTCATGTAAAAAATTCCATCACATGCTTTCTTGTTAGATGAGTTATATTTAGTCCCTTATGCTTTCCAGTGTGAATGTGCCAGAAACCTCTAGGGACATGCCTTAAAAAAACAAGTGCATGCAAAATAGATTTGAAAATTTTTATTAACATAAAAGTTGGAAATGAATCAAAAAATGTCTAAGGATTGCTAAAAAAAAATTGGAAATGACTCGAAAACCAACTGAACATTTTTTTCCATACACATCCCTGTTGACGTCTAAAACTCTGAGGTTTAGATATGCTGAAGCAAATATGCAGCATTTTACCTTTGGTTGATTTTTGCAACTGAATATCAATCCCTACACATTGTCTAGAAGCCACTAGTAAAGTTACAGTACCCCATGTGTATCACATCTATTAATGCATTTTATAAAGTGCTTGTTGAAATTAAAAGAACAGCCTAGTGTCCATTCAACAGTTTTGGATCTTCTGCAGTGATGTGCATTCATTAGCAAACATTTGGTTCCTTAAGGCACCCTTAGAACATGCTAACCTACAAATTAACATGCATACAGTTGATTTTTTACATGTTAAAAAGTTCTATTGTGTGCTAAGAATGTTATGAATATGAAAGTGTGAAACCAAAATTAAAAATAAAAATTTGGGGAAAAAAGCCATAACAACCTGAAAATGAAACAAAATCTTTTGGTTAGGATAGCCATTATATTTGGCAATTCAGTCATTAAACAGTAGACAGTTAGGTGGTCAGTGGATGTGGAATAGCTTGGTAACTTACCCTGGATGATACAAAGGTTGGCAGACCTCATGCATCAGCTAGAAGGGGGTTTGGAGAGTTCAGGGGATCAGAACATACAGTAAGAACATAAGAACTACCATACTGGGTCAGACCAAGGTCCATCAAGCCCAGTATCCTGTTTTCAACAGTGACCAATCCAGGTTACAAGTATCTGTCAGGTCCCCAAAAAGGTACACAGATTCCATGATGCTTATCCTGGGGTAAGCAGTGGATTTCCCTGGTCCTCCTTAATAATGGTCCTCCAGGAACTTGTCCAAACCTGTTTTAAACCCACATATACTAAGAGATTTTACTACATCCTCCGCTAACAAATTCCAGAGTTTGTGCGTTGATTGAAAAAATATTTTTTCTTCTTAGTCTTAAATGGGTTACATTGTAGCTTCATTGTGTGTCTCCTAGCCTTTTTACTTTTTGATGGAGTAAACAACCGATCTATGGGGTATGTTTACTAAACTGCAACGCACGTTGTATGATGTTAACGATCGTTAGCGCTCTATAGCGCATTAACGATCGTAAATGCGCTATAGCGTGCGCTATCACGCACTAACGAGCGTAATGCTCCGCGGCGCGGTAAAACACCGCAGAAGGTGGAGAGAGGGCGGAGAGAAGGGGTCAATGGGCGGAGAGTGGGCGGGGAGAGGCTCCCTTCACACCAACGCGCTGAATTTCAGAGCTGAATTCCAACGCGAATGAAAACCTACCGGTAAAAGCACTTTAAAGGGGAGAGAAATCATTTACGTGTCAGCAATGTACAGCCTAGGCAGGGAAACCAAAAAAAGGTGATAAGTGTGATACATGTACACAGAACAAAAGGGCACAGAAACACCGAAAATGACCCCAACAAACTGGAAAAAAACAACAACCAAGCTGGCCAATAGTGGTAGCAATGAGAAACATCAACCCCCCCCCCCCCCGAGTAAGCTCCATAGAACAGATATAATTCGTGGAAGGGTCCATACTCCGTCCCCATATAAGGTGCATTGGCCCACAGTGAAATAGCACTGCTCAGGGATTTCCCCACCATCGGACAGGGTTCCTATGGTGTGCACATGTCCCACAACATCAGGGCGGACATGTCGGAACGGGCAACCGGGCATATGCTGGAAAAGGGGATACAGAGGGCTGCAGGCGGCACATGCTGTGGTGCAGCTGGGCCACAGTGGGGACTAGGGTGATGCCTAGCTGGCCCATAGGAATGCTGAAAAAGTAGAGCAGCCAGACAGCAACTGCTGAGGGCCCAACATGGGCAAGAGTGTGCTTCCCACAGTGTCACAGGGAATAGTACCCAGCAGGTACCCCCAATGGCACGGAACATTGGCAAGTGGTGCTGGGGGAAAGCGTGAACAGCTATGCAGGCACCCCTACCAAAGAACCCGCACCATAGACAGCCACCTACCTGCACACTGGATGGCCTGAGACTGCGCACCACCAGCTCCACCAGCAGAAGGGCATGTCAACATGGTGGCTGAGGGATACTGGTGGTGGAGGGGGCAGTGGCAGCTGCCCACAGCAGACCGTGGCCTAGCCCTGTGTAGGTGGGTGCCGTGCACTGCAGCAGACAGGCCCTGTCTGACCAACAGTCATGGTAGCACCAGGGAATGCACCATCTCTGTGAGAACATGGTGGTGCAATGCACAGAGCCAGTGTATTTAGAAGCAGAGGGTCACAGGTTCAAGTCCCAGCTGTGGTTTCCACCAACCCAGTCCTCATATTTTACCCACTACTATAACGTGCTAATACAGACAGAACCGTTCTTGCAGATGACGTAAACATGCCCAAAACACCCACATTTTACCCTACAGAGCACAGACACCATAAACATGCACATTACCTAGAGCAGAGCCTCCCAAATGCAGTCCTGGAGAGCCAAACACCATTCCGGTTCCATGCTGCCTCTGATGAAGATGCCTGTGCTGCATTTCTATGCGCCACCCCCATGGTATGCAGATGTATCTCATGCATATTCATGAGGGACAGCATGAAAACCTGAACAGTGTTTGGCACCGCAGGAATGGAGTTGGGAACCTCTGCCATAAAGCAGCAGCCAACAGGGGCAGACACACCCGCACCCACAGGCCCCATTATCCACAGCCTCCTGGAGAGGCAGGACTTTGGGCTCTGCGTGCATCTCCCAATACTAGCACATGCATACCATAGTAATGCCACCCTAAACCTGGGAATATGGTACACATCTATCAAAAGGTTGCTATGATTACTGGCAGATAGCAATTCCTAGGTTAAGTACAAGTTCCTGGGTGAGCTGCATCATAGCAACCTCTCTGATGTCTGTGGAGTGTGCTACAGGTCCTGTGTCTGACAGTGTTTACCAACCTGGGGAGTGACTCCTACAGTATTGCGTACCATAGCCATGCCTGCACTGTGCCCAGGACTGGTGTGGTGGCCTGGGCTGCCCAACACCTCTATAGTTGCACAATGTTGGCATAGGTGTGGGGAGTGTGTGTCTGTCTATCCAGTGTGTGGTGGCTTCCAACACCCTCCACAGCCCACACTGCTAGCACTGTTCCCAGTATTGGCCTGCCAATGTGCATAATGAGGAGCAAGGTACGTGGCAATAGCCTGGATAGGGTGGCCTGGCCTTGCCACATCTGCGCAGGGCATAGAGCAATAGCTCGGACATTGTAGTGCCCGGTACCACCTGCACGGACAGAGTGGCCACAGCATGTCCTGCTGGGAGGTCACTCTCACCCTGACTGAGCAGTGACCATGGCATGGCTAGGTTCTCCCATAGTGCTACTTGGTATTTCTCTCATGTGATGTATGTGGGTTTGCTTTTGGGGCCCAATCACTGACTTATCTGTTTGGTGTGAATGCTGACATCACCGTTCCGGGTACATGCATCTTCTCCAGAACCATGCACTATGGACTAGCTGGAGGACTGTCTGCAGCTAGTATGCTGTCTTGCTGGAACACCTTGCAGGGTGCAGCGGCTGGAGGCTTGCTGCTGTAGACTGTCAGATAATGGTGTGGGGCATCTGAGCATTTCCAGGCCTACCGTCTGTCCGCTATTGCGTTATGGATGTGTGCCGCTCTGTCTGTTCCCCAGCAGGATTGATGTTGCTGGTCCCCTCTACTGCTGCCATTGCAGGGAGGTAGACTGTGGATCTATTGGTGGGTGATCCTGTTTCCCCCTGAGCCCCAGAGGGTGGGTTGTGGGTTGTGTGGTGGTACATAATCTGCCTATGGGTCCATATACTCCCCCTTCCCCCACAGCAGGTAACGATGGCACCAACACAGGATATGCACTGGTCTGGGTGCAACAGCGCCCATAGGGACTAGACATGACCGGGACATACAGCAGGACACAGCTGTATCCTAGGTGTGTCTAACAGACCTACCTATCACACACTGATGGGGTCCTGCAGCATAGCGTATTTCAGCCATGAAAGGTGCTGTGGACCTGGTGCTGGGCGCCCCACCTCAACCTCAGGGTGGGCACTCTACCTGCACAATGTGACTGTCTGTGGCTACTCTGTGGCAGTGCTACACACGGTCTGTTCCCCCTACAAGGCCGAGGTGCTGTGGGGGTGCATACCCGATCTTGTGCCCATCTCTCGACTGCTGATTTGCATGTGCAGTGCATCCTGGTAACCACAGCAGAATGTGGGTGTGGTGCCGTGCAGTCCTCCTGTAGCCAGCCAGTTGTTTGTTAGCAGCTCTAGCCCACTGGCTACTTCACTGCCTGTGGAGCCAGAGGACATGGGTTCAGAACCCACAGTGGGGTTCATCAATAGGGCTGCCTTAGGCATTGTCTATTTTTATTGTATATTAGTTCTGCCAGCAGGACCACTCTCAGGGTACTGTCCCCTTAGGGTGGCTCATAGGGCGCCCTATAGGGCGATTTATATGGCGCCTTATAAGGTGCCTTATATGGTGTCCTATAGGGGACATTATAGGGTGCCTTGGCAGACAGCGCACTTTATAATGTGCCCTATGGAGTGCCCTCTAGGGTGCCTTATGTGGCACCTTAGGTTACGCCACTGTGAGGGTGTGTTTGCTGGCAGCACTATTCAGGTACAACTAAACTTCCTCACAGCCCACTACTTAACCCTTTCCAGGCCAAGCCCAGTACTTTCGGGATCTCATCTTCTGCCTATGTATTCCTATCAAATGGTATATAATACATGACCATGCCAGAGGGAACGTCACCATTGGAACATATTGGGTACGACGGGTACAATTTTCCTGACATGTGCAAACATTAACACGGCTACAGAATGTGGATTAAAATATTATAGTAGGCCGTCAAAGGGTTACACATGATGCCTCAGCCAGCCTTATTCATTAGGCACACTGGGGAATCGAACCCATGACCCTTGTATTATCAGTCTGTGTAGTAACCATTGTGCTACAGCTCTGTTTCTGTATTTGCGTGTCTGCACACTATCTTAAGCTTGCGCGCGCGCTGTAGCGATAGTTGCTGCGCGGCGCGCAATACCGCACGCAACTGCACGTTATCGGTTATGATGTACCGCCCATGTCCTTTTTTGGCTTTCCTTCCACTAACGCGGCTCCTAACGTGAATTGCACTAACGCAGTTTAGTAAACATGCCCCTTTGTTTACCAATTCCAATCCATTCATTAATTTATATCATATCTCCCCTCAGCAATATTTTTTTCCAAGTTGAAGAATCCTAACCTTTTAAGTCTCTCCTCATCTTCTCTTTCCATTTCTTTTACCATTTTGGTGGCTCTTCTCTGTAGCTTCTAATTCTGCAATATCCTTTTTAAGCTATGGTGACCAGAATTGCACACAATATTCAAGGAATGATGCAGAGGCAATATAATATCCTTGGTTTTATTCTCCATTCCTTTCCTTATGATTCCTAGCATTCTATTTGCTTTCTTGGCTGCCGTTGCACACTGGGCAGAGAGTTCTGTATTATCCACAATGAGGCCTAAACCCTTTTCCTGGGTAGTCGTTCCTAATGTGGATGAGCTGGCTGTCTTGATTCATGTGAGTACCACTGACATAGAAAAGTGCAGGAGTGAGGTTCTGGGAGCCAAATTTAGGCTTTTAGGTAGAAAGTTAAAATCCAGAGCTTCTAGGGTAACATTCTCAGAAATGATCCTCGTTCCATATGCAAGGCCCAAGAACAGGCAGAGCTCTGAAGTCTCACTACGTGGATGGAACAGGGAAGAAAGATTTAGGGGTATGTTTTCTAAGGAGCGTTAAGGGAGCAAAGGTGCCATTATCAGTACCCGTGAGTGGTTAACACTAGAAATCACCGATAACGCTGGATTAATATGCAGAAACTGGTCCCATGGCATTAAGGTAAAAAGAAGTGGAGAATGGGCGTTATTGAGGCAGAGACTGGGTGGGAATAGCCCATTTTCCTATAAGGTATGTATATCTAGGGTATGGGATGGGGTAGAAGTCTGGGAAAAGACAGAATGGGTATACTCTCCTAAAAAGCTGCACTTAGGTTGATTTCTTTCTATTTGCTTTACAGTCATGGCTTCAGAGGAACTGGTTTGTTGGATGTTGAGCAGACTAAACTCCAGCATGAGGCAATGGATCGGAGAATTGTCCAGATCCTGGAAAGGCAGGCGCAACTTAACCAGCCACTCTTCCAGCTACTTGAGGTACAAACTCAGGAGCTTAAGAAATTCACCGATGGGATGATCAGATTGGTGAGGATATTGAAACCTGAGGTGGTCCAAATTGAGACATGTGTTGCAAATGGAGGGGACCTGGTCCCTTACCTTAGCAAAAATGGGTCCTGGGGGCAATCCAAAGTATACATTCTGACATTTGAATGGGTGGCTTTAGTAGTGGGTTGACCCTTGGACCAGTGGGCTGTGAGTTTAGCAACACTGCTTATAGGGGAAGTCCAGACAGCCTACGGTCCCTAGATAATACTCAAGCCACGGACTATTACAAGGTGAAAGGGGCTATCCAGGACCAGTTGGGGCTATCCCCAGAGAACTATGAAAAGCGTTTTTGGGCCACTGAATTTCACCCAGGAAAAAGGTCTAGGGCCGTGGCCCACAGATTAATTGATTTGGCCACAAGGTGGCTGGAACCTGATAATAACTCTGGACTTACCATAATAAGGAAGATAGTGCTAGAACAATTTCTTTGTATTTTGCCATGGGAAGTATGGGCATGGGTATCTATGCAGGGACCCATGTCCATAACTAAGGCTGTAGGTCTCACCGAGAACTTTCTTGATGCTGAATCCCAAGGACCCCAAGTCCCCAGGGAAGGAAGAAAGGAGATACTCCAAGGGATTCCTGTGCTAAAAGGACCCCCTAGGCCAAAGGGAAGTTGGGATAACCCTAAGAACCCCACAGGAAAGAAACCCACTCAGGAGTCACAAAGAGGGCCACGATGCTTTGTGTGCGGGAAGCCAGGCCATTTCCAACAGGAGTGTCCAAAAGGAGAATGTTCCTTCTCTGATGTAGGACTCACGGGGAAATCAGGAGGCTAGAGTGGACCTCTTAAAAAGGGTATATGGATTGGTGGAATGGACCTGGAAGCTCTCATAGACACTGGGCGTAATCACTCTGATTTCTCAAGATCTGGCCCAAAGTCTAGAGGTCAGTAAGAGGCAGGGTACATACCTATGCTCCGTACGAGTGTCCACAAAGCCATATGGAATAACTCTACTAACGAGATAAAAATCAAATGGGATAACAAACAGCAACTACTAGGAATGGCCATTGTGATTGAGCTCCCAGTGCCATTAATCTTAGGCCGGGATTGGGAGGGGTTATTAGACTCAACCAGCTTCTACTTTGCTTTAGTAGCCACCCATTCCCAAGACTATACCCCGGAGGAAAAGTCTGCCCCCAGTCTCGGGGAGTTGTTCCCATTTGCAACCCCGGACGTGGTAGAGAGAGGGGGAAAGACTAGAAAACGCAGGCTCAGTGGAGGGCAGAAAAGTGGAAAGGGTTGATCCTCCAGGGGGAATCGAGGCTCTTGGGGTGGAGGTGCTCTCCAAGTTTAATGATTTTTCTGAAGAGCAAGCAAAAGACTCATCCTTGCAGGAAGCCTGTGGTAAGGTGGAAGGGGCAGGCTCTGAAAAGGATAAGAAGAGTTATCCTCTCTTTAGAAAGAGGAATAATCTCATATCAGATTACATTCTGGGAAGAGAAAGGAGAGCAAGCCCAGCTCATGGTGCCCCAGATATTCCGGGAGATTCTATTGATCTTGGTCCACAGCCACCCCTTGGCAGGACACCTAGGGGAGCAGGGTGTTATTGCACGCCTTACACAATGGTTCTTCTGGCCTAACCTATATCAAGAGGTGACTAAGTTTTGCCAGGCATGCCCTGTGTGCCAATGGAAAAATAAAAACCAGCCCACGAAACCTCCCCTGATTCCGATCCCAGGGGTCAAACAATCCCTGGATCGAATGGCCATAGACATTGTGAGTCCATTAGATAGGAACATGGCAGATTACCAGTACCTTTTAGTACTTGTTGACTATGCCGCCCACTATCCCTGGGCAAGTCCCCTGGAGAAAGTTACTGCAGGTCAGATAATATGGGAACTATTGAAAATTTTCTGTGAGGTAGGCTTCTCCAGAGAACTTTTGACAGATCAGCACACTTTTTGTCCAGGCAGTTAGAGGTAGTATTGGCATTGTTTGGGATCAGGAATGTTAAGACCGCCGCCTATCACCCACAAACTGACAGTCTCGTTGAGCGGTTTAATCAGATCCTGATAAAAATGGCTAGAAAAACTATAGGCAATAACAGTCGGAAATGGGAGCAAGTGATCCCAAGCTACACTGGGCTTTCCCCATTTGAACTTTTTAATAGGGAGACAACCCAGGGGACTCTTGGATGTGGTATAGGAAGCCTGGGTAGGAACGGAAAGAGGGTTAGAGCCCGCAATTGAACAGGTTACCCATTTGAAAACCCAGTTAAGAACCTTCTCTCGGTGGACTAACAAACATCTGAGGAAAAATCAAGAGAAGCAAAAGGTTATGACAAGCAGGCACGGGAGAGGATTCTTAACCCAGGATACCTGGAATTAGTTATGCTGTCCACTTCCAATAATAAGCTATTATCCCAGTGGAGAGGCTCCTTTAGGGTGAACCAGATACTGGGGCCTGTAGATTATGAAGTATGAAGTAGAGCAATGGAAAGGGAAGATACAGACCTTCCACATTAATTTGCTCAATACTTGGTGTGTAGGTAGGGGCTAGGAGTGCAAGTAAGTGAAGAGGAAGAGGACCTAGGTCTGGATTGCCCAGACAAAGGACCCCACGGAAGTCTCAATAAGAAGTGAGTTGAAAGAAGACCAGAAGAGACAAGTGAAGCACCTGTTATCCCAGTTCCCAGATGTTCTCACCCCTGCCTGGGGAACCCATTTCAGAAGTCACAGAATTATCACCTGGGATAGTAAAATCATAAGGCAACAGCCATACAGCATTCCCCAGACCAAACAAAGGGAGATTAAGAAAGATGAAGAGGATATGCTGCATTCAGGGGTCATCAAAGAGCCAACAGTGAATGGTCTAGCCCGATAGTCTTAGTGCCCACACCCGATGAAACAACTAGGTTCTGTATTGATTTCCGGCAAGTGAATGCCATCTCAACTTTTGATGCCTACCCCATGCTCAGGATAGTGGAACTGCTGGAGCAGTTGGGAGGGGCTATATATATTTCAACCCTTGACCTAATGAAAAGATACTTGTAGATTCCCTTGGAACAGTCCTCTAGGGAAAAAACAGCTTTTAGAACACCCTGAGGCCTATATCAGTTTACTATCCTCCCTTTCGGCTTGCATGGGACCCAAGCTACATTCCAGCATATTATCAATAAGGTACTCAAACCATATCTAGGGTACGCAGTGGCCCACCTTGATGATATGGTTATTTATTCCAGGACCTGGGAGGAACACCTAATCCACCTGTGTAAGGTGTGTGAGTCCTTAAGATGGGCTGGGTTGACAGCTAGCCCTAAGAAATACCAGATGGTGAACCGGGAGGTACAGTACCTAGGCCACCGGGTAGGAAATGGGGTAGTGCGACCCACCCTTAGCAAAGTAGAGGCAATTCAAGACAATGCCAAAAAGCAAAAAGCAAAAAGCAAGTTAGAGCATTTTTAGACCTATTGTGCTATTACCGGAAGTTCATTCCTCACTTTGCAGAACTGGCTTCTCTCCTTACCGATCTGCTGAAAAATAAATTCCATAGCCAGGTACATTGGGGTACACAGGAAGAAGAGGCCTTTGTTAACCTCAAGCAGGCCCTGTGTAAAGAACCGGTGTTAAGAAATATAGATTTTAAAGAGCCATTTGTGTTTGAAATGAACACATCTGGGGTAGCTTTTGGAACCGTATTAAACCAAAATGTGACCAGAGAAGCATACCCGGTCATGTACCTTACTTGGAAGATAGCAGAGGTAGGTATTTGATCACAGAGTAGGAGTGCCTTGCAGTCAAGTGGGCTGTAGATGCTTTAATATACTATTTGCTGGGTAGGCATTTTACCCTCGGAACCAACCATGAAGCCCTAAGGTGGCTATATTCTATGAAAAACACCAATGTCTGCTTAACCCAATAGTACATGGCCTTTCAGGCCTCTGACTTAGAAGTCCAATACCGGGCTGGGAAAGCCCATACCAATGGAGATTTCCTGTCCCGGGAGAGTAAAAGACCCCCAGAATGGGTTGACCCCATCACATCCTGACCCAAAAGGTCTCCGTCAAGGGGGGGGGGGATATGTGACAGGGTGTACATTCTATCACTGCAGGACTCCCAGGGGACCTCAAGCAATCCCAGCCTCTGGAAGTATGGACCCCTCTAGGGATAGCCCTGTACAGCAGACCCCAAACCCCTGCTTTCTCCCCAGCCAGGAGACATAGGGCTCAGTTCCCTGATAATATCTGGAATGAAAGGGAGGTGAGGGACTTGGTCCAGACCCCCATGGATGTAGACCCCCTTGGAGAGAATACAGGAGACCCCAACAGGAGAAGAAGATGGAGCTAGGAAACGCGCAACAGCTAGTTCCTGATGAGACACCCATGGATATTCAGCCAGTGAATAATCCACCAGAATTGGGGTGGTAATACCAACAAGCAGCTACATGGGAGGTGGTTGGGTGTCCAGGTAATTCCGCACCTGGGACACACCCTGGCTGAATCCGAGCATTAAAGGGTGAGGATTTATTATAATGTTTGATGTATATGTTTGTCTAAACTGAAGGAAGTTGGGAAGATATCATTTGCATATTCCTGACCTAATATGAATATCAATCACATTTGTGTTGATACAAAGGACTCTGGTGAGGGCTACTTTGGACCTGGGGAGGGGACAGTTGCCCGGGGGAGGGGGGGCAGACCTCAGCATAGGAAGGATTGCCACCAAATGTTGACTTTGGGACTATTGGATCACTCACCCTAATGTACAGTGGAACCCCAGAAATAGACCTCCCAGCGAAGAGAGAAGGGCAGTGTCTATAAGCTGGTGTTTTTTAGATTCTTTTTTTGTGGGCAGACTATGTTAGAATGAGTACTGTAGATATTTTAAAGTGCTGTTAAATATCAGCTGTACCTGGAGATGCACTATATGAGACTGGACTTGAAATACTGAAAGGGCTTCGAGAATGTTTTAGCAGCTCCACTGTCTAACCTTTTCAATACATCTTTGGAGTTGGGGGTGGTGCCAGAGGACTGTAGAAAGGTACATATGGTCCCTTTACACAAAAGCAGACATAAAGATGACATAGAGAGCTACAGGCCGGTTAATCTAACTTCTGTCATTAATAAATTATCGGAAAGGCTACTAAAGGAGAGAATAGTGAGGTTTCTGAAGTCCAATGGATTGCAGGATCCAAGGAAGCATGGATTCACCAGAGGCAGGTCTTGTCAGACAAATCTGATAGATTTCTTTGACTGGGTGACCAGGGAGTTGGACCCAGGAAGAGCCCCAGATGTGGTGTATTTAGATTTCAGTAAAGTCTTTGACACTGTTTCGCACAGGCGATTTATAAACAAACGGAGCACCCTAGGGATGGACCCTAAAGTTACTGATTGGGTTAGAAATTGGTTGAGTGGGAGGATGACAAAGGGTACAGGTAAATGGAGCTCACTCTGAGGAGATGGAGGTTAGCAGTGGTGTGCCACATGGATCTGTCCTTGGCCTGATTCTGTTTAATATCTTTGTTAGTGATATTGCAGAAGGATTTTCGGGTAAGGTTTGCTTGTTTGTGGATAATACCAAAATCTGCATAGAATAGACACCCAGGAAGGAATAGATAACATGAAGAGGGTAAATGGAGCTCACTCTCAGGTTTAGGAGGTTACCAGTGGTGTTCCACATGGATCTGTCCTTGGTCTGATTCTGTTTAATATCTTTGTTAGTGATATTGCAGAAGGACTTTCAGGTAAGGTTTGCTTGTTGCGGATGATACCAAAATCTGCAATAGAATAGACAGCCAGGAAAGAAGAGATAACATGAGGAGGGATCTAGCTAAGCTTGAAGAAAGAATTTGTCAGCTGAAATTTAATGCTAAAAAAATGCAGGGTTATACATTTAGGCCGCAAAAATCCAAAGGAGCTGTACAGTGTAGGGGCTGAGGTGCTTCTGTCCACAAAAGAAGAGTGGGACTTGGATGTAATTGTGTCTGATGATCTTTTATTTTATTTTATTTTTTAAATTCTTTATTTACATTTTCAAACAAATTACAACAAAAGCAAAAAATACAATTAAAATGATAATCCTCTTTAAACATAAAAGCAAAAAGAAAAACAAGGCTTTAACAGCCTACCCCAACCTTACCCCTAAAGAAAACTTATGAAATGAGCACAAAAAGGGAGGGACTTACAGGGGTTATGACTCCACACCAGCTCCTCACCATGTGATAACATGATGGCATGTCTACATTACCCCTTGATTTACACCATATCGTGCTTTAGAGATGTAAGTATTTAGAGGTTTCCACTTGAGGAGGGTGGAAGGCATGAAAGTTGTTCCAGAACGTGGCATTTGTTCATATTTGCAGCATAAGCACAAATGGTTCCACCATTTGTGCCAGCTAAGCTCTGCAGTATGTTTCCAGTTTGCGATAACGAGATGCAGAGCCACTCCCATCATGAAGTCAAATAAAAAATGACAATCCCTCTGTAATGACGAGATGCCAATTGTTGACCGAAATACGACCACAGACCAGGAGAGAGTAGTCCTGAATCCCAAGACTTCTTGGATTCGGTTCCAAATCGAAATCCAATAGGACTGAATATTAGGGCAGTCATATACCACATGTCTTAAAGTGCCAGCATCACTCTGACAAGACCAACATTCATTTCCAACCGTTTTATCCCATTTAGCAACCTTTATCAGGGTAAAATGAGCTCTGTGTGCAAAAAAAATATAAAGCTTGTGAAATAGAGGCAGACTGAGATACTCTATTTGTCTTGCTCCAGAATTTTACCCATGATTCCGGAGACGTCGTCTCTCCTATATCATGTTCCCATATTCGCTGAGCACCAATGGACTGTGCGGTGTGATTCTGAACAACCAATTTATAATAGTAAGAAGCCACCCCAGTAGCTATTTGGGCTAAACCTATAATGTTCAACAACCCCCTGCCCATCGCCCCTCTGTTTCAGATCTTGTTTGTATTAGAATGGGGGATAGAGATTTCCTTACTAGGATGGCTACCCTGTTTTTTTTTTCTTATTAGCAGCAGAAAAAGCCACTAGTGAAAATGGTTTTATGTCTAATTTTAATGACTCCTTCACATTTGAATGTGTTTCTTGTAACAGTAAGATGTCAGCACTTTCCTTGCATCCATATAAAATTTATATTTTTCCTCTTTATGGGGTTGTTAATGCCCTTAACATTCAGTGAGACTATCTTAAAGGAAGACATATTGACAATATAGTACAAAATGACAGTCAACTGTTACAGAAACATACCAAGTTGTAACATGATATTACATTGTTGAAACATACCTTAAAAGACCTAACAATGATAGCTGCACTTATAGCCCAAGGAAAAAAAAAACGCAAAAGGAAAAGCCACTGCTTAGCCATTGCCCCTATGGAAGATCACTCAAAATAAAAACACATGGGGTATATTTACTAAACCACATTAACGTAGCAGCGGCTATGTTAACGCGCGTTAGGTAACATTAATGCGCATTAAGGGTACCTAACACGCATTAACTTCACCATCCGCGGTAAATCCTGCAGAGGGCGGAGAGAGGGCAGAGAGAAGGGGTCAATGGGAGGGGAGTGGGCAGGGAGAAGCTCCCGCAGCACTAACGTGGGGTACTGAACATTACTGGGACTGAAAACCTGTCATTAGATGCACATTTGCAGGGGGGTGAAACCATTTCAGCATCAGCAATGTACAACATAGGCAGGGAGCCCAAGAAAAGTGATAGTAGTGATCCATATGCAGCAACAGCATAGTGCCCAAGTACGAAAGGTCACTATGGCGATGGTGCAAATGGGGCATAGGGGGCTGCAGGCGGAACATGTAGTGGTGGCATCTGGGGCAGTCACCTAGGTGGCACATAGGAACATAGAAACTGGAAATCAGCAAGAAGCAGCTGTCCAAGGCCACACACAATCCACCTACATCTACCAGGTCCACCCTAGCCAATATTTGCTAGAGCACTGACCTGACATCCCCCCAGCCCCCCCCCCCCAATGTGGAAAGGACATATTATTGGTAAGCAATGATGGGTGGATGAGAGGATGTCCATGTATGCCTCCCCACCCCAGACCCCACCCCCTAGGCGACCGCCTACCTGCACCGTGAATGGCCTGGGACTGCGCACTACCAGCACTGACAGCATATGGCCAGGCAGCATGGCAGGGTAGCATGTGTTGGTGCTGGAGGAGGAAAAGGCACCTGCCTGCAGTGCACCTAGGCCATGCCCTGTTCCAGTACATGGTGTGCAGTGCAACAGAAAAGGTCTGGCTGATGGAAAGTAAAGGTAGACCCAGGGACTGCTATGCTTGTGTTGTGCAGTACACACAGCCAGTGTGTCCCAGAGAAGAGGGTCACAGGTTCAGGTCCTGGCTGTGGGTCCTGCAGAGCATGTCCCTATATTTTACCCTACAATGCAGATACAACATCAACATGTGCAATCCCCAAAGCAGAGGCCAACAAGGGTACAAACACCCACTCACACAGGCTCCACTATCCAAAGCTTCATGGAGAGTCAGACTGTTGGCCCCAGCATGGAGCTGCAGCTATCACCAGAGCACTACTACTACCTCCTGCACAGTTTAGCAATGTCGGCACTGTGATCAGGACCAGTATGTTGGGCAGGGTTGCCAACCATCCCTATCTTTGCACATTGCTGCAAAAGGAGTGTGTGTGTGTGTGTGTGTGCATGTCTATCCATTGTTTTGTGGCTGCCTACACCTCACTGGGCCCAAAATGTCCCACTGTTACCAGCGTTAGCCTGCAAATGTGCATAATGAGGAGCAAGGTATTGTGGGTATGGCCCAGGCAGGGCGGACTGGGCAGGATGCATCATCAGAGGGTGTAGGGCAATGGCTGGGACATTGTAGTGCCCAACCACTACCTGCATGGATAAGGTGGCCACAGTACATCGTGCTGTTAGGGCACTCTCACACTGACCAAACAGTGACCATGGCATGGCTAGCTTCCCACATAGTACTACACAGTATCTGTTTCAGGTGGTATATGTGTGCTCCTTGTTTGGGGGGGGATGTCTGTGTTATACAGCCCAGGTCTGAGTGCGCATAGTTCTACGGTGAACATGCAGGCTAGACTGTCTAGCGGTGTGTCTGCTGTCAGTTTGTGCATGACCAGGACAT
Source organism: Ichthyophis bannanicus (assembly GCA_033557465.1). Taxonomy (NCBI): domain Eukaryota; kingdom Metazoa; phylum Chordata; class Amphibia; order Gymnophiona; family Ichthyophiidae; genus Ichthyophis; species Ichthyophis bannanicus. Next base: position 1,264,738,005 of record CM066032.1, on the reverse strand, counting down.
TTAGCATGGTGCAGCTGACTGTGCCTGCTGCTGGTGAATGTCAGATCATGGGTGGGGGCTTGGGTACAGCTATTGTCCTAGAGCTGGTGGGAGCACAGGGGAAGGGCAATAGACAGGTAATCTAGTGTATTGTTGCATATGTGTGTTGCATCTTGCATCTGTTAGGGTGAACGCATTTTGCAGTGTGTATAATAACACCTGTGATGTCTGTTTGGGATGTGTTAAGGTGCCTAGACAGCTCTGTAACATCATGTGCGCACGTTGCAGTGGGCACAATAACACCTGTGATGTCTGTTTGGGATGTGCTAAGGTGCCTAGACAGCTCTGTAACATCATGTGTCAGGCGCCCTGCTATGTGCGTTCTCCACAAAGCGCATAGAATGCATAGGACGCACTATTGTGTGATAATCTAGCAGACATGATGGCCACTTGTTGGAACATATTTGCATTGTGGTTGTTTGGGATAGTGGCTGCAGACATATGTGGAGCCAACATAGGTTGGGGGTTCAACTGCATAGGGTGCAGAATGCATAGGATGCACTATTGTGTGATAATATATAGTAACATAGTAAATGACGGCAGATAAAGACCAGCATGGTCCATCCAGTCTGCTCAGCAAGATACGGCAAGAGTAGGTGCACCTGTCGCTCTGTGCAGGCCACCCTCCCCATGTCTTTGTTTAGGGGTGGACCAAACACTCCATGTAGGACACCCCTATTTGTTGAGAAGTTAGATGCTTCAGTTTATTTTGTTTTTATCCTGTTGCTCTAAAGGGATCTGCTGTGCTTGTCCCAAGCTGTTTGGAATTCAGTCACCGTGTTTGCCCCCACCACTTCCATCGGGAGAGAATTCCAAGCATCCACCACCCTTTCAGTGAAAAAATATTTCCTGACATTGCCTTTCAATTTTCCACCTTGCAGCTTCATGTTATGCCCTCTAGTTTTGCAGCTTCCCTATCTTTGGAAGAGGTTTGTTTGTTCATCGTTCCTCTTTAAGTATTTAAAGGTCTGAATCATATCTCCTCTACCCCTCCTCTCCTCCAAAGTGTACATATATAGGTCTTCAAGTCTCTTCTCATAAGGTTTCTTATGCAGGTTCCAAATCATTTTGGTTGCCTTCCTCTGAACAGTTTCCAGTCTTTTTACATCTTTGCAAAATATGGTCTCCAAAACTGAACACAGTATTCCAGGTGAAGCCTCACCAGCAACCTGTACAGTGGCATAAGTACCTCTTCCTTTCTGCTGCTAATCCCTCTTTGTATGCAGCCCAACATCCTCCTGGCTTGTCGCACTGTTTTGCACCTTGTCGCACTGTTTTGCCACCTTGAGATCATCAGAGATAATCACACCAAGGTCTTTCTCCTGAACCATGCACACCAACCTCTCGCCCCCTATTGCATACATTTCCCTTGGATTTCTGCTACCTAAGTGCATGACACTGCACTTTTTTGCATTAAATCGTAATTGCCAAGCATTAGACCATTCTTCCAGCTTTTGTAGATCGTTCCTCATGTTATCCACTCCCTCGGGGGAATCCACTCTGTTGCAAATTTTTGTGTCATCTGCAAAAAGACAGACTTTTCTATTCAGTCCTTCAGCAATATCACTCACAAATACATTGAACAGTGCCGGGCCCAGGATCGAACCCTGGGGCACCCCGCTAATCACCTTCCTTTCATCCAAGTGAGCTTCATGTACCATCACCTTCTGTCGTCTGTCAGTCAACCAATTTCTAATCCAGTTTACCATCTTGGTACTCATCCCCAAGCTACTGAGTTTATTGACAAGCCTCCTATGAGGAACAGTATCAAAGGCTTTGCTGAAATCCAGGTAGATGACATCCATCACATGCCCCTGATCTAGTTCCTTGGTCACCCAGTCAAAGAACTCAATCAGATTTGTTTGGCAAGACCGTCCTTCGGTAAAACCATGTTGCCTCGGATCTTGCATCTTGTTGGTTTTGAGAAAGTTCACTATTCGCTCTTTCAGGAGCGCCTCCATTACTTTTCCCGCCACCGAGGTAAGGCTCACGGGTCTGTAGTTTGACACTTCTTCCCTCTCACCACTTTTGTGTAGAGGTACGACATCAGCCATTCTCCAGTTCTGAGGAACCTCTCCTGTTTCCAAGGATCTGTTGAATACATCCTTTAATGGTCCTGCAAGAACCTCTCTGAGCTCTTTCAGTATCCTGGGATGTATCCCATCCGGTCCCATGGCTTTGTCCACTTTCAGTTTCGCAAGTTGTTCCAACACCTCATCTTCTGTGAATGGTGTGGTATCTACTACATTCCCATTTTTATATTTGGGAGTCACAGCTGGTCCATTTCCAGGATTTTCTTTAGTAAAAACAGAGCAGAAGTATTTGTTTAGCAATTTTGCTTTTTCTATGTCACTTTCCAAGAGTCCTTTCCCAGCACTTCTGAGTCCTGCAATTTCAACTCTGATCTTCTTCCTTTCCCGAATATACCTGAAGAAAGTTTTGTCGCCACCCTTAACATCTTTAGCCATCTTTTCCTCTGCCTTTGATTTTGCTATCCTTATTTCTCTTTTTGACTCTTTGAGTTTGATCCTGTATTCATTTCTATGTTCTTTTGTTTGCAAGCTTTTGAATTTGCGAAAGCTGTGTTTTTTGCCTTTATTTGAGCAGCCACCTCTTTGGAAAACCAAATAGATTTCCTTCTCCTCTTGTTTTTGTTTACTTTTTTTACATATTTGTCTGTTGCCTCTTTTATTGCCACCTTTAGTTTAGCCCATTGCAATTCCACTTCCCTTATCTCCTTCCACCCCGTCATCTCCTCCTTTAGGTACTCGGCCATTTTATTGAAGTCAGTGTTTTTGAAGTTTAGGACTTTGAGCTTGCTATGTTTGGCCTGTACCTTGGCTTTTATCTCCAACCACACCATGTGATCGCTGTTGCTCACAGGGGCACTCACGCAGACATTCAACACGCTATCACTGTTGATGAGCACTAAATCCAGCGTTGAGCTTTCCCTGGTTGGTTCCATCACCATTTGTCTAAGTGATGTATCTTGGAGAGCATCTACAATTTTTTTGCTTCTTTTCAGATGTGCAGAAGGAGTAATCCAATCCACATCAGGTAGATTAAAGTCACCCAAAATGATTGCTTCCCCCTTTGTGGCTATCTTGGCAATATCTATAATCAAATCATTATCTATCTCTTCAATTTGAGTCGGAGATCTGTAGACTATAGCAGTATGGATGACAGTGCCATCTCCTCTTTCCAACGCAATCCAGAGCGCTTCTTCTTTTCCCCATGTCTCCTGCATTTCAGTAGCTTTAATATTGCTTTTGACATACAAGGCTACTCCTCCTCCTTTTCCTTTTTCTCTGTCTCTTCTGAATAGATTAGAGCCAGCTATGGCTATATCCCAATCATGTGATTCATTAAACCATGTTTCTGTAATGGCCACAATGTCCAAATCCATTTCCACCATTAGGGCTTCCAGGTCCAGAACTTTGTTGGCTAAGCTTCAAGCATTTGTGCTCATTGCTTTCCAGCATTTACCTGGCTTGTGTGTATTTTGCATTGTATTTAGCAGACATGATGGCCACTTGGTGGAACATATTTGCATTGTGCTTGTTGTGGTTGTTTGGGATAGTGGTTGCAGACATACGTGGAGCCAACATAGGTTGGGGGTTTGGGTCCCACAGGTTCCTTTTCCTTTCTTTTTGTTTGTTCTGTTCCCCTAACCATACAATGGCTCCGGCTTTGTCCCCTCTCCACACACCCTTTCCCCTCTTCACTGTACACTGCAGTGTCCCCTCCATGCCGCCTATCCGTCACATGCTAGCTGTTACATATGCTCCCTTTCTCAGGGTTGTTTGGGTGGGCAGGAGGCTCAGTGGTTTGGTTTTGGTGTCAGTGAGCTGTGTTTGGGCTCTTCATTGTACCTGTTCAGTTCTCTCTTACTCCTTTTTGGAGTCCCTGCCTATTTTGCCCTTATATACATGCCATTGAGTGGAGGAGTAGCCTAGTGGTTAGAGCAACTGCCTAGTACCCAGCAGATCAAGGGTTTAATTCCCACTGACACTCCTTGTGACTTTGGGCAAGTCATGTTACCCTCCATTGCCTTGGAAATAAAGGCTGACAATCTACTGCCAAGAAATCCCAGAGGTAGCTGGGTTGCTATGAGTCAACACTGGACTTGATGGTAGTAAAAAAAAAACACAGCTGGCCCTTCAGACTGACCCTTGGTGTCCTTTCCATTACTGTTGTTTACTTCTCTGCATGCTGGGTTCACTGCACACCATTTCATTGTGTGTGTGTTAACTATGGCTCATGCCCCCATTACAGACTGTGATATCAGCTGCCTGTGGTCTATAGCCTTACACCTATGGCTCCATTTCTCATGTGGCACCATGTCTGCACATCCCTCAGCATGCCTTAGATTGCAGCCCCTTCAGATGCACTGCCACTTCCCTGTGGTGTTCATGCACAGTGGGTCCATGGCGCACTGTACCATGCATTAAGCCTTGTAATGCACATTACCTGACATGGCTTGCTTTAATGATGCACCGCCCACCCCTTTATATGGGCATCTGTAACATTACTGGGAAACTTAATGCAGGTAACATTACCGGGGTTTAGTAAACATACCCCTTAGTCTGGTTGTGCAGCGTGACTCTCATGCGAGCAGGGTAGAGTAACCCAAAACAGGCCTGCAGTTGCAATAAGAGTGGACGTAGTGCCAAAAAACTCTTTCTCTGATCCACCGTCACCTTCACGAAATCAGGGAAGAATAAGAGTTTGTGCCCCTGATATTCCATGGGAGAGTGTGCTCTGACTGCATCCTTTGTGTTATTTGTTGAAAGCACAAAACTTTGAGGATGATTGGACGTGGACGCTTGCCTACAACCACGGACTGAGTAGGAACCTGATGGGCGTGGTCGATCTCAAAAGGCACTTCACCTTCAATACACCCGGAATCATTGATTGTAGAAAAGCTATCATGTCAGGACCCTCGGCTCCCGAACTTCCAAAATTCTTATGTTGTTCCTCCGAGCCCAATTGTTACCATCTTCCAAATCTCTTTGCAATGACCTTATCAACTTTGCTTGCTTCTCAATAGCCCTAAACCACTCCCCATGCATTGCCGCCATGCTCTCCACCTTCTCCAATCTGACCTAATTGATTCCAAAGTATTTTTCAAGGCGCTGATATCCTCCTGCATTGTGGGCAACAAGTTTCCATTAGCTTTGACCAAGTCCTTAACAGCACGAATCTCAGCCAGAAGTTCTTGCAAGGCCTCAGGACAATCTCTGATGACCACCATCTTGTGAAGTGAGAGAGGCTCTGTTTTGGTTCTCTTTGTACTGGCATTTTGAGGTATTTGGTAATCCAGCCAAGTTAGCTTGGGGCCAGACATATCGAGGATCAAATGATAACAGAGTAGGTAGGAACTACTTAGTTAAAGACTGCAGAATTCAGGATTCTTGACCATTGCTCTCCAGATCACAGCTCTTACGTGACAATCTTGCCCAAATCTAGGCTCCGCCCCCCTGTCTCATGATCTTAAAGTAGCTAATCAGGTAGAAAAAGTGACTGAAAAAGCCAGGAGGATGCTTGGATATATAGGGAGAAGAATGGCCAGCAGAAAAAAGGAGGTGATAATGCCTCTGGATAAGTCTCTGGTGTGACTTCATTTGTAGTATTGAGGCAGCCGGAAAAGCAGCTGTGAGAGAAATCCCCCCCCCCCTCACCCCCGCCTGGGCTGCAGCGAAACAGCACTTACCCTTTCGCCCAGAAAACCAGTAGACCAGAGCATACCAGTCTAAACAGGTCACTCGGGAATGCTTTATGAGAGCCCACTGCCCCCCCCCCTTCAGGGGCTACCGATTGGTGAAGAAGAGATACCTGGGGCGAATGGGAAGGTAGCAAGGGGGTTTGAGAACGTACTGTATATAAGACTGTGTGGGACGTCATTTAAGGGCTCAGATCTTTTGTCCAGGGTGCCGGCTCTGTCTATCTGAGTCCTGTGTACACAATAAAAGATTCTGTTTGCATTCTAGTCTGTCTGTGTGTTCCTTCCGAGGATATGGGAGACAGGGTTCCTGCTTCATTTTGGTGCATTGCCGGGAAATCCTTTCTCCTCGCACCCGCAGAGGGAACCTCTCTGCGGTTCTGCAGAACCGGGCCTCGGCCGGCTGGTGACTGGCCCCCAGGTCGTCGACGATCCTTGGCGCCACCGGGTCCCTTGTGTGCGGACGGACTCCTTGACGCGTCTGGCTTGTCGATCGCTGGGGGGCTGATTACTCCATTTGAATTCCAGCAGGATAGACTGGCATCCAAACATTCTCTGGCCAGAGGTCTGGTGAGTACTACTGCCTTTCTGTTTTGGGTAGTTCTGTGAGTCTGGAAATCCTGGTAATCTGTAGACCTGTCGTGGTTTGATCACCCGCACGAGCGGTCCGAATAAGGACCCCAGGAGTTCTGAAACCATCGCTCATCCAGTCTGTGCTGAGGGGGGGGGGGAAAGGAGGGGTAGCTGTGTATATGTGTACCTGTTGTTAATGTTAATGTGTTTCTGTCCTCCCCTTCTCCCTTCGTTTCCTTTGTTGTCCTGTGCGTGAGGTCCAAGCAACTGGGATCTCCAAGTGCTCCCTCCTCCCCTTGGGGAGGCGGAGTCCAGGTTCGGGCATGCATTTCTTTTTTCTCTCCTCTCAAATGTCCTGTTCAGTGTTCAGTGTGTCTGTCTATTTGTCGGTTTAACCCTGTGTGAGCTGGAAATACTGCCAGTGTTACTGCATTGAGAATTGTGCATTGTGATTGTGATTAGAGCATATTGTGATTAGAGCATGGGGGCGGGAGAATCTAAAGGGCAGACACCCCTGCAGTGTATGCTCCATAATTTTAAGTCTGGGTTTGGAGAGGATTACGGGGTTTCACTCTCTGCCTCTCTATTGTCTGTTTTATGTGAATGGGAGTGGCCAGCCTTAGTGAAGCTGTGGCCTCCCCAGGGGTCCACTGATTTGCCTACTGTGTTTTTAGTTCATCAGATTGTAGTGAAGGAACACCCGGATCAGTTTCCCTATATTGATTCCTGGCTGGCCATATGCCAGAAATGGCCAAAATGGCTCCAGCGCTGCCATGAGGATCAGTGTAGAATAATGGTGGCAGCTGCCAGTCGCCGGAAGGAGCGAACACCTGCCCCTGTCTACCAGGGGCAGGATTCCCCGGAGGTCCCTGCACGCCTCCTCAATCTTCTTTACCCTACTGTCCTGTCCGCGCCCTTACAGGATCTTCCCCTAAGAGATGAAGAGTCAGAAGAACCTTCCCCCGGGGCGGGTGAAGCAGGACTTGGGGAGGATTCTGCAGATTCCTCATCAGATTCCCTTTCTCATAGTGATACGCCCCTACAGACCCCTCCATCATCCTCCTCTCCTCCTACTCCCGGTTCTGCCTCCAGTGTTATAGCCTCACCCCCTGAGAGCACTCCGGCTGAGCTTAAGTCGTCTACCCCGCTGGCTCAGCACCTGCGGTCAGCTGCTGCAGAGAAGCAGACAAAACAGGATTTCCAACTGCCTTTACGACAAGTACAGGGACTCCCATACCTTGATGCTGCCGGACGGGTGGCAGTAGGACCTTCTAGTCTGATATATGTTCCTTTCTCTACCACTGACCTGCTGAATTGGAAAACCCATTATGCCTCCTATACTTAAAAGCCTCAGGAGTTGACAGACCTTATGACTAGTATTATGCAAACGCACCAGCCTACTTGGTCAGACTGTAGACAATTGCTTTCCACCCTATTCAGCATGGAAGAACGAGCACGTATTGTGTGGGCCACCCTCATGTGGCTGGAGGCACATCCTGCAGACGCTGGGGTTATAAATCCCTGGCAGCAAGCAACTATGGATTTCCTGAATGAAGACCCTGAATGGAACCCGAATAATCCCGAAGGAGCATGGGCTCTCACTCGCTTCCGGACCGCGCTCCTTGAAGGCCTCAAGAAGGGAGGGCAGCGGGCTATGAATATCAGCAAGATTGCAGATATCCTCCAGCTTCCTGATGAGAGCCCAGCAGCGTTTTATGAGCGCCTGTCAGAAGCGTATCGACTGTACACCCCTTATGATCCAGCAGCTCCTGAGAATCTTCGTATGGTGAATACCGCTTTCGTAGCACAGGCCCAGGGTGATATACGGTGGAAGCTGCAGAAATTGGAAGGATTTGCGGGCATGAATGCTGCACAATTGATGGAAGTGGCACAGAAGATCTTTGTAAATCGTGATCAGGAGCAGAGGCGAGAATCTGAGCGTCGGATGAAGAAGAAGGCAGATTTCCTAGCGGCTGCCCTAACCGAACGGCCACCAGTATCGGCCTGGACCAAGGACGGGAGCAGGGGACATGGACGGGACGATGAGGACGAGGACAAAGGGGCTGAGATTTCTCCTGGGCCCCAATCAGTGTGCATTCTGTAAAGAGGAGGGGCATTGGAAGAATGAGTGTCCAAATCGTAGGGGGCAATATCCGTCCATGAGGAGCGCAAGGGTACCCGTACACACCACACGAGGGCGGGGCCAGCCCATGGTATACCCCACACGATACCTTCCCGCCCCCTACACCAGATCTTGAAGGTCTCGCAGCAGTGGAACATTATGACTCGGATGAAGACTAGGCCAGACCGGGCTCCAAGCTTCTGTTGGGTCCCCAGGAGCCTATGGTCAAGATGAACTTAGGGGACCAAGAAATGCAGTTCATGGTTGATACCGGAGCAACACACTCAGTGGTTACTCAGCAAGTGGCCCCGATTTCCTCCCAATCAGTAACTGTAGTGGGAGCCACGGGAGAAAGAGTGCAACGATCCTTTCTGCAAAACCGCATATGTCAGTTGGGGGGACGGACTATCACCCACCAGTTCCTGTATATGCCTGAATGTCCTATACCCCTGTTGGGGAGGGATGTCCTGGTGAAACTACAGGCCCAGATATCATTCGGGCCCGGGGGCCAGGCTGAGCTCGACATACACAGCCCGGGCCCAGCAGTTTTGGTATTGTCCATCCCCCGGGAAGAAGAATGGTGGTTGTTCGAGGACAAGCTCAAGCCTGATGTGATTGCCCTGGATAAGTGGGATGCAGTACCCCCAGGAGTATGGGCAGAAGGCAACCCCCCCGGAATGGCCATCAACATCCCTCCTGTCTGTATCGAGTTGAAGCCAGGAGTCTCCCCAGTACACGTGCGGCAGTATCCGCTGCCGCCAGCGGTGGTGGAAAGAATTCATCATCATCTGGAGTGGCTCCTGCGGTACGGTATCCTGCGGCCCTGTCAATCAGCATGGAACACTCCTTTACTACCAGTCCGAAAGCCAGGTACTACCGACTACCGACCTGTCCAGGATCTCCGCCGTGTTAATGACGCCGCTGTGACTCTGCATCCAGTGGTACCCAACCCCTATACCCTGTTGGGTCTCATCCCAGCGGCGGCCTCTCATTTCTCCATGCTAGATCTGAAGGATGCCTTCTTTTGCATACGTCTGTCTGCAGAAAGCCAACACCTCTTCGCCTTTGAGAGAGAGGACCCTGCCACTGGCAGTAAGACCCAAGTAACCTGGACTCGCTTACCACAGGGGTTCAAGAACTCCCCCACTATCTTCAGTACCGCTCTGGCCCAGGATCTTGCTGGTTACCCCCGGGAATGCCTGTGAGACGAGTCCTCCTGCAGTACTTTGACGATCTGTTGGTTGCTGCTGACTCTGAGAATGAATGTATTCTGGCAATGACAGAGCTGCTACAGTTGTTGTATAACGCAGGCTACCGCTCCTCGAAGAAGAAGGCTCAATTATGCCAGTTGGAAGTGAAGTACCTGGGATTCCACCTGTCTAAAGGAAGTCGGCGGTTGGGGAAAGAACGGAAGGAGGCGGTATGCCGGATCCCTGAGCCTACAACTCGCAAGCAGGTACGCGCTTTCCTCGGGGCTGCAGGATACTGTTGCATCTGGATTCCCAACTTCACCAGGATTGCAAAGCCCCTCTATGAATCTACGAAAGGCCCAGAGATGAGTCCCCTTGAATGGGGACCAGACCAACGGGGGACCTTCGAACAGTTAAAGGGGGCATTGCTATCATCACCAGCCTTGGGCCTTCTGGATGTCACTAAGCCCTTCACTCTTTATGTGCATGAAGCAGCAGGCACAGATCTAGGGGTCTTGACTCAACAGCTGGGATCCTGGTAACGCCTGGTCGCCTACCTGTCTAAACAGCTGGATCCAGTGGCCAAGGGATGGCCACCCTGTTTAAGAGTGATAGCAGCAACAGCCCTATTGGTGGAAGAGTTAGATAAACTATCCATGGGTCAAGACCTCTTAGTCACCGTCCCACATTCTGTCCAAACTTTACTGAAACATAAAGGAAGCCACTGGTTTACCAGCTCCCGAATGTTAAAATACCAGAGTATGTTATGGGGAAACCCCAGAGTGCGGATAACCACCAGTCAAGCCTTAAATCCTGCCACGTTCCTGCCTGTCGGCCCAGGACCACCTGATCACGACTGCCTGGAAGTAATGGACACGATCTTTTCCAGTCGCCCTGATCTGACAGACATACCATTAAACAACCCGGATGAGATCTACTTTGTGGATGGAAGCAGTCTGGTAGTGGAAGGCCGCAGGTGTGCGGGGTATGCGGTGGTGACGATGGAAGTAATGGTCGAAGCTCAGCCACTGCCCTCGGGCACTTCCGCACAAAAGGCGGAACTCATTGCCCTCACCCGTGCTCTAACCCTTGGGACAAACCTTCATGTAAACATATACACAGATTCTCGATATGCCTTTGCCACTCTCCATGCCCATGGTGCTCTATACAAAGAAAGGGGGTTGATCACTGCAGTTGGAACCAAAATTAAGAATGGTCCCCAAGTAGTGGCCCTGTTAGAAGCAGTCTGGTATCCCAAAGCTGTGGCAGTCATGCACTGTAAGGGCCATCAAAAGGGGAACGACGGGATAGCCAAGGGCAATAGACGGGCTGATGCAGAAGCCCGGCGGGTCGCGGGTCGTGATTGCCTCTTTGTCCCAGCCCTACTCTGAGAGCTCCAAAGATTTGCAAGCCCCCCTGTTCCCAGTCCTGTTAAGCCAATGGGCTAAAAGATACACTACATGGGAAATGGATTTCTTCTGTCAGGAGGAGGGTGGGGTATTACACTCCGATGGTTGGATAAGATTACCTGGAAAGGGAACAGCCCCAGTGATAGTCATCCCAGATAGCCTTGCCCCAGCTTTCCTGTCATCTTTCCATCAGACTACTCACTTTGGCAAGACAGCCATGGAAACTACTCTCCGCCCATATTTCTTTATTTCCTGTTTATCTTCCCTGGCAGCCACAACTGTTAGGCAATGTACCATGTGTGCTAAGAACAATGCTCGTCAGGGTCCTTGCCAACCCCCAGGAGTGCAGTCCTATGGGGTCACCCCCATGGGAAATATCCAAGTTGATTTTACAGAAATGCCCAGAGCAAATGGATACCGATATCTGTTAGTTCTGGTTCGTACATTCACGGGGTGGGTGGAGGCCTTCCCAGTCCATACAGAAAGAGCCAGAGAAGTGACAAAGGTGCTACTGCATGAAATCATCCCCCGTTTTGGGCTCCCGGTAGTAATGGGATCAGATAGCAGACCTGCATTTGTGGCCCAGATAGTACAACAGGTAGCCAAAGCCTTGCAGATTGATTGGAAGCTACATACAGCTTATCGTCCGCAGAGTTCAGGGAAGGTGGAATGTATGAACCGTACCATTAAAATGCATTTAGCAAAACTGTGTCAGGAAACCTCCTTGAAGTGGCCCCAATTGCTCCCCATAACCCTGCTTCGTATACGCTCAGCCCCACGAAAGGGTATTGGTGTTTCCCCATTTGAAGCTGTGTATGACCGCCCTGCACCCCTCATACAGGGCGTCCATGGAGACTTGATTCAGATAGGTTCAGAAATAACCCGACAGGAACTGTTGGCTCTCAGTTCTGTTTTGCAGGAATTGCACCAGTGGATTCAGGAGCGGCTCCCCATCAACCTGATGGAACCACTCCATACACATCAACCTGGTTCGCGAGTGTGGGTCAAGGAGTGGAAGAGGGATCCGCTGACCCCCCAGTGGCGAGGCCCGTATACCATTCTGCTGGCTACCCCAACGGCTATCAAGGTGGCTGAGATTGCTCCGTGGATTCATCACACCCGTGTCAAGGCCGCAGCGCCAGAACCCATTCCAGCCTGGACTTCTGTCACGGTTCCAAACCAGTCTCTGCGTTTGACACTGAAAAGAGATACTTCTGCCAAGTGACGGCTAACGCATCTGGACTGCTTAAGAGATGAAACCACCCCAAAATGCATAGAAGTCCTATATTTTTACTGCTATTCTTGATGTGGGCCTGTTTCCAGCTGAGCACGGGGACTACTAACACAACAATATTACTTGCCCAAACTGCCTTAAACATGACAGACTTTTGCATACGTAACTCTCTACAAACTGGGGGTTTTCTATCAACCTGTCTCATTGCTGTACCCTCCAGTTTATTTGAACGGCTGAGTTTTACCATATTTACTTGTCTGGACTGTAAACAACCTGACATGTCGTTTTCTACCCTCCTCTATAGTATTGGAGCCACCCAGCCTACCTCAGCTTTTAACCAAGTTCCTTTCTCCCTGCAGGTAGTCTCCACCCTTAATGCCACTGATTGTTTTTATTTTTGTAAATACCAAGACAGGAGGGTTTAATGTGTCTAATACTGAATTATCATGCAACTCTGTTACAAGGGTATCTTATGTGTACTCAGAAGTGTATCTACCCTTAGGCTGGTTTTTGATATGTGGGAAGATGACTTATATCTATGTTCCCATGAATGCCACCGGTGGCCCATGCACCCTCGGCAGGCTAATGACCGCTGCTTTCCTCCACATGCCCAAAGTAACTAAAGTCCGCCCCAGACCTCCCTGCTCTATCCCTATGCCCTGGACCTGTAACTCAAATGTAGAACCCTATAGTGATGAGACGGCCCTTGGGCTGTCGCTATCAATCGTTGCAACACCTGGGTTAGCCCTACACAACTCAATGGAGATAAGCCGACTTGCTTGTTCTCTAGCTAAATCCCTTAATCTGACCTCAACCATACCATGAATCATGAAATGTCCGGCTTACGCACGGCGATACTGCAGAATAGGCTGACCATTGATTTCCTACTCTTACGCCTTAACCATGGCTGTGAAGAGTTCAAGGGTATGTGTTGTTTTAACCTCACTGACGAAAGCGTGTCCATCGAATGCTCTATCCAAGCCCTACGTAATTTAGCAAAACATATCACAGACCCCTCCATGGGACTGGGAACAGGATGGTTCGGGAAGTTGTTTGGTTGGCTGGGGGGCCTTAAGACCCTGGTTATAGGAGTCTTCTTTCTTTTCTTGCTATGTGTTCTCATACCATGCTGTATCCCTATCCTCCACCGCTTTATCACCTCCACCCTCGACGCCTTGGTGGAACGCAAGGCGGCTGCCTCTGTCATGGCCCTAAACCCATATACCCCTCTGCGGCCTGCCCCTAGTAATACTGCCCTCTACTGCTCCTAGCGGTTGAGGTCATACTCGAAAAAGGGGGGAGTGAGGCAGCCGGAAAGGCAGCTGTGAGAGAAAGCCCCCCCACTTACCCCCGCTTGGGCTGCAGCAAAACAGCACTTACACATACCCTTTCGCCCAGAAAACCAGTAGACCAGAGCATACCAGTCTAAACAGGTCACTCGGGAATGCTTTATGAGAGCCCACTGTCCCCCCCCTTCAGGGGCTACCGATTGGTGAAGAAGAGATACCTGGGGCAAATGGGAAGGTAGCAAGGGGGTTTGAGAACGTACTGTATATAAGACTGTGTGGGACGTCATTTAAGGGCTCATATCTTTTGTCCAGGTTGCCGGCTCTGTCTATCTGAGTCCTGTGTACACAATAAAAGATTCTGTTTGCATTCTAGTCTGTCTGTGTGTTCCTTCCGAGGGTGTGGGAGACAGGGTTCCTGCTTCAGTATTGTGTGCAATTCTGGAGACCGCACCTTCAAAAGGATATAAGCAGGTTAGAGTTGGTGCAGAGGGTGGCTACTAAATTGTTAGTGGTCTTCATTATGAAGCATATGAGGGCAGACCTAAATATCTTAATATTTACACTTTAGAGGAAAGATGGGATGGGGCAATATGATAGAGACATTAAAATACCTCCATGGCATAAATGCACATTAAGAGAGTCTCTTTTGACTGAAAGCAAGCTCTGCTATGAGAGGACATAGGATGAGAGTGAAAGAGGATAGACTCCGGAGTAATATGCGGAAATATTTCTTTACGGAAAGAGTGGTAGATGTGTGGAATAGTCTCCCAGTGGAGGTGGTAGACATGAGGACAGTATGAGGCACATTCAAAATGTATATCTGAGATGTCTGGCATGACTCTACTGTGACAGTGGCAGCACACATACATGCTGCCAAAGTAAAAAAGGAGTCACGTCACCCCCACTGCCGCCATACTGCCATGTCAGCATTGTTTGAGGGGGTGGCAGTCGCAGCGAATGCAGCCTGCTGCAGTCATAATCTGTGTCCCAGCCCTGTGTCAGGTACAATGCTGCAGTTGCCACTGTCAGAGGGATTGCAAGCGTGTCAGCAGTAGGTACAGTGGAGCAGATGGTGATCCCTCCCTTCCATGGTCTATGGCAGCTGTGTGTGTCCCCACATACCCGGTGATGGGGGGCAGGAGCAGCATGTTGTGACTAGCTGCATGTGTGCAACTTCAATAAAACCACCTGCAGTACTGAAGCATCAGCAGTGCCATGATATCAGGGAGGGAGGGATTGGCAGGCATGTTGTCCACCATGATCAGTAGACCCTGGCTTCTGGCTAGTTTGCCAAGTGGATGGGCTGGCCTTGGGATCAGGATGCCCCCCACTTGCATATATTGCATATACACATAGGGGTATGTTTACTAAACTGCGGTAATGTTACATAATGCGCGTTATGTAACATTAACGATCGTTAAGTAACGTTAACATGCATTATGAGACGTTAATGATAGTTAACGTCTCATAACGCGCGTTAACGTTACTTAACGATCGTAGACGTTCCGCGGTGCGGTAAAACACCGCAGAATGTGGAGAGAGGGCGGAGAGAAGGGGTCAATGGGTGGAGTGTGGGCAGGGAGAGGCTCCATTCACACTAACGCGCTAATCTGAAGAGCTGAATCCTAACGCGGTTGAAAACCTGCCGTTAGATGCACATTTCAGGGGAGAGAAACCAATTAAGTGTCAGCAATGTACAGCATAGGCAGGGAAACCTACAAAAAGTGATAAGTGTGATACATGTGCACAGAACAAAAGGGCAGATAAACATTGAAAATGACCTCAACAAACTGGAAAGAAACCTAAATAAGCTGGCCAATAGTGATAATATTGGGAAACAGCAAAAAACACTACAGAGAAAGCTCCCAAAAAAAGATATTAATTGTGGAAGGGTCTATGCTCTGTCCCCCGAAAAGGTGAATGATCACACAGAGAAATAGTGCTGATCAGGGCTGTCCCTTGTTATTGGACAGGTGTCCTATGGCGTGCACATGTTGCGCACAGCAGGGTGGGCATGTTGGAACAGGCAACTGGACAGATGCTGCAAAAGGGGATACAGAGGGCCGCAGGCGGCACATGCTGTGGTGCAGATGGGCCACAGTGCAGACTAGGGTGATGCCTAGGTGGCCCATATGAATGCTGAAACAGCAGAGCAGCCAGACAGCAACTGATGAAGGCCCAACATGGGCACGACTGTGTTTCCCACAGTGTCACAGGGGATAGTACCCAGCAGCTACCCCCAAGGGCACAGAACAGTGGCAGGCGGTGCTGGGGGGAAGCGTGGACGTCTATGCAGGCACCCCTACCCCAGAACCCAAACCATAGGCAGCCACCTACCCGCACACTGGATGGCCTGAGACTGCGCACCACCAGCAGAAGGGCATGGCAGCATGGTGGTGGAGGGGTGCTGGTGGCGGAGGGGGCAGTGGCAGCTGGCCGCAGCAGACCATGGCCTAGCCCCGTTTAGGAGGGTGCCATGCACTGCAACAGACAGGCTCCGTCTGACAGTCATGGTATCTCCAGGGAATAGAACTGTCCCTGTGGCAACATGGTGGTGCAGAAGGTCAAAGGTTCAAGTCCCAGCTGTGGTACCTGCCAACCCTGTCCCCATATTTTACCCAGTAATAAACCATGGTAAGAAAGACAGAACCTTTATTGCAGATAACAGAAACATGCCTGGGACACCTACATTTTAACCTACAGAGCACAGACACCCTAAACAGGCACAGTACCTACAGCAGAGTCTCCCAAATGCAGTCCTGGAGGGTCAAACACCATTCAGGTACCATGCTGTCGCTAATAAAGATGCCTGTGCTGCATTTCTATGCGCTGCCCCCATGGTATGCAGATATCTGCCATGCATATTCATGAGGGACAGCATGAAAACTCGAACAGTGTGTGGCCCACCAGGACCGGAGTTGGGAATCCCTGCCCTAGAGCAGCGGCCAACAGGGCCAGAAACACCCGCACCCACAGGCCCTATTAACCGAAGCCTCCAGGAGAGGCAGGATGTTGGGCCCTGCGTGCATCTCCCAATACTAGCATGTGCATATCTTAGGAATGCCACCCTAAACCTGGGAATACGGTACACAGCTATCAAAAGGTTGCTATGATTACTGGCAGATAGCAATTCCAAAGTTAAGTACAAATTTCTGAGTGAGCTGCATCATAGCAACCTTTCTGATGTCTGTGGTGTGTGCTACAGGTATTGTGTCTAACAGTGTTTACCACCCTGGGGAGTGACCCCAACAGTATTGCGTACCGTAGCCATGCCTGCACTGTGCCCAGGACTGGTGCGGTGGCCAGGGCTGCCAAACACCGCTATAGTTGCACAATTCTGGCATAGGTGTGGGGAGTATGTGTCTATCCAGTGTGTGGTGGCTGCAAACACCCTCCACAGCCCACACTGCTAGCACTGTTGCCTGTATTGGCCTGCCAATGTGCATAATGAGAAGCAAGGTACCATGGGAATAGCCTGGATAGGGTGGCCTGGTCTGGATTCATCTGTACAGAGCATAGGGCAATGGCTTGGACATTGTCGTGCCCGGCCACCACCTGCACGGACAATGCTGTGAGGTCACTCTCACCCTGACTGTGCATTGACCACGGCATGGCTGGGTTCCCCCATAGTGCTATACATTGTTTCTCGTAAGTGATATATATGGGTTCTGTTATCTGGGGCTCAATCCTTGACCTATCTGCTTGGTGGGTGTGCGCACATCCCCTCCAGGGACATGCACTATGGACTAGCTAGCAGACTGTCTGCAGTTAGTATGTGTGTGGCTGGAACACCTTGCAGGGTGCAGTGGCTGGTGACTCACTGTGCTTGCTGCTGGAGAATGTCAGATGGTGGTGGGGGCAGCTGTGCATTTCCAAGGTGACTGTCTGTCTGCCATTGCCCTATTTATGGATGTGTACAGATCTGCATTGACTGCCCTGTAGGGTATCCTACCACCAGCTGGACTGTGGTTGATGGTCCCCTCTACTGTCACCATTGCAGGGGGATACATTGTGGATCTGTTGGTGGGTTTGGGGGGGGAGGGAATCCTCCTGTGGGTCCAACCACCCCCTTCAACTAAATCATGTGACCATGGAACCCACACAGGGTATGCACTATTCTGGGTGCATCATAGTCTGCAAGGGCTAGATGTGAAATACAGATGGACACAGGCATATCCTAGGTGTGTCTGTAAGGACCACCTATCACACACTAGCACTGATGGAGACCTGCAGCATAGCCTATCTCAGCAAAGCCAGGTGCTGTGGAAATGGTGCTAGGCACCCCACCTCACCCTCAGGGTGAACTCAGGACCCGCACACTGTGACGGTCTGTAGCTACTCTGTGCCAGTAATACACACAGTCGGTACACCCTACCAGGCTGAGGTGCTGTGGGGGTGCACATGGTTAGTACCCCCTACCAGGCCGAGGTGCTGGGGGGGTGCATACCCCATCTTGTGGTCATCTATAGACTGCTGATCTGCATGTGCAGTGCACCATGGGTATGGGTGGGTTAACCCAAATCCTGGTATCCACAGCAGACAGTTTGTGTGGTGACCTGACGTCCTTCAGTAGCCAGGCAGGGGTTTGTTAGTAGCACTGGAGATGTAGCCCACTAGTTACTTCACTGCCTGTGGGGCCAGAGGTCATGGGTTTGATCCCACAGTTGGGTTAGTTGGTAGGGCTGTCTGCAGCATTTTCTTTTTTTAATTTAAATTGGTTCTGCCAGCACAGACACCCTCACAGTGCTGTCTCCTTATGGTGCCTCATCAGGCGCCCTATAATGCACCCTGTAAAGCGCCCTATAAGGCATCTTATGGGGCACCCCATAGGGAACATTATAGGTTGTCTTGGTGGACAGTGCACTTAATAATGCGCCCTCTGGAGTACCTTATAGGGCACCTTATGCAGCACCTTAGGTTACGGCCCTGTGAGGGTGTGTTTGCTGGCAGCACTAATTAAATTTACAAAACAATATGCTTCAGACAGCACTGATTTAATGTAAAAGCTAATGTCTCAGCCAGCTTTACTCATTGGACCCACAGGGGGATTGAAACTCACATCCCCTGCACCATCAGTCAGTGTATTAACCATTGTGCTACAGCTCTCAACACCTTGCTAGACACCTTATCATACGCCTTATGGGCGCCGTACAGGGCGCCTTGCGTGGCGCTTTACATGGCACTTTGTAATGCTCGTTGCTATATGGCGCTTTCTAATGCGCGTTATCTACAACGATGTACTGCCCATGTCCTTATTTGGTCATTTCTGTTTCTACCACAGATTCTAACGCGAATGACACTACCGCAGTTTAGTAAACATACCCAATAGTCCTCCTGCTTCAGGGGGAAAAAATATGACACTGAAGCAGGAGGACTATGCAGTATGATAACAGCCCATGTCAGGGGAAAAATGACCACCCTGCCCCCTCACCTTCCAAATGATGACCATAATCTGTGTATGAACTGGTCATCCTTCCATAAGTAAGTACTCCATCAGTTATAACCATCTGAGTCACATGTGAATCTAAATTAGCTATGGTAGTCTACAAAATATAAGATTATTTCATGACTGCCCCACAAGCACACACTAGAAAATGCGTACATTGGTCATTCTACTAGGACACCCATGGTCTGGAATCTGTGTTTATGTATCATGGCCTGCTCCTTTGACTGGACAGATCCCATATGTAAGACATGAATGTCAGTTGAACCAGCAGCATAGCAAGGCAATGCAACATAAAAATTTAACAGGATGTCCTTCTCCCATACCTGCCGAACATACCTTGTCAGAAAAGTATGGCACAGAGCCTGCAGAGATCTAAGCAGATATGCATACTGACAATGACCACATATATACCCATGGATGGAGAAACCACACAGCTGTTCTGTGGTTCCAAACAGATGGCCAATATGGGTATAAGAGAAGAGTCATGGGTTTAAGACCAGCCTGTGGATTAATAATGGTATGTCAGGGTGTGTTTCCAGAACTGTATCAGCAAATGCTTCCTTCAAAATTTCCTCCAGCATGAGTCCACACACTTAGCTGCCACCCTGAGAAGCTGCACTACTCACAGCTGGATGGCGGAGCACTCTAATAACACTGGCACACTGACAGCCAACCTACACCACTTTTGAACAGTGGGGTTATGTGTGTATGTATCTCCAGAGGACTGTGAGCTGAAGCAATGCATTTGGGGCCCATGCTTTATGGCTGTGCATACAACATGCTGCATTCAGCAAACTCACATACTGTGTGAGACACCATTTACAAGCAGAAGGTTAGTTTTCAGTAGTTGGAACCTGTGGCTGTGACGCTTTAATGCATTCCCAGTTATACCATCGTCAAGGCCCATCCTCACAGAATTCCCCTACACTTACCTCCCAACATGATACTGTTGTGCAGCAACCAAATCACCTACTGGTTTGACCGGAGTGAGCAGGTGGGGCATGTGTGTGTGTTGCAACCCTCACTTCTAACTGAGCCTCCAGACTTCAAGACACACCAATTTGCACAGGTGAGAGGCCTGATTAATGCCAGCTGCCATAACAACTGTATCCATGGCAACACTGCCAGCCCACTTGGCACAGCTGCAACCAATACAGAACTAGGCTTAAGTGGAGGTCTGACCTCTGTGAATGTCCAATTCATGCACTTACCGTGTTTCCCCGAAAATAAGACCAGGTCTAAATTTATTTTTGCTCCAAAAGATGCACTAGGGCTTATTTTCGGAGTAGGGCTTATTATTGTTTTTCATATACAACAATCCACATCGGCGTCAGCGTTTCTTTCTTTTCTCCGAGCATAAGGACGGAGCAGAGGCGGGCCCGAGGGAGAAAGAGAAGCCGAAGCACCAGCTTGCCATCTAACTTTGTCGCAAGTATTTTGTCTCCCTAAACGCCACCTCGTTAATGCGGCTGCCTTCCCGGTCCACGCCACGAGACTGCGCGTTCTTCGTGACAGATACACCCCCTCTCGGCGCATGTGTAGCAATCTCCCGTGGACGTGATGAATTTGAAAGGCCCCCGCGAAGCACGTTGCAGAAACCCCCATGCCTTGGAAAGATAATTCGGACATGGAAATCGCACCGGGGCTCTGCTCTTAGTAAACGTGACACGCGTCGATGAGAAGTGGAGAGAAAGAGACAGTGTTCGCGCAGGGGGGTGGGAGGAGGAAAATCATGGGAGAAAATGTGAACAGTGGGACTGGGGCTTCAGCATCGTCTGCAACAGGTGAGGGGGCCAGGAGGGAAAGAGCATAGTGATCTTTTCCGTAACATTTGTGCTGGATGGCAGAAGGAGCTCGAGTTGCACCAACGTTGTAGACATACCTAGGCGTGGTTGTGTCTGATGATCTTAAAGTAGCTAAACAGGTAGAAAAGGCGCCGGCAAAAGCTAGAAGGATGCTTGGGTGCATACGGAGAGGAATGGCTAGCAGAAAAATGGAGGTGATAATACCTCTGTATAAGTCTTTGGTGCGACCTCATTTGGAGTATGGTGTGCAATTCTGGAGACCGCACCTTCAAAAGGATGTGAACAGGATGGAGTCGGTGCAGAGGGTTGCTACTAAAATGATTAATGGGCTTCATTGTAAAGCATATGAGGACAGACTTAAGGATCTTAATATGTACACCTTAGAGGAAAGGCGGGATAGAGGTGATATGATTGAGATGTTTAAATACCTCCGTGGCATAAATGTTCAGGGAGAGAGCCTCTTTCAATTGAAAGCAAGTTCTGCTATGAGGGGACATGGGATGAGAGTGAAGGGAGATAGATTCAGGAGTGATATGCGGAAATATTTCTTTACGGAAAGAGTAGTGGATCCGTGGAATAGTCTCCCAGTGGAGGTGGTAGAGATGAGGACAGTAACTGAATTCAAAAAAGCATGGGACCAACACAGAGGATCTCTAAAGGTAGAAAGTGGACTGTTGTAGTTGTTGTTATGGAAGGACAGACTAGATGGGCCTTGTGGTCTTTTTCTGTCATCATGTTTCTATGTTTCTATGTTTCTATACCAGTAGACTTGGCCCAATCAAAAATAAGCATCAGATGTAGAAGTACCGGTATTTGATTGTTTTATCTTCTCGTACCCAGATAGAAATATTATCTGCTTGCTCTCCTTCATGCTGTGCTGTTCATGTCCATTATGATTGAGTTCCCGTATCCCCAGTTTATTCACAGCTAGTGCAGAATCCAACAATGTAATATTTTAGGAGGTGACCAACGTTTCTCTTTGACTCGGTGTTAAAAAATACCTTAATGTAAAGTGCAGTGAATTTAGGCTGAAACTGATCTATCAGAAACACGCTTCCTAGAACCTGGGCAAAGGGTTGAAATGAATGCATGGGGACCAAAAGGAACAATGCCTATTTATCTAAAAATGCATTCCCCTACCTCAAGAACACACACAGGCAGCCCTCCTCCATGATCTGCACTAGGTCTTAGTTTCAGGGAAGGGCTTATATTACGGTAATCACAGGAAAACGTGCTAGGTCTTATTTTCAGGATAGGTCTTACTTTCAGGGAAACACGGTAGTTGGTGATCCTGGAAGGATTCTGTGATTTACCTACATGCACATTGGTCTTGTACCATATTGCAGTTGGAGAGTGCAATCTGGGAGACTCTTTGCTCCATGCAGTATATGCACATACAGGCACAAACAGACTGGGGTCTGCATTGACTGGAGTACACACATTCTTATACCTTTTTGTGTGTTGTGATAGCAAATTGGGTCTGCAAACATGCACATTGCTATCATGTCCATTTGACAGCATGACTTTATTGGCTCTGCTGTAGCCCATTACAAAGGGTCAGGTATGTTCACCCTTCAGATGTATGACATGAGTTGTACATGTTTGGAATATTTCATCATAACTGTGACTGAACAGCTTTGGCTCCATCACATATATGCAGTACATGCAGGCACATCCCATTCCTGGGACGGCCACCTGCAGGAATCATCACATTGCTCCATATGGCCAAAATGAGAGGCACTTGTCCAGTTGTTATATGCACATGTGTTAGGAATATTGTATGGTGGTTAGAAAAGCTGATACAACTGTCATACCCAAATAGCTGGTATTGGTACTTCCCCATGGCACAGCTACTATTGTTTCACACACACTACAACTGCATTTGTGCGGTCACATCAGGTACTTTGCAGCAAGACCATACCACACTCTCTTCTACCACCATCCATCTTTCTGCCCATCCATTAGCATTTGCCCATTTTGTACAATCATGTATTCTCCTGCCAGATGCTACACCACGGCCCACACAAGAACATTTTAATCATTAGAATGTATCACTCATACCTCTCCTGTAAATAATCTGCAGGTCACCATTCTTGCTCAGTCATCCATTTGATGCCCACATCATGGTGATGCTGGCTCCGCCAGGGGACACTTCCCCCCAGTCCTATGCCACATACTGACATTACAGAAGATTACGTGGGCACCCCTCACTAATACAGTGCAGATGCCTCTCACATGCTCATCCCACTTACTGACTAACACGTAGGATACATATGGATCTGACATGTCCATCCGCTCTTACCTTTCCTTCCATCCGTCACCTAAAATGTGACTTTCACAAGGGCTCCCTTATCTGCATTAAGGTGACTGCCATTTTTGGTTATTAAGGTGCACGCTTGGCACCTTAATGCCTGGTGTCCTGTTAACACCCGATAAGTGGAGCCAAGCATCCTTAACGCTGGAATGCCTACTCCCCATCCTGGCCTTTACCACACGATAACACCCTAACTGCTGCTGTCAACGCTTGCTGATCAGTGCACCCTTAACACACTTTAGTAAACATTTCCCTTAGATTTGTTAGGAACTGGACAACATTCTGGGGAAGAGGGGACCTATTCTGAAAGGCTGGGCTCTACCATAAGCAGGGTGTGAACATTTAAAAAGGAGATAAAAACTGGAATCTAGGGGAATGTCGCTAGTCACTCAAGAGCACATGGTTTGGAGGGAAGTATCTTTGAAGGGTACTATCAAACAGTTAAGAATAGGCACCTTTTATCTCCTTTATTAAAGTGCTGTTGTTATTATTGTTAAGTGCCATCGAGTCTGTGTCAATTCATAGCAACCTTCTGTATAGTTGTCCTAAACTATGTTCGGTCTTCAATCAGGTGGCTCATTGTTGACAGAGATGTTATTGTATCGATCCATCTCATTGCTGGCCTTCCTCTTTTGCGTTGACCTTCTACCTTGCCAAGCATGATATCTTTCTCTAATGATCTCTCTCTTTGCATGATGTGTTCAAAGTATGAAAGTCCAAGTCTTGTCATTTGAGCTTCTAAAGAAAGCTTAGGTTTGATCTCTAGTAGTGACTGATTTGTTCTTTGGGCAGTCCGTGGTATACACAGTATTCTTCGCCAGCACCATAATTCAAAGGCATCAATTTTCTTCCTGCCTATCTTTTTCACTGTCCAACTTTTGCATCCATATGACATTATTGAAAATACCATGACTTGAACGAATTGAATCTTTGCATGGAGAGAGACATCTCTGCCCTTAAGAATCTTGTCTAGGTCCTTCATAAGCCATTCTGCCAAGAGCAATGCGTCATCTGATTTCTTGACTGCTTGTTGTTGCTTTATTGATAGTTGATCCAAGTAGGTTAAAGTCCACTATTTCAATTTCTTCTCCATCAACGACGAACATTGATTTTTACAGTTGTCAGGATCTTTGTCTTCTTTACATTAAGGTGCAGGCTCATTTTAAGACTATGTTCCCTGATTTTGAGACATCCTAATACAGCTTGCAAACCTCAAAGAACCTAGTATAGCAAAAGCTATGCAAAAAAGGAAAGTAAACCAGTGCAATAAAAAAAAAAACCACACTGCACTGAAACTTGACCCCAAAGCTAGATTTCATACGTGGTGAAAAAAGACCTCAGTGATTACTTTCACCAAGCCTATGCAACGGCTCTATGTCAAAGTAGCTGTAGGAAACACTGTAAACTGGCAGTACATGCTACAAAACAACACCATCACAGGTCAGAAAAAAACCCCATTCTAATGCCTCAACAGTATGTAATCAAACACTGTATAAGCAAACTTCACTATGCAGGCAGTATATAAATCACTTAGCTGAAATAAAATTTGTCCACACTCCGACGCTAGGCATTTCACTACAGTTGCACCAGGGAGAAGGACACTTGCCAAATGAAATCAGGCCCAATCTATGTCAATGAAGCACTAGTAACACACACTGTGGTAACAATGTAGACTTGTACCTGCAGCAACCAGAAAAGAATTAAGTAGGAACCAAGTTTAAGAACTTAAGGAGTAGTCTAATGGTTAGAGTACTGACCTATGACCCAAGAAACCAGCGTTCAAGTCCCACTAGCACTTCTTGTGACTTTGTGCAAGTCACTTAACCCTCCATTGCCTCAGAAAAATCCACGTTATCAATGTCCCTCTTTAATGTACATTACCAAGTTTAAGTTACAATGTAAATTGCTTTGACGGAAATGATAAAGCAAAATAAAAAAAAACTCCTGTTAACTCTAGGAGCCATTGATAGATAAACACAATACCAAGCCATGCAAATGTAATCAGAATTTATACAATGGCAACAAAATACAGAAGATTAGATTCTAACCAAAGATCAAATTTAGAATCTTATATTCTTAAACTGCGCATATCCCTAATCTGCGGTGTAATAAATATTTAATTATCATGAAAAACAGCTGACTTGTTAGTTTTCTGAAGCAGAAAACAAATACATTCTTCCCAGTCTGTCAGAAATATGAGAAAATGGTAATAACCACATAATGCATTTAAAAATGTAGGTGGCCATTTACTAACAGTAGTCTGGAGGAGAAATGGGTTCAATTCCTACTAGTACTCCTCGAGGCCATGGGCAAGTCACTTAACCCTCTATTGGCTCAGAAAAATCCAAATTATCAATGCCCCTGTTAAATGTATATTAGCAAGGTGAATGTTTACTAAAGGGCAGTAAAGGAACAAATGTGCTATTAATACCTGTTTTTGACACCCTTAATGCTTCAGTAATGAGCATTAAAGGCTTCTACAATGTTAAGGGAATAGGAGTTTATTTATTATTTATTTACATTCTCTTATATACTGTGCTATTCTGCATCAGTGTGGTTTACATTGAACAAACTGAAATTACATTGAACAGGGCATTATAACTTGGAGATAACTATTTTACAGGGAACATGGGCTATGGAGGGTTAAGTGGCTTGCCCAAGACCACAAGGAGCACCTGTGGGACTAGAAACCCCAGTCCTTCTGGCCCAAGGTTGCTGTCCTCTAGTGGGATTTGAACCCCCAACTTTCCAGCCTGAAGTACCTTGCCCCAACCACTAGGCCACTCCTAGCTTTGCAGGATGCTGCCATATCAGCATGGTGTGGGGGTGTTGGTGGTGGGTGCAGCAGCCACTGCATGTAGCAGAAAAAAGCCATGTCCTGGCCCTGTGTGTCCTGCGCATCGCAACATTTGCCAAGGTCTGCATGATGGGGAACATTTCAGCACCAGAGACAGCAGAGTACATGCTGATCCCACCCCACTGAGGCTGTACATAGCATCACACATGCCCTCATCCCCTGGTGAAAGGTGTCAGGAGCAGCAAAGTTTGCACAATTGGACTGGTGCAACATCAGCAAGGCCACCTGCAGCACTGAACCGGTGGGTGTTCAATAATAGGAGGAAATGATGGAGCAGCTGACAGAGGGAATTACAATGCGGAAGGAGTGACATGCAATTGGAGAACAGGGCATGTCAGAGCCATGATTTTCACCCAGCGCCATCAGAAGCAAGATGATAACACGCTACTACCACTGTACATCGTTCATAAGGCACTGCAAGGCATGCGCAGTGCTGTATAAACACACAGGAAGACAGTACCTGCCCGAAGCGCATACAACATGTAGTGACAGACAGTACCATAGAAGAGACATAAGGGTACAATAGAGAAAGGAGACACGAGGTAAACAAGAGATAGGGATCTAACGGCAACCCTAAGGAGGTATGCTGTGTGCATGTTTTTGAAGAGGGAGTGAGCTGAGACATTACGTAAGGAGAGCAAGACATAAGAAGCAGCAAGGTGAAAGGATCGGAGTCTGGAGGAGGTAGTGAGTGGAGAAGTGGGATCTATGGGAAAGGGTGTAGGGACAGAGGAGAGAGGAAATGGGAAGTAGAATGGATGCATCTATAGAAACATAGAAACATAGAAATATGACGACAGAAAAAGACCACATGGCCTATCTAGTCTGTCTTCCATATCAACAACAGTCCCCTTTTTTCCTTTAGAGATCCTCTGTGTTTGTCCCATGCTTTTTTGAATTCAGATACTGTCCTCATCTTCACCATCTCCACTGGGAGACTATTGCATGGATCCACCACTCTTTCCGTAAAGAAATATTTCCGCATATCACTCCTGAAACTATCCCCCTTCACCCTCATCCCATGTTCCCTCATAGCAGAACTTGCTTTCAATTGAAAGAGGCTCTCCCCTTGAACATTTATGCCATGGAGGTATTTAAACATCTCAATCATATCACCTCTATCCCGCCTTTCCTCTAAGGTGTACATATTAAGATCCTCCTCTTATGCTTTATAATGAAGACCATTAACCATTTTAGTAGCCACCCTCTGCACCGACTACACCATGTTCACATCCTTTTGAAGGTGCGGTCTCTAGAATTGCACACTATACTCTAAATGAGGTTGCACCAAAGACTTATACAGGGGCACTATCACCTCCTTTTTTCTGCTAGCCATTCCTCTCCGTATGCACCCAAGCATCCTTCTAGCTTTTGCCATCACCTTTTCTACCTGTTTAGCTACTTTAAGATCATCAGACACAACCACGCCTAGGTCCCGCTGTTCTTTAGTGGACAAAAGTACTTCACCCCCTATACTATATTGCTCACTTGGATTGCTGCAGTCCAAATGCATGACCTTACATTTTTTAACATTAAATCCCAGCTGCCAAATTCTAGACCATTCTTCAAGCTTAGCTAGATCCCTCCTCATGCTATCTATACCTTCCTGGGTGTCTACTCTATTGCAGATTTTGGTATCATCTACAAAATCTTCCGCCTTCCGCTATATCACTAACAAAGATGTTAAAAAGAATCGGACCAAGGACAGATCCCTGGGGCACACCATTGGTAACATCCTTCTCCTCAGAGTGAGCTCCATTTACCTGTACTCTTTGTCGCCTCTCACCCAACCAATTTCTAACCCAAGCAGTAACTTTAGGGTCCATCCCTAGGGTGCTCAGTTTGTTTATAAGTTGCCTGTGAGGAACAGTGTCAATGGCTTTACTGAAATCTAAATACACCACATCTTGGGTTAGCATATATCACATGTGCACTGTTCCCTCTAAGCTGTGCGCTTGTGCGCGCGCACACACCTCGCTGAGCGAGCGCACATACTTTACAACAGAGCGCACAAAAATTACGGTTCTGATTCTGATAGAAAACAACACAGACGTCTTAAAATTTAAAAGTTGTTATGTATTTATGGTTTTCACAAGTTCTACAATGTTTTCTAGTGCAATCAATGTGGTGTACATACTGTATTCTGATGTGTAGTCAAATTTTAAAGTATATAACTCCGAGTGTCGTTATGTGGCGCACAAAAATTTAACCTTCCTTCAAAAGCTGCACGCAGCTGATATTTTATGCGCACACAGCCTACAGAAAATTAGAGGGAACATTGCACATGTGTGCTATGGATATGGAAATAGATGGGGAGTCAGTGAAGTGATAACAGGAGTGGGGGCATATGAGTATGTCAGGGCTGGCAGAGGATCATACGCGCAGCAGCAGTCTGAACAGATAGAATGGGAGAGAGATGACTCTGAGGGAGACCAGCAGAGGAGAGTGAAGTGGCAAGATGGGAGGTAAGTATAGGAAGGGCAACAGTTCTTGATGTGTGTTCAGAAGACACGGGGCTCTTTGTGAACTGAGGCCTCCTCCAAATGTGAAAACACAGTCATCACCATCCATCTGATTCACATCTGTTGCCACATCAGCCAAGAGCGGCTGCAAGATGTGAGGTCAGGCCATGACTGCACCACAAGCACACACCAGGTATGGGGAACTATGCCCAGTGTGCTACTTCCCCCATGACACCAATGTATGTGTGCCTGTCTCATGGTCTGTCCCACTGAGGTGACATATCCGATGTGTAAGACAGTAATGTCAGTTGCACCAGCAACATACACAGCCATTGCAACATTCAGACTGGACAATACGTCCCCCTCCAATACCCTCCAAACATACCTTGTCAGACAGCACAGGTCATGCAGAGATCACAGCAGACATAGGA
The DNA here is from genome assembly GCA_033557465.1 of Ichthyophis bannanicus. NCBI lineage: Eukaryota > Metazoa > Chordata > Amphibia > Gymnophiona > Ichthyophiidae > Ichthyophis > Ichthyophis bannanicus. The sequence goes on along the minus strand of CM066032.1, from coordinate 1,264,709,112 downwards.
AGACCCCTACACATGCCCACATGTACCCTGTCAATCACCACAGCTCTACACAGGGACTGCTGAATCCATATGGCAGCTCTGTGACTCAACACAAAGCTAGTTTGTATATGGGTGGAGGGTCACAGGTCCAAGACTTGGCTGTGGGTCATGTATCGCATGTCCCTGTGGGTAAATTTTATACCACAGTACAGATACAGCACCAGCATGTCCAACACCCAATGAATCAGCCAGCAAGGGTACAGACACCCATCAGCCACATAGACAGGTTCCACTATCCCCAGCTGGATGGAAAAACAGGCTGATAGCACCGGCACACTGAGCAGGCATTAACAACAGGCATGAATGTCAAAGCATGAAATAGTGCCTGCACAATGAGCACACATTAACAATGCTTGTGCTGATATGGAGACCAAAGTTGCAGGCAGCAATGCCAACCCTCCCACTTTTGCACAGAGCGGCAGTGGCAGCGGGATGTGTGTGTGTCCAGACTTTTGTAGCCTTCTGCACTGCACTGCACCTCGCATTGCCTAAGCTGTTCCCAGCATTAGTCTGCAAATGTGCATGATGAGGAGCAGAGGATTGTGGGTATGGCCTGAAACAGAGTGGTTTGGCCAGGATGTGTCTGCATTGGCAGTAGGGTCAATGGCTGTGCTTTCATAGTGCCTTCTCCCTCATGCATGGCTTGGGTGGCCACAACATTTCATGCTGAGAGGGCATTCTCACTCTGACCATGGCCAAGCTATGCATCCACATAGTGCTCTAGCCTGTTTAGCTCTAGTGATGTGGTTGCACTTCCTGTCTTGGGACCCCAATCACTGAGCCAAATGCTGGTTATTTGTGTTGTTTGTCCCAAGCTATGATGTAGAGGGTCATGCTGTGCACATGCAGTGTGTGTTGACCAGCAGACTGGGCACAGTTGGTATGTGCATGGCTACGACAGCCCTGCTGTGGTAGCTTAGTTCTTCCAGATGGTTGAGAGCAGCAGCTCCATGCAAGCCTAAACAACCACTACTGCCTGTGCTATCCATGGCATCAGTTGCTGCCACACTGGACAGTAAAATGAAACATTCAAGGAGCGTCCCTGTACAACAGGAGCAAGACACAAGGCTCAGAAATGATAGGTGACTACATAATGCTACAACTGTGTAAAAAATATGATAACTAGCATAGAACATTACAGACACTACCCGCCACGCAGTACTATAGATCTACAACATGGTCAGCAGAGGCCAGGTGCGGGGCACCCATCCTTACCCTCAGGGTGACTGCTGAAACTGCTCAGTAGCACAGTTTGCTGCTGTTATATGCTTGTAGCACACATTGTCAGTGCTTTTTACTGAGCTGATGTGATGGATCAGTGCATTCTCCATTTAGTGATCAGCTGCAGAATGCTCTTCTTCATGTACAGTGCATCATGGGTACTGGAGGTGCTAACTTATACTGACACACACCAGACATTTTAGGAAGTGACCTGCAGTCTCTTCGATTCCTGACATTGCTATGCAAAGCAGTATGGAGATGTTGCCTAATGGTTAATGCCTTGTCTTCATACACAAGAGGCAAGAGTTTAATTCCTACTTGTTCTTTTTGGCCCTGTATGCTACTCAGTTCATTTTTATCCCTATAAGAGTCCAGGCTCTGTTGTGACTGGCAGACACATAAGAACATAAGATATGCCATACTGGGTCAGACCAAGGTCCATCAAGCCCAGTATCCTGTTTCCAACAGTGGCCAGTCTAGGTCATACGTACCTAGCAGTTTCCCCAAAAGACACAGGTTCCATAATGCTTGTACTAGGTCAAGCATTGATATCTTGGGTCCCTTCTTAATAATGGTTTATGGACCTTTCCTCCAGGAACTTGTCCAAACCTTTTTTAAACCCAGCTACACTAACAGCCTTTACTACATCCTCCGGTAACAAATTCCAGAGTTTGATTACACGTTGAGTGAAAAAATATTTCTTTTATTACTCTTAAATAGTTTACCCTGTAGCTTCATTGCATGTCCCCTAGTCTTTCTATATTCTGATAACGTAAACAATCGATCTACGTTTACCCGTTCCACTCCGTTCATTAATTTATAGACTTCTATCATATCTCCCCTCAGCCGTCTCTTTTCCAGGTTAAAGAGCCCTAACCTTTTTAGCCTTTCTTCATAGGAGTATCCTTCCATCCCCTTTACCATTTTGGTGGCTCTTCTCTGAACCTTTTCTAATAACACTATATCCTTTTTAATAAGGCTGGCTGAGGTGCCATGTGTAACCCTTTGAAGGCCTACTATAATATTTTATTCCACATTCTGCAGCCGGGTGAAAGTTTGCATATGTCAGGAAAATTGTGCCCGTCTTATTCAATATGTTCCAATAGTGACGTTCCCTCTGCCATGGTCATGTATTATATACCATTTCATAGGAATATTTAGGCAGAAGTTTGGATCCCGAAAGTGTTGGGCTTGGCCTGGAAAGGGTTAAGTATTGGGCTGTGAGGAAGTTTAGTTGTACTTTAATAGTGCTGCCAGCAAACACACCCTCACAGTGGCATAACCTAAGGTGCCACATAAGGCACCCTAGAAGGCACTCCATAGGGCACATTATAAAGTGCGCTGTCTGCCAAGGCACCCTATAATGTCCCCTATAGGACACCATGTAAGGCGCCTTATAAGGCACTTTATAGGGCACCGTATAAGGTGCCTTATGAGCCACCCTAAGGTGACAGTACCCTGAGGGTGGTTCTGCTGGCAGCACTAATATACAATAAAAATAGACCATGCCTAAGACAGCCCTATCGATGAACCCCACTGTGGGTTTTGAACCCATGACCTCTGGCTCCATGGGCAGTGAAGTAACCAGTGGGCTAGAACTGCTAATAAACACCTGTCTGGCTACAGGAGGACTGCACGGCACCACACCCACATTCTGCTGTGGTTACCAGGATAGGGTCAACCCATCCGTACCCAGGATGCACAGCACTTGTAAATCAGCAGTCTACAGATGATCACAAGATGGGGTATGCACCCCACAGCACCTCAGCCTGGTAGGGGGTACCGACAGTGTGTGTTAGTGGCACAGAGTAGCTACAGACTGTCACAGTGTGCGGGTCCTGTGCTCATCCTGTGGGAGAGGTATGGTGCCCAGCATCATTCGCACAGCACCTGGCTGTGCTGAGATAGGCTATGCTGCAGGTCCCCATCAGTGCCAATGTGTAGTCCTTGCAAACACCCCTAGGATATGCCTGTGTTCATCTGTATGTCACATCTAGCCATTGTGGACTATGATGCACCCAGAAAAGTGCATACCCTGTGTGGGTGCCATGGTCACATGATGTAAGTGAAGGGGGGTGTTGGGACTCACAGGGAGATTACATACCACCACCCAACGCACCCTCTGAGGCTCAGGGTGGGGGAGAGGACCTCCCGCCAACAGATCCACTTTCTACCCCCCTGCAATGGTGGCAGTAGAGGGGACCATCACCCCAGTCCTGCTAGGGATCAAACACTCTACAGGGCAGGCAACGCAGAGCAGTGCATATCCATAATGCAATAGCAGACAGAGAGCAGGTCTGGAAACGCTCAGCTGCCCCCCACCATTATCTGACATTCTCCAGCAGCAAGCATACAGCCGCTGCACCATGCAAGGTGTTCCAGCAAGACACATATTAGCTGCAGACAGTCCGCCAGCTAGTCCATAGTGCATGGTTCTGGAGAAGATGCATATACCCAGAACAGGAATATCAGCATACACACCAAGCAGATAGGTCAGTGATTGGGCCCCAAAAGAAAACCCATAAATATCACATGAGAAAAATGCTATATAGCACTATGGGGGAACCTAGCCATGCCATGGTCACTGCTCAGTCAGGGTGAGAGTGACCTCCCAGCAGGACATGCTATGGCCACCCTGTCCGTGCAGGTGGTACCGGGCACTACAATGTCCGAGCCATTGCCCTATGCCCTGTACAGATGCAGCCAGGCCAGGCCACCCTATCCAGGCTATTCCCACGGTACCTTGCTCCTCATTATGCACATTGGCAGGCCAATACTGGCAACAGTGCTAGCAGTGTGGGCTGTGGAGGGTGTTGGCAGCCACCACACACTGGATAGACAGACACACACTCCCCACACCTATGCCAGCATTATGCAACTATAGAGGTGTTGGGCAGCCCAGGCCACCACACCAGTCCTGGGCACAGTGCATGCATGGCTATGGTATGCAATACTGTAGGAGTCACTCCCCAGATTGGTAAACACTGTCAGACACAAGACCTGCAGCACACTCCACAGACATCAGAAAGGTTGCTATGATGCAGCTCACTCAGAAAATTGTACTTAACCTAGGAATTGCTATCTGCCAGTAATCATAGCAACCTTTTGATAGATGTGTACCATATTTCCCGGTTTAGGGTGGCATTACTAAGGTATGCAAGTGCTAGTATTGGGAGATGCACGCAGAGCCCAAAGTTCTGCCTCTCCAGGAGGCTTTGGATAATGGGGCCTGTGGGTGCGGGTGTGTCTGCCCCTGTTGGCTGCTGCTTTACGGCAGAGGTTCCCAACTCCAGTCCTGCGGTGCAAAACACTGTTCGGGTTTTCATGCTGTCCCTCATGAATATGCATGAGATACATCTGCATACCATGGGGGTGGCGCATAGAAATGCAGCACAGGCATCTTTATCAGAGGCAGCATGGAACCGGAATGGTGTTTGGTCCTCCAGGACTGCATTTGGGAGGCTCTGCTTTAGGTAATGGGCATGTTTATGGTGTCTGTGCTCTGTAGGGTAAAATGTAGGTGTTTTGGGCATATTTACATCATCTGCAAGAAAGGTTCTGTCTGTATTAGCACGTTATAGTAGTGGGTAAAATAGGAGGACTGGGTTGGCAGAAACCACAGCTGGGACTTGAACTTGTGACTTTCTGCTTCTGAATACACTGGTTTTGTGCACTGCACCACCATGTTATCACAGAGATGGTGCATTTCCTGGTGATACCATGACTGTTGGTCAGACAGGGCCTGTCTGTTGCAGTGCATGGCACCCACCTACACAGGGCTAGGCTACGGTCTGCTCTGGGCAGCTGCCACTGTCCCCTCCACCACCAGTATCCCTCAGCCACCATGCTGACATGCCCTTCTGCTGGTGGAGCTGGTGGTGCACAGTCTCAGGCCATCCAGTGTGCAGATAGGTGGCTGCCTATGGTGCGTGTTCTGGGGTAGGGGTGCCTGCATAGACGTCCACGCTCCCCCCTAGCCCCGCCTGCCAATGTTCCGTGCCCCTGGGGGTAGCTGTTGGGTACTATCCCCTGTGACACTTTGTGAAACACACTTGTGCCCATGTTGGGCCTTCAGCAGTTGCTGTCTGGCTGCTCCGCTGTTTCAGCATTCGTATGGGCCACCTAGGTATCACCCTAGTCCGCACTGTGGCCCAGCTCCACCACAGCATGTGCCGCCTGCGGCCCTCTGTATCCCCTTCTCCGGCATCTGTCCAGTTGCCATTCCGACATGCCTGCCATGATGTTGCGGGACATGTGCACGCCATAGGAACCCTGTCCGATGGTGGGGGAAACCCTGAGCAGTGCTATTTCACTGTGGGCTGATTCACCTTGTATGGGGACGGCGTATAGACCCTTCCACGATTTATATCTGTTCTATGGAGCTTACTCTGGGGGGGAGGGGTTGATGTTTCTCATTGATACCACTATTGGCCAGCTTGGTTATTGTTTTTTCCAGTTTGTTGGGGTCATTTTCAGTGTTTCTGTGCCCTTTTGTTCTGTGCACATGTATCACACTTATCACTGTTTTTTGGTTTCCCTGCCTGGGCTGTACATTGCTGACACTTAAATGGTTTCTCTCCCCTGTAATGTGCATTTAACGGCAGGTTTTCATTCGCGTTGGAATTCAGCTCTGAAAATCAGCACGTTAGTGTGAAGAGAGCCTCTCCCCGCCCACTCTCCGCCCACTGACCCCTTCTCTCCGCCCTCTCTCCACCTTCTGTGGTGTTTTACCGCGCCATGGAGCATTACGATCGTTAGTGCATCATAACGCGCGTTATGTAACGTTAACGATCGTTAGCGCATCATAACGCGCGTTATGTACGATTACCGCAGTTAAGTAAACATACCCCCTAGCATTCTATTTGACTTTGTTATGCATTTGGCCACAATTTGACTTTGTTAGGCATTTTGACCACAATTTGGGTCAGCAAACATGCTATTCTCCATCAGACCCTTCTGAAAGCATGACTTCATTGGCTCTTCTGGAGCCCATTGCATGAGGGTCAAACATTACACCACACCTCCTAGCAGATGTTTGGCACTAGCTTGGGAACCAAGATATCAGCATTTGAGGCCCACTAGCATTCATTTTGGACTGTGTTACTGTCGTGTTTTATGTATGCCACATCCTTCATGGAATGACCACACCTCCTTGTGACCTTGGGCAGGTCACTTAACCCTCCACTGCCTCAACTGACTTCAGGTTCCTAAAGTCCCTGTTTTTCATCAGACATTACCAAGTTTTCAGTACAATGTACCCCGACATGACTGCACTGATACAGCAGAATATTAACAGGCAGTTACATGCATACAGCTGTAACCTACTTGTGCAACATGAGTCAGGTATGACATTATGACTGTGACTGTATAACTTTGGCTCCATCACATCTCTGCATTACATGCAGACACATCCTAACCCTTGGATAGCCCGCTGCAGGTATCAACTCATGTCCGTAGGTGCCCCTTTTGTCCAGTATGTGCAACTCCTGTCCAGTTGTTGTATGCACATTTGTCTGGGGTGTTGTATGGTGGTTGAGTGGCTGGGACAGGTGTGAGACCCAAATGTCTGGTATCAGGCTTTCCATGTGGCACTGACATACAATTTTCCCACACAGTACAAATGCATCGGGGATGACACCTTTGATACATTGGTGCTGCCAGTGCATTCCACACTCTCCTCTGCCGCCATCCTTCCTTCAGCCCACCCATCAGCCTCTGGTGGCTATGTGCAAGTCATGTCTTCTCGTGCAAGTGACTACACCATGACCTACACAGATACTCTTTTTCACATTTCAGTTTTCAGTGCTCTACTCACACTTCTCCTGTGTCTGATCTGCATGTCACCACTCCTGCTCTATCATGCTATTGCTGCACACATCATGCCACTTCTGACTCCGCTGGGGGACACGTCTTTCCCATCCTATGCCACATGCTGACATTATGACATTTTATGTGGACACCCCCCAGTGCATCGGTACAGCTGCCTCCCACATGCTTGTCTAACTTACTGACTGTCAGTAAGTTGGACAAGCATGTGGGAGGCAGCTGTACCGATGCACTGGGAAAAGAGTATCTGTGTAGGTCATGTTGTAGTCACTTGCATGAGAAGACATGACTTGCACATACACCAGAGGCTGATGGATGGGCTGAAGGAAGGATGGTGGCAGAGGGGAGTGTGGAATGCACTGGCAGCACCAATGTATCGAAGGTGCCATCCCCGATGCATTTGTACTGTGTGGGAAAAATGTAGGATGCCCACAGATCTGTCAGGTCCATCAGCACCCAGCTTTCCTTACATTGGCTTTTGCTGGGGTTCCCTTATCCAGCGATAAAGACACGGCCGTTTTCAGGCATTAAAGTACATGCTTGACCCCTTAATGTCCGATGTCCTGTTAGCACACGTTAAGAGGCCCATTGTGCCCTTACCATCGGAATGCCTCCTACCCACCCAGAGCCTTTTTCGCATGGGAAACCCCTTATCGATGCTGTTAATGCTCGGTAACGCCTGCTACCTTAGCACCCTTTAATAAATATACCCCGAAGTTTAAGTTACAATGTAAACCACTTTGACTGAAATGATAAAGAGGTATAAAAAAATCTCTTAAAGTAAATAAATAAAAGCTCATTATAAAACGTAGGGCTCATGCATAATGTGGGCCCTGTGGTAAATAATACTTTGCTTGTGTTGTCTGTCCAAAGAACAAAGCAACTGCTGGTGCGCTTATTTAACATGAATCCATTCACCCACTGGTATCATAGATCACACAAACTCATGGGGATTTAGCATAGTCATCTGATGGTTCTCTTAGAGACATTTGTTGTGCTTGTTATGTTACTCATATGAACATATTTTCTTATACACAACTGAGAATATCACAATTTTCGTTCACCACTTTTTGCCTTTGGAAGAATGTGCGACCATTTTTTCACAAAGGTCAAATGTAATTATTTCAGCTTTAGTCAGGGACCAAACAGTTGATCCCTCCTGCACATATTAAAAAGCAGAAAATTTTACAGATGGATGCCTACAAAAATATTGCGATCCAGATTATGAAAAAAGTAAAATTGTTTTGATGCACTGTTTCAATGAGATGTGTTGACCCTTGCTTTCACACATCAAAGCTCCGATATTTGGTTTGATGGAAGAAAGAGCAACACAGAGTATACTTGCTAATAATTTCCATTGACATAGCTTCTTATATTTCATTTCTTGTTTCATCTTGAAGACTACATGCCTGCAGAGATGTATAGCTCTAAAAAAGGAGCTTAAAGAGTGAATAATTTTCAGTCGTTTCCATGAGTAAAGAAATTATTTTTGTTAATCTCCCACCAAAACTTCAGCTAAAGTTATATGCATACAGCCTGTATGCAATTTTAACCACTGTTTGAAGAGTTAGGGCAGGGTTTCCACGTACACACATTCAAAAGTAGGCAAATGTGCAAAATTCTCAGCTCTTAAATGTGACTCCCATAGAGTTTATTCTTGAAAGCTTCAACATGATTAAACACACTTTCAATAAGAAAATCATTTCCCTGGAAACAGTTGTTCAAACCATTTAGGTGAATGGCAAGAAATCCAAAGTTATCCATCCATTCATGACCTTGGAACTCTGCCACGAGTCTTCCTTTCAATGCCATGAAATTTTAAATTTCATCCTTTAGATTAAATAATTGCTTTAAGATTAAATATTGCTTTAAGATTGTATCATGACTAATCCATCCAACCTCAGAACGGTATACAACATTGCCCTGCCCTGATAACATTTTACTCAGTGGTATTTGAAGCTGTTGCTGCCTGTGACTTTAGGAGAGATAAAATATTAGGGCTTTTTTGAGGAGGTACTTGGACATACAATTGACAGCTAGTACAGTACATAGTGCAGACTAAGCAGGGTCTGTGCCTGGCAGTTAACATGCATGGACTTCCAGTGACACAATTAATGACTTCTACTGCAGGAGCATAGACTATAGACTGTAGTCTTTGGCTGTTTTGTGTTTGTCACAATGCCTTTGATAGGTAGCAGGGAATAGTTGTCTGTATGGGTTGTGTGGTAATATGAGGTTCACTTCCCTAGTGGTTAGCATAGAAGTATCAGTGCTGGCATCCTTTCTCTCTTCTGCCATGTTAACTAAAATTTGGTCATGCTTTTTAGCAAAGGACTTTTAAAGTGCTGGTTGGTGATAAGGATTAGTGGTAAAAATTGTCCTCAACCATGTTTCTTCCCTACTCATTGAGGTAGTATTGTGGTTGAAAGACTTTCTCCTAGACTGTTGTCTCTGCTCTACAGTCCTACATAGTCATGTCTTCGGTGGAAGTCAGAGCTGTGCTTTGCTTTTAACATCTGTAGTAAGGCCTTATGCTCCAGACAATGAGCCACTTTAATTTTCTGCCATGCATGGGCAAGATTAGGTTTGCAACTTTCTTCCAGAAAAGGAGAATGTCTTTGGTGTGGGCTGATTTTTCATTAGATGATGTTTCCCTATATTGACTGCATCAGCTTCAACTTCAGTAAGCTTTGCTAAGTCTTCCTTTTTCCCTACCATTATTAGAGCTCCATCCTTTGTAGCATAACATATGTTTATTTTATTTATTTACTTTATATATACCGCACTTTTACAATCAGCGCGGTATTGAGCCAATATTCAAAACTATGAAGGTCAGCCATGGCGCTTGAATATCAACCAACTATATCTGGACAGGAGCTGCCACTGAATATCCAGGCTGAATATCGTGCTAACCTGATAAATGTTGGCATTTATCAGGTTAGCACGATATTCAGCCGGCACTTATCAAGATTGCAACTTAAGCCAGCTTATTTCCTCAGCCTAAGTTGTCCAGATACTGTAAGTACCGGCTCAATAACACCCTAATTGGATAAGTGCTGCCACTTATCTGGATAGCTCTGACATAACCATGGACTGCCCTGCATTAACAAGATAGTGCCAGGGTGATCGATGAAGATGTTCAAAGGCGCTAGTCGGATAGTGCTGCTAAATATCACAGTTTGTCTCCTTAGCTGGCCAGCCTCCCATTGGCAGGCCAACTTAGGGCTTTGAATAGCACCCTGTATATTTCTAAGATAAAATCTGTGCTAATGTTTTTATTCCTTTAAAAATCACAAAATATTTTATGATGTTCTTCAATGGGACTATGGAGTCATTTATTCCATTATTACAAAGTCACCAGAGATACCACATAGAAAGACAACAAATTGAGCAATATCCCATGCATCAAGGCATAGAATGTAAAACTTTAGGTATGGGATTTCAACGTGTTTCATGCTAGTTCTATAACATGTGATGAGAGAGACATACTTTTGTAAACTATGGGCCCGATAATCAGTGGCAATGGCTAGTACTACTAAAGTAGCTAGCCGCCGTCACTGAACATTAGACCCGGACATTCAATGCGATATGTGGGCCCCGGCATTGAATATCCAGGTTGCCCAGATTGCCGTGAAGCTAACCAGGCTGTGACCAGTCTTTATTGCACTTGACTTTTGCTGATTAACAATAATCAAGCAGTGGCTCAAAATCACTGTTGCCCGCTTATCGCCAGGTGCCACCCCCAGAATGCGCCAATGTTCACTGGTTAGCATCAGGGCAAGCAGTGGCGCTACCTGTAGATATTCAGCAGCACCAATCATGTTAATGTCACAAATATTCTGGCCAAGGGGATTAACATGGTTAGCAGGTCCCCATGCATTTTTCAGGCAGATGATTTTAGCAACCATTTCAAACATTCTGCAACAGACTTGCTCTTAGACAAATTTTGAAATCAGAAGACATTTCTCTAAAAGAAAATTTTCTAGGTTGTTATTCATTTCTACAACTTTGTTTTCAAAGTTGTCTTTAAATCTCATTGCACCTGATTAAAAGAAGATGTGAAGGTTAACTTTATAAACTGGTGCCTAATTAGCATGTGCTTTCATACGTGCATACTTGACTTTATAGAATAGAGCATAAGTGAGAAAATACATGCATGCATGTATTAAGGCATGGTCACGTCTGCCACGCCTCTTGTTGTTGTTAAGTGTCATCAAGTCAGTGTCAACTCATGGTGACTTTCTGGATAGTTGTCCTAAATTGTGTTCAGTCTTTAGTCAGGCGGCTCATTGTTGACAGACTGGCACCTGTATCTGCTGTTATTGTATCGATCCATCTCATTGCTGGCCTTCCTCTTTTGCGTTGACCTTCTTTGCCAAGCATGATGTCTTTCTCTAATGATCTCTCTCTTCGCATGATGTGTCCAAAGTATGAAAGTTGAAGTCTTGTCATCCGAGCTTCTAAAGAAAGCTTAGGTTTGATCTCTTCTAGTATTGACTGAATTGTTCTTCAGGCAGTCCATGGTATACACAGTATTCGTCACCATCACCATAATTCAAAGGCATCAATTTTCTTCCTGTCTATCTTTTTCACTGTCCAACTTTCACATCCATATGATGTTACTGAAAATGCCATGGCTTGAACAAGTCAAATCTTTTTATGGAGAGAGACATCTCTGCTCTTGAGAATCTTGTCTAGGTCTTTCATAGCCATTCTGCCAAGAGCAATGTGTCATCGGATTTCTTGACTGCTTGTTGCTTCTTTGATAGTTGATCTAACTAGGTTAAAGTTGTCAACTAGTCCCACAGGAGGTACTCTTTGTGGTCTCGGGCAAGCCACTTAACTCTCCATTGCCCATGTTCCCTGTAAGTATTAGTGTATGTGTCTCATATCCCCTCGTTTTAAATGTATCCTCCAATTGTGTTGTGACCACTTTGATTGAAGGATAAGGTGGTATACAAAGCTGTCTAAATAAATAAAATAAAAATAAACAATTTCAATTTCTTCTCCATCAACGATGAACTTATTCATTTTGCCAGTTGTCAGGATCTTAACATTAAGGTACAGACCCATTTTAAGACTATATTCCTTTATCTTGAGAAGCGTTTCAAATCATCTTGACTTTCAGCCAGTAATCTGGTATCATCAGCATATCGAAGGTTGTTGATGAGTCTTCCACCAATCTTCACACCTCTGTTGTCTTCATACAGTCCTGCTTCTCTGATGATTTGTTCTGCATATAAATTAAAGAGGTAGGGGGAAAGTATGCAGCCTTGTCACACACCTTTTCTGATTTTAAACCATTCTGTTGCTCCTAGTTCCATTCGAACTGCTACTTCTTGATCAGTGTAAAGATTGTGCAAGAGAACGATCAGGTGTTCTGGTATACCCACGCTTCTTAATGTGACCCAGAGTTTCTCATGGTTTACACAGTCAAAAGCCTTGCTGTAGTCAATAAAACACATATAGATATTCTTTTGGTATTCTTTTGTCTTCTCAAGGATCCATCTCACATCCGCGATAATGTCTCTCGTTCCTCTCCCATTCCTGAACCCTGCTTGCACTTCAGGCAGTTCTCGTTCTAGGTATGGTTTTAGTCTCTTCTGAATGATCTTGAGTAGAATCTTACTGACATGTGGGATCATAGTGATTGTGCGATAATTTCCACAGTCTGTTGGGTCACCTTTCTTCAGTATTGGTATAAACACAGATCTTTTCCAGTCAGTTTGCCATGAATTTGTCTTTCAAATTTCCTGGCAGAGCCTTGTAAGTATGGTAACAGCTTTATCTGATTGCTGTAATAACTCACTGGGAATGCCATCAATGCCTGGTTCTTTGATAAGGCTTTCAATGCTGCTTCGACTTCTTCTTTCATCGCCAATGGTTCCTGATCATAAGGTGTAGGTTGAAACGGCTATTGGTCCACTTGCTTATTATGGTATAATGGCTCTTTATATTCTTTGCACCTTTTCTTGATCTTCTCAGCATCATTCAACATGGATCCTTGAGCATCTTGTAGCATTTCAGTTTGAGGCTGGAATTTTTTCTTTAACTCTCATAGCTTTAGAAAAGCCAATCTTGTTCTTCCTCTAATAGCTTCTGATTCTATTTCCTTGCATGTGTCATTGTAGTACTTTTCCTTGTCCTGTCTTGCTGCACTTTGGAAATCTCTGTTGAGATCTGTGATTGCCTCTCTTTCTCCTCTGGATTTAGCTTCTCTGCGTTTCTGGACAATTTTCAGAGTTTCTTCAGTCATTCATTTTGACCATTTTTGCTTTTTCAGCTTATGTAGAAACTTATTGCTTTCTTCCAATACAATCTTCTTGATGTCATCCCATAACTCTTCTGGAACTCTGTAATTTGTATCTAAAGCAGGAAATTGATTTCTCAGGCAGTCTTTAAATTCCAGTGGTATATTCTCAAGGTCATATTTTGCTACATTCATAAATAACTTGCTCTTTTTTCAACTTTAATATGAGTTTGCATACTAAGTAATTGGTGATCTGTACTACATTCAACTCCACATTTTGGGGTATGTTTACTAAACCGTCTTAAAGTGCGCTCTGCGACTTTATCGCGTGATAAGGTACCTTATCGCGTGATAATGGTGCTTTACAAGGCGCACAGGTACCTTATCGCGCGATAACGCGTGCTGCAGCGCAAATGAGCGCTGGAGGCGGGGAAAGGCTCCCGGAGGGCGGAGGAAGGCTCCCCAGGGGCGGAGAGAAGGGGTCAATGGGTGGAGAGTGGGAGGGGAGAGGCTCCCCACACACTAACGCTGTGAAATCCGAGACCAAAACTAACGCCAGTGAAAACCTCGCGTTAGAGCTGATTTAAAGGGAAAAGAAACCAGTTCTGTCAGCAATGTACAGCAAAACCAGGGAAACCTACAAAAAAGTGATAAGTGTGATACATGTGCATGGAACAAAAGTACAAATAAAAATTGAAAAGGACCCCAACAAAATAAAAAAAAAAACATAACCAAGCTGGGCAATAGCGATATTAATGGGAAACATCAAAAAGCACTCCCGAGAAAGCTCCAAAAAAAAGATATGAATTTTCAAAGGGTCTACGCTCTGTCCCCATACAAGGTGACTGATCCCACAGTGCAATTGCGCTCATCATGGTTTCCCTCTCCATTGGACAGGTTACCTATGGCATGCACATGTTCCACAACAGCAGGGCGGGCATGTCGGAATGGGCAACTGGACAGATGCTGGGAAAAGGGATACAGAGGGCTGCAGGCGGCATATGCTGTGGTACAGCTGGGGCACAGTGCGGACTAGGCAGATGCCTAGGTGGCACCTAGGAATGCTGAAACTGTACAGCAGCCAGACAGCAACTGATGTGGGCCCAACATGGGCACGAGAGTGTTTATCACAGTGTCACAGGGGATAGTAACCAGCAGTTACCTCCAAGGGCACAGAACATTGGCAGGCGGTGTTGGGGGGATGCGTGGATGCCTATGCAGGCACCCCTACCCCAGAACACGCACCATAGGCAGCCGCCTACCTGCACACTAGATGGCTTGAGACTGCACACCACCAGCACCACCAGCAGAAGGGCATGTCAGCATGGTGGCAGAGGGGTACTGGTGGTGGAGGGGCGCAGTGGCAGCTGCCCAGAGCAGACCATGGCCTAGCCCTGTGTAGGTGGGTGCCATGCACTGCAACAGACAGGCCATGCCGGACAAACAGTCATGGTATCACCAGGGAATGCACTGTCTCTGTGGCAACACAATGGTGCAGTGCACACAACCAGTATGTTTGGAAGCAGAAGGTCACAGGTTCAAGTCCCAGCTATGGTGCCTGCCAACCCAATCCCCATATTTTCCCACTACTACAATGTGCTAATACAGACAGAACCTTTATTGCAGATGACGTAAACATGCCCAAAACACCTACTTTTACCCTACAGAGCACAGACTCCATAAACAGGCGCATTACCTAGAGCAGAGTCTCCCAAATGCAGTCCTGGAGGGCCAAACACCATTCAGGTTCCATGCTGCCTCTAATAAAGATGCCTGTGCTGCATAATAATGCACCACCCCCATGGTATGAAGATGTATCTCATGCATATTCATGAGGGACAGCATGAAAACCTGAACAGTGTTTGGCACACCAGGACTGGAGTTGGGAACCTCTGCCGTAAAGCAGCAGCCAACAGGGGCAGACACACCCAAACCACAGGCTCCATTAGCCAATGCCCCCTGGAGAGGCAGGACATTGGGCCCTGCGTGCATCTCCCAATACTAGCACTTGCATACCTTAGCAATGCCACCCTACACCTGGGAATACGGTACACAGCCATCAAAAGGTTGCTATGATTACTGGCAGATAGCAATTCCTATGTTAAGCACAGTTTGCTGATTGAGCTCCATCATAGCAACCTTTCTGATGTCTGTGGGGTGTGCTTCAGGTCTGGTCTCTGACAGTGTTTACCACCCTGGGGAGTGACCCCCAACAGTTTTGCATACCATATCCATGCCTGCACTGTGCCCAGGACTGGTGTGGTGGCCAGGGCTGCTAAACACCTCTATAGTAGCACAATGCTGGCATAGGTGTGGGAGTGTGTGTCTGTCTATCCAGTGTGTGGTGGCTGCAAACACCCTCCACAGCCCACACTGCCAGCACTGTTGCCAGTATTGGCCTGCCAATGTGCATAATGAGGAGCAAGGTACCATGGGTATAGCCCGGACAGGGTGGCCTGGCCAGGATGCATCTGCACAGGGCATAGGGCAATGGCTGGGACATTGTAGTGCCCGGCCACCACCTGCACAGACAGGGTGGTCACAGTATGTCCTGCTGGGAGTTCACTCTCACCCTGACTGAGCAGTGACCACGGCATGGCTAGGTTTCCCCTATAGTGCCCTGTGATATTTATGGATTTCCTTTTGGGGCCTAATCACTGACTTGTCTGCTTGGTTTGTATACTGACATCCCAGTACTGGGTGCATGCATCTTCTCCAGGAACATGTCCTATGGACTAGCTAGTAGACTGTCTGCAGCTTGTATGTGTTTTGCTGGAACACCTTGCAGGGTGCAGTGGCTTCAGGCTTGCTGCAGGAGAATATCAGAGTGTGGTGGGGTGCAGCTGAGTATTTCTGGGCTTAATGTCTGTCTACTATTGCTTTATAAATGTGAACAGAGCTGCATTGACTGCCCTGTAGGGTGCCTGTTCCCTAGCAGGACTGTAGTTGGTGGTCCCCTCTACTGCTGCCATTGCAGGGGTGTAAAATGTGGATCTGTCATTGGGAGACCCTGTTTCCCACTCTCAGCCCCAGAGAGTGGGTTGGGTGGTGGTACATAATCTGCCTATGGGTCCATAAGGGTTAAACCTGACTGAGAAATACAGATGTATCCAAAGTGTGTCTGCAGGAACTACCTATCTCACACACTAGCACTGCTGGGGATCTACAGCATGGCCTATTTCTGCCATGGAAGGTGCTGTGGACCTGGTGCTGGGCACCCCACAGCACCCTCAGGGTGAGTACAGTACCTGCACAATGTGACGGTGTGTAGCTACTCTGTGCCAGTAACACACATGGTCAGTTCCCCCTACCAGGCCGAGGTGCTGTGGGGGTGCATACCTCATCTTGTGTTCATCTGTAGATGGCTGATTTGCATGTGCAGTGCATCATGGGTACGGGTGGGCTAACCCTATCCTGGTGATCACAGCAGACTGTTTGTGTGGTGACGTGCAGTCCTTCTGCAGCCAACCAGGGGCTTACTAGCAGCTATAGAGCTGTAGCCCACTGGTTACTTCACTGCCTATGAAGCCAGAGTTCATGGGTTCAAACCCACAGTGGGGTTATTTGATAGAGCTGTCCAAAGCATCATCTATTTTTAATGTACATTAGTGCTGCCAGCAAAAACACCCTCAGCGTACTGTACCCATAAGGTGCCTCAGAGGGCGCTTTATAGGGCACCCTATAGGGCACCTTATGGTTACCGTCCATATAAGGTGCAATATAGGGTATTCTATGGAGCGACTTATAGGGTGCCCTATAGGGGACATTATAGGGTGCCATG
Source organism: Ichthyophis bannanicus (assembly GCA_033557465.1). Taxonomy (NCBI): domain Eukaryota; kingdom Metazoa; phylum Chordata; class Amphibia; order Gymnophiona; family Ichthyophiidae; genus Ichthyophis; species Ichthyophis bannanicus. Next base: position 1,264,691,995 of record CM066032.1, on the reverse strand, counting down.
GCGGACAGTGCACTTTATAACGTGCCCTATGGAGTGCCTTATAGGGTGCCTTATGCGGCACCTTAGGTTACGGCACGTGAGGGTGTGTTTGCTGGCAGCAATTAATAAAATACAAATAAAGTGGTGCAGGAAACAATACTTACATGTCAAAGCTGATGCCTCAGCTAGTCTTAAGTATTAGGCACACTGGGGATTGAACTCATGACCTCTGTATCATCAGTCAGTGTCATAACCATTGTGCTACACTGCTGTTCCTCCTTACATGTCAGCGCACCTACTTAAGATTTTCATGTGTTAAAATGCACAGTGCTGCCATCAAAAACAGTGCTATGACCTTGCTGTGCCTCATAGGGCACCCTATAGGCCACCTTTAAGCAACATTGTAGGGTGCCTTGGCGGACAGTGCACTTTAAAATGTGCCCTCTGGGGTACCTTATGGGGTGCCTTATGCAGCACCTTATGTTACAGCGCTTTGAGAGTGCGTTTGCTAGCAGCAGTAATTCAAATAAAATTAAAATGCCTCATAATGCAATATTACACATAACAGGTAGTGCTTCAGCCAGCCTTATTCATTGGGCACAGTGGGGGATTGAACCCGTGACCCCTGCACCATCAGTCAGTGTCTTCACCATTGTACTGCAGCTCTGTTCCTCTGTTTGCACATCAGTGCACCTGCTTATGCTTCCCGCACGCGTTTCTCATGCGCTACTGTGCACGGCGCACATTAGCACGCAGTGCACATTAGCACGCGATAATCCCGGTTTGCTATGTTAAGACTGAAATGCCCACTCCTTATATGGCATCCTGCACACTAGCGCCAGGCGCACATTAGGACGGTTTAGTAAACATACCCCTTTGTTGATGTTATCAAGCTTTTCCATTGTTGTCTTCCACAAATATAGTCAATTTGATTTCTGTACAATTCATTGGGTGAAGTCCACATGTACAGTCAGCGCTTGTGTTGCTGGAAGAAGGTATTTGAGATGATTGGTCTTGCAGAATTCTATCAGTCTTTCTCCAGCTTCATTTCTGTTGCTAAGTCCATATTTTCCAACCACTTTGCCTTCTTCTTTGTTGCCAACATTTGCGTTCCAGTCACCCATGACTATCAGGATATCCTGTTTGCATCTTCCGTCAGTTTCAGCTAGGACTTGTTCATAGAACTCATCAACGTCTTCCTCTTCTGCAGCTGTTGTTGGGGCATATACCTGAATTATAGTTGTGTTGATGGGCTTTCCTCATAGATGAAAATAAATTAAGTGTTCACTGACTGCATTGTATTTCATTATAGTTCTTGCAAGTTTCTTCTTAACTATAAATGCAACACCATTTCATCTTTGTCTTTCATTGCCAGCATAGTAAACCTTTTGATCATCATATGCAAAGTACCCAAAGCCAGTTCATTTCAGTTCACTGACACCCAATACTCTGAGAAGTCTTCAGCTCATCCCCAGTAGCCATTTGAGGCACTCAAATAGCTGCCACCCCTAAAGCTATGAAAATGACTTTGTCTAATTTTTGCAACTATGTATGGAAATTAAGGAATTTTATAATTGACATATATAATTGCTCATACTGCCCATGCTGTGCTCAAACTATATCCCTCTGTACATATCTATGGAATGCACATGCAATGCATACTATGCATGTACTTTCACACTAGCCGGTATTTATAAAAGGACATTTATGTGCGTGCATCACCACTTATTCATGTACATGACTATGATATCTAAATTTATACATGTTGTCATTTTGCCTTACCACTGGTCTCACAACTGTTTCCTTATCAGAGGGCAAAAGAACTACCACTCCCAGCAGGCATAGCGGGAGCAAAAGGTTTTATCTCACCTTCTGCAAGGAGCATATAATGGCAACCCCAACCCTCTGAGCCCTAGGTGGAGGGCTGGGGCTTGACAATATATATATATATATGCTGGAGGATCATAAATGGAATGTACGAAGCATGAACCACACAAGATTTCCACAGTCCAATAGTGCACCAAGAGAAATGTACTTTCTCCACTCTGTTTTTAAATCTGTTACTTCTTAGTTTCATGGCATGTCACCTAGCCCTGGGACCTACAGAAAAGGTATAAAGACGTCCCCTATTTATCTGTTCTATCATATTCACGATTTCATAAAACTCTATAATATAGTTAGGATTTTTTTCCCTTTATACATCACCTTTATTTTTCCACCATAGATTACATCTGCCCTTTCTAGCCCCATTCTAACAAGGTCCTTCTGTGGTGCCATTTGTTTATTTAATATGACCAGTTTTGGAAGAGCTTCAATTGAAGAGCTGTATGGCAAGATTAAACTGGCCGTAAGTACAGCACAGCAGGAGATGGTCCTTATGGTTTTACATTTAGGGGGTCATTTTAGAAGCCCTCTTCATGAGTTGGATGTTTAAAACTGGGCACTTAGACATACAAAGCATGGATACGTCCCAGGATCATTTTAGAAGCCAGTTATATAGATGCCTCCCAGCACAAGAATGTCCATGTAGCACAGGGGCATGGTGGAAGCGTAATCTGGGCAGAGCAAGGGAGATGTATGGTGCATTGTGATTCAGAACAGCACAAGCACTTTTGATCCTGGTTGATGAGATGTCCATGCCTATACCTGCTCCTGACCTTAAAAAAGTAAAAAAAAGTGCTTGTTTCATGAATACAATGCTTTCAAGGGAAAGTGCAACATGCACTTTCATCACCACAGTTATTTTTTGCCTGAAGAAATCTGCATATAAATATATACTCTATACATATCATTGGCCCATCACCCCATGTCCAAGTAGCTGAAATTGCAGGCCAGGATGTGCAAGTCTCATAACATAGTCACCCCTGTTCTGAAATACCCCTGCCATCATGTCCAAGTACCCGATTTTGCAATTTGCCACTGGAGGATGTAGTAAAAGCTATTAGTATAGCTGGACTTAAAAAAGATTTGGACAAGTTCTTAGAGGAAAAATCCATAAACCATTATTAAAGTGGACTGGGGAATCCCCTGCTTACCACTGGGATAAGCAGTATGGAATCTGTCTACCTTTTGGGATCCTGTGAAGTAGGGAAGAGGCCCAATGAGGAAAAAAATCTAAGAATAATAAGAGAAAAGAAATAACCTTGTAGGTAGACATGTATTTCAAAGTTTTCTCCTATAAGGCTGATTTTATAATAACAAAGATATATAATGCAGCAAAAAAAAAAGAAAAACCCTTGCATAGTAACATAGTAAATGATGTCAGATAAAGACCAGTATAGTCCATCTAGTCTTCCCAGTAAGGTGACTAGAGTGTTAGACGCTGCTCTATGCTGGTTACTCTTCTCAATGCCTTTTTTAGGTTTGGCTGTTGTTGGAAACAGGATACTGGGCTTGGACCTTTGGTCTGACTCAGAATGGCAAATGTGTTCTTATTTTCTTATGGATCAAGCCAACTGTCTAATGACTAGGCTACTCCTACACTCCGCATATATATTTCTTTTGAAAATCTGATACCGAATCAAGTTCAAAGTTGTACTCTTGGTACACAGAGCAATTTATCAATGCATACCTGAATATCTAGCTCAGTGGTTCTCAACCCAGTCCTCTGGGACCCCTAGTCCAGATGGGTTTTCAGGATATCCAATTGTAAATATGTAAATTGTACATAGTTCTCCCTGTTTTCTTTCCAAGTTGTCTTCCCTGTTTGATGTAAACTTGGGAGTGTTAACTGTAAACCGCACTGATGATAAAGAGCGCGGTATAAAAGAAATGTTAAATAAATAAATCCACAATAATATGCATGAGATAGATCTGCATACAAGGGAAGCAGTGCATGCAGATCTATCTCATGTATATTCATTGTGGATATCCTGAATACCTGACTGGCCTGGGGGTCCCAGAGACTTCCTAATAGTTACTTGTTTGCAGTCAACTTTACTCAGAAGTTTTCTATCTTGGACCTATACTCTAGACCAGTCTTCCTTGATCACGAAAAGCAGAAACATCTTATTCCAAATTTAAAGTAGATCCAAAGACATTTTTTGAAGCTTGTTGTAATAATCTATTACTCATATAGCATTTCTTGGTAGCATAGCCATTTCTGATGGTCTGGACACCTTAGATAATGAAGTTGCTTCTTTAGGTGTCTGTTATGTTATTTTATATCACTTATTTATTTTTTTTAGGACCATCAAGTCAGTGCCGACTCCTGGCAACCCAGCTACCCCTGGGTTTTCTTGGCAATATACCACCAGAGGTAGATTGCCAGTCCTTTTCTTCAAGGGCAATAGAGGGTAAAGTGACTTGTCCAGTGGGAACCAAACCCTCGATCTTCTGAACATAAATAAGGCAGGTGCTCTAACCACTAAGCTATTCCTCCTCTGTAAGCAGTGGTATTTGTTATTATTTTATGTCAATGTATTTTATGTCCGATTTTACATGCACTATATCTGTGAACCACTCTGCTGTTTTTGAAGAGTGGTAGAGCAAGAATGTTAACCCTTTCAAGGCCTACTTTAAATTTTTAATCCACATTCTGCAGCCAGGTTAATTTTTGCATATTTCAGGAAAATTGTACCCGTCTTATTCAATATGTTCTAATAGTGATTTTCCTTCTACTATGGTCATGTATTATATACCATTTGATAGGAATATTTAGTCAGAATTTTGGATCCCAAGAGTTTTGGGCTCGGCCTGGAAAGGGTTAATAAACTAGACTAAACTGATGCAGCTTGCACCTACACTTCCCATCATGATACTATTTGGATACCATGTAATTTTTGGAAGATTTTTATGGGCTGAATGTTTGGGATTAGAGGAATATAGATGCACGTGTTTGCTTTTGTGCTTTTAGATACTGTATGTGCTGTGTTTGTGGTAAGACTGACATTTTCTACATATGATCCATTTTGAGTTATATATCTGTATGAGTAAGACAAACAATAAAACTGAATACATAAATAAATGTATTTATCATCTCTGATCTATGCTGCTCAAATTCTTGGTCCTGCGCATGTGTCTGAATGTGGCCTCCAGTTCTTCATTTATCTGTTCTCCTCTTCAGCTTTTCAGCACTCTGAAATAGGTAGTGGTACTTTGAGGCCTGCCTAAGTTCCTCGGTAACTTCTAATAATTTTTTGTAAAGTTAGCTGATTTGCACATTGTTGTCGTATTATTTCATATTCAAAATGGTCCTGAGTTACTGGAGCTCCATGATTAATGAATGCCCCCCCCACCAAATTCATTTATTTAGGAATGATTTAGTTTAGCTAACAGTAAAAGTCTATGTTGCTCTTCACGCGTTATGCTTTATAACATTGTAAGGAGAACCAGGCTGTATTTGGTGGTAAGCAGGCCAACCTTTGGGCGGTTTTGTGGGCGGTTGTGTTATATCTCTCTCTCTGAGGAGTCTGAATGATGAACACTTAATATTATGAATCAGGGTATAATACTGAATTAGTGTGTGTGTGAGTGACATCACTGCAGGCACTGATTGTGTTCATTCCAAAGTACTCTATCTTACAGCAAATACTGCATATACCAACTTGCTGCTAGTGGTGACATCAGTTAGCACTTAATACTTATATAGCAGTACTTGCACACAGCATGAAGCACCGTGTACCACTCTAGCTACCTTACTGGGCAGACTAGATGAACCATACTGGCCTTTATCTGTCGCCATTTACTGTTACTATGCAAGATTTTTTTTTTTGCTGTATTACATATCTTTGTTACTTTCAAATCAGCATTATAGGAGAATACGTTGAAATGCATGTCTACCTGCTATACTGTATCAATAATTATTCTTTCACAGCTTTCATACTCTTTAACAACATGTTTTATTTGGTTTTGGAGATATACTAAAAAACAATTAGCACCATTTCATAGGGCTTACCATTATTCTTTATAAAGTTGGGCTCTTAGGTTAAGTCACTTGTAGCATATTGTGAAATGCGCATCTTGAACTTAACAATATCCTTAATTTTGGGGGAAATGTTTCCTTGAGGCTTTCTCTTTCATAGAGTGGGCTGTCTCTTTATCATTCAAAAATGTAGTGAATCATATCCCATAAATTGATGTAATGGAACTTAACAACCAGTGGAAACTTCTTCAGAAAGCAGCGCAAGCTAATATACTGTATATCATGCAGGGGATGTTAAACACCGTCAAATGAAATGTGCTTATTAATCAAATCCCAAGTCCTCTGTCCCACTTTCAATTAATCATTCTGATCTGAAGACAGGGAGAGATGAGAGCAGTACTCCAGTCCTCATATTTCATAAGTTTCAATTTGCTAATGAAAAACCTGCTTTAAAAAGTTTCTAAAGTTTTACTTCACAGTCTTTTTTAAAGTTAAAGAAACAGTTCCAATTATAGACAGCAAATAGTACATTTTAATTATAATAATGAACCACTTGTAACCGAGGCACGCCGGACCATGCTCGTCCTTCACCCCCACCCCCTGCTACTCGTCACATTCCTTCTCAAACCCCCTGCCCCCCAACCTCCAAAAAACAGTCTCACACCTGGTTGGGAATTCATAGAAATATAGAAACATGATGACAGAAAAAGACCACAAGGCCCATCTAGTCTGTCCTTCCATAACAACAACTACAACAGTCCACTTTTTACCTTTAGAGATCCTCTGTGTTGGTCCCATGCTTTTTTGAATTCAGTTACTGTCCTCATCTCTACCACCTCCACTGGGAGACTATTCCACGGATCCACTACTCTTTCCGTAAAGAAATATTTCCGCATATCACTCCTGAATCTATCTCCCTTCACCCTCATCCCATGTCCCCTCGTAGCAGAACTTGCTTTCAATTGAAAGAGGCTCTCTCCCTAAACATTTATGCCACGGAGGTATTTAAACATCTCAATCATATCACCTCTATCCCGCCTTTCCTCTAAGGTGTACATATTAAGATCCTTAAGTCTGTCCTCATATGCTTTATAATGAAGCCCATTAATCATTTTAGTAGCAACCCTCTGCACCGACTCCATCCTGTTCACATCCTTTTGAAGGTGCGGTCTCCAGAATTGCACACCATACTCCAAATGTAATTCAAAAACCAGTCACAGCTTTATTTGAACTTGAACATTAACCAATGCCATTCAACATAACTATCATTCTGGCGAATACGGCCACACCCGCCATGTGATTAGCAAGGCGAGCCTCTACTCCGCCACCGCCGAGGACAAGCCCCACGGCTAGCTTAACCACACCGCCCCTTACCCGGCTTAGCCATATGATTAGCAAAAGCCCAACGGGGCTGCCTGGGTGGGGGCCCCTCACCCCCGCCCCATTATCACCTCCGGCTCCAGACCCCGGACCCTCTGGGTTCCCGCCACCGGCAAGGGAGACATCCGTCACCCTGCCGCCCCACTAAGTCAGATGCGACCGGTTGCTTCCCTGAGCCAGGACACATTCCAGCGCCTCCTGCCAATCATTCAGCAGGAGGTCCACCCCCACCGGGGATAAATGCACCCCGTCCTGACGAAACAACCCCGCACACTTAACATCGACCCATGGGTGCATGATTTGAAAACCACCATGTTCACACACCCATCGTCCGATCTGCCTGTTTATCTTAGCTAAACCTCTGGACCACCTCCGCTGTGCATGACAGGCAGACCTTGAAATAATGTCAGACCACAATATCACAGAACCCAAAAACATTTGCAGCACAACCGTTAAATCCCTAATTGCTGCTCGGATTAACTGCTTGCAGGTCCATGCACTCAAATCATTTCCACCCAAATGCAGCAAGATCAGCGCCGGGGCTTCCTTCTCTCTCCCGAGGTGCCGAAGCAAAGACAAAAGCTGGGGCCACCGCAGCCCCCTCTCACCCAGCCATAAGACAGTCACCTCACCGACGTCGACACCTAGATTGGGCCCCACCGGACGCTGTATTGGTGGCCACCGCCCTGCCCAATACACGAAAGAGTGCCCGACGATCCAACAATGCCTTGGGACCTGCTCTGCATCTGCAAAAGAATTAGACAGTTTGGCCACCAATCAACCCCACCTCCCCCCCCCTTTTTTTTTTTGTTTTTTAATTCCATTGTATTTTATTTATTTATTTATTTATTTATTTTTATAACCGCATATACCCCTGAAAGGCTTGTGACCTCCATCTGCCGATTTTCTGAATCTCCCGACTCCCAAGCCCAGCCCCGGCCGCGCTTGTAGCCGCACCAATCCGGAATGAATGCGGGGCAAAGAGTCGCGGATTCTCCCCCACACTCGCCAAAGCCATATGCAACACTGCTGTAAACTGGAAGTGGTACAAAGGCAGCGAATCCTAATGCAGGAAAAAACGCCCCCCAACTGAGGGCGGCTCCGCAAATAAACCTGTGTAGCTGCAACCGGGCATGTTGGTGACCCCTTAATCGCAGCCAAGGTTATCCAACAGCCTTTACCCCTTCTGATCTGTCTTGGAACGCGCCAACCAAATACAGAGGCGCCCGGCTTTCAATTGGACATGCTTAAACAGCAATCTCCCCCTGGACTTTGCTCTGGAGGAGTCAGCTACCAGCTCACCCACACAAAAAGCACCAAAAAAGGCCATAACAAAAACAGCCCTAAACAGCGTTGCCTCGAAGACGGAATTAGTTACAACTGGCAACACCTCCACCAAACGGGCCAGCAACCCGTGATCTATCGGAAGCCTACCATCCCCTGGGGCCGGGCAAGAACACTCCCAGCCTTGCAACAACCTTTGGGTCAAGAACCCGCCGCCCGCGGGCTCCCATCCCAGAGCCTTGGCAAAAAAGGTGAACCCGGCTAGATGGGAGCGTACTGTTGTCCTGGACACCCCGGCTTCCTTGGCATACACCACATACTGCCCCAAGAGCTGGTCCAAAAGCCCCCGACTGCCAACCCGCTGTCCGCAGAAAGGCCATCACGCTATGACACCCTCGCTGATAGGCAGCCCACGTCGATGAGGCCACCGAACTCCTCAATAAGCTCAGCTTCCCTTCAGGCCAACCCTCCACAATCTCTCTGGAACTGTCCATCCCAAGTCATCCGCCGCTGGAGCCAAAGCTCTGAACCGGTCCCACTTGAAACGAGAGAGAGCATCCGCAATCCTCTTAGTACAACCCGGAATATGCTTAGCCCTAACAAACACATTCCCCCGCAAACAAGCCAACACCACCTCCCGCATCAATGACGTCACCTGCAAACATCGCGGAGAGTAATTATTGATCACACTTACCACCGCTGCATTATCACACGACCATATCACTTTCCGATGATGCAACCTCTCCGGCCACAGCTCCAGCACCACCAGCAATGGAAACAACTCCAAAAATGCTATGTTGCTAGTCAGACCCCTATCACTCCACTCCTGCGGCCATTCTCCAGTGCACCAAGCCCCACCGAAGTAGATCCCCATTCCACCCCCCCCCCCGCCGCATCCGTAAACAGCTCCAAATCCACACTTGACACTTCCTCCTCCCGAAGCACCACCATGCCGTTAAATTCTTTCAGAAAAGTGTCCCAAACTAGCAGGTCGTCCCGCATGGCTGGATCTGGGAGCCTATTGTGCCCTTTGTGATGTAGAAACCCCTAGGGAGCCCATGGAAATAGAGAGAAAGGAAGATTCTACCTTTAAAAATGACAAGCAGCTAGAACACATGGCTCACTGTTTACAAAGAAAAGGTAAACAGAGAAAGACAGGAGCTGAACTGACACACCCAAGCTCTGACGTAGCAGCAAGCCTGGAGTTTGATCAATCACACCTGTTCAGGTTGAGAGCAGAGCCAAGCCCAGAGGAGCAGAATTATAAAACCTTGTCATTAGCTCCCAGGAAGGGAGGAGAAGCAGGAGAGAAAGGAAGATGGAGTGCAGGCTGGAGTGGTAATTGCAGTTCAGACAGCAGTTGGAGCCGTGGCAGCAGAGAAAGTTGGAGTTGTGGCAGAGAAGGAAAAGAAGCCACACAAGGAAGGAAAGGAGGAGAAAGAGGAGTCCTGGACAGCAAAGACAGGAGAGAGGAGAGTCCTCCGGTAAGACGGGCTTGGAGAGGCTCAGAAACTCCTGAGAGTTGGATACCGGGTAAAGAAACTACCTACAGGTCTGGGAGAAAAGCCAGCAGACTAGGAGGAGGGAAGGCACGCTCTGTGACCAGGAACTGGCTGGAACGGAGAGAGCAGGGAGCCCTTCAATCAGAAGGAAGCCTTCAGAGTTTGCACAGGTGGGAGCCCAGCACAAACGTATTTCCTCATAGCTGTCAAGAATTAGAGGAGAGCCAAAGAAGAAACTCCAGAGCAACAGGTATTTTAAACCCTTGCTGTTTTGAGTTGTGGAAAGGGAAAACACCTGAGTTTACAGAGGGAAGTTATCTTAAATCCCATAGTAACAGTTTGCAGACAAACACTGTTAGTCCTGAGACAGAAGATATGCAAATACACTCTAATGTTGATGAAGTAGCAGATATGCAAATGGATTGCACGCTTTGTTTGGCTGACAACATTGAGTCACTGTGTTAAACCTTGAAGTAAAAGTGCTGAGAAACGGCAAAGAAATAGGAACTATTTTTCTTTGCTGTGAGAAGCTGTTTTGTTTTCCATTTTGTACTTGCAAGGAGCACTGCATGTTTTGGAACCAGAGAGTGAATAAGCAATTACCTTAGTTATTGTATATAAGCCTCATGCTAAACTCCTGGAGACTGTCCTATTTTTGTTGGGTCTCAGCTGCAACACCGAGAGCATAAGGAAGCGCTACCGGGACATCAAGCATTCAGTCTGGGCACGCACCAGTGCAGAGAGGTGCCACGCCCATGCGACAGGAGGGGGTGCACCACATCACTGTCACCGCTGGAGCAGCAGATGGCCAACAGACTAGGGCCCATCTACCTCCATGGCCTGCTGCCTGAGCTGGACACAGCGGACCCATGTGCAGGTGGGACAGAGGAATGTGCTCTAGGGAGAGCCAACATGCGGGGGTTGCGGGAAGCTGGGGACAGGTCAAAACCATAGGACCAAGCACGGACAGGGTATTAAGGGGCATAATGTGGCCAACAGTGACTGGAGCAGGAGAGAGGCCATGGGTGATGGGGACAGGGAAGGCCCATGTGGCACATCAGAGACAGCTCACAGGGGACCTCTGACAGTGATGCAGCAGATGAGGGTGGCTGGCACATGCTGGGCCCCACTGGAACCAGGGGGCCATGGGAGGCTGACATGATGACGGTGTACATGGGTGAGGGTGGGTAGGTGTGAGGCTGCAGGTGCAGAGGGGAACAGGCAGGGGCAGGGATCAGTGGCCACCAATGCAGGTTGGAGCCACAGTGGAGTGGTTTGGAGGGCAGCATAGGGCCCAGGAATGTAGAGTGTGTGGGCGGCGGTGTCCCCCTGCATCCATGTGCATGGTGGGTGGTGGTAGGATGGCAGCAATGTGCGATGGCAATCAATGGGGTGGGTGAGGGGGATGCGGGGGTATCCCCAGATGCCAGACACGGGGAAAGCAACCATGCAGGGGGTGGTGTGGGTGGGGACCCCGGCATGGCCAGGGCATACCCGTGTGACACACACACATCCATGCACCTGCACTGCACAGCCACCCAATGTCGAATGGCGGTTATAGCACCAGGGCCTCACGCCACCCCAGGGCATGCATCCCTGCATACGGATCCCTGCCATCATAGGGCACACCTGTCCCAGGCAACAGTGGCCCACCAATCCCAGCAGCACCCCAGCAGTCCCACCCGTTGATGCGGGCCATACCCAGTTGCACGCACACACAGCCACCAGTGAGGCGCCACTGACACCAGGGACACATACAACCGATAGTGCACCACATGTCTCTGCACCAGAACAGTCCCTGGCCACATGTACACAGCCAGGGACTACCCCAATTGCCCTATGTATCCCATGGCCCATACTGCCTGGCAGGCCACGATGGGATAGGTACATGTACGTGGCTGGCCAGGCATGGCACACCTGAGCTGTGTACCCTTACTCCCCACAGGTGACATACATGCCATGGAGGTGGCAGCGGGGTTGGAGCCCCCAGGGTCTAGACCATATCCCCTGTCCGAGGCAGCAACAGATGTGGAGGTGCCCGAGGAGGACAAGGCAGTGCTGGAGATGGAGGGGGAAGCAGCACACCACCTTTCAGATGATGGTGGGGTGGCTGACGAGGCAGGTGATGACAACGTCACAGTGGAGGCTGCAGCTGGGAGCGTTGCTGGGCCACCAGCCCTGGGTCCTGCACCACAGCCCGCACAAGCAGCCATCCACCAGGTCATTGGGGAGATGCGTTCCCACTCTGAAGCAGCGCATGTGGACACAGAGGGTGAGTGTCCGACCTATCTGGCCAGCTGTTGCATGTGTACAGGTGGAATGTGCAACCCATGTCTCATGGCTCGCACCATGTCTCACCCACAGGCATACAGATGGCATTGCAGGAGGTGGCGGTGGAACAGCATCGCCTGTGGTGTGAGGCGTAACGCCAACAGCTGGTGCTGGGCAGCCTCCTCTGTGAGGTGTGGGCCCTGAACGAGACAGCTGGGTCGATGGCAGCCAGCATGGCCAGGATGGTGTCGGTGCACGAGGCCAAGTTGGCGCATATGGGCCAGCCGGTGATAGCAGCGCTAGCGGAAGCAGCAGCAGCACCCACCCCACAGGGTGCACGGGGATGTGGCCAGCATGGCAGAGGACATGGGAGAAGGGTGTAGGTGCAGGGGGTGAGGTGTGCACAATAAATCGTTTATGCACTGTTGTACCCTCTGGCCATATGTCCATTCTTTCAGCTGACTGCCCCATGTCCCCTCTGTCACACATGTGATTGCCCTGGGCACATGCCCCTCATACTTCCCTGCTCAAGGTGCCCCCTCCCCTAACCATCCCTGCTGGTCATGACCTGGGTCACCCCTGACCCCCATCCCCCTCCACCCACACCCATATCCTTCACCCGGAAGGGCCATTCCTGCCACCCCACCTTCCCCTGTGCCCATCCTCCCCTGGTCCCCTCCCCGGGACACAGTCCTGTCATGCCCATTCCACCCTCCCCCACCATATCAGTGCTACTACCCGCACACAGGTCCCCACCCTGGATACCCTGTGACCCACTCAGGTATATTCACATCCCCTGCCATTGGCAACATAACTGGGTCATGGCAGAGCCCCCACCCCCTAGCGCCCCTGTGCCCCCACCCTCGCCTTCACCACCACCACCCCTGCCATACCCATCGCCCCTGGGTTCACCCTGGTCCATTCTGGCACCATAGATAATCCCGTCAGGCAGGGCATCTGTGACGGTGCCATCCCTGTCAGTCCGATCTGCCCATGTCCATCTGTACCACCGTCACTACCATTTCTGCATGCACCATACTGAACAGAACCTGTGTCCATACTGCGGCACCTCCGCTGCTGGCACCCCATGCACATTGTGCCCTGCCTACGGGTCTGTCCCTGCCCCACAGTCGTCCCACCCACCCGCGTCCTCACACTCCATCCCTGCCCCAGCACCGATGGCATACCATACTGTATACAGGGTCCCCTGCCATCTCCACCTCCCCTTTATGCCACCCATCACTGCCCTCCCCGCTGGCCCCCCACCCCTCTCCCTGCCCCCATCCTGCACCCATCATTGGTCCACCCCAGGCCGTGTCCCCATCTATGCCCTATGGGGTCTGCGCCCCCACCCGCAGGTCCACCCGCACCGCTGTCCCTACCCCCACCCACTGATGATTGGGCCATCCCTTTGCCCCATCCACAACAGCCATTCCATCCTCACCACTGGGATACCCCCTGGTATCGGCCCCCCTCTGGGGGACACACAGGGACATGCCCACACCTGGCAATCGCACCCCACTGCCATGTTGCAAAATGAGACACAGGGACGCAGTGATTGTGGCAACAACAAGTGTTTATTTCTATTGGGGGGTTTACATATGCTTGCAGTGGGCTTATGAGGGCCCTGGCCCTGCTGCCCCCAACCCCGCCGGTGTTGTCAGACCCGGGGCACAGGATGCCAGAAGGCAGGGGTGACATGTGTCTGGCTGGCACGCAAACCCCCTGGGGGCCACCCTGGCCAGGTGGCTGGTCAGCTGCTCCTGCTGTGAGTATGTAACACAGCATGTGCAGCTGGTCAGCCACCACGCCTATGGTCACTGCCATCTGCCCACAGCTAGGCTCTGCTCCCACAGGGCATATGCCTGTGCCCACATCGCCGCAGCCATGCGGAGTCCGCACATGCACCCACACAGACACAGATCGCCACTTGTCTGTGTGGCTGCATGTGTGGCCTGCCGTACTGCACTGATCTGCGCAGGCCCTGTGCCTGGACAGGGTATATCCCCGGCACTGTGGGGCAGATGGCAGGGGCTGGCCACACCTCCATGCCCACCTCCACCCCCTCCCCTGCCCCCTCCTCTGCCTCCCCATTCCCCTCCCCACTCTCATGCCCCACCCACACCTAACCCCCTCCCCATGGCCCCATGCCCCCTCCTCCCCATCCCTGCTCCCATCTTCCCCCACCCCACTCTCCTCCTCCCCCTCCCCACTCCCCTCCTCCTCCATGCTGCTGCCCCGTCCCTCCTCTTCAGCCCTATTGCCATCTGCCACCTCAGGGATCATCTGCCATCCCTCCTCCAGCGCTGGCTGGTCATGTCTAGCATCCAGCCCTGCTGGTGCCTGGTCTGTAGTTGCGTCCGCTGTGAGGGTAAGATATACATTAGCACCATGGTCACTCATCTGGCACACCATGCACACATGTCCTGTGGCCACAATGGCTGCTGGCCCACCGGAGCGTGACATGGCACATGGCATGGCCTGTACCACTCACCGTCACATTGTTGCCGTTGATCGTGTAGCGCCCTCACCAGGAATTGGGGGTATCGTAGCCTCAGCTCCTGCCCCTTTTTACAAAGGTCCTCCAACTGTGGGTACAGCAATGAGTGGGACCATTAGGGGACATGCATCCCTGGCCATCTGCTTCTGCTCGTCACACATATCTGGGTGCAGCAGCTGACTGACTCTCCTGTGTGCTATCTGTCCCCCACTTCCTGTTGCCTCTGCCACCCGCATGTGTGCAGGTGCTGCTGCGCATATCTGTCCTTCCCCCTATGTGCCATGGGTGGACCCTCCTGGCCCCCTTTCCCAGGCAGCGGCCTCTCCATGCATGGGCCTGCACCACCATGTCATACGTGCCATCGTCACGCTGTGGGCCATGGGTGACATGCCATGGGGGCTGCATGGTGTCGTGCCTTGTGCACAGGGCACCGGGGGTGCGGGGCACATGCCCCAGCCCACACATTTGCACTGTGTCGGTATGTCACCTGCACCCGGGGCCTGGCTGCGACACGTGTCCTACACAAGCAGAGGTTGCACAGGCATGTGCCATTGTGCGCAGTGGTGGGGGCATGGTTCATGTGTCCTACCATTACGCCTTGACCACACCAGCAAACACATCAGGTTTTGGCACAAGGATGTGCCGCAACATGCCGTCTTGGGTCAAGAGACCACATGCGGACAGTGCAGGCCTGCACACATCGGCAGCTGCAGCTGCCATAACACCGGGATGGATAACACACCTCTTAGATGAGGCCTGGGTCATCCTGGGGGTAGGGCAGAGCTCCATAACTGCAACTGGTGAGACCACCATGACACCAGGATGGATAACACCCCTCTATGATTTGGCCTGGGGCATTCTGGAGGTGGGGCAGAGCTATGTAACTGCAACAGGAGCCACCACCATAACACCAGGATGGATAACACCTCTCTATGTTGAGGCCTGGAGCATCCTGGAGGTGGGGCAAGGCTATGTAACTGCAACAGGTGCAACCACACTAACACCAGGATGGATAACACTCTTCTATAATGAGGCCTGGAGCATCCTGGGGGTGGGGCAGGGCTATGTAACTGCAACAGGAGCCACCACCATAACAGCAGGACTTCTCTGGTTTATGTTTGATCTACATAGTGGGGTAAAATTTTGGGATGTGCTCTGCAGGGCCCACAGCTGGGACCTGAACCTGCTATCTGCTGCTTAGGGACACACTGGCTGTGTGTACTGCACCACAGTGTTTCCACAGGGTCACATTGGTCCCTGGGGCTACCTGTATGTCTCCTCAGCAAGACCTTTTATATTGCACTGCACACCACGTACTAGTGTAGGGCATGGCCTTGAGCCACTGCAGGCAGGTGCCACTGCCCCCTCCAGTACGGACACACACAACCCCTCTCTGTCGTGCTGACATGGGCATATGTTGTTGGTGCGCCATCACAGGCCAAACACTGCACAGGTAGGTGGGTGCCTGGGTTGCAGTGTCGGGGTGAGGGGCATACCCGGCCTTCTGCATGCCCCCTCACATCACAGCCTACCAACATTTTGCTCCTTCCACATGGGGGACAGGTGGCTGTGAGGATGTCCGCTGTGTGCCCTGGTAACTATTGGCTAGGGTGGTCAGGGTATTTATGGTTTGTGTTTTGCTTTGGTCAGCGTCTGTCTTACTGATTTCTCATGTCTATATTCCTATGTGTCACCTAGGCTTTCGCCTGGTCAGCCCTGTGCCCCAGCTGCCCCCACTACATGTCCCACCTGCAGCCCCCTATGCCCCATTTGCACTGTCACCATAGTGGCCTTTCATACTTGGCCACTATGCTGTTGGTGCAAATGTAGCACTACTATCACTTTTCTAGGCCTCCCTGCCTATGCTGTACATTGCTGACACTGAAATGGTTTCTCTCTCTTGCAAATGTGCATCTAATGCAAGGTTTTCAGTTGCGTTAGGATTCAGCCCTTCATTTCCCCGCGTTAGTGTGGAAGGGGCCTCTCCCCGCCCACTCCACGCCCATTGACCCCTTCTTTCCGCCCTCTCTCCACCCTCTGCGGGACTTACCATGGCCGGGAACGTTAAGGCGCGTTATGTAACGTTAAGGCGCGTTAACGTAACATTAACACGCCTTAACGTTATATAACACGCCTTAATGTAGCCGCTGCTATGTTAACGCAGTTTAGTAAACATGCCCCCAAGTGTCCGTAATAGGGACATATATAAGGTCCGCCGTGTGCATGTTCAGGTCGGGGACATCTATGTTCCTGAAATCAGCTGAAAACATGGATGTCCCTGGCATTTTTTGCATGTTCTACCTGGACGTTCCTGATTTAACTTGGACATCTTTCTAACATCCCCCTCTATATGCAAGAAAACCTTTCCTTAGTTTATATTGTACTTTCAGGAAATTATTTGCTAAGCTTTTCCCCAAAAACACAGAATGAGAGAAAAACCTTAGAAAATTAGCCCCTGGTGATGCAGTTAAAAATGGAATTTTGCTATACAAAATGGAACTTTAGCCAATAGCCTTTGTTAAAAAGTGATGAGCAATGTTAAGATGTTATTTATTATCTGCATGTTATAGCGTGTTTTCAGATTATAAGAGTAACCATAGTCCTGCTGTAGATAAAAATATGTCCTATTCTATGTCTGTGGAAGCGGGAGAAAATCCTTTCTACATATGGTCCAATAATGTTAGGAAACAAGACTCCATTGGACCTTGATGCAGTAAGCTGTTTTATCCTTTAGCATAGTGGGTTTACTCTTGATTTTCCCATGCTAATCTTATTCCTGAAGAAGTAAGACATTTTAGCATGGGAAAATTGTTAGTAAAACCATTGCGCTGAAAGCTAGTGCAATAAGAAACGTAACACATACAAAACATTCAATTTCAAATTGCTCTTTAACATACGAAAAGCATGCTAAAATCTCTCCAGTTTTTTTTTTACTTTTCTTATGGTGCTCAGGACTGGAGTAAACAAGGGTCATTTGAGGTGAAGTGTGGATGACCCAGACCTCTTTCCCCTGACACGCTCCCCCTAAAAGAAACCCTAGTGGCCCAGATGGACCTCTAGGCTTCCTATTCCACAATCCAAGGATCTCCCTGGTGCCTAAGTGGCCCTATTACACCTCCCAACCCCTCCTCCCACATCCCATCCAAAATCCCTGGTGGCCCATCTCTAATCATTCAAGTTTCCATTTTCAACTTTATTTTGATATATACCTATCATAAAAATAGCTGAATGGTTTACAACATCTATTTTTTCTAATGTATTTATTTAACATCTTTTATATATTGTTCCTTATCGTCCATCAAGTCTAGTCACGACCTCTGGGGCTTGCTCCTCCTCCAGCAGCTTGAAGACTGAGAAACTTCATCCTTTTATGATGACACCAGTATATACTCTGAGGATCTGCTTCCCTGTTCCAGTTACCTCAGTCTTCAAGCAGCTGGAGGATCAGTGAACCGGGGCTCCTGGTTCACTGGAGAGGCAATTAAGGAGAGATAGGGTTTTTTTGTTAGGAAGGGTGTTAGTTTTGGAGAGGGATAGGTGTTTAGTTAATGAAGGGTAACATCTGAGCAAGGGAGAGTTTAATTGGGAGGGCTCTGTGCCTTTAAGGGCTTGCTGAGGCCTTTACTCTCCCATTTGATCTGGTGTCCCTCTCCCCTCCCCCCCCCCCTCCCCGCCTCTGCAAGATTTAAGCGGCGAAGGCAGTCCTGCTAAGGAGCGGACTCTGGGCCCGGATCCTGTTCTCTGAGGGTGAGGCTCAAGGGCTTCTCGCAATCAGAGAATGCAGAAGTTTGCCTGCTAATCGCTACAGAGAGGTCGGGGCAGAGGAATTGCAGCAGGAGGAAGTGAAGGTATTTTGTTGTCCCTCTCACTCCACTGTCCTCCCGACTCATGCAACACAGCACGTCGGTTGAGCGTGGGGGCGCCGTTAGTCCGGAGAACACATTATTTACCGGACAACAGAGGAGGAAGGTAAGCAAGGGCCGCATCGGGGCTACAGCTTGGGCAGTGTTTGTTTTTTCAGCGCGAGAGCGCAGTGGGCCTAACTGCGTGGCGGCAACGTGGGAAACCATGGTATTTTTTCGGCATTTGCAGAGGCTGCTGTTTTCGGTGGGAAGCTTTGTTTTTTGTATTAAATTGCATTTTCGGACTCGGACGGTTCTGGAACTGTTCTCATTCCTTTGATTTGTAAAAAAAAAAAAAAGTGGTTGTTTTCCTTTCAGCAGTTTCTTATTTTGTTTTTTCAGGCTCGATTAAAAACAACAACAACAAAAAAAAAGGACAAGAAACAGATCCAGTTCTGTATCAGGACTGATAAACGCAGTACGCGCTCCGGCGAGATGCTTTCAAAGCCTATGTGCTTGGTCTGCGGATCTAGAAGGGGAGCGCTGTCTGATACAGGGGTCTGTACGGGCTGCGTACAGGAGGCGGCTGTTATGGAGAAATCCTTGGGAGAAGGAACTGAGGTTCCGCCTGTTTCAGGGGGGCTGCAGGATTCAGTTGCTCTGAGTTTACCAGGTGGGGAGCCGGTGGCAGGGCCGTCGTCTGCACTGGATCGCCCATTCTCGCAGGCATCCTTGCCGGAGGGTGTCGTGGCAATTTTTTACCAACAGTTGGTGGTGCTTATGCAGCAGGCGTTTGGGGGACTGCAACAGAAGCCAGCCATAAGTTCCTTAGATGGGGAACGGGGTCATAAGAGGCCAGGAACCCCGTTGAGCGCAGTGGCGATGGGCAGCGTAGCAAAGAGAGCCAGATTGAATAAGGAGCAGAAGCATCACTCAGTGTCCTCGGAGGGAGTTCACTCCGATGAGGGGGATCCTGACTTAGAAATGGAAGACGATTTGGAGGAAGGAGAGATCACGGACAGCGAGGACCAAGCTAGAGTGGTCTGCTTGTTCCAGAGAGATGAATTACCCGCTCTTATTTCTGAGGCCCTGAAGGCGCTTAATATGCCGTCGCCTGGCCCAGCAGAGGATTCTACTTTGTAGGATCCTTTACTGCAGGTATTTCGGAGGAATCAAAAAGTGTTTCCAGTACATAGAGTGATACGGGAAATGATTCAAGAAGAGTGGGATATGCCAGAGGCTAATCTCAAGGGGTCCAGGGTGATGAGGCGCCTGTACCCGATAGTGAACCAGAATCGCAAATTGTTCAAGTCTCCAAAGGTGGACACCGCAGTTTTGGTGGTGACAAAGAAGACTACCATCCCAGTAGAGGGCAGTGCAGCTCTCAAGGATACTCAAGACAGGAAGCTAGATACCCTGTTAAAGCAAGTTTTTGAAGTCAATGCTCTGTCCATTCAAGCGGCTATTTGTGGAGCGTGGGTGGCGAGGGCCTGCCTGCGCTGGTCACAGTGAATTCAGTGTGAACAAGGAGAGGAGGCCATTGGAGAAACTTCCAGGCTGGAGTCGGGTACGGCTTATCTGGCCGACATCCATTGCAACCTCATTCGAAGGTTATCGAAGAGCATGGCTGCCGTGGTAGCGGCTCGTCATTACCTTTGGCTCCGCAATTGGGCAGCGGATGGATCTTCCAAGTCCAGGCTGAGTAAGCTTCCATTCCAAGGACGGCTACTGTTTGGGGAAGATTTTGACAAATTGGTTAAGGATCTAGGGGAGTCCAAAGGGGGCCAGTTGCCAGAGGACAAACAAAGACAGAGTCGGTCGACTCCCTCGGTCAGGGGTCAGCAGAGAGATTTTCGTCGATTCCGTTTTCCTAGATTCAATTAGGCTCAGAGAGGACGTTTTCCCATTCAAAATCAGGGGTTTCGTGCCTTTCGGGGAGCAGGAAGGGGTTTTGCATCCTCTTCCTCTGCCGCAAATCTGCGAAAGTCACAATGAAGTAAGGAAGACCCAGGTAGATCTGGTACCAGTGGGAGGTCGGCTACGGGAGTTTTACGCTGCCTGGGTCCAAATAACGGCAGACCAGTGGGTGTTGGAGGTCATTCGAGAAGGTTATGCGTTGGAGTTTCAGAGACCAGTGAGAGATTCCTTTGTACGGTCCCCTTGCACAGCGTCGACCAAGTGCGCAGTAGTAGGGGCAACGGTACAGAGGCTTCTAGATCTCAACACAATCGTACCAGTACCTACAGAGCAGTACGGCTGTGGTCGGAACTCCATCTACTTCGTCATTCCCAAAAAGGAAGGGGCTTTTCGGCCAATTCTGGATCTCAAGAGGGTAAATCGTTGTCTTTGGGTGTCTCATTTTCACATGGAAACTTTGGAGCATCCTGGAGGTGGGGGCAGGGCTATGTAACTGCAACAGGAGCCACCATCATAACACCAGGATGGATAACACCACTCTATAATGGGTCCTGGAGCATCCTGGGGGTAGGGCAGAGCTATGTAACTGCAACTGGTGCAACCACCATAACACCAGGATGGATAACACTCCTCTATGTTGAGGCCTGGAGCATCCTGGTGGTAGGGCAGAGCTATGTAACTGCAACAGGTGCAACCACCATAACACCAGGATGGATAACACCACTCTATAATGAGGCCTGGAACATCGTGGGGGTGGGGCAGGGCTATGTAACTGCAACAGGAGCCACCACCATAACACCCGGATGGATAACACCCCTCTATCATGTGGCCTGGCGCATCCTGGGGGTAGGGCGGAGCTATGTAACTGCAACAGGAGCCACCACCATAACACCAAGATGGGTAACAGTCCTCTATAATGAGGCCTGGAACATCCTGGGGGTAGGGCAGAGCTCTGTAACTGCAACAGGAGCCATCACCATAACACCAGGATGGATAACACTCCTCAGTGTTTAAGCCTGGAGCATCCTGGAGGTGGGGCAGGGCTATGTAACTGCAACAGGAGCCGCCACCACCATAACACCAGGATGGATAACACTCCTATATAATGAGGCTTAGGGCATCCTGGGGGTAGGGCAGAGCTATGTAACTGCAACAGGTGCAAACACCATAACACCAAGATGAATAACACACCTCTATAATGAGGCCTGGAGCATCCCTGGGGGTAGGACAGACCTGCAAACATCAGCTGTGTGGCCTATATTGCTCCTGGTTTTACCCACAAACACGTCTTTTCCCCTTGCTGTGCGTGTTTGATATGGGTGTTGGTTGCTGGCTATTGTGATGCACTCCTGGGTTGCTGTGCCTGTCCCCATGCACTTACCTCATGTGGGTAGTCTGCCACCATATTGTAGCGCCTTGTGAGGCGCACCCGGGCCCTCCTCACTCTGCTGAGGTCCTGCCAGCAGGAGGAGCCTAGCAACAGGCGCCCCTGGCGGTTGCATATCTGCTCTGCTAGGAGGTACAGATCTGCATGTGAGAATGCTGGCTTCCTTGATCTGGCAGCCATCTTGTATGCTGCATGTGGTCAGTTCTCCCATGATGCAGTAAAAGCGCGCATGAGCAGTGCATGCATTGCTACGCGCGTTCGTACGTGCCTTGTCACGTGCCTTCCTTGTTTGTTTTGTGACGCAAGTTGGTCTATATCTTTATGTTTCTGGTATCCTGTTATATATCTGAGCACAACTGTTCATTCTCGGTGTGCTGTTCCATATTCCAATCCGTTTGGACATGTGATCCTCTCTACCGGGATTTGAACCCCTAGTACATTGTTGTGAGACATATTGCCTCCCACTGCGCTACACACACACCATTATGATGCTACGACTGACCATGATCTTGTGAGTATTGCCACTTTACGTTACAGTGTGTCAGGCTTTACCAACCTATGGTAATGGTTGAGTCAAGAACATATTCTAAGAAGCAGACTGCTGCTTTGGGTTTTTTTTGTTTGTTTTTTTTCTTAACCATTTTCACACAATGGCCCTAGCCAGCACATGAAACCAACAAATGGTAAAATGCAGATATTACTCAAAGACTGATGGTGGTATCCAGCCACCTAATGACTCGGCTAAGGCTTACAGATCCAAGAGGTCTTGAGAATCTCTTGGAACCAGTCCAAGCTTTTATTTTGAGTTGACTCCCCTGAAAATAATGGGTAGCTAAGCCTCATCATCTATTCCTAACTTTCTAGACCTTGTATACTTAATTTGTGTCAATCTTGAAGCACTGCTACCACCCACAGGGAGTATGAAACCTTCTGGAGTACCTCATTTCTGAATACCTGAAGTCCAAGTATACTTGCTCTCAGGACCGTACCAAGCTAGAAATGCACCCTGTGTGACTAACAAATCTGGTGCCCCTCCCCCTCTTACCTAGCCACATGCAATAACTCATTCTTTTTGAGCTTCCTGGAAGCTCAGTGATGATATCAGAGCCCCTTTCTGTGCTTGCACCCTGTGCAGCCACACCGCTTGCACAATCCTTGGTACAGCCCTGCCTGCTCTCCTATCTCAGACTGACAAAGATAGAGTTCCACCACTCAAGTACTACCTACCTAGCTCCAAAAACAACATTTTGAAGCAGTGCCGTCCAACATTAGTCAAAGCTAGGTGTCAGCTTCTGGGTTTCAAAAGGCAGGCATTCAAAGGTGAGTGATAGTCATGTGGGGGGGGGGGGCATTAAGGCCTAAGTTTTGCCTAGATGATACCCTGAACTAACTCTGTGGCCAGCCCTACTCTACAGATTTGCGGGAATGATCATAAGACCTAATGGTCCCCACCTGCTACCATGTAGAGAGAAAGGCTCCTGCTACGCTGAGCATCCATGTGCCTACCAATAATGAGCTTTGCCCTCTGGCCAAAATGATGCCAAAGGAACTTACCATGAACTAATTTCCTGAATGCACCAGTCTTTTTTACAGAATCAAGAACCCAGCTCTAAATACATTCCCTATAACCAGAAGTTCCAAGCATTACTACTACAGGTACATAAAAGATAATAATGGCAGAAGTGTGGCAGGAAACCAGTCAACCCAAGTCAGGGACAGAGCTAGAGATTAAGAGAGTCACAATGTGGGCACAGAAACATCTCAGATTTTTTTTTCCATAGCTCAGGCTTACTGTGGCTACCAAAAGAAATGGTAGCTATTCCCGCTGAAAATTTTCACAGTCACTCTGGGCGAAACTGACAGGCCTGCTGCTGTCGAAGCCCAGGGAAGCCTTCTCTCAGCCTGGGAGACAGTGTGGATTATCCTGTGGCATAGCCGCCACAACTAACGCTACGCTAATGCCACTGCCCCTACTAAAGAGGAGGTCTAGGCTGGAAAATATAGCCCCAGAGTTCACAGAGCCTGATTCCTATGTTCTCAGACTGGGCTGCAAATGGGCAGCTTTTGCGACTGAGCCGATCAGTCCTAGCCGCTACTGAAACTTGCTGCAGGGCTATCTCTGCCTAAAATTCCACACTGCTCCGATCAGCACTTTTATGGACTCCTCCAAGATGAGCACTAAAGATAGCCACTGACTCCAGAGCCGACCTGAAGGCCACTGCCAACATACCTGAAGAAAAAGGCAGGCATTCTCATGGCAAACTATTCTCCTCAGTTGCCTGTCACAGGGCAAATGCAGCTGATTCCAGGCAAGGTTCTCCCTCTTATTGCATAAGATCAATAGCAGACTCCTGGGCAATGGTCCCAGCACAACAATGTCCCCGCCCCCATGGCTTTGGCCTCTGAAGTCTCCAAGGCCCACATTTTTTTTTAATGAGCATCCAGCAGCCTTTCTGGTTCACTCCCAAAAAGGATGGAGTAGGGGATGAGATGAATCCTTACCTACTAACTGTCCCTCCTGCCCTCCCCCCATCAAGGTTGATGAGGAGGAAGAGGGAGACTTATTTACCATAGCTGAACACAACCTTCACCATGCTTCCAAGCAAGCTGAGTTGTAGGGGGTAGGGACTTGATACCACCAGCTTCTGCACCCCAGCAGGAGGAAGAGGGTCCCAGATCCACCAAGTTCTGCACTGTTAGTGTGGGTTATTCCTTTCCCAGCACTATATACCACTTACCCTCGGGACGTCTGTTAATCCTCTGGGCTGAGGAATCACCTTACCTTCTCTGTCTGGAATTCCAGAGGAACAAACACACACACTCGCACATAAGTAGTAAGTTTATTCCACAGGTTAGAGGGGCTGTCTGTCTTTTATACATTAACAGAAACATATACATATGTCATCAACTCATCCCCTGAGGCCCACCACAGCTTATCAGTAACTTCACAGATGTTAGTCGTCTCCGTATAGAACAATCAATTTGTCTTAGCACAGCACATTCCTTTCCATATATAGATATATACAGGATTCCTATTTTCCCTTGCGGGCCTCTTAGTCCTGCTACACACTTTAAGCTTTATTTTTCCCCTATCAATCCCCCCTTTGGGCCGGCATAGGCCCACTATAAGAACGGCCAAACAGTCTTCTGAAGGACAGTTAAGCAGACATTATTAAGTGGAAGTCGGTGGTGGCGCGCTCGGGTACATCAGCCATCTTGAAAATAGGTGTATAAGAGTACATAAAAGTGGTGGAGTTCTGCAGGGCCTTCCGACAACAGCCTAGGACAAATGAGAATATACAACAAAAAAGAACAAGGATTATAAAACCGCTCAATAGGGCAATAATCAGCCCTTTGAGACCACCCCCCAACCCGCCAAACCATTTTACAACATCACTCCATATGCTACCGAAATCAATACCACCCTTGAAATCAGCCATATTCAAATCAGATAAGGTCTTAATCTTTTTCATGTCATCTAAGACAAAAATTGTGTGGTTCGCTATAACAGTACAACAATTAGTTTCATTTAAAAAGGTACAAGCCCCGCCCTCATTTGAGTATTCTGTTCCAGGGATTCTGCAAGCTTAGAAATGGATTCTGTTACTCACCTCATTTGTATATGTAACAAGCATTGTAATCTTCGAATTGCCATACCTAATTCAGCGGTGATAGCGGGTGGTCTGGAAAACTGGGATTCAGGAAGTCCAGCTAAGGGCATCCAAGCAAACTTTGGTCAAAGGATAAGTAGCATTAATATATTGATATGAAGCTTGAATAGCCTCATCTTCAGGATTATCAGGTGACCAAGGATTTGCATTCCTTTTCTTTCTTTTACCATGGGTCACATTCAAAGGTATTAGAGCCGAATAAGGAGTTATTTTAACTAACGCACAGGGTAGCAAAGACACGTTAATTTGTTGATAAATCATCTCCCCACACAAACAATGATGACCCACCACAGTGAAAAGGTCTGTGCCAGTGGTCCATATGCGACTCATATTATGCCCATCAAACCACTTCACAAAAGAACTTCCCACAGTGGATGAGATGAGATTCTTTCTTAAACTGGACATTGATAGATAGCATGAAGTGTAGGGGGATTCATTTTGGGACCCCTGCATCACTACAGCTGAACCATCGTGGTAAATGGGACCAACTCCCACATATCAGCGGAAGTCAGATCCGTTAAACACTACCGGGCTCTTTGTAATATTTCTCCAATCATTTTCCATATTGGAGGGGTCCATATTACTGGATTGATCATACCAATTTATCATGACTGAGTTATTAATAAAATGAAAAGACCCATTAAACACATTATACGACAGGTTACACTTGTGTGAAAAAGCAATGGATGCATTTGTTATCAAACATAGATCAAATATCATATTTGGGTCAGCATATACACGCAAAGGATCATGTATCATATTCATCATATACCACGTCTGGGAACAATTGAAAGATTCATAACAACTGGCAGAAAAATTATTATTATCTACACAAGCAAGTTGTCCTGTGTACTCATTTAAGGGAACCTTTGAAACGTGTACCGGAGCATATGCTACACCCTTTGGTAAAGGAGTACAGATAATGCAGTCAGTTAAGTTCATCAGACTAACAATCTCCAAAACAGAGGATTTCCACAAATTCGGAGAGAGGAGTTCTCGCTTAGTCCGGTGAGAACTATTGAGAGATACCTGAATCCAAGTTGCATTGTTCTCTGTCCGATGTGCCTGCGTCCAAGGTCCTTCATTTGTAAAATAGTATGTAGTCAGCACAATGACAACCGAGATCAATAATAAACAAGAAAGGGACAGCCAGGCAGACTTCATGGCTGGGGCGAGTCAGGCGTCTTCCAGGAATCCTCCGGTGCACTCTTGACGCGTGAGGTGTGTACCCAGGTCGGATGCTTATCAGTCAGCACGGCTGTGCGAGTAACTGCAATAATCTCCTCTGGATCTCCAAACGGCGGATCCCACTGACTCTTCTTATGAAACAGCTTTACCAGCACATGGTCTCTCCGGCGGAATGGGTGCATCGGTTCTGTAGAAGGAAAAGGGAAAGCATTGTGCACTTGTTCAGACACCATGCATAAATATTTAGCTAGCTGTGTAGCATATTCTTCCTGTGCTAGCAACTAGTCATCCGCCATTATCACCATTCCCTCGGGTCATTTTCAGGTTAAGGGGAAGGGTCGTCCCATCAGAATTTCAAAAGGAGAGAATCCAGATGCCCCAGGGGTTAGCCTAATTTCTGCCAATACAGCTGGCAGATACGCTGGCCACCTTCCTGGGTCATGTTGTGTAGCCTTTTTTAATTTTTCTTTAATTGTTCGATTCATTCGTTCTACTATCCCTGATGACTGTGGGTGATATGGGACATGAAATTTCCAATCAATGGCAAACATCTAAGTAATCTGTTGTAACACCTTAGAGGTGAACACTGTTCCCTGATCAGAATCTATAGAAAGGGGACACCCAAAGCGGGGAATAACTTCCTTACAGAGAATTTTTGCTACTGTTCTAACATCTTCCTTGGTCGTGGGAAAAGCCTCTGGCCACTTTGAAAACCTATCTACAATGACCAACAAATACTTATAATCCCCTATCAATCGTGGCATACATGTGAAATCTACTTGTAGGGCCTGAAACGGGCCTTGGGGTGGGAGTAAATGTTGCAATTGTCCTATTGCTTTTCCCTGCTGAACATTATTCCTAGCACATACTAAGCATTGACTCAATTGTGATTCCATTAAATGAGGCAAATCTCTGCAAACAAATATTTCCTGTAACTCCTTAAGAACCGTCTTTCTGTTTTTATGCCCTACCCCATGTACTTGACCAATTAAGAGAGGGGCTGCCGCTTTCGGTAGTCCTCTTCACCCCGCCCCCTTTTTCCTGTCAAATCTGTGCTGAATTTAAACTTAGATTATGCTGTTCCCAATACATAATATCCTCGGGATCTGCAGCATCCTGCAAGTGGTGCAGAGGAAAAGAATGCTCAAGAGGAGAAACATAATATTCAGACAATGGAGGATCAGACAAATAATAAGAAACTGTCGGCATGCCCTGAGAGATATTATTACTACGTAAGAATTCAATTTGGGCTTGTGAACACTGTTTGGCTGCAAGATCAGCTAAGGCATTACCTTGAGAGGCAATAGAAGTGTCATATCTGTGTGCAGTACATTTAATAACGGCGACTTCTTTGGGTTTATATAAGGCGGCCAGCAGTTCATTAACCAATTGTGCATGAGAAATTGGTTTACTGTCTGCCATTTTCCATCCCCTATGCCCCCATAAGAGACCAAAATCATGCACCACCCCAAAGGCATACCTGGAATCTGTATAAATGTTAACACGTTTATCAGCAAATAATTCACAGGCTCTAGTAAGCGCTACCAATTCTGCAGCTTGTGCAGAACCATAAGGTAATAACTGGGCTTCATGCAAAATATTTGGGAGTTCTACAATGGCATAAGAAGCAATGTAGGCATTGTCTGCGGGACGGACACAGCTCCCGTCCACAAATATATGTGGAACGTCCGGGAGAGGGGAGGAGGGCAAATCAGGACGTACTGACGTCTGAAAGTTAATCAACTTTAAGCAATCATGTTCTTCTTGGGGCAACTCGGAATCATCTACTGGGTGCATTAAGGCCTACAAGGACAGCATTGCGGTAAAGTCAGTGGATTGCTGTTTAACTGACAACCCTTCAGTGGTTGTTAAAATCACCTCATACCTACTTGTCTTACTTCAACAAAGGCTAACACCTTGTAATGAAGATGTGCAGTTTATTTACAAACAAAGTAAGAAGACATTCAGAAAGACAAGTAATTCTCTTAGTTACACATGAGTAGTTAGAAAAGATAACTAGAATGCACACTTAATTACAGTACTGAAAGAGTTATGAGAGAATGCAGCTATGTACAAAGAATATACTTCACCAAACTTGTCATAACCCCTTTATACATCAGCTGGGAGCGCTCAGCGAGAGGAACTAATGACAGTCTAGGATCCTTCATGCCTGGCCAAGCAGATCTACGCTCTGTCTGTTATGGATTTTCTCTGTACTTATATAGGCACAAATGTGTTGCAGCCAGCTCTCACCCATGAGCTTCTCCCCACCCCATCCACCTTTTTTTGCTTTGGTTTCTGGGTGGGCTTCTGACCACCTGTTAGAAGCTCAAACTTACACAATCAGACATGGTCAGATATCTGAGAATGCTCAAAGGACACATCCTCCATGGCCTACATTCCAAGGCTAGATGAAGTGTTCTTTTGTTATCATTAATGGGTCTCTGTCAAGGGAGACACCCCCCATGGTTTTAGAAGCATCTCAAAGCTTTTACATTATAATTGATGAATTCTTATCCTGTCTACATTGGCTAGGCAAATGTTTCTATATTGGCCAAGAGAATTGTTCAAAGGCCAAGGGAAGAATTCTGTCTCCCTCTCTGGCCTCTTAACACTCCCCAGGCTAGATGTGTAAAGATCTCTCATCTCTGGAGCAAGTTGGCTCAGATAAAGTACAATATCCTTTGCTGATCCAAAAATCCATATAAATCTTTAATTAGTAATACATTCCACCCTTGGATCAACAAGGATATTGTACGTAAGCAATGGCTGAATCGCATTTGTAATTCATTTAGAAATACAATAATAACAACATGGGCTTAAACATAGTGGATAGCATTAAGGCAAACGCTGGAGGGGACAAGCCTCAGTGTAATTTGGGTGATATTTTCCCATTCCCCCCCCCCCCCTCAGCATTACAATTGTCAAAGCCAAATGGCTTGTAGGTCTCAGCTATCTTTATCAGTTCCCCATGCAGTGGGGGACTCATTTCACCTGCACATTCAGAACTTTTTCCCATTGTACATCTGCCCCATAGACTCTAATAACTAAAATCTGGGGAATAGGTGACATAAGCAATTGGGCACATGATGTTCAGCAGAAAAAATCAGAGATACTAAAATTACAGTTACTTTCCAAGGAAACAATAACAATACATAAGGAAAAAAAAAATCATTCACAAAAGTCCAATAGTCCTTTTCCTATTTTCAGATAATTTGGCCTGCTTCTCAGCAGTTTTTCAGGACTCCGTAGCGTCATTTTCACCTTTCTCTGAAGTTTAAACTTGGCCTCTCTCAACAGTTGAACCTCTCATTTTCGTAGGTGGACATCTTGGCCTTTCTTTCATTGCGACACATTGAAGTAGATAGGGACTTCCTCACACGTTTCTGCGGTGTGTAGTCCAGATCTCTTGGGATGGTCTGCTCCATCTGGACTCTGGTCAATTCCCTCCGCTAGACTCTCCGGCTTGCAGTTGGTGACATGGCTCCAGGCCTCATTCAGAAGAGCAGCGCCAATATTAAATGAAAAGACTAAAAATTCTAGATTAGACTTCACAATAAGACAAACTTAATTTCATCTATATTTACTAAGATCATATCATACAGATAATAAATATTGCTTTTATAAACTTTCAGTGATCTACTAGTAACTATCTCGTATGGTGTCAATCTTATCTCGCAGTTTGATTAACTCCTTGTCTCTCTACCACTGGAAATTCATTTTGCTTGTAGGAAATATTCCATTTTGCCCTTGAATGACCTTTACATGTTTCAGATCAGACAAGCTGCACATACGTGTTCTGCAATTTTGATAAGTTTTAGAATTATACCCAATTGTGTGAGAATTTGTCATCAAATCATCCCCCTTTGCCTCTGCATGTCTGGCCAGGACATACAGAGGAAAAGTGAGGCACAAAGCATCCAGAAGTACCACATGGCCAGTGTGGGTTTTCCAGAGCTCATCAAGGTGCAAGGTGCACCTAGCCTGTCTCCAAATATCTATTTCTTCCAATTGTTGAGTATGACTTCCTGAATTGAAGCTTCTGGAGACGGCACAGTCAAATAAAGTGCTCATAATTTTTTGTTTACATATTCATTAGGAAAATACATCACTTCAAATTACCTTCATCAGTTTATTGTCTATCACAGTTTCCTCTTTAATATTCCACTTCATCCCTCCATAACACAACACTTTTTCATCACCTGCATCATTCCACCAACTACTTACATAGGTCCTTTTCCTGTTTCTTTTATACCACACTAATGTATCCTTATTTGGTAAGGCTGCTAAGAATATCAAACAATTGTTAATAACTTAAATTTAGATTCTTCTCAATAAGATAACAGTATGAGTAAACAGTGTCCCTTTCCCATCAACTTAATTGGTCCAGTGCTAAGTGGACATATGCTCATTCTAAAATAGGAACAATCTGGGTAAAATCCTTACAATATAAAACTATCATTTTGCAGCATTCTATAACATCAATCCCAATAGAAAGAAATATGGCTCATCTCTCACGTATAACTAGAATCTGTCATATATCCTGTCCTCAGTGAGAGTGCTGTTAGACTGATTTTAAAATTGCAGTGTTCACAAGGATTTGTATAAGCTACTCATTAATTACGGTGTCAAAAAGAGATCCTTTTGAGGTGAGAGATCTAAGAGGGTACATGGCATTGGTGGCTAGGCCTCATCTTCAGGTTCTTCTTGGATTGCAAGGCATTCATGACTATCCTTGGGTTCTTCTCGGCCTATGCTCCCCCTGCCTATTTATGTCTCTTCAGAGGCATAAATATGCAAGGTTCCTGTTCTTCAGGCCTTGTGGGTCCTCAAGGAGTCTTAGAGCTTGGTAGCCCAGATCATCACACTGGAAGCAGCACATTTAGCCTAGGCTGTGGCCTCACCTTTCTGCCTCTCTCTCTCTCTCTCTTATTCTTTTTCTCAAACCTCTCCTGGATCATTGCTGACAAGCAAGATTTGGTTTTATCCAATCAACTCAAGTTCTCATTATTTTCTGGGAACTCAGTTCCATCTTTAATCTATATTTGTTCTATATAGCTTGAGAACAGAGCAATTTCATATCAGCCTCTGTCTAATTGCTGTGTGTGTACTGGACCTCTGCGTAATGTACTATTACCACAAGTGTCATAAGTGCAAGTGTATAAACTACCAACTTAATATCTCACAATGCTGCAACATATATCTGTTTTATATCTATTTTCTCAGGAACTGTACTGAAAATGAACTATAAACTTTTAGAACAAAGTACACTTTTTCTCTAGATAAATACAGGAAAACAGGTGTCCCTCAGTCGTTAGCACAAAGCTTAAAGTAATTATCTTGAACCTCACAGTTCAGGCTCAAGTGAGGTGAAACTTCTAAAAGGTGTTACTTTTCTTGGTTACATTTAAATTAACATGTTATCTTCAACACAGCCAGTAGAACGAACCATTGTCTTGTGTCCTTCTGGCAGATGTGACTGAACAATTAACCTATAGTTATAGCTGTTTATGTTTAACTATGCCCCCTGGGGTGCTTGCCACAATTAAAAAAAAAAATCCTCCTTTAACTTTTAGGTTTGCCTGGTAGCATATGCAGTCAAAGACAAAGAACAGATGCATAACATATTAATGATAAAGATCACCCTCTCGCTTACTCAAGATTCAATGCCCCACCGTCCTGTCAGGATTCTCAACCTCCACTTTGGAGGAAAAAAGTTTGCCTTGTTTATTTGAGCTAGTCACTTCAGCATTCAGGGACTATCAAATCTACTGGAGTAGCCAGTAATGAAAGAAAAACAGTTTTTTACTACAAACATTTGAATACAGAACAAATCAAAGCTTACAAGTGCTTTATACCTAACAGCTTATCTGATCAGAGTTTCTCTTAACCAGGGACCTTAAAAAAAAGGTCTTCACTTCTTCATAATCTTATAAGGATTTTCCATAACAATTAATACTAACTGTACAGGATAGGCATTTTGTTCAAAGCACTGAATTAAACATCTTTGCAGCACAAGGTTACATATTTTCCTAAACAAAACTGATCTTGTATCAGTGGGTCAGAACTAATCATACAGAACAAATCAAAGCTTACAAGTGCATTATACCTGATCTTGTATCAGTGGGTCAGAACTAATCAAACAGAATTTCTTATCACCATGATCTATCATTAATCTCTTGTTGATTAAAATCCTCCACAGTATCTTCTAGATTAACTCCTCCAGGATTTTGGGGAGTACTCAGCACTTTCCTCCTATAAATTGGTTAGCAATAGACGTGCATTTTCTTTTTCTTTCTTTTTCCCCGTCTCCTACGGTATTTATACTGAGCCACCCTCTCAGCAACTTGCTGATAAATGTCTATTTTATCTGTCCATGCAATCAAATCTAATTTGCTAGAATTTGTCTGATGCATCTTACAATATGCAGACAACAAAAGCAATCTTCTTCTCCCTAAGTTTTAGCCTTTCTTTTTGTCGCACCCCACTTCTGGTACCAATTGTCTTACTTCAACAAAGGCTAACACCTTGTAATGAAGACGTGCAGTTTATTTACAAACAAAGTAAGAAGACATTCAGAAAGACAAGTAATTCTCTTAGTTACACATGAGTAGTTAGAAAAGATAACTAGAATGCACACTTAATTACAGTACTGAAAGAGTTATGAGAGAATGCAGCTATGTACAAAGAATATACTTCACCAAACTTGTCATAACCCCTTTACACATCAGCTGGGAGCGCTCAGCGAGAGGAACTAATGACAGTCTAGGATCCTTCATGCCTGGCCAAGCAGATCTACGCTCTGTCTGTTATGGATTTTCTCTGTACTTATATAGGCACAAATGTGTTGCAGCCAGCTCTCACCCATGAGCTTCTCCCCACCCCATCCACCTTTTTTTGCTTTGGTTTCTGGGTGGGCTTCTGACCACCTGTTAGAAGCTCAAACTTACACAATCAGACATGGTCAGATATCTGAGAATGCTCAAAGGACACATCCTCCATGGCCTACATTCCAAGGCTAGATGAAGTGTTCTTTTGTTATCATTAATGGGTCTCTGTCAAGGGAGACACCCCCCATGGTTTTAGAAGCATCTCAAAGCTTTTACATTATAATTGATGAATTCTTATCCTGTCTACATTGGCTAGGCAAATGTTTCTATATTGGCCAAGAGAATTGTTCAAAGGCCAAGGGAAGAATTCTGTCTCCCTCTCTGGCCTCTTAACACTCCCCAGGCTAGATGTGTAAAGATCTCTCATCTCTGGAGCAAGTTGGCTCAGATAAAGTACAATATCCTTTGCTGATCCAAAAATCCATATCAATCTTTAATTAGTAATACACTACTAAGGCGCTGGGCTGTCATGTGTTGCGTAGTAAGGTTCTTTAAAACATTCCTGGGTCATGTAGAAAACAGAATAGTCTCATGAGACAGAGTAATCGGGATAGTCATCTGTATGGCAATAGCCGAAGCCGCCAGGGCTCGCAAACATGCAGGCATACCCTGTACCTGGAGAGGCAATTTTTTCGATAAATATGCGACTGGGCGCATTCCCCCCCCCCCCCTCCATTGGTCTTGAGCCAAAATAGCTGCCATAATTCCTCCCTCTTCCCTTACATATAAGTAAAACATTTTCCCATAATCGGGTAGTCCAAGTGTAGGAGCAGAGATAAGCAGCTTTTTCAAAGTAGCAAATGCAGAAAGCATTTCTTCGGTCCATTCAATAGATGCAGAGCCTGGTAACTGCAAAGTAGCCCTTCTCAATATGGAATCCCAATAAGCACAGTCCAGGATCCAAGCATGACAGAAGGATACTAATCCAAGGAAAGCCAGCATTTGTGTCACTATTGTTGGAGGAAATAAATTTATAATTGCCTGTACTCGGGCGGGAGAGAGCACTCAGTTTCCAGGGGACAGCACAAACCCCAAGTAGGCAACACGTTCACAACACCACTGGAGCTTTTTTAAAGAAGCCTTATATCCATGGGAGGCTAGATGGCAGAGCAAGGATACAGAGTCGTTTTCACATTCTGTGATTGTTTTAGAACATAACAACAAATCATCCATATACTGGAGAAGGGTGGAAGAACAAGGCGGATGCCACATTTCAATTGATGCCTTAAGAACAAGAGAATACGCCACCGGGGAATCAATGTATCCCTGCGGCAGGCGATTCCAGGTATATTGTTTGCCTGCATGTGTGAAAGCCATAAGAGGCTGCATGATGGGATCTAGTGGTATACTAAAAAAGGCATTAGCTAAATCAATAACCGTGAAGCATTTGGCTTCCATAGGAATAAGAGTAAGTAGCCTGGCAATATCGGGCATCACCGGTGCCAGTGGGACAACAAGCTGATTTACGGTCCGTAAACCCTGGGTAAAACGGAACCCACCCCCCTTAGGGACGGGATTCACAGGAGTATTATGAGGAGAAACGGTAGGAACTACAATGCCTGCTGCAACAAAATCCTGGATCATGGACTGCAAAGCAGTTTCCTTAGGCCCAGACAAAGGGTACTGTCGAATACAGATGACAGCTTGAGGATCCTTCAAACGTGCCACATACGGCGTACAGGGGACCGACCCGGCGTCAGTTGGGGAGGTGGCCCAGAGTTTAGGAGGAACCTTAGACAACACATGCACCTCTGTAGAAATCATATTTAATAAAAAAGGAGAGTGCAAGGCAAACGAGCCATCTGAATTACTAATAGTTACTGCTTCTTAGCGACACAACAGGTCCCGCCCCAGGAGACTCACTGGACAGGAGGGAATAATCGTAAATGAATGTGTAAACAGAACGGTATTGTTACCAAGCGTGGAGACAGACAACGGGGGTGTTAGCCACGTGGGGGTAGAGGTTCCATTTATCCCAACTGAGGCAGGACCTGGCGTTAAGTGTTCCCTACAAACAGAGGCATGCAACGTAGAGCAAATCACTCCCATATCAATTACAAAGGAGACTTGCTGGCCATTAATGCACAGCATACAAGGGGGCTCCTTCTATCCACCCGTTAACTGAACCCAAATCAGAACCGTTGCCTCAGGGCAGCCCTATGAGCATTATGGGGGATGTTGCCATGTAATAGGGATAGCAGGAGTTGCGGGGATTCTAGATGGGGGAGGGAGTGGTGCCGATGGCGTCATGGGAGGGGGCAAGGCCCACCCCCCCTGAGTCGGCACAGAGCCGCTACCTGCCACATAAGGGCACTCATTTTTCCAATGTCCTTGTTGATTACAATGAAAACAAATCTGATTCCTAGATATTCCCTGCCCTACTCCTCTTCTACCATCCCGCCTGCCTCGAAAAACTGGCCCTGCTGTCCCCTCCACCCCCGAGATTGCGACCACTGAGGCCCTGGGGGTTGATATCCCCTGGGGTAGGATTGCTGGCAACCAATATCCTGCTGCCAAGCATGAGAAATTTTACCTTTCTTAACATCCATATCTTCAAAGCATCCCGCCGCTTCCTTAGTTAATATTACCTTCTCTAATTCTACCGGAGTCATGCTAAACCAAGCATCTATCATTCGCTTACATGCTACAGTCACTTCGGGGCGCATAGCCCCAAACAGCATCTGAATATACATCGAAGCCATCAGGCCTTCCTGTGACAAACCTGCCTCCTCCTTCCAACACTTACGAAACCTTTGCACAAACTGTGAAACTCCTTCCCCTAGTTCCTGCACGCATGCAATAGATGCAGCAAGATTCTGTTTCACCCCAAATAAACGTTCAAACTCTTCTAACACTTCATCCCACATCTTTTTTATCACCTCGGGATATCAGAGGGGGTAATTAGAATCATCTGGCATCTCATAAGGATTTGCCAGTGACTTAACTTTCGAAAAATCAAATAGGGTTTCTTCATCATACCCCAGGACATCCTCATTAATGAGGCGGTAGTCCTGCGCCGTGCACTGCAAACCAAGAGTCATACATTGCAAGTAGTGCACAGTGGCAGCTGGCATGTTCATGGGGTTCGGGGCATGCTGTAGGATAGAAGAAAGGATGGCGGGATCCAGGGGTTTAACAACAAGCTGGTTACCAATAGTTAGAAAAGAGTACTGGGTGTATATATGGCCCTTAGAGGTAGGGTCTCCTGTCACTATATCACTATTAGAAGTTCTCACGTCATTTGAAATCCAGCTTATGAAAGGGGTTATGAGGGCTAAGCCCATCCCTATGAGCCCTAGCCCTACACTGTTCCTGTTCCCCTCCCCCCGATCTTCGGATGAAGGCATTGGAAGTGGGGAATTAGGGGAGGTAATAAGGGACTCTGGAGGGGCAAAAGGGACGGAAGGGGAAGTGACTCTCCAGCCCCTGCTCGCGTCCCCAAACTCCCGGTAGAGACCTCCGGAGATGTCTTACACAATTGGCGATACATGTTGTCCCTAGGCGTGTCCCCCCCCCCCCCCAGCAGGGGTGGGCCCAGATTCGGTCAAGCATGGGCTTGTGTGAGAAGGTAGGGCAGGAGAAGGTAGCCAGGCAGCGGGCAGCAGTGGAGGCGAACCGGCAGGCTCCTCCACCTTGCCACGCACAGCCTCATAAGTGGTACTGTCATGAAGCTGAAGCTACTGAGAGTGCAGACTTAGGAAAAAACCCTGTCTTTCACAGAGCTGTTGATGTGCAGAGGATGAAATTACCTTGCAGCCCAGCTAGAGGGAGCAGGAGCAAAACTACTAAGGCTGAGTTAACACACCCAGCCACTGATTATGTAAGAGCTAATCAGCTGCACCTGACGACAAGCCCGGGAAACTCAAAGGTAGAATGCCTTTATAAGAGAAAGGCAGTTCCAAGGGAAAGCAGCCCAGAGAGGGACAGTCCAGAGAGAGACTGCCAGGAGAAGCACTTCAGAAGGAAGGAGTGACACCTCCAGCCCGAGCAGCGTATCTGGATCAAGCAGAATGCCCAGTACAGTAAGTGCTGGAAAAGGAGCAGAGAAAGTCAGAAAGAAAGACAGCTCGAGGAGAGTCAGTCTGGAGAGAGACTCGGTAGCAAAGGACCACAGAGGCAAAGAGCTTGGGAGGAGAAAGCCATGCTTTGAGAGAGGCCTATGCTCACCGGAGGAGTCTGAATCAGGATTAAGAGGTACAAGAAGGAAAGGTTCTGATAGGAGAGCTACCTTGACCCCGAAGCAAGGAAATCCGGATTCCTCACCAGGTTTTCCTAAACTACAAAAGGGGCAAGCACTGCTCAGAAGGTTCCAAGGGAAAGCCTATCTCCAGAGAGAGGTGCCTCAGAGAGAAAGCTCCAGTTATACTGGCTACAGGAGGAAGCCCAGGTATGGTGCCACTTCATTTATAAAAGAACGTTTATCTCCTAGAAGCTCTGGTGAAACAGATGCTCAGTGCAGGAGAAAAGGAAACAAGTCAGAGCTTTACAAACCAGTACTGAAGGGCAGAAGAACAGGCCATGTTTGTTTGGGAGCCTTAGAACAGCCCTATTGGAAACAAGCAAACAGAGACAGAGTCTGGGAAAGTATAGCAGCAAGGGAGACATCCAATTCAGAATGCTCATCTTTTGTGCTAAGTGCCAGAGAACTGTTTTGCTTATTTAAGTTGCTCTGAAGTAAGAGAATCTTTTAGTTAATCTCTCCAATCAACTGTGAAACTTGTAACCGTTTTTCATCTTGCTTATGTTTGGTGGAACCCTGAAAGAAAGGACTTTCTTTATTTCTGTGCCTTACTGAGCCTTTGCGTTAAAGGAGAAATGAAAGCCTTAATACCCTCTATTTGGCTTATACAATTTGTTCATACAAGGAGCTGGAATACAAAGACCAACCTGCACTTGGCCTTAGAGAGCCCTTTCCTCCTTGAAACAATAAAAATGCTCAGCCTACCCTTACAGCCACTGGCCACCAGGGAGTGCGGACGACATTAATGGCGTAGTTGTACGGATAAAAGGCCATAAAACCTACAGGAATAAAAGAAAGAAGCCACCAGTACCAAGCTTTAAAAAAGGAAAGAAAAAAAACCCGGAGTGGAAGAAGAA
The DNA here is from genome assembly GCA_033557465.1 of Ichthyophis bannanicus. Taxonomy (NCBI): domain Eukaryota; kingdom Metazoa; phylum Chordata; class Amphibia; order Gymnophiona; family Ichthyophiidae; genus Ichthyophis; species Ichthyophis bannanicus. The sequence continues at coordinate 1,264,653,224 of CM066032.1, read as the reverse complement.
AACCCAGAGTCGAAGTGCTGTGGTGGTGCTAGCAGCAGTGGCAGAGTGCGACCAGACAGAGCAGCAGTGTCCTTTTCTTAAAGCTGGACTCAACACCTCCACCAAGTAAAGGTAGAAAGGCATGACCTGTGTTGGATGTGGGGGTGAAGTTTAAGAAAAAAAAAAAAAAAAGAAAAGGGGGACTGATTTTGTTGTCAGTCCACACTTGTTTTTTTTTTTTCTCTCTGTGTTTTTCTAGGTTTCCTTCACCATGGAACAAAAAGAGGTGTTTGCATGGATGGCTATGCAGTTTGACAAGCAGAGAGAACTGGCTTGCCAAACGCAACAGCAAGCAGTCTTAGCCATGCAAGAGCAACAGAAACCCATCTTGCAAATGATGGAGGCTTGGATAGCACAGCAACAAAAGTCACAGGAAGCAGCCTCTAGTCATCATGGACAGAGTTCTGGACTGGGTAACTGTCCGGTAGGACCGTGGACATATGATGCTTTAACCTTAGGGAAGTTAGGGACCATGGATGACATAGATGACTTCCTGGACTCGTTTGAAAGGATAGCACATTCGGTGGGCTGGCCGGAAGAGCAGTGGGCCATCCGCCTAGCCACTTCACTCACAGGGGAGGCACTCTCAGCATACAGAGCAATGCCCACATCATCAGCAACCGATTACACTGAGGTAACGAAGGCCGTCAGGGATTGTCTGGGTCTGACCCCTCTTGTGTATAATCGCCTGCTATGAGCGGCACGCCTTAAAATGGGTGAAACACCGAAAGCGTTAGGACACAGGTTAAGAAGCCTAGCCGCTAAATGGCTAAGGCCTGAGGAGAAAACTGTCGAGACATTAATGGATGTAATAGTCTTAGAACAATTTAAGTCTGCAGTACCCCAAAGTGTGCAGAGTTTCCTTATCCTGCAGAACTGCCGCAGCACTGCAGAAGCCATTAGCTTAACAGAGAGATATTTAGAGACGGAATTGGCCACCCAACAGAGTGGGGAAATTTCAAAAACAGCAGTGGGTGCGTTGAAGCGGTCATCAGGAAGCCTCTCACATTATAAAACTCGAGATGTGAAAAATGTTAACCCTGTATTAAGAAGTCACTCTAGGAGATGCTTTACCTGTGGAAAATTGGGTCACATAAAAAGTGAATGTCAAGCATGTACTGCTCTCATAGGTGAGAACAGGCAAACATTATGTGAAGGGTTTGTCTTAGACGTAACAGTACAAGGGATTGCTGCCAAGGCTGTTCTTGACTCTGGCGCGGATCAGACTATGATTTCCCGTAAGCTCTGGTCTGTAATTAAAGAGCAAGATGAATCCGCACCAGATCAAGCAGAGGGAAAGGTAAAGATAAAATGTGTTCATGTTGCTGCAACATTTTACCCCGTATATACCCTGGTTGTAAGAGGTTTGGGAATAGAAAAAAAAAATGTTAGTGGCTGTAGTACCCAGATTACCTCAAGAAATGGTCTTGGGCAGAGGCTTAGAGGAAGGTTTAACACCCCGCCAAGTTTTTGTATCCACACGTACTCCCTCTAGGGGAACGGTAGTTCCTAATCCCCTCTTGGGGAAAACTAAAGAACCTGAGCAGAAAAGACAGGAGGAGCCTATAAAGAAATTACATAAGAACATAAGAACATAAGATATGCCATACTGCGTCAGACCAAGGTCCATCAAGCCCAGTATTCTGTTTCCAACAGTTGCCAATCTAGGTCATATGTACCTAACAGTTTCACCAAGGGACACAGGTTCCACAATGCTTGTATTGGTTCAAGCATTGATATCCTGGGTCCCTTCTTAATAATGGTTTATGGACCTTTCCTCCAGGAACTTGTCCAAACCTTTTTTTTAAACCCAGCTACACTAACAGCCTTTACTACATCCTTCGGTAACAAATTCCAGAGTTTGATTACACGTTGAGTGAAAAAATATTTTCTTTTATTAGTCTTAAATAGTTTACCCCGTAGCTTCATTGCATGTCCCCTAGTCTTTCTATATTCTGATAAGGTAAACAATCGATCTACGTTTACCCGTTCCACTCCGTTCATTAATTTATAGACTTCTATCATATCTCCCCTCAGCCGTTTCTTTTCCAGGTTAAAGAGCCCTAACCTTTTTAGCCTTTCTTCATAGGAGTATCCTTCCATCCCCTTTACCATTTTGGTGGCTCTTCTCTGAACCTTTTCTAAAATCGCTATATCCTTTTTAAGATATGGCGACCAGAATTGCACACAATATTCAAGGTGCGGTCTCACCATGGAACGATATAGAGGCATTATAATATCTTTTGTTTTATTTTCCATTCCTTTCCTTATCATACCTAGCATTCTATTTGCTCTCTTGGCCGCTGCTGCACACTGGCCGAGGGTTTTTAACATGGTATCCACAATGACGCCTAAATCTTTTTCCTGGGTGGTAGTTCCTAATGTGGAACCTTGCATCGTGTAACCATAGTTTGGGTTCTTCTTCCCTAGGTGCATAACCTTGCACTTGTCCACATTAAATTTCATCTGCCATTTTGATGCCCAGTCTTCCAATTTATCAAGATCCTCTTGCAATTTTCCACAATCCTCTTGGGTTTTAACAACTTTAAATAGTTTTGTGTCATCTGCAAATTTGATAACCTCACTCGTTATTCCACTTTCCAGGTCATTTATGACTATGTCAAAAAGCAGCGGACCCAGCACAGATCCCTGGGGTACACCACTATTCACCTTTCTCCATTGGGAAAATTGGCCATTTAGCCCTACCCTCTGCTTTTTATCTTTTAACCAGTTCCTGATCCACAATAGTACACTGCCTCCTATCCCATGACTCTTTAGTTTTGCCAAAAGTCTCTCATGAGGGACCTTGTCAAAGGCTTTCTGAAAGTCCAGATACACAATATCAACTGACTCACCTTTGTCCACCTGATTATTCACTCCTTCAAAAAAACATAACAGATTAGTAAGACAAGATCTTCCTTGTCTAAAGCCATGTTGGCTGGGGCGGAGCCTGATGTCCAGCGGGTTAGACGCTTTGCGCTGAAGCTCCCGAGGGGCCTACTCAGAATCCTGACTTAATACCTACATTAACTTAATATTTTGCTCCGAACTTACCGGGGTGCCTCGGGGGGGATGGCGGCCCATAAACCAGCGCGCTTAGACTTCGGATCTCCCTCTTCTTCACACGGAAAACGTTCCAAGACAGAGCTGCCTTCCCCACAAAAGATGGTGCCATTTCGGGATAACCCCGAAATGCAACAGGAGATCTTGGAGGAAATACGTGGTGTGAAGGAACTGGTGCAGTCCAACGGAGAAGCGCTCCGAGCCATGAGAGAAGATTTTGGTGTGCTTCAGGATCGACTTGAAGGTCTTTCATTACGGCAGGACAATATGGCGGGGGTCCTCGACTTGCACGCGGTGCGCTTGGTGAAACTGGATGAGGCTGAGCGTCAGATACAGAATCTACAAAAAGAGTTAGAGGATGGCAATAATCGAGCCCGTCGCAACAATGTAAGGCTCATTGGTGTACCGGAGGGCGCGGAAGCAGGAGATATGAGAGAATTCCTGGTCAAAACTCTTCCCTCCTTGCTGAAGATTACTTTTCACAGAGATCTGGAAATTGACCGAGCACATCGTGTTCCTGCCAGCATGGCGCTCAATCGGACGACCCCCCGGCCCATCATTTTTCGTCTACTGAGATATCAGCAAGTTGAGCAAATTCTAAATGCTGCCCGGGCGAATCGTCATTTGGAGTTTGAAAATCATAAAGTCTCCTTCTTCCCTGACTTGGCTAAGCCCACAGTTGACCGTCGGAAGAGTCTCCTTGCTTTTCGACCTAGACTTCAACAGTTACAGGCTCGCTTCGGCATCTTATATCCAGCGAAGCTCAGAGTGACTCTCCATAACCAAACTCGTACCTTCGAAGATCCTGATCTGCTAGCAACATTTCTAGCTTCCAAAGAAGCAGACCAGATGCGCTAATCCAACAGCTTGGATGGAATCCGCTGGAACTGTCCGCCATTTTGAATGGCCCGATGCGGTGATCGCTGCCTGAAACGGAGACTGCCTGGACTTTTCTTTCTCTTTATATATACCTTATTGGTCTCCTTTCTTTCCACGATGAGATCCTTGGTTAGTTTCGGAGCCCGTATAGCTCTGTAGGATTTATGTTTCAATTCAGGCCTTCTCTGGGGTTTCTCCCCGCAGACATCAGGCCGCCAGTAATTTCTGGGGTTTTGCTTCTTCTCTAAGGCACTTCGGTGCTTATTTTGTTATATGGGGCGCTTCATGGTTTTCCTTAGTTTAATTTCTATCATGTTGTTTCTGCAGTCATTTACTGGTACTATGAGCGACATTGTGTACCTCTGTGCGCTATTATGTTTCTTTTTCAGATTGTTTAACTATTTTGCATGGCTTTATGTAAGTTATCATTACTGACTGTAAAAGGCATCAATAGTCTATTCCAAAGAAGGACAATCCTTAGCTCTCTTAATCATGATTATTCTGAGTTAGTGTTTCTTCAGGAGGCCCATTTACTGGGCATAGCTATTTCCTATCTCCTTCATTACGAAATACTGGAAATTGGCTCCCATCTGAGCCTCAATGATTGGTGGAATTATGTCCATTTTTACTGTAATTATGAGCAACTATCTTGTATGTCAATCTCTTCCACTCAAGCCTTTCACTACTTGTTTAGAAGGAAGGTGTTCCATGATTATGTTCTAACTGCTAAATGCTCTCATTTGACTGTTTAATTTTGTATACATTTCTGCCACAGGATCAGCCTGTATCATCAATACCATTTCTGCTTGTTTGCTGTACAATAACTGTTGTGTGTAAGCGCTTATGTGATGACTCTTATTAGCTTAGAGAAGAAGCATAGGGGTGGGGGGTAATTGGGGTTGTTTTCCTTATTGTATGTGTGTATTTGTATCTTTTGGTGTGTTGTTACTTTTGTTTGTTGTAAAATGAAAATAAACGTTTTAAAAAAAAAAAAAGCCATGTTGGCTGTCTCCCATTAGGTCATGACTATCTACATGCTGAGTAATTTTATTCTTTATGATGGTTTCTACCATTTTTCCTGGTACTGACGTCAGGCTCACCGGTCTGTAGTTTCCCGGATCACCCCTGGAACCCTTTTTAAAAATTGGTGTTACATTGGCGATCCTCCAATCTTCAGGTATTAGAGATGATTTTAATGATAGTTCACAGATTACTAATAGCAGGTCTGCAATCTCATATTTCAGTTCTTTCAAATTTGTGTTGAAATTTTGTAAGACTTCTAGGCAAGCTCGAATTCCGTGTCGAGCATCAGCCCAAGCCGCCGGGTATGACTTATATAGTGCGGAAAACCAAGTCGTCCCCAAGCACGGCCGAGCCTTAATTAACACGGGTGTTCAAATAGAGTTGTCACCAGGATGCTATGGTCGCATCGCGCCCCGCTCTGGTTTAGCCTCCAAACATTTTATTGACGTAGGTGCTGGAGTAGTGGATCCAGATTACAGGGGCGTCATCAAAGTCCTGCTATTTAACTTCGCAGAAGAAGATCTTGATGTAAAAACAGGGGATCGCATCGCACAGCTAATCTGCGAGAGGGTTGGTTTCCCACTCCTGGAAGAAGTTGCTATGGTAACCCCCACGAGCAGAGGGACCGGAGGGTTCGGCTCCACCGGTCTAACGTGATATGGAAGGTTTCATAGCGGTAGGTGAAGAGCAACTGGATGAAGATCTGGGCCCACTTTTGGATGACTGCAAATCCAGTCCTGAGCCACGGATCAGCGATGAACTCTCTATAGTACAGAGGCAACAGTTAACCAGGTTGTTGAAAGAGTTCAAGGATGTGTTGACACCTATTCCATGAGAAACAAGTTTGGTCGCACATTAAATAATTACACCCCCTGGAAGAATCATTAGGCAGAGGCCCTACCGTTTGCAGGAGGCAAAAAGGCAGGAAGTAAAGACCCAGGTGCAAGACATGTTGCGTATGGGCGTTATTGAGGAATCACGCAGTCCCTGGTGCAGTCCAATCATTTTGGTGCCCAAACTGGACGGTACCACGAGGTTTTGTATCGACTTTCTCCAGGTCAATGAGGTATCCACCTTTGATGCATACCCAATGCCTCGAATAGAAGAGCTGCTAGACAGACTCGGTCAAGCCAAGTTCCTCACAACCCTAGATATGATCAAAGGATATTGGCAGGTGCCCCTGACCAGAGAAGCATGCCCCAAAACAGCTTTTAGTACCCCGCTTGGGCTGTTTCAATTCAGGAGAATGCCCTTTGGGTTACACAGAGCGGCCGCGACCTGCCATCGGTTAATGGACATAGTTTTGCGTCCCCATCAAAGTTATGCCACAGTCTATATGGACGACGTAGTTATTCACAGTGCTACATGGGACCAACACTTGCTCCAAGTAAGAGCAGTGTTAAGAGCAATGAGACAAGCCGGTCTAACTCTAAATCCCGAGAAATGTATGGAAAATGGTATGGTATGTATGGAAAATAAGGAAAGGAATGGAAAATAAAACAAAAGATATTATAATGCCTCTATATCGTTCCATGGTGAGACCGCACCTTGAATATTGTGTGCAATTCTGGTCGCCGTATCTTAAAAAGGATATAGTGATTTTAAAAAAGGTACAGAGAAGAGCCACCAAAATGGTAAAGGGGATGGAAGGATACTCCTATGAAGAAAGGCTAAAAAGGTTAGGGCTCTTTAACCTGGAAAAGAGACGGCTGAGGGGAGATATGATAGAAGTCTATAAATTAATGAACGGAGTGGAACGGGTAAACGTAGATCGATTGTTTACCTTATCAGAATATAGAAAGACTAGGGGACATGCAATGAAGCTACAGGGTAAACTATTTAAGACTAATAAAAGAAAATATTTTTTCACTCAACGTGTAATCAAACTCTGGAATTTGTTACCGGAGGATGTAGTAAAGGCTGTTAGTGTAGCTGGGTTTAAAAAGGTTTGGACAAGTTCCTGGAGGAAAGGTCCATAAACCATTATTAAGAGGTGACCGAAGATATCAATGCTTGACCCAGTAAAAGCATTGTGGAACTTGTGTCTCTTGGGTAAACTACTAGGTACATATGACCTAGATTGGCCACTGTTGGAAACAGAATACTGGGCTTGATGGACCTTGGTCTGACCCAGTATGGCATATCTTATGTTCTTATGTTCTTATATGTTTGCAGCCCAAGAGGTCAAATATTTAGGACATCTGGTAGGCCAGGTACGGTCCATCCATTATTAAATAAGGTGGAAAGTGTTAAAAATTTTCCCGTCCCCCAAAACAAGAAGCAGCTACAACGTTTTCTAGGGCTTATCCGTTATTACAGACGTTTTATTCCCCACTTTGCAGAGGAAAGCGCAGTGTTTACCGATATGTTAAAAAAAAAATGCCCCGAATACGCTGCAGTGGTCACCAGATGCGGATGAAGCCTTTAGGAAACTAAAGGACAAGTTGTGCAAAGCCCCAATATTGTGAGGGGTAGATTTTTGTCAACTATTTCTGCTTCAGACAGATGCTTCTGAAATCGGCCTAGGTGCCATCCTTTCCCAGATGCAGGAGGGTGCTGAAGATCCCATCATGTTCCTGAGTAGGAAGTTATCTCAAGCCGAGAAAAAGTACTCAACAATCGAAAGGGAGTGCTTAGCTATAAAATGGGCAGTAGAATCCCTGAAATTCTATCTAACAGGGAGAAAATTTATTCTCATCACCGATCATGCGCCACTTAAATGGTTAAGCCACATGAGGAATAATAATAGTCGCCTAACCAGGTGGTATATGGCATTGCAGCCATATGAATATAAAGTAGAACATAGGGCAGGAAAGCTGCATTATAATGCTGATGCAATGTCAAGAATTACGTGCTGTAGAGAAAATGAAGAATTAGCCCGTAATATTTTAAGAAGGGGGATGTGTCATGAAGCTGAAGCTACTGAGAGTGCAGACTTAGGAAAAAACCCTGTCTTTCACAGAGATGTTGATGTGCAGAGGATGCAATTACCTTGCAGCCCAGCTAGAGGGAGCAGGAGCAAAACTACTGAGGCTGAGTTAACACACCAGTTAACACCACCCTTGTCTGGAGCCAAACACTATTAATATAACATAAGCAACGTAAACGGGTCATTGTTGCAAACGTGAACATTGGGTTTGAGTTTTACTTTAAAGCCCAAGAAATAAGCTCCGTCTTAGTCTGAGACCTGGTTGCATAGTAATCTATACCTCATATGGTGAAGAGTGGAGCATTTGTTTTACGTTACTGAATAGAGTTAACACACCCAGCCACTGATTATGTAAAAGCTAATCAGCTGCACCTGACGACAAGCCCCGGAAACTCAAAGGTAGAATGCCTTTATAAGAGAAAGGCAGTTCCAAGGGAAAGCAGCCCAGAGAGGGATAGTCCAGAGAGAGACTGCCAGGAGAAGCACTTCAGATGGAAGGAGTGACACCTCCAGCCCAAGCAGCGTAGCTGGATCAAGCAGAATGCCCAGTACAGTAAGTGCTGGAAAAGGAGCAGAGAAAGTCAGAAAGAAAGACAGCTCGAGGAGAGTCAGTCTGGAGAAAGACTCGGTAGCAAAGGACCACAGAGGCAAAGAGCTTGGGAGGAGAAAGCCATGCTTTGAGAGAGGCCTACGCTCACCGGAGGAGTCTGAATCAGGATTAAGAGGTACAAGAAGGAAAGGTTCTGATAGGAGAGCTACCTTGACCCAGAAGCAAGGAAATCCGGATTCCTCACCAGGTTTTCCTAAACTACAAAAGGGGCAAGCACTGCTCAGAAGGTTCCAAGGGAAAGCCTATCTCCAGAGAGAGGTGCCTCAGAGAGAAAGCTCCAGTTATACCGGCTACAGGAGGAAGCCCAGGTATGGTGCCACTTCATTTATAAAAGAAAGTTTATCTCCTAGAAGCTCTGGTGAAACAGATGCTCAGTGCAGGAGAAAAGGAAACAAGTCAGAGCTTTACAAACCAGTACTGAAGGGCAGAAGAACAGGCCATGTTTGTTTGGGAGCCTTAGAACAGCCCTATTGGAAACAAGCAAACAGAGACAGAGTCTGGGAAAGTATAGCAGCAAGGGAGACATCCAATTCAGAGAGCGAGGCCAGTGACCCAGAGTCCATGGAAATAGACCTAGAGAATCCTATTTCCATGCCTCCAGATGAATTTATGGATTGTACCTTGTGTATTGCTAGCAGCCTTGAGTCATTAGCAGAACTGTGAATTGAACAGACCTTTTTGCTTTAAGAATGCTCATCTTTTGTGCTAAGTGCCAGAGAACTGTTTTGCTTATTTAAGTTGCTCTGAAGTAAGAGAATCTTTTAGTTAATCTCTCCAATCAACTGTGAAACTTGTAACCATTTTTCTTCTTGCTTATGTTTGGTGGAACCCTGAAAGAAAGGACTTTCTTTATTTCTGTGCCTTACTGAGCCTTTGCGTTAAAGGGGAAATAAAAGCCTTAATACCCTCTATTTGGCTTATACAATTTGTTCATACAGGGAGCTGGAATACAAAGACCAACCTGTACTTGGCCTTAAAGAGCCCTTTCCTCCTTAAAACAATAAAAATGCTCAGCCTACCCTTACAGCCACTGGCCACCAGGGAGTGCGGACGACAGTACATATCTACTGAAACATTTTATCTATAGGTAATTCCCGGTTGGTGGGGGCACGCCCCGCCATTACTACCGGGGGGTGCGCGGTAGAAGCAGCTGCCACCAGAACAATGTCCTCTAATGAATCAGATTCTCTAGCTGACTTTACAACGGTGGCTGATCCAACCAGGGAGAGGTAAACGGGCTGATACGACGGAGGGGCCGTGGGCACCCGGGAGGAGGACACCTTGGGTTGGGGCGATGTCGGAGGCAGTTCCCGGGGCAAGTCAAGCACCGGTAGGTGCTGACCATTATAATAAGGAGCCAGTTGTATCCATGCAGTATCACATTCCTTTATATAAGATTTTGGCCATTTCGGGTCTCCGGAATAAAAGGGAAAAGCTTTCTTATCCCCCAGACACAATCCCCAAATCATATCTAAATGCCAGGCAGAGAAGCTACCCTCCCTGGGAAAAGGATTTGAGCTATGTAAACCTTCTGTCCACCCAGCCATATTATCCATCCAAGGATCAGTATAATAACCCCCTGCCACCCTGTCTACTTATTCCTTCGGCATCTCCGCATCTGCCGGGGGTGCGCCGGGAGGGACTGGGGTACGGCAAGAATAGGATGCCTTCTTAGCTGCAGTTTTAAACCTTATCACAACATTTGGCTGCGCACGCACTCCCGCAGATTCTGGAGCGGTCCCCTTACCTTGGGACCCCCCATCCTCTAATTAATATCCAACAATCGCACGCTTTGCCACTTGCTTTCTGCCAACAACCATCACTAGCGCTATCGCTTCAGGCTGAGACAGGGGCCTCTTGCCAAGCTCACACAATCACACAAGCCACAGAGAAAGAAAAGAGTATTACCACAGGCCCAGAAGAATGTCCCTGTTATGCATAGCGCTACCAAAGCGCATGTTATGTATAGCGCTACCAAAGCGCATTCCCGAGATGAGCTACCAAAGCGACGTCAATTTAGAAAGTCTGGAAATCGCAGTGCAATGGGGAAATCCTCACTTCTGACACCAAATTGTTAGTGTGGGTTATTCCTTTCCCAGCACTATATACCACTTACCCTTGGGTCGTCCATTAATACTCTGGGCTGAGGAATCACCTTACCTTCTCTGTCTGGAATTCCAGGGGAACAAACGCACACACTCGCACATAAGTAGTATGTAAGTTTATTCCACAGGTTAGAGGGGCTGTCTGTCTTTTATACATTAACAGAAACATATGCATACATCATCAACTCATCCCCTGAGGCCCACCACAGCTTATCAGTAACTTCACAGATATTAGTCGTCTCCGTATAGAACAATCAATTTGTCTGAGCACAACACATTCCTTTCCATATATAGATATATACAGGATTCCTATGTTCCCTTGCGGGCCTCTTAGTCCTGCTACACACTTTAAGCTTTATTTTTCCCCTATCATGCACCCCAGTGGCCTTCAATTGACTTTTCCCGCATTGTGCCCAGTGGCTCTCTTATTCTAATCCACTCCAATTCAGTCCAGACTGTACAGGTTTAACAATCTCTATCTACTGGAGACTGAAAAATACTGGTCACAGGAGGGCTGCACAGGACTCTTATACCATCATCAAACCAGTGGTTCTCTGTCTCCATCTGCTGGTAGGCAGGCATAAGCCCATGCATCTAGACTGGACTGGAGGGATAATGAGGAAAATAGGGGGAAAAGTGCAGTTGATGTAGAAGGTTTTGAGGGACTTTTTTAATTTTTTGTCAGATGATGCAAGCTATAGATCAATGGGAGGCAGAAATGATACTCACTTCTTCTTTCCATTACTTAACTCCTATTTATACTTCAGGATACCACTAGAGGCCAATCTGCCAAATAAGGCCTGGGGGGAGGGGGAGGTGCATAGCAGTTTGGGAGGGAGGTGATAGAGATTGGGGTGACCAGGACTCACTGAGCTACTAGGGAATTATTATGGGGTAAGGGTAGAGGACAGGGACTCGGCCTGCCTTTTTTTAAATGTATCCCTTCTTGTCAGTGTGTGAGCCAATCACTGACAGGAGGGGAGACTTTTTACTCACACTGCAGCAAATGGCTGCAGGTTACCATGGCAATGTGTGCTATTTGTTTCTGTCAGTGCCTTTGGACACCACTACAATTTGCATGTCATTAGTTTATTGCAACTGGAGTAAAAGGTTTTAGAATGTGCACTAGAATGAAGTTTAATGCAGTGTTTTCATGCACTGCTTACTCCATCGCGGCCACTGTGACAGAAGTTAGCAGATCTCTGAGCTTTTCCATCATGTTGTTGTATGACAAGTTCAAAAGTATCCATTTCTCTTTTCCTTTTATGGTGTTATAACTATGTTTTAGATCTTTTTATCAAATCTCCCATACCAGTTTTACTGGTCTTCCTTTAAATAAGGTAAAAATAAAAATAAATATTTTTGGGGATCATGGCTATTTTATGAGGCTCTTTTCATTTTTCACTTGATACAATCAAAATAAGGGCCTATTTCACTAATATCATGCTTTAAATGGGCAAAATAAGTAATAAAATAACCTTCTTGAAGTGTTATATAATGGTTCAAGCTGTGTATTTCAGTTGGGATTTGGCTTAAAGGAAAATTAGACACAAGATACCAAAAAGAAAATGCTTGGAACAAATCATAAGCTTGTTTTGTTTGGGAAACCTTGACTGTTAAATAAACCTTGGAACAATTAGAAAACCAGCAGCTTAAAAAAAATAAAAAAAACGGAGACATGAACAAATCTAGACTGTAATTGGCACCCGTTAATACAATGTACAATGGCAGGGAGGGAGGGAACAGAGACTTCTTTGTAATTCTTCACATATTGACCCAGTAGCCAAAACTAACAGACACATTTGTCATGAAATGAATACGTAAAGGAAGCAATCAAATAACAAAAGTTTGCTTTTATACAGGAAACTGAAAAATTTACTTTTGGAGTCTATTGAGTGTCTCTGCAAAGAACATGTGCTGCACTACAGGCCAATGATATTTCTTTTGTGTTTTAAATATGTCTTTAAGGATAATCAGAAACATAGCTTCAAGCTAAAGTCATAGTTTGATGTCGTTTCTATAAATACAGAACCATAAAATGGCTAGGTTTATGCCTGTTGGAGTCCTTGCACTACAACTCACAGTTAAAATGTGCCATTATGAACAATATTTAGGGCTGTACAGACCCCCTGCTAATAGTGAACACAGCACCTTACTGTAGACAGTAATTCCCACATTACGCAACTAACAGTGAAGAGAAGGGCATGAAGGGTTCCCTAGGGTTAACCCAGCAGTTGTTACTATGCATTAATAATGTAGTAGATAATACAGGGAGGTTAATGCCATCTCAAGATCTGCAGCACATGGTCTCTGCCATACAGTTAATGCACTGTAGCAACTTTTTCTCTGCATTAACTATATAGCAAAATGCTGGGAACTCTCCCAACATTTTTGCAATTCCCCAGCATAAATTTTGGAAATTACTGCCTGGTAGCTGCAAAACCTTAGAACAGTCTAGTAAATGAGGTGAGGAGTGGTCTAGTGGTTAGGACAAGGTACTTCAGGCCGGAGGGCCAGGGGTTCAAGTCCTGCCTGGGGACAGCAATCTCAGGCCAGAGGGACTGGGCTTTCTAGTCCTATAGGCACTCCTTGTGGTCTTGGGCAAGCCACTTAACCCTCCATTGCCCATGTTCCCTGTAAGTATGAGCGTATGTGTCTCTCATACCCTTGTGTTAAATGTATCCCCCAATTGACCGCTTTGACCTGGTGAAAAGCAGGATATAAATACAGCTAAATAAATGAGGCTTTTAATGTGCATACTAAAACATCACTTACTGAACAATATACTACATTTTGCACGTACATGCATGTGATGGAGTGCATGGGAAACTCCCCATTCCCCGCAGGGATTCTCCCCAGCCAAGGACTGAACCGGTGAGTTAATGCTCTGGTATTGCTCTGGTCCCTTTAAGAGAATAGGCTGGAGAATAACTGGGAAAGGTGTGGGCAGGTCCCGGGGGTTTCAACTAGGAAGCAGGAGACCTAGAAGAGAGAGGAGTCCGTGGTTCTGGAGCATACCTGAAGACCACTTACCTGTAAAAGAGAACCTGCTGTGTAGGTAGGACGTGTTTTTAATTTATTATTATCTGCTCAGCCTTGCTAAGGGTTAAGAGGCTTGCTCAATGCCACAAGGAGCACCTGTGAGACAGAAATCCCAGTCCTTCTGGCCCAAGGAATATGCCAGTAAGTCTGACGTATGAGGTGTGACAAAAAAGAAACCAGACTGTGGCAGCCACGCCCATTGACTCAATGCAAATTGGCTAACCGCTTATGTCACTGTGTTGTGCAACATCTCGCCACTATTTTGCTATAATATTTTTCATCTCTCTCACTCTGTTTTTCTTTTTCAGGTTTTTTTGTAGCACACTGCTCCATCGCTTTGTCACGCAACTGAAAGTGGCAGAAATATGGAGCAAAGAATCAACTTGAAATTTCTGGTTAAGTTGGAGAAGGGCCCAACTGAGTGTCTCCAACTTCTCCAAAAGGCTTATGGAGAAGATGCAATGTCAAGGTCGCGAGTCTTCAAGTGGCACAAACGCTTCAAGACTGGCCGCGAGGAGGTGGAGGATGACCCCAAGTCAGGATGGCCTTCCACGACAAAGATGGCTGAGAACATTGACAGAGTGAACCAGCTGGTGCGGAGTTATCGCAGATTAATGGTGAGGATGATAGCTGAGGAGCTCAGCCTGAACAGGGATTCAGTGCAGACCCTGAAAGCAAGAGACAGAGCCTGCAGTGGAAGACTCGACTGTCACCCAGACCCAAGAAGGAGCGCATGTCCAAATCAAGGATCAAGGTCATGCTGATTGCATTCTTCAACCAGAAGGGAGTGGTCCATCATGAGTTTGTGCCTGAGGGTCAGACAGTCAACCAGCACTTCTACCACCAGGTCCTCTATCGCCTCCATGACCAGGTTCAGCACAGCAGGAGGGCTCTGTGGAGAGACGTGGCTGCTTCACCTCGACAATGCACCCGCATATATCGCGCTCAGTGTGAGGCAGTTCTTGGCCAACAAACAGATCACAGCTCTCAACCACCCTCCTTTTTTCCCAGATCTTGCACCGTGCGAATTCTGGCTCTTCCCCAGGCTGAAGACTGTGCTCAAAGGAATTCATTTCGCCTCTGTAGAAGAGGTCAAGGCCACTGTGACGAGGGAGCTGAGGGACCTCAAGGAGGAGGACTTTACCGAGTGCTTCCGTACGTGGCAGAAGCGAATGCAGAAGTGCCTTAACTCTGGGGGGGGATTACTTTGAAGGGGGCAATGCATAATTTCTCTGTAGATTTTGTAATAAAACATTTATGGGACAGTCTCATTTCTTTTTTGTCACACCTCGTATATTATTGGCAGTCTATGCTCGAGGAATTATTGAAAGAACTTCAGGAATGGAAGCAATAGAATAAGAGAAACTTCCAAGAAAGAAAATTTCAGATCAAAAGCACATGGTTCAGATATATGCTAAGAAGGAAAGCAACTAGTGAAATCCAATGTTGAAGTGTTTTGAATACTAAAAGCAAGTAAAATAAAATTAAAAGAACGTGACTGTTTATAATTCCTTCAAGCAGCATGATGTCCCTTTTCATAAGATTGCATAGGATATCAGCAGTAACCTACTAGCTTCCCAATGAAATGATTCTCCTAAAAGAAGAGTAGTTGAGACAGACACTTGTTATAGTCATAGAGGCTCCAGCATGGGGACCTATTCAGAGACACCGACATTGGTAATCTGTGCCTAAAAGAAGTGATGCTATCAGCAAAAGCAAAGGGGTATTGGTGTACAGAATCAGACAGAGCCATGCAAAGTGAGACAAGCATCCTAAATTCCGGAGAAGAAAATACCATGTGAGTTGTTTGAACAATCAATCTATGAAAATTCTAACAAAAAAATAAGAAAGCTATGAGAAAAAAGATACAAGCTTATAAGAAAGTTTGCACTGACTGGGGAGTGCATGCTCTGAGCCAGATCTGCAAAAGATAAGTCTATAAAGAGAAATCAGGGTAAATTAGGCTTTGGAAAGGTATATAAAGAGTGAAATTACCAAGCCTGGGAATGAACTACTTTCTTGAGAGATTTAAGGTATATTAAAAATTCATATACTACCTTTCTATTGTAGATATAGGCAAGGTGGTTTACAGCAAATATAAAACAAAGTAAAATTAAAATTTGGAAAAAACTCCATCAACAAATAGGACAGTGGAAAAGATAAAAAGGATATAGAAACAAAAGGCTTACTTTAAAAATAAGAATACCTTGTTTTGTGGGGCAAAGTTGCAGTTGTTTCTGGATGTCTCTAGAGCTACACAACTCCAGAGAAGGGCCTTTATGGCCCTAAAACCAAGAGTGTTGGCTCTGGGGGTGGCTTTTTTTCTTTGTTATCCCTGTGAATGTGTTATTACATTGCATGGAGATAGGTTTATCTTTGTGGATTCTTCTCAGCTGCTCTCTGCTTTTTAAATTAAGCTATTATCCTATATCCAGTAGTCAACATGGCCTTCTAGTAACAGGAAGATGCAAGGTCAAGGTTCTATTTGCTGGACCACTTTTTTGTTTTAAATGCCTTCAGGTCAATGCTGGCTCCTGGTGATCCAGCAGCCCCTGTGTTTCCTTGGCAAGGTTTGACCAGAGGTAGATTGCCAGGTCCTTTCTTCTGAGGCAATGGAGGGTAAAGTGACTTGCCCAAGGTCACAAGGAGTGGCAGGGGGAATTGAACCTAGATCTCCTTAGTGGTGGGTTAGTGCTCTAGCCACTAGACTACTCCTCCACTCCCATATGCCCTCCAAAAATGAAACCCCCTACCCCTAAAAAAAATTAAAATTGACTGACTGCCACATTCACCTCTCTGATAAAGATTGCATCCTCGTTAAAGGTGTAGCGGAGCCTCCAACACACTATGAGCATAAGTCTTTAGTTGCATCTCTTCCCCAGCCTGAGGAAGAGGTGCTTCTCATTGGTGACAATGAGGGCAGCTAGCAGTTCAACCTCTTCCCAGGGGAAGTTGGGCTTCCTCCCAAGATATGGTGCTGCTGGACCTCCTCCTTCATGTTTTTCCGCAGCCATTTTGGGTTCCGCGTTCAGAAACACATGCACGCACCCTGTAGAGAGGAGGCACTTTTCCATGCACCTTTTTCCCACATGCGCATCCCGCTGTGCATCCCCGCAGACACGCTTCATCTGCATCCATTTTGACTTCTCCTTTTCACCCTTTGCAATTTCTTCTTGGGTTCTTTTTAATGTGATTGGGATGGTCATAAAGGCCAGCCTTCCTTTCCTGCCATTGTTTTCTGCATCTCCTTTTCTTGAGCCATGTGTTAGTTCTGATAATTTGCATTTATGTTAACCAATTCAATAGAACCATACAAGTTTTTGCAAGAAAAGAGACATCAGAAACAGATGCCAGATCCTTAAAAAAAGACCAATACTTCATCTAGTGAATGTTGTAGAAGAAACCCTATATAGGCGACATCCCAAGGGTATTTTGATGATTTATCAGGGGCTATTAGACCATGTACAGGGAGATGGCTTGCAAAACTTAATAGATCAATGGAATACTGAATTAATAATTCATTTAGATGAAGGAGACTGATTGCTTCTCTGGTCTCCAGCTCACAAAATTTCAATTTGCAGGAGGAGGGATGATTTAATGATGATGAGATTAGTGAACTGCACATATTGACTACTGGGGAAGGGGGGTCCATAGATTTGACCCAGCCTCAATCCTTGCTGTTGGAGGAATTGTGGCCACTTTGGCAGACATTTGCATGCTTGAAGTAATTGTCCATTTGCCCAGAAGTCTTTTCTGAGACTTCCTAGGTCATTGGTTCAGCCCTTCATCCAATTCCTGAACTAGCGCTACTGGGCCACTGGGGTGCACAATTTGTGCTATGAAACTACCAACCCTTGGTCTCACAGATTTTTATTTATTTATTTAGTATACATTTGTATACCGCTACTTCCAGCGATCAGCAGCGGTTTGATTACAGATTGGAAATTGTCAAATCATGACAGGAAATTTTTTGAGGTATAAACACATTGATTAGACAGGAAAGCACAGCACACAGATATTTTTAACAGCAGCCTCCCTTGTTAGAGATATGGAATAATCAACTGTTTGAGGTTGCACATATTGAAAAACTTACCTGTTATCTTAAAAGGGAAAGCAGATGTCTATCATGCTATATTGGGTAAATTATGGACATGCTATGGACTATCTACCAATGACACATAGAGGCAGATTCCATATAGGCTAGATATCTCCATCAAACTTGTTTAAATCGGACATGGGAACGATTCCATGCTAATTGTACATCCATGGGTATAGATTCTCGTGCGTTTCTGGGATAGGCTCATAGATGTGTCTGGCGTAGCACATCCAGCATGCTGTTCAGCCAGCCCATGTACATATAAAGCATGAGATCCCCACATGTGTGCAGTCACCGTCTATAGAGTGAAGTGCAGAAACACAACCCTTGCCAATATTATGGACCTAAGTAAGTGCTGAAAGCATTTTGGATGTCCACACGCTCACCGTAGTCTGTAAATTTGCATGTTTCTGATTGTGCCTGTCTCCACGATATATCCATGGATGCCTCTGATGGCCACGTCTCCTCAGTTAAAACATGCATCTTCTAAGCTGTTGTTCTCACTGACAGTATTTTGCTGTTGCAAACTAGACATAAATACTGATGATACATAAATGTTGATGCAAACTAGACCATATATACTAGTCTGATTCATGACCAGAACACTGCAAAGTAATCTCAGTGCACTCTAATATATTATAAGATTAAGTAAATGTTAACATATTTATCATGACATACCTTGCATCACCCTGCTTGGCAGTATAACACTCCTTCAGTTATTCTAGCATTGATCATCCCTAAAAACGCCCCTTAAAATGCTAAGTATGGACCTTTACCAACCTCACAAAAACCTAAAATAACTTTGCAATTCCTCAAAGGATGCATTATATTGCTGAATGACAATCCTATGCTCCTCTAATGACAATGGTTTTCAGGCTATGGCATCTATTTCCCACCTATCTCAGCACTGATATTTCTCACAGCTGCTCTTTACATGTGGTTACACCTATCCCATACAATTCCTACTCTCTGTCCTGGCTTATTTTAGTCTTCATACATCTGCCATCTGTGGGGCAACCCTGCCTACCTTCCCACTGTCTGCTTTGTAGCAATGCTCCCCTGGTCAAGCCTGTGTGGGTATGAGAGGAAGGATCCCTGTGCCTTCATACCAGGTAACCATCCTCCAGATATATCACCACTGTCACATCTTCCATAAATCCTGGATTTGGTAAGGATGTAGGCCTCATGGCACAATCTGGGGAATGTTGACACAATGTCTCCCAGTGCCTGACACAGCTGATGTATGGCTGTCATATGACTGTGGAACCTGGTGGCACTGTGTAGAAAAGAGCAGAAAATGTTCTAAGTACTGGCCTTATTCCACATCTCCCATTCTAGCCCCTCAAGGATGCATGCAGACATCCCCATGCTAGTGAGACAAATATGTTTGGATGCCATGTGCTGGAATACATTTGTAGACATTTTTGGCATAGAAACCTCCCCAGCACAGTCCAAACACTCATTTGGTTTCTAGAATGACCCCCATAATGAGTGGTGTGCTATTTTCTTACCTGTTAGCTTTTACTGTGTGTTACTATTTGTACTTGGATACTGTCAAGATTATTTGGGGTGCAAAAAAGGAAGAACTGATAGTCATAACCATGCCTTAATGATCTTGTGCCATCCTGCTTGGAATGTCTGCTTCTGTTTTGCATACTGTATGTACCTTTTTATTTTCTTTGTAAATACAATGCCCTGTTAAAAATAAAACATTTTTAAAAATGTTGTAATGTGTTTATGTGATTTACTTTAAAGAGAGTTTGAAACTGGAGGAGAAAAATACAATGAATGAGAACCAACAGAATAAACATAGACTTAGGGGTATGTTTACAAAGCAGCGGTAGCGACCTCCATGCGATATCGGAGCGGCGGCCCCATTGAATTCAATGGGGCCGAGACTCTGATATCACACAGAGGTAGCTACCGCTGCTTTGAAAACATACCCCTTAAAGAGAAGGGTAAAGGGAAAGCAGATTCAGAATTACCTGTGAAGATGATTTTTCTTTTTTTGTTAAACAAGATGATCAAAGAGAAAGGAAAGGGAAAAAGTATAAGGAAATGTTTCTATGCTACTTATTAATTTGGTATATTTATTTGAATTATTTGTATATATGTACTTCTCACCTATCCAAATAATTTTTGGGTGGCTTGCAAATTAAACATAAAATTATAGCTTGGAGAAATAAAACAAAATTACAAACAAAATGAGGAAAATTGTTAAAAAAACTAAAAGAAGCATTTGAAAAATTAGGAGTTTACATCAGGTGTAGCTGTTGTTTACAAAAGCCATCTTAAAAGCTCAAGTTCAAATGAATTCCTTGTATTAAAACGGATGGAAGGAAGGCAAAGTGGCAGCTAAAATGGTGAAAAGGAAGGTAGAAGAGGCTATTATAACTAAAGCAAACCGTAAAAGGACCAAATGGTAAAAAAAAAAAAACACCAGGAAAAAGAATAAGCAGTTCAAGTTAGATGCAAAGCTTTGGTAAGGAAGACACAACATTTTTGAAAAGAAGCTTGCCACAGAGGCAAAACTCATAATGAAAACTTTTTCCGCTACATCTGAAGCAAGAGTCCTGTGAGTGAGTCAGTTGGACCATTATATGATCAAAGCATAAAAGAGGCACTCAGGGAAATCAGGGTTACACAGATTTTGGTGCTACCCAGGCCATGCTGATGGCATGGCCCCATGCAGCATAAACATGATATGGATATCCATATGTAAAATCACATGGATGTGATTTATACATGCAAGTGGTCATATTTACATGTGTAAATCATAAATAAGGTTTCTAAAATAACCCTCATAACAACTGTGAACAACAAGTCAGTCTCACAACAAAACTATTTGCTGGAAGACCTCACCTACCAATAATCACAAAAACATTAATTCTGTCCTTCAGGCACTTCTGCATCGAGGCCAATACTATATTCTACATTTTAAAGTATATGACAGAATTATTCTTTCAATTCTTTAAAATAAATTTAACAACTAAATAAACTAAGAATTTGAGGAGACAAGCTTTCTCCTTGGAGAGACTGCAGAGAACACAAGGGCTTTCCAAACAATAACCTTATATGTTAATTCCTCTTCTAAATGCAAAATATTGCAACTACAATCCCATGCCTGTCCCCCAGCACTCTGCAGATTAGGACAGAAAAACAAGATGTGTAAAAGGGGACAGGACCAACAAAATGCCATCCCCTCCGTAGACACTGGCAATCTCTCCAATGGGTTCATTTTGCACTTACCGTGCAAGTAATAAACTTCCCTCCTAAGGCAGGGGACAGTCATGAACCTCACTCCTAAGCCAGGGTAAGCACTTAAGGCCATTTGGACCCTCATCAAACTTGCCAATGTGCCATAAAATAAAGGTTTGTGTCAAGGACACACTGATGACGCCAACATTTTTTTTCTTTTTAATTTATTGAGCTTAAATTTATTTATACAAGCATCAAATCTTGCACAGAAATTAAAATATATCTAGAAAGCAAATATATAAGAAAGGAAAACAAACAACATAATGTTCTTCCCTACAAAGCCCACAAAATGGAGGGGACGAGCCCTTCAGAGCATACAAAGAAGGGAGATAAAAATTACAGAAAAGAAAGAAACAAAAACAAGAAAAAAGCAGACACATCATCATATCCAGATAACAATTTAACCAGGGGTTTCGACTGACAAATTACTAGACACCTTGGCTGTTTCCTGCTTTCAGCTTACAATCCAGTAACTCTTTCAAATGAGAGAGGTCAAAGAAAATATAATGTATATTAGCAAGCTTTAACAAACATTTAGTAAGATACTTACGAAAAAAAATGACTTCACAAAGCAACAACCCTCTCCCAAAGTTGCCAGAAAAGCTTACATCTTCTCCGTATGTCTCTACAAAGGTCTGAGAAACACTAGACCCTTTAACTCATAAAACTAAGCTCTCTATCATGCAAAAATAATCACATAACTGCATTCTTATCAGTCTAAAATACAAAGATGACCAGCAACATAGCCCTCTCATGAGCTCTTTCCATAGAAGTCTCCCAGATAGCTCACACATTCATAGTGCCCTATACTGGCTGTTGTAAATTGTCTTAGTCATGAATGACATTACCAGAATCAATTCATTTCCTATATGGTAGATAAAATACTCTGTAGAAAGGAGGAATAGCCTCTATAGGTATTTTCAGGCAGTCCACCAAATACTTTTTTATAAGCCCATGGAAAGTCATAGTAGCAAACCTTGGAAAATTAAGAATTCTGAGATTCAAAAACTTCTGTTGATTTTCCAACATTTCCAAACACCTAGCAAAGGAACAACAGTCACTAGTAACTTTTGATTGAACCCATATGAACCCCAGTCATGTTTTACTCCTTTCTTCACCTCTTTCCATATTCAACTATACTACTCTCGACATTAGAAACATGAAGAGAAAAATGTAAATCGCCTGTCTTATTTATCACCACAGACTCCAGTTTCACATTCATTTTGGGAATCAAGATTTATTAGTTAGATAAACACTCCCCAGAACTACCAGGACTAATCTCACAACTAAGAGCCAAGCCTATAGTCGGGGCTATAGGAAGTTGTATCTGTGCCAATAGCTGGCACACTAGCTTCTCTCAACCCTCCAACAGCCCTTCTCTACATGCTAGGGATCTCCACAAGGAGCTTTCTTGTAGAAGAGGAGGTGGAGTACAGGAATCAGGACTCAAAGAGACACTCCAAACTCAGAGGACTTCCTTCTCTCTCTGGGTTAGCAGAGCCAGCACCAGAAACACCACAAACCTGGCTAGAGCAGTTTGATTCTAATGTAAGGTAGTTGGGTAAACTCCCCACTTCTCCTTCCTTTTGCCAGTCCTCTTGCCCATCTAGTATAATTTGAAACAGCAGAAAGGTAAATAATTTAGCTTTATCATGGGAGAGCCCTCTCAAATATCTTCTCTAGTTGACATCTTAGGACTACCCACCAAAATAGTTTTATCTCAAAATTCTTCCTAAGACCTTTGAGGAAATTCTGCCCCCAAGCTTACTTCCCATACTGTTTTCAGACCCACATTTGTTTTCTTTAGGCCTCCGCTTAACCTTTTCCAGGCGGGTCCCAAAATACTCGGGACCCAAAATTCTGACCAAATGGCCGAGCCCGAAATATTCGGGATCGGCGCAATGACGCAGATACTAAATATTAATGAGCGAAATACCGGAAGTTAATGACAACACACATTTGGACTGATGAAAAGAGAGTTGTGCTAGTGTTTCTATTTATACATCAGGCCAAAACAGCCAGAAAACAACCTGCAAATAGCAGTGGCGAAGATGTCATTGATAATGAAACTGAAGAAGTTTTTACAAAAAATGTGGACTTTGAAGGCTCGGATGGCAGTGACCCAGATTCAGTAGCAGCCGCAGCTGAACCTCCAGGTTAGTAATTATTTGCAGACATTATTTATGTCACCTATATATCAGCTATGTCTTTAAGTATAACAAAACACTAAATGTCACATTTATATTGATAAATTGTTCAGTTTGAAAAATGTCAACTATAATAAAACATTTTCATTTACAGTTGTGGCCGCGGCTGAACCATCTGTAAATATAAATCCTCTTGGCAAAGGGAAGCTTTGCCGTCATACTGCAGACCGTGGCGATAATGCAACTACATCACAAGTACGGACAAGAAGAAGCAGTCTTCCATGGAAAACAACTCCAAAAGACATCCGTCAGTTTCCTTTCATTGCACAACCAGGCATAGCCAAACGTATGGGTGTCAATGCAACTAAATTGGACTTCTACAAGCTCTTTGTTACAGATGAACTAATTTCAATGATTGTTCTTGAGACAAATCGCTATGCAGCAGAACTGTGTGCTAAAATACCAGCTGACAAGCCTCATGCCCGAATGAGAAAATGGCAAGACGTTGACCATAATGCTATATGGAGAATGTTGGCGTTGACGATGGCTATGGGAATAATCACGAAGCCTATGATCGACTTGTACTGGTCAGGTCAACTACTGTTAGAAACTCCATTCTTTTCATCAGTAATGAGCCGAAATACATATAAGCGAATATTACAGGCCCTTCACTTTCAAAACAATGCAACACAGAAACCCGAGGGTGATCGCATTTGGAAGCTTTGTCCATTCTATGACATTATCACAAAGCGATTCCAAATTGTTTATATCCCGGAACAAGACATTTCAATTGATGAATCTCTACTGCTTTTCAAAGGAAGGTTATATTTCAAACAATACATACCTACAAAACGCTCAAGATTTGGCATCAAATCATATGAGCTGTGTGAGTCACGTAATGGATACACCTGGAAGTATATGCTATACTCAGGTCAAGATGCAGTTCTAAGTGATGGTTTACATGGAAGTAGCTACTGTATTGTGCTGAATCTGATGGATGGACTGCTTGATCAAGGCTATCGATTGGCTGTGGATAACTACTACAACAGTCCAGAACTCTGTATGGATCTGTATGACCGAGCAACATCCTGCTTTGGAACGGTACGATCCAGTTGAGTTGGCATGCCTACTGACCTACGTCTAAATGTAGATGGAAGCAAATTGAAACGAGGAGATGTCACATATCGTACAACAGATAAACTGCTAGCACTTTGCTGGTATGATAAGAATTATGTAACAATGTTGTCCAACTGTCATGATGGCTCTGTAGTTGACACTGGAAAAAGAGATCGTAATGATCAGCCAATTCGAAAGGCACAAGTTATCGTTGACTACAACAACATAATGGCCGGTGTAGACAGAACAGATCGGTTATTGGAGTATTATGCTTTTCTGCGCAAAACTGTAAAGTGGTAAAAGAAAGTTGCCTTTCATCTGTTGGACATAGCAGTACTCAATGCTCAGATACTCTGGAGCAAGTCCCACCCAGAGGAGAAAGTGACAGGACTTGACTTCTGTATGAAGCTTATCTTGGCTATCATTGAAGCAGTTGGTCCTGATGCTAGTGCATGTGATGCTGGTGGCCGACCAAGTACTGGTGTTTCCCCATTTCGCTTGACTGCTAGACATTTCCCTAGTCTCATTCCACCAACTGAGAAGAAAACTACCGTATTTCGACAGTGTCGCATGTGCAATGAGAGTCTCGGACATCGACATGTTGCTGGTGACAATCGTAAACGTGTTGAAACTAAATATCACTGTGCTGACTGTGGAAATGTACCTCTCTGTGCTGCACCATGTTTTGCATATTTTCATAATAATGAAGATCTTAAAGAACTTGTAATTGTTATGATCAGTTAAAATTAAATCGAATGTATGCAACTAATAACTATTGCTTTTATAAATAAAGTGCACCTATTTTCATGTTTTTGAGCCTTCAGTTATACATATTTGTGTTGCTGTCTCATTTTTCTATCAAATGGTATATAATACATGACCATAGCAGAAAGAAAATCACTGTTATAACATATTGAATAAGACCGGCACAATTTTCCTGAGAGATGGAAAAATTAACCCGGCTGCAGAATGTTTATTTATTTATTTATTTTATTTAGCTGTATTTATATACCGCTTTTCACCGGGTCAAAGCAGTGCAACATAGGGGGTGGGGGAATTAAATACAAGGGTAGGGCCATCACCAAGGAGGCAACATTGATGATTTTGTCAGGGGACAGACTTAGGACATGGGACAGACGTTGGTCAGACATAAGACATGGGACATGTATTGGACATGGACGGGTTGAGGTGGTTTTGAGTTAGAGGTTCATTGTGTTGAGATCAGGGGTTCGTGGGTTTTTCGGTGGGGTCTGAATTGAGGTATTCCTGGAAAAGGATGGTTTTGAGCTGTTTTCTGAAGGATAGTAGGTTGGCATTGTTTCTAAGGTAGCTCGGTAGAGAGTTCCATAAGGTTGGAGCATAGAGTTCAAAGGCTCGATTGCAGGTCCATTGCGAGCATTTGGTTTTTTTGTGAGAGACGGTGAGGGAAACGCTGGAGGCTTGTCTAGTAGATCTGCCGTGAGCTGGACGAGCCAGTAGGGCGCGAAGCTGTGTGTCCTGTGTTTGATGGATAGCTTTGTGGGTGAGTAGGATGGCTTTGTATTTTGTCCGTGCTTCGAGGGGGAGAATGTGTAGTTCTCTCAGAATTGGGGTGATATGGTCGGTTTTCTTTGCGCTCTGGATGATTCTCGCCGTGGTGTTCAATGCAGTTCGGAGGGGGTTGGTCTGTGTTGCTGGAAGGCCATGGTAGATTATGTTGCAGTAGTCGAGATGTGGGAGTGTCATGGTTTGCATCACTGTTCGGAAGTCTTGGTGTTCCAGGAGGGGTCTGAGCCGTTGCACTGTTTTTGCCTTATGAAATATAGTTCTGGAGGTTTTGGTGATCTGTTGCTTTAAGGTAAGGGCTTGGTCAATGATAATGCCCAGGTATCTTATCTGTGGTTGTATTTTGATGCTTGTAGTTCCAATATTGAGGTGTGTGGGTGGTGTGAAGTCTGGATCCTTTGTCACTATGAGGGCTTCAGTTTTCTTTATGTTGATGGATAGGTTGTTTGTTTGTAACCAATCAGATACTGCGGTGAAGCATGCTGATAGGTGGATGTTTGTTGGGTTCGTGGTGGTAATGGGGGCGTAGAGCATGATATCGTCAGCATAGATGTGTAAGCTGACGTTGTGGGTGCGTATGACTGTGCAGAGTGGCTGGAGGTAAATATTGAAGAGCATAGCTGACAGTGTGGATCCTTGGGGTACTCTCTGGTGTTGCTGGAATGGGGGGAGGTTATGGCGCTGGTCCGGATTAGTTGTTGTCTGTTAGTTAGGTAGGATTGAAACCACTTCAGCACGGTGTCTTTAATCCCAATGTGGATTAGAAATTTAAAGGGAGCCTTGATAGGGTTAAGAGATCATAAAAACTAGAGGCTACCTTGCAGAGATGAGATAGGACATTACATACTGATTCTAATCTCCACTCTTCTATTAAAGACCCAAGGTGTAGAGAACATTTGCTCAGACAATTGGACAACTCAAAGCTTGACAGCAGTATTTCACAAGAAAACCAGACTCCCACTGAAGCATAGTAAAATGACAAATAATGGCCATTATTTGTCAATTGCCTCGGGGTCCAAATATCCTTTTCTTGTCATGCTCTCCAGTTTATGGGAACTTTCTGTATACTGAACATGAGGTAATTCCATTTAGGAATTTTCAAGGAAATTGATCCACCAACTAATACATAGAATGTATCCAATGTGACTTTTAATGCCAACTCTAAACTTAAATGGAAGGGACACCCCAGGAGTTATTGCCATTACATGTAGGGCCAACAACTCCTCTTATAGCCAAATCTGAGAAATGGGAAATACTCCTTATTGGATGCAGAGAAACATAGACTCCCTTTTCTAAGTACAAGACATGATACAATCTGAATCCTGGAAATTTCATACCAATAAATTCCTTTTCCAATTTAAGCTTCCCCAAAGCAATATAGCAACATAGTAACACAATAAATGATGGCAGATAAAGACCAGTATGGTCCATCTAGTCTGCCCAGTAAGATGGCAAGAGTAGGTGCACCTGCCGCTCCATGCAGGCCACCCTTCCCCATGTCTTTGTTTAAGGGGTGAACCTACTGCTCCGTGTAGGACACCCCTGTATGTTGAGAAATTAGATAGTTAAGTTTATTTTGATTTTATCCTGTTGCTGTAAAGGGATCCACTGTGTCTGTCCCATGCCATTTCAAATTCTGTCACTGTATTTGTCCTCACCACTTCCATCGGGAGGGCATTCCAAGAATCCACCACACTTTCAGTGAAAATGTATGTCCTGACTTTGCCTTTCAATTTACCCCTTTGCAGCTTCATGTTATTCCCTCTAGTTTTACAGCTTCCCCGTCTTTGGAAGAGGTTTGTTCTCTTTAAGTATTTAAAGGTCTGAATAATGTCTCCCCTGTCCCTCCTCTCCTCTAGAGTGTACATATTTAGGCCTTCAAGTCTCTTCTCATAAGGCTTCTGACTCAGGCTCCAAATCATTTTGGTTACCTTCCTCTGAACAGCTTCCAGTCTTTTTATATCCTTTGCAAGATATGGTCTGCAAAACTGAACACAGTATTCCAAGTGAGGCCTCAACAGTGACTTATACAGTGGCATTAGTACCTCTTCCTTTCTGCTGGTAATTCCTCTTTGTATGCAACCCAACATCCTCCTGGCTTTTGCCACCGCCTTGTCACACTTTTTTGCCACCTTGAGATCCTCAGAAATAATCACACCAAGGTCCTTCTCCTGGTCCATGCACACCAACCTCTCGCCCCCTATCACATACATTTCCCCTGGTTTCTGCTTTCCAAGTGCATGACACTGCATTTCTTCACATTAAATCTTAACTGCCAAGCATTAGACCATTCTTCCAGCTTTTGTAGATCTTTCCTCATGTTATCCACTCCGTCAGCGGAGTCCATTCTGCTGCAAATTTCCATGTCATCTGCAAAAAGACTGACTTTTCCATGCAGTCCTTCAGCACAAATACATTGAACAGTGCTGGGCCCAGGACCGAACCCTGGGGCACCCCACTAATCACCCTCCTTTCATCCGAGTGAGCTCCATTTACTATCACCTTCTGTCGTCTGTCAGTCAACCAATTTCTGATCCAGTTCACCACCTTGGGACCCATCTCCAAACTACTGAGTTTATTGATAAGACTCCTATGAGGAACAGTATCAAAGGCTTTGCTGAAATCCAGGAAGATGACATCCATCGCATGCCCCTGATCTAGTTCTCTAGTCACCCAGTCAAAGAACTCAATCAGATTTGTTTGGCAAGACCGTCCTTTGGTAAAACCATGTTGCCTCGGATCCTGTAACCTGTTGGTTTTGAGAAAGTCCACTATTCACTCTTTCAGAAAAGCCTCCATTACTTTTTCCGCCACCGAGGTAAGGTTCACGGGCCTGAAGTTTGTCACTTCCTCCCTGTCACCACTTTTGTGAAGAGGTACCACATCTGCCCTTCTCCAGTCCTGAGGAAATACTCCTGTTTCCAAGGATCTGTTGAAAACATCCTTTAACGGCCCTGCAAGAACCTCTCTGAGCTCTTTCAGTGTCCTGGGATGTATCCCATCCGGTCCCATGGCCTTGTCCACTTTCAGTTTTGCAAGTTGTTCTAACGCATCATCTTCTGTGAATGGTGTGGTATCTACTTCATTCCCATTTTTATATTTGGGAGTCACAGATGGTCCTTCTCCAGGATTTTCTTTAGTAAAAACAGAGCAGAAGTATTTGTTTAGAAATTTTGCTTTTTCAATGTCACTTTCCACGAATCCATTCCCAGCACTTCTGAGTCCTGAAATTCCATCTCTGATTTTCCTCCTCTCCCGAATATAGCTGAAGAAAGATTTGTCGCCACCCTTCACATCTTTAGCCATCTTTTCCTCTGCCTTTGATTTTGTTTTCGTTACTTCTCTTTTTGTCTTTTTTAGTTTGATCCTGTATTCCCTTCTGTGTTCCTCTGTTTGCAAGCTTTTGAATTTTGTGAAAGCTGTGTTTTTTGCCTTTATTTGAGCAGCCACTTCTTTGGAGAACCAAATAGGTTTCCTTCTCCTCTTGTCTTTATTTACTTTCTTTACATATTTATCTGTTGCCCCTTTTATTGCCACCTTTAGTTTAGCCCATTGCATTTCCACTTCCCTTATCCCCTCCCACCCTGCCAACTCTTCCTTCAGATCTTTGGCCATTTTACTGAAGTCAGTGTTTTTGAAGTTTAGGACTTTAAGCTTGCTATGATTGGATTGCACCTTGGCTTTTATCTCAGACCACACCGTGTGATGATCACTGCTGCTCACAGGGGCACCCACCTAGACATTCAACATGCTCTCACCGTTGGTGAGCACTAAATCCAGCATTGAGCTTTCCCTGGTTGCTTCCATCACCATTTGTCTAAGTGACGCATCTTGGAAAGCATCCACAATTATTTTTGCTTCTTGCTAGATTCGCAGAAGGAGTACGCCAATCCACATCAGGTAGATTAAAGTCACCCAGTATGATCACTTCCCCCTTTGTGGCTATCTTGGCAATATCTATAGTCAATTCATTATCTATTTCTTCAATTTGAACATAAGAACATAAGAACATAAGATATGCCATACTGGGTCAGACCAAGGTCCATCAAGCCCAGCATTCTGTCTCCAACAGTGGCCAATCTAGGTCATATGTACCTAGCAGTTTCCCCAAGAGACACAGGTTCCACAATACTTGTATTGGTTCAAGCATTGATATCCTGGGTCCCTTCTTAATAATGGCTTATGGACCTTTCCTCCAGGAACTTGTCCAAACCTTTTTTAAACCCAGCTACACTAACAGCCTTTACTACATCCTCCGGTAACAAATTCCAGAGTTTGATTACACGTTGAGTGAAAAAATATTTTCTTTTATTAGTCTTAAATAGTTTACCCTATAGCTTCATTGCATGTCCCCTAGTCTTTCTATATTCTGATAAGGTAAACAATCGATCTACGTTTACCCGTTCCACTCCGCTCATTAATTTATAGACTTCTATCATATCTCCCCTCAGCCGTCTCTTTTCCAGGTTAAAGAGCCCTAACCTTTTTAGCCTTTCTTCATAGGAGTATCCTTCCATCCCCTTTACCATTTTGGTGGCTCTTCTCTGAACCTTTTCTAATAACTCTATATCCTTTTTAAGATACGGCGACCAGAATTGCACACAATATTCAAGGTGCGGTCTCACCATGGAACGATATAGAGGCATTATAATATCCTTTGTTTTATTTTCCATTCCTTTCCTTATCATACCTAGCATTCTATTTGCTCTCTTGGCCGCCGCTGCACACTGAGCCGAGGGTTTTAACATGGTATCCACAATGACGCCTAAATCTTTTTCCTGGGTGGTGGCTCCTAATGTGGAACCTTGCATCGTGTAACCATAGTTTGGGTTGTTCTTTCCTAGGTGCATAACCTTGCACTTGTCCACATTAAATTTCATCTGCCATTTTGATGCCCAGTCTTCCAATTTATCAAGATCCTCTTGCAATTTTCCACAATTTGAGTCGGAGATCTGTAGAATACAGCAGTATGGATGACAGTGCCATCTCCTCTTTCCAACACAATCCAGAACGCTTCTTCTTTTCCCCATGCCCCCTGCATGGCAATAGCTTTAATATTGCTTTTTACATACAAGGCTACTCCTCCGCCTTTTCCACTTTCTCTGTCTCTTCTGAATAGATTATAGCCAGCTATGGCTATATCCCATTCATGCGATTCATTAAACCATGTTTCTGTAATGGCCACAATGTCCAAGTCCATTTCCACCATTAGGGTTTCCAGGTCCGTAACTTTATTGGCTAAACTTTGAGCATTTGTGCTCATTGCTTTCCAGCATTTAACTAGTTTGCATGTATTTTGCATTGATTTTGTTCTGGCCACTTCTTCCCACTTGTCGTTAATGTGTGCTTTAAAAGTGTGGCTGTTACTGATGTTGTTCTGATTTTGCCAGGAGTGACGTCCTGAACTTGTCCTTCCCCATCCATCACCCCCTTTTTCTAGTTTAAATGCATATCCACATACTGCCTGAATTTTTCACTTAGGATTATTTTCCCTGTGACAGAGAGGTGTAGTCCATCAGCAGAGTATAGTCTCTTCTTGGTCCATCTGTTTCCCCAGTCGCCAATAAATCTGAATCCTTCTCGTTCGCACCAGGTCTGGAGCTATCTATTAAAGCTGTTTATGCAATGCACCCTTTCTGCCCCCTTGCCATGAACAGGTAGAACAGGTAGAACTTCTGAGAATGCTACAGTGTTAACAATGGGCTTGAGTTTCTCTCCCAGAGTCTGGAAGTTCTTTTGAACTGCAGAGGCACTGTTTCTACCCAGGTCATTTGTACCCAGGTGGATGACAACATCAATTTTGGAGTGCTCACTTTCTGCGCACAATTTGGTTTGTATTCCTGCTGGCTGAAGAGCCTGGGAAGCATTTGACCATCTTCTCTCCTTTGAACTGTGTTCCCAAGTTGGTGCCTCTGATGATGGAATCTCCAAGTAGTAGTAGTTTTCTGTTTGGTGAGTTTTTCTTCATATTTGGTGCTTTAGGATGAGATTGGACATTGACTGACTCGTTTAAGGGCACTTCAGTTTCCTTGGATTGGGCATCCTCATTAACCAAACCAGACTAGATGGACCACACTGGTCTTTATCTGCCATCATTTACTATGTTATTATGTTAATTACAGGCACCAAACTATGTCTAGCTGGTTGACAACATGCTTCAAGCATAGAAAATCATGAAGTGCAACATGTCACTGAAGATTCATTTTCTGCATTCAAACTTGGACTTCTTTCCTGCTAATCTTGGTGCAATCAGTGATGAACATGGTGAAAAGTTTCACCAGAACATTGTGATGATGGAAAAGCGGTATCACGGAAACTGGAACCCATCAATGCTGGCCAACTATTGTTGGACACAAACGAGAAGCATCAGATGCTGAGTACAAACAAAAATCAGGAGCAAAACGTTTTTAGCTTAGGTGAACTAGTGCAATATGCCAGAATCATTGTGCGATTAAACATGCTAAATTCAGTCACAATTTAATTTCAATATTTCTCAAAATTCCTACGTGATACAGTCAATCTGAAATTATATTTGTGTTCAGCTTGAAGCTGTCTATCATAATCACCAAAAATGTTTTAGGAAGAAAAACTTATGAACAAATTAGTTGTCCAGTGTAATTGGGCAGCAGTGATATTGAGCTGCTGTCTGTTTATCACTACACGGCAAAAGTTAAGCATGTGTAAAGCAGGCCTAACGTTTGCCTCAGAAGCTAATTGGGCAGTGGCTGAATGTTGCCCAGCTGGCTTCATCGCTATCTGGCTGACCCAGATATTCAATGCCGCTACCTGGATATGGCCTTTGCTGGGTTTGCAAAAATATATTTATTTATGCAAATTAATATAGCGCTATTCGAGTTGTACATCATAGTGGTTTACAGAATGAAATATATATCTGGTAACAAAGACATAGGAAACGGACTATATTAACCCAATAAAACAGATAGGGAAAGGGAGCAATGTTAACCACAGACTAAAAAAGTTTCCTGGAACAACAGGAGGTGTTAGAGTGGGACATAGTTATTGTTTGCTCTGCTTGAATGATTAATAGAACTAAATCAGTCTACTAGTTAAATTAATCAAAAGTCTGATTAAAAATCCACATTTTAATTCCTTTCTTGAATTTCCTATGAGCTCTCAAAATGCAGTTTCGGGGAAAGTGAATTCCAAAGTTGTGGTGCATAATAACTTAAGGCCAGATTTTGGGGAAAAAAAATTAGGGTTTGATTCTGAGATGCGGGTTGTGGAGCTGCACGTCCCAGCGGGATGTGCAGCTCCATAAGCTACCCGGGCCCGATTCCCCCTCCGGCCTTCCCTGTATGTCCTGAGCAGCAGGACGGGGAGAGCCAGCAGGAGGTGGGAGGGGGTGGGATCTGGGCAGAGCGGAGGTAGGCTAGCCCGGTAGGACGTACAGGGCTGTCCTGTAGGGTCAGTTGCAATGTGCTGCTTATTCCAATTCAAAGGTGTAATAAGCAACACTGACCCAGCGATTGAGCCTGGAGAACCCCCCCCCCCCCTCCCAGGGCAGGGCATTGTGCAGGGGGGTCCCTGCCACCTGATCCAGGCCCCGGCTGACCAGCCATGTTTGGGCAGAGGAAAAGAGGGGGGGCCAAGCCGCAGCAGCCAGGGGAGTCTGCAGGGAAGACATCCCTGTAGGCAAGCAGAGGCACGCCGGGCTGTCTTCGCCCCGAATCTGGTCCAAACCAGGCTCCATGTCTTGTTTCAGAGGATATCATCAAGAGGTCTGCCACGGTAACCGTATCTCAAAAGGTATAGTAATCTTTTCAGTCATCCTAGGAGCTCATGTTTATATGCAACTTTTCTACCCAGCTCATTTTCATGGGAGAAAGCAGGGATATGAACTGCCAAATCATTTTAGGTTCATTTTCATAATTCTCATTTGTTTCAGTTCATTTCAGACATTCATTTTAACTAAAAAAAGTAATCTACACAAATCAATTGTACGTGTGTTAATTTGGTGTGCAGTAAATGTTTTAAGGCACACTAACAATCTAAATGCATCTCTAGTACAAAACTTGCATGTGTCAGAGGTCACTAACCCATGAAGTTTGTCATGGGGTAGCAACCTCCTTGTGAATGTTTGCTACCAATACAAATGAACTGAATGGCAAGCTTTTATGAAAATGTTTACTCTTGGATGATTCAAAATTGACAACTATACTCCTGAGCTAGAATTATCTTGTCGGTGAAAACCAGCATGCAAAGATGAATTTGCATACCAGTTTTCAAAATCAGTCATAAAAAATGGACGGCTTTGCATACTTTTGCATTACAATAGTTCACTAGGACTGTATATTCACTTTCACACATTTTTACTAATGTGCACTAACCGTAAGCACAGAATTTGCCAGGCAGCAAGTGCATCACGCTAAAATCCCATTCTAAATAGCCTCTGATTGGATGCAGACAGGGCAGGTTAGAGACGTAATGGAGCTGACAGCATGTCATGGTTAGCACAGGAGGTTTGGGCATGTTCTAGCTACACCTGTTGCCATTAGCACCCATGTTTATGTTAGCAACATGCTAACGGCAGATGGACATATTCCTGGACCTCCATGCTAATTTCACATAGCAACTGTATGTTACTAGCATGGACTTTAGTAAATTTGCCCCTAAGTGGACTTCTGCTACAGGCCTTGACAAATTTTATGCAGATTTAGGAGCCAGTGTTTGTGACCCCCTTATTCCCCTCCCCCCTCCGGTTCTCTTGCACTGGTCTCATGTTCTTCTGAGACCAGCACCAGAGTACCTACACCATGCATCATCTTCAGATAAGGAGGTGAGGTGTATACATGTGTGTGTGTGTGGGTGTGTAGTGTTGGGTTAGAGTGCTTGAGTGTATGTTCTGGGGGGAGATTGCACCCTTTGGCATATACCGATTATAATTTTTGTCCTCATGCATTCATTCCTTTAACCTCCATCTTGCACTCTTCCCTCCCCACTTCAACCCCTTCCCATTTTGTTCCCCTTCCGGATTCTCTTGCCTTCTCCATCCCCCCAGCACTCCCACCCTCTGCCCTCCATTCCCCTTCCCTCCTTATTTTTATGAAAGGTACCGCTCTTTCACATTTTTGCTGTCTCTCTCCCATCTTACTTACTTTTTCTGTGTTATGAAGGCTCTGATCCCAACAGAAGGGATCTATGCAGCAATCTAAGCCCCATTCACAGCAAAGATCGCTCCTGTTCAGCCCACAGGGATCCAGGTTCCAGTGGGAAGTACAGGAGCGGTTTTCTGCCCATGAGTAGAGGGAGGGAGAAAATCCCAAACACCAGGTATAAATTTCTGGTCACCATGGCAACCTGGCCCCTGGCTTTGTCAAGACCTGTCCTACTACATAAATCGGCCAAAATTTACACATTTCTTTACAAAAGGGTTGTTGGTGTGAAAAGCATGCAAAACACCAACATGTTGATGTTTTTGTACATTTCCGGGGATTTTTTAATGTAAATATCCGTTCTATTAAAAAAACAAAATCTAAGTTTAGTATTTTGGCTTTATAACTGAATTTTCATTAGATATTTTGTAATATGTTTATTTTAAGAATTCATTGAATTCACTTCCTGGAACTTAGAGCTGTTTATGACTTTTGAGAATTAGAGTTGCTTATCCCTCATCCTAAATACTACAGAAAGTCAATGTTCACAGATATTTACCTTGCATTCTTTAGATAAGAATCTCAAACGCCTGTAGTATCACCACCTGCATTTTATTTCCCTGATCAGAATGGATAATAATATGAAAAGAGGCAGAGATAAGCACCCTTAATGCTTTTTATTCAAGAGGATAACATGATAGAGACCAGCTGCTCTAACAACAAAAGAAATGGCTTGAACTGTTGAAAAGTTTTGAAGTTTGTATCATTGCTGGGTCATCAGCAAGTCTTGAAAGCCTTTTGTTTATTGTTTTTATGACTTTATGCTTCCAGTGCTGAAAGCATTCTTTTTGAACATTCTTCAAGATGTAATCTTTGAAACTTCACTTCATAAAACCAATGTTCTTGAGGTGAGTAGTGTAGTTCATAGAGTTTATCCAGTCA
This sequence comes from Ichthyophis bannanicus, assembly GCA_033557465.1. Classification (NCBI taxonomy): domain Eukaryota; kingdom Metazoa; phylum Chordata; class Amphibia; order Gymnophiona; family Ichthyophiidae; genus Ichthyophis; species Ichthyophis bannanicus. The sequence continues at coordinate 1,264,617,317 of CM066032.1, read as the reverse complement.
TTGCTACCAGAGTTCAAATTTTAGCTCATGGTACTCTAGGCCCTATGGAAATTATGTAAAAATGGTTGAACAGATTTCCATCAAATAAATATAGCGAATGTTGGAATGTTTATTCATGCATATTTGCAAAACACAGATGAAATAGTCACAGTCACAAAAGTTTGATTATTGTTTATTCATGTATGCATGTGAACAGCTGGGGTTAACATTATTGGCACTCTTGTAATTCAACCCCTCAATGTCCAATACCTCCTAAAATATATATGCACACACATTTGATACATAAAAGAATCAAATAAAACAAGATCAATTGAAAATGGAATGGTAGGGGGGGCGCTTGCGAGCCTGAGCTGGAATGGCCTCCTGAGACAGGAGCTCTGCAGCTCGTCAGCTCTCTTACCAGATAAACACCGCTCCTATTGATTGAGAGTGTGGCGAAACTTCCAGGAATGACCCACAGTTGCAAACAGCCTTGTTAATGTGCTTGAGGCCCAAAATCCGTCTGACACAAGGCAGCCAATGACTGCTGGTGTATTCGCGGACCTTCAAGCGTGTATGCAAATGCTCGGCACCCCGCTGATGATCTGACTGGGGCCCTGCTACTCATTTTTGGCTGCTGCCCCAGAGAATCAACAGAGCATGAGCCTCTGCTCTCCAAATGAAGTGCACGGAAATCATCCCAGCATATATCCACTGCAGGAAGCCGACAGCGATTAATTGTACCACGGCCTGCCCGAGTGCTTTCACACATGCTCAGTGGGACAAAGAGCATAGAGGCTCGTCACACTGCTCCAGCACTTCAGTGCGTTCCCCAAAGGTATTTTATCTGGGTAAGCTGCTCTCCTCTCACATGCGATGCTCCCCATTCTGCTGCATATCAATGGACCAACTCCCTGATCGATCGTAGAGCGTCTGGGCAACAGAGCAGTGGCCTGATCTGATGGTATCCAAGTGGAGCACGTGGGTGTGAGAGGCCTGCTCCTCTCAGAGTCCACAACCTGTTCCAAGCCCACCACTATCCTCTGAGTCTGACTATAATGCTTATCTGATCACAGGACCCTCGGTAAGGCAATTATTCCTTTTTCTTTGTCTTTCTGATAAGATTGGAGAGGACTGAAGCTTCAGTACAACAGAATTGCAAGGGAGGGGGTCCCAATTTATTGCTTCACCACTATCCATCACATTCATTCCTACACATATCCTTCAAATGTGAAATTTGGGGAGCATTCAATAGGGCTGTGGAATTATGAGGCCCAGGTGGTAGCAGTGATTAGAGGAGAAGGAGACCACTGGATTTAAAGTGTCAGAGGAAAGAAGATACAGTAGAATGCACAGCACCACACTTCCAATGAAGGATCTTTCCTACACTGCGAGAGGGTCATAGTCTAGTGGGGGTTTCTCACCCTTTGTCTAACTAAATTCTTTGGAAAAGGATTAAAAGCTACCCCTCCTAACCTTCGATGGAAGTGGTGACAGGCATGTCAGAAAAAGAATATTACTCAGTGGCTCTAGCTCGATTCTCTCACTCAACATATCCGAGATCTGCACCATCAGCATCTCCTGATCCAATAAACAGCAGTGCCCCTGACTCTGAGGGTCCATCTGCTTCAACCTCACTGGTGACTAAAGCAGACCTCATGGAGATCTTACAAGAACTCAAACTTTTCCAAATGGACTTCTCTAAGGCCGTGAGTGATATTAAAGTAGAAATCACATCTCTGGACAACCAGGCCACACAAAATAAGAGGATAAGTAGAGAGATGCAACCACTCTCTTCCAAATCAAAATACACAAACTGGAAATGCTCACTAAAGACTTACAATAGAGACATGATGACATTGAAAACTGACAGAGACGCAATTACATCAGGGTCTGGGTATCCCTGAAAGAGCCGGGGATAAAGAAAACACAGGAAATTTAATCCAACAACTCTACTCTTATTGTGTGCCTGGGGAGTCAGAGGCAGTCAAGTTGGAAAGAGCTCACCAGAGTATCGGTTCTAAGGTCTGAGACCCATCATAGCATGTTTCCACTCCTTTGAAGATAAAATGCAACTACTACGAAATCTGAGGGGGAAGTGCTCCATTACATTTCAGGATAAGGAGATCCAGATCTTCCAGGATCTTTCTCAACACACACTGGAATGGAAGAAAAGCTTTAAACCACTGCTTCAAGAGAAATTCATCAAATATCAATGGGGATTCCCTTTTGCCCTGATTTTTGAATGGGACAATACTCAGCATAAGATTGTGGAGCTGGAGGATTGCTTAGATATGGTGAACTTCCTGCAAGAAGGTAAATGTCGTACTCTCAGTTGGCCCAATGAGCAGCATGAGTGGCAGGCCTCAACTCCAAAGAGGTGGAAGATTCCTGGAGCCTATCGCCAGCTTGGCAATTCAACATAGGACCAAAATGACTGAGCAATGGACACTACTAAGCTTCCTTGATTAAGTCTGAGATTGCCTGATGTGCTCTATCTTTGTGTTATTATCTACCCTCTCTATCTTCTTGGTTACTCATAGAGATCAAGCCCCTGTTTTTTTCCCTTGATTGAGGGATTCTTGTTTTCCTTCATTTGAAATTTGAATTTCTGCTGATTTGGTTTTCTGATTAGGGATCTGGGAAGGGAAGAGGGAGGGGAATGGGTCTTGAGGGAAGGGTAGGACTGGCAAGAAACTGTTAGTAAAGTTTGTGTAGGGTGACCTCCTCCCTTCTGCTAGGGTTTGGATTACAGGGGTGGAAGCTCCAATGTTATGGTGGCTGCATTCTGAAGGGGGGGGGAGGGCAGACATGGCCAGAACTGTCTCATGGGATGGGCAACGAGCTGGGGTTTGGTGGGCTAATCACTGAGTTAGACTGGGAAGGCTGGTGGGGGGACCTTCTGGTCCTTGGATATCAGCACCCTCAAATACAGCATCTACTGTGCTAGGATGGGTATTTTGCACTTGTTTTCAGATGTATCTGTTCTCATAGAGGGGGACAGAAGGGGATGGAAGGGGGGTGGGAGAATGCAGGGTAAGACAATTTCCTGGGTGCTTGTGGACTCTTGGAGAAGGCATGTTTCAGAGATGAAAGGTCTCAAGGGGGACCATGGTTAAGCTAATTGCATGGAATGTGAGGGGATTTCATAGTCCTATAAAGAGAAAATGTGTCTTAGCCCAATTGAGAAAGGAGAGGGCTGACATTGTCTTCCTGCAGGAAGCACATTTGTCTGGACAGGATTGTCTATGACTCAGATCTTTGCATCCAATTTCATTTCTCATAGGCAGGGAATTATGATTCTCTTCTCCAAAGATTGTTTCATTTAGATGTCGCAGTTTACTGACTGGGAAGGTAGGTTCCTCATCTTGACTGGGTCCCTGAATGGGATCATATTTACTATTGTTAATATTTACATCCTTCCTTTCCAAATAGGGGAGGCGTTGACAACAGTGCTTGATGTGATAAAATACCACCAGCAGGGTGAGGCATTGATGGGTGGTAACTTTAATTGCATACTATCCGGTATTGATGGGATGGGGAGCAGGAGTTGCACCTCCATGAGATCAAATAAGCTTCATCAGGTACTAACTCAGTTGGATTATGTGATGCATGGAGGACCATGCACAGCAGAGAGAGAGAGAGATTACATTTACTTTTCCTCTGCTCACCAGAGCCACTCCAGAATTGATCTCTGGCTTATCTGATGTAATCTTTTATTGATATTCATGGCAACAATCATAGGGACCATGGGGGTTTCAGACCACATGATTGTCTCCATTGAGTTGCATGAGGAAAAGATGGAGACTCCTCCTCGCACTTGGATCTTACACAGATGACTCATTAAGAACATGGAATTTCTTTTTGTGGTACAAAAGGGGTGGCACGAATATATGACCTTCAATGATGTAGATGATATTTCTGTATTTTTGCTTTGGGAAGCAGATAAGGCAGTCCTCCATGGCCAGCTAATATCACTCTCGAGTGGGTTCAAAAAAAGGGAACATTTTAGACAGGAGGAACTTTAGTGAGCCATTGGAGAGCTAGAAAGGCAACACCACAGAGGTGATGGAAATAAAGTATGGCTGCAAATGGTATGCCTGAGAGGAGAGTTATCATCAATGGAGATGGAGTCTATAGCCTCAACCATGCTTCACACCAGGTGAAACTTTTATGAACATAAGACAGGTCGATTGCTTCTCTGGCAGTTGAAGCAGCAAAGGATGAAATGGCTGTTCACATCCTCCATTCGGCTCAGGGTGGTACACTCTATAGATCCTTGGAGATGGTGGAGGTGTTTGCTAAGTTTTATAGAGAGTTATATTCTTCCCAGTTGCTTGCTGGGAGGAAAGAGATTAGAGACTGGCTGGTGGCTGTGGACCTTCTGTGCCTCTCTCCGGAGGAGTGCCCTTTCACACTAAAGGAAGTGTGATTGGCTAGTCACAGTCTAAAAGCTGCGAAGGCTCCAGCACCTGATATGCTACCAGCCGAAGTTAATAAAACTATGCCTGAGTTCTTTGACCCAGTACTGGTCCACGTCTTTAATGATATCCATACCCAGAGAACTCTGTCAGCCTCTTTTTATCAGGCCTCCATCACAGTAATTCCCAAAGATGATAAAGATCCACTAAAGTATAGCAATTACAAACCCATTTTCCTTTTGAACATTGATTACAAAATCCTCACCAAAGTGCTCTGTGCTTGCCTGGAACTGAAGTTACACCCAGACCAGATTGGATTTATGAAAGATAGATATGGTTTTGACAATGTTAGGTGGCTGATTAATGTGCTACATGGGATCCGCGGAAAAGCAGAACAGTGCACGATCCTCTCACTAGATGCCGAAAAGGCCTTTGACAAGGTCTATTAGCCATACCTGTTAGAGGTACTCAGGCAGTTTAGGTTTAGACCTAATGTTTGTTGCTGGGTAGTTAAGTATGTCAATCCTATGGCCATGGTAGTAATCAACGTTTTTCATTTGGGACGCTTTCAACTACGGCATGGAATCCTGCAGGTCTGCCTGCTCTCACCTTTACTCTTTGCATTACCGTTCACTCGTCACACACAAAAGGGTGATAAAGATGGGTATCTGCCTTGGTGGTCGGACACATGCTGTATCCCTGTATGCTGATGATACTCTTATATATCTTTGTAATCTGGCCATTTTGATTCCCATAACTGTCGATATCATCGAGCATTTCTCTGGGTATCCGACTTCATGATAAATAGACAGACGTCCGCCATACTCCCGTACTTAACTGAAGAAACTTACTGCATGGCTGCTCTCCTGGGTGGCTTTCTTACAGTTGATCACTTCAAATACCTTGGCATCTGCATCTCAAGAGACATCTCTCGGCTCTACCAATTAAACTACTGTACATTCCTAGATGAACAAAACAAAGAACTTATAACCCTATGGCCTGAGTACATTAATACAGTGAAGATGTTGACTCTTCCAAGGCTTTTATTTATGTTTTGCAATTACCAATTCAAGTACCACAGAGCTTCTTCAAGGCGACAAGGAAGATGCTAATGACTTTTGTATGGCAAGGTAGGAAGCCCAGAATTATACTACTGGTGCTCATGCTTGAGAGCTGTATTTTTTTGGATGACTGATTTGGGTTCAGATTGTGTGCATTTAGAAGAGGAGTGGATGGTCCTTATCCCCTTAAAATGATATTATTCCTAAAAGAGACAGCTGAGCTCCATTGGGTTCTCTCACACCCTCTGCTGGGGACAGTGTGGAAGGTATGGTGTGTGCTTTGTAAGAGGCTGAGATTATCTCCCTGGATGCCCCCCTTTACCCCAGTGTTGACCTTTGCTTTTGTTAGAGACCTTGGGGGGAGGATCTCATACCTGGGATGGGTTTTGAGGATATCCTCGATGTTTGATAATTCCTCTTTCGCCTCCAAAAGTAGGCTGGAAGAAATGTGGAGGACCTTGCTGAAATATTTTCAATATTTTCAGTTATGGCACTGTTTTGGGACTCTCTCTCATGCAAATAAAGTGTTACGCCCACCCAAGCTCTGGGAACGAGTACTTTTTGAAACCACTCATTTAAAGTCCTTTTTGGCCCGGCTCTACAGAGCTCTCACCATGGACTCTCTGCATCCTAGTCTGGATATCTCTTATAGAGGTGGAAAGCTACATTGGGGGATAAGCCTGAGGAATCCTGGAAGGAGGTATGCCAATATTCCCACTCCTGTTCAATATCCCTGTCCTTAACTAACACATTTAGGTATACGTTTGGGGAGAACTAGGGGATAGGGCAGAAGAGGATTTGTTAATTGGAGTGCCCTGTAGAATTCGGAAGCATCCAAGGTAAAGGTATAGAAATAGCTTTATGGGAGTTGGATGTATTTGAATATATTTGAATTCACACAGAATTGCTGCGTTATTACCAAAGTTGTTGTAAATCCAGATCTGTTGCTGTTTCTTTATTTGTATAAATTTGTAAAAAAAACCTTATTTGATTAATAAAATTTGACACAAAAAAAGAAAACTGCCAGAACATGATTATTGTCACCATTATAAACAATTCAAATCAGTTTGAAGAGAAGAACCACATTCCCATTGCAGTAAATTAAACACACCTGTGATCAAATGTCAGTATTCACATGACTTGGATCAACCAATAAATGATGACTCTAATTTTTTAAATGGACACATTCACTCCGCTTGTTTTTCACAATGCTGAAGACAAGAGAGCTGCCTGAGACCATCAGAAAAGCCATTATCACCAAACATCAAATTTCAAAGGGATACAAGGCCATCTCCAAATGTTATTAAGATGTTTTCTGCTCATGGAACTGTCAAGAACCTCCCAGGACATGGTGGGAAGAGGAAAATTAATCCAAGAAGTCTTCAAAGGTTAGTGCGAACTGTTGGAAAAACACCACATATAATTCAGGGAAAATAAATTCATCATACTTCTGTCCCAGCTTGTTAAACCTCCACAAGTGAAACCCAGGACAGACAGCAGTTCAAGGAAAATAAAGCAAGCTTACTTCTGTCCCAGATTGTTAAACCTCCACAAGCTTGTTTTCCTGGTCCTTCCTCCAGCCCCAGTTAAAATTCCTACCACAGAACCCCTTTGCACTGAGTCGGACTTCTCACTTTCTCGGGTCACTCTCTCCCTCCTGTAGCCTGCTGGATTCTTAATGTCTCCCTGTGAGCCATGCCCTCCTATCCCTGAACTCTAGGCTGCAGATTCTCTTAAAGGAGACTGCTGATACACCTTTTGGAGAGGGCCAGGTAGCATTCTATAGACCCCATCACAGTCTCACAAACTAATTCTAAATCATAGGCCAGTTACGTGTCCTCTTATAGAGACACTCTGAGCAATACAGCAGAAAATCAAACCCAATTTTCTAGGGTTTTGCTTCCCTGGGCTCATATGCATTTTAATACATGAATTTATACTTTGTGCCTAATCTACATTTAGTGTGTGTCCGTGTGCAATAACATTAATAACTTCTTTTGCTGCATAGCAGCACTCTGACATTCTTTAGCCTACAGGTGGTGCAGAATTATATTTCTGGCTGTGTTGGAGAACCATATGCTTCCATGGCAGGGTCATTACAACATCCTGATGTCAACATGGTGGAATGTATCAGCAAGTATAAATTCTCTCTATTAAGAGGCTTGTTTGCTCCAGATGGTTCTGTTTTATCTTGTAAAAGGAAGAAGAAACTAATGAACATCTTGAAAGAATTGGGTAGGAAAGGCTTGTCCCAATATCCTCCAGCATTAATGCAATCAGTAAAGCATGAGATGTCTACAGCTGCTAATACAAAAACAAACACGGACCTGGTCAGCATTTTATTGGTAGATAGCCTGTGTGTCAGTGCAACTAATAGTCACGACACAATATGATGTCCAAACATGTATTGTAATGATGTTACTGAGAACTTAATTGCCTATTCATCAGATACTTAACAATCATAGTAAAATTTCCATTGTATTAAAATATAATATAATGAAGCCTCATTAAAATGCAATATTGAAAATGTATATGAAGAAGGTAAATAAATATGAGATGCAATAGTGTGTATATTAGCCCATTTAGCAACATAATGATATAAATGCAGTTGTAGGGACCTAATTTTATCAGGGGTGTCACACTGGTTTTAGTTAACAATATCAGCATATTTGTGCATGACTGTATAGGTCAGTGGCTCCCAACCTGGTCTATGCACACCTGGGAGTCCGTGACCCCATTTTAGGGGGTCAGAAGGACACAGAGAAGAGGAAAAAAATAGTTTCATGATGTTATATTCCATTTGAGGGAGAGAGTGAGAAAGAGTGACAGAGACTGGTGAGGAGTGGTTAGGGGATAGAGAGGTTGAGATTGGTGAAGATGGGAAGAGAAAGGGAGCTGCGTGCTCGGCGCTATATGTGCTAATTAGTAGTAGTAGTAGTAGTAGTAGTAGTAGTAGTAGATAAAAAGGGCTAGTGGGGACAGATACATTAGTGATGGGGTTTTTTTCTAATCTATTGTGATGAAGAAGCTCCTCAAGAAGCAATGGAGATAGCTGAAAATCTTGTGGAGAAAGGTAGTACTGCACTGAAAAGCAGGATTTTCACTTCAAAAGGAAAAAAACACTCAGCTGATCTAAAACCACACCTCACCTTAGGGGAGGAGACAGGTCTGGTCACTGATTGAGCACGCCCAAGCAGGAGGCAGGCAGTGCAACGTAGTGAGAGCTTGTTAAATATGCAAGCAGTTAGAACACAGTCAGAGTTAGCAGAATCAGGAGAATTAGCTGAATCAGGAGAGTTAGAAGAATCAGGAGAATTAGCTGAATCAGGAGAACCTGGAGAGTTACTGGGAGACTCATAAGCACAGAGAGACTTGTCAGACGGCTGCCTGGGTGAGAATCTTCACAGTCTTGGCAAGTGCATATATCTATATGATTTGCAAGGGATTGTGGGCAATGCAGTTCATTCACACCAGACACAGCTGCTCACAATAATTAGTTGTACTTTTGGGTAAAGCCAATAAGATATTTATTTATGGGGTTATTTCTCCCAACACAGATATGCTTGGTAGCACATAAATCAGGTTACTTGCTTTCAGTGTTAAACTTGGAAAAACAAAATCAGAAAACAACATTTGAACTTGTCAGGCAATCAAAGCAAAAGAAATAAGACCTGGTTGATAACAAACTGGTCTTTTCTGTAGGCTTAGCTAATATTTTCTTAGCATGTATCAAACAACAAACCAAAAGCCACAAAGAAGGAAAAAAAACTGTTCTTTTCAGGTAAACTTCTTATATCTTCCCACATAGATTCAGAAGTGATTCTCTTAGAGCTCACAAGCAATTAGGTAAGGCGCAATTGCTAGCAGTTATCCAGCTGAAACCCCTTAGCTGGCTTGCTTTCTACTGCGTGGCTAAAAATCCTACACGGGAGCTTTTCTGAGTAGATTAAAGAACAAGTTTGTATTTCTTTGTGATGGTTGCTGTACTTTATAACAGAAAATCACCAAAGGAGTTTAGACAGAGAGCAGTCCATGTAAACAGATTCTTCATCTGCTATCACCCCCTCTTCTTCAACAAGCATGGGTTCAATATCATGGATTGGCACAGATGAATCTCCCAATGAAGCACTTTCAGGAGAATACTTGTTTCCCTGCTGTCTTTCAAGGTTATAGCTAGGGCATAGATCAGTGTTCATACCTGAGCTTCCATTGCTGTTAGAGTTCCTCTCTATATAGCCTGGCCAGTATGTAGTCCAGTTCTTATGTCCAGCCTTCCAATCCAGATCCCTGGACACTGGATCTCTCTTCACATACCTTCTGGCACGGGTCTTAGGGTCCCTTCCATGTGCAGCTGTCTCCCTCACAGGTACCGTCTGGAGATTCCTAGCTCTGCAGCACCATTCCTCTGGCCTTCCCCAGTCCAATGGTGTATGCTGGCCCTTGGAATGCCTCCCAGTATACGTACTGCTCTGGACTCTTCTAGACCTCTCAAAGGCTTTTCTCCTCTTTCTTCCAAAGGGTTTCTTTCCCTCTCTGTCCGTCCGCTTTGGCTTCTGCTTCTGATGATCCTCCTGATGATGAAGATGATCAAGCTCAAGCTGATTCTCTGTAGAATAAACTCTACCTTTATTCTGCTTAGATGAGTGCTCCTCCCTAACACAGCGCAGCTGTGCTGAATCAGGCCCTGCCCTTTGAGATGAGTGCTTAGGGATTACCTCATAGCCCTCCTGATTGAACACACGTTTCCCCACTTCAGCTCCTCTAATGGCTGTTGGAAACCTGGTGCATTCTGGGACTGGTAGTCTTTTATGGGAAAATTCTGTTTTCTTATTTATACCAGAACTGACAGGTTGCTTGTTCAGAGTTACTTCACCTTTTCTATAGCTCCTTCCTGAGCTATGATAAGTTTCCTTATCACAGACTCCAAAGGATGGAGAAACTCAGAAGCACAGAGAGACCTGGAACTGCAGGAAGAGTTACTGGGAGACTCAGAAGCACAGAGAGACTCCAAAGGACTGAGAGACTCAGAAGCATAGAGAGACCTGGAACTACAGGAAGAGCTACCTGAGAACCAAGCAGGACCTTTGAGCAGTAATGAGTGGTCTAAGGATCCACCCTGGAAACACTCTCATTATAAGGTACATCCTGGGGTTAAAGGAGCTAGCAGGTTTGATACCTGGACCAAAGAGAGCTGGAAACACAGTACTAAAACACAAAGCAACAACAGACAGAATTACGGAGGAATTGTTCAGCCTCATATTCACTTGCACAGCACAAGGACTAATGATAAGCCAGCTGGAGCACAAATCCTGAAAGCCAGTAGAAGGAAATTTGCTAATGCTTATTCAGAGGACTTGAGCCAAGGTAAAGCTGACATTTCTTATTATGATTGCTTGTTCAGAAAGTCTCCAGAACATGTTAAACTTCTAAAGACAAACCCAACACTTGCTCTTAAGGATAAGTGGGGGAGGGGTTTTACCCACACGGAGAACTGTTGCTTTGATAAGAACAGCATAGCTAATTACCAGGAGCTGGGAGCCTTAAACAAACATTTGCCTGAAGAGGAAGAAAGATATCAGCATGGGGAAGAGCATAAGCAGGCTGAATTACTTCTGGCACAGTTTAAGGAGTTCTTAGAGCAAAAGGCAGCATCTGCTATTAATCCTATGCAGCATGCCAATAGCTGTGAGGAAGAAATGCAGTTAGATAATTATTTGCCTTCAACAGAACAGGACCTAGCCATGGATTGCTCTACATGTTTTATTGAAGATAGCCATGATAAAGAGTTTTGAAACTACATGAAAAGTATAGCAGAAAGATTACTTTACCTGTTTCTCTTGTGAAAAGCTTATGAAGGTAATAAGTGTAATCACATGCTGGAGCTGAGAAGCCATGCCGTTGAAAGGACATTGCTTTCTGTTCATTGAAGAGTCACATGATTGCCTAAATGTGAGTCTGAGAAGGAACTGTGAATAAGCTGAATGAAAGCTGCCTCAGCACTGCAACGTCAGTATATTTGGTTTTTCCCATCTTTTGTTGAATGTGCATTATTCTTCTTTTGCGTCTGAAAGCACTGAGCTTCAATGCGTTGGAAATAAACCCTCTTAAAAGAAATTTTCTTTGCCTGCCTTTGTCTGCTCGAGCTACAACTACAACCTCAATCCTTCAGGAGGCCCAGTAACTACATTTCCCAGAATCCCTGGGGGCCAAAATGTTAGTGCTCTACCCCTGAAGGGCATCAAAGGCCCCTCCTACCTGGAAACCCTCAAGGCCCAGGTAGAAAGAGGGTGGCACTATATACTTATGATTTGCATTGTATAAAATATCAAACTTATATTCAGAGTCTTTTAGGTTCTTGTTTAATGTAGATGTTGTGGGGTCTACCCTTGAGGCTGGCTACATGCTTGACTTTATGTCCAATATATGACAAGGGAAGACCCATTGAAAATACTGGAGATTAGGAAGGCTCATTGGTCTAACCATGCTTATATTCTCTTTGACTTGAGAATTGGTAAATGGGAGGAAGTAAAGGGAGAGAAGCCAGAGAATTGAAAATATGCAGAGAGAAAATTTATACTTAGCAGTTTTATGAGGTTATATAACTAATTTGGAGTGGGACGATTAAGATTTATGAAAGTATTGAAGAAATTCTAGATGTTTATAGAACCTAATAGAAGGTAAGACAGATAAAAAGGCTATCCTTGTTTGCTGAACAGTTAGAGGGATGAAAGTAGAGGTATGGAAATAAGAACAAAAATGGGAAATATGCTTAATTCCAGCTAATAGAGTACTTTAGCAGCAGGCAGCCAATAAGTTAACCACAAATGCAAAGAAGCAAATCCTGCCACAAAAATATATAGCAAACAAAAAAGTGGCGGTCAAAAATTAAACCAGCCAAATAAAAAAGGACAACTTTAATTACACATGTGTGGGCAGATTCCGTATGTGCGTCCCGTCCTCTGTTCATCCCGGTCAGAACCAGATGCACAGAGGTAGACAGGATTCTGATCCCATGGAGCACATCTAGCACCTGCGAGATCAGAATTGTGTCTAGGCCTATACTTGCGGGCTGGGACCCAATTCCCAGTGACTTGTACGTACAGGCCCCTACCTAATTAACTCAGTCAGGCTCCTGAATGGAGCTGCAGTGCCATGGCATCCGGTTCCCTTAGCACCGCGGTGCCATGCCATGATCCCCGGCCGCTGACCACTTTCTCCTTTCCCCACATCCTGACCCCCGATCTGGCCTCCCATGGCCAAGGAAACCAGTTCAGGGCGTGACAGAAGTGTAAAGACAAAGCCTTTATTTAATTCCTTGATACAGTGTCTCACAACCTCCTCCTCCTTACCCGGCTATAGTTGAAAGGCATTCATAACTCATCCTTAGACGGGTACAAATCATATTTGTCAGACTGATGGCAAATGGTACTCTTAGATATGCAAACATCATCCAGTTATGCACAAACTCAAGACGTACCGCAAGGCTCTTCCTTATCCGCTCTACTCTTTAATATTTACATCCAGCCTATTTGCTCCATCATCAAATCATACAACATACTTTATCACATCTATGCTGATGATGTGTTTCTCTACACTCCCTTCTCCACAGTCAATCCAGATTACTCTGGAATCATAGACTGCTTCAATGCAGTAGCTGACTGACTGAAACTACATAACCTAAGAGTGAATTGCAGAAAATCTGAGGTTCTCTTCATTACTAATAACCCATCATTCACCCCCCCCCATACTTTACAAGTTGAGGATGCTGAGCTGATCACGAAGCAAGAGTTCTGATACCTGGGGATTAGCTTAGACCAACATCTAACAATGAAGCCAAACATAAATAACATCACTAGATCAACATACCTAAAACTACGAACCCTTCATCAGCTGCATCCCTTGCTTGAAGCCTCTGATTTCTGCACTGTATTCCAAGTGCTGATCACCCCTCATTTTCATTATGCAAATATAATTCTTCATGGTCTACCAGGTTACTCAATTTGCTCCCTACAAATAGCTATGAATACAGCAGCATGAACCCTGATTGGAACACCAAGATATTAACATGTAACCCCTATCTTGAGACATCTTCATTGGCTCACCATTGTTAGCTGTCTCAAGTATAAGGCCCTCATCATGACATTCAAAATATCACACAACCTCTCCGCAACTGCTCTCGAGGAGCTCTTATTATAGACACTGGACAATAGAGTCAAAAGATCTACCATGTCAAACTCTCTCAGTCCCATCCATAATAAGAAAAAGTTCCCAGTTTGCAAACAATCGTGCATTCAAACTTTACACACCACCTCTCTGGAACTTCCTCCGCCCCCCCCCCCCCCCATCCGTGCCATCTCTGACCTAGCTATCTTCTGGAAAGCTCTAAAAACACATCTTTTTCTATTATATTATGAACAAATAATATAGATCACCGCACTAGTTCCCCCTTAGACTCTTAAGCTGCCTTGAACCAAATTCCTCATCCAGACCCATCCGCTTATCCTATTAAGCACAGTGTAAATAGCTTTCCCCACTACTCACATTGTATATAGCTCACCGAATTACAACCCAAGTTGACTTCCACTCCTAATCTTCCAATTGTTATCCTAATAACCACTGATGTTGTTATTGTTCTTCAAACTTGTTCTTTGTAAGTACTGATTTTGTTCTTTGTAAATCACACTGATTTTAAATAGCACAGTATATAAAACCAAATAAATAAAGACATAAACATTGGTAAAAGTTCATAAAAAGCCCAAAATGTTTCAGCTGAAGCTTGCTTCAGGAGCGTATCAGATAATATGAAGCAGTATGGTAGAAAACGTTTTCAATGCTATGAGGTACAATCTGTAACAAACATAGGCAAAACGCAAAAACACCAGTATAAAACAATTTCATGCAAAATTCAATCAACAGACATAATTTCAGATTACTCAAAATACAATAAATGCAATAAAAAGCATATAAACTAATAATGAATAAATAAATAAACAATAAGCAGTAGAATTATAAAACTAAACCTAAAAACAAAATAAAAATAGAATAAAAGTTAAAAAGAAAAATGAATAAAAAACAAACAAACCTCCCCTGGAGACCTGAATCACATCACTGAGTGTAATATTGCTACCCACCTATAACAATCAAAACACAACAATGATTTTCCAAGTCTTTGCAACAGATCATATTCAAGACACACATATAGTAAGATAGTAACATAGTAAATGACGGCAGATAAAGACCAGCATGGTCCATCTAGTCTGCCCAGCAAGATGGCAAGAGAAGGTGCACCTGTCACTCTGTGCAGGCCATCCCTCCCCATGTCTTTGTTTAGGGGTAAACCCACCACTCCAGGTAGGACACCCCTATTCGATGAGATGTTATATATTTGTTGAGACGTTATATGGTTCAGAAGTTAGATGGTACCGTTTATTTGGTTTTTATCCTATTGCTGTAAAGGGATCCACTGTGTTTGTCCCATGCCTTTTTGAATTCCTTCACCGTGTTTGCCCCCACCACTTCCATCGGGAGGGCATTCCAAGCATCCACCACCATTTCAGTGAAAAAATATTTCCTGACATTGCCCTTCAATTTACCACCTTGCAGCATCATGTTATGCCCTCTAGTTTTACAGTTTCCCCGTCTTTGGAAGAGGTTTGTTTTAGCAAGGCCGCGGAGCCTCCATAGTGCACGTGGCCGGCACTAATCGGGGGGGGCGGCTGGTCGCGCGCTCTCGCAGTTTGCGGCCGCGAGGGTTCGCGGGGGCAGGCCCTGGCAGCGGCGGAGGGCCATTGGCTCCTGCGGACCAGTGATGGGCGCGGGAGCCAATGGGAAAGGTTAGGCAAGAGGCGGGGGATTCTGGGTAGGCGTGGCGGCTCACACGGCCTTTTCCTCGAGGGAGCCGTGTGAGCCGGACGTGTGAGTGCGGTGCGCTGCGGGAGGGTGGGATCGGGGGATTCTTTAAATAGCGGGCGGGCGTGGGGAGTAGTCAGAGGCTTTTGACGGCGCTGGTTGGGGGCGCGGAACAAAAATAAATAAATAAATAAATAAATACAAAAAAAAAAAAAAGAGGCATCTGCCCACCTGTTAGGGACCCCGACGGCCTGCTGAAATTGTTTCTGGGCAGTGGGGGACCGGCAGGTCTGTAGCAGGGGGGGGGGCCAGCGAGGCAAGCAAGCGCGGGGGGGCAGCATTCAGTGACTATTCTCCACATTCTCAGGATATTAGCCTCTGGGTCCAGGTGATATGGGAAGGTCTGGCAAGCAGACCCCGAGGAAGGTTGGGGGGGCTACTAAGGGCAGGGGCAAGGGCACGGGGCGAGCAGCGGGGACGGGAGTCCGCGGGGGTGAGCAGGCCGGTGCTGGTTCTGGTGTGGTGCAGGCTAGCAGGGGGCGGGGGGGTAGGCAGCGAGGTGGGCCTGCTGGCAGGGTGGGGGGCATGGGGCAGAGAGGGGGAGGGTGCCCAGCTGTGGGAAAGGAACTAGGGGGGGCAGCAGGTTGGAGGAGGGTACCAGGCTGCGGCGGGGCAGTGGGGGGGATGGTCGTGGCGTCGAGGCCCCCTTCGTTTTGGCCCCCGGCGTTGAGGCCCCCAGCGAAAGCGGTCTAAGGGGGCGGTTCGGTTCTAGCCCGGCTGTAGGCCTGCCGGTCGGAGAGACTGCGGGCCCTGGCACCTTCAGGGCACCTTCGGGAAGCCAGGGGGGGTTGGGTCCTGGGATGGGGGGGGCTTGGTCAGTCGGGGGGCCAAGCAGTAGTGATTGGTGGGGGTGTAGGGGCCCTACGGGTGGTCCTGGGTTCATGGGAGGAGGGTGTGCTCCTAGTTGGGAGCAATGGCAGAGTGGGGGGCAGGGCTCCTCGAGGGTGGATTGGTTCGGGGCGTGGCAGCAGCCATGGGCTGCGGGGGGGTCCCGCGGGGCCTTTTCCTTTTTTCTCTTCACAGGTGCCTCCGGGATGGTCGAACACCGGGAACTCGGGCTGGGAGGGTCTGCCAGCACAGGCCGAAGCATCAGGGAGTGTTGCAGAGGCCCAGGATACGGCGGAGACGGGGCGTCCCGAGGACGCTGCGGTTTCGGAGTCGACGGCGGCTGCAGAAGGTGAGTCCAGGGGGGGCAAGAGGGGGAGGGGCTCGGGTAAAAAGCGGCAGCATCACTGCCGTCGGCGTAGGACATCAGGATCCGGCTCCTCCACGTCCTCAGCGTCCACGTCGTTGTCGTCGTCCGCCGGTAGCAAAGGTGACGACAATGGGGGTGGGATGGGGTCGGCGGGGGCCTCTGTAGCCGCACCTTCCGTAGCGTTTTTCTCCGACCTTTGGGAAGGCGTTCCGAGGCGGTTGCGGCGCAAAATACAGGAGCGGCGTTACATAGATATCTTTCGGTTGTTAGAGGGTAGGAAACGTTCGGGGGACAGTCGGCAGAAACGGAAGGCTGACGAGAAAGCGGGTCGTGTACGGAGAGTTGCACGTAACGTCACTAACTTGACTAGGGTGTTCTTGCGGCTGGCCAGCGTGTGGGGACGTGCGCATCCTTCGCAATACGGGATGTTGTTGGCATACGCGGACTCCATCTTGGAAGCGTCTCAGTCGCATGATGGTTGGGCTTGGCTCAACTATGACGAGAAGTTTCGGGACAAGATGGAAGAGAATGGCATGCTGACATGGGCCATGCAGGATATTAATCTGTGGCTCACGCAAATGGCGGCTAGGCCGGCCGGCGGGTCAGCGGGGGGTGCGAAGGGAGGGGTAGGTGCGGCGACTGGGACCCTCCGGCCCTTTCGGGCCGGCGAGCCGGCGGCGGGGCAGAAGGGGGTCGGAGGAGGGGGCGCAGGGGACGTGTGTTGGCGCTTTAACAAATCCTCCTGCCCTTTCTCGGATTGCAAATTCCGACATGCCTGTTCCATATGTAATGGCAGGCATTCCGCCCTCAAATGTGTTAGGAAGGGGCCGATCGGCACTGGCCTGCCCCCCGCTAAGCAGTAGGACCGGGGGAGGGGTGGCACCGACCCCGATAAGGCTCGATGCATTGCGGGGATGGTTGCGATGGTACCCCAGGAAGGCCGATAGAGTGATTTTGGAGGAGGGGTTTCGAGAGGGGTTTAGGATTCCCGTTTCCGGTTCGGTCCCAGTACGCGCAGGGTGGAATGCGCCCTCTGTTCGGCGGTTCGCCGACATCATGCGGGACAAATTATCCGTGGAAATTGGGCTGGGGAGGGTAGTGGGCCCCTTCGTGGAGCCACCCTTCGCGAACTTCGTGGTGTCCCCATTGGGGGTCATTCCGAAGAAAGAGAGTGGCAAATATCGGTTGATTCATAACCTGTCCTTCCCTAGCGGGGCGTCTGTTAATGATCGGATTCCCAAGGAGGTGTGTACGGTCCGCTATGCATCTTTCGATGCGGCCGTGGAGTTGGTGAGGGGTTGTGGGCGGGGCTGCTTGATGGCGAAGACGGATATTGAGTCGGCTTTCCGGTTGTTGCTGGTCCATCCGTCGGCTTTCCCTTTGTTAGGGTTTTGTTTCGAGGGCGGCTTTTACTTCGACCGGTGCATGCCTATGGGGTGTTCTATTTCATGTGCATACTTTGAGTGGTTTAGCACCTTTCTGCATTGGGCCTTAGTCAATAGGGTGGGGTGTGATCAGGTGGTCCACTACTTGGACGATTTCCTGGTCGTCGGGGGGGGGGCGCAGACCGGGCAGTGCCAAGCGTTGCTCGACGGTTTCACGCAAATGACGCGGGAGTGGGGAGTTCCGTTGGCGGCAGGGAAAATGGAAGGCCCGGCGACGCGTCTCACGTTCTTGGGTATTGAGCTGGATTCGGTGGCAATGGTGGCACGTTTGCCGTCACAAAAGGTGGCTAGACTCCGCGTCCTGGTGGCGAACGTCTTAGGTTCCCGGAGGATGACCTTACGCGAGATGCAGGCGCTGATCGGTTCTTTGAACTTTGCTTGCAGAGTGATTCCTATGGGCCGAGTTTTCCTGAGGCGGCTAGCCGCGGCAACGGCGGGGGTTGTTAAGCCGCATCATCGACTCTGGGTGTCGCGGAGCATTCGGGCTGACTTGGCCATCTGGGGGGAGTTTCTGCGTGATTTTAATGGGGTTACGGTGCTCCAGGAACGGGAGATCTCTAGTCAGGATTTACGCTTGTTTACGGATGCGGCTGGCGGGGTGGGGCTGGGGATATACTTCGAAGGCTCCTGATGTGCGGAAGCGTGGCCCGCTTCCTGGATAGCGGCGGGCCTGACGACTAATATAACCTTCTTGGAATTGTTCCCGTTCCTGGTGGTGTTGGTGCTGTGGCCGGATCGGATTCGCAATCGGCGCGTTGTGTGGTGGTGCAACAACGAGGCGGTGGTCAGCGTGATAAACAACTACACGCCACGCTGCCCGTGAGTGGCTGACCTGATGCGTCAGATTGTGTTGGCCTGCTTGCGTTTGAATGTCGTGGTCCGGGCTAGGCATATACCTGGTAACACTAACTTAGTCGCTGATGCTCTTTCTCGTTTTAAGTGGGAGCTGTTATGGAAGCTGGCGCTGGAGGCCGAAGAAGCGGGGATGGCGGTTCCCGCAGAGTTATGGCGGTTTGGCCTCGGGACATGATAGAGCTCCTGCGGACTTCAGTGTCAGCGGCTACGTCGACGGCCTACCGGTGGGGTTGCGACAGCGTGGTGGCGTTTCTGGAGGAGAAGGGATGGTGGTGGGGGCCGCCTCCCGAGTATCTGGTGGGTCAGTATGTGTTGGTTGCGAAGGCGGCGGGATTGTCCCGATCCACGGTGAGTAGGCACTTGGCCGGGTACTCCTTCTTTGCAAAAGCGGTGGGGTGGGGGGCAGCTGGTGGGGGATTTTTACCGCGGAGGCTGTTGCAGGGCTGGGAGCGCTCCCTTCCTGCACCAAGGGATGGGCGATGGCCCATAACGCATGAGCTGCTCCAGCGGCTGTGTTCGGCATTGCCGGGGGTGGTGTCGTCCGGATACGAATGTGTTCTTTTTCGGGCGGTGTTTTCGCTGGCCTTTTTCGGGGCCTTTCATATCGGGGAATTGATTGTGGAGTCGAGTCGCGCTGCGGGCGGGAGGTGCTTGCAGGTGCACCACGTGAAGTGGGCGGGGGGCGGTGTCGGTCTTTACCTGGCACGTTCCAAAACGGATCAGTTAGGGAGGGGCGCGTGGGTGAGCTTGCGCGCGGTGGAAGGGTCCGCCACTTGTCCGGTGGGGTTGCTCCGGGCGTATTTGCATGAGCGGCCGCTGGTGGGGGCAATTTATTTCTTCACGAGGACCGGACGGTGCTCAAGCGGTTTCAGTTTACGGCGGTAGTACGGCTATCCTTGAGCCATATCGGGGAGGATCCTCGTTCGTTCGCCCCGCATTCCTTTCGCATTGGGGCGGCGACTACTGCCGCGGCGGTGGGCTTACCTGACAGGGACATTCGGCGGATCGGTAGATGGAAGTCGGGTGCCTTCCGCAGATATGTGCACCTTTAGGGGCGGTGGGGGGGCAGGCTAACCACGTGTTCTTTGTTTTGCAGAAGCGCTTCCATTTTCGTGCTGCTGCTGGGTGATTGGCCATTCTTTTGTCTTCTGGGCCAGTCGACGAGCAGCTGTGCGCCCGGTGGGGTGGAATATCGGATTGGATGCTCTCGGGGTGACTGTCTTATGGCTGGGCGAGCGCGGGCTGCGCTGGATTCAACTCCTGCCTTTGCTGCGGCACCACGAGAGGATGCGGGGGACACCGGAGGCCTTGCTGATACACCTGGGTGGAAATGACCTGGTTTCCTGGACTCGTCGGCAGCTGATCCGGACCGTCATCAAGGACTTGCGTGTGATTTTGACAATGTTCCCTGGTGTACATTTGTTGTGGTCAGACATCATTCCCAGGCCGGCTTGCAGGGACCAGCGGCGCTGGTCGTGGGGTCTGATGAAGATTAATCGCCAGATTGGCAGGTGGGTGGGGAAGCAGGGGGGGTGCCAGATTTTGCACCCATGGGCCGATGTAGATTGTGCCGGCCTATATAGGAGGGAAGGAGTACACCTAGCCCGGTCGGGATAGATTTGCTCTTGAACGATTGGCAGGAGGCCTTGGAGGATGTCTTGCGAGGGAGAGGTGCTGGTCGCAGCTTTGCCGGGGGGGTCGACTCGGGCTAGTAGGGGGCCCGAGCCGTTGGCGGGATCCCGGAGGTTTCCGGGGTCTGGAGCCGGAGCCAAGCTGGAGGGCGGGGGTGGGGTATCCCCGACCCGGACAGTCCCTCAGGCTTCTGCTAATAATATGGCGAAGCCGGAATGAGGGAGGCGAGGCAAGTTGCCGGGGCTGGGACCCAGTGGAAGCGGAAGCGGCGTCACCTTGCTACCCACATGGCTGGTGAGGGCTCGCTCTGCTGGGGGGGGGGAAGTTAACTGTGTTGAATTGTTGTTGGTTATTGTTATTGGTTAATAAAGCTGCGACCAGTTTAACTCCCAATACAGTGTTTGGTATTTTGTTTAAGAAACGTCTGGGGTTGGGGAATTGAGGGGGGGGTTTGGTAAGGGAGGAGGGGCGACCGGTCCACCGTACCCGATTATAGCAAGGCCGCAGAGCCTCCATAGTGCACATGGCCGGCACTAATCGGGGGGGCAAATGGTCGCGCGCTCTCGCAGTTTGCGGCCGCGACGGTTCGTGGGGGCGGGCCCTGGTGGCAGCGGCTGGCCATTGGCTCCCGCAGACCAGTGATGGGCGCGGGAGCCAATGGGAAAGGTTAGGCAAGTGGCGGGGGGGATCTGGGTAGGCGCGGCGCCTCACACGGCCTTTTCCTCGAGGGAGCCGTGTGAGCCGGACGTCCCGCCCGCCCGCCCAGAGTTTAGGTTCTGAAGTCGGTTTCGGAGGTTGTGGGGTGTTGCAGCTGGGGGGGGGGTGGCGGGATCCCGGAGGTTTCCAGGGTCCGGAGCCGGAGCCAAGCTGGAGGGCGGGGGTGGGGTACCCCCGACCCGGACAGTCCCTCAGGCTTCTGCTAATAATATGGCGAAGCCGGAATGAGGGAGGCGAGGCAAGTTGCCGGGGCTGGGACCCGGTGGAAGTGGAAGCGGCGTCACCTTGCTACCCACATGGCTGGTGAGGGCTCGCTCTGCTGGGGGGGGGGGGGAAGTTAACTGTGTTGAATTGTTGTTGGTTATTGTTATTGGTTAATAAAGCTGCGACCAGTTTAACTCCCAATACAGTGTTTGGTATTTTGTTTAAGAAACGTCTGGGGTTGGGGAATTGAGGGGGGGGGGTTGGTAAGGGAGGAGGGGCGACCGGTCCGCCGTACCCGATTAGTTCATCATTTCTCTTTAAGTATTTAAAGGTCTGAATCATATCTCCCCTTTCCCTCCTCTCCTCCAAAGTGTACATATTTAGGTCTTCAAGTCTCTTCTCATAAGGCTTCTGACGCAGGCTCCAAATCATTTTGGTCGCTTTCCTCTGAACAGTTTCCAGTCTTTTTACATCTTTTGCAAGATACGGTCTCCAAAACTGAACACAGTATTCCAAGTGAGGCCTCACCAGTGACTTATACAGTGGCATTATCACCTCTTCCTTTCTGCTGGTAATCCCTCTTTGTATGCAGCCCAACATCCTCCTGGCTTTTGCCACCGCCTTGCCGCACTGTTTTGCCACCTTGAGATCATCAGAGATAATCACACCAAGGTCTTTCTCCTGAACCGTGCATACCAACCTCTCGCCCCCTATCGCGTACATTTCCCTTGGATTTCTGATACCCAAGTGCATGACACTGCACTTTTTCACATTAAATCGTAGTTGCCAAGCATTAGACCAGTCTTCCAGCTTTTGTAGATCTTTCCTCATGTTAGCCACTCCCTCGAGGGAGTCCACTCTGTTGCAAATTTTTGTGTCGTCTGCAAAAAGACAGACTTTTCCATTCAGTCCTTCAGCAATATCACTCACAAATACATTGAACAGTGCCGGGCCCAGGACCGAACCCTGGGGCACCCCGCTAATCACCTTCCTCTCATCCGAGTGAGCTCCATGTACAATCACCTTCTGTCATCTGTCAGTCAACCAATTTCTAATCCAGTTTACCATCTTGGGACCCATCCCCAAGCTACTGAGTTTGTTGACAAGCCTCCTATGAGGAACAGTATCAAAGGCTTTGCTGAAATCCAGGTAGATGACATCCATCGCATGGCCCTGATCTAGTTCCTTGGTCACCCAGTCAAAGAACTCAATCAGATTTGTTTGGCAAGACCGTCCTTCGGTAAAACCTTTTTGCCTCGGATCTTGCATCCTGTTGGTTTTCAGAAAGTTCACTATTCGCTCTTTCAGGAGCACCTCCATTACTTTTCCCGCCACCGAGGTAAGGCTCACGGGCCTGTAGTTTGACACTTCTTCCCTGTCACCACTTTTGTGTAGAGGTACGACATCAGCCATTTTCCAGTCCTGAGGAAATATTCCTGTTTCCAAGGATCTATTGAAGACATCTTTTAATGGTCCTGCAAGAATCTCTCTGAGCTCTTTCAGTATCCTGGGATGTATCCCATCCGGTCCCATGGCTTTGTCCACTTTCAGTTTAGCAAGTTGTTCTAACACCTCGTCTTCTGTGAATGGTGTGGTATCTACTTCATTCCCATTATTATATTTGGGAGTCACAGCTGGTCTATCTCCAGGATCTTCTTTAGTAAAAACAGAGCAGAAGTATTTGTTTAGCAATTTCGCTTTTTCAGTGTCACTTTCCACGTGTCCTTTCCCAGCACTTTTGAGTCCTGCAATTCCAACTCTGATCTTCTTCCTTTCCTGAATATACCTGAAGACATTTTTGTTGCCACCTTTAACATCTTTAGCCATCTTTTCCTCTGCCTTTGATTTTGCTATCCTTATTACTCTTTTAGACTCTTTGAGTTGGATCCTGTATTCATTTCTGTGTTCTTCTGTTTGCAAGCTTTTGAATTTTGCGAAAGTTGTGTTTTTTGCCTTTATTTGAGCAGCCACCTCTTTGGAAAACCAAATAGGTTTCCTTCTCCTCTTGTTTTTATTTACTTTTCTTACATATTTATCGGTTGCCCCTTTTATTGCCTCCTTTAGTTTAGCCCATTGCACACAAAAACCAAACTATAAAAAGAAACATATTTAAAGACAAAAGACTTGATAGAGAGTTTACTCGCATGTACAAAATCAGAAGTTCATCCGTTTCAGCCACATGAGACTAAAAGCAACAGAGGAGAGAGCCAAATGTCACAATGAGCTTATTCATGAAACTTTGCTCAAACTAGCCCATAACCATTATGTGTCAAGAATCCCAAAATAAAAAGAAAGGATAAAAAACTGGGCTACACACAATACCTCATTTTCAGAAACTAATAAACTTCATAACAAAATGATATAAAGAAGAGCAACCAACACCTTAGAAGCAACTAAAACCCAAGTGACATCCATAAAGGCAAACTCAATGTGCTAAGGTTTAAAAAGGGTGGGTAGCCCTAATCGCACTGACAAAGAAAAAGAAAGGAGAAACAAAACCAACAATGCTGCCAATTGCTTAAGCTGAAAGCTACCAGAAAACTTACCCGATCCTCCAGTCACCAGATTCAAGGCACTTTGGGAGCCGCGATCGGCCAGCGGGATACCTTTTAAACTGGCTTTCCTGCCAGGAGATCTTGATGCACAGTGTCACTGAAAACAAGGCTGTATAGACTAAAAACTTTTTTTTTAAAACCTGAAAAAGCTCAAAAAGCTTTTTTGTTTTTTTAGTTTTTAGTCTATGCAAAAATGTTTGTAGAGAATAAGGACTTTGTTAGTGATTGGAATGTCATCTTAAACAAATGTTCTCTAGATCTTTTGATTTTTTAATTGAAACATTAAACAAGGAAGTGTAAAATTAAAAGCAGAAGTAGAGAAAAAGGAACAAATGCTAAAAAGTGAATACACTACATTTGATGGAATGATGGCAGATGTCAATAAACCATTACATGACTTCAGAAAGAATTTTAAAAAGTCTAAACTAGACATTTTTAAACGAGACAAAAACAATTACAAAAATGAATCTATTTATCATGGTCTAGATCAGTGATTCTCAACCCAGTCATTTGTTTACCTTGGCTTTGTTCTTTTTCGTTTTTATGCTCACTAAATGAGTGAAGGAACAGGAAACACTCCCATAGAAAATTGTTTTTTTGTCGGACTATATAATAAGAATCGAAAGCCGTCAACTAACTACACAGTCCTGCGTTTCGGGCACAAAATTTAATTTGCCCTGCTTCAGGTCAACATTGTCATCACCAATCGAAAGCCGTCAACTAACTAATGAAGTTTTTAGCATTTGTTCCTTTTTGAAGTTAGTTAGTTGATGGCTTTCGATTGGTGATGACAATGTTGACCTGAAGCAGGGCGAATTAAATTTTGTGCCCGAAACGCAGGACTGTGTCATGTGTGTCTTCCACCTTGAGGAGTTTGCCGTGGGCAGTTAAGTTTAAATTTATCTTTTACTGCTAGTTTGATTAAAATGGACTAATATTCACCAAGGTCTGGGAGTCTGATTTTCAATGCTCCCGGATGAGGTATTTTATAGTTTGACAAAAAAACAATTTTCTATGGGAGTGTTTCCTGTTCCTTCACTCATTTAGTGAGCATATCGTTTGAGCCGGGTGAGGGGATTTGGCTCATTGGGTTTGGCTTGTTGCCTTTTGTGATTGCTTTTTCATTTTTAGGCATTTATCTATTTATTTATCTATTTTGCCTTTATAAAATTGGTTTATGGGTCAGGCAATCCTCTAGCCTCCTTTATGCTGGTATGGCCTCCCTATTTTACAGTTTTTGTTTTATAGCTTTGGTTTTCTGTCTCTTCTCTCCCTCTTACCACTATCGAAGTGGGCATTATTGGTATGCATTAGCCCTACATGTTTTTAATTATTTTTACATTGGTGGGTGCATTTTTTAATCATCTTTAATCAACCATCCATGTATGTGATTATCCACTGGTTCAATTGAGGGTGGCTCTATCTCGGTGTACGTTTTATCGAGATGGGTTATCACACATGGGTTTATGGTTGGTCCAGTAATGACATGTTTATTCTTTCTTTTATTAATTATCTATTTATCAATTATTTATTTATTTATATCTGGAGTGGTGGATGCCTTTTATTTGTTTTATTTGTATACTTTGAGTGGTGGTGCTTTCATTCACAATTTGGGTATGAAATTATTTATATGAAGTCCTGCTTGGTTATCAATATCATTTAATTTTTGAAATTTTACCTTTTAGTTTATATTGTCTGATAGTTTTGGATATATCACTATGATTTTACCTAGGGGCTTGTTTACAAAGCCGCGGTAGCGGTTTGCGATCGTAATCGGAGCCGCGGCCCCATTGATTTCAATGGGGCCGCGGTTGCGATCGCGATCGCGAACCACTACTGCGGCTTTGTAAACAAGCCCCCTAATTTTTAGATGTGGGTACATCTTCATATGGTTCTTACTTCATGTATTTCACCTATATTGTTCACTAAACATATTTGTAAATAGATGTTGTTGTTAAGTGCCGTCAAGTCGGTGTCAACCCATGGCGATCCTCTGGATAGTTGTCCTAAATTGTGTTTGATCTTCAGTCAGGCAGCTCATTGTTGACAGACTGGCACCCATAGCTGCTGTATCGATCGTATCGATCCATCTCATTGCTGGCCTTCCTCTTTTGCGTTGAGCTTCTATCTTGCCAAGCATGATGTCTTTCTCTAATGTTCTCTCTCGTCACATGATGTGTCCAAATATGAAAGTCTAAGGGGCATGTTTACTAAAATCCGCAAAATAGCGCGCCGCAAAATAGCGCACGGCAACACGGCACTGAAACGCGCAGAAACGCATTTAAACGCCCCGCACACGTGCGTGTCACCCCCGCACAGGTACGCGGCTCACTAACGGGCCCCGTACAAGTGCGGGCCCGCAAATGTCCGATAGAGGCGTGGAACGGCGAAAGGAGGGCGGAGGAAGGCTCCGGAGGGGCGGAGGGACGGGGTCAATGGGTGGAGAGTGGGAGGGGAGAGGCTCCCCGCACAGTATCAGGCCCGAATTTGCATGTAAAAACTACCGCGAGTGAAACACTCGTGGTAGAAAGCATTTAAAGGGAAGAGAAACCATTTCCGTCAGCAATGTACAGGAAAACCGGGGAAACCAGCAAAACGTGAGCAGTGTGATACATGTGCACAGCACAAAAGTGAAAATAAAAATAGAAAATGACCACAACAGAACTATTCAAAATAGTAATTCAGCTGGGGAACAGTTATAGTGATGGGCAAATACAGAAATCACACCCAGCAAAGCTCCAGAAAAAAGAAATGAATTTTGGAAGGGTCTACTGAGAGGAGACTCTTCCAAAAACATTTCCACGTTTTGGAGCTTTCCTGGGAGTGTTTGCTATGGTTGCCCATTAATATCACTGTTGCCCAGCGTGGTGATATTTTGTCCCACATTTCCCGTGGTCATTTCCGGGGTTTATGTGCACGTTTGTCACCAGACAGGGTGCATATGCCCACAGTAGAATTGCGTAGAGCAGGGTTTGTGACTCCATCCTGCCAGGCTTACTGCCTCCAGGGGCTGCACTGTCTCTGTGGCCAAAGTGTGGTACAGCGGACAGAGTCATTACCTCTAGGACCAGAGGGCAGAGGTTCAAAACCCAGCTGGGGCACCTGCCAGCCCAGTCCCTATATTTTACCCACCACTAAATAAAGATAGCGCAGACACCCCTGTATGCATGGGGAAAACACCCATATTTTACCCAACACCGCACACACACCACAACAATGGGCATTACCTACAGCCAAGTCCCCCAAATGCAGTCCCATACTGCCACATTGCAATCAGGTCAACTGCTTTTTCTGAGAGAAGTTCATGCCAGCATGTTGGCGGACAAGTACATGTGGTGCAGGGGGCAGTGGCTGCTAACCACAGAAGACAGAGGCCTAGCCATGTTCAGGCTGGCACAGTCCACTGCAACAGACAGGTCCTGCCGGATCCACAGTCATGGACAGTCCAGGGAATCCAACCAATCTGTGGCTACACAGTGGTGCAGTGCACACAGACAGTGCATACAAGAACAGAAGGTCACAGGTTCAAAGCCCAGCTGGGGCTACTGCCAATCCTGCCCACATATTTTTCCCACAACTAAACAGTGATAGTAAGGACACACCTTTCATGGCGGGGACATATGCAATGGTAAGACATCTATCTTTTACCCCACTGAGCACAGACACCATGAACAGGGGCAGTACCTAGAGCAGAATCACCCAAATGCAGTCCTGGTGGGCCACACACCAGTCAGGTTCCATGCTGACACTCATACAAATGCCTGTGCTGTATATCTATGCACCACCCCCATGGCATGTAGATGTAGCCATGCATATTCATGAGGGATAGCAGGAAAACCCGAACAGTGTGATGCAAACCTGGACTGGAGTTGGGAATCTGTGCCGTAAAGCAGCAGCCATCAAGGGCAGACACACCCACACCCACAGGCCCCATTGGCCAATGTCTCCTGGAAAGGCAGAACATTGGACCGTGCATGCAGCACCCAAAACGAGCACTTGCATAACTTACCAATGTCACCCTACACCTGAGGTATACGGTACACAGCTCGGAGACGTTTGCTAGGAGCACAGGCAGGCAGTTATCCATACGTTACGTACATACTGCTAGTTGACCCCATCCAAACAATCTATTAGGTGTTTGCGGGGCATGCTCCAGGCCTGGCCTCTGACGGTGCTTACCACCCTGGGGAGTGACCACCAGCTGTAATGCGTACCATATCCATGCCTTGCCGTGCTCAGGACCGGTTTGGTGGGCAAGGCTACTTACCCCCTCAATCGTAGCACCATGATGGCAGAGGTGTGGAAGTGTGTGTCTGTCTATACAGTGGGTGTTGGCTGCAAGCCCCTTCAACAGCCCGCACTGCCAGCACTGTTGCCAGTATTGGCCAGTCAATGTGCATAATGAGGTGCAAGGTACCATGGGTATAGCCAGGGCAGGGTGGCGTGGCCAGGATGCATCTGCACTGGGCATAGGGCCCTGGCAGAGACATTGGCTGGGATATTGTAGTGTCCGGCCACCACCTACACAGACAGGGTGGCCAAAGCATGTCCTTCTGGGGGATCACGCTCACCCTGACTGTGCAGTGACCACAGCATGGCTAGGCCCCCCCCCCCATAGTGCTGTATAGTAGTTCTCTCATGTGATAGATATGGGTTTCTCTTTGGGGCCCAGTCACTGATCTATCTGCTTGCTGTGTATGCAGGCAGCCCAGTTCTGGGTGCATGCATCTCCATTGGGAACATGCACTATGGACTAACCAGCAGACTGTTTGTAGCTGGTAAATGTCTTGCTATAATGGCTTGCAGGGTGCAGTGGCTGTTGGCTTGCTGCAGGGGAATATCTGGTGGTGGAGTGCAGCTTACCATACCCTGGGCTTATGTCTGTCTGCTATTGTGTTATGGCTGTGTATGGAGCTGCCTGTGGGGGGGGTGGTGGTGTTGTTCCTCAGCAGGACTGGGGTTGATGTTGCCCTCTACTGCCACCTTTGCAGGGAGGTAGAGTGTGGATCCCTTGATGGGGACCATGTTTGCCACTGGGGGGGTGCCTGATGGCGGCAGACAGGGATATCCATGGTGTTTGTGCAGAAACTAGCTATCTTACACATCAACACTGCTTTGGAACACCCGCTTGGCCTCCATCAGCCATGGCAGGTGTTGTTGACCTGGTCCTGGCCACCTCATTGCACACTCAGGGTGAGCACAGTACCCGCACGATGTAACGGTGTGTGGCTACTCTGTGCCAGTAAAACACCCGGTCAGTGCCCCCTACTAGGCCAAGGTGCTGTGTGGGTGCACCCGGTCACTTCCCCCAACAGGGCCGAGGTGCTGTGGGGGTGCATTCCCCATCTTGTGTCCATCTGCGGACAGCTAATTTGCATGTGCAGTGCATCATGGGTACGGGTGGCCTAACCCTATCCTGTTGACACCAGCAGACTGTCTGTGAGGTGACGTGTAGGCTATCTGCAGCCAGCCAGGGGCCTGCTTACAGCTATGGAGCTGTAGCGCAATGGTTACATCACTGCCTATGCAGCCAGAGGTCATGGGTTCAAACCCACAGTGGGGCCCTTTGGTAGGGCTGTCCACAGCTTTATTTTTATTTACTGTACATATGTCTATGCCGGCAAGACCACCCTCAGCTTACTATACCCATTAGGTGCCTCTGAGGGTGCTTCATAGGGCGCCCTGTAGGCCACCTTATGGTTGCCATCCCTATAGGGTGCACTATACATTATCCTGTGTCGCAACATACATGCTGCCCTATAGGGGTCATTCAAGGGTGCCTTGGCGAACAGTGCACTGTAACATGTGCCTTATGGGCCGCCGTATGTTAACATGCTGGGAGAGTGCGTTTGCTAGTAGTGATAACAAAATAAAATTATACAGCCTCCTACAGCACTCCACAACATAATACATACTGCCTCAGCAGGCATTTTTCACTGGGCATTGTGAGGAGTTGAACCCCTGATCCCTGCACCATTGGTCAGTGTTTTAACCATTGTGCTGTGGCTCTGTTCCTGTGCTTGTGCATCAGCGCGCCACCTTGTGCCTATCAGCGCGCCGCCTTCTGCAGCCCAAGGGGACCAGTGCGCCGCCTTCTGCTGCCCAAAAATAACTGTGCGCCGCCTTATGCCGTTCCAAATTAATTTGCCTCCTAAAACAATGTTAATCATTACAGTTACTGCCTCAGCTGACCTTTGTCGTTGCGCACACTGGGGGATTGAACCCATGGCCCCTGCACCATTGGTCAATGTCTTCACCGTTGTACCACTGCTCTGTTGTTTTGTATAATCAGCAGCGCGCCACTTTGCCTTTCCACGCGCTAATGTCGACCCCCGCACATTAGCGCGACGCACACACGTCCGGTTGCTTACTACCGTTTTTTTTCTATTTTCTGCCTGAACCGCCCACTCCTTATATGGCACAGGCACACTAGCACGGCCCCGCACGTTAGGAATGTTTAGTAAACATGCCCCTAAGTCTTGTCATCTGAGCTTCTAAAGAAAGTTTAGGTTTGATCTCCTCTAGTACTGACTGGTTTGTTTTTTGGGCAGTTCATGGTATACACAGTATTCGTTGCCAGCACCATAATTCAAAGACAGCAATTTTCTTCCTGTCTATCTTTTTCACGGTCTAACTTTCACATCCATATAAATAGTACAGACTTTTATAAAGGGGATTCATATAGTAGAATTTTGCATTTACATATCATTTTCATTGATATTTTATATTGATTGCCCTTTTTATATACATAGATCCCGATTCTGATCTGCATGCCTGGTCCCTCTGTGCGTCCATCTGGAACTAAATGTACAGAGGGAGTAGCAATTCTGATCCCATGGGGTATGTCTAGCCCCACAGGATCAGAATCATAAACAGGCCTGTACGTGCAGGCTGGGACTCCGATTCCATCTGGCCTTCACATACAGGCCTTCTCCGGCTAACTCAGTCAGGGCTCTTCAGTGGAGCCTTGGTGCCATGGTATCCGGTTGCCATGGTACCATGGCTCCATTGAAAAGCAGTGATCCCCAGCCACCAGCTTCCAAAGTGCTTTCCCTGCAACCTTGCCCCTGATCTTCCCCCCCCCCCCCTCCAAAGCCAGGGTCAGGCTTCGGGGAATACCCTCTGCCCAATGTCGCCCCTTCAAAACCACGGGCCTGTCGTCCTCTGCAGCATCACAGAACTTATTCCATCTCAGAGGTGGAATAAGTTCCCTGTCTAAGCCGTTGGCTCTGGATGTATAGGGCCAGCATTGGAATCGGCTATGTACGTCCGGGGCCGATGACCGCCATCGCCAATCCTAACGTTGCCCCTGTCCGCCCCATCTAACTTCCCTGTACAACGAGCGGGGAAGTTAGACGGGATTGGGAGGGGGAGCGAATAGCTGGGATGGATGTCCCAACAGGATGTCCATCCCCACTAGTCATGCCACGGAATGAGCCTGATATTGTTAATGTTTGCCTTCCGAACATTCCATAATTTCTATATATTTTCCTCATTGCGTCTTTCAGTTTGTTGACTTTCCTTTGATCCTTTATTTGATCTATATTTAGTAATGTGAGAGTGAGAGATTTCTCTTTTTGATTCCCCTTGACCATTGAGCCGAGCCATTTTTATTTCATTGGTTAATATGTCTACCCCAGTTTTGGTATGGCTCCAATCATTTGATTGTTGTCTTTAGACTCATAAAAAGTACTTATTGTAGAGTGTAAAAACTGCACTTAGATATAAATACACTCCAAATAGCTCAAGTTTCAAAAAGGTAGATCTCAATTATTGTTCCTCATCCACAGGTTATATATAACAATGCACTCTCAGTATATCTCATGAGGTCTCAGACTGGAGGGAAAACTGTGAGGCCAAATTTAGACCTTTATCACATCCCAATTTGCATCAACGACCTCTTTCCAGATAACTTGAATTGTGCTACTATAATTCTTTCTTAATTGCTCCCGTGAACATACACGTATCAATATAAAAAAAAAATTTCTAAAGCTTTCTAGAATACATATGCACATTAGTTGACAATCTTTCATGAAAAAATCTTATGAACGATCATTTGGCAAAGTCTATTGTAAAACACTTCTCTGATGTAATTTATCTTCTTTAACCAGCTCTTCTCCGTTCTAAAATCTCTCACAATCTCCCAACGCCGTCCAATGGCACTGCCTACGCGTTTCTCCATACGGTTCCTCAGGGGCCAATGGTCAAGTATAGACTGTCCTCTGCATTATCTGTATAACCTGATTTGCTGCCCGCGTTCTAACCCGATGTCCTTTCGCTTGTTCCAAACACATTAACCAGTGCTCCGGATATAACGCCGCGTGGCGTTATATCCGGAGTAACATAGTAACATAGTAACATAGTAGTTGACGGCAGATAAAGACCAGCATGGTCCATCCAGTCTGCCCAGCGAGATGGCAAGAGTAGGTGCACCTGTCGCTCCGCGCAGGCCACCCCTCTCCATATCCTTGTTCAGGGGTAAACCCACCACTCCATATAGGACACCCCTAAGACGTTATATGGTTCGGAAGTTAGATGGTACCGTTTATTTTGGTTTTTTTCCTATTTCTGTAAAGGGATCCTCTGTGTTTGTCCCATGCCTTTTTGAATTCCGTCACCGTGTTCGCCCCTACCACTTCCATCGGGAGGGCATTCCAAGCATCCACCACCCTTTCAGTGAAAAAATATTTCCTGACATTGCCTTTCAATTTACCCCCTTGCAGTTTCATGTTATGCCCTCTAGTTTTACAGGTTCCCCGTCTTTGGAAGAGGTTTGTTTGTTCATCATTTCTCTTTAAGTATTTAAAGGTCTGAATCATATCTCCCCTGTGCCTCCTTTCCTCCAAGGTATACATATTTAGGTCTTCAAGTCTCTTCTCATAAGGCTTCTGACGCAGGCTCCAAATCATTTTGGTCGCCTTCCTCTGAACAGTCTCCAGTCTTTTTACATCCTTTGCAAGATATGGTCTCCAAAACTGAAAGCAGTATTCCAAGTGAGGCCTCACCAGTGACCTATACAGTGGCATAAGTACCTCTTCTTTTCTGCTGGTAATCCCTCTTTGTATGCAGCCCAACATCCTCCTGGCTTTTGCCACCGCCTTGTCGCACTGTTTTGCCACCTTGAGATCAGCAGAGATAATCACACCAAGGTCTTTTTCCTGAACTGTGCATACCAACCTTTCTCCCCCTATCTTGTACATTTCTCTTGGATTTCTGCTACCCAAGTGCATGACACTGCACTTTTTTGCATTAAATCGTAGTTGCCAAGCTTTAGACCAGTCTTCCAGCTTTTGTAGATCTTTCTTCATGTTAACCACTCCCTCAGGGGAGTCCACTCTGTTGCAAATTTTTGTGTCGTCTGCAAAAAGACAGACTTTTCCATTCAGTCCTTCAGCAATATCACTCACAAATACATTGAACAGTGCCGGGCCCAGGACCGAACCCTGGGGCACCCCGCTAATCACCTTCCTCTCATCCGAGTGAGCTCCATGTACAATCACCTTCTGTCGTCTGTCAGTCAGCCAATTTCTAATCCAGTTTACCATCTTGGGACCCATCCCCAAGCTACTGAGTTTGTTGATAAGCCTCCTATGAGGAACAGTATCAAAGGCTTTGCTGAAATCCAGGTAGATGACATCCATTGCATGCCCCTGATCTAGTTCCCTCGTCACGCAGTCAAAGAACTCGATCAGATTTGTCTGGCAAGATCGTCCTTCGGTAAAACCATGTTGCCTCGGGTCTTGCAAGCTGTTGGTTTTCAGAAAGTTCACTATTCGCTCTTTCAGGAGTGCCTCCATTACTTTTCCTGCCACCGAGGTAAGGCTCACGGGTCTGTAGTTTGACACTTCTTCCCTGTCACCACTTTTGTGTAGAGGTACGACATCAGCCATTCTCCAGTCCTGAGGAACCTCTCCTGTTTCCAAGGATCTGTTGAAGACATCCTTTAACGGTCCTGCAAGAACCTCTCTGAGCTCTTTCAGTATCCTGGGATGTATCCCATCCGGTCCCATGGCTTTGTCCACTTTCAGTTTAGCAAGTTGTTCTAACACCTCTTCTGCTGTGAATGGTGTGGTATCTACTTCATTCCCATTTTTATATTTGGGAGTCACAGCTGGTCCATCCCCAGGATCTTCTTTAGTAAACACAGAGCAGAAGTAATTGTTTAGCAATTTTGCTTTTTCAGTGTCACTTTCCACGAGTCCTTTCCCAGCACTTCTGAGTCCTGCAATTCCAACTCTGATCTTTTTCCTTTCCCGAATATACCTGAAGAAAGTTTTGTTGCCACCCTTAACATCTTTAGCCATCTTTTCCTCTGCCTTTGATTTTGCTATCCTTATTTCTCGTTTTGTCTCTTTGAGTTTGATCCTGTATTCATTTCTGTGTTCTTCTGTCTGCAAGCTTTTGAATTTTGCAAAAGTTGTGTTTTTTGCCTTTATATGAGCAGCCGCCTCTTTGGAAAACCAAATAGGTTTCCTTCTCCTCTTGCTTTTATTTACTTTTCTTACATATTTATCTGTTGCTCCTTTCAATGCCTCCTTTAGTTTAGCCCATTGCAATTCCACTTCCTTTATCTCTTCCCACCCCGTCATCTCCTCCTTTACATACTCTGCCATTTGATTGAAGTTAGTGTATTTGAAGTTTAGGACTCTGAGCTTGCTATGATTGGCCTGTGCCATGGCTTTTATTTCAAACCACACCGTGTGATGGTCGCTGTTGCTCACAGGGGCACTCACGCAGACATTTGACACACTATCACCGTTGGTGAGCACTACATCCAGCGTTGAGCTTTCCCTGGTTGGTTCCATCACCATTTGTCTAAATAATGCATCTTGGAGAGCATCCACAATTCTTTTGCTTCTTTCCAGATGTGCAGAAGGAGTAATCCAATCCACATCAGGTAGATTAAAGTCACCCAATATGATTGCTTCCCCCTTTGATGCTATCTTGGCAATATCTCTAATCAATTCATTGTCTCTCTCTTCAATTTGAGTCGGAGGTCTATAGACTACAGCAATATGGATGACAGTGCCATCTCCTCTCTCCAACGCAATCCAGAGTGCTTCTTCTTTTCCCCATGTCCCCTGCATTTCAGTAGCTTTAATATTGCTTTTGACATACAAGGCTACTCCTCCTCCTTTTCCATTTTCTCGGTCCCTCCTGAATAGATTATAGCCAGCTATGGCTATATCCCAATCATGTGATTCATTAAACCATGTTTCTGTAATGGCCACAATGTCCAAGTCCGTTTCCACTGTTAGGGCTTCCAGGTCTGGAATTTTGTTGGCTAGGCTTCGAGCATTTGTGCTCATTGCTTTCCAGCACTTTCCTGGCTTGTGTGTATTTTGCATTGATTTTGTTCTGCCCACTTCCTCCCACATGTTTTTGATGTGTGGTTTAAAAGTGTGGCTGTTTCTGATGTTGTTCTGCTTTTGTTGGGGGTGGCATGCAGATGTTGACCTTCCACATCCGTCACCCCCTTTTCCTAGTTTAAATGCATGTCCACATACTGCCTGAATTTTTCACTTAGGATTCTTTTCCCTGTGGAAGAGAGATGTAGTCCATCAGCACAGTATAGTCTCTTGTTGATCCATCTGTTGTTCCAGTTGCCAATAAATCTGAATCCTTCTTTTCTGCACCAGGTCTGGAGCCATGTATTAAAGCTGTTAATGCGATGCAGTCTTTTTGTCCCCTTACCAAGAACAGGTAGAACCTCTGAGAATGCAACAGTGTTAACAACGTGCTTGAGTTTCTCCCCCAGAGATTGGAAGTCCTTTTGGGCTGTAGAGGCACTGTTCCTAGCCAAGTCGTTTGTGCCTAGGTGGATAATAACATCAAGTTTGGAATGTTCACTTTTTGCACTAAGTAATTCAACAACTTGGTTTGTATTCCTGCTGGCTGAAGAGCCTGGTAGGCACATGACTATCTTCTCTCCTTTGAACTGTGTTCCCAAGTTGGTGCCTCTGATGATGGAATCTCCAATTAGTAGTAGTTTTCTGTTTGGTGAGGTTTTCTTCATATTTAATGCTTTAGCAGGGGATTGGGCATTGTCTGACTCATTTAAAGGCCCTTCAGGTTCTTTGAATTGGGCATCCTCATTAGCCAAGGCAGAGAAGGCATTGTGCAGGGATATCTCTTGATGTATAGGATGTCTTTGTGTTACAGGTCGCAATCTACCAGAACCCACTGTGATCCATTTGTTCCTGGGGCGTTTGGTTCTTTGTGGGAGCGGTGGTGGAGTTTGTTCAGTTTGTATCCTAGGAGAGGTGCGCTTCATTGCAGCCAGTTCCTCCCTCAGTAGAGATACTTCTATATGCATGGCAGCTAGGTCTTTCCTTAGTAGAGTTAGTTCTTCATGCATGGCAGCTGACTTTAGACATATAGGACAAGCTCTTAGTTTCCAAATGATTTGTCTTTGAATGAACGTACCGCAGTTATTGCACTGAATACACGACATGTTTATGCAGTCCCAGAAGAGGAAGAAGAAGAAAAGAAGAATACGATGTGGCTTTTAACCCAAGTTTGGAATGATAGATGGCACGTCTGTGACCACTATATAGGCAATGTAGCCCCTGGGGTGGGTGGGGTGAGGGGTAGGGTGGGCGGGAACCTAAGTGTCACTAGCTAGTAGGCTGTTCCTGAACTATTGGCACACACAATGGAGTAAAGTAAGGAACCCACCACTGAGGACAATTAGAAAAAAAGACAAATATGGGGAGACAGACTCACAATTATTTGGAGACAGACTCAGTTATGCAGCAAACACAGCAAAAATCTTCTTTTGGGAGAGCTCTAAAACAGCACTCCTCCTCTTGCAGAACAGAAGGCAATGTAAGCAAACCCACGTGCAGCTCAGAAAAATGGAGGTTTACAACAGTAACTCTGCAGGGGGTGGGGGAGGGGTAGCCCCTGCAGATAGGTTAAGAGAAAGTTTAAAACCTTAAAACTTTAACAGCAATGGAGTAAGGTAAGGAACCCACCACTGAGGACAATTAGAAAAAAAGACAAATATGGGGAGACAGACTCACAATTATTTGGAGACAGACTCAGTTATGCAGCAAACACAGCAAAAATCTCCTTTTGGGAGAGCTCTAAAACAGCACTCCTCCTCTTGCAGAACAGAAGGCAATGTAAGCAAACCCACGTGCAGCTCAGAAAAATGGAGGTTTACAACAGTAACTCTGCAGGGGGTGGGGGAGGGGTAGCCCCTGCAGATAGGTTAAGAGAAAGTTTAAAACCTTAAAACTTTAACAGCAATGGAGTAAGGTAAGGAACCCACCACTGAGGACAATTAGAAAAAAGACAAATATGGGGAGACAGACTCACAATTATTTGGAGACAGACTCAGTTATGCAGCAAACACAGCAAAAATCTCCTTTTGGGAGAGCTCTAAAACAGCACTCCTCCTCTTGCAGAACAGAAGGCAATGTAAGCAAACCCACGTGCAGCTCAGAAAAATGGAGGTTTACAACAGTACTGGTTAATGTGTTTGGAACAAGCGATTCAATTTCTGTTGGAGTGCGGAGCGGTGAGCGAGCGCAGCGGGCGGCTCGCTCGGAAGCAGCGCGTCGGACCGGTAGGCGGCACGTGTTCAGCGGTGGTGAGTGGGGTCCAAAAAAAAAAAGGCTTCGGATTCGCGGAAGGCAGACGGGTAGGAGCCAGGCCGGAGTCCTTCCACGGCAGCGAGCGAGGGCAGGACAGCTGCAGATCCGGACAGGCAGGCAAGTGGGGGACGGTGCCTGATTACTTTACCGACCAGCTTATAGTGAAGGAAGGGGCTGGGGGGCTATGCCAGCTCGCGGCAGACGGGTGAGTGGGGGGCGGGGGAGAAGGGGGTGGACTCAAGGCAGCGGACTGCGCTGCCAGGAAGAGGGGCTTTGGGTTCTGGGCCTAGGATTGCTGTGAGCAGTTTAGAAGGGGGGGGGTCTGGAGGAGCGGGGGAGAGGTAGCAGGCCCGGAAGAGATCGTGGAAGGGCCAGGGGAGCGCGTTCCACTTCAGGGGCTGGGAGGGGTAGTCCAGCAACCTCAAGGGGGGAGAGGAGAGGGGGGCCTCACTGTGGGTCACGCAGTAGGGCAAATCTCAGGGGGGAGATGAGAGACGTGGGGAGAGGAGGCTTTAGGGGTACAGAAGTAGGGCTGGATGGGGGGGAGTTGCATGGGGGGGACGGGTTACCACAAGGTTTAAGCAGGAGTGCTGATAGGGGCCGCATGGGGCAGGCCTTGGACACTGTAGAGGGGCTGGGTTCTCACACACCTTTTGCTGGATGGAGGGAGCAACGGGCTGCATGGCCCGCAGGGAGCGCAGGGGCTTGGGAGCATTGGGCTAGGGGTGGTCAGGGCTCTTCAGGGGCTGAGTGGCTTGGGGCGTGGCAGTCCGCGTGGCCTGTGGTGCCCCCTCCCCCGGTTTTTCCCTTTTTGTCTCCACAGATGCCTGGCAGAAGTCAATACACTGTGCTGACCAGAGGAGATGGCTTCAGCGGAGAGAGGCAAGCCGTTGGCCACCCAGCAGGGGGAGCAGAGAGGGAAGATGAGCGGCCAGAGGAGCAGCAGCGGCCCACAGCAGACAGCGGCATGGTGGCAGCGGGAACAGCGGCGGAGGGTCCAATGGTCGGTGATGAAGGTGAGTCGGCTGCAGATTGGGGTCGGGCTCCACCGCGGAAAGAGGCATTGTCGGGCAAGAAAGGAAAGGGCCGTCGGAAGTGGAAGCACGGAAGGAGAGGGTGGCATGGGTCGGATACCTCGTCGTCATCGTCCAGCTGGTCGTCCTCCTCCACTTCGAGCGAGGGAGATGCGGAATTGTCAGCCAGGGGTGGTGTCGAGGGGCCCGGCCGGCAGCCGTGAGCCCCTTACTTAGCAGCTTATGCGGAATTGTGGGAGGGAGTGCCAAAGAAATTGCGTAGTAAGATACGAAAACGGCGGTATATAGACATCTTCCAGTTGTTGGAGGGAAGAAGGCGTTCGGGGGATAGTAGGAGGAAGAGGAAAGAAGATGAGAAGGCCGGTAGGGTGAGGAAGGTGTCCCGCAACGTGTTGAATTGGACACGAGCTTTTCTGCGTTTAGCGAGTGTCTGGGGACATTATCATCTGGAGCATTACGGGATGTTGCTGGCTTATGCGGACGCGATTCTGGAGGCAGCACAAACGCATGAAGGCTGGTCATGGTTGAACTACGATGAGCGATTCCGAGATAAGATGGAGGAGAACCGATTCTTGTCGTGGGGCGCACAAGACATTAACCTTTGGCTAACGCAAATGTCAGCTGAAGGAGGGGTAGGGGGTCTGGGTGGCGGGAAAGGGGGAGGGGCGAGCCAAGGGGGCACGGGTCATTCCTTTCGGGCTGAAGGAGCCAGTTTGCAGCAGAGAGTGGGGGGAACAGGGACTGGGAATGTGTGTTGGAGATTTAACAAGGCATCGTGCCCCTTTCCAGATTGTAAATTTCAGCACGCATGCTCCAGTTGTGGAGGAGCACATTCGGCAGCCAAGTGTGGCAAGACAGTCCCCGCCCCACCCGGGGGGCCCCGGCCGAAGTAAGGCAGAGATAGGCAGTCTAGCCCCTACCCCGATTAAGGTTAAGGAGTTGCAGGCTAGGTTGTTAGGCTATCCGAAGCGGGGGGACAGGGTAATTTTGGGGAAAGGGTTTCGTGAGGGCTTTGTTATTCCGATCATGGGCGCGGTGGTAGGCAGGGTTTTGCGCAATGCGCCGTCTGTACGGCGATTGGCGAACATTGTACGGGAGAAATTGTTAGTGGAATTGGAGCTGGGTCGAGTAGCCGGACCTTTCTCAGAGAAGCCTTTCCCAAATTTAGTGGTGTCCCTGCTAGGGATTATCCCTAAAAAAGAAGTGGGGAAGTTTCGACTCATAACCTGTCGTTTCCTGAGGGCGGGTCGGTTAACGATCTGATTCCGCGGGATAAGTGTGCGGTGCGTTATGCGTCCTTTGACCGGGCTGTGGACTTGGTTCGGCGTGCAGATAAGGGGGCCTGGATGGCGAAGGTGGACATTGAGTCGGCTTTTAGGCTACTACCCGTCCACCCAGATAGTTTTCCGTTGTTGGGTTTTCGGTTTGAGGATAGCTTTTATTTTGACAAATACATGCCTATGGGTTGTTCGGTGTCCTGTGCGTACTTTGAGAAATTTAGTACATTTTTGCACTGGGCGCTCATAAAACAGGTTGGTTGTTCGAATGTGGTCCATTATTTGGATGATTTTTTGTTTGTGGGAACTGCGCAGTCTGAGGATTGCCAGAACCTAGTGATGGGGTTTCGGGGCTTGGCGGTAGAGCTGGGCTTGCCACTGGCAGAAGAGAAATCAGAAGGGCCGACGAGGCGCTTGACCTTTTTAGGGGTGGAGCTGGACTCAATGGAGATGGTGGTTCGGCTGCCGCGCGAGAAGGTGGTCAGGTTGCGGGTGTTAGTGGCCAATGCAAGGGCGCCTAATAAGTTGACCTTGAAGGAGGCGCAGTCACTGCTGGGTGCTTTGAATTTTGCGTGTTGGGTCATCCCGATGGGCAGGGTGTTCATGCGGCATTTGGCGAGAACCGCGGTGGGTTTAAGAAAACCGCATCATCGCTTCAGGATGTCGGGGATGGTGAGGGCAGATTTAAAGATATGGGACATATTCTTGCAGGAATTTAATGGCACTGCGGTCATGATGGAGGAAGAGCGGTCCTCAGACAACTTGCAATTGTACACAGATGCAGCGAGAGGCATTGGTCTGAGCATTTATTTTGCTGGCGCCTGGTGTGCCGAGAAATGGCCGCAAGTGTGGCATGAGGTGGGTTTAGTAAAAAATGTGGCGTTTCTAGAGTTATTTCCCATTCTGGTGGCCTTGGCTTTGTGGCCCGAGCGCTTGTCTAACAGGAGGGTGTTGTGGTGGTGGTGTGATAATGCATCGGTAGTGAGTGTCATCAACCATTATATGCCAAGGTGCAGTCAGGTAGCTGAGCTTATGTGGGAGGTGGTGTTGTCCTGTTTACATTTGAATGTATTGATCAGAGCTAGGCACATTCCAGGATGCACCAATGAGGTGGCTGACGCTCTTTCTCATTTGCAGTGGGATCAGTTTCGGAAGCTGGCACTAGGAGCAGACGCATCGGGATGGCCGGTCCCAGAGAGATTGTGGCACATTGGCCTACAGGAATTTTGAATTTGTTGCAGAGCTCAGTGGCGCATGCCACCTGGGTGGCTAATCAGCAGGGATGTGGCAAGATTGAGGAATTTTATGCAGAGCAAGGGTGGCGACTGGAATCGGTGTCGGATTGGATGCTGGCACAGTACGTAGTAGAGGCAAAGCTGAGAGGTTTATCCAAGACTGCGGTGCGGTCGCATTTGGCGGGTTTCATGTTTTTCGTGAAGGCAGTGGGTCGGGCCCCAGCGGGGGGAACTTTCCTAACCCGGAAGATGATGCAAGGTTGAGAGAGAGTGGAGCCGAGACAGTGCGACCGTAGGTGGCCAATCACGCATGATTTGCAGGTGTGGATGTGTGTGGGGCTCCCGGAGGTGGCATCATCCGGTTACAAAGCGGTATTGTTTAAGGCTATATTCTGCCTAGCATTTTTTGGGGCCTTCCGGGTGGGGGAGTTGGTGGGAGCTGGGGGTTCCGGGGGTCTCTTATTCCAGCACGTCCAGCTGGAGGGCACGAGCCTGCGAGTCTTATTGGCTAGGTCTAAGACAGATCAGCTGGGGCGAGGGCTTTGGGTGGTGTTGCGGGAGATTTCAGGAGGGCCAACTTGCCCGGTAGCGGTGTTGCGGACCTACCTGGTATGCCGCCCGGCGGTTGGGGGTGAGCTGTTCCTACACGCTGATGCCAAATGAGTAACAAGATTTCAGGTGACGGACGTTTTGCGGATGGTGCTGCATCAGATTGGGGAGGAGCTGTTGTGCTTTGCAGCTCATTCCTTCCGCATAGCAGCAGCAACGAGTGCCGCGGCAACCAGTTTGTCCGGTCTGGATGTGCAGCGCATTGGGAGATGGCGGTCTAAGGCGTTTTTGGGCTATGTCCGTTTGTAAAAGGGGTGGAGGTCAGGTGCAGCAGGTGTCTAATTCTGTTTTTTCTATTGCAGACCAAAGGCGGATTCCACATAGCTGTTGGCTAGTCGGCCACTCGTTCACGTATTGGGCGAGTCGGCGCACAGCTGTGTGGCCGGTTGGGGAGAATCTGGGACTGGATCCTGCGGTGGTGACCGTCACATGGCTGGGCGAGTGTGGTCTTCGTTGGACGCAGTTGCTCCCTTTTCTTCGGCACCATGCGCGCCTGCGAAGTGCACCTGGCTTGATATTACTGCATTTGGGGGGCAATGACTTGTCAACATGGACCTGCAAGCAGCTGATCAGAGTGGTACAAAGAGACTTGGGGGAAGTGTTGCGCTTATTCCCGGGGGTCATAGTCATGTGGTCCGACATTAATCCACGGCCGATTTGTCGAGACCAGCGGCGGTGGTCGCGTGGCCTGGCTAAGATAAACCGACAAATCGGCCGTTGGGTGTGCGAGCATGGCGGGTATCAGATTCTGCATTCATGGGTGGAGGTCAGCTGCTCGGGGTTGTATGGAAGGTACATTTATCCCCCATGGGTTTAGATCTATTATTGAACGACTGGCAGGAAGCAGTGGAGTGGGTAGCCGGGAGAGATGCCCGCTGGTCGCAGCTTGGGTCTAGGGGGGCAGCGCAGTAACATGGGGGTGTTTCTGCACCGGTGGCGGGATCCTGGAGGTTTCCGGGGTCCGGACGCTGAGGATAAACTTGGGCCAGGGGTTGGGTACCCCTGACCCGGACAACTCCCTGGCTGGGCTTTTGCTAATGGCATGGCGAAGTCAGGGGCTAAGGGGGGCGAGAAGAATACAAAAGCGGAGGCGCCATCGCCTTTCTAGTAATATGGCTGGTGATGCATTATTCTGCTGTTATAATTTGGTATTTGAATCAAGTTGATGTTTCAAGTGTTAATA
Organism: Ichthyophis bannanicus; assembly: GCA_033557465.1. Classification (NCBI taxonomy): domain Eukaryota; kingdom Metazoa; phylum Chordata; class Amphibia; order Gymnophiona; family Ichthyophiidae; genus Ichthyophis; species Ichthyophis bannanicus. Next base: position 1,264,574,405 of record CM066032.1, on the reverse strand, counting down.
TTCAGTAAAGCTGCGACCAGTTGGTAGACCAATTTAGCGAGTGGTGTCTGATTTTGTCTTCCCATAAAGGGAAAGGGGTAGAAGGTGTGGGGGGGGGGGGGGGGAAGGGAGTGAAGGAAAAGGAAGGATTGGTGGTAACTGTTCGGAGGAGCTCCAGTCCGTGCTCCTTCGGTTAGTGAAGGCTGCGGGGCTGCGTCCATGCCAGCCGCCTGTAACCTGGCGGCGTGGCAAGAGCGATGCGAGGCGACCAGGAGGTGTGGGGGGGGGAAGGTGCGGGTGGTGCAACATTTAAACTCATTGGCTCCCTGCGCAGCGGGAGCCGGGGGGAGGGAGCCAATGAGGGGGTAAGAAGGGAGAGGCGGGACCTTTGAGTAGGCTGCAGTGGCCGGGACAGAGCGGGTGCGGAGCCGAGTGCTGGTGTCCCACCCACCCACCTTTGTGTTGTGTTGTGATCAGGGTGGGGAGAGAGGTAGGGGTGTCACAGTTGGAGGGGGGGGGGGGTCGGCGGGATCCCGGAGGTTTCCGTGGTCCGGATGCTGAGGATAAGCTTGGGCCGGGGGTTGGGTACCCCCGACCCGGACAACTCCCTGGCTGGGCTTTTGCTAATGGCATGGCGAAGTCGGGGGCTAAGGGAGGGCGAGAAGAATACAAAAGCGGAGGCACCATCACCTTGCTAGTAATATGGCTGGTGATGCATTATTCTGCTGTTATAATTTGGTATTTGAATCAAGTTGATGTTTCAAGTGTTAATGTTCAATAAAGCTGCAACCAGTTGGTAGACCAATTTAGCGAGTGGTGTCTGATTTTGTCTTCCCATAAAGGGAGAGGGGTAAAAGGTTGGGGGGGGGGGAAGGGAGTGAAGGAAAAGGAAGGATTGGTGGTAACTGTTTGGAGGAGCTCCAGTCCGCGCTCCCTCGGTTACACTCAAGTTGACCACATTCTAATGTATTTGTCAGGATTACAATTGCATGCGCCATTCTACATGGTATAAAGATTTTTTTTCTTTTGACTTTTATTATGGACAATCAATCCATGACATTTATTTAATTGATTGCCCAATAGTTAACGTCTTAAATATGTTTGACTAACTACTGAAGTCGCTGATATGTATACTCCAGGAAGTTTAAATCGATTTAGTATGCCCCGGATTGTTTAAATGTTTGACATCTCCCCACTACAGTTTTAACTTGGTCCATTTTGTATCACCCATATTTTACATTTACAAGGATGGAGGAGCACCGGTTATATATTCTTGATCTTTTTCATGTTCCTTCTAATTGATAGTATGTAATATCTTCTTGAATGTAAACAACAACGTTGCATTTTGTTTTAATCCAAAGTCAGAGCTGCCTCAGTTTTATTTGGTGCCTCCAACTCGATGTTTTTTGTTATATTTTTCCAACTTGCTCCATACTTGTTCACGGTTTGATGGTGATCACTCTGTGGTTTACTTTTTTAAACTGTGTGTATACATTCATCTTCTTAAACTATTGGGTTAAATCTAAGGGGTATGTTTATTAAATAGCGGTAGCAGCTTCCATGCGATATCGGAGCCATGGTCCCATTGAAATCAATAGGGCCATGGCTCAGATATCGCACGAAGCTGCTACCGCCATTAAGTAAACATACCCCTAAGTGTACTATAACACAGGTAGATGAGAATGTTTAAAGATAGACACTAGCTGATGCTAAATTTATATCAGTTATCTATGTTTATTTATATTTTTATTTCTATTTGCACTTTGGTTAGCATGAATCCACCCTACAAACTCATTCCAGGTTTCTCAGATATATCGATACTTTGAATGATATGTGATAACGTCATATATTTATCCATCTTTGCAGTCAGTACGTTTATAATTATTTTGTTCATTATACCTCTTTTAGGTTTTCTATCATTAGTCAGAATTTTGAACAGATATTGGTAAGTTACCTTGTGTACAATTTGCTGTTGTACTATGAGAGTATGGTTCCCAGTGTTTACTATTTATATCTGGTTGTTTTAATCTTTCTCCTCATCACATTTTATTATTATTATTTTTATTTTGTTTTAATCCTGATTTTATTGATTACCATGTGCTTACAATGGAGTAATTTGCAAGTCTGGTGTCTTTTAACATAATTACTTATGTATTGCTATGTATTATTGTTTTTAAACATTCAATATCATTTGATTATCCAATGGTTCCTATCTTTGGTTTTATGATATTCAATTATGCATATAATTTTATCATTTGATTTTTGATTTTTATTATTTGTTTGTTTAATTTCTAAAGGTCTTTTGTCCCCTGAAGAAGGCTCCCGGCTGAAACATGTGTTGGGCTGACCTTCTATCTACAATAGAAATAATAAATATTATTGTCCTTTCATGGTGTATCTGTTGGCTCGCTTTCTCCTTTATTCATTGTGGATATCCTGAAAACCTGACTGGCCTGGTGGTCCCAGAGGACTGGGTTGAGAATCACTGGTCTAAATGAAGGATCTCTTACCAGAAGCAGAATTACTTTTTCTAAAAAGATATTTCTCAAGGTGCGAGTTGTAAACAGATTAGGGGCACTTTAAAGAAGAGGTGTTGGAAAGGGGTTGGCCACATGGGCCATGGCCCTACCAAAACTTCACTGCCACAATCAGCAATCTTTCTCGCATATCTGCCCATAGGGATCCAATCTCCCGCAGACAGACAGAAGGGGCCTTTGCCGTGATTATGACCCGACAGGTAGCATGCTGCCTACTGGAATCCCATTCCCTATGGGCAGAAGAGCTCCACAATCATGGAAAAGATCCCTCCTGCTTTGCCTGTGGGAGATTAGATCCCCATGGACAGACAGAAGGGGAAGGTCGGCGATTGTAGCCTCACTCAGTTTGACTGGCCGGAACTTGCCCCCCCCCCCAATGAAAATGGCATTCTGCCATCCCTGCATTAGAGGATCCATGTTCTCCCTAGTGATACCCCATTACCTTCCACATCTACGCATCATTTTTTATTGAAGACAAACAAACTGAAATGCAGGGAAACGGAGAGGAAAGAGAAATAAGATGCAAGAAGAAACAATTACAAGGGGAGATGAAGGGGAAGAGGATACCCCTGGAGGAGTTATTGGTAAATGGTCTACCTATAATTAATCTTTCAGATATCCAATTGTCTTCTGCAGAAGAAAAAATCTTGAAGAAGGGTATCTCTTTTGTACCTACTCAGAAGTGCAATGCACTTCAAACTAGGATGGATCAATTTAGGTTTGTGAGAAAACTTAAGGTCACACATTTCTTCTCAAAGTTGACAGCAAGGTGTACAGATAAGTCAGTTTATTTTATTTATTATTTGGTTTTATATACCGCACTATTTAACATTCAGAGTGATTTACAAGGAACAAGAACAGCTATTACTTAGAACAACAACATCAGAGGTTAATAATATAACAATTCATAAGTCAGGCAGGGGAGTCAACTTGGATCACAATTGGGAGAAGTATATACATTATGAGTGTTGTGCGAATTATATATATTGAGCTTAATGAGATGGTTTGAGGGTCTGGCTGAGGGATTCGATTAAAGACCTCTAAGAGTCTAGTGGGGAACTAGTACAGTGAACTATGTTACTTGTTCACAGTATAATTAAAAAAGTTGTGTCTTTAGAAGTTTCCAGAAAGTAACTAGGTCATAAATGGCACGAATTGGAGGGGGGGGGGAGTTCCAGAGAGATGATGCATAAAATTTGAATGCTCAGCTATTCGCAAACTGGGAACTTTTTCTTATTATGGGTGGAACTGAGAGGGTGTTTGTCATGGTAGACCTTCTTATTCTATTGTCAGGTGTCCGTTGTATGAGCTCATTAAGAGTAGTAGCAGAGAGGTTGTGCAGTATTTTGAATGTCATGATGAGAGCCTTATATTTGAGATGGCTCACAATTGGGAGCCAATGGAGCTGTCTCAGGATAGGGGTTTCATGCTCATATCTTGGGGCTTCGACCAGGGTTCATGCTGCAGTATTCATAGCCATTTGTGGAGGGTGGATTACGTAGTCTTGGAGACCATGAAGAATGATATTTGCATAATTGAAATGTGGGGTGATCAGCCCTTGGAATACTGTGTGGAAGTCAGCAGCTTCAAGCAGGGGGCAAAGTTGACAAAGGGTCTGTAATTTCAGGTATATTGCCCTGGTGATATTGTTTATGTGTGGCTCCATTGTTAAGTGCTGGTCTAGGGTGATCCTCAAATATTGGACCTCTGCATCCTTGACTGGTAAAGTGGGAGGGGATATGAATGAAGTATCCCTAGTAATGAAGAGAACCTCAGTTTTCCTACAATTTACTCTCAGGTTATGTAGTTTCAGCCAGTCAGCTACTGCATTGAAGCAGTCTGTGATTCTGGAGTAATTGGGATTGATCGTGGAGAAAGGAGTGTAGAGCAACATCATCTGCACAGATGTGGTAAAGTACGTTGTATGATTTGATGATGGAGCAAATAGGCTGAATGTAAATATTGAAAAGTAGGGCGGATAAGGAGGAACCTTATGGTACACCTTACATTTGTAGATAACTGTATGAAGTTTGCATACCTATGCGTACCATTTGCCATCAGTCTGACAAATATGAACTGAACCAGTCTAAGGCTAGGTTTTGAATGCCTTTTAACTGTAAGATGGGTAAGGAGAAGGTTGTGAGACACTGTGTCAAAGGCAGGCACAATGTCAAGAAAGAGTAGGATAAATCCTTGCTTTGATTTGTTCATGTCTAAGACTAGATTAATTATTAGGGTACCAAGCAGAGTTTCAACCCTATGTTGTAGGCAAAATCCATGTTGGTTGTTGTCCAGTGGATAATGGGCATCAATGTGATCTTGAATTTGTTGATGCAAAATCTTCTCCATTATCTTAGCCAGGAAGGGCAGGCTCGATTTGGGTCTATAGAAATTTACGTTGGCAGCATCCAATTTATGACTCTTGAGAACGGGGTCTGATGGATGCCGTTTTTAGAGGGGCTGGAAATAGGCCATTGGAAAAGGAGAGCTTTATAAAGTGGTGGATATAAGTGCTTAGTTTAGAGAATGCTGATTTAATCCAAAAGACAGGACAGGGATCTGCTGGAAAGGTGGTAGTTTTGAGTCCTCTGATTACGACCTCTATTTGTTCTGCTGAATAAGGATGGAAAGCCCTTAACACCGGGCTGGTGGAGTCATCACTCAGTGGGATGGAAGTTACTGATATGTGGTTGAAGGCACCACTGTTAGAAGGAGCAGAGGTGCTGAACATAGGGATGATGGTATCAGCATTTGTATGATTGGATAGTGAAGGAGGGACAACTGGTGGAGTACATGTAGCATTATGGAGAATCATAGTCATTTTGACTTTATTCTTAAAGTAATTTGCAAAGACCTGTGGATGAGCTGTGTTTTCAGTGTATTGCTTTGAATTGTTCTTTATTAGTGACTGAGTGATGCTGAAAAGCTCACGGTGTCTGTTGATGGAGTGCATAAGGATGCTTGTGTGATGTTCCCTTCTACTCAAATTAATTGTGTTACAATGCTCTTGTAAGGTCTTCATGTAAATAGTCCTGTCAATTTGAAGCTTAGAGTGATGCCATTTTTACTCTAATTTCCTGAACTGCCGCAGAGATTCTCTTAAGTCAGCTGTGTACCAAATCACTGTTCGGTTTCATTTAGTGGCCTTTGTCCCATGTGGTAGGAGCGCAGCTTTACTTAGGGTGGAGTTCCATGTATTAACTAATTCAGGTATGTCAGAGGTGTCAGTTTTGAGATTATGCAATGCATCTTTGAGGAATTCTTCTTTGATGAATGGTTGAAATCGGTGAGAATGAGGCAGAATAGGGCTTAAGGAATGCAGGGGTCAGTTGTGGATCGGGGAATATGGAAGAAAATGGCTTTATGGTCCAACCGAGTTACCTGTATGATTTGTAATTGTTGTAGATCACTGACAGGCTGAGTAATTGTAGGGGAGAAAATGAGATCCAAGGTATTATCTCTAGTGTGGGTAGTGGCCTGTATTAGTTAATTATAGCCTAAGGTAGTCATAGCATCAAGAAAGGCAGAGTCATTCTTCACTGAGAGCGTGGGGAGGTTTGAAGTCTCCTAGGAGCCAAAGAGGCTTTTTCTTAGTGAAGTAGCTGCATGCCAAATTGAGGACAGTGGAGAGGTCCTTGCCACTCGTTAAGGGGGAACGGTAGATCAGGGCAGTTGCAGTTGCAAGGTGATCATTCAAGATTGTGATAGCATCCAGGGTGTTTGAATTGTGTATGGAATGGCATTGAAGTTGGAGATTGTCTTTAGCTATGATAAGGACTCCTCCACCTCTTTTATTTGATCTTAGGCAGTTGAAGAGGACATAGTTGGAGAGCTATAGTTGGTTTGTGATGACTGTATCAATGTTGGTTAACTTATAGGATTCTATATAGTCTATTATTACAGGCCATTTATTTCGGATGGATCGTGTATTAATGAGCATACAGGCTAGGGGTTGTTTATCCAGGGGCTTCCTTCCACGGCTTTATCCTGGGGGTTGACATACGATGTGGATGAGGTGAGTGTAGCAAGCTGTACTATCCATTTTCATATTGAAGTGTGAGGCTCTTTTCCATGTCTGGCTATTGCTCTGTATGGGGGGTATCAGACTTTGTTGTGAAAGAGGGTCTGTAAGAAGTGTGGTATGAGCTATGCAGAGTATAAGTAAGAGAATGGTAAGTAGGTCTGACATTCTATCTGGGAAGACAGGGAGAAAGTACCTAGTGGGATTTGGGTATGAATACTAAATACAAGGGCAGGTTATATGGAATCGGAGTTCCTGGTAGGGTGGTTCACTGTGTGAATTAAAATGTGGTAACTAGTATTGCTATAACTGGCACAGTTTTAAACTAATGAATGGGAAAAATGTGGTAACTGGGGTTGTTACGTAGTTGCAAAATTATTACAAAATGCAGACAGAGTTGCATGAGTAGAGTAAGAGAAAAACTTTCTTTGGGATAGTTTCTCCTAATGGGTTAGTTTTGGCGCATACCATGGCAGCCGTGAACCTCACTTCTAAGCCAAGATATGTGGAATATGATCTTAATCTCTCAAATTTACCCCTAATGCTCAGCGTAATACTTGCATCGTGCCAAAGAGAGCCTCCTGCTGGAGTTCATAAGATGTAGCATATATGGGTAGTTTGTCAAGATGTGCTTGGAAATTCTTCTTTATCAGGCCTGTGGCTCCCAGTACAATGGGAAGTATTTCTGTATCTTTCTGCCACATTTTCTTGGTCTCTGATAGCATTTCTTGATACTTCAAGAACTTCTCCCTCTCTTCACAGAATAATCACTCGGTACCAACTCGATACCAACACTATCAATGTCATTCTGATTTGCTTCTCCTTTACCACTATGTCAGGTTTCCTGGCATCCAGTTTCTTATCCGTTGGAATGGGAATGTCCCAGGTGATCATAACCTCTTCATTCTCTGTTATTCTCTTAGGGTCATGATCGCAGTGCTTTTCAGGGACAGTGATGTTGTAGTTTACAGAGTTTCCAGTGGAGAAGGTGTGCTACTTTGTTGTTCCTTTCTGTATAGAAATTTTCCACCATCAGAACTTCACAGCCTGCTATTAGGTGAGTCACTGTTTCCTGTTCTTTCTTACAGAATCGGCATACGTCTGTTGAGCCAGTTTTTCAATACTCGCCATAAACCATCTCGTCCATAAACCACTGTCTTGGGGCTGCAACTATCAATCTTTCATCCTTCAGTTTCAGTCTACCTCTCCTCAAACATTCATGTGTCTGTTCTTGATTGACAAAAGGTTCTTGGAGTAGCACTCTGTATTTGTGCATTTGCCACTTGTTTTTCCTCGCCTGCTGATCTAATTCTTTGAAGAGTTTTTTTCTCTTCTTTTGCAAATTCTGTTACTTTCTTTCTCATGCATGCCTTCTAATCGGCGGAACGCTTATCCAAGTTTGATGATGGAGACATTCTGGATATTTACTTTCATATTTCAGCACTTTTTGTGTATTTGGATGCGATGATGTTGTCAGATAGGCCTGAAGGCCTACGATAGTAGCTCTGTAGGTATAGTCAATCTCTATAAGTCCTAGCCCTCCTTCAGCTCTAGGGATATACAATCTTGGCATACACTGATTCTTGTAAATTACTTCATGAGCATGGAGAAGTTTTCTTGTTCGCACATCCAGTTTTTCAAGCTCTTTATGAGGCCAATCCACAATCCCAAAAATGTAGGAGAGTACAGGAATTGCCAGCTGATTGATGGTTTGTATCTTATTTCGTGATGTTTTAATCTCCTGTAATATTCTTTACTGATCTTCTCTCTCAATAGTTTCTGCTTCAGTGTCATTCCTTCCTCTATTCCGAGATGCTTATATACGCCTTCTTGTTCAAGGTCCTTGATATCACAACCCTTTTTTCCTTAATTGAGAGGAGTTGTTACAAAATTGCAGATGGAATTACATGAGCAGAGTAAGAGACGAAATTTAGCAGTGTGAAGTTGGAGATATCCCTTTCTTCATTAATTGAGAGGCAACCATGATACAAATGATGTTATATTATTATCTTACAGCTGTTCAAATCAGTTTAAATAGCTAATAGGGCTAAGCAGACCTGATGTTTATATAGTGATTCTTCTGATACGCATGTCCCACGCCTAAGGGTCACACCAAAGGGCCCTTAGGCACAGGTCCGTAAGGCGCGGGCACGCCTGAACAGGTGTTTTTTTTAAGGCTGCAGTGGTGTCCTCCTTCCTTCGGCCCAATTGGCCTTGGCTGCGAGTGGCAGGGAGGGGCTTCCCTAACCTGCTCCTCTCACCCAACACCAATCGGGAGTGCAGGGGCAGCAGAAAAGGTTGTTAAGAATAATTCTTATTGGGTCCCTCCCGGTCCAGCCGATCCTTTTATTCACACATTTAAGGAATTTGTTTTAAAAGATATTTGTGCACTGGAACAGAAAGCGCACAAGGTATTTTTTTATTTATCTAAGGAAGAGAGTCAAGCCTTTAAGAAGTTGAAAGTGAAGAAGTTGAAAGTGAATGACGATATTGTCATCCATCCATTGGATAAGGGAGGGGCAATAGTCATTATGAACACACAAAACTATGTTGGAGAAATCAAGCAGCAATTGGATGATGTCACTTATTATACTCCCTCATGTAATGAGACCACAAAAGAATTATAGGGAGCGATTACACAGTTGTTTTAAGATATATTTATCTCTTGCATATTACTTTTGTTTGATCTTTAGAATTAAGGATCTTAAATTTGCATCAGTTGCATTCTGCAGCTTTCTGCCAATTTTTGGAAAACTCTTTGTATACCCTCTTGATTTAAATGTAAGGTCTGTAGCATAAAGGGCACAATAGATTTATCTCTTTTTTTATTTGCAAGGGTCCACTTAATTGTGATCCTCTAAACTTTGTCATTAACGTTTGTGATCCATCTCTTACTGCAGTAGGTCAAGGAACAAGTTCACCATGGTAGGAATGTTATCTTCACCTGCAATGCTGTTTGCACTATTGCTATCACTGACACTACTCTATTGCTTAATCTAGAGGTAGGTATCTTTGTATCTTGGCCAAAGTGCCAACAGCATGAATATTTGTTTTTTTTTCATCTTGTCATTACTTAAATTATAGTAGGCAACTTACTGAGAATTGGTACAGATTTTATATAACGAAGTCACCACGTACAGGGACTCAACAAAACATAGATCAATTTATTTTCTCTCCCCTCCATGGTGCACAGCAATTTACCAGTTTTATTGCTGAATTTTCAAAGGTATCCTCTATCGATCTTTAGCTATGGGAGTAAAAAGATGTTCCTATGGGTGTGCATATTTGCTATTTTTCTCCCAGTTTGTCTTCCACACAGATGTCAGGTGCAAAGTAAGAGGACGGTTTTTAGCATTTTGTACTTAATGTTTTTCAAGGATAGCACCAAGGATGGCTTCTAATTCAAAAATTGCCTGGAATACCTGCCTTACAAAGTTATACTTGCATGGGGTATTGGAAAGTTGCCCATAGGGTAAACAGTGCTTTATGTAAATTGCTTAGAAGTTTCATGTATGAACAGCAGTATAACAAATATTGTAAGAAATGAAAACATAGATTGTTATACTGTAAAACTTGTCCCCCCAATATGCTGGTAAACATACATAAGCAGCCTATGGGCAGGGCCTGCTTAAGGGTTTCTGTTGCCCCAGGCAAAAGCCATGGCTGTGCCACACCCCCCCCCCCCCCATGAGCTGCCATCCACACCACCGCTGATTCCGTTGGCAGGGTGGGGCGGGGGATGGCTCGGCTCGGCATGGTGGCAGGCCATGTGCTGCGACTGCCATGCTGCTTGCAAAGGTATGACACCTTAGGCAGATGCTTAGCCCGCCTAGTGGATGGTCAGGCCCTCCTATGGGGAATGTTTACTAAGCTGAGCTAATGATTAGCACGTGCTATTTGTAACTAAGTCCCAATGAAAAACATTGTAACATAGAATATGATGGCAGATAAAGACCAGGTGGCTAGAGTGGTTGTAACTGCCACTCTGTGCAGGTCACCCCCTCTATGCCTAGTTTTAGGGTTGTACCTGCAGCTCAGTGCAGGTCAGCACCCCTCTATTGCTTTGATTTCATCTTCTTGCTATAAAGGGATCCACTGTGTCTGTAACATAGTAACATAGTAAATGACGGCAGATAAAGACCAGGATGGTCCATCCAGTCTGCCCAGCAATATGGCAAGAGTAGGTGCACCTGACGCTCTGTGCAGGTCACCCCTCCCCATGTCTTTGTTTAGGGGTGGACCCACCACTCCATGTAGGACACCCCTATTTGTTGAGAAGTTAGATGGTTCAGTTTATTTTGCTTTTATCCTGTTGCTGTAAAGGGATCCGCTGTGTTTGTCCCATGCTGTTTTGAATTCCGTCACCATGTTTGCCCCCACCACTTCCATCGGGAGAGCATTCCAAGCACCCACCACCCTTTCAGTGAAAAAATATTTCCTGACATTGCCTTTCAATTTTCCACCTTGCAGCTTCATGTTATGCCCTCTAGTTTTGCAGCTTCCCCATCTTTGGAAGAGGTTTGTTTGTTAATCGTTCCTCTTTAAGTATTTAAAGGTCTGAATCATATCTCCCCTGTCCCTCCTCTCCTCCAAAGTGTACATATTTAGGTCTTCAAGTCTCTTCTCATAAGGTTTCTTACGCAGGCTCCAAATCATGTTGGTCGCCTTCCTCTGAACACTTTCCAGTCTTTTTACATCTTTTGCAAGATATGGTCTCAAAAACTGAACACAGTATTCCAGGTAAGGCCTCACCAGCGACCTGTACAGTGGCATAAGTACCTCTTCCTTTCTGCTGGTAATCCCTCTTTGTATGCAGCCCAACATCCTCCTGGCTTTTGCCACTGCCTTTTCGCACTGTTTTGCCACCTTGAGATCATCAGAGATAATCACACCAAGGTCTTTTTCCTGAACCATGCACACCAACCTCTTGCCCCCTATTGCGTACATTTCCCTTGGATTTCTGCTACCTAAGTGCATGACACTGCACCTTTTCGCATTAAATCATAATTGCCAAGCATTAGACCATTCTTCCAGCTTTTGTAGATCTTTCCTCCTGCTATCCACTCCCTTGGGGGAGTCCACTCTGTTGCAAATTTTTGTGTCATATGCAAAAAGACAGACGTTTCCATTCAGTCCTTCAGCAATATCACTCACAAATACATTGAACAGTGCTAGGCCCAGGACCGAACCCTGTTGCACCCCGCTAATCACCTTCCCCTCATACGAGTGAGCTCCATGTACCATCACCCTTTGTCGTCTGTCAGTCAACCAATTTCTAATCCAGTTTACAATCTTGGTACCCCTCCCAAAGCTACTGAGTTTATTGACAAGCCTCCTATGAGGAACAGTATCAAAGGCTTTGCTGAAATCCAGGTATATGACATCCATCGCATGCCCCTGATCTAGTTCCTTGGTCACCCAGTCAAAGAACTCAATCGGATTAGTTTGGCAAGACCGTCCTTCAGTAAAACCATGTTGCCTGTCTGTCCCATGCCATTTTGAATTCTGTCACTGTATTTGCCCCTATCATCTCCATTGGGAGGGCATTCCAAGTATCCACCACCCTTTCAGTGAAAAAAATATTTCCTGATGTTACTCTCAAGTCTTTCATCTTGCAGCTTCATCATATGCCCTCTAGTTCTACAACTTCTCCTTCTTTAAAAAAGGTTTGTTCATTAATACCCTTTAAGTATTTTAAGGTCTGTATCATATCTCCCCTGTCCCTCCTCTCCTCCAGGGAATATATATTTAGGTCTTCAAGTCTGTTCTGATATGTCTTCTGTCACAGACTCCAAATCATTTTTTTAACCTTCCTCTGAACCGTTTCAAGTCTTTTTATATCCTTTGTGAGATATGATCTCCAAAACTGAACACAATACTCCCAGTGATCCCTTAGCAATGATTTGTACAGGGACATGAATACCTCCTCCTTTCTGCTGGTTATTGCTCTGTCTGCAGCTCAGCATCCTTCTGGCTTTGGCTACTGCCTTGTCATACTGTTTCTCCACCTTGAGATTCTCAGACACTAGCAATCTGTGGTCCCTCTCCTGGTCCATGCACACCAATCTCTCTCCCCCTATCACATACAATTCCTTTGGATTTCTATATCCCAAGTGCATGACTCTGCACTCCTTTGCATTAAATCTTAATGCCAAGCATTAGACCATTCTTCCAGTGTTTGTGGATACTGTAACATGCTTAGCAAGCGCCAAGTGCCTTGGCAGCCCATTTTACTCCTACAGCCTTGGCAGTACTTAGTGCACACTAACATCAATTAGCATATGCTGAAGGTTAGTAAATTGACCCAGGAAAATGAGGCATGTCAAAGAGAATGGATAAATATGTGCATAAATTTGCAGAGGTAACTTAAAGATTTACATGCATATTTTCATTTTGAAAATTTGCCAGTAACCCGTAAGGGAAAAGCCTGTTACTTGAGTGCTCAGTCAAATTACTTCCTCGATATGCATGATAAAAATATTATAACTTTTTTAGCAATCATGTGCTTTGTACCATATCTGTTCCCCAAAGGACACAGGTAACAGAAAAAGCATACATAGAATACATTTGTTAAACATATGCCATCTCATCGCCAATAGTCTTCTGAAAGGACAACCCACACATTTATCCTACTGAACTGATCTCACAGTGTATTTCATGTTACCTGCTCCCTTAACCCCCAGAGCAGCTCCTCAGAGGAAAAGCAGCAGGATCCAGCTTCCCCTCCTCATATACCTGCAGGCCAGGACAATATCCAACCACCCCCATCAATGGCAGCAGTAGGGAGCCAGCTCCCATTGATTCTCCTATTTCTGTTTCCTTCCCATCCAGGTCCATTCTGCATTTGCACCCAAAAGCTGAAAATACTCTGGTGCTCCTCTGTTTGGAGCAGATCTCCCTGCTTAATGGCTGTTATTAAGAAACAGTAGGGTAAAATGACCAAGAGGGCAGAGAAGTATGAAGACTGACAAGCACTGACCAAGAACTTATGAGCAACTTCCTAGAACAAACCATTAGTCCAATGACCATGTCCCGAAAGACAGGTCAATTTTACCATAGGAGTCTTATTTAGCAGAGGTAAAAACAAGCACACTTGTGTGATGATATATGCAAATACTGTGGTGATATGCACTCGGCATTCTCCTTTTTCACATTCACGCATTTATGCAAAAATGGTCCTGTATTATTAGCTACTCTATTTTTTTAAAGCTGTTTTCATGTATAACCCTTCTTATAATCCGGTAACTCCAACTTTGATACACCTGTCCCTCACATAAATAAATGGAGTACCCTAGAGATGGACTATAAAGTGACTGACTGGATTAGAAATTGGCTGAGTGGGAGGCGACAAAGCGTACGAGTAAATGGAGCTCACTCTGAGGAGAAGGATGTTACCAGTGGTGTGCCACAGGGATCTGTCTTTGGTCCAATTTCTTTTAGCATCTTTGTTAATGATATTGTGGAAGGGCTGTCAGGTAAGGTTTGCCTCTTTGCAGATAATGCCAAAATCTGCAATAGGGGAGACACTCAGGCAGAAGTAGGTAACATGAGGAGGGATCTAACTAAGCTTGAAGAATAATCAAGAATTTGGCAGCTGAGATCTAATGTTATAAAGGTAGGGTCATGTATTTGGACTGCAAAAGTCCAAGGGAGTGGTACAATGTAGGGGACAAAGTACTTCTGTCCATGAAAGAAGAGTGGGACCTGGGCGTTATTATTTCTGATTATCTTAAAATGACTAAACAGGTAGAAAATGCTATGGCAAAAGCCAGAAGGATGCTTGGGTGCATAGGCAGAGGAATGGCCAGAAGAAAAAAGGATGTGATAGTTCCTCTATATAAGTCTCTGGTTGATAGTTCCTCTATGTAAGTCTCTGGTGCAACCTCATTGCGATATTGTATGCAGTTCTGAAGACCACACCTTCAAAAGGATATAAACAGGATGGACGGTGCAGAGGGTGGCTACTAAAATGGTCAGTGGTCTTTATTATAAACCCTATGGGGACAGACTTAAAGATCTTAATATGCATACATTAGAGCAGGGGTCTCCTATTTTGGTCCTGAAGGGCCACAAACCATTCAGGCTTTCAGGATGATCCTCATGAATATGCATGAGATATATTTGCATGCACTGCTCCCATTGTATTCAAATTTATCTCAAGCATATTTATTAGGGTCATCCTGAAAACCTGACTGATTTGTGGCCCTCCAAGACTAGAATTGGAGACCCCTGAATTAGAGGAAAGGTGGGATAGAGGAGATATGATAGAGACATTTAAATATCTCTGTGGCATAAATGCACAAGAGGAGAGCCTCTTTCGATTGAAAGTAAGCTCTGCAACAAGCGGACATAGAATGAGGGTGAAAGGGGATAGACTCAGGAGTCATATGCAGCAATATTTCTTTATGGAAAGAGTGGTAGATGTGTGGAATAGTATCCCAATGGAGGAAATAGAAACAATGACAGTATCTAAATTAAAGAAAGCTGTGGAGAAACACAGAAGATCTCTTAAGGAATAAAAGGAACTATAGTAGTTGATATAGAAGGGTAGACTAGATAGGCCATATGATCTTTTTCTACTGTCATATTTCTATGACACATGTAATGTGTTCTAAAATTGGCCTGTCACCACTGCAAAAGATAAATGTTTCCGCAAACATATAAAGAAAATGAGACATGCAGAATAAAGGGCCTGACACATGCAGGGAGACTGCTGATTTTAGAAACATGCACTTGTGAAATATGGATATCACCAGGATTAGCAACATTTGTGTCTGTGACAACCAATGTAATGCCAATTATTAAAAAGGGTTCCAGGGGTGATCCAGGAAACTACAGACCAGTGAGTCCGATGTCAGTACTGGGCAAAATGGTAGAAACCATTATAAAGAATAAAATTACTGAAAATGTAGATAGCCATGATTTAATGGGAGAAAGCCAACATGGATTTAGCTAAGGAAAGTCTTGTCTTACTAATCTGTTATCTTTTTTCAAAGGTGTGAATAAACAGGTAGACAAAGGTGAGCCGGTTGATGTGGAGGCACATTCCAATGTGGGCATCCAGGACCCTGTGTTGCCAATCAGAATCGGGACGCCCAGAAGCAGACCCGATTCTGATCCCGAGAGGGCTAGATGTGCCTGCAGGATCAGAATTGGGTCTAGGGCCTGAACATGCAGACCAAGACTGGATTCCGATTGGCCTACATGCATAGCCACTTGCCCGGCTACCTCAGTCAGGTTCCTGAATGAAGTCACAGTGCCATAGCATCCCGTCGCCATGGTACCACAGCTCCATTCAGGAGCCGCGAATGCCTTCCGCCTCTAATTCACTTCATTCCCCGCAGCTGAACTTTCGATCTGGCCTCCCATGGCCAGGGTCCGCCTGTGGGGAACTTCCTGCACCTCCCTACCTTTTGTTCTCAGCTTGCAACATTGTCCCCCGAAGTCCAGGGGAATATATTCTACCTCTGCAGTGGAATAAGTCCCCCGTCTAAGTTCATGGCGCTGGATGTACAGGGGCGACCTCAGAATTGGCTCTGTACATTTGGGGTCACGGACTGCCCATGCCCTGTCCTCTCTCTGCCTCCTTTACACTCTCTTCGTCCCTGTCTAAGCCTCCCCATTCAATGGGACATCCATTCCTGCTATTCGCAGGACAGAATGACGCCATAGTGTATCTGTTTTTTCAGAAAGCCTTTGACAGGGTTACTTATGAGATTCTCTTGGTGAAATTAAAAAGTCATGGGATTGGAGACAGTGTAGTTTTGTGGATCAAGAAATGGTTAAAAGACAGAAAGCAGAGAGCAGGACTAAATGGCCAATTTTCTCAATGGAGAAGGGTGAATAGTGGAGTACCCAGGGATCTGTGCTGAGTCTGCTACTTTTTAACATATTCATAAATGATCTAGAAATGGGAATAGCAAGCAAAGTAATCAAATTTGCAGATGACTCAAACTTATTCAAAGTTGTTAAAACACAAGTGTATTGTGAAAAATTGAAAGGGAATCTTGATAATTGGAAGACTGGATTTCCAAATGGCTGATGCAATTTAATGTGGACAAGTGCAAATTTATGCACCTAGGCAAGAACAACCAAAACTATGGTTATATGATGCAAGGAACCACCTTAGAAACCACCACCCAGGAAAATGTTTTAGGCGTCATTGTGGATAATACATTGAAACCCACCACCCAGTGTACAGCGTTGGCCAAGAGAGCAAATAGGATGCTAGGTATCATAAGGAAAAGAATGGAAAATATTATAATGCCTCTACATCGTATGGTGCAATCGTACCTTGAATATTATGTGCAAATCTGATTGTCGTATCTTAAAAAAGATATAGAAGAATTAGAAAAGGTACAGAGAAGAGTGACAATAATGACACCATCAAGATAGAGTTTGCACTTGTAAATAGTTAAATAATATACCATTTGTGTATAGCTCTCCTACTGTAAACAGTTCAATGATTGCTCCTTGTGACTTGGGCAAGCCACCTAACCCTCCGTTGCCTCAGGTACAAAACAATGTAGATTGTGAGCCCTTCGGGGACAAGGGAAAGAAATATATACAGTTCCTGAATGTACACCACTTTGACTGGAAGAAAAGTGGTATATAAGAGTAGTTAAATAAATAAAATAAAAATAAAAAAGTTTGCTGTTATATATACTATATAACTAAGGTGTCATTTGTTTCATGTAACTGTGTTAACTGTGTTAATTGTTATCTAAGGTTTCATTTGTTCTATGTAACTGATGTTCTGTTCATTGTAAATTGCTTTGACCCAGTGAAAAGTGGTATATAAGCCCAGCTAAATAAAAAAAATAATGGTAAAGGGGATGGAAGGATAGCCCTATGAGGAGAGGCTTAAAAGGTTAGGGCTCTCCAACTTGAAAAAGAAGCAGCTGAGGGGGAGATATGATAGAGGTCTATAAATTAATGAATGAAGTGGAACGGGTAAATGTAGATCAGTTGTTTACACCATCAAAAAGTAGAAAAACTGGAGGACACACAATGAAGCTATATTGTAACCCATTTAAGACTAATAAGAGAAAATATTTTTTACTCAATGTGTAATCAAACTCTGGAATTCATTACTGAAGGATGTAGTAAAAGCTGTTAGTGTAGCTGGGTTTAAAAAAAGGTTTGGACAAGTTCCTGGAGGAAAGGTCCATAAACTATTATTAAAGAGGGCTCGGGAAATCTACTGCTTACCCCAGGATGAGCATTGTGTGTCTTTTTGGGAACCTGGCAGGCACTTGTGCCCTGGATTAGCCACTGTTGGAAACAGGATACTAGGCTTGATGGATCTTGGTAAGACCCAGTATGGCATTTCTTATGCTCTTCGTATGTTCATTTCAGAAGGCACAAGTGTATATGTTACCATATATACATCCCGGCCTGCCATTTATTAACTAAGTTGTTATGGCTGTATTGGAAGAGACACCAATTTTAATCTACTATCTTTTTATGAGGGAGGACAAATTATTTTGCAACAAGAGGAAATGCCCTTGTTTTCCTTATTGTTGAAAGCTGGCCAAAATGAGGACTTTTCAAAATTTCTATTAATGCCAAGAGGTAGACATGTATATGGATGTGTTCATTTGCATGTTTAAACTTACAAAACCATTCTGGAATTGGAGATGTATGTGGATCTTTTATTGCCACTCTGGACATGCTTCAGTCACACTTCTGTGTGACACAGATGTGTTCGCTCTGGAAATGTGCAAAATAGGTGCTTTACAAAATGGCTCTTGGGGCGTGGATGTCATTGGCATGTCTAAAAGAGTGTTTTCATACATGCAAATCAGGAACAGAACTTCCAAAATGACCCCTTATTGTGCTTTTGTGTGGGAAAGAAAGTGCTTTTGTACTTTTGGATTTTCAATTATGAATTCAGTATTTTTCCTCCATTCTGCTGCCCATGGAAACTGCAGAGAGAAAGCATGTCGGCACTCTATGTTTACGTTCCTTGTAGGCAATTTTTGGAAATTAGCTCTAGGATTGAGGAACGTGGGTGATAAGAACTTGACCTAAAGGAGGACATTTTCTATTTTCCCATTGAACATTAATATTTTCCCATGAGCTCTCATTATTTAGACAAACTATTTTTGACTCTGGTTTTCTAATACAAGTCCCATGTAAGTCACTGAAGACGTGTCCCAGTCATATGGAAGTTCTTTCATTAGAGGTACTGCCTTTTTCCAATTAATGTAGAAAGTTATTCAGTTCCATGCTAGTCACATCCCATGGAGAATTTGTCCTTTGTAGTGGTTTTTGTAGTCCTTTCAGATGAAATCTTTGAAACAGCCAACAGTCCTTTTCATATTTCAGCAATTCAATTGGGGTTTGTTTGACGTGAAGGCAGATACAAGGACTCTTGGCAGGGGTACTAGGGGAAGGTTTCTTCTAAACTTTGACCCCATTGAATTTACATGGACCTTGCACATGACAACTTTAATTTCCTTCTGGAGCTCAGATGCAGTAAGCATGCCAATCTTAAACAGAAAGACACACAATTTCTTTGTTAATAACATCCTTTTGCATCATCCTAGTAAGCTCAAATTCGCAAAGGTGAGTTCAGGGAGGCTGGAAAAAACAGAAACAAACCAGTAAATGGAACCCCACTACCTCACCTCAACCCTATTCTTTCCCTACTAAAATGATAATTAACATTGGATGTAATTAACCTGTAAATTCTAAGAGGGTAATTTCATAATTGAGCATTTCTCATACAGACTCTATCACCTAGAGGGGAATTTTAGAAGATCGGTCCAAGTGCAATCTGGGACATCTAAGCCAGACTATCTAAAAGAAATTCAGGTGTAGACATGATTTCACAAACCTGGACATGCCCGATAGGGGCGTCTGCAGGGGCGTCTGCTTAGACACCCCTGAACCATATTTCAAAAGCCACAAATCTAGGATAACATAAAGGTTAGAGTAGTGGGTTAGGAACAGGGTGGCCAGGATTTGAGTCCTGCTGGTGCTGCTAAACTTGAAACTGTACTGAGTACTGGGGATGATAGAGTGCTTTCTTCCTTATACCCTCTGGACCTTTTTCAGCTAAAACAAATGCTTGTTTGTTGTTTTCATGCCTCGGAGCAGGTCAGAAGTTAGACATGATGCCAGACGTCCATGACCTTTCTGTGATCAAGTGGGGACATCCAAGATCCGGGAAAATACCAGTCCATGCATTCCAGGTTGCCAGGAATGTCCTGGCCATGCCTCCTCCAAGTCCCTGTTCAGATTTGGACATTCTCACACTGGGGAAGTCCCCAGAGCCGGCTTCTAAAATGGATATGGAGACAGTCTCTGTTCTTTGAACATCTCTATGCCTTTTTTCAGACATCGAAAGCATGACTAGGGCTTCTAAAATGACATGCCAATTTTATAAGGACAGCACTAAAATCCTACAGCTGAAGCCAAAATTAAACATAAGATGGAAGAATCTTAATAGATAATACATTTCTATTGTATGTAATTGTTTCCTGTACAAGATACAGATATAATTATAGCAGAACCATCAAAACTGAGAACTATAGCTCTAGCTGCAACTATTTTCCTGCCACTATGATCTTTGCTGCACAGTGACAGAAAAATCATCAGTCACTTTGCTGTAATGGAGAAACAGAGAAAAACAATTGCACATAAAGACCACATGGCCTATCCAGTGCCCATCTATGGGAACTATCACGTTTTACAATCCTGTTTTTGTCCTAGGCTTTCTTGAACTCAGACACAATTCTCATCTGCACTGCCTCCACTGGGAGACTGTTCCATGCATTCACTTTTTCCGTGAAGAAATATTTCATCAGAATACTTGAGTCTATCCCTTTCACCTTCATCCTATGACTGCCTCATTTTAGAGCCACCTACTGTGCATTTATACCATGGCGGTATATAAATGTCTTTATCATATCACCTCTCTGCCACCTTTCCTTCAAAGTATACATATGGAGGTCTTTGAGGGGCATAATCAGGGATGGCAGCCAGTGTGATTAAAGTGGCTGTCTCTTACTGCTTTAAATAATGTCCTAATACTCAATGCTGGGGTCATATCTCACTAATAGGACTCAATATTGCTGCTAACTGATTAACTCTTGTTGTCACCCTCAGAACGTCTGGATGATGACTGGTTAGCGTTGGGGTGCTAAGCAGCACTAAGAAGGGATATTCAGTAGCATAAACTGGGTATCTGCCACTGAATATCAAAGTAAAGCTGTTAGCAGCTCTGCTAGCCGTATTCTTCCCTTTGCATATGTATCCCTTTAAGTCTATATCCATATATCTTATGATGAAGACCACTGACCATTTTAGTAGCCATCTCTAGACTGACTCCATCCTGTTTATATCCTTCTGAAGGTGTGGCCTCTAGAACTGTACACAGTATCCAGATGAGGTCTCACTAGAGACTTATACAAAGTCTCTAGTGAGACCTGTTGGGACCACTTGGCAATAGTGATCATAGTGGAGTGGAGGAGTAGCCTAGTGGTTGGGGCAAGGTACTTCAGGCCGGAAGGTCGGTGGTTCAAATCCCACTAGAGGACAGGAACCTTGGGCCGGAAGGACTGGGGTTTCTAGTCCCATAGGTGCTCCTTGTGGTCTTGGGCAAGCCACTTAACCCTCCATAGCCCATGTTCCCTGTAAAATAGTTATCTCCAAGTTATAATGCCCTGTTCAATGTAATTTCAGTTTGTTCAATGTAAACCGCACTGATGCAGAATAGCGCGGTATATAAGAGAATGTAAATAAATAAATAAATAAATAAATAGTATGATCATGTTTGATTTAATCAGTGGAGGACAGATAGTAAAGGAATCCACAGTACTACCTTTTAACTTTCAAAAGGGAGACTATGATAGAATGAGGAATATAGTTCGGAAAAAACTAAAAGGAGCGGTTCCAAAGGTTAAAGACTTACAGCAAGCTTGGGTGTTATTTAAAAATACTATCCTCGAAGCCCAGACCAGCTGTATTCCACGCATTAAGAAAAGTGGAAGAAAGTCCAAAAAACTGCCAGCATGGTTTAAAGGTGAGGTCAGAGAGGCTGTTGCTGCCAAAAGAGCAACCTTCAGGAAATGGAAAAAAGAGCCAAATGATGAAAACTGGAAACAGCACAAGCACTGGCAAGTTAAATGCAAAGCATTGATAAGGCAGGCAAAGCGGGAATTTGAGAAGAAACTTGCTACGGAAGCAAAAACACGAAATAAAGACTTTTTCAAGTACATTCGTAGCAAAAGGCCTGTGAGAGAGTCAATTGGACCGTTAGATGATAGAGGGGTAAAAGGGGCAGTAAGAGGAGACAAGGCTATAGCAGAGAGACTGAATGAATTCTTTGCTTCGGTCTTTACTGAGGAAGATGTAGGGATGTTACCCAAGACTGAAGTGGTATTTAAAGGTGATACTGCAGAGGAATTGAGAGAAATATCGCTACACCGGGAAGATATATTACAACTATTTGATAAACTGAATAGTAGCAAATCACCTGGACCGGATGGTATACATCCCAGAGTGTTGAAAGAACTGAAATATGAGATTGCAGACCTGCTATTGGTAATCTGTGAACTTTCATTAAAATCATCTGTAATACCTGAAGATTGGAGGGTCGCCAACGTAACACCAATTTTTAAAAAGGGTTCCAGGGGTGACCCGGGAAATTACAGACCGGTGAGCCTGACGTCAGTACCAGGGAAAATGGTAGAAACCATCATAAAGAACAAAATTACACAGCATGTAGATAGTCATGGCCTAATGGGAGACAGTCAACATGGCTTTAGACAAGGAAGATCTTGTCTTACTAATCTGATCTGTTTTTTGAAGGTGTGCATAAACAGGTAGACAAAGGTGAGTCAGTTGATATAGTGTATCTGGACTTTCAGAAAGCTTTTGACAAGGTCCCCCATCAGAGACTTTTGGCAAAGCTAAAAAGTCATGGGATAGGAGGCAGTGTACTATTGTGGATCGGGAACTGGTTAAAAGATAGAAAGCAGAGGGTAGGGCTAAATGGCCAATATTCCCAATGGAAAAAGGTGAATAGTGGAGTACCCCAGGGATCTGTACTGGGTCCGCTACTTTTTGACATATTCATAAATGACCTGGAAAAGGGAATAACTAGTGAGGTTATCAAATTTGCAGATGACACAAAACTGTTTAAAGTTGTTAAAACCCAAGAGGATTGTGGAAAACTGCAGGAAGATCTGGATAAATTGGAAGACTGGGCATCCAAATGGCAGATGAAATTTAATGTGGACAAGTGCAAAGTTATGCACCTAGGAAAGAACAACCCACACTATAGTTACATGATGCAAGGCTCCACATTAGAAACCACCACCCAGGAAAAAGATTTAGGAGTCATCGTGGATAACATGTGCAGCGGCGGCCAAGAAAGCAAATAGAATGCTAGGTATCATAAGGAAAGGGATGGAGAATAAAACAAAGGATATTATAATGCCTCTGTATCGCTCCATGGTACGACCGCACCTTGAATATTGTGTGCAATTCTGGTCACCGTATCTTAAAAAGGACATAGAGTTATTAGAAAAAGTACAGAGAAGAGCCACCAAATTGGTGAAGGGGATGGAAGGCTACTCCTATGAAGAGAGGCTAAAAAGGTTAGGGCTCTTTAACCTGGAAAACAGACGGCTGAGGGGAGATATGATAGAGGTCTATAAATTAATGAATGGAGTGGAACGGATAAACGTGGATCAATTGTTTACGCTATCAGAATATAGAAGGACTAGGGGACATGTAATGAAGCTACGGGGTAAACTATTTAAGACAAATAAGAGAAAATATTTCTTCACTCAACGTGTAATCAAACTCTGGAATCTGTTACCGGAGGATGTAGTAAGGGCTGTTAGTATAGCTGGGTTTAAAAAAGGTTTGGACAAGTTCCTGGAGGAAAGGTCCATAAACCACTATTAAACCAGGGCTCCACACATCAAACAGTAAGTAGGGATTTGAGGGTTTCTTTGTTTGGTTTTTTTTGTTACATTGCTAGCTCTCTGACTGGGAGCTCTTAAAAGGGTTTTGTGTATATTTTTTTAAAGCCAGGTTAATTTCATTTTTGCTGTTTTAGGGGAACTGTACTTGAGCACAGTAGTATTGCTGAACTCTGTAACCCCCTCAGGTTCAGGAACTGCTAACACCTAATCAGGGGTTAGTGGGCCTGTTTCCTGAGTGCAATTGAAGCCTGCATAAAAAGGCTGCTTGCCCTGCCCTTTTGAGGCTTTCTTAACCAGGGCTCCACACATCAAACAGTAAGTAGGGATTTGAGGGTTTCTTTGGTTTTTTTTGTTACATTGCTAGCTCTCTGACTGGGAGCTCTTAAAAGGGTTTTGTGTATATTTTTTTAAAGCCAGGTTAATTTCATTTTTGCTGTTTTAGGGGAACTGTACTTGAGCACAGTAGTATTGCTGAACTCTGTAACCCCCTCATGTTCAGGAACTGCTAACACCTAATCAGGGGTTAGTGGGCCTGTTTCCTGAGTGCAATTGAAGCCTGCATAAAAAGGCTGCTTGCCCTGCCCTTTTGAGGCTTTCTTAACCAGGGCTCCACACATCAAACAGTAAGTAGGGATTTGAGGGTTTCTTTGTTTGTTTTTTTTTGTTACATTGCTAGCTCTCTGACTGGGAGCTCTTAAAAGGGTTTTGTGTATATTTTTTTAAAGCCAGGTTAATTTCATTTTTGCTGTTTTAGGGGAACTGTACTTGAGCACAGTAGTATTGCTGAACTCTGTAACCCCCTCAGGTTCAGGAACTGCTAACACCTAATCAGGGGTTAGTGGGCCTGTTTCCTGAGTGCAATTGAAGCCTGCATAAAAAGGCTGCTTGCCCTGCCCTTTTGAGGCTTTCTTAACCAGGGCTCCACACATCAAACAGTAAGTAGGGATTTGAGGGTTTCTTTGTTTGGTTTTTTTTGTTACGTTGCTAGCTCTCTGACTGGGAGCTCTTAAAAGGGTTTTGTGTATATTTTTTTAAAGCAAGGTTAATTTCATTTTTGCTGTTTTAGGGGAACTGTACTTGAGCACAGTAGTATTGCTGAACTCTGTAACCCCCTCAGGTTCAGGAACTGCTAACACCTAATCAGGGGTTAGTTCCCTCCCTACCCACCCCGACTCCCACCCACCCCTAGTGAGCAGTCTTGCTTTATAGGGCACCTCCCCCTTTAACAAATCACAGTGAATTGGACCAGCACATTTTGAATATAACTAAAGAGATTTAACTGCTTTTTCTCTGAAAGGACAGCTGCGAAACCAGCTGGTACTTCGTAGATCTCTCTCTTTTGCTTTAACAGATACCTAAGCTCCACAAACAGAACAATGGCTGGGAAAAATCGTATTGCTAAAGCTGTTTCCCCCGTTACAGCTTCTGCCTCGGTCCAGACAGAGGTCCTATTGCCAGTTGAAGAACCTGTTCCATGTGCAGGGTGCCTGCATGCTGAAGCTCTGAGGAAACAAGTGGAGGAACTCAGAGAGGAGGTGGCGAGGCTGAGGAGTATTCAAGACAGTGAGAAGTACATTGATGAGATGCTGCTTGCAGCAACCAGGCTCTCCAGCACAGGAGAAGATGGGTGCCAACAGAATGTCGATGGTTGGACAAAAGTCACCAGAGCCTGCAAAATCACCAATCCAACTTCTCCAGCCCTTGAATTGAAGAACCATTATGCAGCCCTGGAAGTGGAGGAGGTGAAAGCATCCCTGGAAAGGGAAGAACCAGAGTTCAAGTACCCCATAGTTGCAGAATCAGTGACCAGAAGGAAACGAAGGGTAGTGGTGGTTGGAGACTCTCTTCTGAGGGGTACTGAGGCGTCCATCTGCCGACCAGACTTGATGTCCAGAGAGGTATGCTGTCTGCCTGGTGCCAAGATCCAAAATGTTATGGAGAGTTTGCCGAGACTCATCAAGCACACTGACTATTACCCAATGTTGCTAATCCATGTTGGAACAAATGATACTGCCAGGTATACCTCGGAACGTATCAAAAGTGACTTCATGGCTCTGGGACAGAGGGTGAAGCAGGTAGGTGCACAGGTGGTGTTCTCTTCAATCCTCCCTGTTGAGGGTAAAGGCCAAGGCAGAGAGGCTCGCATCCTGGAGATTAATGCATGGCTGCGTGGATGGTGTCTTCGAGAGCATTTTGGTTTCCTAGACCATGGGATGCTGTTCCAAGGGTTGCAGAGCAGAGATGGCATCCATCTGTCCAAGAAAGGTCAACACATCTTTGGTAGTAGACTGGCTAATCTACTGAAGAGGGCTTTAAACTAGATTCGTTGGGGATGGGTGAAGAAAGCCCCCAGGTAAGTGAAAGCCCCCAGGTAAGTGAAAGCCCCCAGGTAAGTGATACATCAAATACCTTTATGGAAATGGGTAACAGGGGTAACATATGGAAAGCAGTGTGTATAAATGCCCGTAGCATGGGAAATAAGATCTCTGAAGTTGAAGCTTTGGTTGGAGTGGCTGACTTAGATTTAGTGGCAGTTACAGAAACATGGTTCACAGAAAACCATGACTGGGATGTAACTATACCTGGCTATACTTTATTCAGAAAGGACAGGGTAGGAAGAAGGGGAGGAGGAGTAGCACTATATGTAAAAACTACTATTAAAGCTTTGGAATTACAGAGCTTAAAAGGGAGAGGAGGCATTGTGGGTTAAACTAGAAAGAGGGAAAGAGAAATCTATTTGCATTGGTGTGATATACAGACCTCCCTCACAAGAGGAAGAGGTGGACAGAGAGTTAATTGAAGACATACGCAGCATTGCTAGGAAAGGGGAAGTGCTACTGCTAGGAGATTTTAATATGCCAGATGTTGATTGGCACATTCCTGCTGCAGTATCATCTAGGAGTAAGGAGATCCTGGATTCTCTACAGGGAGAACTATTCAGGCAATTGGTAACAGACCCCACACGTGAAGGGGCCATACTGGACTTGGTGCTTACCAATGGTGAAAGTGTTTCTGATGTTGTAGTGGGAGATCATTTTGCATCCAGTGATCACCAGATGGTGTGGTTCAGTATTAGGACTAGGGCTGTTAGAATCCATTCCAAGGTGAAGATCTTAGACTTTAGGAAGACTAACTTTGCGATGATGGGCCAATGCCTCAGGGAGTCGTTAGTGGGATGGGAACAGCTGGAGGATGTAGAACAACAGTGGGCAAAACTGAAAGGGGGTATTTTAAAGGCAACCAACCTTTTTGTTAAAATGGTAAACAAAGGCAAAAGGAACAGGAGACCGCTATGGTTTTCGAAGGAAGTAGCTGAAAAAGTGAAGAAAAAGAGGGAGGCCTTCATGAAATACAAGAGATCACAGAGAGAGGAAGACAGGCATCTGTATTTGGAAAAACTTAGAGAAGCTAGCAAAGTAGTCAAGAAGGCAAAGATTCAAAAGGAGGAGGAAATAGCCAATGCAATAAATTGGGGGAATAAGACATTTTTCAGATATATTAGTGAGAAGAGGAAGGGCAAAAGTGGTATTGTCAGACTCAAGGGTACAGGGGGGGAATATGTAGAAGCTGATAAGGATAAAGCGGAATTACTTAACAAATATTTTTGTTCTGTGTTCACAGATGAAAAACCAGGAGCAGGACCTCAGAAAACACCCACAAATAAGAACAGAAGCGAGGGACATCTTGAACAATTTTCAGAAGACTGTGTTCGTGAGAAACTAGCTCAACTCAAAGTAGACAAAGCGATGGGACCGGATGGGATACACCCTAGAATACTGAGGGAACTTGGGGACATTCTAGCAACTCCACTGACTGACCTTTTCAATGCCTCGTTGGAGTCGGGAGTGGTGCCAAAGGACTGGAGAGAGGCTCATGTGGTGCCTTTACTCAAAAGCGGAAGTAAGGATGTGGTTGAAAACTACAGGCCGGTTAGTTTAACTTCAGTGGTGAGTAAATTAATGGAAACGCTGTTGAAAGAGAAAATAGTGAGGTTTCTGGAGTCCAGCAGATTACAGGATCCGAGGCAGCATGGATTCACCAGAGGCAGGTCTTGTCAGACAAATCTGATTGATTTCTTTGACTGGGTGACCAGGGAGTTGGACCGAGGGAGAGCTCTAGATGTGGTGTATTTAGATTTCAGTAAAGCCTTTGACACTGTTCCTCACAGGCGACTTATAAACAAACTGAGCACCCTAGGGATGGACCCTAAAGTTACTGCTTGGGTTAGAAATTGGTTGGGTGGGAGGCGACAAAGAGTACAAGTAAATGGAGCTCACTCTGAGGAGAAGGATGTTACCAGTGGTGTGCCCCAGGGATCTGTCCTTGGTCCGATTCTTTTTAACATCTTTGTTAGTGATATAGCGGAAGGGCTGTCGGGTAAGGTTTGCCTCTTTGCAGATGATACCAAAATCTGCAATAAAGTAGACACCCAGGAAGGTGTAGATAACATGAGGAGGGATCTAGCTAAGCTTGAAGAATGGTCTAGAATTTGGCAGCTGGGATTTAATGTTAAAAAATGTAAGGTCATGCATTTGGGCTGCAGCAATCCAAGGGAGCAATACAGCATAGGAGGTGAAGTACTTTTGTCCACTAAAGAAGAGCGGGACCTAGGCGTAGTTGTGTCCGATGATCTTAAAGTAGCTAAACAGGTAGAAAAGGCGACGGCAAAAGCTAGAAGGATGCTTGGGTGCATACGGAGAGGAATGGCTAGCAGAAAAAAGGAGGTGATAATGCCTCTGTATAAGTCTTTGGTGCGACCTCATTTGGAGTATGGTGTGCAATTCTGGAGACCGCACCTTCAAAAGGATGTGAACAGGATGGAGTCGGTGCAGAGGGTTGCTACTAAGATGATTAGTGGTCTTCATTATAAAGCATATGAGGACAGACTTAAGGATCTTAATATGTACACCTTAGAGGAAAGGCGGGATAGAGGTGATATGATTGAGATGTTTAAATACCTCCGTGGCATAAATGTTCAGGGAGAGAGCCTCTTTCAATTGAAAGCAAGTTCTGCGACGAGGGGACATGGGATGAGGGTGAAGGGAGATAGATTCAGGAGTGATATGCGGAAATATTTCTTTACGGAAAGAGTAGTGGATCCGTGGAATAGTCTCCCAGTGGAGGTGGTAGAGATGAGGACAGTAACTGAATTCAAAAAAGCATGGGACCAACACAGAGGATCTCTAAAGGTAAAAAGTGGACTGTTGTAGTTGTTGTTATGGAAGGACAGACTAGATGGGCCTTGTGGTCTTTTTCTGTCATCATGTTTCTATGTTTCTAAAAAGGGACCCAGGATATCAATGCTTGACCTAGTACAAGCACTGCAGAACCTGTGTCTTTTGGGGAAACTGCTAGGTACGTATGACCTAGATTGGCCACTGTTGGAAACAGGATACTGGGCTTGATGGACCTCGGTCTGACCCAGTATGGCATTTCTTATGTTCTTATGTTCTTAAAGGCACTATCACCTTCTTTTTCCTGCTGGCAATTCTTCTCCCTATGCAACCCAAGCATCCTTCTGGCTTTTGCTATTGTCTTTTCAACCTGTTTGGAAACCTTAAGGTTATTAGAAACAATCAGCCCCAGTCCTTCTTTTCTTTCTTGCATTGAAGTACTACAGCCCCTGTAACATACCACTCTCTTAGGTTTTTGCAACCCAAATGCAAGACGTTGCGTTTTTCAGCATTACATTTTACCTGTCAAATTCTCAACATTCCTCAAGCTTCACTAGATCCCTTCTCATATTATCCACACCTTCCAGTGCATCTACTCTGTTGCAGATTTTGGTATCATCCGCAAAAGGCATACCTTTTCCGACAAACCTTCCACTATAATCCTTACCAAAATGTTAAGAATAGGATCAAGGATGGATTCCTGTGGCACGCCACTGGTAACAAACTTATTTACTAGTACACTTTGGTGCCTGAATGTAACTCACCTTGATCTACTTCTGAAAAAGTGATGAGCTAAATTCAAACCCATAATTTCTAAACGCTGCTGCTTACATTTATAAGTGATGCCTTTTGCACTCGTATAAGTAACAAAAACATAGACACATAAAAACATGATGGCAGAAAAAGACCACATTTCCTATCTAGTCTGCCCTTCCATATCAACCACTACAACAGTCCCTTTTTTTCTTTTAAAGAGCCTCTGTGTTTGTCCCATGCCTTTTTGAATTCAGGCACTATACTCATCTCTACCACCTCCACTGGGAGACTATTCCAGGCATCTACCACTCTTTCCGTAAAAAAATATTTCCACATATTACTACTGAGTCTATCCCCTTTCACCCTCATCCTATGTCCCCTCTTAGCAGAACTTGCTTTTAATCAAAACAGGCACTCCTCCTCTGCATTTATGCCACAGAGGTATTTAAACATCTCAGCCATATCACCTCTATCACGCCTTTCCTCTAAAGTATACATATTAAGATCCTTAAGTCTGTCCTCATATGCTTTATAATGAAGACCACTAACCATTTTAGTAGCCACCCCCTGTACCGACTCCATCCTTTTTCTATCCTTTTGAAGGTGTGGTCTTCAGAATTGCACACAATACTCCAAATGAGGTCACACCAAAGACTTATATAGAGGCACTATCACCTCCTTTCTTCTGCTGGCCATTCCTCTCCCTATGCACCCAAGCATCCTTTTAGCTTTTGCCGCTGCCTTTTCTACCTGTTTAGCTACTTTAACATCATCAGAGACAATCACACCTAGGTCCCGCTCTTTACCCCCTATACTATATTGCTCCCTTGGATTGCTGCAGTCCAAATGCATGACCTTGCATTTTTTAACATTACATCTTGGCTGCCAAATTCTAGATCCTTCCTCATGCTATCTACACCTTCCTGGGTCTCTACTCTATTGCAGATTTTGGTATCATCTGCAAAGAGGCAAACCTTACCTGACAGCCCTTCCGCTATATCACTAACAAAAATGTTAAAAAGAATTGGACCAAGGACAGATCCCTGGGGCACACCACTGGTAACATCTTTCTCTTCAGAATGAGCTCCATTTACCCTTATCCTTTGTCGCCTCCCACTCAACCAATTTCTAACCCAAGCAGTAACTTTAGGGTCCATTAGTTTGTTTATAAGTTGCCTGTGCGGAACAGTGTCAACAGCTTTACTGAAATCTAAATATACCACATCTAGGTATCTCACTTGGTCCAACTCCCTGGTTACCCAGTCAAAGAAATCAATCAGATTTGTCTGACAAGACCTGCCTCTGGTGAATACATGCTGCCTCCGATCCAATAATTCGTTGGACTCCAGAAACCTCACTATTTTCTCTTTCAGCAGTGCTTCCAATAATTTACTCACCATTGAGGTTAAACTAACCGGCCTGCAATTTTCAACCACATCCTTACTTACGTTTTTGTGTAAAGGACCACATGTGCCTCTCTCCAGTCTTCTGGCACCACTCCCAACTCCAATGAGGCATTGAAAAGGTCAGTCAGTGGAGCTGCTAGAACGTCCCCAAGTTCCCTCAGTATTCTAGTGTGTATCCCATCCGGTCCCATTGCTTTGTCTCCTTTAAGTTGAGCTAGTTTCTCACAAACACAGTCTTTTGAAAATTGTTCAAGATGCCCCTCACTTATGTTTCTGTTTGTGGGCATTTTCTGAGGTCCTGCTCCTGGTTCTTCATCTATGAATACAGAACAGAAATATTTGTTAAAAAATTCCGCTTTATCCTCATCAGCTTCTGCATATTCCTCCCCTTCACCCTTGAGTCTGACAATACCACTTCTCCCTAACATATCTGAAAAATGTCTCCCCCCCCTCCCCCATTTTGTTGCATTGTCTATTTCTTCCTTTTTTGCATCTTTACATTCCTGGCTACTTTGCTAGCTTTTCTAAATTTTTCCAAAAATAGATGCCTGTCTTCCTCTATCTGTGATCTCCTGTATTTCATGAAGGCCTCCCTCTTTTTCTTCACCTTTTCAGCTACTTCTTTCTAAGTGGTCTCCTTTTCCTTTTACCTTTATTTATCATTTTAACAAAAAAGTGGTTGCCCTTAAAATATTCCCTTTCAGTTTTGCCCACTGGTTTTCTACATCCCCCAGCTGGTCCCAACCCGCTAACGACTCCTTGAGGTATTGGCCCATCTTGGCAAAGTTAATTTTCCTAAAGTCTAAGACTCTCACTTTAGAATGGATTTTATCAACTCTACTCCTAATACTGAACCACACCATCTGGATGTGAAATTATCTCCCACTATATCATCAGAAACACTTTCACCATTGGTAAGCACCAAGTCCAGTATGGCCCCTTCACGTGTGAGTTCTGTTGCCAATTGCCTGAATAGTTATTCCTATAGAGAATCCAGGATCTCCTTACTTCTAGATAATACTGCAGCAGGAATGTGCCAATCAACATCTGGCATATTGAAATCCCTATCAGTAGCACTTCAACTTTCCTGGCAATGCTGTGTATGTCTTCAATTAACTCTCCGTCCAACTCTTCTCCCTGTGAGGAAGATCTGCATATCATGTCAGTACAAATAGATTTCTCTTTCTCTCTTTCTAGTTTAACCCAGAGTGCCTCCTCACTCCCTTTTAAGTCCTGTAGTTCCATAGCTTTAATATTATTTTTTACATATAATGCCACTTCTCCTCCCCTGGCCAGAGTGAACAAAGGGATGATGAAATGCTCAAAGAAATCATTGAAGCTAACAAAAGTTATAGTACAGTAATAATAATGGGTGATTTCAATTACCCCGGTATCAACTGGGTCAGTGTCATGTCAGGACATGCTAGGGAGATAAAGTTTCTAGATGAAAATAATGGCTGTTTCAAGGGAGCAGCTGGTTCATGAACTGACCAGAGGGGAAGCCATTTTGGACCTAGTGCAAACACAAGATCTGGTGCAAGAGATAAGAGTGCTGGGGCCACTTGGCAATAACGATCATAGCATGATTGTGTTTGATTTAAAAATTGGAGGAAGGACAATAGGGAAATCCACAGTACTACCTTTTAACTTTCAAAAGGGAGACTATGATAAAATGAGGAAAATAGTTAAGAAATATAAAAAATGAGCAATTGCAAAGATTAAAGATTTACATCAAGCATGGGTATTGTTTAAAAATACTATCTTGGAAGCCCAGATTGGCTGTATTCCACGCTTTAAGAAAAGTAGAAGGAAGTTCAAACAACTGCCAGCATGGTTTAAAGATTAGGTCAGAGAGGCTGTTGTTGCCAAAAAAGCATCTTTCAGGAAATGGAAAAAGGAGCCAAATGACGAAAACTGGAAACAACATAAGCACTGGCAAGTTAGATGCAAGACATTGATAATGCAGGCAAAAAAAAATTTTGAGAAGAAGCTTGCTATGGAAGCAAAAATGTGTAATAAAGACTTTTTCAAGTACATTCATAGCAAAAAACCTGTGAGAGAGTCAGTTGGACCATTAGACGATAGAGGGGTAAAAGGGTCACTAAGAGGGGACAAGGACATAGTGGAGAGACTGAATGAATTTTTTGCTTGAGTCTTTACTGAGGAAGATGTAGGGATATTACCCATGACTGAAATGGTATTTAAAGGTGATGCTGCAGAAGAACTGAAAAAAATATTGATACCCTGGGAAGATGTACTACAACTATTTGATAAACTGAACAGTAGCAAATCACCAGTAGCAAATCACCAGTAGAAAATCAACAGTAGAAAATCACACTATCAAAGGCTTTGCTGAAATCCATGTATCTAGATTTCAGCAAAGCCTTTGATACTGTTCATCATAGGAGGCTTATCAATAAACTCAGTACTTTGGGGATGGGCCCAATGTGGTGAACTGGATCAGAAATTGTTTGACAGACAGACGACAGAAGGTGATAGTAAATGGAGCTCACTCAGATGAAAGGAGGGTAATTAACGGGGTGCCCTGGGTTTGGTCCTGGGCGCAGCACTGTTCAATGTATTTGTGAGTGATATTGCTGAAGGACTGAATGTAAAGGTTTGTCTTTTTGTAGATGACGCGAAAATTTGCAATAGAGTGGACTCCCCTGAGGAAGTGGATAACATGAGAGAATATCTACAAAAGCTGGAAGAATGGTCTAATGCTTGGCTGTTAAGATTTAATGATTTAATGTGAAGAAGTGCAGTGTCATGTACTTGGGAAGCAGAAATCCAAGGGAAATGTACGCAATAGGGGGCGAGAGGTTGGTATGCATGGAGCAGGAGAAGTACCTTGGTGTGATTATTTCTGAGGATCTCAAGGTGGCAAAACAGTGCGACAAGGCAGTGGCAAAAGCCAGGAGGATGTTGGATTGCATACAAAGAGCAATTACCAGCAGAAAGGAAGAGATACTAACACCACTGTATAAGTCACTGGTGAGGCCTCACTTGGAATATTGCGTTCAGTTTTGGAGACCATATCTTGCAAAGGATGCAAAAAGATTGGAAACAGTTCAGAGGAAGGTGACCAAAATGATTTCTAGCCTGCATCATAAGCCTTATGAGAAGAGACTTGAAGACCTAAATATGTACTCTCTGGAGGAGAGAAGGGACAGGGGAGATATGATTCAGATCTTTAAATACTTAAAGAGAAATAATGAACAAGCAAACCTCTTCCAAAGACGGGAAAGCTGCAAAACTAGAGGGCATAACATGAAGCTGCAAGGGGGTAAATTGAAAGGCAATGTCAGGAAATACTTTTTCACTGAAAGGGTGATGGATGCTTGGAATGCCCTCTCAATGGAAGTGGTGGGGGAAAATACAGTGACAGAATTCAAAATGGTATGGGACAGACACAGTGGATCCCTTTGCAGCAACAGGATAAAATCAAAATAAACTTAACTATTTAATTTCTCATCAAATAGGGGTGTCCTACATGGAGCGGTGGGTTCATCCCTAAACAAAGACATGGGGAGGGGTGGCCTGCATGGAGCGGCAGGTGCGCCAACTATTGCTATGTTACTGTGCAGACTAATTGGACCATACTGGTCTATATCTGCCGTCATTTACTATGTTACTAACATTAAGAAGCATGGGTATACCAGAACACCTGATCGTACTCTTGCATAATCTGTACATTGATCAAGAAGCAGCAGTTCGAACAGAACAAGGAGAAACAGAATGGTTTAAAATAAGCAAAGGTGTAAGACAAGGCTGCATACTTTCCCCCTACCTGTTTAATTTATATGCAGAACAAATCATCAGAGAAGCAGGATTGTATGAAGACAACAGAGGCATGAAGATTGGTGGAAGACTCATCAAAAACCTTCACTATGCTGATGATACCACATTACTGGCTGAAAGTGAAGATGATCTGAAACATTTGCTTCTCACAATCAAAGAATATAGTCTCAAAATGGGCCTGCACCTTAATGTAAAGAAGACAAAGATCATGACAACTGGCGTAATCAACAGGTTCATCATTGAAGGAGAAGAAATTGAAATCATGAACAACTTTAACCTACTTGGATCAACTATCAATAAAGAAGCAACAAGCAGTCAAGAAATCAGACGACGCATTGCTCTTGGCAGAATGGCTATGAAAGACCTAGATAAGATTCTCAAGAGCAGAGATGTCTCTCTCCATGCAAAGATTCAACTTGTTCGAGCCATGGTATTTTCAATAACATCATATGGATGTGAAAGCTGGACAGTGAAAAAGATAGACAGGAAGAAAATTGATGCCTTTGAATTATGGTGCTGGCGGCGAATACTGTGTATACCATGGACTGCTCGAAGAACAAACCAGTCGGTACTAGAGGAGATCAAACCTAAGCTTTCTTTAGAAGCTCAGATGACAAGACTTCGACTTTCATACTTTGGACACATCATGCAAAGAGAGAGATCATTAGAGAAAGACATCATGCTTGGCAAGATAGAAGGTCAGCGCAAAAGAGGAAGGCCAGCAATGAGATGGATCGATACAATAACAGCAGCTATGGGTACCAGTCTGTCAACAATGAGCTGCCTGACTCAAGACCGAACACAATTTAGGATAGCTATCCAGAGGGTCACCATGAGTCGATTCCGATTCGACGGCACTTAACAACAACAACATGTTACCTGATGGTATACATCCAAGGGTGTTGAAAGAACTGAAATATAAGATTGCAGACCTACTATTAGTAATCTGTGAACTATCATTAAAATCATCTGTAATACCTGAAGATTGGAGGATGGCCAATGTAATGCCAATTTTTAAAAAAGGGTTCCAGGGATGATCCGGGAAATTACAGACTGGTGAACCTGATGTCAGTACCGGGAAACATGGTAGAAACCATTATAAAGAACAAAATTACTAAACATGTACATAGTCATGGATAAATGGGAGACAAACCACATGGATTTAGCCAAAGAAGGTCTTGTCTTACTAATCTGCTATGTTTTTTTGAAGGTGTGAATAAACAGACAGACAAAGGTGAGTCTGTTGATATTGTGTATCTGGATTTTCAGAAAGCCTTTGACAAGGTCCCTCATGAGAGACTTTTGGTGAAATTAAAAAGTAATGGAATAGGAGGTAGTGTATTATTGTGGATCAGGAACTGGTTAAAAGATAGAAAACAGAGGGTAGAGCTAAATGGCCAATTATCCCAATGGAGAAAGTTGAATAGTGGAGTACCCCGGGGATCTGTGCCTGGTCAGCTGCTTTTTAACATATTCATAAATGACCTTGAAATGGGAATAACAAGTGAGGTAATCAAATTTGCAGATGACACAAAATTATTCAAAGCTGTTAAAACCCATGAGGATTGTTTAAAATTGCAAGAGGACCATGATAAATTGGAAGACTGGGCATCCAAATGACATATGAAATTTAATGTGGACAAGTGCAAAGTTATGCAGCTAGGAAAGAACAACCCAAACTATGGTTATACGATACAAGGTTCCAAATTTGGAACCACCACCCAGGAAAAAGATTTAGGTGTCATCGTGGATAACATGTTGAAACCCTCTGCCCAATGTGCAGCAGCGGCCAAGAGAGCAAATAGAATACTAGGTATCATAAGGGAAGGAATGGAGAATAAAACAAAAGATATTATAATGCCTCTGTATCATTTCAGGGATTGCACCTTGAATATTGTGTCGTCGCAGTAAGCAGACGCCGACGCTGCAGCAGTTCACACCTGCACAACACACATCAAGCCAGGAGTTAGAACACACAGAAAGCCAGGAGTTAGAAGAACTGCTTCGGATGGTACGTGAGCAGGTCACACAACACGGCCTGGGCACAATTAGGCACAGACTGGGGGGTGCCTGACGCAAGGGCATAAGAACCGAGGACGGCGAGCACTAGCATGGCCATTGGTAAGTCCGGGGGGTGTAGCGGGGGCACCGGAATTGTTATCCTCCTCATCAGAAAACTCCAACTCCGATAGTGAGGGAGATCAAACATTGGCAGATGTGATACAGAATGCATTAAAAAAATTTAAGAAAAATAACAAAAACTAATCGATCGAATCCTCTAAAAACCATTTGGGCAGGGCAGGGGATATACCCACGCAGAGCAGAGAAGTTCAAGAAAGCGTTGCAGCGGCACCAGTTGCAGCAGTGCAGGCAGCACCAGCGCAAAAGTTGGGACAAGATCCGCGCTGTGGTGTGAGCTCCTTAGCCAGCTCCGTGCCCAGAAAAATAAAGAAGCGCATATGGAGAAGGGAATATATCGATATATTCTCGCTGTTGCTGATGGATCAAGAATGGTAGTCAAAAGAGGGAAAAGATAGAGAGAAAGGGGGGGGGGGGGAGAAAGATAGAGACAGGAAGACAAAAATCCCAAAAACCATCAATAACCGAGTGTCGGCTTTCCACATATTTATGACCGTGGTAAAGTAGAGGGAACCCTAATCGGGCCCCTATCTTGCCAGATACCTGGACACAATCACCCGAACACATAAGCGTTTTGGGGGATGGGCCTGGCTGGACTATGATGTAAAGTTCAGGAGGAGCATGGCAGAGGACGTCACCCTGACGTGGCATCACAGGATAATAGATCCGTGGATGGACAAAATGGCTCCCAAAAGGCCATAGAGTCAAGAAGGGCTGCTGCAGCCTTTTCAGCCAACCTATTTTTGGAAAGCTTGGAGAATTTCAAGGTGCTTAATGCATATGCTATTTATTTTATTTATTTATTTATTTATCTAACCAGTTTTGTATACCACCTTATCCTTCAATCAAAGTGATTAGGATCTACATTCAACAGGAGTTGGTGGGGGGGGGGGGATGACAGGACATACACATAGACTATCGGGAGATGGTTCTCAATTCTCAGTCGGGCGTGCAGGCTGTTGATGGCCGCATGTGGCAGGGTTGTGGTGTTTGAAAGTTTTGCTACTTGTCCATTGGAATCCACGAACAGGTGGGTTTTGAGGGATTTGTGGAAGTCTTTGAGGTCATTTTGGGCTCTTAATTCTTCAGGGAGGGAGTTCCATAGGTCCAGCACCAAGGGTGAAATAGCCCTATTGGACGTTGCTTGTTTTGTCTTATGGTATCCTGCGGGAGTGCGGATTCTGTTGTTGCCTTGGGTTCGCCTACGCCTGCTGCTTGTGTCTTTGGTTATTATGGCCTGTAGTATCTTTATCTTTATTTAACACTTTATATACCGCCCTTGTCAAGACGTGAGAGCGGTTTACAATAAAAAAATATATATGCTAGCACCATAAGAAGAAAGGAACTCCAATTTTAAATAAAGGAAAGATTGACCAGAGGGGTCACCGAGAAACAGGTAGAAGAACAACAACTAGACAGAACTAGTAGGAGGGAGGTCGTAAGCCTGCTGAAACAGGTATGTTTTCAGTAAACATTTGAAATTGTGGTACGAAGATTCCAGTCGGAGGGAAGATGGCAAGGCGTTCCAAAGAGAGGGTCCGAGGAAAAGAAAATGCAGCGTGACGCGTCTGTTCTAAGTGGGCCTGTGAAGGGGAGGGGAGAGACAGTCGATTAGCATTTAATGAACGAAGTTGTTGATAGGGTGTATGAAGGGAGACAAGGTTCGCCAGGTATAATGGATTTGATGTGTGAAGAGCCCTATGTGTTAGGATGAAAAGCTTATATTTAAACCTATACCGGAGTGGTAACCAATGAAGTTGAAAGAGCAGAGGTGTGACATGATCAGTTTTCCGGGCATGAGTAACAAGTCGGGCAGCTGTATTCTGTAACAGTTGTAAACGCTGAAGCTGGTAGGATGGGAAATTAGCAAAGACCACATTGCAGTAGTCTAATCTGGACATAACTAAAGCCATTAAAAGGGTAATAAGAGAATCAGAAGACAAGATAGAGCGGACTGATCGGAGTTGCCTCAAAACAAAGAAAGAACGGCGAGACAGATATGATATATGGTCATGGAAAGATAACGAAGAGTCCAGAGTGACACCTAAGTAGTGAAAAGAAGAAGTGAGAGGGATAGAAACGGAATCTATCTGAGGCATGATAGTTGGACAGGATGTGCTCAAAGAGACCCACATGGCTGTGGACTTTGATGGGTTCAAATGCAGAAAATTGGAAGAGAGCCAGGTAGCAACATGAGAGAGACATGCATTAAATTGAGTAATATCAATGTTAACCGGGGATGTATGGAAGAGGAGAATAATATCGTCAGCGTAGATATAAACTGAAACTGGGAATTGTTGAATCAAGAGAGGTAGTGGAGCCAGGAAAATATTAAAGAGTAGGGGAGAGAGGACGGAGCCCTGAGGTACTCCACATGGTAAGGAAACAGGTGAAGAGGACTGATGATGAGAACGGACAACAAAGGAATGAGCTGTGAGAATAGAACGAAACCAACGTAATACCGTGCCCCGCAAACCTATGTCATAGAGACGGCAAAGAAGGGTTCTGTGATCTATCAAATCAAATGCTGCTGATAAGTCCAATGAGACCAGAAGGGTAATATCTCCGTGATCGTGGGCAACATGAATCTCATTAAGAAGAGCCAGAAGGATTGTTTCCGTGCTATGCCCAGCTCTAAACCCTGCTTGACGTGGGTGGATGGCATTGGTAGCTTCAGCGTGAGATGTTAGCTGAAGAAAGACAAGACGCTCCAAGATTTTAGCTAGAAAAGGAATATTGGATACCGGTCGCCAATGAGATAAGACCGAAGGATCAAGAGAAGGCTGTTTCAGAAGAGAATGGACTATAGCGGATTTCCACAATGAGGGAAAGCAGCCCGAGGACAAGCTGGAATTAAGAATGGTTGTGATAAAAGGGACCAACTGTAGAGAAGGTTCCGACAGCCAACCCGAGGGAATGGGGTCTAATAAGCAGGTAATCTTTCAAGACTTAGATAGAGTTAACAATACTTCTGCTGAGGTAATAGGATGAAACTTGGACCAAGTGTGTGCCAAGGCTTTATATTATGGAGGGGAGAGTGAAACAGCTGACTCACAAATAGCCAATTCCTCATAGGGAGGCGATGCAACTGAGACTGGAGAAGGGGAACAAGGAGGGGAGAGGGGTAAAGGCGGGGCAACAGTAAAAGAAGCCCGCAGATTCTGGATCTTTTCTAGGAAACAAGTAGCCAAAGACGCAGGGGCCGGAATCGCCACCTAGGGGGGCAGAAGCAGGTGTAGTGGAGGAAAGCTGATGTAAAATTGAGTGAAGTTGTCTGGAGGAATTAACGGCTCTTGATATCTCCGAGGCGTAAAAGGACCGTTTAGCGGATTGAACTGACGCGCGATAGTCAGAGTATAGTAATTTGAATTGGGAATATGTCTGCTGAGCAATGATGTATTTGAATATGATTAGTGTTGGTTTGAATCTCGCTCGTGCAATTATGGGTAGCCAGTGCAGCTACGGGTGTGGTGTGTTCATATTTAGCGGTGCCCATGATAATGTGTGCTGCAATATTCTGAACCAGTTGAAGTGGATGGACAGTCTGCTTGGGTAGACCCTGGTATAATGAGTTTCTGTAGTCCAGTATCGTGGTGATGACTGCTTGGCATATGGTGCGAAAATGTTCCTGGCTGAGGATTGGTTTAAGTCTCCTGATGAGTTTGAGACGGTTGTATGCTTTCGCTGCAGTCTTGTTTATGTGTGATTGTAGATTCAGGTTCTTGCCTAAGGTGATACCTAGGTACTTTACCTCATCCTTTATTGCTATTGTCTTATTTAGGATGTTGATTTCCTGGGGTGGGTTGAATGTGGAGCTTTTGGAAAAGAACATTGCTTCTGTCTTATCAAAGTTCACCTTCAGGTTATTGTTGGCAAGCCAGGCGTTCATATTGTCGAGGCACTTGGTGATTGAGGTTATATCAGGTACACTCAGGTCATTTAGGGTATACACCATGATATCAACTGCGTAGAGGTGATATTGTATTCCGTGTTGTTTGATGATGCTGCATATGGGTTGGAGATATATATATATATATATATATATGTTGAATAGGATTGATGATAGGGCCAATCCCTCAGGTATTCCTTGCATGGTGGGAAACTGAGTTGATTTTCACTCTCCGCATTTGCCGTGCTGTGTTCGATTGCTCAGGTAGGAGGTGAACCATTTTAGTGTGTTTTTGTGTAGTCCAATTTCTTGTAGGTGCTGTAGGAGTATGCTATACATTTGAAATTAGCATGCACATCATTTTTGCATGCTCGCTAAAAAATATATATTTTAATGGAGAAGAAAAATATATTAGTGCAAGGCCTTTACTGTAGGCTTTTAGTTGTCATGCTTCTAAGACTTATGGAGTCCTGCAGTGTAAAAATGACAACTGTGTCAGAATTTGCTTGGCCAGAAAGATCTGTGCGATAACTCTCATCTTCAGTTCTGGACTCTTACCAGTAGAGGGAGTTGCTGTTCATTATATGCAAGCACTTCCAACGTAAAATACAGGTGAGCATGTAATATTCAATGTGATGTTTGTTTTCTGACTTTGATTTTTGTTTAAAGTGTTTCATTTAGTTTCCATTCTAGTCGTACAAAATTTTCCATTTTATATTTTAGTAGACTTTTCAGTTTTACAATTTTTATTTTATTTTATTTTTTGGACCTTCACTTTCCTCCTGCTCCTTCTACTTTAATCAGATCCAGTCTCTACTGGGGTAGGGAAATTACTTATTGTATATCCCACCCCATCTTACTTAGGCGAGCCACTGTAGTGACAGTCCAGAGTCTGGAGCTATAGATCGTGGCTCACTCCACAATATGATAATATGGATCCTGAATCTGGCCACTAGGATGACTATGCAATAAAACTTGAGCTAGGATCCAAGATGATGGACTTTCAACCTTTCTGGTTTGCTTTAGCACTGACAGGTATTATGTTTGATTCAGTCTTGCAGATCGACCTTATTGAAAAACAAAAGGGGAAGATTGGCCTCTTTGCCCCCAGATCTTGAAGTTTCAGGTTTCCTGACTTGATAGACACATTGTTTTTCTATACAAGAGGTACTGTAATGAATTCCCATGGTGATTTCTTGGGAAAATTGTCAAGGGAAGGTTAAGCTGTTGTCCAGATCTTGAGTTAACTTTTACCGCACAGTTACAGGTTCCTTACCCCCTGCCAGTCACAGGTGATTCTACCAGTAGCCCTGACTTGTGGGTCAGTATGTTTATCTTTCTGCTCCTGACCTCTGATGCTCTTAGCCAGATGATGTCAGTCTCCTCCACCGATATGAATGGATCAGCTCTCCTATGGTGAATATCTACTACTACTACTAATAATAATAATCATTTGTATAGCGCTACAAGGAGTATGCAGCGCTGTATATATAGATGTAAGATGCAGTCCCTCTCATCAGAAATTACAATCTAATAAAGACGAAAC
Source organism: Ichthyophis bannanicus (assembly GCA_033557465.1). Classification (NCBI taxonomy): domain Eukaryota; kingdom Metazoa; phylum Chordata; class Amphibia; order Gymnophiona; family Ichthyophiidae; genus Ichthyophis; species Ichthyophis bannanicus. The sequence goes on along the minus strand of CM066032.1, from coordinate 1,264,532,214 downwards.
ACATAGTGAAACCGGAACTAGAGTATGGTAAGATACACATAAGTAGTGGACAAGAGAGTGAGGAGCATCAGGATCCAGAAGCAGCTTCAAAGAGGTGGGTTTTTAGCCTGGATTTGAATAGGGTTAGAGAAGGAGCCCGACACACAGACTCAGGTAGTTTGTTCCAGACATATGGAGCAGTAAGATGGAATGGATGAAGTCTGTAGTTGGACGCGGCAGAGAAGGGCACAAATAAAAGGGATCTGCCAGAGGAGTGGAGTTTTCAAGGAGGGGTGCAGAGCAAGAGTAGAGGAATAGCCCAATGGTTAGAGCCCTGTCTTGGCACCAAGAGACCAGAGTTCAATTCCCACTTGCACTCCCTGTGGTCTTAGGCAAGTCACTTAAACCTCCATTGCCTCAGAAAATTCCAAGTTATCAATGTCCCTGTTAAATGTATATTGCCAAGTTTAAGTTACAATGTAAACCACTTTGATTGAAATGATGAAGCAATATAAAAGACCTGTTAAACAAATAAAGATAAGAGAGGAAAGGTAGTTCTATAATGTGCTGCCTCTGTGCTCTCCAGCATGTTAAGCCCAGACACTTCTGTCTCTTTTTCCTGTTTGGTACTTTCTGATCCTGCCTCCAATCACACCAACCAGGTGATGTCTCTTTCCCCTGCCAATATTAACACAGCAGCTCTCCCACAGTGGCGCTGAGAATGTGCACTGAAGACCGAACTTAAGTAACAGGTCCTGCTTTTTGGGCACTCCTTGGAGTGCCTCTGGGGGCAATTCATCTATCTCCTTTTTTGCTACTTTGCACCTTGTTTGTCCTCATTATGTTTCCCCTTTTACAGGCACCTTTTCCTGATGCTTTCCCCAACCACATATCAACAAGATATCTAGAACAGCCTTCTTCAAACTCGCAACACTCCGGAGACTAAAACCCCTCTTCAATAGAGAACATTTCCGTACAGTATGCCAGGCCATCATTACACCCCTACCGAACTACTGTAATATACTTTTCCAAGGTCTTCCTAAACAAACCACCTGCCCCCTACAAATAGTCCAGAACACTGCTGCCCACATTATTACTAGTGCTTCAATACAAGACCATATAACCCCATTACTACAAGATCTACACTGGCTACCAATCTCCTCATGGGCAAAATATAAATCAGCGCTCACCATCTTCAAAATTAAAAACAATATCTCAACAGGAATACTACAAGAACTTATTGGAACCAAAACAAACAAAAGACCAGACAGAAACAGTACCAAAAACAACATACCAACACCTACTCTATTCAAAAGAATGAACAAATCCACATCCATGCGAGCCTTCTCTCTTTCTGCCCCTGCTATCTGGAATGTCCTCCCAGATAATCTAAAATCAACAACAGATATAAAAGATTTCCGGAAGCTACTTAAAACCATCCTATTTATTTAACAATTCAATGAAGACCACCAATCCACCCTAACCACCCCACAAAATGAGTTACACAAGACATGACATCCACGACATAAAAACATCCTATTACTCTTATTAAAATGTATATAGCCCAATGTATATAGCTCAACCTGTATATATTGCACCCCAAATCAAGATTTACCTATCCACACACTCACGAACACTACCGTCACAACCACTGATTGCCAACACCCCGGCACTACTCTACTTGATTGGTTTGCAGTGAAATCCGCTTTGATTCAAGGATAAAGTGGGATATAAATACTTTTAAATAAAATAAAATAAATACAATTCTAAACTTAGTTTTCTTTTCCTCTCATTCCCTTCTTTCTCCATCCCCCACCCATCCTCCTTCCAGTTGCATGGTCTGACCATTCTCTGATCACCCTTTCTCTGATTACCCCCTCCTCTGGTCCCAAACACTAAGGGGCATGTTTACTAAACTGTGTTAGTGTGATTTGCGTTAGGATCCGCCGTACAGGTAGAAATCCCAAATAAGGACATGGGCGGTACATCGTTATTGATAACGTGCTTAACCAGGCGCCATAGCCTAACGAGCATTAAAAAACATCATGTACAGCGCCATGCAACGCACGCCCATAAGGCGTCTGATAAGGTATCTAGCAAGGCATCTAGAACTGTAGCACAATGGTTAATACACTGACTAATGGTGCAGGGGATGTGAGTTCAATCCCCCTGTGGGTCTAATGAGTAAAGCTGGCTGAGACATCACCTTTTACTCAAAATCAGTGCTATTTGAAGCATTTGGTTTGTTAATTTTAATTAGTGCTGCCAGCAAACACACCCTCACAGGGCCGTAACCTAAGGTGCCACATAAGGCACCCCAGAGGGCACATTATAAAGTGCACTGTCCGCCAAGGCACCCTAGAATGTCCCCTATGGGCCACCCCACAGGGCGCAGTATAGGGTCCCGCATTGGGCACTCTATAGGGCGCCTGATGAGGCACCGTAAAGAGACAGCACTGTGAGGGTTTGTTGCTGGCAGCACCAATTTAAATTAAAAAAAATGAAAATGCCTCAAACAGCCCTACCAAATAACCCCACTGTGGGATTAAACCCATGACCCCTGGCTCCACAGGCAGTGAAGTAACTAGTGGGCCACATCGCTAGTGCTACTAACAAATCCCTGGCTGGCAGCTGAAGGACGTCAGGTCACCACACAAACTGTCTGCTGTGGTTGCCAAGATTTGGGTTAACCCACTCATACCCATGGTGCACTGCACATGCAGATCTGCAGTCTACAGAGGGTCTCGTGTTGCGGGATGCACCCCCCCCCCCCCAGCACCTCGGCCTGGTTGTGTGTCCTGACCATGTGCAAACCCACAGCACCTCAGCCTGGTGGGGGTTCTGACCGTGTGTGTTACTGCCACAGAGTGGCTACCGTCCATCACAGTGGATGGGTCCTGTGTTCACCCTGAGGGTGAGGTGGGGTGCCCAGCACCATTTCCACTGCACCTGGCATTTCTGCGATGGGCTATGCTACAGGTCCCCATTGGTGCCTCTGTGTGATAGGTGGCCCCTGCAGATACCCTTAGCATTTGCCTGTGTCCATCTGTACATCATGTCTTGCCCGTATGGACCATGATGCACCCTGAATAGTTCATACACTGTGTGGGTGCCATGGTCACATGATTTCAGGTCCAAGGGGGGGCGGAGGGGGGGGGGTTGGGGCCCATAGGTGGTTTACGTACCAACACCCAACCCACCTTCTGTGGCTCAGGGTGGGAAACATGGTTTCCAACTAACGGGTTGACATTTTACTCCCCTACACTGATGACAGTAGAGGGTACCATTCACCCCAGTCTTGCCGGGGAATGGACACCCCACCAGGGCAGTCTATGCAGATCTGTACGCCTCGATACATTGGGCAGTGACAGACAGACAGTAGACCTGGTACTGCACAGCTGCCCCACACCACTATATGACATCCTCCAGCAGCAAGCAAAGTGAGTCACCAGCCGCTGCACCCTGCAAGGTGTTCCAGCCACACACATACAAACTGCAGACAGCCTGCTTGCTAGTCCATAGTGCATGTTCCTGGAGGTGATGTGTGCACACACCCACCAAGCAGATGGGTCAGTGATAGGGCTCCAGAGGACAGAGCCCATATATCTCACTTCAGAAGGACACTATGTAGCACTATGGGGGAACCCAGCCATGCTGTGGTCACTGCACAGTTAGGGTGTGCATGACCACACAACAGACCATGCCGTGGCCACCCTGTCCATGTAGGTGGTGGGCAAGCCCTACAATGTCCCAGCCATTGCCCTGGGCCCTGTGCAGGTGCGTCCTGCCCAGGCCGCCCTCTCCGGCTATACCCACAGTACTTTGCTCCTCATTATGCACATTGGCAGGCCAATACTAGCAACAGTGTTAGCGGTGTGTGCTGCAGAGGGTGTTGGCAAACGCAACACACTGGATAGACTGATGCACACCCCCACACCTATGCCAGTATAGTGCACCAATATAGGCTTTTGGCAGCCCAGGACACCGCACCAGTCCTGGGCACAGTGCAGGTATGGCTATGGTATGCTGTACTGTTGGGGTCTCTTCCCAAGGTGGTGGACACTATCAGGTTCCAGACGTGACACACACTCCACAGACATCTCAGAGGTTGGTATGGTACAGCACACTGGGCCGCTTGTGCTAACATTAGGGATTGCTATGTGCCAGTTATCATAGCAACCTTTTGCTATCTGTGTACCGTATTCCCTGGTTTTGGGTGTCATTGCTAGGGTATGCATGTGCTAGTATTGGGGGATGCACACAGGGCCCAACATCCTGCCTCTCCAGGACGCAGTGGCTAATGGGGCCTGTGGGTGCGGGTGTTTTCCGCCCCTGTGGATCAATGCTCTTGGACAGGGGTTCCCAACTCCGGTCCTGGTGGGCCGCACCATGTTCGGGTTTTCATGCTGTTCCTGATGAATATGCATGAGATACATCTGCATACCATGGGGGCGGTGCATCGACATACAGCACAGGCATCTTTATTGCAGACAGCATGGAACCTGAATGTTGTTTGGACCTCCATGACTGCCTTTGGGAGATTCTGCTCTCGGTAATGCGCCTGTTTGTGGTGTCTGTGCTCTGTGCGATAAAATGTAGGTGTTCCAAGCATGTTTATTCTATCAGCAATACAAGGTTACATCTATATTACTGAGGTTTATTACTGGTAAAAAGTATAGGGACAGAGTTGGCAGGGACCACAGCTCGGGATTGAACCTGTGACCTTCAGCTCCTGAGCGCACTGGCTGTGCTTACTGCACCACACTGATGCCACAGGGGCAGATCATTCCCTGGAGGTACCATGACTGTCCTACTGAGCCTGTCTGTTGCAGTGCACGGCACCCACCTACATGGGTCTGGGCCATGGCCTGCTATGGTCAGATGTCACTGCCCCCTCCTCCACCGGTACCCCTCCGCCACCATGCTGCCATGCCCTTCTGCTGGTGGTGCTGGTGGTGGGCAGTCTCGAGCCATCTAGTGTGTATGTAGGCAGCTGCCTATGGTATGGGTGGTGGGGTAGGGGTACCTAGATGGACACCCACACTTCCACCCAGCACCGCCTGCCACTGTTCTGTGCCCTTAGGGGTGGCTGCTGGGTACTGTCCCCTGTGACACTGCGGGGGACACACTTATGCCCATGTTGGGCCCTCAACAGTTGCAGTCTGGCTCTACTGTTTATGCATTCCTATGGGCCAAACTGAGCATCACCCTAGTCCCCACTGTGGCCCAGCTGCACCACAGCATGTGCCACCTGCAGCCCTCTGTATCCCCTTTTCCAGCATCTGCCCAGTTGCCCATTCCGACATGCCCACCCTGCTGTTGCAGTACATGTGCATGCCATGGGGAACCTGTTCAGTGACAAGGGGAAGCCCTGATCTGCGCTATTTCACTGTGGCATCATTCACCTTCTATGGTGACAGGGCATACACCCTTCCACAGTTAATATCTTTTTCTGAGGATTTCTCAGTAGTATTTTTGGCTGTTTCCCATTGATATCACTATTGGCTAGCTTGGTTATGTTATTTTCCTCGTTTCTTATGGTCATTTTCACTGCTTATTTGCCCTTTTGTTCCGTGCACATGTATCACACTTATCACGTTTTGTGGGTTTCCCTGCCTATGCTGTACATTGCTGACGCTGAAATGGTTTCCCTCCCCTGCAAATGTGCATCTACCGGCAGGTTTTCAATCGCGGTAGGATTCAGCCCTTGAGTTCACCGCGTTGGTGTGCCTGGAGCCTCTCCCCGCCCACACTCCGCCCATTGACCCCTTCTCTCCGCCCTCTCTCCACCCTCTGCGGTGTTTTACCGTGCCGCAGAACCTTACGATCGTTAACTTACGTTAACGCGCGTTATGAGACGTTAACGTCCGTTAACGCATCATAACGCGCATTAACGTTACTTAACGATCGTTAACGTTACATTACGCGCGTTATGTACTGTTACCGCAGTTTAGTAAACATGCCCCTAAGATTCATTGACTACTTGTCCCCTTGCAACATCAAGTTGCTTGATCAGATCATTGCTGCCTTCTTTGTGTCACTGTCCGAGCTATTAGAGCCAGGTCAACACTGGTCCTCAGTTCTCCCCTTTATCCTTAAGCCTGGAGCCCCTCACTGTCCCCTGAAATCTTTTTGCCCCTCTCGTAAACCTTTGTTCCACCATGATCTGCTCCTAATTTGTCAGCATCTGTGTCAAACTGAGTGCTGATGGAGGAAGCACTGCTCTCTCTTCACCAGAGCCCACTGGAACATCAGTCTGTCTCCTACAGTAAGGCTCTTCACTCGACTAGGCCCATGTAGTCTCAGATGTTTTTACCCTCAGTGACTAATAAGCCCCCCCCCCCAGACACACACACATACACGTTCCTTTTACCCTTTCCCTTTCAGTGACGCCTCTTTGTCCTTCAAGGAACAAATCTCTTCTGTAGCTAGGGATTCCTTCTTTGCCCTGTGCCAATCTTTGCAACACTCACTTTGCTCTCACTTTTCCTCAGCTTCAGCTTCTTGTCTTCTCTCTGTCCTGCATTGGTGCTGTATGTAGACCTCCTTCACAGGCAGAAAAAGTGTACAGTGATTTAATTATAGACATTTTTAGTATTGTTATGAATGGAGAAGTGCTGCTGATAGGTGATTTCAATATGCCAGATGTTGAGTGGGACATCCCTGCTGCAGTGTCATCTAGAAGAAAGGAGATACTGGATTCTTTACAGGGAGAACTATTCCAGCAACTGGTACGAGAACCCACACATGAGGAAGGAATACTGGACCTGGTACTTAAAAATAGAGAATGTGTTTCTAATGTTCACATAAATGGGGAGGGAGGAGTGGCCTAGTGGTTAGGACACAGTACCTCAGGCCAGAGGTCCAGGGACTAAAGTCTCACCTGGGGCCAGCATCAGGCCAGAGGGACTGGGGCTTCTAGTCCTATAGGCACCCCTTGTGGCCTTGGGCAAGCCACTTAACCCTCCATTGCCTCAGGTGCACATAGATTGTGAGCCCTTCAGGGACAAGGGAATGTATCCAGTACCTGTTTGCAGTGATTACATAATGTAAAACCACTTTGATTGAAGGATAAGGCAGTATAGAAAACTGGTTAAATAAATAAATAATGTTATAGTGGGTGATCATCTCATATCCAGTGATCATTGGATGGTGTGGTTCAGTATTAGGACAAGGGCTGATATAGTCCATTAAAAAGTGAGAGCCCTAGACTTTAGGAAAACTAACTTTGCCAAGATAGGTCAACACCTCAAGGAGTCATCAGCAAGATGGGAATAGTTGGGAGATGTAGAAAAGCACCCTGGTCAGACCATTACCTAATACAGATTCAACTACAAGCAAAAAACACAAGAATTCCCAATGAGAACCCACCACCCACCAGAAGATTCAAATCCTACAACAAGGAACAACTCACAAAAGACACACTACCCCTCCTCACCACCAAAACGACAGACATAGAAGAGCAAATCCTTGAATGGAATGACATCATATCAACTGCCGCCAAACCTCTCCAACGCAGAACACATCAGGCCAGCGCCACAAGACCCAGCTCCACACCATGGTACTCCAACACAATACGCATAGCAAAAAGGGAACTGAGACGACTGGAACGATGATGGAGACGCAACAAATCAACCCCCCTTCAAAAGAAATACCAGGCAAAACAAAACAACTACAACAACCTCATTAACAGCCAAAAGAGACAATACCACACAAACCTCATCCTACAGTCCACCAACAAACCCCGTGAACTCTACGAGGTAATAAAGAAACTCACCAAAGAACCCCTCAACAGAAATGAACAACAAATAGATCCTCAGACCTATGCCGACCACCTTACCAACAAATTCACCACACCACCCAAAAGCAGCAACAAGAACACTATAGACGGGGCCCCCTCAAGAGAACAGAGCTGGGGTGCCTTCAACATCCCGTCAAAGGAACAGCTATCGAAGATCTTCACTGACCTCAACACCAGCACCGCTCCCACCGACCCCTGCCCAGTATCATGGATTAAAGCATCAAAGGCAGAACTGACCCAAACAATACGGAAGATCTTACAAAACTCTCTCACAGAAGGAATAATGCCAAACACACTAAAACTAGCTACTGTACGTCCGATCCCAAAGAAAACCATCCTACCAAAAACAGACCCAGCAGCCTACAGGCCCATCTCAAGCATCCCTTTCCTGGCAAAAATCATAGAGAAAGTAGTCCAGCATCAACTAAAACAACATCTAGACATACACCACCCCCTCGACCCATGCCAACACGGATTCAGACCCAACCACGGGGTTGAAACTCTACTGACACAACTATTCGACAGTCTGTTAAGAACAATCGACAACTCCAAAATGGGCGTACTCATGATATTCCTGGACATCTCCGCAGCATTCGAAACCATATGCCACTCAACACTTCTAACAAGACTCGAAGAAGCGGGCCTACACGACACCACCCTGAAATGGTTTACATCATACCTAAAGGACAGACAGCTCCAGGTCAGATGTGGATCAAAGACCTCTCAACCCATCAGCGTCACTCAGGGTGTCCCACAAGGTTCATCACTCTCAGCCCTGCTCTTCAACCTTTACATACAACCCATCTGCACAATCATCAGGAAATTCAATATACAATACACCATATATGCAGACGACATAATGATATTCACACCAATCAATCTAAACAAACCGGACTACAACAACATAGCCAACTGCTTTGAAGAGATGACAACCTGGCTGCAAGAAAACAATTTAGCAATAAACTATAACAAAACTGAAGCGCTGATCATAACAAGAGACCAAACATTCACACCCACACCCTCCATCGACCTAAACAATGCTACCATCCCAATAAAACAAGAAATAAAATACCTGGGAATAACTCTTGACAGGGAGCTCAATCTTCAATCCCACATTGCGAAGACCACCAGGAGCGCCTATGTCAAGATGAGGACAATCAGACGACTCAAACCCATCCTTGCTCCTGAGCATTTCCGAACAGTCTGCCAGGCCATCATCACCCCCACCCTGGACTACGGCAACCACATCTACCTTGGACTCCCAAAAAAATCTACACAACCACTTCAAATAGCACAAAACACTGCTGCAAGACTCATAACAGACAGTACAACCCACGAACATATCACACCCATACTATACGACCTCCATTGGCTACCAATCAGCTCCCGAGTCCGTTACAAAGTTCTCTTAACCACATTCAAAATAATAAACAACCTATCCGCAGACAACCTACAACAGCTCATAACAGCTGACGATAGCAAAAGACCAAGAAGAAAGGGAACATCAAACAACATCAGAACCCCAAAGGACTACACCAGGACAAACCAAGCCACATCAAAAAGAGCTTTCACCCTGGCAGTCCCAGCCATATGGAACTCTCTCCCTGACCACCTCAGAGCAACAAAAGACATCAAAGAATTCAGAAAGCAGCTTAAAACGGAACTATTCAGAAACCATTTCAAGAACCTCACAGAATGACTCTAACCAACCAATTAAGTTAACACAGCCATCATTGTAAATATGTAACTGTAAATATGAATCATAAACACACAATGTATATAGCTTCACATCAAAATCAATCACACTTTCTCACACAGCACACTGTGACGAATCACCCACTGCATGCTACTGACAACACCTATCTCATTGATTTGTTTGCTGTGACAACCGCTTTGATTTCATGAGAAAGCGGTATACCAAATCCGTTTAAATAAATAAATAAATAAATGGACAAAACTAAAAGGGAACATTTTAAGGGCAACAAATCTTTTTACTAAAAAAGCAAGTAAATGAAAAGGTAAAAGAGGCCACTATGGTTCTCGGTGGAAGTGGCTGAAAAGGTGAGTAAAAGAGGATATCACAAAAGAGATCACATAAAGAGGAAGGCAAGCATCAATATTCAGGAAAGCTAAGAGAAGCTAGGAAAGTAGTTAGGAAAGCAAATATACAAATGGAAGAAAAAGTAGCCAACAAAGTAAAATGGGAGACAAAACATTTTTTAGATGTTAGTGAGAAGAGGAAATGCTAAAGTGGTATTGTCAGACTGATGGGTGAAGGGGAGGCATATGTATTAGCTGATAAGGATAAAGTGAAATTGCTTAACAAATATTTCTGTTCTGTGTTCACACATGAAAGGACAAGAGCAGAACCTCAGAAATCACTGATAAATAGGAACAGAAGTGAGCAGATTTTGAATCATTTTCAGAAGACTGTGTTTGTGAGGAGCTAGCTAAACTAAAAGTAGACAAAGCAATGGGGCCAAATGGGATACGTCTGAGACTATTGAAGGAACTTTGGGAAGTTCTAGCAGCTCCAGTCTGACCTTTTCAATGCTCCTTTAGAGTTGGGAGTGGTCCCAGAGAACTGGAGAAGGGTGCATATGGTTCCCTTACACAAAAGTAGAAGCAAGGATGAGGTTGGAAACTACAGGCCAGTTAGTCTGATCTCTGCGGGGAGAAAACTAATGGAAACGCTGCTAAAAACAGAGGATAGTTAGGTTTCTGGAATACAATGGATTACAGGATCTGAGGCAACATGGTTTTACTAGAGGCAGGTCTTGTCAGACAAATCTCATTAATTTCTTTGACTGGGCGACCTGAGAGTTGGATGAGGGAGAGCTCTAGATAGGTCTATGTAGATTTCAGTAAAGCTTGTTCAACACAGGTGACTTATCAATAAGTTGAGTGCCCTAGGGATGGATCTTAAAGTGACTGACTTGGTTAGAAATTGGTTGAGTGGCAAGTGACAAAGGGTACAGGTATATGGAGCTCACTCTGAGAAGGAACATTTTACCAGTGGTGTGCCACAGAGATCTGTCTTTGGTTTGATTCTTTTAAATCTTTTTTATAAGTGAAATTGTAGAAAGACTATCGGGTAAGGTTTGCCTTTTTGCGGATGATGCCAAAATCTGTAATAGAGTAGACACCCACGAATGTATAGATAGCATGAGGAGGGCTCTAGCAAAGCTTGAAGAATGGCAGCAGAGATTTAAAGAAAATGCAGGGCCATGCATTTGGGCTGAAAAATCCAAGAGATGGTACACTATAGGTGGTGAAGTAGTTCTGTCCATGACAGAAGAGTGGAACCTAGAGGTTGTTGTTTATGATAATCTTAAGGTGGCTAAACAGGTAGAAAAGGTGACAGTGCTTGGGTGCATAGAGAGAGGAATGGCCAGCAGGAAGATAGAGGTGATAGTGCCTCTATATATGTCTTTGATAAGACCTAATTTAAAGTATAATGTGCAGTTCTGGAGACCACACCTTCAAAAGGATATAAGCAGGATGGAGTCACTGCAGAGGGTGGTTATCAACATGGTCAGTGGACTTTGTCATAAGGCATATGAGGACAGAATTAAAGAACTCAATATGTATACTTTGGAAGAGAGATGGGAGAGAGGAGATATGATAGAACCTCTTTCAATAGAAGGAAAGCTCTGCAATGAAGCTTCTTTTCTGTGCCTTCTACTCTGACCACATTACCCCATAACTAATCTTCCTTCATTGGCTCCTTGTGTCTGTTTGTCTCCACTATAAGATCCTAATTTTAGTATGACATGCTCTCTATTCTTTCTCCACACCCTACCTCATTGGTTTCTCCCCATACACCCCTGCTCATTCCTTATGTTCCTCACACTTCTCTGCTGTCCATTCCTCCCCCTCCTCTCTTCACTTGGAAGTCTCCAAGCTCTGCTGCTTTGCATATATGAGTTCCCATCTCTAGAATTACCTTCCCCTGCCCCTCTGTCAAAAAACGTCTTTTTCAAGTTCAAGAAACAGCTCAAAACTTGGTTGTTTTATACTGCATTTCCAAAGACCTCCTGAGCTGACCCACTCTGTCTCCTTCTCTGCATCCCCCTCTTTTTCTTTTTTTACCTTCCTTTTTACCCCCGGCTTTGCCCGCTCTCTTCTTCCCCTCCTGTCCCTAGCTTTTTCCACTGTATTGCAATGCCCTGTTCTATTCCCTGTTTCCCCTTCTGGCTCACTCTGCTTCATTCTTTCTGATCTCTCTGCTATTTTCTTTCGTAAAGCACTGGGTTAGCCTCTGGTCCATTGGAGTATATCAAGTACTTGGAATAAATACATTTTAGAAAACGTCACGATGTACATGTGTAAATGCAACCACTTACACATGTACATCACATCCACGTGTAAAAGGCCATTTTATAGAGGGCACTTTTTTTTTATTTTATATATTTAGCATTTTACAACAACCAATAAAACAGAAACATAAAAAATAGGCAAAACATACAAAGCTGACATTGAGGAGGATGTGTCACACAGCACAACATCCCCTAATGGTCAATACAAGGTAAAACTTCCCCACCAACCCCCCTTCCCGACACCTTGCAACCCCAGCCATCATCACTCCTCAGTTTACATCAACATTCGCATAACAATACAGAGCAGACCATTTATTTACTTTTATTACATTTCCCCTGGAAGAAGAAATATTATCCTGTGCTCTTTCATACCGACTGTATAGGCACACCAAATTCCACCAGTGTAGCCAACTAAGTTTCCCAGGATCTCTCCACCGCATTAGGATTACTTTTATAGCAATTGTAAGCATGAAATTTAATATAAAAAAGGTTTTCCTTAACCACCCTGGGAATTTCTGCCTTGGATCGCAACACAACTATCTTCCATGATAGAGGGCATGAAAAACACAACACATGCTGTATCTTCTTCCATACATGCGACCAATACTCCTGAATATTAGGGCAGTCTAGCAACATATGCCTCAGAGTACCAAGTTCCTTCTGGCAGGTCCAACAATACTGGGTCACGTCCTTACTCCATTTGGCCATTCTAACCGACGTAATAAACGCACTGTGTGCAAAAAAGAACATTGACTGAATGAGGGCAGCCGATCTGGATCCCCTCACCAGCGGGCCCCATATAGATATCCAGGAGTCTTGTGGCAGGCAGAGACCCAGTTCATCCTCCCATATCCTTCTCAGCCTTTTTATCTGACTTGGTGCCTTGTTCCTAAAATATACATATATGGCCGACATTCATCCCTTCGTAGAAGCCACCTCTTCAGTGAATGACTCCAACTCCCAATCATTTGCCAACAAGCCAGGATTCCTTATTTGTTGTCCCACACAGTGCTTAAGCTGGAGCCATTGGTAATGGCAAGTAAGTGACAGATTAAACTCACTATGCAACGATTGAAATGGCTTCCAATTGTCTTTCCGAAACAGCTGGCCCACCCTCCAGATATTACATTTTTGCCAACATTTCCAAGCAATGATGCAGTTATTTATTTTGAACATAGGATTATTCCAAATGGGCATTCTTCTGGACATAGGATTGCCTTCCCCCATCATGTTGAAAGGGTCTGGAATGCTCTCTGTGTAGATATGATTATGCACCCTACTCTCGAGCTCTCTGACCATTTCATACCCATAACCAAATTAATTGGGCACGGAGAGACCAGGCACTCCTCTATCTCTAACCACACAGGTTTCTGCCGAAGCATTGAATTTGCAGCCCATAAGACTCCCTGACTTAATAAGGCCGCCTGATGGTACATATAAAAGTCGGGGAAATGAACACCTCCCTCCTCTTTAGAGGCTTTCAGTTTCTTCAAGGCTATCCGGGGTGTTTTCCCGTTCCATAGAACATTACACAGTACCCGCTCAATTCCTTTGTACAGGGAGTCAGGGCACATCATGGGAATCATTCCCAGAATATAATTTAGTTTTGGCATCAAGGCCATCTTAATGGCATCTAATCGACCCCACCAGGTAAGGTGTAAAGGGGACCATTTTAATGTAAAAGATCATGCAATCTCTTTCAGTTTTCCACTGTTTATTTGGATGGTTTCCTTTAACGGCACTCCATACTGGATTCCTAGATATTTTATTGCCAAAGGCTCCCATTGGAAATCGTACTGCTGCAACATCACCCTATTGCCATATTTATTAAGAGGAAATGCTACCGATTTCATCCAATTAACTTTGTATCCAGAGAAGCCAGAGTAGATTTCTATCTGGCGCATTAAAGCAGAGAGTGAATCCGGGCAAAGGAACAGCAGCAGATCATCCGCATAAGCGTACGCTTTCACCTGAATATCCTGAATTTCTATTCCATTGATCTCATCTGTTTGTCGTATCAGCAACATAAGCGGTTCCAATGCTAAGTTAAATAGCAGAGGGGACATTGGGCATCCTTGCCGGGTGCCTCTATGCAGAGAAAAGGACTGCGACATCACTCTGTTAGCCAGGATCTTAGCCTTAGGACTGGAGTATAACACCTGGATCATATTAATAAATTGAGGAGGAATTCCAAACCACTCCAGCACAAGGAACAAAAAAGGCCATTCCAGTATGTCAAAAGTCTTTTCGGCATCCAGTGAAAGACCAATATAAGGGGATTCCAGGCGGTCCGCAATCTCCTACACATTACAAAACAGGCGAGCATTGTCAGCTGTAGATCTGCTGGCAACAAATCCACATTGATCCGGATGTATCAGATGATGAAGAACCTCCTTGAGCCGATGCACCAAAATGGAAGAGTAAAGCTTATAATCCGCATTTAACAAAGAAATAGGTCTAAAACTACCCACTTGTCCTGGATCTTTCCCAGGCTTGGCTATTACAACTATAGTGGCCTCTGCAAAGGCCCCAGTATCATTTACTCGTTCTTGAAGCTGCTGAAAATATGCCAACAAAAATGAGCAGAGGTCTTTTCTGAACATCTGCAAAAAATCTACTGGAATGCCATCCGGTCCCACTGCTTTCCCGCTCTCCATCCTGGCAAGGGCCAACTCGAGTTCCTCAGAGTTTATGGGTTTACAAAGAGCTGTTATCTGATCAGGCTCCAAGTGGGGGTGATCAATCTGCTCTAGGAAGCTCCTCAGAGCAGACTCCTCACAGGAGGCTTCAGACATGTAAAGCTTATTATAAAATTTAGAGAAGGCGTCCGAGATTTCATTATCCTTATACAAAGGGCCTAAGAGCTCATCTTTTATCATCACTATGTGAGATTTGTCCCTTTGCGGATTTAGCTTAGTAGCCAAGAGCTTACCCACCTTATTGGCCTCTGTATGATAACGAGCTTGCTGAGGGAACACCTCCCTCTCCACTTCTTTGCTAAGAGCCACTTGTACGCATATATTACTTTTTGCAGTTGTAGTAAGACCGTAGCGTTGGACTGCCTCTGCAAAATTCGTTCTCCCGCTCTTATCTGTTGATCGAGAGCCTTCAGCTTACTTCTGGCTACTTTTTTCGCAGCAATAGCATAACTAGTTATCTTCGCTCTGATTGGAGCCTTGAATGCTTCCAACCATGCCCATGCAGAGGTAGCTCCTACTACATTGAACTCAAAGTACTCTCTAATGGCCTGTTGTATATATATCTTGAAAGACTCCTCTTCAAGCAGATGTCTCGGGAAGAACCAGGCACCAGTTTTGAGGTGATCATCTTTATACTCCAAATCAAACACTATTGCTGCATGATCGGAAACATGAGGACTAAGGATCTCGGACAAACTGATCCCTTTGACAAACGATCTGGCCACGATAAAAAAGTCAATTCTTGAGTGGGAGTCATGCGGGTATGAGAAAAAGGTATAATCTGCTTCGGCTGGATGTTGCAGCCTCCAAATATCCACCAAACCGAAATTCTCCATGATGGGATACAGCTCTTCCAAGGCTTTCTCTCTCTTATTGGGCCTGCTGGGTTTGCGGTCAATTAGTGGGTCTAACACCATGTTAAAATCCCCTCCTACGATTATAGGGAAAGCAGAGTATTCCCGCATTACATCTGCCAAAGACTGAAAAAATTTAGGACTGTCACAATTCGGTGCATACACACTGAAAATTACCATCTGCTGTCCCTCCACGGAGAGGTGGACACCAGTCCATCTGCCTTCCAGATCAGCCCGAGTCGATAGCACCTGCATCTTAATTGATTTACGAACTAATATCACCACCCCATTCTTTTTCCCACACGCAGGTGTGGGAGATGCTAAGCAGTATTTGCCCAGCGCCAGCTTTAGTGTCTCCTTAGTGGATAAGTGGGTTTCCTGTAAGAATACCATGTCAGCTTTTTGCCTTTGACAATACAGTAAAATTTTCTTATGTTTGATGGGGTGGTTTATACCCTTAACATTCAGGGATAGGAATCTAACTGGATTCATACTGACTTCCAGGGTAAACTATCCCAACACATCCATAGGTCTGGACAAACACTCCTGGACAGTCAATATAAACTTCCTCACACTCAACCTGACAAGACTTGCAAGGTGTCAACAAAATTCCCCTATGGGGAAAACAAAAATTGGGTGAGCCAGCACTCATTACCAAAATGGCCCCCGTGTGACCCCGAACAAGTTATAATAACAATCCCCCCCCCCCCCGAAAAACCCTGTCTATACATATCAATAACTATCTGCCAAGACACTTCTCATACATAGCACATTCCTTCCCCCCCTCCCCCCCGACAGCTTTACAGAAACAAAGAACTGCAAAGATAAGAAAAGAAAGCATTTCTTCCCATCACACACATCCATTAACCCCCACAAATGTAAATCATAAAGCCATCCCACCTTACAAAAACAGGGGGAGGCCAATTTAAATACAAGACCAAAATGTAGAACATAGCAATCGCATCACTTCTCCCATCCACCCCCCAAAGGTCACATTTATATATCCCCACTTACATATATCCACAATATACAAAACAATGAGACTATGATCCCCCTGGGGAACAAGAGAGCGATACTCTCACTCTACTCCACTCTTCATGTCGGCTCCCGAATCCTCATCTCCAAAAAGATCAGCTACTGCATTTTTAATAACTCTTGTTCTTCAATGAACTGTGCCGCTGATGCAGGATCCTCGAACAATTTTGTATGGTTGTTTAATGTTATCTTAAATCGGGCAGGATAGAAAAGTCCATACCGGGCCTGCAAATGCTGAAGTAGGGGTCTCAGCGCAAGGAACTGCTTCCGTCTTTCCACAGTCGCCCTGCAAAAGTCAGGAAAAAAGGAAATATTGCGTCCCTCAAAAGTAATTGCCTTTAGGGACTGCGCAGCAGCCAAAACCTGCACAGCCTGCTGATATCTCAAAAGGCAAAAGATTATCGGCCTCGACCCCCAGGCATGCAAATTCGGCTGCGCAGGGATCCTGTGCGCTCTTTCAATTTCAATTGGCCCCGATGTTTTCAAACGCAGTAGCGTAGGCAAAGCTCCCACGAGGAAAGAGATCATGTCCGCTCCTTCGGCCCCCTCCAGGACACCTATAATTCTAATATTGTTTCTTCTGCTCCTATTCCCAAGATCCTCCAAATTCAGCTCCAGCCTCTCAATCTTTTTCAGAGCCTTGTCAACACGTGCGAACTTCTCCTCATGCACTGCAACCATCACTCCAATTTTATCCAGTCTACTGGTAAGTATCTCCATTTGTGCTCTTACATCCTGTATTTCAGCCTGCGTCTCACCATTCGCAACAACCAATTCTTTTACCGACCTGATCTCCCCCAGTAGTTCTTTTATGATCTCCTCAGACTCCTGTGGAGAGGCCATCTTTTTGGGGAGAAAGGGTATCAGACTTCGCCCTCTTAGAGCCCGAACTACCACTCGCCACAAAATCTAACTTCGTGGGCTTACAACTAGACATAGCTCCCTCTTCTATGCTCCTGGAGAAGCGATATGAGATAGGATTAACTCCTTGAGCACAGGGTTTTCCACAGGATTCTTGCCGGGGATCACCAGAGCAAAGCCCTCACGCGGCCATCTTGCACTCTCGCAGGCTCCGCTCCCCTCATAGAGGGCACATTTTAAACTTATACACATCTATATTTGCAAAATGGCAAAGACAGACATGTAAATGCTAACATTGGCATGTGCCAGTTGTGAAATACCGGCACTTAACATGTGTAAATTGCCAGGTTTCCAATGCCAATTTTCCCATGTGTATCTTTGTGAAATGACTCCTCCTGCTGTGGATGCCCATCCCCATGCATTCCCAAGCTTCCTTCTCTAATATAAAGCACACATCCATGGGGAGGGGCAGAGATACACTTTACATCGCATTTACATGTGCCTGCACTCTCCTCTAAAACTGACATATATTTACAGGCATTTTCACTCAGACATTGCTGCAACCACATAAACAAGCTTTCTAAAACATGCCTTCATTTGGTGAATTTTCAGTGGCATGCTCGAGGTACTAGGAGCTTTGCCACAAGGTCAGGGAATCCACCAACTGCCGGGTCACTAAGACCCTGTCCCGGAAACGGCCAGTGGCCTGTGTCCACTGGTTACGAAGGCACCACTGTGCAGTCCTCATGTGGAGATGGGCATCCAGGGTGCCATGGACCGTGGAGGCCATGTGTCCAAGTAGGCGTAGCAGCAACTGAGCGGACACCGAAGAGTGGTGGTGTATGTCCCAGGCCAGTGCTATGGATTCTGCTGCTGAAAATTCCTACAGATTAGGAATTTAGGGTAGAGTGATGCCAGGGTATGGGCTTTCTGCCTAACTCCAAGGATAGCCAGCAATATTCTGCCACTATCCACACAACTATGCAGTTCAAGCTATGGGAGCAAAAAAGATTGTTGTAACTTAAAAAGCTAGCTATATGGATAGCGGCTGAATATTGCTGCTGTCCATAGATCCAGCAATAGTCACTGTTCTCCATGTATATTCAACACTGCTCGCTCTCTGTAGAGTGGCATTGAACATGGATAAGCAGCCATGGTTCATTGTTGATCACGATGTTTGTGACCATTAGAACATAAGGTTCTTAATTATAAGAACATAAGATATGCCATACTGGGTCAGACCAAGGTGCATCAAGCCCAGTATTCTGTTTCCAACAGTGTCCAATCTAGGTCATATGTACCTAGCAGTTTCCCCAAGAGACACAATTATGATTCCTATTTTAAACTGGGTACTGAAATGAAAGCCTAAAGAAATGAAGCATCTGGTTCAAAAAGGCAACACAAGTATACATTTTTGAGTGTGACATAGACAAACACAGAGATGCAGCAATCATATGGAAAGACATGCGTGTTAACCAGTGCTACTCTCCAGACATCAATCACTGAAAATAGAATAGATAAAATATTCTTCCATGGGATATTTGCCAATAGATGACTGGATAATGTATCTGGTTATCTTTAACCATACAGTCAAAGACTTAACCAGCTGTGTAGGCACAGCTGAAAATTGCTGGTTAAGGTTAGCCAGATAAAGTTATCTAATTTAGGAGAGCAATTTTTCTATAAAATCGAATCTGTTTTTTTTTAAACCAGACAACACTGAAATATTGCTGCTGTCTGGTTAGAAGCTCCTCTGTTGTCTCGTTTTAACCTGTTATCTTTTGACTGAACATTGAGTTATCCAGCCAATAGATAACCTGTCACTGGGATGGAAAACTTAATAATATATATTTGTCCCATTAACTCCTGTGTGTGAGAGAAAACTGCAGCCAATCTGAGCACTTTTCAAATCATTTAGAATCCCTTCAGCAAAGGCTCCAACGATCCTGTGAGCAGTGAGTGAGAATCAGCTGTGCCTACTTAGTTGGGAACTGTGTGTGAGAGAAAACTGCAGCCAATCTGAGCACTTTTCAAATCATTTAGAATCCCTTCAGCAAAGGCTCCAACGATCCTGTGAGCAGTGAGTGAGAATCAGCTGTGCCTACTTAGTTGGGAACTGTGTGTGAGAGAAAACTGCAGCCAATCTGAGCACTTTTCAAATCATTTAAAATCCCTTCAGCAAAGGCTCCAACGATCCTGTGAGCAGTGAGTGAGAATCAGCTGTGCCTACTTAGTTGGGAACTGTGTGTGAGAGAAAACTGCAGCCAATCTGAGCACTTTTCAAATCATTTAGAATCCCTTCAGCAAAGGCTCCAACGATCCTGTGAGCAGTGAGTGAGAATCAGCTGTGCCTACTTAGTTGGGAACTGTGTGTGAGAGAAAACTGCAGCCAATCTGAGCACTTTTCAAATCATTTAAAATCCCTTCAGCAATGGCGCGCCCGTGCCTTGCGGGCCCGCGCCTGAGGGCCCCGCAAGAGGGCCCTTTGGCGTGGCCCTTAGGTGGTGGACCGTGCGAGACCCACTATCTGCTGCTATATGCTCATTCTGTTCAGCGATATGCTGTTTGTAGTTAATGTAAGGTAATGTAATGTAAGTTATGTACTGTGTTCCCTGTTTGTACTCCTAGTGTTTTGTTGTGATGTAATGATAATGCAATGTATGTTTCCCTCACCTTTGTTTAACTTTGTGCTGTATTATCCGCTT
Organism: Ichthyophis bannanicus; assembly: GCA_033557465.1. Lineage (NCBI taxonomy): Eukaryota > Metazoa > Chordata > Amphibia > Gymnophiona > Ichthyophiidae > Ichthyophis > Ichthyophis bannanicus. The sequence goes on along the minus strand of CM066032.1, from coordinate 1,264,511,961 downwards.
TGATTGAAGGAAAAGGCGGGATACAAAACATGTTAAATAAAGTTAACCAGACAAATCTTTTGAATATTGACCCTATATTTTTTTAAAATATGCTGATAAAAATCTAATGAGTACTTTAGTAAAAATGTTATATGACTGTTAAAACACCACTTAGAAAGTAATTCTAAAAGAAATTTCAGTGGGTAAAACAATATTATCCTGGATTTTTTACAGGGTCCTTGCTTGGTTTGTGGCTTATCGTGCTGTGAGGGCTTCAGTGTATCACTGATTTTGAAAGCAATGCTATTGGTAGCTTAATTATTGGCTGGGTCTCCCAAGATGGGCAGGTCTCAGCTGAGGTGCCAGTAAGACAAACCACACATCTGGGCAGCAACAGCATGGAATGGTATTGTCAGCAGAGGATCACATTTCTGTGACAATGGCAACAACTCGGGCATTACTGCATGGATGAAAGGCCTGGGAATCTACTTCTGTGTTTTTTCATGAAAACCCAGTGGATAGTCACAGCAAAACAAATTGTGATGTAGTGCTGGAAAATGAGCCCCTCAGGCCAGAAGGCACTCAATGGGCTACTGGGGAAGAGCTGAAGACTCTTCAGAGTAAAGCCACCATTTATGCAGTTAGAACAAAACCCTTGGGATACCTGATCGCTGATGTAGCTGTTCATGAAATGAGAGTCAGAAGCTATGAAGATATCTTACATATTAGGACATGGAACATGCAAAGCATGAACCAAGGGAAGCTAGAGGTGGTCAGAACTAAATGGGACACATGCAACTCAATCTGTTACTGTAGGTGTGAACAAACTGAAATGGACATGCATTGGACACTTTGGATCTGATGATAACATGGTATACTGCACTGGAAATGAAAGACAAGAAAAAATTGTGTTGCATATATAATTTTAAAAAATTGTGCAAGAACTGTAATGAAATACAAGTCAGTGAATGCTTAATTTCTATTTGTCTATGAGAAATATCCATCAACACAACTATTATTTAGGTATATTTGCTGACAACATATGCAGAAGAAGATGGAGTTGATCTTTTTTATGAACAAGTACCAGCTGAAATCAATGGAACTGGCAAACAAGATATATTGATAGTTATGGGTGACTAGAATGCAAAAGTTGAAAACAAAGAAGAAGGCAAAGTGGTTGAAAAATATGTGCTTGGCAACAAAAATGAAGCTAAAGAAAGACTGATAGATTTCTGCAAGGGCAACAATCTATTCATCTCAAACACCTTCCAGCAACACAAACGGCTACTGTACTGTACACAGGGACTTCACACAATCAATTGTTGCTATTGTGTGCTGTCACATAGATACCAGCTCCTTGCAACTCTGTGGATAATTGTGACTATCCCCTATGTTTTCTTGGCAAGGTGCAACAGGAAGTACATTGCCAGGCCTTTCTTCTACTCAGTAATCCTACAGCTCCTGGTTTTCCAAAGTAGTCTCCCATCCAAGTACTAACTAGACCCAACCCTTCTTAGCTTTCAAGATTACTTATGGTGGAATGGATGTAGCCCAATAGACTATTCAAAAATCTGTGACCTCATCTATGGAAGTCAATGATGGAAAAGCTCAGTAACAACAATAAAGACAAAACCTGGAGCTGTCATTGGTTCAAATAGTCAACTACTAGCATGCATACTCAAGTTACCAAAATATAATCCTGAAAATATATCACCAAGATTAAAGAATACCTGCAAAATCATTTCACTGCTTTGGATATAGATGACAGAACACCAAAAGAGCTATGGGATAACATCAAGAAAGTTGTGCTCGAAGAAAGTGAAAAGTTCTGTAAAATATGTAAAAGCAAAAATGGCCAAAATGGATAACTAAAGAAACTCTGAAAATTGCTCAAAATGCAGAGAAGCAAGAGCCAGAGGAAAAAAAAAAGAGGCAATCACAGAACTTAACAGAAGTTTCCAACATGTAGAAAGATGAGTCAAAGAGAAGCACTACAAGGATGCATGCAAGAAAATAGAATCCGAACCTATTAGAGGAAGAACAAGATTAGCTTTCTCAAAGCTGCAATGGTTAAAGAGAAAATTCCAGCCTCTAATTAGAATGCTAAAAGACACTCAAGTATCCATGATGAATAATGCTATGATCAAGAAAAGGTGGACATGCCCAATATGGACATCTGCATGGGCATCTACTTAGACATTCCCAGAAATATATTTCAGACCTGGATTTCTAAGATAGCCTAATGATTAGTGTAGTGGTTTAGGAACAGGGCAGTCAAGATTCAAATTCCATTGCTGTTGTCATTGACATTGTGCTGAGTACTGTGGATGATGGAATGCATTCTTCTCTACACCCTCTGGATGTTTTTAAGCTAAATAAAGCACTTTTCAGATGCTTGTTCATGCCTGGAGCAGATCTAACATTAGACATGACTCCAGACATCCATGATATTTCTGAAATCAGGCAAGGATGTCCAGGATCCTAGGAATGCTCCAGCCATGCATCGCCCATCCTCAGCCATGACTTCCTCATGCTGGGGATATCTGCAGAGCTGGCTTCTAAAATAGCTCTGGAGACATCACTGTACTTTGGAGGTCTCTAAGCCCATTTTTGGATGCCCAAAGCATGACTGGGACTTCTAAAATGACCTCTTTAGTATAACTAGTCCCGAGCAAAGGAATGTTTTGCCTATCTCCCTTAAAGAGGTAGAAAATGTAATGGCTTTTAGGAAGGTTCAAAATGTTTCCTATGGATGATTAAAATTGACTAAGGGTTTTGTATATTCTGCTGTTATTAGGCATCTTATCTATAGGCTGTGTTTGATAGATTGGATATGTATGCTTGTTGTTGTTGTTAAGTGCTGTTGAGTCGGTGTTGACTCATGGTGGACCCTCTGGATAGTTGTCCTAAACTGTGTTTGTTCTTCAGTCAGGCGGCTCATTGTTAATAGAGTGGCATCCATTGCTGCTGTAATTGTATCGATCCATCTCTTTGCTGGCCTTCCCCTTTTGTATTGACCTTCTATCTTGCCAAGCATGATGTCTTTCTCTAAAGGTCTCTCTCTTCACGTGATGTGTCCAAAGTATGAAAGCTGAAATCTTGTCATCTGAACTTTTAAAGAAAGCCTTGGTTTGATCTCCTCTAGTATTGACTGGTTTCTTCTTTGAGCAGTCCATGTATTTGTTGCCAACAACATAATTTAAAAGCATCGATTTTCTTCGTATCTTTTTCACTGTCCAACTTTCGCATCCATATGTTGAAAATACCATGGCTTGGACAAGTCAAATCTTTGTAAGGAGAGACATCTCTGCTCTTGAAAATCTTATCTAGGTCCTTCATAGCCATTCTGCCAAGAGCAATGAAACATCATATTTCTTGACTGCTTGTTATTTCTTTATTGTTGATCCAAGTAGGTTAAAGATGAACTTATTGATTTTACTAGATGTCAGGATCTTTGTCTTTTTTACATTAATGGGCAGGCCCATTTTAAGACTATGTTCCTTGATCTTAAGAAGCAAATGTTTCAGATTGTCTTCACTTTCAGCCAGTAATGTGGAATCATCAGCATAGCAAAGATTGTTAATGAGTCTTCCACCAATCTTCACACCTCAGTTGTCTTCATGCAGTCTTGCTTCTCTGATAATTTGCTCTGCATATAAATTAAAGAGGTAGGGGGAAAATATGCAACCTTGTCATACATTTTTGCTGATTTTAAACTATTCTGGTTTTCCTTGTTCCATTTGAATTGTTGCATCTTGATCAGTGTAAAGGTTGTGCAAGAGAACGATCAGCTGTTTTGATATACCCATGCTTCTTAATGTGGCCCAGAGTTTCTCATGGTTTACACAGTCAAAAGCCTTGCTGTAGTCTATAAAACACATATAGATATCCTTTTTGGTATTATTGTTTCTTTTCAAGGATCCATCTTACATCTATGATGATGTCTCTTGTTCCTTGTCCTTTACTGAAACCTTCTTGCACTGCAAGCAGTTCTCGTTCCAGGTATGGTTGTAGTCTCTGCTGAAGGATCTTGAGTAGAATCTTGCTGACTTGAGCGATTGTGCAATAATTTCCACAGTCAGTCAGATCTTCTTTCTTCAATATTAGTATAAACACAGATCTATTTTACAGGCAGTCTTTAAATTCCCGTGGTATATTCTCAAAGTCATATTTTGCTACATTCATGAATGGCTAACTCTTTTTCAACTTTAGCTTGAGTTTGCATACTAGTAGTTGGTAGTCTGTACCACAGTCAGCTCCAGGTTTTGTCTTTCTTGATGTTATAGAGCTTTTCCATCATTGACTTCCACAGATGCAGTCAATTTGATTTTTGTACAATCCATTGGGTGAAGTCCATGTATACAGTTGGCACCTGTGTTGCTGTAAGAAGGTGCTTGAGATGAGTAGATCATTGGTCTTGCAGAATTCTAGCAGTCTTTCTCCAGCTCCATTTCTGTTGCCAAGTTCATATTTTCCAACCACTTTGCCTTCTTCTTTGTTGCCAGCTTTCGTTATATCCTGTTTGCATGTTCTGTCAGTTTTAGCTTTTACTTGTTTATAGAACCTATCTACTTCTTCCTCTTCTGCAGCTGTTGGGGCATATACCTGAATTATAGTTGTGCTGATGGGCATTCTTCGTACACAAATAAAAATTAAGTGTTCACTGATTGCATTGTATTTCATTACAGTTCTTGCACATTTTTTCCTGATCATAAATGCAACACCATTTCTTCTTTGTCTTTCATTTCCAGCATAATAGACCATGTGATCGTCAGATGCAAAATGCCCAATACCAGTCTATTTCAGTTTGCTGACACCCTAAGGATTGAGTTGTGCACATTACATTTCATTCTTGACCACCTCCAACCTCCCAATATATAAGACATCTTTGCAGCTTCTGGTTCTTTTTTTCATGCACAGATACATCAACAGTCAGACATCCCAAGGGCTTTGATCCAACCACATAATAAATGCTGGCTTTATTCTAAAAAGTCTTCAGCTCATCTCTAATAGTCAGTTGAGTGCCTTCAGACCTGGGGGTCTCATCTTCCAGCACTATAGTGCAATTTGTTTTGTTGTGACTATCCATTGAGTTTTCATGGCAAGATATGGAAGTAGATTGCCAGGCCTTTCTTCCACACAGGTAATTCTAGTGTTGATCCTCCACTTATTAGTGTTATAATAGGTTAGGTTTATTGTCTTTTTTCTGATTATCTCTTTTCATTCAGATGTTTAGTTATTTGTGATGTAAACATTTTGAATAACATTTTGTTAAAAAGATAGTATGTAAAAAGGTTTAAATAATAAATAAAAGGATATCTAAATATAAATTTGTTTCATTTATTATAGCAAGGCCTTTGATTGAATATATCTGGAAAAACTTTGAGCCATATTAAGAAGCATGAACTGTCTTTTACATTGATCAAGAGGTGACAGTTTGGACAGAACAAGGAGAGACAGATTGGTTTAAAATTGGCAAAGGTGTACAACATGCTGAATACTTTACACATACCTGTTCAATTTATATGTTTAGCAAATCATCAGAGAAGCAGGATTGTATGAAGAAAGCCGAGGTGTGAAGATTGATGGAAAACTCATCAACAGACTTTGCTTTGCTGATAATACCACATTACTGGCTGAAAGTGATGAAAATCAGAACCTTCTGCTTATCAAGATTAAGGAATATATTCAAAAAAGCTGAGTTCCTAAATTTAGGAACCTAAGTTATGTTTCTAAATTTCTGCCCTATTTTCGGTCACACTTAGGAGCCTACATTGAAGAAAATGAAAAAGACAGAGTTCTGATTAGATTGAAGGGAAGAACAGTGACTCAGAGGAAGACCAGCAAGAAGGAGGTTGCAATAGTCAGGATGGGAAAAGAGAGTACACAAGTGTTTTAGTAGTGGGTTTAGAGAAGAAGGGGTGAATTTTGATAATATTATAGAGAAAGAAACATCAGGTTTTAGCTATCTGTTGGATATGTCAGGAGAAGGAGAGCTAGGAGTCAAAGATGACCCCAAAGTTACAGGCTGAAGAAACAGGAAGTAGAAGAGTGTTATCAAAAGAGATAGAGAAAGAAGGAAGGGGAGAGGAAGATTTAGGAGGAAAAATAAGAAATGGTATGAGGGCAGTTCTTGATTAGGGAAGAGAGGTTGAGGAACTGGGAAGAGAGGGAGGAGCTGGTGTCAAGCTTTGGTGGTATTTGATTGATCAGTGAGACCTTATTGAATTCTTTGAAGCGACGGTGAGAGTCTGAGCAATGTTGTCTGGGCTGTGGGAGGCTGATGGTAATGCTAAAGGCTTTCACATATATAGCCCCCATGCAATGGAACTCTCTCCCAGAATCCTTAAGAATAATCAAGGACCTCAAAACTTTCCAAAAAGAGTTAAAAACATACCTTTTCATTGAACACTACAGCGACCAAATCCCCCAAAACACTCCTACCATATTAACCACCCCCAACAACTAACCTTTCCCCCCATTCCCTGGTCACCGTCTGCCCCCCCCCCCCCCATCCATTAACACCAACACAAATAGACTCAAGATACATACTGTTGAATGCAAATTACAATCATCCCATACAAGAAATATCTTCTTGATTGTAATGTGAATGTATATAGTTGATGTAAATAGTTAATTATTATTATTACAGCTTACTCACATGTTCCATGTAAATGTTTAATTCATTCATATTGTTCCATGTAAAAGTTTTATTACAATATAAGCTGCCCCTGATCTCTGGAAGGGACAGTATAGAAAAACGTTTCAAATAAATAAATAATTTAATGCTATTCAACAAAATCCAGCAAAGAAGCCATATCTTGTTTGCTTCTGTTTTGGCTCATGAACTCCCTGTTGACCGTCTGACTCCCTAATATAATTTTTCCTCCTCTCCCGATTGTACACATGACCGGCAACCTCAGTTGTCATTTTTACATTTCCTTCTATGGACTGAGTGTGTGATGGCCAGTCTGGAACACCATGGACTAGCTCAGAAATTCCTTGATTTCTGCTGTTGTCATGGTACAGGTAAAAGGAGGCTCAGAGACTCCAGAGCTCCAGTCAAGTTATTGGGTGAGTGAAGTTGCGTCAGTGTTGATGGATGGTGTTTTCCTGGGTCTCACACTGCTATCTCCAAGCTGAGTCTCTTTCACCTCTGATCTTCAATATCTTCTCCACCACATCTCTTCTATCCTTTTCCTCTTCACTGCACAGAATAGCTTGCAGAACAGACTCACTGTAACCATATCAAGCTGACCTTCTCACTGAAGGCATGACTATCTTCATTACCTCTACACACTGTTCTTTTAATAGTTGCAGCTGGAAAAGGAGATGCCTGGAACCTTGTGTCAAACTGTTATTTATTTTTATATTGAACCAATTCAGCATATAAACCCCAACACAGAACTCTACAATCATTCTTAAGTTTTTCAGATTCTTTCTTTTCAGATTATGCTTGGAGACTCATATTCTCATGAACCTTAGAGCTGTTGTAAGCCATCTGCTATGTGATACAAGTCCTTTGGCAAGGCACTTGTTCTAATGGCAGTTACAATTCTATAGCCATAGCTTTGATCTGTGCTTGTCTTTGATCACTTCATCGCTGAGCTGAGGAAGATCAGGGCCAACAGAGATCTTAGCAAAATCAGGATTTATTTCCAGTTCAGTAGCAGAATCCAACATTTTTCCTATGGGACCTGCCCATGTGTTATTGCTTAATGTCTTGCCATCTAAAGCAGTCACCAAGTGCCTCAATGATAGTTTGCCTCTGTGCAGGTTACAGACAATCCACCCCAGCTTCGTTTGTAGTTTCTCCTCAACATAAACTACCAACATAAACTCCCCAACATAAACTACCACTCCTCCCTCCCAACTAGTGTCCAATAGCTTGAAAGGTTTTGTCTGTTCCTCCTTCTCTCAGCCATGTAACCAAATTATCAGCAATTATTTTTCTTTAGTTGCTCTTGCAGGAACAAAATACCACAGATATCTGCCTCCTGGGTCCATACAAACTGTATAATGTTCCTCTTTCACCATACCTGGATACATTTTGCCATTCTCTTCTGTCTTTAATTTGAGCCTGGTATCATCATGATGACCATCAAAGAAAATGCAACTGATGCCATTCTGCTGCAGTTCATCCTCAGACTGTACCTCCAATTTTTTCATGATTCCCGCCTGAGCCCTTTTCACCTTCTTGTGATCAAACATCAAAGCAGTATCCAAGTCCTCTGCTATCTCTCTCAGTCTAGCATGGTGTCGTCAACTGGCAAAGGCTATGTTGATTATATCCTCAGTATTATATTTTGGCCTCTTCCTAGCTTTCTCTAGACCAACAGGAGCTTCCTCCATTGGTTCTTCCACCACGTCATCCAAATCTTCCTGTTCAACTTCAAGCACAGATCTCTCCATCATCTCTTAGTCTTCTGCTGTTCTTTTTAGACTCTTCATTCTATGCTTTTCTTCATTCTTCTTCCTTTTTGCCTGCCTTTCCTTCTGTAGTTCTTGTCTTCTGATCTCAGGGAGGTCAACTGGTCCAATCTGATGAGGTCCAACACTCCCAACTTTCTCTCTTTGACCTTTTATAAAGGCTAACTCAATCACAGGAATCTTCTTCTCTGCTGAAGACACAAGGAGGCCAATTAAGAGATGTGTGTCCATGGGCCATCCAGATGTCCAGACATCTGGACTTCCCGGAGATGCACCCAATTCTGCTCCTGCCAAGGCTAGACAGCCCAGCAGGAGCAAAATTGCAGCAAAAGGCTGTGACATCCAGGATGTGCTCTGATTCAGGCACCCTGAATGTCCCGGCACTTACCCAGATAGCCCAGTTAGGCTCCTACATGGACCTGCAGTGCCATGGCATCCCATTGCCATGGCACTGTAGTGCCATGCAGGAGCCATGATCCCCGGCAGACCCCAAAAAGTTTCTTTCACCGCATCCCGGCCCCCGATTGGACCTACTGTGGCCAGAGTTGGGCTGTGGATTAATTCCCTGCACCCCCTCTCCTCACTTTCCATTCCCAGCGCCCCCCCTTCTGTGATGTCTAGAGGGACTTATTCCACCTCTGAGGTGGAATAAGTTCCCCGTGAAAATGGCCAACCCCAGACATAAAGGGCTGAGCTCAGAATCTGCCCTGTAAATCCAGGGTCAGGTTCCTGCCCCACTTTCTGCCTTTGCTCCTCTTCCTGCCCACCCCCTCCTGCCCAAGAACAGAGTGCCCCATGCAACTTGCCTGTACATATGGGGAGCTCTGTCTGCAGGATCGGCACACCAGCACGTTCAAACCAAACGTCTATACCTGCGAAACGCCATGAAGAATCTACCCCAAAGTATGTGTATTCCACTGACAGACAGAATTGCATCCCACATCAGTACAACTTTTTATTTCACACTTGCAAGCAATGTTCCCTCTAATTTTCTGTAGGCTGTGCGCGCATAAAATATCAGCTGTGCAGCTTTTGAAGGAAGGTTAAATTTTTGTGCGCCACATAACGACACTCTGAGTTATATACTTTAAAATTTGACTACACGTCAGAATACAGTATGTACACCACATTGATTGCACTAGAAAATATTGTAGAACTTGTGAAAACCGTAAATACACAACTTTTAAATTTTAAGACGTCTGTGTTGTTTTCTATCAGAATCAGAACCGTAATTTTTGTGCGCTCTGTTGTAAAGTATGTGCGCTCGCTCGGCGAGGTGTGTGCACGTGCACACGCGCACAGCTTAGAGGGAACAGTGCTTGCAAGTAAGTATTTCCATCAGTCTATCAAGCTTCTCTGTAAATCTGTTTTTCTCCTCGAGTTTTGCTCTGCCCACAGAAACTTTTCTGGCTTGTTCCCATATGGATTTCAACTTTGCTTTAATCCTAACCTGGCTGTTTATAACAGGACCACCGAATTTTGGATTTGCTTTGTACCACTGAGCAAATAATCCAGTCGTTAGGTCATTGGCCAGTTTATCAGTGCTGTAATTTCATCTGTCTTGATCCCTGAGGTCTCTCAAATACAAGCCATATCTAATGAGATCCCCGACAGTTGGTAGTTCTGCTATAGGTAGTTCTCTTCCTGATCCCACCAAATGATATGAGTCAAACTTGCAGTCTTGTTTTTCTATTGGACATTTTTAATACAAAATTATCACTATGATGATGCTATGTTGAAAAACTGTGAAAGAGAAAATTAAACTAATGTGTTAGTATCAGTACTGGTAAATAAGTAAGATATATTGATAACTGAGGCAAAAAAGGCATTAGTATACAATGTAAACAAATAAAAACTGTTACCAGAGCACTTAAACATATTTCAGTAATTTGTGTATTTTTGCTTAATTTCCTAGAAATTTCAGGTAGGTAAATAACATAGTACACATAATTTAAAGTTAGTTGTTGATTTGCCAAATGAAATTGTACCATTTTTTCACTAGAGTTTTATAAAATTATGACAACTCCAAAACTGACACACTGTGTCATTGGGGATGAGCCAAGTTTTAGTAAGAGCTAGAAGATTGAAGGAGTTAGAAATGAAAAGGTCATGAGTAAAGGGGAGTTTGTTAGAAAAGGAGAGAAATATAGATGAGATTATAAAGGTTGAAAGAGGAATGGGAATTAGAGAATAGTCTAGGGGGACCAGAGTTAGGATTAATGTCACCAGAAGAAAGAAGGAAAAGGAGGAGAAGAGTGTGAGGCATAGAGGAGATGGAACAGTGGAAATGAGGATGAGGTATTTTAAGAGAGGAGGGAGTGGGATGAATGAAAGGGAAAAAAAAGGTGAAGTTCAAAAGCTGAGGAAAACGAGGAAGATGAGATTGGGGAAGAGTAAGAAGAGAAGAGAAAGGATACCAAGGAGGGGGGGTATAAGGAAGTTGATATCAGGGAAGAAGTACTAAGTGGAAAGAATGATCAATCATACAGCGCAAAGGTATAGGCAGTGCTGCATGGACAAATGCATGAGATTGCCCTCTCAAATGACAATGCAAATATGCACTGGATGCAACTTTGACGTAGTAATTTCTGAGAAAAAAAAACAAAATATGATCTGGATACAATTAATGGCACCCTTCACTAATATTTGATTGCACAACCCTTGGCAGTGATGACTGTCTCCAAATATATCTTGTAGTCATCTATAAGTTTCGTACATCTGTCTGCTGGTAGTTGCTCCCACTCTTCAACTGCGATTTGTTCCAGCTCATGAATGTTTTCAGGATTCCTTTGACCAATGGGAGATTTCAGCTCTTTCCAAAGGTTCTTGATTGGATTGAGATCAGTACTGATTGCTGGCCAGTTTAAAAGAGTCCATTTGTTCCTTTTTAACCATTCTTTTGTACTTTTGTATATATGTTTTGGAAGGCCCGTGACCTTCAACCCAGACCTAGCTTTCTCACACTAGGTAGCACATTTTGCTCTAAAATACTTTGGTAGTTCTCTGACTTCATGATTCCTTTAATGTGTTCCAGGCCTCCAGTTCCTGAGGCAGCAAAACAACTCCACAATATTATGGAACCTCCACAATATTTAAGTGTAGGAAAGGTTTTTCTCCATATAAGCTTCATTTCTTCACCTGTAAATGTATCACTGGTATGCATTGCCAAAGAGTTCAAGTTTGGCTTCATCTGTCAACAAAACAATTGCCCAGAAGGATTGTGGTTTCTCAAGATGGGTTAGAGCAAAGATCAAGCATGCCTTTTTATGTCTGTCATTGAGCAGTGGAGTCCACCTTGGCCTTCGCCCATGAAGTCCTTCTTTGTTTAATGCACGACGTATGGTGTGGATTGAAACCACTGCTCCAGATTGCTTCAGGTTAGCCTTAAGCTCTTTGCATGTTGTACTTGGTGTTTTTTCCAACAGTTCATACTAACCTTTGAAGACTCCTCAAGTTAATTTTCCTCTTCTCGCCACATCCTAGGAGGTTCTTGACAGTTCCATGAGCAGAAAACATCTTTAGAGATGGCCTTGTACCTCTTTGAAGTTTGATGTTTAATGATGATGATTTTTCTGACAGTCTCAGGCAGTTCTCTTGTCTTCATCATTGTAAAAATGGAACAGGGAGTGAATGTGACCATTTCAAACATTAGAACTATCAGGCCCGATTTTCATCTGGGTGGTGCTATGAGCAGCATCAGCGCATAGCCCACCCGCCATCTGTCTAACCTGGATTTTCAATGCCAGGGTCATATGCAGTCCCGGCACGGAAAATCCGGGTCTTGCTGCACAACCCGGAAGCCACAGGAGCTAGCCGGATAGTCCGATTTTCAATGCTACCTGCTTACCCCCAGCGCCTTAAAGATAGTGAGGAAAAACCTTGTCTATCTTTAAGGTGCAGAGGACTAAGTGGGTAGGATCAAAAATTGGTGTTACCCATTTAGCCCCCCTGCTCCGATCCGGAATGCCCCTAAAACAACCTGGTGCTAGCCGCATAGCATCTGGGCACATTAGGGACTTATCCAGGATATTCAAAGGGCACTACCCATTTGGGGGCCTTTCAAAAATCCCGGAATAGGAATTTACACAGCTAACTAGGGCAGTTACCTGTGTAAATGCATTAGAAAATCGGGCCCATCATTCATTGGTTGATTCAAGTCATGTGAGTACTGACAATTAATCACAGGTGGATTTTACTGCAATGAGAATGTGGTTCTTCTGTTCAGAATGATTTAAATTGTTATAAGGGTGCCAATAATCATGTCCTGGCAATGTTTCAGTTTTTATACTGTTTCCTACTATTTCCTTTTTCAATTGGTCTCATTTTATATGATTCTTTTATGTGTCAAATATGTGTGCATATCTAGTCCAAAGCCAATTCACTGGCCACTTTTTTTTAGGAGATATTGGACATTAAGGGGTTGAATTGCAAGGGTGCCAGTAATGCTGAACACAACTGTACCGTATGAGCTTTTCAGCACTGTTCTCAAATTTTGAGAGCATCTTATTCATATCTAAGGCACAAGCAAATAGTCTGTCATCTTTTGGTTTCTTTTTTCCAATATTTTCAACCCAAACACTTTGGTAATAACCCATCAATAGGAGCACTTCTCCTTTACACCTCCTTACTCTGCTTTTCCAGAAAGGAGTAATTCAGTCTCTCACATATATAGGAGCTCAAGAGATATGAATTACAACAATCCATCCAATTAAGTTAAAGCCTTGAAAGAATTATTAGAATCACAACAGAGTTTTGGGGCTCACTGTGGATGTTTACATCTAAATGCTCTGTATCAGACATGTCCAACAGGTAGATCGTGATCTACCTGTAGATCGTGAAGGGGTCAGAGATAGACTGCCAGCCCCACTTGGCTCCATCTCTCCAGCAGCTCGCCCCATCGCTAGGAGAGAGCTCGTGCTGGTAGGTCATCTGCCGAGGGCTTGCCTCCGCTGCTGATCCTTTGCCTGTCTTTTTTCACTGCCTGCGGGAATCTTGCCTGTGGGTGTATTGGCGTCACTTCTTGTTTTCGTGCCAATAGTTTGTGGGTACCCCAGGGTGCCACCGCCTGCGCCTCGCAATGAGACACCACAGGCCCGGCGTCATACCTGGTCTCCTGCCTCTCAGAATCACCCATTCCTGCCCCTGCCCCAACACCCCTTAGAAGTGTGTTATATACCGGGCGATATCCATTCACCCGGGCTTTACCTGAATACACTTACCGTATTAGTTGTGTCATGTGCTGATTGTTGGTCGCTTTATAGTTCGCTTTCATTAAACCTTTTCAGGCAGACACAACAAAGTGTCAAGAATTTGGTGATTTTGGTGGGCTTTTCCAATTTTGTTCTAACTTACCTATGCCTTGGCTTCGAATTGGTTCAAACCACTGTGACTTTTGCTTGCCTCTGCAATTTTATTTCGCCTTGCCTTTGCGTTGATTCTACTCTGTGTGCAGAATTTATTAAATCACATGTGGTGGTATTTGAACTTGTTTGGCGGTATTTGATGTTATCTGGTTTGCTGGACAGGTGTTTGAGTTTTTTTCATGATTGTTTGGTGGTATTTGATTATTGGTGCTGGTATGATGAATTCTTATTTTTACTTTTAGAACTGCATGTGTGGTTTTGGCAGCTCCAGTCCTTGTATTGCCCATCATGCAGAGGTCTTCAGTTCCTGTTGATCTTTAATACTTTGGGACAGTGACAGTTTTGGACCAGATTCAGCCAGTGTTTATACTAACTTAGCAGATTTGGCCTTCTTACATCCAGCCACCCCAGTATAACGAAGATGGGTGTTCCAAAGAAGAGCAAAACTTACCACTTTCATGATAAATAGGAAATGGCTACTTCTTCATCATGGTGAAAGACAAGTGTTGTTGTCTAATTTGTAACGCCCCAGTATCCTTGCCCAAAAATGGTATTCTGGAATGTCATTATAAGGCTCTGCATAGCGCCCAAAAGTGATTTTCCACTCAAAAGTGAAATTCGTAAACTGAAGCTCAAAGAACTTAAATCGAAATTGGCTACTCAGCAACAGTTGATGGTGAAGCCAAGGTCACATTCAGTCAATGCAACCATAGCATCCTTCAAGGTCAGCAGCCTGATCACAAAGAAATGCAAACCTTTCACTGAAGGGGAATTTGTAAAAGATTCTTTTCTTGAAGCAGCTGACAATCTTTTTGAAGAATTTAAAAATAAGAAAGAGATCATAGCTGCTATTCAAGATGTACAATTGTCAAGAAACACCATCGTGCGGAGGGGCGGAGCCTGATGTCCAGCGGGATGGTCGCATAACGCTGAGGCTCCCGAGAGGCCTACTCAGAATCCTGAATTAACACCGTACATACTTGGAACTTCTACTCTGATCTTACTGGGGCACATTGGTGAGATGGCGGGGACCAAACCTACGCGCCTGGAATTTGGATCTCCAGCGGCTTCTCACGGCAAACGCTCCAAAACTGAACCTCCGTCCCCGCAGAAGGGGCTGGCCTTGTGCGAGGGCCCCGAAATGCAGCAGGAAATTCTCGCAGAGATTAGAGGGGTCAAAGACCTCGTGCAGTCGAACGGTGAAGCACTCCGAGCGCTGCGGGAAGATCTTGGTGTGCTGCAAAGCAAGCTAGAAGGGCTTTCTTCGCGTCAGGACAAAATGGAGAGCATATTGGACTCCCATGCGGCCCGGTTGTCCAAACTCGACAAAGTTGAACGCCAGGTGCGGGCCTTGCAGAAAGAAGTGGAAGATGGCAATAATAGAGCGCGCGCCGCAACAACATACGACTCGTGGGCATACCGGAGGGAGCGGAATCGGGTGACATGAAAGAGTTTTTATACAAAATCCTCCCTTCCCTGCTCCAAATCACTTTTGTCAAAGATTTGGAGATCGATCGTGCTCATCGTGTACCCACAAGCATAACGCTCAACAGGAAGACCCCGCGGCCTATCATTTTTTGACTTTTGAGGTATCAACACGTGGAGCAAATTCTAAGTGCCTCTCGGGCAAAGGGCCATATGGAGTTTGAGAGCCACAAGATCTCCTTTTATCCCGACTTGGCTAAACCCACGGTCGACCGCCGAAAGCGCTTTCTGGAATTCCGGCCGAGGCTTCAACAACTACAAGCCCGCTATGGCCTGATGTACCCGGCCAAGCTTCGAGTCACGCTTCACAATCAGACAAGAACATTTGAGGACCCTGATCTACTAGCGGAGTTTTTGGATTCCAAAGAAGCCGACTTGATGCGCTGACTTCTAGAATGTTCCTGCAAGTATTCTCATATCCACTGTACCTGCCATATTGGATCTGCCGCAGCTCAGCAAAGAGTCTGGCGAGGACAGTTTGTTGTCTTACTTTTGATAATATCTGTGACCCGACTCCGTCTACCCACAGTAGCCTCGATGAGTATCAGAGACAGTGTTAATTATGACTCTGGTGTTTCTTTTCTTTTTTTTTATGTCTTTCCATTTCCTCTCTAGGGCCTCCTCCCGCAGACATATGGTCGCCATATTCTTTGGGGGTTTTGCTTCTTCTCTAAGATACTTTGGTACATACTTTTCAATATGGGGTGTATTAGACAGAATACTCGGTGATTATGTCATTGTTGCACAGATTCTGATTAGGTTGTATGTTTTCAAGCGCCCTTACCTAAAATGTCTATTACCGATTGATGGCACCATGTAAGATTTTCTCATTGAACGTAAAAGGAATCAATAATCCGATAAAACGGAAGAAAATCCTGAGCTACCTAAGTCATGAAGCTGCGGATCTGATTTTTCTTCAAGAAACGCATTTAAATTCGAAGGAAACTCTTAAACTCAATATTAAACCTTACATGGTGGCCGCTTATTCTCCAGCCGTTTCTAAGAAATGTGGGGTTGCCATACTGGTTAGGAAATCTTTGCATGCTACTATTATTGCGACTAGCTCAGATACAGAAGGTAGATGGTCCAGAGTTCACCTCAAGATAGGTAGCCTTGAATTTACATGTATATGCCTTTACGCTCCTAATGTGGATGACCCTGCCTTTTTTGCTACCATTGCTCAGGTTGCACAGGCCTCTGCTAATACTTCATTGATAATTGGGGGGGATTTCAATCTAGTCCTTGATCCCCTGATTGACAAACAGCCGCCTAGGACATGTGGTCCCCCCAAGAGTCACATCACGCTTACCTCCCTGATCAAAGATCTTGCTTTAGTTGATCTTTGGAGGTTACTCCACCCCAATGAGCTTGACTTCACCTTCTTCTCTTCTCCTCATAAATCCCAGTCTCGCATTGACTTCTTTCTAATATCAAAACTGTTAGTTCCTCAGGTGGACACTGCAAAGATTCACTCCCAACATATTTCAGATCATGCTGCCATTTCCTTTCAATTACACACTACTGCACCCCAAGGGAATTCGGAGGCCTGGTTCTTTGATAGAGCCCTGTTAACTCAGCCAGAGTTCCAGTTAGAAATTCGAGCAGCCATACAGGATTACTTCCATTTTAATCTACCCCAGGATACTGCGAATTGGGCTTGGTGGGAGGGCTTCAAAGCGGCCATTCGAGCAACGATCACTAGCTATCAAATCCGCCTGCGGAAACAACGCAAACAGCAGCTACTCATACTTGACCAACAAATAAAAGCAGGCGAACGAGTTTTAACTTCACGTACTGATCCATGTGTATTAATTCGATTACAGCGTCTCCGTTTTCAATATAATTCAATCCTCTCCACTGCAGCTTCTAAGAGCATTGAGCTTCAGCGAGGGACATATTATCGTGAAAATAACCGAGCCGGTCGACTCTTAGCCAACGCCTTGAAAGGTCAAAAAGAAGCCAAACGCGTAGCGGCCCTTCGTGCTCCACAGGGAGGGGGCATAGTGACCACAGACTCCGACATAGTAGAGCTCTTTCGGGATTTCTATACCCGCCTATATCAATCTGAATGTGAGTTCTCGTCAGAGACATTCGAGCGATTGCTCTCTGGCATTCAGCGGCCGACCCTCTCTGAAGATGATAGGGATGTGATGGATGAACCCTTCTCTACTTCAGAGATCCAATCTGCCCTAAAACGAACAGCCTCGGGCCGTGCCGCAGGGCCTGATGGTCTCCCGACCGAATTCTACAGAACGTTCAGTGCAGACTTAGTTCCCTATTTAAAACTCTATTTTACTGCCCTTGCGGTAGATACATCTTCTTTGGGATCCTTTGCTGCAGCTAATGTGGTAGTATTTGAGAAAGAAGGCAGAGATCCACTACTAACCGCCAACTATCGCCCCATCTCCCTACTCAATGCCGATTATAACATCTTCGCTACGATTTTGGCCACCCGGTTATCTGACAGGATGGCCACCCTAATTCACCCCGACCAATGCGGCTTTATACCCGGCAGATCAACTGCTGACAATGCTCGGACCTTGTGTCATGTGCTATCCAGTGCTGCCAATCTAGATCAGCCATGGGTGGGTCTTTCCCTGGATGCCGAAAAAGCCTTTGATCGTCTAGAATGGCCCTTCTTATTTGCTGTTCTCCGATGGTATGGCTTCGGGGAAGGCTTCCTCCGATATCTCCAAGTCATGTATACTCAACCCGTCGCCAGTATTTGTGTAAATGCCATCAAGTCTCAGCCATTTAATCTCCAAAGAGGTACGCGTCAAGGTTGCCCCCTCTCACCAATGCTCTTTGATCTTGCTCTTGAACCCCTAGCCCTCCTTATTAGACAGTCCGCACGTATTCGAGGTGTCCCCTTCAGTCATAGGGAGATTAAACTCTCTGCATATGCAGATGACCTTATGCTTTTCGTATCCCTCGAATCGGTTCCAGCTGTCTTGGATCTGATTGACGGATACTCACAATTATCGGGCTATAAAATCAACTGGACTAAATCTGTCGCATTCCCACTGAACCGCTGGGTACATGAGGCTGACATGCAGGCCTTTCCCTTCCTGTGGCAATCCCGCATGGTGAAGTATCTCGGGGTCCATTACTGTTCTCCTTTAGAAGATACTATCAGTTTTAATGCCAAAGAGGTAGTCTCCAAAGTCCGCGAGCTCACAAATCGTTGGTCTCCCTTATCTCTTACATGGTGGGGCCGCTTGGAAACTGTGAAAATGATGATAGTCCCCAAAGTGAACTACATTTTAGAAATGCTGCCATGCTTACTCCCGCTACATACTTATAAAGATATTGAGGGCCTTCTCGTCCATTATCTCTGGCAGGGCAAGCCACCAAGGATAGCTAAACAAAAACTACAGTCTGCAAAGGAAAGAGGGGGTACCAGATTTCTTGATTTTCTTAGATATCATCAAGCCTTCCTACTTAAGCAAGGTGCCCGATGGCTAGATGCCTCAACAGACAGTAGACCAGTTTGGCTTGACATAGAAGAGGAGCTTAGTAGCCCAATTCCGTTGACCCATCTCCCCGGTATGTCCTATCAAGTAGACACTCGTCATCCACCAATGATTGTCGATACTCTTGCGGCCTTTAATACTCTTATTCTATCACTGGGCCCGAACGTATGTCCTCGGGACGGACTCCCGCTATGGAATAACCCCAGAATTCAAGTCCTAAATAGAACGATCGCATGGAAACCCTGGTACTCAAGGGGGATCTGGACACCCCAACAGCTTTTCTCTGCAGCTCGTTGGAAAACCTTTTCTGATTTACAAAAGGAATTTGCACTACCAGCGAAACACTACTTTCAATTGATGCAGCTTCAACACTGCCTTAAAAGTGCTCGAATCATGCCGCCCTCTGCCCCTACTGAGGATGGGCTATTAGAGATAGTTCACTCTATAAGTAGTACACATGGGGTAGCCTCTAACTTTTATAAAATATTATGTCAGGGTGCAGACACGGCCACTTTCAGAGCCCAACAAGCCTGGGAGCGCGAACTGCAAACCACTTTAACCCCTGTGCAATGGAGCGTATTCTGGAGCAAAGTAGTGCGGGTTTCCCGGTCTGCCTCGGTTACCCAAACTCTCTTCTTTTTTGCACACAGATGCTTTTATACCCCAGAAAAAATAGCCAAATGGAACATAAATGCTAGGGACCAGTGTTGGTCTTGCCATACTGCTGTGGGAACCTTTGTTCATGTTATTTATGAGTGTCCTCAACTACAGGTTTATTGGGGGCGGGTCTGGGGTCGTATTCAATTTATCTTGCACCTTCACGAACCTCTCTCTTGGAAGATCGTGGGACTCCGCTCTGCGGCAGAGGTCCCCTCTCTTCCCAAGAAGGGTCGCTTTCTCCTTGATTTCATGCTGGGTATTGCCATATGCTTAATCACGAGGAATTGGAAGGATAGCTCTCGACTTACTGTCAATGAATGGTGGAACCTCGTCTGCTTATATAGCAAATATGAGCAGATACCTCGGAGAGCTATTCCCCATGCCCAAATTCACTCTTGCTTGTCTAAATGGCAGATGCTTAATGATTATGTACAATCTGCTCATTGTTCCAACATGCCTGTATAATGCGCACTCATCATGTTTCAGATCACCGTTAGGTTTTGTACACAATAATGTACGTACACGCCCGTTTCGGGAATGATTAGTTTTCTAGAGAAGAAGCAGGGGGGAGGGGGGTGGTAGGGGTTTACTTTGGTGTATGTATTACACTTTATGTATCTGTCTTTTAGCTGTATGTCTTCCTTTCCTTTGTTGTTATAAAACGAAAATAAAGAATTAAAAAAAAAAGAAACACCATCGTGCGGCGAATAGAAAAGATGTGTGGAGACACAACTGAACAATTGTTGGAGGATGTTTCAAATTATGTTGCTTTCTCACTCAAACTGGATGAATCTACAGACATAGGAGGCATAGCCCAGTTACTAGTCTTTATCAAAATGGTTTTTGAAGACTTCAGTGTTAAAGAAGAACTTCTTGGAACGATTTCTTTAAAAGGGAGAACAACCGGTCAGGAAATATTCAGTTCTTTCCATTTTTTTTGTGACAAAGTGTAATCTTCCATTGAATAGACATAACCCTCTGTAGACAGCATGAAGACTTCCCAGCAAGAGACTCAATATAAAGACTGTCATGTACATCATTTTCAAAACTGTAAATTCAGTTCGTGGAAGATCACTTCAAAGATGGCTTTTCAATCTTATTCTTGATGAAGGGGCAGCGGAAATCATTTTGCACACAGATGTAAGGTGGCTAAGTAGGCACAAAGTTCTGCAAAGATTTTATGATTTGCTGGAGGAAATAAATTTTCTGAAGGAGAGGGGAGATGACCGAGCAGAGTTGGAAGATGAGGAGTGGTTATGTGATCTGGCATTTCTCACTGACTTTACAGGCGAACTAAGTGATATGAACCTTGATCTACAAGGTAAAAACAAATGCACTGGTGAGATGATGAGTACAGTTTCATCCTACAAGAGCAAATTTGAGCTAATGATGACTGACCTGGCAAACAACACTTTTGATCATTTTCCTAATACGCAGGATCATCTGGGACAATATCCAAATTTTGATTTTCAGAACGAGAAGTATGTGACAGAAATCAGTTCTGTTATCCAGGAATTCGAAAATAGATTCTGTGACTTCCAAAAAATTGGAACAGCTGTGGAGTACTTGTCATACCCATTCAAAGTAGATGTGGACATTAAAGAAACTGCAGCTGCTATCAGTAAAAATTACTCATTGAACAAGCCATCTCTTGAAAAAAAATATTAACCCTTAAAAATGACATTTTTCTCAAGACCCGTGCTGAGCAAGAATCGTTTTGGAAGCTAGTGCCTAGAGACAAAATTCCCAACTTGAGATGATGCAGTGAAGCTGTACACTCCTGTTTTGGTTCAACTTATTTGTGTGAATCTGCGTTTTCCCATCTGAAAATGATAAAGAGTACACAACGTTCCAACATGACAGATGAACATCTCCAGGATTAAGACTGGCCCTCACGCAATATTCACCCAACTTCCAAAAGCTGGTGGATGAAATGCAGGCTCAGATGTTTCACTAATGAGCAAGAGCGAAATATTAAAGATTGTGCAAGATCAGCCTGGATCAATACTCGACCTAAATTTAACACAAATTACTTAATAAAAGTTAAAGAAAGTTATTATTCAATAAAACTTTAAGAAAAAATGTACTTTCCATTTCCCCTCGCAGTTCTTACTGGATCTTCGTCTCTCTGTTTGGTTTTTGCTTAATTTGCTTAACAGCTGATCACATCCAAGTGACAGAAGGTTCATTAAAAATGGGGGGGGGGGGGGAATCCTTCAACTTTATTGGGTTAAATTTTAATTTGAAACTAATTTGAAACTTAATTTTCATGGTGGTAGATCACCGGTACTTTTGTCCAGAAAACGTAGATCACAACTTGTTCGAAGTTGGACATGCCTGCTCTATATCATTAAATATTGCATCAAAGCAGGTTAAGACCTTGATGATAACCTACCTTGTGCCTGTTAGACTAAGTAAGTGGAGATTTTGAACATACGCTGTGGTCTTGCCCAGTAATTAAAACATTCTGGTGAAATGTGGTAGCCTCAATTTCCTCTGTTATGTGAGTTACTATACAATATAATTGTTTACTAGTTTCTTCCTGAAACTGGTCCTGTATTCAGCTTAAAGGGGGCCTTTTATTAAAGTGTGGTAAGTTCTTACATTTACTACATGTTAGGAACAAACTCAGTGCATAGTAAGTGGCTGTCAGGAGCATAGCCAACATGCTCCCTACAATTACAACAAAGAAAAGTTTCTTAACGCACTTTATGTTCATTCACAGTGCATGTGCACTTAATGCCTCATTATGAGGTGTCGTTAAGTGTACCCACATTAATGGCAATATTGATTGTGCATGATAAGTGCCATATGCTAACTGCAATGCACAAACCATGCCCATTCTCCACCCAAAACCAGTCCAGTCCCTCATGTTTTTAGTGCACTGGCTGGTTTTAATGCATGGTAGCTATGATCTTGGGCCCGCAGTAATGCCTACCCTACATTAACATGTGCTTTAACTGCACTTTAGTAAAAGAACTTCATAGTTTCCTACTAGTGGTACAATGTTTTTACTGATTTTTGGAGGCTAGAGCTACCCTTTTTTCACAAATAAGAGAGATGGCTGGGCTATGTCCCAGCAGCCATAGATAATAGGGTTCTGGTTGGGCCTTCCTTAATCAATGACACCGGGCATGCTTGGGGGGAGTGGAAGGGGAGTTTAAGTTTCGATATGTTTGTAACTACTTAGTGAAAGCTGTAAAAGAGGGTTGTCAGGTCTACAGTATATTTGAATTCTGGTAGGTGTTGAAATTGGGAAGTATGATTTCATGCAAAGTACAGGAGCAAGGGATAGGTAGGGCGGGCCATTTTGGGGGTGATAGTTTATAGTGGTTGGTAGGCAAGGGATAGATACCATTGCTTGATCTGCGCTCACCTGTCCACCTTCCCTTAAAGTTCTTGCTTCAGCTAATTTATATGGGCTTTTAGGTTGTTGCAGCTGGTGGGGCAGTTATCCAATCCAATTTGACTAATTACAGGCAATGGAGTGGCCCTTGACCTAGTTAACTGTGAGCAGGTGGTGGCAGTTGGGAAGTGATACTTCCTGCTGACACTGTCTAGACAACAAGTCCAAAACCCAGCATGGATATTCCTATCAATATGGCAAGGATGAAATAGCCCTATTAGAATGATGCTTTCATATGAGGTGAATGTATGGGGTCCACCTAACTAGTAATACATTGGGTTGGTTTTACCCTTATCCAGTGGGGCTTGAGAGGGGGGGGGTGTATTTGTAGTCTTAGTGGATTACATTGCCTCAGGTAGTTATTTTTGTTTGTGATAACTTTGGGATGTTAAACAAAGCTGCAACTGCTCTTTCCAATTTGCTGTGTCCTGATATTCCTTGTTTGGGGAGTGTGGGCAAAGAATTGAATTGGGGGGAGGGCATTGTGGTAGCCATTTCAAAGTAAGGGAGCTAAGTAAAAGAAAACCAAATGCCAAGTTGGGTCTAATCTGGCTAAGACTGGAGATGGAGTGATCAAATGATTCTCAGATTGTGATCAGAGTGTAGGCTGAGATGTATATGCAATGAAGAATTTAGCCAAGTAATCGGGGTCTGCTATATAAAGTATTCCACGAGTCATGATTAGGAACTTGAATTTAATGTGGAAGGAAATTGGAAACCAATGTTGACTGATAAGAAGCAGGATCACATGATCATATTTTTAGCATGACAAATTAGTTTAATAGCCATATTTTGGACATTTTGTAAGCACTTATGTGAAGAGGATTTCATCCCAATGCAAAAGGAGTTGCAATAGTCTCAACTGGCAAGTACTAGTGCATGGATAAGTGACTGCATTTCTTTCAGATCCAGGGAGAGTCTGATGACATGCATATGTTGAAGAGAATTGAAACAAGATTTGACAACATGTAAAATGTGTTTGTCAAAAGTTATTTTTTTGTTGAGGAGAAACCCTAATATTGTTGAGTTCTCCTGCAGTGCAATCGTGGATTGAGTGATGACTGGTGAAAGGAAAGGAGTAGCAGCACTTCCTATGAACCAGATGGCAGAAGAGTTTTGGGGATTAAACTTCAACCTATTTGTAGTTAACCAGAGGGAACAACATCCAGACATTAATTTACTTGGGAAATATCAAGTGATGCTGAATCGACCTAATGTAGTAATTGTATGTCATTGGCATAATAGTAACTGGCAATACCATAGTCCTGCACTAGGGCTCAGTGGGTTCAGATATAGATTGAAAAATAAAAAGGCCAGAATATATCCCTGAGGGACTCTGCAGGATAAAAGACAACAATGGGAGATGGATTTAGTTTATTGATATTTAGCTAATGCCTTTCTAGTAGCAGTTCAAGGCAAGTTACAATCAGATCCTGTATAAATTTCCCTGTCCCCAGAGGGCCTGCAATTTAATTCTATACTTGAGGCAATGGAGGGTTAAGTGACTTGCCCAAGACCACAAGGTATATCAGTGGGATTTGAGCTCTAGTTGTTCTAGGGCCCAGGCTGTAGCCCTCAACCTCTAGGCTACTCCTCCACTCAATAGAGAAATTCCATTGTACCCCAAATGAGTAGGAGTCCAGAAAAAATACAAACAAATGAAGAACAGCATCTGCAATGCCTAGATCTATCAGTTGACTCATGAGAGGTTGGTGAACAATTAAATCAAAGGTAGCCAATAGGTCTAATTATACCAGCTTCACATGCCTGCCTGAATTAAGTGTAGTGTGTATGTCGTTAGTGATGGCAGTAAGAATGGTCTCAGTACTGTATCCCTGTAGGAAAACAGACTGTCTTTGATGCAAGGAATTTCTGAGGTTGCATAGTCAAAGAGCTGAAGGAACACAACTCTTGTCTATTTGTTTGGGTCTGTTGATACTATTAAATAGGCCTGGGGGTCTACAATAGTAGCTCTGTATATACAGTTTATCTCTATAAGGCCTATTTCTCCTTCGACTCTAGAAATGTACAGTGTCAACATAAATTGGAGTTGCAAAAGGATTTTGTGTTCCAGGGCTACACAAAAGCATTTTCAGAATAAAAGGGCTGTAGTTGGGTTATGCTGGAGGCACTTGGTTGAGACGAAAGATAGAATACATGTGATACAGTATAGGTTATAAGTATTTTAGTTTTAAGGCTATACTTCATACTTTTCATTTCTAGCTCTGGCAACCCTTTCTCCTTCAGAAGCAGTGAAAAATATGTAGGGAACCATCTGCCTTAATGAGGCTTTGAAGTTAGGTAGACTTCAAAATAGTTACACCAGAGGCCACAGGTTAAAAATATACATGATAGTGGGAGATATAATCTTGGTACCATTTAGGAGGAGTGGAGGAGTAGCCTCCTGGTAACCAAAACCAGGGTTTGCTCCCATTGGCACTCCTTTTGGCCTTAGACAAGTCATTTAACCCTCCTTTGCCTCTGGTACAAATTTAAATTGGAAGCCCTCTGGATACAGGGAAATACATACTATACTTGATTGTAACTTGCCTTGAACTACTACTGGAAAAGCATAAGCTAAATACTAAATACTACTACATAATGGATAGACTAAGGAAAGCAAGCTGCTTGACAGGAATAAAGGGTTTATGTGGTAAAGTGTAAATAACAAACACATGGGAAATAATGTGCACACAAACAGATGAGATGCTGCATGTTAACCACTTCTAGGAGTGCACTTTTGTGACCATTTGGTAAATAGACATCCCAAGGCATTGTAGTAGTTATAGTATGTGATTGTAAGCATCACGCTCAGTGCTGCAGGTTTGATTTGGTTTAATGACGATACAGTTGTGGTCAACATTATTAGCACCCTTGCATTTTAGGTATGTTGTGTACAATATCTTGAGAAATAATTCCAGCTGTATGTTATCGTAATATTTTAATAGTATGTTCAAGGTTATACAATGAAAAAAAAAGATGTCTGTGCAACTTATCTGTAGTAATTTCTGAGAAAAAAAACAAAATATGGCCTAAGTAGGATTAATGATACCCTTCATTAATATTTGGTGGCAAAACCCTTAGACGTGATAACAGCCTCCAAACATTTCTTGTAACCATCTATAAGTTTCATAATCTGTCTGCTGGTAGTTTTTCTCACTCCTCAACAGCAATTTTTTCTAACTCATGAATGTTTCCAGAATTCTTTTTACCAATGACAGATTTCAGCTCTTTCCAAAGGTTCTCGATTGGATTGAGATCAGGACCCATTGCTGATCAGTTTAAAATAGTTCATTTTTTCCTTTTTAACCATTCTTTTGTACTTTTGGATATATGTTTTTGGTCATTGTCCTAATGGAGGACTCATGACCTTCAACCCAGACCTAGCTTTCTGACCCTAGGTAGCACATTTCACTCCAAAATACCTTTGTAGTTCTCTGACTTCATTATTTCTTTAACATGTTCCAGGCCTCCACTCCCTGAGGCAGCAAAACAGCCCTACAACATTATGTAATCTCCACCATTTTCTCAGAAGCATTGTGGTTTCTCAAGGAAGGTTTGGCCAAAGATCAGGTGTGCCTTTTAATGTCTGTCTTTGAACAGTGGGGTCCTCCTTGGCCTTTGCACAAGAAGTCCTTCTTTGTTTAGTGCAGGGTGTATGGTGTGGATTGAAACCACCACTGCAGATTGCTCCAGGTCAGCCTTAAGCTCTTTGGATGCTGTATGTGGTGCTTTTTCAACAGTTTGCACTAACCTTCAAAGACCTCTTGAATTAATTTTCCTTTTCCCACAATGTCCTTGGAGGTTCTTGACAGTTCAGAAAACCTCTTAATAACATTGCAAATCTGCAATCACAGGAAGCACAAGGTGTTTGGAGATGGCCTTGTACCCCTTTTACGTTTGATGTTTGGTGATAATGGCTTTTCTGACCGTCTCAGGCAGCTCTCTTGTCTTCACCATTGTGAAAATGGAAGAGGGAGCAAATGTGGCCATTTTAAACATTAGAGACATCAATCATTGGTTGATTCAAGCCATGTGAATATTGATAATTGATAACAGATGCATCTAATATTACTGTAATGGGAATGTGGTTCTTCTGTTCAAACAGATTTGAATTGTTTATAAGGGTGCCAATAATCACTGTGCGGTGTCGCAGTGCCTGGTTGGGAGTGCTGCGGTGTTCATGAGGATTTTGAGGTCCTGTTGTGAGTCGGGCTTTGGTCCCGTGCATGAAAGAAATGAAGGTTGTACAACCAGGAGTGTTTCACTGACTCTCCTTTGTCTAAACATTTGACGGAGACACCTGACTTCAGATAAGTGGGCGAATATATATTCACTGTTTGAAGACTGTGCAAGGACATTCCTTGAAGTCTTGTATTGAAATAACGTGCATGGACACTTTATTTTGTTGTGGTAGAATGGCATATTATGTGGCAGTTCTTTTATTTACAAGATGAGAGCATCTGATTTTATAATTGATTAAAAAGAAGGATCCACTGCGAGGGGGGTTTTCCTACCATGGTGGATGATCCGTCAAAATTTTTAGTTCACATTTCAGGTTCTTAGTATAGTAGTAGGGTATAGTTAGAATATCATCTTAGTGTTGGAATAATCATATCCTGGCAATGTCCCAGTTTTCATAGTATTTCCTCCAAGTCCTTTTTTAATTGGTTTTGTTTTGATTCTTTTTATGTGTCAAATATGTGTTGATTTGTAGCTTGTTGCGCTGTGAGTGCTTATGTGCATCAGTAATGCTGAGAGCTATCGGTAGCTTAACTACTGGCAGGGTCTCCCAAGATAGACAGGTCTCAGCTGAGGTGCCAGGCTAAGACAAACCACCCATCTGGGCAGCAGCAGAATGGGATGATGTTGACAGCGGAAGATCACATTTCTGTGACAACGGCGACAACACTAGAGTTAACTGCATGGAAGAAAGGCCTGGCAATCTACTTCTGTATCTTGCCATGAAAACCTAATGAATAGTCACAACAAAACAAATTACACTATAGTGCTGGAAGATGAGACTCCCAGGTCAGAAGACTGACTCAACTGGCCACTGGAGATGAGGTAAAAACTTTTCAGAATAAAGCTAGCATTTATGATATGATTGGATCAAAGCCCTCAGAATGTCTAACTGCTGATGTAGCTGTGCATGAAATTAGAGTCAGAAGCTGCAAAGATTTCTTACATATTTGGACATGATATGTACGAAGCATGAACCAAGGGAAGTTGGAGGTGGTCAAGAATGAAATGGAACGTGTGCAATTCAGTCTGTTGGGTGTCAGTGAGCTGAAATGGACTGGCATGTGGCACTTTGGATATGACAATCACATGGTCTACTATGCTGGAAATGAAAGACAAGAAATGGTGTTGCATTTATAATCGAAGAAACTTGCAAGAGGTTTTATGAAATACAATGCAATTAGTGAATGCTTAATTTCTATTCGTCTATGAGGAATGCCCATCAACACAACTATAATTCAGGTATATGCCCCAACAGCAGCTGCAGAAGAGGAAGGCGCTGATGAATTCTATGAACAAGTTCAAGCTGAAATTGACAAAACATGCAAACAGGATATCCTGATAGTCATGGTTGACTGCAATGTAAAAGTTGGCAACAAATGAACTTGGCAACAGAAATGAAGCTGGTGAGACTGATATAATTCAACAAGTCAACAAACTATTAATCTCAAACACCTTCTTATAGCAACACAAGCGGTGACTGTACACATGGACTTCACCCAATGGATTGTACAACAATCAAATTGACTACATCTATGAAAGTCAACAATGGAATAACTCTATAACATAAACAAAGACAAAATGTGGAGCTGACTGTGGTGCAGATCAGCAACTACTAGTATACAAACTCAAACTAAAGTATGCAAGTCAATCATGAATGTAGCAAAATATTACCTTGAGAATATACCACTGAAATTTAAAGACTGCCTGCAAAATTGATTTGCTGCTTTAGATACAAATGACAGAGCAACAGAAGATTTATGGGATGACATTGAAAAGATTGCATGGGAAGTAAGTGAAAAGTCTCTACAAAAGGTGAAAAGCAAAATAAGCCAAAATGGATAACTGAAGAAACTCTGAAAATTGCACAGAAATGCAGAGAAACTAAAGTCAGAGTAAAAAGAGAGGCAATCAGAACTCAACAGAGATTTCCAATGTGCAGCAAGACAAGACAAGGAAAAGTACTATAATGATGCAAGCAAGGAAAT
Source organism: Ichthyophis bannanicus (assembly GCA_033557465.1). Taxonomy (NCBI): domain Eukaryota; kingdom Metazoa; phylum Chordata; class Amphibia; order Gymnophiona; family Ichthyophiidae; genus Ichthyophis; species Ichthyophis bannanicus. Next base: position 1,264,482,935 of record CM066032.1, on the reverse strand, counting down.
ATAATCAAAACCTTGCAGAGTAAAAAGAGAGGCAATCAGAACTCAACAGAGATTTCCAATGTGCAGCAAGACAAGACAAGGAAAAGTACTATAATGATGCAAGCAAGGAAATATAATCAAAACCTATTAGAGGAAGAACAAGATCGACTTTCCTAAAGCTATGAGAGTTAAAGAAAAAGCTCCAGCTTTGAATTGGAATGCTACAAGATGTTCAAGGATCCATGCTGAATGATGTTGATAAGATCAAGAAAACGTAGAAGGAATATACAGTCATTATATCATAATGATCAAGGGTTACAGAGCAGAGATTGTGTCCATCTGTCCAAGAAAGGCTGACATGTCTTCAGTAGCAGACTGGCTAATCTACTGAAGAGGGCTTTAAACTAGACTCATTGGGGATGGGTGAAGAAAGCCCCCAGGTAAGTGAAACATGAAATACCTTTATGGAAATGGGTAAAAGGGGCAACATATGGAAAGCGGTATGTATAAATGTCTGTAGCATGGGAAATAAGATCCCAGATGTTGAAGCTTTAATGGAAGTGGCTGACTTGGATTTAGTGGCAGTTACAGAAACATGGTTCACAGAAAACCATGACTGGGATATAACTATACCAGGCTATACTTTATTCAGAAAGGACAGGGTAGGAAGAAGGGGAGGAGCAGTGGCATTATAGGTAAAAAATAATATTAAAGCTTTGGAATTACAGAGCTTAAAAGGGAGAGAGAAGGCACTGTGGGTTAAACTAGAAAGAGGGAAATTGAAATCTATTTGCATTGGCATGATATACAAACCTCCCACACAAGAGGAAGAGGTGGATGGAGAGTTAATTGAAGACATATGCAGCATTGCTAGGAATGGGGAAGTGCTACTGATAGCACTTCCCCATAAGGGTGGTAGATGCTTGGAATGCCCTCCCGATGGAAGTGGTGGGGGCAAACACGGTGATGGAATTCAAAACGGCATGGGACAAACACAGTGGATCCCTTTACAGCAGCAGGATAAAAACAAAATAAACTGAAACATATAACTTCTGAATCATCTAACGTTTCAACAAATAGGGGTGTCCTACATGGGGTGGTGGGTTCACCCCTAAACAAAGACATGGGGAGAGGTGGCCTGCACCTACTCTTGCCATCTTGCTGGGCAGACTAGATGGACCATGCTGGTCTTTATCTGCCGTCATCTACTATGTTACTATGATAGGGGATTTCAATATCCCAGTTGCTGATTGGCACATTCCTGCTGAAGTATCATCAAGAAGTAAGGAGATCCTGGATTCTCTACAGGGAGAACTATTCAGGGGATTGGTAACAGACCCCACACGTGAAGGGGCCATACTGGACTTGGTGCTTACCAGTGGTGAAAGTGTTTCTGATGTTATAGTGGGAGATCATTTTGCATCCAGTGATCACCAGATGGTGTGGTTCAGTATTACAACTAGACTTGAGAGAATCCATTCAAAAGTGAGGGTCTTAGGCTTTAGGAAAACTAACTTTGCCAAGATGGCCCAATACCTCAGGGAGTTGTTTGTGGGATGGGAACAGCTGGGGGATGAAGAAAAACAGTGGGCAAAACTGAAAAGGGATATTTTAAGGGCAACCAACCTTTTTGTTAAAATGGTAAATAAAGGTAAAAGGAAACAGAGACCACTATTGTTTTCAAAAGAAGTAGATGAAAAGTTGAAGAAAAAGAGGGAGGCCTTCATGAAATACAAGAGATCACAGGGAGAGGAAGACAGGCATCTATCTTTGGAAAAACTTAAAGCTAGCAAAGTAGTCAGGAAAACAAAGATTCAAAAGAGGAGGAAATAGCCAATGCAATAAAATGGGGGGATAAGACATTTTTCAGATATGTTCATGAAAAGAGGAAGGACAAAAGTGGTATTGTCAGACTCAAGGGTGAAGGGGAGGAATATGTAGAAGCTGATGAGGATAAAGCGGAATTGCTTAACAAATATTTCTGTTCTGTGTTCACAGATGAAGAATCAGGAACAGGACCTCAGAAAACATCCACATACAGGAACAGAAGTGAGGGAAATCTAGAAGAATTTTCAGAAGACTGTGTTTGTGAGAAACTAGCTAAAGTAGACAAAGCGATGGGACCGGATGGGATGCAACCTAGAATACTGAGAGAACTTGGGGATATTCTAGCAGCTCCACTGACTGACCTTTTCAATGCCTCGTTGGAGTCAGGAGTGGTGCCAAAGGACTGGAGAGAGGCTCATGTGGTCTCTTTACACAAAAGCAGAAATAAGGATGTGGTTGAAAACTACAGGCCAGTTAGTTTAACTTCGGTGGTGAGTAAATTATTGGAAACGCTGCTGAAAGAGAAAATAGTGAAGTTTCTGGAGTCCAGCAGATTACAGGATCCGAGGCAGCAGGGATTCACCAGAGGCAGGTCTTGTCAGACAAATCTGATTGATTTCTTTGACTGGGTGACCAGGGAGTTGGGCTGAGGGAGAGCCCTAGATGTGGCATATTTAGATTTCAGTAAAGCCTTTGACACTGTTCCTCACAGGCAACTTATAAAGAAACTGAACACTCTAGGGATGGACCCTAAAGTTACTGCTTGGGTTAGAAATTGGTTGAGTGGGAGGCGACAAAGGGTACAGGTAAATGGAGCTCACTCTGAGGAGAAGGAAGTTACCAGTGGTGTGCCCCAGGGAACTGTCCTTGGTCTGATTCTTTTTAACATCTTTGTTAGTGAAATAGCGGAAGGGCTGTCAGGTAATGTTTGCCTCTTTGCGGATGATAACAAAATCTGCAATAGAGTAGACACCCAGGAAGGTGTAGATAACATGAGGAGTGATCTAGCTAAGCTTGAAGAATGGTCTACAATTTGGCAGCTGGGATTTAATGTTAAAAAATGCAAGGTCATGCATTTGGGCTGCAGCAATCCAAGGGAGCAATATAGCATAGGGGTGAAGTACTTTTGTCCACTAAAGAAGAGCGGGACCTAGGTTGTCTCTGATGATCTTTAAGTAGCTAAACAGGTAGAAAAGGTGACAGCAAAAGCTAGAAAGATGCTTGGGTGCATAGGGAGAGGAATGTCTTGCTGAAAAAAGGAGGTGATAGTGCCTCTGTTTAAGTCTTTGGTGCGACCTCATTTGGAGTATTGTGTACAATTCTGGAGACCGTACCTTCAAAAGGATATAAACAGGATGGAGTCAGTAGAGAGGGTGGCTACTAAAATGGTTAGTGGTCTTCATTATAAAGCATATGAGGACAGACTTAAGGATCTTAATATGTACACCGTAGAGGAAAGGCAGAATAGAGGTGATAGATTGAGACGTTTAAATTCCTCCATGGCATGAATGCATAGGGGGAAAGCCTCTTTCAATTGAAAGCAAGTTCTGCTATGAGGGGACATGGGATGAGAGTGAAAGGGGATAGATTCAGGAGTGATATACAGAAATATTTCTTTACAGAAAGAATGTTGGATCCATTTAAGTTGGATAGCTATTTGTGGAGTCCTGCTTGAATGGATAAAGTAGAGCTGAACTAGTTGCTGGCCATAACAGCTTGAGCTTTTATAGAATAGCATGCCTTATGCAAGTCAATTTTTATATTCTTCCTCCTCAGTTCTCTGCCATCTTGGGAAGAAGTATATTAAGGGAGAAGGGATATTCAAAGCACTTTAACTTGGTTAGCAGGCCTGCAAACTAGCTAAAGTGCACTCAGGCCAATATTCAGCAGCACTAACCAGTTAAATACCAGGGAATATCCTCACAGACCACATAAAAAAAGCCTGGCTAATACTAGGGTGGTCTGTAGATGGATCGGAGGTGCTGATGGTAGCTATCTGGTTAGCAGTGATATGCAACCGCTAACTCCTTAAAGTTAAGGTAGATGAATGGCTGTCCTAACTTTGGTTAGCAACACTGCTGTCAGGCAAACCCAGATAGATAGTGCTGGAAACCAGATATGTTCCGCCACTGAATATCTGGGTCTAATTAAAATGGCAGTGTCTAGCTGCTTTAAATAACCTAGCCACCACTGTTGATTATGGCCCCTTATTACCTCTACATTTTGTAAGGATGGTTCCACAACTAGTGATGCTCTTACCCAAACCTCCTAGATCTCCATGGCTTTCCTGGACAATATCTGGTCACTATCAGTCTTCCAACACTGACCTAATTATTTTCTGGTACATGTTAATCTGAAGGCACCAGTCAGTACCATTAGACACTGCTTCCTTTATCCAAATCATTTTTTTCTTAAGATCTGCAATGATTCAAAAAAGCAAGAAACATTAATGAACCGTTTCACTGAACACCAGGCAATACTGTATGTTTCACAGCCTATTTTAGTAGTTTCTTTTCCTACAGTTTCAAGAAAAATGGTACATATTTCTATACAAAATCTCTTCCCCTGCTTTCCCAAAACATTCATATTTAAAGGTAAAACATTTTTGAAATGTAGATCCAAGTTCTTATGTTATTTGGAAGTTTGTTTTCTGGATTTCGGCAAGAGGCCAAGGTTCATATTTGGGACAAGCAATATATGTGTCAGAATGAGCAATGTCTTCAGGGCTCACATACACTGTTGAATTGAACACTGTTTTATGTTGATTGTAAAAAGAATAGGTGGAAACTAGATTTACTTGTCAGTTTGGCATGTTAGTTGCTTGTTAGGCTAAACTCACTGATTTCCTGGTATAAGAGTTCCTGTTAACAAAATTGCTCTGAATGTTTTCCACTGGGGCTAATCTATTTGATGCTATCAAAATCCAAAATGATCAAACAAGCAAACCTCATTGCAAAGTATCCTTTTTATAAAGGGATCCCTATAAATTCTGTCTGAATATTACACACAGTATGGCAGAAAAAGTATGACAGAAATTTACATCTTCCTGGTATACTGTAACTTTCTCCTTCATACATTTTTTATTTTCTTTCTCATCAGTGTCAGTTTCTTAGAAAAATATTACCAATCTTCAGCAATGCAAGGAATGTTACTCAGTGATAAAGTATATACCTAACCTGGATTGGCCACTGTTGGAAACAGGACACTGGACTTGATGGACCCTTAATCTGACCCAGTGTGGCATATCTTAAAGTGGGATTATAGAAGGGACATCTAGGAAGAATCAGAGACGTCCAGAACAAAAGCCTGGAAAAGTGGCAGCAGTGAAAAGAAGTACACCTTCTGAAATGGGTACATCTCCATCCCGAAAAATGAACATACCTGTAACCGGTTACGGAGATGTGTCCTATGCAGAAAGCAAGGCTGGGTATGTGCATGGGTGTAGGCCATTTCACAAAAATGAACATCTCCAAATAGCATGGCCCCAGAACTGGGTACTTTGAAGTGCAGGCAGGGGTATTTCAGAAGGGGAGTGATTATGTTATGAGACTAGTACTCCTCAGCCTGCAATTTCAGATACTCAAACATGTGGTGGTGGGCCAGTAATATGTTTGGAGTATATATTTACATGCAGGTTTCATTGGCCAGGAAATATGAACTGTGGTAATGGAAGCACATTTTGTTCTTCCCAAGGGAAGTGTGGAATCCATAAAATGAGCACATTTTTTAACCTTATTCATTATCAGTAGCAGTTATAAGCAAGGACGCCTCACCAACCAGGGCCAGACATGCTTGAGCTGTTCTGAAATCGCACCATGATATGCTTCTCCAATGTTCCACCCAGGCCACGCCTTCACCATGCCCCAATGCTACATGTACGTGATCATGCCAGGGATGTCTATACACCCAGTTTCTAAAATGGGTCTGGGGATGTCTCTGTGATTTGCATGTCCGAATGCCTGTTTTCAGATGTCCAAGTCATGGATAGAGCTTCTAAAACACCGCCCCCCAGCTAAAAGGTCCTACTATATGTCCAACCCCATTACAATGACAAAGGAAGATTAGATTCCTACCCAGGTCCCACAAACCTAATGACTTTGCCATTTATTTCTCAGAGAAGGTCTTGGATTTTAGGAAGTCATTTTCCACCTAGATTCAATACAAAAGTACCACCCATAGCAGAAGATATAGAGTCTCAGGATTTAATATATGACTGGCAGTCTCTTATTTTAGTCTTAAGAAAGTACTCTCTTCCATGAAGTGCTATATTGCCCCTATGGATCCCATGACTGTCAAGTTGATTATGAATCTGCAAATTCAGCTCTGTACCAGTCTCTTGCAAGATATGGTGCCAAATAGATGGAAGGAAGCTAAAATCCACCTGCTTCGCAGAAAGACCAATTGAATCATCTTGTTATTTCTCATTTCTACCCACTTTCCTACCTACTATTTATTTCTAAGTTCTTGGAAAAGTAGTTTATGACTGCTCTTAGACTCACCAAAACTGAGACAATCAGGCTTCCATCAGGGCGGTAACACAGAGTTAGTCATGATAGCCATGACTGGGGAAATGCAGATTAAACTAGACACAGGAAAGCTTGCTATTGAAGTCCTGCTAGTCCTGAAATATAGTGGGCTATTCTCTTTGGATCTCATACCTCTGTGAACTTGGATTAGGAGGGATTGTTCTTCACTGGTTTAACTCTTTCCTTAATAACCAGACCGTCAAAGCTGGCTAGTCTTGCTGCCTTCCATGTGGGATACCATAGAGTTCTATTTTGGCACTCTTACTATTTGGTCTGCTCATGTTCCCTGTCATTAGTTTGATTTAGAGTCTCAGAGTAAGTGGACCTTTCAATGCAGATGATATTCAACACTGATCCAAATGGTCTAGAACTAAGGCCTCTTACCACCTCCCTAGATACATTTGCCCACTGGCTCACTCAGAACAAACTAAATCTGAATCCCTTGAAGTTAGAGACAGTGTGGATCACTAGAAATATATGCACACCATATATTTCTCCTTCTACTGTAGCTTGGGTACTTCCATTACTCTACAAGATTTGGTGGTCATTTTAGGAGTTCATTTTATTCACTTCTTTTATTTTGACCCACAAATGTTTTTACTTTAACTATTCTGACCAAGGCCTTCTAGAGACCAAAGGTGTTGTCTATGCCATAGCATGCCCATGCCTGAAGATTTGCATCAGGAAAACTACGTAAAAATTCACATTATTGAGCACTATTCTGCCATTCGGAGATGAAAGACATCGGCCACCTTGGTAATGCATTGGATATCTGTGGTACATCAATTTAGGTATTTAAAATGTTTTGTTATTGATTTCATTTCCAGCGATCCATGTGCACGGTCTTCTAAATGGTTCGTTAGACGTGAACAGCAACTCTGCAGGCTTGAACACAGACATTGATGGGTGAAATTCTTTGTACGATACACGGTACAAACAACGAGCTGTAGTTGAATTCTTGATGGAGGAGAAAGAAAGTCCTGCCTCAGCCACCAGTCCAGATTGGTGCATCACGAGTCGGGAATTGTCCATACAGCTTTCCATCAGTAGAAGTAGTGCAATGGCAATTATTGACTCTTTGGGATATTCAAAGGTGTGTGCAAGATAGGTTCCGTGAAGTCTCACAACCAAACACAAACGCCAAAGGAAAGAACTCTGCTCTGATTTGTTGGAGCATTTTGAAGCTGAGGGGGAGGCATTTATCCCAAAGAGTCAATAATTGCCATTGCACTACCTCTACTGAAGGAAAGCTGTATGGACAATTCCCGACTCATGATGCGCCGATATGCACGAATAATGTCATCAGCGCGCTGCAACTTGTCTGGACTGGTGGCTGAGGCAGGACGCCCAGACCGTGGCCGATCTACCAGTTCCATTTTCCCACTTCCTGAAGCCTTTACTCTCTTCAACCATCATCCAACGGTGCTCCTATCTACCGCAGAACTTCCATACAAGCACACAATCATTTGTGAATGTTTCTGACACTTTCTTTCTCCTCCATCAAGAATTCAATTGCAGCTCGTTGTTTGTACCGTGTGTCACTCACAGAGGCCATTTGAAGGATCGCTACCTCCTCGCTATTTGTCAGACGACTGTAAAATTACACACATGTGTCCTTTGAAGTTCCAAGTTACTACCCTTTCAATTACACACCTCTATCTTCATTCTGGACTGAGAAAAAACATGTGGGGCTTTACTTTCTGAGCAACCCTCATATGTAGAGTCGCTATGAGAAATTATAAAGATAAGTACATTTCAAGTTGTAAATTTGTGAAAAGTTTGTATGAACATTGTAGGCATATTTTGATGTGTATTTGAATGAAGTAAAAATGTTTTTGAAAAATGTTAATTCTGAGGAGTTCGGGCTATGATAAAGCTAAAGTCGACAATAAGCTTTCTTGGCTATATCGTGAAGATTTGAGTCCCTATTTTTAGAATTTTTAAAAAATGATTGATTTATTGAACATTGAAGTTATCCTTTCCAGAATTGTATGGACTTTTGCTCTTTGTGGTGAGATAGAATATTTTAGCCTACTAATATCTTTTGATACCTTGCTTCTATCTTAAACCATATAGACTGCTATAATGCACTTTATAATGCTTTTTCTTCCATTAAGAAAAATGCCAGTTAGAAAATACTACATTGAAGCTGTTATACAATGCCTGGAAATCCAGCCATGTTACCCTATTCCTAGCAAAGTAACTAAGGGCGGTTCTATCATTAGGCAAGGTGAGGCAGCTGCCTCACATGGCTAATTTTGGGATTGGCAAAAAATGCCCCCCAAATTAGGCCAGTGGCAGCTGCCTCAAACTGCCTAAAAAAAAGAAAAAAAAAAGAAACCGATAATCCCGACAGCAACTTCCCACTCCCACTGCCACCACTGCTGCTTTCCCTGTGTCTGTAGCAGCGTCAGCAGGCCTCAGACTTGAAATACTCAAAAAAAAAAGCAGCACAGGTCTTTGCAACTTCACACTTGAAAGGACTGCAAATGCCTACTCCCTTTGACGTATCACATCACAACAGAAGGCAGCGGACATTTGTAGGCCTTCCAAGAGTGGATTCGCAGAGACCCATTCTTTTTTAATAAATGTTTCAAATCTGAGGCATGTCACCACTACAAAGATAGGAAAAGCAGCGGCAGTGGGGGGGGGGGGAATGGTTGGAAGGGAGATGCAGGACATGAAGGAGGATGGGGGAATGGCTGGAAGGGAGATGCAGGACATGAAGGAGGATGGGGGAATGGCTGGAAGGGAGATGCAGGACATGAAAGAGGATGGAGGAATAGCTGGAAGGGAGATGCAGGACATGAAGGAGGATGAGGAATGGCTGGAAGGGAGATGCAGGACATGAAGGAGGATGGGGGAATGGCTGGAAGGGAGATGCAGGACATGAAGGAGGATGGAGGAATGGCTGGAAGGGAGATGCAGGACATGAAGGAGGATGGGGAAATGGCTGGAAGGAAGATGCAGGACATGAAGGAGGATGGGGGAATGGCTGGAAGGGAGATGCAGGACATGAAGGAGGATGGGGGAATGGCTGGAAGGGAGATGCAGGACATGAAGGAGGATAGGGGAATGGCTGGAAGGGAGATGCAGGACATGAAAGAGGATGGAGGAATAGCTGGAAGGGAGATGCAGGACATGAAGGAGGATGGAGGAATGGCTGGAAGGAAGATGCAGGACATGAAGGAGGATGGGGGAATGGCTGGAAGGGAGATGCAGGACATGAAGGAGGATGGGGGAATGGCTGGAAGGAAGATGCAGGACATGAAGGAGGATGGGGGAATGGCTGGAAGGGAGATGCAGGACATGAAGGAGGATGGGGTGAATGGCTGGAAGGGAGATGCAGGACATGAAGGGGAATGGGGTGAATGGCTGGAAGGGAGATGCAGGACATGAAGGAGGATGGGGGAATGGCTGGAAGGGAGATGCAGGACATGAAGGAGGATGGGGTGAATGGCTGGAAGGGAGATGCAGGACATGAAGGAGGATGGGGGAATGGCTGGAAGGGAGATGCAGGACACGAAGGGAGATGGAGGAATGCCTGGAAGGGAGATTCAGGACATGAAAGAGGATGGGGAGAGAGGCTGGAAGGGAGATGCAGGACATGAAGGAGGATGGGGGAATGGCTGGAAGGGAGATGCAGGACATGAAGGAGATGGGGGAATGGCTGGAAGGGAGATGCAGGACACGAAGGGAGATGGAGGAATGCCTGGAAGGGAGATGCAGGACATGAAGGAGGATGGGGTGAATGGCTGGAAGGGAGATTTATTTATTTATTTATTTTATTTTTTATTTACATTCTTTTATATACCGCGCTATTCTGCATCAGTGCGGTTTACATTGAACAAACTTAAATTACATTAAACGGGGCATTATAACTTGGAGATAACTATTTTACAGGGAACATGGGCTATGGAGGGTTAAGTGGCTTGCCCAAGACCACAAGGAGCACCTGTGGGACTAGAAACCCCAGTCCTTCCAGCCCAAGGTTGCTGTCCTCTAGTGGGATTTGAACCCCTGACCTTCCGGCCTGAAGTACCTTGCCCCAACCACTAAGGCTGGAAGGCTGGAAGGGAGATGCAGGACATGAAGGAGGATGGAGGAATGCCTGGAAGGGAGATGCAGGACATGAAGGGAGATGGAGGAATGGCTGGAAGGGAGATGCAGGACATGAAGGAGTATGGGGAGAGAGGCTCGAAGGGAGATGCAGGACATGAAGGAGGATGGAGGAATGGCTGGAAGGGAGATGCAGGGCATGAAGGAGGATGGGGTGAATGGCTGGAAGGGAGTTGCAGGACATGAAGGGAGATGGGGGAATGGCTGGAAGGGAGATGCCGGATGTGAAGGAGGTAGGTGTGAATGGCTGGAAGGGAGATGTAGGACATGAAGGGGAATGGAGTGAATAGCTGGAAGGCAGAGTCAGGACATGAAGGGAGATGGGGGAATGGCTGGAAGGGAGTTGCAGGACATGAAGGGAGATGGGGGAATGGCTGGAAGGGAGATGCCAGATGTGAAGGAGGATGGTGTGAGTGGCTGGAAGGGAGATGCAGGACACAAAGGGGATGGGGGAATGACAGGAAGGGAGATGCAGGACACTGGTAAGGAGTGGAGGGCAGATGCTGGACATATAGTGGAGGGGTAGACAGCAGCCACAGTGTGGGGGATATATGAGGATAGAGGGCACAAGATAGGGTTGAAGGATGGAGAGAAGATGTTGGATATGGGGTTCAGAGCAGAGGCTGTACACGAGTGAGTGCATAAGGAGGGCAGATTGTGGATATAGAGTGAGGAAGTAGAAAGGCAAAGGGCAGATGCTCGACATGAGGTAGCAGTCATAGGGGGTTGGAGGGCAATACTGCACATGTGCTGGTGGCATAGGGGTTGGGATCAGATGGACATGGAATAGAGGGGTGGATAGCAGAGGCTGGACATAGGGTAGGAGTCATTGGGAGAAGAAAGGCAGATGCTAGACACTGGGTAGGGGTATAGGGGATAGTGAACAGAGGCCGGACACAGGGCAGGGATGGAGCAGATGCTAGATGCAACATGGGGAAGGTAGAGGGCAGATTCAGGGCGAGCAGGGCCATACCTAGGGCTGTGCAAGTAGTGCGACAGCACAGAGCGCAAGTACAGAAGGGGCACCGATAGCATTACTGGGCTTCCAGGAAGCTCAAAAAGTGTGTGTTACTGGATGTGACTGGGTAGAGTGGAGGCACCAGATTCATTTGTTGCACAGGATGCATTTCAAACTTGGTACGGACCTGTGGAGTAGAAAGAGGGATGCTGGACATGGAGGGGATAGGATGAGAAAAAGGGAAAAGGTACTAGATGGTGAGAGAGGGGGAGGCACAAAGCAGGGCAGGAAAGGAGGGAGAGATGCTGGGCACAGGAAGGGCTAAAGAGAGAAAGAGATAGTTTGTTAAAGACTGGTAATAATTGGTTGGGGAAGGATCGAAAGATGGGAAGCAAGAGGGCTGTGTTGAAAAAGGGTAGGAAGATATAGTTAAAAGATAATGACTGAGAACTGGATGGTAAGAAGGAGAAATTAAATCTGAGATCATAGGGAAAATGGAAGAAAGCCAAAAGGAAAAGATCAGTGTCAGAGATGGAAGGAAGTGAAGAAGACAGGAGGGGAGAGAAGTGGCAGATGGATCAGAGACCCTAGAAGGTGAGTTAAGAGAAGATGAGAAAAGCAGAAACCAGAGACTTGGATTAACATACTTGGAGAATAGAATGACCTGACACAAAAAGGTAGACATTTTAATTTTATTTTCAGTTCAGTGTTTGGAATATGTCTGTCTTTGGCCTTCACAGGCCTGATATTCAGCCTGCGATGGTCAGTGTTTTAATAGCGCCTGATCGCCACGGGTAATAGTGAAACCAGATATTCAGCGTTAGAATCTGGATATCCTCTGGCACTGAATATCCAGTTTCAGTGCTGACTGGCACAGCTACCCAGACAGTGGCAATATTCAGCCACTATCTGGATTGCTGAAATCACATAAAGCTAGGATAGCTATTGAGATGACCTGATTTTATACAGGCACATAGCTGGTTAGTGGACTGAAATTGCCACTAACCAGCCAGGGGCAATTCTATCATTAGACAGAGTGAGGTGACTGCCTCAGGCGGCAAAGTTTGGGAGTGGCAAAAAATGCCCCCCAAAACATAAAAACAGCATAACAAAGGGGGAGTTTTTTTGTTTTGTTTGAGGGGATTTTTTTGCTTTTATCACTATATATTGTTCCCTTTTTATTTTTATTATCATAGTGGGGATCATATTTTATCATTACTTATTTATATATTTTGTGTTTTTATAATACCTTTACCCAATAGTTTTTTTAGTCTGATCTCCTGAGGTTTTAAATGTATTATAGCTGTTGGACAGCACCTTTTTTATGTGGTTTCAATTTTAGTTTCTTAGTCCATTTCCTCTGTTTGGTTTTTTTTCTTATTGATTTTATTAAACTTTTTAATGGACTTATTACCCATATTTACTATTAATCTTGTCTTATCTTGTAGTTTTGTTTTATATTCTTTCTTACCCGCAATGTTTTATTAATTGATTACGTTTTTAATCTAGTCCCTGGGAGTATCCTGTTTTAGCCATTTATCTATTCTGCATTTTTAGGCTTTTGGTTTACTTCCCTTCCATCGTGGTTTTTCTTATCTTGTGCTTTTATTTTCATTTGTATCCACAACATTTTTCAATATGTTTTCTGGGAGAATTCTCCCCCCCCCCCCTCTTTTTCAGCCAATCAGTGTGATTTTTAGGCTTTTGGTTCAATTCACTTTTATCGAGGTTTTTCTGATTTTTATTACTTACATTCATCAGAAATGATTCTCCATCAATTTATCCCGTCTGTGTGTATGCCACATCAGGTTATCCCACGGCACACCTTTCGATTTTTGATTTAGTGCTAGATGGACTTTCTGAACAAATGTCTGCAATGAACATCTATGGCAATGTTTATTTTGACAGTTTTATGGTTATCTGTAGGAGATGGGATACATTTGAAATATTAACTATCTCTCTCCCCATCCCCCTTTTTTATGCTGTGTTATAGCTCTCTGCAGGGGATGTTCTTATCTTTTTATCATTCTTTTATCATTTTTTTCTACTTGGCTGAGATTACAGACATGAGCCTCCCTGGTACCTGAGGTGGTGTTTTTGTCCCTTAGTCCTTGACACAGAATGTTTCTATTATTCTTTGTTAAGATTCTCTATGCCCATGAGGTCCTCGGAATCATAAATTCAACATTTCCTAGGATGAAGCACTAACAGTAGAGGTAGCACTATATAGTCCCATTGATTGAGGGTTTGCTTTATGTTGCGATCCGTACAGTAAGACCCTTTATTTATTTTTGTAAGCTTACACATTTCATAACCCTCCCCTTGCTTACTTCCCCTCTTGACATAATAGAGATAAATGCACTGAAGATTTAATTGTGCTCAGGGTTCAAATGAGATCATCGCGGGTCCCTGTTCCCTTAGACACTGTTGGTTGAAATATGTAGATGTTTAGGACTGCGGGACTCAGTGGTTCAATCGGAATCGTGTAAATGCTTTTAACATTGTTTTTTATTTCATTTGTTTTAAACATGAAAAGTGTGCATGATTTTGTTTAATGCCTCTTGCTTACAAGCGGATATATATTGTTCTTAATTCAGGAATCGGGTTGTCCTTCTGTTGTTTTTGGCACCAAAATGAGCCCTTTTAAATGGCCGGAACTGTTACATTTGGGGGTATGTTTACTAAAACCCCGTTAGGTGCGTGGCGCGTTAGTGTGCGGGATGCCATAAAAGGAGTGGGCGTGTCAGTCTGAAAAAAGCAAAACGGGATTAATCATGCACTAATGTGCGCTATGCGCTCATGTGCGCAGCACACATTAGCACATGAGAAACGCACGCGGGAAGCATATGTGGCGCGCTGATGTGCAAGTACAGTAACAGAGTCACAGTACAATGGTTAAGACACTGACCGATGGTGCAGGGATCATGGGTTCAATCCCTCACTGTGCCCAATGAATAAGGCTGGCTGAAGTACTACCTGTTTTATGTAATATTGGAGTCTGAGGCATATTAATTTTATTTTAATTACTGCTACTAGCAAACGCACTCTGAAAGCACTAAAACATAAGGCGCCCCATAAGGTACCCCAGAGGGCAAATTTTAGAGTGCACTGTCTGCCACGGCACCCTACAGTGTTGCATAAAGGGTGGCGTATAGGGCGCCATATAGGGTGCCCTATGAGGCACAGCAAGGTAATAGCACTGTTTTTGATGGCAGCACTGTGCATTTAAATGCATGGAAAGCATAAGTAGGTGCGCTGAAATGCAAGGAGGAACAGCAGTGTAGCACAATGGTTAAGGCACTGACTGATGATACAGGGGTCATGAGTTCCTTCCCCAGTGTGCCCAATACATAAGGCTGGCTGAGGCACCAGCTTTGACATGTAAGTATTGTTTCCTGAGGCATTTTATTTGTATTTTAATTATTGCTGCCAGCAAACACACCCTCACGTGCCGTAACCTACGGTGCCACATAAGGCACCCTATAAGGCACTCCATAGGGCACATTATAAAGTGCACTGTCCACCACGGCACCCTATAATGTCCCCTATAGGGCACCCTATAAGGCGCTCCATAGGACACCTTATAGTGCACCTTATATGGACGGTAACCATAAGGTACCCTATAGGGCACCCTACAAAGCACCCTCTGAGGCACCTTATGGGTACAGTACGCTGAGGGTGTTATTGCTGGCAGCACTAATGTACTTTAAAAATAGATAATGCTTTGGACAGCCCTATCAAATAACCCAACTGTGGGTTTGAACCCATGACCTCTGGCAGTGAAGTAACCAGTGGGCTACAGCTCTATAGCTGCTAGCAAACCCCTGGCTGTCTGCAGAAGGACTGCAAGTCACCACACAAACAGTCTGCTGTGGTCACCAGGATAGGGTTAACCCACCCATACCCATGATGCACTGCACATGCAAATCAGCAGTCTACAGATGATCACAAGATGGGGTATGCACCCCCACAGCACCTTGGCCTGGTAGGGGGAACTGACCGTGTGTGCTACTGGCACAGAGTAGCTACACACCGTCACATTGTGCAGGTACGGCACTCACCCTGAGGGTGAGGTGGGGCGGCCAGCACCAGGTCCACAGCAGAGATAGGCCATGCTGCAGGTCCCCAGCAGTGCTAATGTGTGAGATAGGTAGTTTCTGCTGCCACACCTTGGATATATCTGTATGTCTCAGTCAGGTGTAGCCCCTATGGACCCCTAGGAGGATTATGTACCACCACCCTCCTCCTCCTCCAGGGCTGAGGGTGGTAAACAGGGTCTCCCACCAACAGATCCACATTCTACCTCCCTGCAATGGTGGCAGTAGAGGGGACCATCAACCCGAGTCCTGCTGGGTAACAGTCACCCTACAGGGCAGTCAATGCAGCTCTGTACACATCCATAACGTAATAGCAGACAGACATTAGGCCTGGATATGCTAAGCTGTACCCCACCACTATCTGATATTCTCCTGCAGCAAGCCTTCAGCCGCTGCACCCTGCAAGGCGCTCCATCAGGACACATACCAGCGGCAGACAGTCTGCTAGCTAGTCCATAGTACATGTTCCTGGTGGAAATGCGTGCACCCCGAACTGGGATGTCAGCATACACACCAAGCAGATAAGTCAGTGACTGGGCCCCAAAAGGAAACCCATAAATATCACATGAGAGAAATTCTATATAGCACTATGGGGGTGCCTAGCCATGCTGTGGTCACTGCACAGTCAGGGTGAGAGTGATCTCCCAGCAGGACATGCTGTGGCCACCCTGTCTGTGCAGGTGATGGCCGGGCACTACAATGTCCCAGCCAGTGCCCTATGCCCTGTGCAGATGCATCCTGGCCAGGCCACCCTGTCCGGGCTATACCCATGGTACCTTGCTCCTCATTATGCACATTGGCAGGCCAATACTGGCAACAGTGCTGGCAGTGTGGGCTGTGGAAGGTGTTTGCAGCCACCACACACTGGATAGACAGACACACACTCCCACACCTATGCCAGCATTGTGCCACTCTAGAGGAGTTTAGCAGCCCTGGCCACCACACCAGTCCTGGGCACAATGCAGGCATGGATATGGTACGCAATACTGTTGGGGGTCACTACCTAGGGTGGTAAACACTGTCAGAGACCAGACCTGAAGCACACTCCACAGACAGCAGAAAGGCTGCTATGATGGAGCTCAATCAGCAAACTGTGCTTAACGTAGGAATTGGTATCTGCCAGTAATCATAACAAACGTTTGATAGCTGTGTACCATATTCCCAGGTGTAGTATGGCATTGCTAAGGTATGCAAGGGCTAGTATTGGGAGATGCACGCAGGGCCCAATGTCCTGCCTCTCCAGGAGGCATTGTCTAATGGAGCCTGTGGGTGTGGGTGTGTCTGCCCCTGTTGGCTTCTGCTGTACGGAAGAGGTTCCCAAATCCAGTCCTGGTGTGCCAAACACTGTTCGGGTTTTTATGCTGTCCCTCATGAATATGCATGAGATACATCTGCATACCATGGGGGTGGTGCATAGATATGCAGCACAGGCATCTTTATTAGAGGCAGCATGGAACCTGAATGGTGTTTGGCCCTCCAGGACTGCATTTGCGAGACTCTGCTCTAGGTAATGCACCTGTTTATGGTGTCTTTGCTCTGTAGGGTAAAATGTAGGTGTTTTGGGCATGTTTACGTCATCTGCAATAAAGGTTGTGTCTGTATTAGCACGTTGTAGTAGTGGGTAAAATATGGGGACTGGGTTGGCAGGCACTTGAACCTGTGACCTTCTGCCTCCATACACACTGGTTGTGTGCACTGCACCACCGTGTTGCCACAGAGATAGTGCATTCCCTGGTGATACCATGACTGTTTGTCCGGCAAGGCCTGTCTGTTGCAGTGCATGGCACCCACCTACACAGGGCTAGGCCATGGTCTGCTCTGGGCAGCTGCCACTGCCCCCTCCACCAACAGTACCCCTCCGCCACCATGCTGACATGTCCTTATATTGGAAACAGCATATGACCTGATTGATTTGTGGCACTCCAGGACTGCATTTGGGGGACTCGGCTGAAGGTAATGCACATTTTTATGGTGTGTGTGCTGTGTAGGGTAAAATAGAGGTGTTTGACCCATGCTTATGTTCTCAGCAATAAAGGTTCAGTCTTTACTACCATGTTTTCTTCATGGATAAAATAAAGGGACTAGGTTGGCATGAGCCCCAGCTGGGATTTGAACCTGTGACCTTCTGGTCCTAAAGGCACTGGCTGTGTCCACTGCACCACCGTCTTAACACAAAAACAGTGCTTTCCCTGGGGAGTCCATGGCTGTTTGTCAGACAGGGCCTGTCTGTTGGAGTGCACTGCACCCACGTGAAGGGGGCTAGGCCACCGTCTGCTCTGGGCAGCTGCCACTGCCCCCTCCACCAACAGTTCCCCTCTGCCACCATGCTGACATGGCCTTATGGTGGAGACAGCATACAACCTGACTGATTTGTGGGCCTCCAGGACTGAATTTGCGGGACTCTGCTCCAGGTAATGCGCATGTTTCTGGTGTCTGTGCTCAGTGGGGTAAAATATAGGCGTTTGAACCATGCGTATGTTCTCTGCAATAAAGGTTTGTCCTTACTGTCACGGTTTAGTAGCGGGTAAAATATGGCGATTGGATTGGCAGTAGCCCCAGCTGGGACTTGAACTTGTGACCTTCTGCTCCTGAACACACTGGCTGTGCTTACTGCACCACACTGTGCTCACAGAGACAGTGCAGTCCCTGGAGATACCATGGTTGTTTGTCAGACACAGCCTGTCTGTTGCAGTGCATGGCACCTGCCTACACAGGGCTAGGCCATGGTCGGCTCTGGGCAGCTGCCACTGCCCCCCTCCACCACCAGTACCCCTCTGCCATCATGCTGACATGCCCTTCTGCTGGTGGTGCTGGTGGTGTGCAGTCTCAAGCCATCCAGTGTGCAGGTAGGCGGCT
Source organism: Ichthyophis bannanicus (assembly GCA_033557465.1). Classification (NCBI taxonomy): domain Eukaryota; kingdom Metazoa; phylum Chordata; class Amphibia; order Gymnophiona; family Ichthyophiidae; genus Ichthyophis; species Ichthyophis bannanicus. The sequence continues at coordinate 1,264,464,573 of CM066032.1, read as the reverse complement.
GCCTATGGTGCGTGTTCTGGCGTAGGGGTGCCTGCATAGGCGTCCACGCTTCCCCCCAAAACCGCCTGCCAATGTTCTGTGCCCTTGGGGTACCTGCTGGGTACTATCCCCTGTGACATTGTGATAAACACTCTTGTGCCCATGTTGGGCCCTCATCAGTTGCTGTCTGTCTGCTGTTCAGTTTCAGCATTCCTAAGTGCCATCTAGGCATCTGCCTAGTCCGCACTGTGCCCCAGCTGCACCACAGCATGTGCCGCCTGCAGCCCTCTGTATCCCCTTTCCCAGCATCTGTCCAGTTGCCCATTCCGACATGCCTGCCCTGCTGTTGGGGAACATGTGCATGCCATAGGAAACCTGTCCAATGGAGAGGGAAACCCTGGTTAGTGCTATTTCACTGTGGGATCATTCACCTTGTATGGGGACAGAGCGTAGACCCTTCCAAAATTCATATTTATTTTTTGGGGCTTTCTTGGGAGTGTTTTTTAATGTTTCCCATTACTATCACTATTGCCCAGCTTGATTATAATTATTTTTAATTTTGTTGGGGTCCTTTTCAATGTTTATTTGTACTTTTGTACCGTGCACATGTATCACACTTATCACTTTTTGTAGGTTTCCCTGGTATTGCTGTACATTGCTGACAGAAATGGTTTCTCTTCCCTTTAAATCGGCTCTAACGCGAGGTTTTCACGCGCAGTATTTTTTGCCTCGGATTTCAACTCGCTAATGTGCGGGGAGCCTCTCCCCTCCCACTCTCCACCCATTGACCCCTTCTCTCCGCCCCTGGGGAGCCTTCCTCCGCCCTACGGGAGCCTTTCCCCGCCTTCATCGCACATTAGCGAGACGCCCACATGAGCGGGCACAATAGTGCGCCGCGCACCTGAGCGGACACAAAAGTGCCCCGTAACGTGACATTAGCGTGCGCTAAGGTACCTTAGCGCATGCTAACGTGCGCAGCGCACATTAGCGCTGTTTAGTAAACATACCCCTTGGTTTCTTAGCTTTTTAAGTGCTGACACTTGCTGCGGTAAGCCATTCCCAGCGCTACCTCTTGAGTGCCTGGTCCCTTTATTTATATTTATTTACTGTGCATTGCTATGATTGAGATTAGTAGTATATCTTTGATGTCTCTTTAATGGATGGCATTCCTGTTTGTTTTAGTGAGATTTTTAGTGAAAGAATTATCTACTCTGCACCTGATTGCATTTTCAAGGGGATACACAGTGAGTTCTCTTACTATTCCACATACAGACTATCCTTTGTTGTGTTCTTTATGCTCTTAAAGGTCTTTATACTTATGATAATAGATTCACTCACCTTATTACTTTTTCTTTTTAATCCTCTGCTGGTTTTATTACTCATGGTTCAAATTTTTAATTCATAGGTATGAACTTTTTTATTGATTTTTCTGGTTACATTTATATATATGTTTAAGATGTTGGAACTTAGGTGTTTTATATATTTTCATTATGATGTGATACATATCAGTAGGTCCCTTTTATATGTATTTATTGTTTATTTAATGTGTATATTTGTTTGTGTTGGAGGTTTCTAGTTGCATACCCCCTGATGAAGGCATGAGTTGCCAAAACACTGTTGTTGTTGGGGTGTAACCAATAAAGTCTATTTCCACTTTGAGAGGGTGTGCTGGTCTCCTTGCTCCTGTCGAGCTTTTAAAATATTAAAGTGCAGTTTAAGTGTTTGCATTTACTGTAGCTTAACTGGCAAAGAAAATGTGCAGTAAGTAGATTTGCCCTGCAGCTGCTGTTGGGCTAAAATAACATGCATGGAGGTAAAATAATCATTATTCCCTTAACACATCTTAGTAACTACCCTTCTGTGAATGTGAACAACTTTCCAGACTTGGAAGAGGTCAGCTTGGCGAACTAAGAGAGAAGAATGTTTGGGTCATTTCCAAGGGGAAGAGCTACAGTGTAAATAGAAGGAAGAAGATGAGTGTCAGTCTCATTAACTAGGAGGAGCAAAGAGGGACATCCAAGGGTATTCCTCAGAAGATTAAGGGAGGGATCCCTTTCCTTCCAGGAGGAGAAGAGTCTGCCCTGAAGGAAGCAGAGTTAGTTGAAATGCTGACAGTGACTGGAAGAGTAAAACCTTGATATCAAAAGGATTGGACCCTGTTGTATCTAAAGATTATTTAGGCAAGTTGGTTTCAGAGGGCAGTCAACTTTGGATGTGATTTTGCTCATACCTTTTTCAGAAATAACTCAAGGTAAGGTACATTCTGGTGTAGTAGGCTTACCATCTACTGTACATTTGTGCCTGAGGAAATGGAGAGTTAAGTGAACTCATGAGATCACAAGGGCCAGCAGTTGGATTTGAATTCTGGTTTCCCTGGTTCTCAGCCCACTGCTCGAATCACTAGGATACCCCTCCACTCCACTGAAAGGTTGTGACAATTCATAGGGGGAAAGACTGTGATGGGGCTTATTATATTAGCTACCTTCACAGCCTTTCATACCGATAGAGGATAACAGCAGTCAGGATTCTAGGTAAGGTATTAAATGTTTCACTACCTTTTTGACCATTAAGACACAGTAAGTTGTGGTGGATGATGCATGGTCAGTCCCGGGGATTCTGGAACATGGTGTGCCATGAGGATCATTCTGTGCCTTGTGCTCTTTAATATCGATTGGCAGTGGGACATTTCAGGGGCACAGTAGGGTGGCACTTTTAGCTAGCCGGTCAGCGGTGATATCGAGGCACTAACTGGCTAGCTAAAATGCCAAAAAATTAGGGTGGATAAAGACTGTCCTAACTTTCGCTGCTTTTGCTATCCGGTCAGGGGATCGATATTGCTACTGACTGATTAGCAAAAGTGCTAAGCAGGCAAACTGGGCATTAGACATGGCCTGGCACTGAACATCCAGGTTTAAGTTATGGCCAGTCACTTTACACTGCTGACTGATGATGATGATCATGCCTCCTATATCATTCAGGACTTTCTGGATGTACATGATATTGGGGGGAGGGGGTACATTCCGTGGCAGGGCCAGCCCCAGTAAAGTGGCTGGCCATTGCCACTTTAAATTAGTGCCAGATATTCAATGCCAGGGACAAATCCAGCCACTGGTCTGCTAACCAGCTAAACTATTTTGAATATGCCCCTCCACCAAAGGTATTTTCTGGCTGGTATGATGGGGTGGAAGTGATCTCTAGAGCAGTGCTTTTCAAACTTTTATCCCATATGACTCCATTTTAGCAAATGAAAATTCACATGACCCCCAGATGGTAATGAAATCAAAACTGCAGGTCTCCAGCCTCCTTCCTCTCCCCTCCACTCCTCTAAACAGAAGGAAGGGGCATTAGTAGTGGCAATAGCAGTAGCAGTCAACAGTGTCCTTTGGGTGCTTACAGACCCTGGTACTTGGCATGGGTTTCCAGCCTAACAGGAAGCTTACCCAGATGGGGGCAGGTCACATGCTGACTGGGTCCTTGGCATAGGTCACAGTTTACATCCAGGGAGATGAGGAAATGGCCATGCTTCTATGACCCCATCTCCTAATGATGTGACCCCATTTGAGGTCACCACCCCGTCCCCAAGTCTTGGAACCACTGCTCTAGAATAAAGAATTATTTCATAGCAGTAACAGTGTGGCTGTAAGAGAATTAAATGCAGTCAAATAGTTTTTTTGTTTTTTAAGTGCTGTCAAGTCAATGCTGACATCCCAGCAGGAACTGTTTTTTTTTTTTTTGGCAGCATATCAACTAGATTACTAAGTCCTTTCTCTGGAGGAAATGGAAGGTAAAATAACTTCTCCAAGGAGCACCAGTGGGAATCCAAACCTCATCTCTCAGGTAATAGGCTGTGGCACAAACCACTAGGCTACTCCTCCACTGCAGGTAGATGCTACTAAATCAGAAATAGTCAGTTATTTCAAGTTGCTAAGGGAGCAGAGGATGTTGAATCTAATCTAACATTCTTCACGTTTATTTCTCTCAGCATTTCATTGTTTGTCTGTCAACAACATACAAAGTGACTACAAATAAACCAGTTTATTAGGTCAGGCTTACCCCTTTATCTAAGTTCCTAGTAGTACTGCAAGACTATTGCTAAAGGTTTGGGCTGCCATTTTCAACATAGATGGCAATGAAGCAGAAGCGTCTAGGGATCACTCCTGCCTCAGAAAGCTCCCTGGAAAGGGGGGGGGGTGCATTTGGGTGGGAGAGAGGAGTCAGTTGCATCAGAAGGGTGGGGAGAGGGGGCTGATGCTGGTGCTTATTGGGGCTGGTAGGAGGTATAGCGTCAGGATGCTGATGCAGATTAGGAAAGTGATGCTCAGATCTCAGCATGCACTGTTATTGCATGGGGTTACAGTATTTGCATTGGCAGATAGCATGGACGCGCTTACCATGAGGTCCACCAATGTATTTACTGTGACGCAAGTGTCTGCCCTGTGCAGTAACTGCAGGGCAGATGTAGGGCACACCTCCAACAGTTAATGGACAAGCTTTGCACTTACCACATATGCATGCTAATTTTTGCACCTAGCATGTGCTTTAAATCAATTTAGTGTGTCCAAAATGTTTCAGGTGCACTAACAAACTGAATGTGTGCTAGCGAATGAACAGCTCTGCTACCCAGAGTATTCAACAATATTAGAATGCAGAGAGTAGTCCATCAAGTCTGGGGCTATTCATGTTCTGCACTGAGTGCCAGGGGCATGTTTACCAGAGTGGGTGACTAGCCTAATGGCTAGAATAGTACACTGCAAATCAGAGAAGCCAGTGTTCAAATCCCACTGGTATTGCTTGTGATCTTTGGCAAGTCATTTCACCTTCCATTGCTTCAGGTGCAAATTTAGGAGATGATTCACTAGATATGGATTTGTGTATGCTTATAGCATGGGCCTGCAATACCTACTACTGTGCACTAAACTGGCAGCATAGCAAAAGTCCTATGCTGATTGTTTAGTGCTTTGTAGGATAGGATAGGATATGGGCAAAGAATGAGTGATCACAGCACTGACAGCATGCCATAGGTTATCACAGACTACTTGTCATGGCTCCCAATAGTGTTAAGGGTCCCTGTGCTACGGGAAGGCAGGTAGCCTAGTTATTGCCCAAAGAAAAAACGAAAGTGTGATTATGGCAATGCACCAAAACTTCCCCGATCACAGATTCCCCCCCATCAAATACACCCTTGAAGTCCAACATTTGACCTCAGCTACCATGACCCCCCTCCCCCAGTTCTTAACTAAGGTTATTCCTGGTAGTCTAGTATGAAGGGCAGGAACTCTCTCCCTCTGCTTCCTCTTCATTGTCGCCTAGGTTCAAAATGGCAGCTCTGGCCCCTAGCAGTAGTCTTGCTGTACTATGAGGTGTCAATCTGCCAAATATGTATAACCTCATTTATGTGTGGTCCAGACAGCTGCCTTACTAGCTGCTTGACAGACAAGGAGGAACACCAATCCAAGAGTCTTTTTTGCAGTCTTTCAGTCTTGTGCTCATGGAATTTAATTATCTGTAAGGGTTCACTGATGAGGAACAGCAGCTTATGGGAGACCCTTAACACTTGACACTCTCCTGCCTATCCCTTCTAAAACAGGCCAGAATTTGTGTTCTGAACCAAGGGTTTACTTAATTTTAGGATCACTGAACAATAATAACAATAATTGGCAGAGGCAACAAATAAGAACTATGGGCCTGATATTCAAAGGCACTTACATGGTTTACAGAGCTATAAACCGTGTAATTGCCCCTAAGTGGGATATTCAGCAGCACTAACACGGTTAGTGTTGCTAAATATCCCGAAGTAATGCCGCTTAGCATCGGGAAGTGTGAGGACATTCTGGGAACGGTACCCAGGGATAATTGTTCAACAGCGATTATCCCTCAGTAGTGAAAGTTAGACGCAGCAAAAGCTGTCCTACCTTTTGCCGCCAGAGCTAACCAAGCTTCCTGGATCTGGTATCACTGTCATATCATGAGTGTTTAGGTTTATTTCTTCCTGAGTGCTGGTGGCTTCTATAGATGCATGTCCATGTAACTGCTCTGAGAGCTCCTGGCTCTGATGGACTGGGAGACTGAATTGTTGGTACATTTCTTGGAACCTCTCTTCTTTACTTTTGGAGGCTATGATTTTCCCAAATTTTAATACAAGCAGAGCTACTCGCCTTCTGAGACAGTGGGGCACTTGCAGGTTTTGCACAAACATCAACTGTCTGCTCTCTTCCCCTATGCTATTTCTCTGAGCATGTTGCTCATTCTGGATGATGCAAGAGGCTCTGTGTCAAAGACACCTGTCCAAAGGTCAGATGCCCTTGTTCCCTTTTGGTGCGGTAGCTGTGTGCCAAAGGCAGAGTTCTGCCTTTGGGTGTGGTTTATATATCACTTGGATTTTTATTTCTCAGAGGAGTCTCCTCACAGCATAACTAGCAGAAGGAAACTTCCACTGTTCTGGAAAATGTTGGACTTCGTTGAAATGTTATTATAGTAATTTAGTAGGGACACTGGATTGTGCTACTGCTCATACAGCAACATCCATGCAGTGTCGCCTCTACATAAAGGTGTGTGATCAGAGGGGTTTGTGATGGGAGAGGTGTAATCAGAATGACAAAAGCAGAAATAAAAATGGCTACAAATGTGAAGCGAGGTGATAAGACTCATTTCGCATATATTGGAGAAAGGAAGAAGGCCAAAAGTGGAATTGCAAGACTCAAAGATGGCAAGGAACAATTTGTAGGAAGTAATAAGGAAAAAGCAGAATTGTTAAACAAATACTGTACTTCTGTTCCATGTTCACAAAAGAAAATCATGGAGAAGGGTAACGCTTGACTGACAAAGGTAACAAGGGGAATGGAGTAGATGAAACACCATTCATAGATAACGATGTTTATGAACAGTTTGCAAAACTGCAAGTGGATAAGGCAATGGGACCAGATCTCAGGATACTGAAGCAACTCAGGGAAGTTTTGGCAGGACCTTTAAAAGATGTGTTTAATAGATCCCTGGAGACTGGAGAAGTACCATGGGATTAGAGGTGGTTGATGTGGTCCCTCTTCACAAAAGTGGCAACAGAGAAGAGATGTCAAGTAAGCTGTATCTTGGTAGTGGGAAAGTAATGGAGGTGTTGCTGAAAGAAAGGATAGTGTTTTTTTTCTGGAAGTCAACAGGTTGTGAAATCCAAGGCAACATGGCTTTACCAAGAGAAGATCATGTCAAACAAAATGGTTGATTTCTGTGACTGGGAGACTAATTCCTCCTCAAAGTTTTGATACTATTCCTCATGGGAGGCTTGTGAATAAATTGAGCAGCCTGGGGATGGATTCCAAGGTGGTGAACTCGATCAAGAACTGGCTGACTGACAGACTGCAGGAGGGTAGTGGTGAAAGAAACTCACTCTGAACAAAAAAGTCTGAGTACTGGAGTGCCTCATGGATCAGACCTGAAACCACACCTATTCATTATCTTTGTGGTTGGTATTGCCAAAAGGTTACAAGGAAATGTTTTATTTTTTGCAGATGATCTAAAGATTTGCAACAGAGTGGATACTTCATTGAGAATAGAAAACACGGGAAAAGATCTAAAAAAATTAGAAGAATGGTCAAATGCTTGGCAATTGAGATTTAATGCAAATAAGTGCAAAGTGATGCATTTGGGATGCAGAAAGCCAAAGGAGCTGTGTGTGATAGGGGATGAGAAGTTGGTGTGTATGGACCAAGAGAGGGACCTCGGAGTGATAGTGTCTGAGGATCTCAAGGTGGTGAAGCAGTGTAACAAGGCAATGGCCAAAGCTAGAAGGATTATAAGACTGCATACAGAGAGGAATAACCAGCAAGAAGGAGGTATTAGTGCCTCTGTACAGGCTATTGGTGAGGCCTCACTTGAAGTATTGTGTTCCATTTTGGAGACTGTACCTTACAAAGAATATAAAAAGACTTGGTGGTTCAGAGGAAGGCAACCATGATGATATGTCTATCTTGGGGGCGTGACCTTCTGCCAGTCTTCGAGGGGGGCATGGAGTTTTTGGCTCCAGAAAACCACCATAGTTTCCGGGTACACTGATATCACCATGTCCTGTCACGTGACCCTGTGAGTGCAGCTACCACCAGAATAAAGACCACCGCAGCAGCTTCCCCCATCACCTTCATTGCTATCTACTGTAATGTATTGCTGTTTCTACTGTACCTGCTTTACTGTGCCTTTGTGTTTCTCCCCTGCCATGCATGCACGCCAAAGGTGTGCGCCCAAGGAAGAGGTCAAAGGAGCAGGCCTTTGGACTGGCTCTTTGGGGCGGCTCCAGTGACTCCATGCTCTTTCCGGGGAGCACATCTTTCATTCTGGGTCTATGTGCTGTACTCTACAGGTATTGTTTTTAATCTTTATGCTTAACATCATGGCTAATAGTCCTGTGTTCTGGGGCAATTGCCCGCACCCTCCATTCTGGCCATGGTTGTCTCGCTCTCCATGAAACTTAATCTCCTGTTCAACAGTGCCTACTCCCAGTCTCACTGGGATCCCTTCTCTCCTCCCTCCCCTTCCTCCTCTTTCTATCTCCTTTGCACTGTTGAACTGCCGTTCTCTTTGTGTCAAGACTTTAATCAATGGTCTCCTACTACAGCACACATTAGCTTTATTATTCCTCTTGGAAACGTGGCTGAAATATGAGGAGGAATTGGTCTTGTATCACTGCCTCCCACCTGGTTTTAACTCTCTCTCAACCTCCCACTTTTCCAGAGGATGGGATTGCAGCCATGTTTTGGGAGTCCTTAGCCATTAATGAGTTTGCCTCTCCTACTTTACACTATTCTGAGTCACTCCTTCACCGGATACCCCCTCCCTCTACATGCCATATCCTCCTAATTTACGCCCTTCCCACCCTTTCTTCTCCTTTCTGGGATTCTCTTTCCACCACATTAATGGAAACTGTCACTGCCTATCCCAACCTTTTTATTCTAGGCAACTTCAGTTTCTATATGGGTCGCCCTTCTCATCTGCGCGATAAGAAATTTTGTTTGTTGCTTTCGGACCTCTCATTCATACAACATATTCTTTTCCCCACTCATGCTACAGGACACAAATTAGATCTCCTTCTTACCTCCCCCAGTTTCCATGTGTCTCTTTCCAATCTCCATAGCTTAGCATTTCCCTAGACAGATCATCATTGTATTTTCTTCCACCTCTCCCATCTAGCATCTTGAGCTGCTTCGGTCCCATCTTGCCTTTCACAGCCCACCCCCATCATCCCATCCCCAGATCCATTCTATTAGCCTTCCCTTCATCAAATTCCCTCTTTCCATCTAATTTTGTTTCCCTCACACTGGATTTTGCCTCCCTCACACAGGCTTCCACCTGGACTCATGTACTTGCCAGTACCCTTCATGATCTAGCTCCATCAAATGCCACTCCTCACCTCTTCCCCTCTCACCATCACCACTGATTCCACTCAGGCCTGTACACTATCCAATAGCAATTGTGGAAAGCAGAGCGCCTTTGCTGCCACCTCCGTACTCCCTTGTTATTTGCCTCTTATCAAAGCATCCGTTCTACTTATTGTCAGTCCATCACCTTAGCTAAGAAACAATATGATAGTCATCTTATCTCCAAATCCAACAACAGGTCTAAACAATTGTACTCTGTTGTGTCCCTCTATCCCACTTACTCCATCCTTTTTCTTCCTTTCCCTTAACTGCCACCACCACAGCCGAGCAATTAGCTCAGCATTTATCTGATAAGGCCTCTCATCTTCAGCAGGATTTTATTCCTATAAATTCGCCTCTTCCCCCCCCCCCCCCATAACAGATGACTCCCTATCCTGTGGGCTCCTTGAAGTTTTTCCTGATCCCATACAGGATTCTCAGAGGAGGAGGAGTGGCCTAGTAGTTGGGGCAAGGTACTTCAGGCTGGAAGGTCAGGCGTTCAAATCCCACTAGAGGACAGCAACCTTGGGCCAGAAGGACTGGGGTTTCTAGTCCCACAGGTGTTCCTTGTGGTCTTGGGCAAGCCACTTAACCCTCCATAGCCCATGTTCCCTGTAAAATAGTTACCTCCAAATTATAATGCCCTGTTCAATGTAATTTCAGTTTGTTTAATGTAAACCACACTGATGCAGAATAGCACAGTATATAAGAGAATGAAAATAAATACAATTCTTATACATGGTCATGCTTCAATCCAATCACTATGACTGCACTTGAGAAGACCATTTCCTCTTCCTCTAAAACAGCATGTACTCTTGATCCTATTCCCTCTTCTTGGGTCCCTGAGTCATCCCTAGCATTTTCTCTCCATCATCTAACTCTCTTCAATAACAGTCTCTCTTCTGGAATCTTTCCTTCTTTCTGGAAAGCTGCTATCATTTGTCCCATTTTGAAAACCCCCGCTCTTGATCCCAGCTGTCCAGCTAATTTTCCACCAGTCTCTTATCTTCTTTTCCTATCGAAACTCCTCAAAAACTTTGACCTAGTCCTAAATGAAACACAAATCAAGTGCAAGAAATAAGGGTGTTGGAACCACTTGGCAATAGTGATCATACTATGTTCATGTTTGATTTAATAAATGGAGGAAGGATGGCAAGGAAATCCCCAGTAATACCTTTTAACTTTAAAAAGGGAGACTATGATAAAATGAGAAAAAATAGTTAAGAATAAATTAAAAGAGCAGTTGCAAAGGTTAAAGATTTACAACAAGCATGGGCGCTGTTTAAAAATACTATCTTGGAAGCCCAGACCAGTTGTATTCCACACGTTAAGAAAAGTGGAAGGAGGGGGGCGGAGCCTGATGTCCAGCGGGTAAGACGCTTCGCGCTGAAGCTCCCGAGAGGCCTACTTAGAATCCTGACTTAATACCTATACAAACTTACTATTTCGCTCCGGGCTGACCGGGGTACCTCGGGGGGGATGGCGGCCCATAAACCAGCGCGCTTGGACTTCGGGTCTCCTTCTTCTTCTCACGGAAAACGCTCCAAAACAGAGGTGTCCTCCCCACAGAAGATGGCTCCATTTCGGGACAACCCCGAAATGCACCTGGAGATTTTAGAGGAAATACGCGGCGTGAAGGAATTGGTGCAGTCCAATGGAGAAGCGCTTAGAGCCATGCGAGAAGACTTTGGAGTACTCCAGGACCGACTTGAAAGTCTCTCATTACGGCAGGACAATATGGCGGGGGTCCTCGACTCGCACGTGGTGCGCTTGGGCACACTGGACAAGGCTGAGCGCCAGATACAGAATCTTCAAAAGGAGTTAGAAGATAGCAATAATCGAGCCCGTCGCAACAATGTGAGGCTCATTGGAATACCGGAGGGGGTGGAAGCGGGAGATATGAGAGAATTCCTGCTCAAAACTCTTCCCTCCTTGCTGAAGATCACCTTTCATAAAGAACTGGAAATCGATCGTGCACACCGTGTTCCTACCCACATGGCGCTCAACCGAACGACCCCCCGGCCTATTATCTTTCGCTTGCTACGATATCAACAAGTGGAACAAATTTTAAATGCTGCCCGGGCGAACCATCATTTGGAATTTGAAGGTCACAAAGTCTCCTTCTTCCCTGATTTGGCAAAGCCTACCGTTGACCGACGGAAGAAACTCCTTGCTTTTCGCCCTCGACTTCAACAGCTACAGGCTCGCTTTGGCCTGTTGTATCCCGCGAAGCTCCGAGTGACTCTCCACAACCAAACCAGGACATTCGAAGATCCTGATCTACTATCAACATTTTTAGACTCCAAAGAAGCAGAGCAGATGCGCTAATCCAACGACTTGGACTGTTATTTGCCGGCTCTGTCCGCCATTTTGAAGGGCCCGATGCGGCGGTCATAGTCAAGCACAGAGACTACCTGGACTTTCTTTCTTTCTTTCTATGACTTTTGTTTTTGGTCTCCTATCCCTCCATGATGTGTGCCTCGGTCGGATTCGGAGCACGCACAGTCCTACAGGTTATGTGTTTTTTCAATTTCGGCCTTCTCTGGGGCTTCTCCCCGCAGACACATGGTCGCCAGTAATTTTTGGGGTTCTGCTTCTTCTCTACCGCGCTGCGGTTTTTCTTTTTTAATGTGGGGCGCTTCATTGTATTATCTAAGCTTATTTTCTTTTATGCCATATGTACAGCCAGATACAGTCAATATGAGGGACATTGTGAAATTATGTGCGCTATCATGCTCAGAATTTTTAACTTGTCTGAATGGCCTTATGTAAAATCTTATCACTCAACGTAAAGGGCATTAATAGTCCAATCAAAAGAAAGAAAATCCTTAGCTATCTTAGCCATGAGCATGCTGATTTAGCGTTTCTTCAGGAAACGCACTTAAACTCTGCTGAAACACTGAAACTCAATGTTAAGCCTTACATGGTGGCTGCCTATTCTCCCGCCGTTTCCAAACGGTGCGGGGTGGCCATTCTGGTTAAGAAATCTTTGCAAGCTACTGTAATTGATACTAGCGCTGACAAGGAGGGTAGATGGGCCCGAGTACATCTTAAGGTTGGAGATAGTGAATTTACATGTATTTGCATTTATGCCCCGAATGTGGACAACCCTGCTTACTATGCAAGTATTGCGCAGTTGGCACAGGCCTCTGCCAATACTCCATTAATACTTGGTGGTGATTTTAATCAAGTGTTAGACCCTCTGATAGATAGACAGCCGCCTAGAACGAGTAGTCCACCCAAGAGTCTTGCTACCCTTACAGCTCTGATGCAAGATCTTGCGCTGGTAGATATATGGAGGCTGCTTCACCCCTCCGACTTAGAGTTCACTTTCTTTTCTGCCCCCCATCACTCCCAATCTAGAATAGATTTCTTTCTCATTTCCAAAGCACTGATTTCTCAAGTAGACTCGACTAGGACTCATCCTCTCCATATTTCAGATCATGCTGCCATATCTTTATCATTACATGTCACTGCGCGGGACGATTCTCCCCGAGCTTGGTTTTTTGATAGATCCCTACTGGGTCAAAAAGATTTTCAGGTTGATATAAAGGCCGCTATCCAAGATTATTTTCATTTTAACTTACCCCATGACACAGCGAGCTGGGCTTGGTGGGAGGGTTTTAAAGCATCTATCCGCGCAACTTTAACTAGCTATCAAATTCGGCAGGGGAAACAAAGAAAGCAGCATTTACTGATTCTAGAGCAGCAGATACAAGCTGGGGAGCGTCTCCTCACGTCCCGTACTGACCCATGTATTTTACTCCGTTTACAACGCTTGCGTTTTCAATACAATCAGCTTTTGTACACTGCTGCTGTTAAAAATATTGAATCCCAACAAGGGCTATATTATCGGGAAAATAATCGTGCTGGCAAATTATTAGCAAATGCCCTAAAAGGTCAAAAAGAAGCCAAGCGTGTTACCGCCCTCCGTAATCCGTCGGGGGGGGGTTTGGTCACTAAAGATACCGAAATCTTAGAACTCTTTCGTGATTTTTATACTCGGCTTTATCAATCTGAATGTGATTTTGAGCCAGATGTATTTGAACGCTTACTTTCAGGGGTACAAAGACCGACCCTATCTGACGAAGATAGAGTGGCCTTGGACACACCATTTACTGTCTCAGAAATTCATTCTGCTATCAAGAAATGTGCCTCAGGTCGAGCCGCAGGCCCAGACGGTCTCCCTGCTGAATTCTACAAAACCTTTCACGCTGACTTAGCTCCAGTTTTGAAACTTTATTTTTCTGCTCTGGCCGAGGAGGGTTCTCCTTCTGGGTCCTTTTCAATGGCAAATGTAGTAGTTTTTGAGAAAGAGGGGAGAGACCCGCAACTCACAGCTAATTATCGTCCAATTTCCCTCCTAAACGCGGACTATAAAATATTTGCCACCATTCTCTCTACCCGGCTCTCTGATAGGATGCCTACCTTAATACACCCAGATCAATGCGGTTTCATTCCTGGTAGATCAACGGCTGACAATGCTCGGACTCTATGCCATGTACTGACTACCGCAGTTAATCTTGATCGCCCATTTGTTGGCCTCTCACTTGATGCTGAGAAGGCCTTTGATCGCTTAGAGTGGCCCTTCCTATTTGCAGTCCTCCGCTGGTACGGATTCGGGGAAGGTTTTCTCCGTTGTCTTCGCACCATGTACGCACAGCCTACAGCCAGTATATGTGCCAATGCTTTAAAGTCTCAGCCTTTTCCTCTTCAACGCGGCACTCGCCAGGGATGCCCACTGTCTCCACTTCTCTTCGATCTTGCACTCGAACCCTTGGCTTTACTAATCCGGCAATCGGAGGAGATTCATGGAGTCCCCTTCACCCATAGGGAAATCAAAATTTCAGCGTATGCTGATGACCTTATGCTTTTTGTCTCTTTAGACTCAGTACCGGCTGTCCTAGAGCAAATTGGTAAATACTCACAACTGTCCGGTTATAAGATAAATTGGACCAAGTCGGTAGCCTTTCCATTAAACCCTTTGCTTCATCAGGCAGATATGCAATCCTTCCCCTTTTTATGGCAACCTCGCATGGTCAAATACCTTGGGGTTCACTATTGTTCTCCTTTGGAAGACACTATCTCCTTCAATGCCAAAGACTTACCCTCTAAAGTCCGGGCGCTTACTCATCGCTGGACTCCTTTAACACTTACCTGGTGGGGTCGATTAGAAACCATAAAAATGATGATTGTTCCGAAAGTGAATTATATCTTAGAAATGCTGCCCTGTCTTTTACCTCGACGTATATATAAAGATATAGAGGGCCTTCTGACTAGATACTTGTGGCAAAACAAGACACCTAGGATAGCGAAACATAAGCTGCAAGCAGATAAGGAAAATGGGGGTGTCAGATTCCCTGATTTCCTGAAGTATCATCAATCTTTTCTTCTCAAACAAGGCGCTCGTTGGCTAGAAGATCCAGTACCGAGTAGACCTGTGTGGCTAGACATAGAAGAGGACCTTTGCAAACCGATTCCTCTTACTTTTCTTCCTGGTATGACTCTCCCATCAGACTCCCACTTTCCACCAATGCTTTTAGACACCTTAGGTGCCTTTAATAATCTTATGCAATCTTTAGACTCCCGACTCTGTCCGTTAGACAAGCTCCCACTTTGGTACAATACTCGATTTCGAATACAAAATAAGCCGATGGCGTGGAGCCCCTGGTACACTAGGGGCATTTGGATTCCTAGTCAGTTGTTCCATGAAGGTCGCTGGAAAACTTTTAGTGAATTGCAAATTGAATTTGGTCTCCCAGCGAAACACTACTTTCAGTTGGTGCAACTTCAGCATTGCCTTCGGAGTGCTAAGGTGCTCCCGCCATCGGCCTCCCCTACACAAGGTTGGTTGGAGACTATCCGATCTATCGGTAGTTCACCGGGTGTAGCATCCAATTTTTACAAAACCTTGTGTAATGCTATAACGAGAGATACCCCTATAGCGCAGAAAGCATGGGAGAGAGAATTGCATGTGACTTTGACCCCGGAGCAATGGAGCCTTGTCTGGAGTAGAGTGACACGGGTCTCCCGATCCGCCTCACTCACTCAGACACTCTTCTTTCTAGCCCACCGGTGTTTTTACACTCCTGACAGATTAGCCAAATGGAACACTACTCAGGGCAATAGTTGTTGGACATGTCATGCGGCCATTGGTTCACTACCTCATGTTATGTATGAATGTCCCGCACTACAGTATTACTGGCGTCGGGTCTGGGGTCGTATCCAGTCTATTTTGCACTTTCAAGAGCCCCTTTCTTGGAGGATAGTGGGACTTCGCTCAGCTGCGGGGATTCCCTCTCTTCCAAAAACGGCTTACTTCCTTTTGGACTTTATGCTAGGCATTGCTATTTCCCTAATTACGAAATACTGGAAAAATAGCTCCCATCTGAGCCCCAATGAATGGTGGAATCATGTCTGTCTCTACAGTAAATATGAACAAATACCTCGTATGTTTGCTTCCCCCATTCAGACTCCTCATCATCGGTCTAAATGGAAGATGCTCAATGACTATGTACATTCTGCTCAATGCTCTCATCTGACTGTCTAAATTTGTATATATCTTTGTCCCATGATTATTCTGTATCGCAGATACTCTTTTGATTGTTTTGATGTATAATCACTGTTGTTTGGAAGCGCTCACATGCTGACATAATCAGCTAGAGAAGAAGCGTGGGGGTGGGGGGTAATTGGGTTTACTTTTCTTTATTGTATACTTGTTTTGTCTCCTTTGGTGTGTTGTTTCTTTTGTTTGTTGCAAAATGAAAATAAAAGTTTAAAAAAAAAAGAAAAGTGGAAGGAAGTCAAAAAAACTGCCAGCATGGTTTAAAGGTGTGGCCAAAGAGGCTGTTGCCAAAAAAGGATCTTTCAGGAAATGGAAAAAGGAGCCAAATGACGATAACTGGAAACAGCACAAGCACTGGCAAGTCAAATGCAAGGCATTGATAAGGCAGGCAAAGGGAGAATTTGAGAAGAAGCTTGCTGCGGAATCAAAAATGCGAAATAAAGACTTTTTCAAGTACATTCATAGCAAAAAACCTGTGAGAGAGTCAGTTGGTCCATTAGATGATGGAGGGGTTAAAGGGGCACTAAGAGGCGACAAGGCGATAGCGGAGAGACTGAATGAATTCTTTGCTTCGGTATTTACTGAGGAAGATGTAGGGATGCTACCCATGAGTGAAGTGGTATTTAAAGGTGCAGAAGAATTGAAGGAAATATCGATACATCGGAAAGATGTATTACAACTATTACATAAACTGAAGAGTAGCAAATCACTTGGGCCGAATGGTATACATCCAAGGGTGTTGAAAGAACTGAAATATGAGACTGCAGACCTGCTATTAGTAATCTGCGAATTTTCATTAAAATCATCTGTAATACCTGAAGATTGGAGGATTGCCAATGTAACGCCAATTTTTAAAAAGGGTTCCAGGGGTGATCCGGGAAACTACAGACCGATGAGCCTGACGTCAGTACTGGGAAAAATGGTAGAAATCATCATAAAGAACAAAATTACTCAGCATGTAGATAGTCATGGCCTAATGGGAGACAGCCAACATGGTTTTAGACAAGGAAGATCTTGTCTTACTAATCTGTTATGTTTTTTTGAAGGTGTGAATAAACAGGAGGACAAAGGTGAGTCAGTTGATATAGTGTATCTGGACTTTCAGAAAGCCTTTGATAAGGTCCCTCATCAGAGACTTTTGGCAAAACTAAAGAGTCATGGGATAGGAGGCAGTGTACTATTGTGGATCAGGAACTCGTTAAAAGATAGAAAGCAGAGGGTAGGGCTAAATAGCCAATTTTCCCAATGGAGAAACGTGAATAGTGGAGTACCCGAGGAATCTGTGCTGGGTCCACTGCTTTTTGGCATATTCATAAATGACCTGGAAAGGGGAATAACGAGTGAGGTTATCAAATTTGCAGATTGCACAAAACTATTTAAAGTTGTTAAAACCCAAGAGGATTGTGGAAAATTGCAAGAGCATCTCGATAAATTGGAAGACTGGCCATCAAAATGTCAGATGAAATTTAATGTGGACAAGTGCAAAGTTATGCACCTAGGGAAGAACAACCCAAACTATGGTTACACAATGCAAGGTTCAACATTAGGAACCACCACCCAGGAAAAATATTTAGGCGTCAATGTGGATAACATGTTAAAACCATCGGCCCAGTGTGCAGCAGCCACAAAGAGAGCAAATAGAATGCTAGGTATCATAAGGAAAGGAATGGAAAATAAAACAAAAGATATTATAATGCCTCTATATCATTCCATGGTGAGACCACACCTTGAATATTGTGTGCAATTCTGGTCGCCGTATCTTAAAAAGGATATAGCGTTATTAGAAAAGGTTCAGAGAAGAGCCACCAAAATGGTAAAAGGGATTGGAGGATATTCCTATGAAGAAAGGCTAAAAAGATTATGGCTGTTTAACCTGGAAAAGAGACAGCTGAGGGGAGATATGATAGAAGTCTATAAATTAATGAACGGAGTGGAATGGGTAAACGTAGATCGATTGTTTACATTATCAGAATATAGAAAGACTAGGGGACATGCAATGAAGCTACAGGGTAAACTATTTAAGACTAATAAAAGAAAATATTTTTTCACCCAACGTGTAATAAAACTCTGGAATTTGTTACCGGAGGATGTAGTAAAGTCTGTTAGCATAGCTGGGTTTAAAAAAGGTTTGGACAAGTTCCTGGAGGAAACGTCCATAAACCATTATTAAGAAGGGACCCAGGATATCGGTGCTTGATCCAGTACAAGCATTGTGTAACCTGTGTCTTTTGGGGAAACTGCTAGATATGTATGATCTAGATTGGCCACGGTTGGAAACAGGATACTGGGCTTGATGGACCTTGGTCTGACCCAGTATGACATATCTTATGTTCTTATGTTCTTAACATAAGCACTGTCAAGTTGGATGCAAGGCATTGATAAGATAGGCAAAAAGAGAATTTCAGAAGAATGTTTCTGTGGAATAATTTGAGAAGAATCTCGCTGTGGAAGAATTTGAGAAGAAGCTTGCTGTGGAAGCATTCGTAGCAAAACCCTATGAGAGAATCAGTTGGACCATTAGATGATAGAGGGGTAAAAGGGGACACTAAGAGGGGACAAGGCCAAGCAGAGAGACTGAATGAATTTTTTGCTTTGGTTTTTACTAAGGAAGATATAGGGATGTTACCCATGACTGAAATGGTATTTAAAGGTGATGCCACAGAAGAACTGAAAGAAATATCAAACACCGGGAAGATGTATTATAAATATTTGCTAACTGAAGAGTGGTAAATCACCTAGACCGGATGGTTTAAATCCAAGAGTGTTGAAAAAACTGAAATCTGAGATTTCAGACCTATTATTTGCAATCTGTGAACTATCATTAAAATCATCTGTAATACCTGAAGATTGGAGGATGGCCAATGTAACGCCATTTTTTATAAGAGTTTCAGGGGTGATCTGGTAAACTATAGACCGGTGAGACTGCTATCGGTACTGGGAAAAATGGTAGAAACCATTATAAAGAACAAAATTACTGAATATGTAGATAGCCAGGGCTTGATGGGAGACAGCCAACTTTGCTTTAGCCAAGAAAGGTCTTGTCTTACCAACCTATTATGATTTTTTGAAGGTGTGAATAAAGAATCAGACAAAGGTAAGTCAGTTGATATAGTGTATCTGGATTTTCAGAAAGCCTTTGACAAGGTCCCTCATGAGAGACTTTTCGCAAAATTAAAAAGTCATGGGATAGGAGGTAGTGTACTATTCTGGAACAAGAACTGGTTAAAAGATAGAAAGCAGAGGGCAGGGTTAAATGGCCAATTTTCTCAATGGAGAAAGGTGAATAGTGGAGTACCCCAGGGATATGTGCAGGATCTGCTGCTTTTTTACATATTCATAAATGACCTGGAAATAGGAATAACAAGTGAGGTAATCAAATTTGCAGATGACACAAAAATATTCAAAGTTGTTAAAACCCAAGAGGATTGTGAAAAATTGCAAGAGGAACTTGATAAATTGGAAGATTGGAAGTTCAAATGGAAGATTAAATTTAATGTGGACAAGTGCAAAGTTATGCACCTAGGAAAGAGCAACCCAAACTATGGTTACACGATGTAAGGTTCCACATTAGGAACTACCTCCCAGGAAAAAGATTTAGGCATCACCGTGGATTACATTTTGAAACCCTCTGCCCAGTGTGCAGCAGTGGCCAATAAAGCAAATAGAATGTAAGGAATCATAAGGAAAGGAATGGAGAATAAAACAAAGGATATTATAATGCCTCTGTATCGTTCCATGATGCGACCGCACCTTGAATATTGTGTGCAATTCTGGTCGCCGTATCTTAAAAAGGATATTGCGTTATTAGAAAAGGTTCAGAGAAGAGTCACCAAAATGGTAAAGGGGATTGGAGGATATTCCTATGAAGAAAGGCTAAAAAGATTATGGCTATTTAACCTGGAAAAGAGACAGCTGAGGGGAGATATGATAGAAGTCTATAAATTAATGAACGGAGTGGAATGGGTAAACGTAGATCGATTGTTTACATTATCAGAATATAGAAAGACTAGGGGACATGCAATGAAGCTACAGGGTAAACTATTTAAGACTAATAAAAGAAAATATTTTTTCACTCAACGTGTAATGAAACTCTGGAATTTGTTACCGGAGGATGTAGTAAAGTCTGTTAGCATAGCTGGGTTTAAAAAAGGTTTGGACAAGTTCCTGGAGGAAAGGTCCATAAACCATTATTAAGAAGGGACCCAGGATATCGGTGCTTGATCCAGTACAAGCATTGTGTAACCTGTGTCTTTTGGGGAAACTGCTAGATATGTATGACCTAGATTGGCCACGGTTGGAAACAGGATACTGGGCGTGATGGACCTTGGTCTGACCCAGTATGACATATCTTATGTTCTTATGTTCTTAACATAAGCACTGTCAAGTTGGATGCAAGGCATTGATAAGATAGGCAAAAAGAGAATTTCAGAAGAACGTTTCTGTGAATAATTTGAGAAGAATCTCGCTGTGGAAGAATTTGAGAAGAAGCTTGCTGTGGAAGCATTCGTAGCAAAACCCTATGAGAGAATCAGTTGGACCATTAGATGATAGAGGGGTAAAAGGGGACACTAAGAGGGGACAAGGCCAAGCAGAGAGACTGAATGAATTTTTTGCTTTGTTTTTTACTAAGGAAGATATAGGGATGTTACCCATGACTGAAATGGTATTTAAAGGTGATGCCACAGAAGAACTGAAAGATATATCAAACACCGGGAAGATGTATTATAAATATTTGATAACTGAAGAGTGGTAAATCACCTAGACCGGATGGTTTAAATCCAAGGGTGTTGAAAAAACTGAAATCTGGAAAAAATGGTGGAAACCATTATAAAGAACAAAATTACTGAATATGTAGATAGCCAGGGCTTGATGGGAGACAGCCAACTTGGCTTTAGCCAAGAAAGGTCTTGTCTTACTAACCTATTATGATTTTTTGAAGGTGTGAATAAAGAATCAGACAAAGGTAAGTCAGTTGATATAGTGTATCTGGATTTTCAGAAAGCCTTTGACAAGGTCCCTCAAGAGAGACTTTTTGCAAAATTAAAAAGTCATGGGATAGGAAGTAGTGTACTATTGTGGAACAAGAACTGGTTAAAAGATAGAAAGCAGAGGGCAGGGTTAAATGGCCAATTTTCTTGCATGACTATTTCTGGGCCTTCCAGCTCAGTAATATGCAGTGCAAAGATTTATATGATTTCATGCTGGCTTTATGCTGGCCTGCTTCTTCTTTCCCACTGTATAGTAGTTTGGTTGACATATTTTATTAGGGCAGAATAAAGGCCATTGAGTGATTATGAACCAGGAACATATCCCTAAACCTTATAATCCCTACACCCCTCACATCCAAAACCCTGAAACAAACCTAAAGGTCTGAAATACAAAATTATGGACTCTATACCATTCAAATGTAAATAGTTGTCAGCCCACTGATTAGACAGTAAATACTTTACTGCCTGTCAGTTAAAATGTAAATAGTTAATCGTATTGCGACTCAAGTTGCCTGTACTTAGTTAGTTGTGCCATGTTCCATGTAACTCCTGTTTTTGTTTGATGTAAACCTCTTTGATACCACTGAAAGGTGGCATATAAGAAATGTTAAATAAATAAATAAATGCATACATACATTTCATCTGCCATTTTGAAGCCCAGTCTTCCAGTTTATCAATTTTTCATAATCCTCTTGTGTTTAACAACTTTGAATAATTTTGTGTCATCTGCAGATTTGATCATCTCATTCATTCCTACTTCCAGTTCATGCATGAATATGTTAAAAAGCAGCAGGCCCAGCACAGATCCACAGGGTACTCCACCTTTCTCCACTGGCCATTTAGCACTACTTCTATCTTTTAACTAGCTCCTAATCCACAATAGTAAACTGCCTCCTCTCCCATGACCTTTTAATTTTTTCAAGAGTCTGCCATGAGGGACCTTGTCAAAGGCTTTCTGAAAATCCAGATACACTATATCAACTGGCTCACCTTTATCTACATGTTTATTCACACCTTCAAAAAAAATGTAAGAGATTAGTGAGACAAGACTTCCTTCACTAAATCTGTGTTGGTTTTCTGCAATTAAGCCATGACTATTTACATGTTCAGTAATTTTATTCTTTATAATGGTTTCTACCATTTTGCTTGGTACAGACATCAAGCTCACCAGTCTGTACTTTCCTGGATCACCCCTGGAACCCTTTCTAAAAATTGCCGTTACATTATCCACTCTCCAATCCTCAGGTACTACAGATGATTTTAATGATAGTTCACAGATTACTAAAAGTAGGTCTGCAATCTCATATTTCAGTTCTTTCAATACCCTGGGGTATATGCCAACCAGTCTAGGTAATTTGCTGCTCTCTAATTTATCAAATAACTGTATTACATTTTCCTGATTTATTGAGATTTGTTTAAATTCCTCTGATACAACACCTTTAAATGTCATTACTGGCATGGGCAAGTTTAGAATTCATTCAGTCTCCTTGCTATGGTTTTGTCCTCTCTTAGGGGTATGTTTACTAAACTGCAGTAATGTCATTCGCGTTAGGTTCCGCGGTAAAGGTACAGATGCCCATATAAAGGCGTAGGCGGTGCATCGTTACAGCAAGCCGTATCAGCTAACGCATGTTACAAACTAATGCACGCTACAAGGCGCCTCATAAGGCACCATGCAAGGCACCTTATAAGGCACCTTACAAGGCACATTACATTGGCACATTGTGGGGCGCCTTGTAAGGTGCCTTGTAAGGTGCTCTGTAAGGTGCCCTTTAAGTAAGGTGCCCTATAAGGTGCCTTATAAGGTGCCTTATAAGGTGCCTTGTTAGGTGCCCTATAAGGTGCCTTATAAGTTGCCTTGTAAGGTGCCTCATAAGGTGCTTTGTAAGGTGCCCTATACAGTAGGGCTCCTTAGGCTAAGCGCTGTATTAGGCACCCCTGGACAAGGCACCGTAGAGGGCACCCTGGGTTACGGAACCATAGGTTAAGGTGGCCTAACAAGATTATGGTGCCCTAGGTTAGTGTGGCCTAAGGGCTGCAAGGTGCTTCAGGATGACATGCATGACCTATGAGGAACAGAGACAGATGTAGCCCTAACACTAGATAGATCACTCAGGAAAGGCAATGAACAGGTGAGTGAAGGAGGGAGAACTGGGAGCCGCTGGACCCGCCATATCTGCGGGCAGCCCATGTGGCTGCTAGTACTGATGACAAACATGGTGGGGGCAACTGTATCACAGCACAGGTTGTTGGCAATGTAAAGTACTGGAAAGACAGTTAGTGGCAGGTGATGGGAATACGTGTCCCCCAGTGGAGGCGGAGGTGGCAGTATAGTTACAATGATGGGTGGACAGAGGAGTAGTGGTGCCATGCAGATCAGGCACAGGTGAGGCAAGCATGAAGAGGCACAATGCAGGAAAGGGTAGCAGTGCAGGACATGGGGTGACAGCCTGCACAGGCAGACAGGACTCTACACAGCTGACAGACGCAGATAGATGGACCGAGGGAATGTTGGCAATTGTTGCGAAGGTATTATGGGCTGGCAGCACAAATCTGCAAAAATATGACTGTTACAGGCATGCACACTATTTGAGTAGGACAGCATGAGAGGAAGGAACAATGAGGAATTGAACCCATGAACACTGCCAAGAATGGCATTGTACTAACCAGTAGGCTATACCTCCCTGGTGTATGTCACAGCAATGGATGGGTACAGAAGGACTGCAGGTCACCACACAAACTGTCTGCTCTGAGTGCCAGAATAGGGTAACCCCACCAGTACCCATGATGCAATGCACTTGCTGAATAGCTGTCTACAGTTGATCACCAAATGGGGTCTGCACCTCTCCGGTACCTCAGCTTGGAAAGATGAACTGACAGTGTGTGATAATGACACAGAGTAGCTACAGACCATGCCATTGTGCAGGTTCTGTGTTCTTCCTGAGGGATAGGATGGGTGCCCAGCACTAGGTCTGCAGTGCATGTGGTGCTAAAGATAGGCCCTGCTGTAGACCCCCCATCATTACCAGTGTGTGACAGGTGTTCCTTGCAGTGCAGCTGAAGGTAATTTGATGTCCATTGTTATCCTGCAGTCACCACCCAGATTAGCATGTACCCTGTGTTAGGGTCTGGCTGACATGGACACCTGTTATCATGGCAGAGGGGTTTCCAGACTTGCATGAGGTTTGTGTAGCAGTGCCCTTATAGCTCAAAGTGGTACACATGACATACCCTAAAGGGCTCACATCACCCTTTTTACAGGTAAAGGACAGGTGCTCCAGCTCCCATCAAGCAACCTCCATCCTGCTGGTATACAACAGCTCTCCAGGATTGGTGGGCCAGAGCCATACCTGTGGCTGGGGCAGTGGCAGACCAGCAGCAATTATGGGGTTAGCTCTAGAAAACCCCAACTGCCTCACACCACTGGCTGCCAGTCACCAGCAGAGTCAGATTGCCCATATAGGTATTCTAACCATGCACAGTCTAACTGCAGACAGTCCATAGTACATACTCACAGAGGAACTATGTACACAAAGCAGGCATCTCAGTGACTGGTTGCCCAGCACTGGGAACACAAAAATATCACTGGAGGCAGATAGTGGGGAGCGCTATGTGGGAATCTAGACATGCCATGGTCACTGCTCGGTCAGAGTGAGTGCCCTCCCAGCATGCCATGCTGTGGCCACCCTGTCCATGCAGGCAATGGTCAGGTACTACAGTGTCCCAGCCATTGCCCCACACCCTGTGACGATGTATCCTGGCCAATCCACCCTGTCCGGGCCATACCCACAACACCTTGCTCCTCATTATGCACATATTCAGGCTAACGCTGGTAACAGTGGGACATTGTGGGCCCGGTGAGGTGTGGACAGCCACAAAACAATGGATAGACATACACTCACACACTCCTATTAAAGCAGTGTGCCAGGACAGGGGTGGTTGGCAACCCTGCCCGCCACACTGGTCCTGATCACAGTGCCTACATTGCTAAACTGTGCAGGAGGTAGTAGTAGTAGTGCTCTGGTGATAACTGCAGCTCAATGCTGGGGCCAACAGCTTGACTCTCCATGCATCTTTGGATTGTGGAGCCTGTGTGAATGGGTGTTTGTACTCCTGTCCGCCGCTGCTTTAGGCTTTGCACATGTTGCTGTTGTATCTACATTGTAGGGTAAAACATAGGGATATGCTCTGCAGGAACCACAGCTGAGGCTTGAACCTGTGATCCTCTGCTTCTGGACACACTGGCTGGGTGTACTGTACCACACTGTTGCCACAGATGCATGGTGGTCCCTGGGACTACCTGTACATTTTCTCAGCCAGACCTTTTATGTTGCACTGCATACCACGTACTGGTACGGGGCATGGCCTAGGTCCACTGCCATGCTGACATGACCATATGCTGTCGGTGCTGTTAGTGTGTAGTCCCAGGCCATCCACTGTGTGGGTAGGTGGTCACCTAGGGAGTGGGGTCTGGGGCATAGGGCATACATGAGCATCCTCACATCCCCTCCCCCATCACCGCCTACCAATAGTCTGTTCCTTCCACTTGGGGGAGGGTTGGCTGGGGGGATGTCAGGTCGGTGCCCTGGCAACTGTTAGCTCGGGTGGACCAGGGACATGTAGGTGGATTGTGTTTGGCTTTTGTCAGCTGCTGACATGCAGATTTCCGGTTTCTATGTTCCTATGTGCCACCTAGGTGCCCGCCTAGTCCACCCTATGACCCAGCTGCCCTCGCTACATGTCCCTCCTGCAGCCCCCTATGCCCCACTTGCCCCATCGCCATAGTGGCCTTTCATACTTAGGCACTATGCTGGACATGTAGCACCACAATCACGTTTCTTGGGCTCCCTGTCCATGCTGTACATTGCTGACACTGAAATGGTTTCTCTCTCCTACAAATGTGCATCTAACGGCAGGTTTTTATTTGCAGTAGGATTCAGCCCTTCAGTTCAGCGCGTTATTGTGTAGGGAACCTCTCCCCGCCCACTCCCCGCCCATTGAACCCTTCCCCCTGCCCTCTCTCCACCCTCTGCGGTGTTTACCGGGGCCGGGGATGTTAACGATCGTTAAGTAATGTTAACGCACGTTAACATTACATACCACGCGTTAACGTTACCTAGTGAGCGTTAACATTACATAACGTTATGACAGTTTAGTAAACACACCCTTTAGTGTCCCGTTTAACTCTTTATCATCTAATGGTCGAACTGGTTCTCTCACAAGTTTTTTGCTATGAATGTACTTGAAAAGATTTTATTATACGCTTTTACTTCCACAGCAAACTTCTTTTCAAATTCTCTCTTTGCCTGCCTTATCATTAAACTTGCTAATATTTATGTTGTTACCTGTTTTCATCAATATTTCCTGTTTTTGTTAATATTTAAAAAGAAAATAAAGACATTTTTAAATTAGAAAATGGGGAAAGTCAACAGTCACTCAGCAACAAATCTGAAGGATACTAACAAACAAGGAGGTTAATGCATCCTGATAGAGAGAGTGTAATAAAGACAAAAGTAGCTGAGGTGTACCTAAATAAAGAGCAGAAGGAGTTGAAATTATACCTGTGAATGGATAGGAAGATCATAAATAAAAATGAAAAAGCACACTTTGAAATGTCTGTATGCAAATGCAAGAAGTGTAAAATTAAGATGGGAGAGTCAGAATGTATAGAAGCAAATGAAGAGGTAGACATATTTGCCTTCTCAGAGACTTGGGAGATATCCAATAGGACACTGATACTAGGGTGCAAGTTATATTGCAATGATGGTGCAGATCACAGTATAGGAGGCTATGGGGGTATTTTAGAACCTCTATTTATGAGTTGTATGTATGAGAGCAGGCACTTAGATGTGAAAAATATGGAGACATCCCTGGACCCATTTTAGAAAGCTAGTTATATAGACATTCCCAACGCAAGAACGTCCAGGTAGCACGAAGGCGTGGTAAAGGTATTCCCTATGTGGAGTAAGGGAGTTGCACATCACAGAGAGATTTCAGAATGGCACAAGCATATCAAGCCCTGGTTGTTGAGATGTTCGTGCCTATACCAGCTCCTGACCATGAATAAGGTACAAAAAATGCTAATTTCATGGCTGCAATGCTTCCAGGAGAAAGAGCAAAATGTGTGTACATCACCATTGCCTAGCCAAAGAAACCTGTCCATAAATACATACTCCAGACTTATTATTGGCCTTCTGCTACATATCTGGATAACTGAAATGACAGGACAGGACATGTTAGTCTTATACCATAGACACCCCCCTTCTGAGCTACCCAGACCAGTGTGTCCAAGTACCTGGTCCTGTAGGCATGTACTTTGGGACATCCACATTTGTAAAATGGCCTATATCCATGCACATTCCCAGCCTTGCTATCTGCATGGGGCCTGTCTCCGGACTTTGTTACTAGAGACAGAACAATTTCAGAGGGCATGGCTACCACTCCCCTGGTTTTTGGGCATTCTGCTTTCTCCCTTTAAACCATGCCTATCTACATGTTCAGTAATTTTACTCTTTGTAATGATTTCTATCATTTTGCCTGGTACTGATGTCAGGTTCACCAGTCTGTAGATTCCCAGATCACCCCAGCAAGCCACCAAAGATGCTATGGCATACTTGCCACGTCCGCCTTTTAAAAAAAAAATGAAATGCTATGCTGGTTTATGTCATTCATGAATGGGGCTTCTTGCTGTTTTGACTGGCAGATGCCAGGGAAAAAGCAATGCACCTTCACCGTGTGGACTACGCAGGGGAGGAGGGGAAAACTGTAAGGGAGGGTGAGCAGCTACGAGGGAGACACATGCCAAGAAAAGGGGGCACATGCCCCAGGTGCCCATGAGGCTTGGAACACCACTGGATCTTGGTCTCTCTTTACAACTTCCCATTCTTGGTTGTCCCCTAAGTCCTTTTTCAGGATCTCATTTCCCTTTTCCATTTCGTCATGCTTCCTGTCTTCCCCCCTTTCCTCCCCCACCTTATCTCTGACATTGACCCTTTAGTTTCATATTTTTTCCTCATTTCTCTTATCTGTTTATTTATAGATTTCATTCCTCATTCTCTACCCTCCAATCTTCAGTCCCCATCACTTTACCTTTCACCTGCAGTATGTAGGAGCTTTCTATTTTCCTAAATTTACTTTTCTGCTCCTCTCATTCCCCATCTCTGTCTCATTCCTTCATCAGGCTCCTATTCACTCCAATCTTTTATTACTTTCTAGTCCTTGCATATCCACCTTCTGTACTCATTCCCTCCCTCAGTTCCTTCTCTGTCACTCATTCTCTCCCCACCCTCTCTTTTTCTTATACAGGCTCTTATTCCCACCCTCTCACATTTTCTTCAAAGACTGTCTCCTTCTTTTGTCTCTCAATCTGCCCATAGCCATCTGTCTCTTTATATTGCCTCCCAAACACTCCAGGTCTTTCAAATAATTTGTTAGATGGACGATATGTCAAATAAACTTGAAACTTGAAATCATCTCCCCTTCCCATATTTCTTTACTTACTCACCCAGCTCCTCATGTGCATCATCCAATCATCTAGTCCCTGTTGCCCTTCTAGTCCCTGCTCAATTTCTCTGTTTCCAATATTCCACCACTGAATCTCCCAGTGCCAGCATCAACTTCCCTCCTTCTTACAGTGCTAGCATTACCTCCCCACATCCTTTCTTCCAGTGTCAGCATCAGCTCGCCTCCCACACTTTCTCCCGGTCCAAAATCAGCTCCCTCCTCACACACACAGCTTCTCCCAGTGCCAGCATCAGCTCCCTCTCCCTTTTACCCAGCATCAATATCTGACCCACCTTCTCCCAGGCACCCTACCTGCCGCGAATGTCCAGCCGCTCTTTGCAGCTTAGTCAGATGCTGCCACTGCCATGGGCGAGTTGATCAATGTGGGAGCTCTTTGATATGTGAATTAATGCACGTTAACATTTACACACCTTAGTAACTAGACCACTTGATATATGAAGAAAAAATGACTGGAGCAATAATGAAATGTTAGTCAATTATCCTGAAGATTTTGACCTCTACTATTATTTATTTAGATGATCTTAATCTTTGGATGTTGAATGAATATTTTGGTGATTTGGAAAAGCTGACTCATTGCATTATAGCTCTTTAATTGAATGCTTGACTCAAAAAATTATTTGGAACACGCTAAAGTAAAATGCCATAAATTCATGACCAAAAAAAATTACATGACCTTTAAATAAACTCAAAGACAAGCATACATTGTTCTATAGAAAAATATAACACCAAATATTGGAACTTAGACCATTAACAGTAGGAGCAGTCAGCCCAGGTCCCTACATGTTGTGTGCTCGCAGACTCCTGTACTCTGCAGATGTTCCCAGTCTAACAGAAAGTCCCCACAGGAGGACGATTCAGGACCTGTAAATGTTCATTGACTCAGCTTCCACATATTGGACTGTCACTACTGGACATAGGTCACAGTGAAGATTGAGGGGAAGGGTAATCTTGATTCTGTGACCTCATCTAGTGATGATGTGACCCCATTTGGTGTCGCAACTCATAGTTTAGGAACCACTGACATAGGCCCTTATGTGTCATTATAAAAGAGGCTTAAAATAGGTGACTACTTGGCCTCCTAACCTAGGCAACCTGTTATAAAATTAACCTCCACCATCCCTAGAGTAGAGAATGGGTGGAGTGGGGGCAGGATCAGTGTTTATGGGGTATGTTTACTAAACCGGGCTAACGGTTAACCCGGGCTATCTGCCACTAGGTCCCATATTATTCAATGGGACCTAATTGCAGATAGCCCGGGTTAACCGTTAGCCTGGTTTAGTAAACATACCCATATGTGTACATGTTATAAAAGACATATAACAAAACATGGGGTGTGGAGAAACAATAGAAAACACAGTACCCCACTGTAAAATGATAGCCAATACCCTAATACAATCTACAGTTCATTTTTGTCCAAATCCTTTTTTTGAAGGGAAGAAAACACTTCACGGGACTAATTAAAAGCAAATAGCGGGACTTCCGGCGATGCGTGAGTGAGAGCAGACGTCTCTCTCTCGCTCCGGGGCCTCCTTGCCGATAAACCTGCGAATTTATCCTTTTTCTGGGTCTCCCCCCTCTACCCACCTCAAATCGCTTACCGGGTACTGCACTGTCCGAGTGTAGCAACTGCGGGGTAACGGAGATGCCTTTGCCGGCGAGAAAAGAGTGCGACAAACCACCTCGAGCAGGGCCCTCCGCGGCGGCCACGGTGCAGCCGTCCTCCCCCGGTGCGGAAAGCATTGATTCCCACTCAGAGGAGCTGGCGAAGGAGGTGGTCCGGCTCCTCGATCCTAAATTTGATCGCCTCATGAAGAAATTAGATGGGATGGAAGAAGCGCTGACGGAGGTTGGTAGGCGCGTGGAGGAGCTTGAGCACCGCGTGGCAGGGGTAGAGGAGGGTGAGGGCCGCCGAGACCGGGAGCTGGAGAATCAAAAGAAGGCAATGCTTGAGATGCAGAACAAATTGGAGGATCTGGAGAACAGATCCCGCCGAAATAACCTCCGACTGGTGGGTCTGGGAGAAGAGAGGCCTGATGGAGAACTGTTGGTCTTCCTGGAAACGTGGCTGCCTGAAGTGCTGGGTCTGGCGGACCTTAAGGGTCCCTTTCAAATTGAGAGAGCACATCGCCTGGGAGTGAGGAGGGAGAATGGCGAGCGGCCGAGAGTGGTGATTCTTCGAGTGATGAATTTCCAACATAAATGGCGCATATTACAGGCTTATCGGAAGAGTGGCGACCTCATGTTGGACAACAGGCGAGTACTAATATTCCAGGATTACTCGGCGGCAGTTGCGGCAAAGCGACGGGAATTTTCCCCAATATGTACTGAGCTATACCGTAGGAAAGCCCGATTCACTTTGGCTTATCCAGCCACATTGCGAGTTTCCCTCCAGGGCCAGAATCATACTTTTGATCAGGTGGCGGCCGCCAAAAAGTTCCTAATCCAGCATTTTCCTGCGGATGTCTCCGAGGCCCGTTCATGAGCGTCCTGTTTTTTTCATGGGGACATGAGGGATGCCCGGGCTCCTGGGTTAGAGTCTGAGGTTGTGGGCCTGTGGGCTGAGACTTGGCTCAGGGCCGTTCACGGGAGATTTGTTGGCCGGGCGTCTGTGTTCCCTTTGGGCTCATCCTGATTACTGCCCCAGGCTGGCTATCTTACTTCTGGATCCGGCAGGGAATATTGGGGATCTACTCTGTTACTTGACTTTTACAAGAGAACATAAGAGCATAAATCACGACATGCTGGGTCAGGCCAGGATCTCTCGGGCCCAAAATCTGTTTCCAGCACCGGTCAATCTGTATCCAGCACTGGCCAATCTCGGTCATCTGTACCAAGTAGTTTTTATCCAGGGACACAGGTACCACAATGCTTGTATTGGTCGGGCATTGATATCCTGGATCCCGCTTTAATAATGGCTGGTGGACCTTTACTCCAGAACTCCAGAACCTTGATTGGACCTTTGCACAATCCAGTTACACTGGAGCTTTGCTGCATCCTCCGGTGACATCATTGCAAGGTTTTGATTACATGCTGAGTGAACACTGTTTTCTTTTACTAGTTTTAAATGGTTTGCTCTGTAGCTTTATTGCATGTATCCTAGTCCTTTTATAAGAATGTTCAGTTATCATACTCATGCTATGTTGGTTGGTATGATGGGTGTTTGCAACTGCCTCATTGGTGGGTGGGGGAGGGGACACCGTGGCCGCAGTGGCAGAGGGGTGGGGCGGCCCTGAAGCACCGCGTTGGAATTCTCACCTCAGTGCGGTAACTGAGGGTTGAATGCTTATGTTTTATGGGGTTTGATGTTTATGTACAGGGAAGGGTTAACTTGGTAGAAGTGGAGCGAATGGGGGAGGGTGGGGGAAATGTGTTGGGAGGGGGTGGGGGATGATGAAGGGGGTAGAGAGGGAGGGTTGGGGGGGAGAAGGGGAGGGACGGGGGGAGGAGTGGTGTGTATGTGTAGCAAGTGGACTGAGCCTGGACTCCATGATGAATGAATTACGGTATGACGTGCAGCATCTACAATTCCCATACACACCCATTTGGAGTACGATAGGAATGAGCTGGAGTTCTGGGTCGAGGCTGGGCGACCTAGAACAATGGTATGATTGGTGGCTGTGGTTCTTGGACTGTCTACGGGATAAGGGAAATGCGGGATGATCTCCGTATAGTCACCTGGAATGTCGGTGGTTTAAATACCCCAGTTAAAAGGACCAAGATGCTCCAAGCTCTGAAAAGGAGCCGTGCCCAAATAGCCTTATTACAAGAAACACACTTGACAGGAGTAGAGCATGCCAAATTGAGAAAAGACTGGGTGGGGCAGGTCTTTGCTGCGTCCACAACCATAAAGAAACGTGGCGTGGCGATTCTGGTACATCGAGGCCTTGGCGTGGAAATCCTGGGGGAGGAGACTGACCCAGCAGGGCGGTTTATCTTTCTACATGTTAAAATTCAGGGGCAAGAACTTTTTCTGGGTAACATATATGCCCCCAATGTTTATGACCATCAGTTCTTCCAACTAGTGCTGAGGAAAATATTGGGGGCCCCAAAGGTCCCACTGATACTGGCAGGGGACTTCAACTGCCCACATGATCCATTGTTAGATAGGTCCGCGACTGGCGGCGCTTGCGGAGCTTGGAGTAAGAAAGGGGTGGGATACCTTTGTCAGATGGGTGGTCTGATTGACTCTTGGAGAATTCTGCATGGGGTAGAGAAGGATTATACGCATCTGTCGAGAGCACACCAAACTTGGTCCCGGATTGACTATATTCTGATTTCAAGAGAGAGCCTGGGTAAAGTGGTCAAAGTGGAGATCGAGCCCATAGTGGTGTCTGACCATGCGAAAGTGGTGTTGGATTGGCAGGGCACTTCCCCGGGAGGAACACGGTGGACTTTCCCGGGTCACCTCTGGCAGAAAGAAGACTTTCGAGCGTATCTGGTGAGCCACTGGGAGGAGTATCTCCGTTTTAACGATACAGGAGATGTTGAGGTGGCGACCTTTTGGGAGGCAGGTAAAGCAGTGTTACGTGGCCACATTATAACGTATGTAGCGCGAGAGAGGAAACGCCTTAACTCGAGACTTTTGGATCTGACGAGTCAGCTGCAGGAGGCTAAGCGGACCGCTATGGTGCGCCCGAGGATGCTTGAGGAATACTTAGAGGCTCAAAGAGCTTTGAATGAAGTGCTCCATGAGCGGGCCATCCACTCGCTGCAGTACTATCAGCACCAATTGTTTCGATTTGGGGACCGCACAGGGAGGCTCCTGGCACGTTTGGTTAAACCGAAGGGGGGCATTCAGGGGGTGGCCCGAGTGAGAGACGAACAGGGGGTTTCCCAGACTGATTTACGGAAAATTGTCCAGGTATTTCGCCAATACAATCAAGCCTTATATACGCCTGATATTGAGAATAGAGCCCACGAACGTGAATTTCTGGCGGCCATCCCCGTGCCTACACTGACAGAGGCGGAGCTTCAGGGATTAAATGCGAGAATAACTGGGGCAGAAATCCAGGCAGTGATAAAGAAGGGGAAGCCTCATAAGGCTCCGGGCCCCGATGGCTATAGCGCTGAATTCTATAAAATACTGATGCCTCATATTACACCTACTTTGATGGCATTATACAATGATGCTCAGCAGAGGGGTCTTTACCCGAGAGACATGAGAACGGCGGCGATAACTATCATCCCAAAAGAGGGTCGCGATCCGGAGGATCCGGCATCCTATCGTCCCATATCTCTGATTAATTATGATATGAAGCTGGTGGCCTCGGTGTTGGCGGCCCGATTGCAAGGGCTCCTACCTCGGTTGATTGGCGCACACCAATCGGGTTTCATCAAGGGGAGAGGGGCTTTCTCCAATATCAGTAAGGTGTTGCTTGGCATGGAGCACTGTTTGCACCAGGAGACTCCTTTGCTACTGGTGAGCCTCGATGCTGAAAAAGCTTTCGATCGAGTCTCCTGGTCTTATATGTTTGCGGTCCTTGCGAAATTTGGCTTTCGGGGTGAGTTTCTGTCTTGGGTGAGAGCGTTGTATGAGAGTCCGCTGGCCTGTGTAGCGACTGGGGGAACTTGCTCCGAGTCTTTTGAGCTACGTAGAGGTACGCGACAGGGATGCCCCTTATCGCCCTTATTATTTGTGCTGCAATTGGAACCCCTGCTTCTTGCGCTCATAGCGGCAGTGGAGATACAGGGAAATGATTGGCCCGGAGGTGGCATTAAGGTTAGTGCTTTTGCAGACGACATGCTCCTTTGCTTATGCGCGCCGCAGGCCTCTTTGGAGCGGGCCTTGGGAATGATCCAGCGATTTGGCGCATTTTCAGGACTCCGGGTTAACTTGAGTAAATCGGTCGCGTTGGATGTGGGTGGCCGAGCCAGGCGTCAGTGGAAAGGGCCTTTTCCCCTGCGATGGGCATCAGGGGAATTCCGCTATCTGGGGATTCAGATCCCCGATCATGTGTCGAAGTTATATGCCGTTAACATTCGACCGATGCTGCATCGCACGATGACTACTCTCCAAAAATGGAGGGATCTCCCGCTCTCGCTTATGGGGCGTCTTGCTCTTTTCCAGATGATGGAGGCCCCGCGTTGGATGTACTTGTTGCGCCATCTGCCTATTTGGCTGTTGAGAAGAGATGTGCTGCTTTTGCAGCGTCACATTAGACTCTTTCTCTGGAGGGGCAAGAAATCACGGATCCCCCTTTCGGTGCTGATGAGCAGCAAGGAGGAGGGGGGGGGGCTGGGTTATTTTCGGTGAGAGATTATAACTTTCTAGCCTTGCTAAAGCCGCTGAGAGATCTAATTTTGAGGCGGGAGGATATTTTACCGATGGGACTGGTTGAGCGGCTCTCCGCACCCTATCATCCAGCCTACTTGCTGCATTGCCGGACGCCGGTATTGCCACAGGCGTGGCGAGGGTCGGTCTATTTTGGTGCCTTGCGACAGGCTTGGCGGTTCCTTTGTCAGAAAAAAGGAGTACATTGGTACAGTACGGACTGTCTGCCATTGCGTGATAATGCTGACTTTCCGCCTGGGAACCAAGGGAGACTTCCCGTGAGTTGGACGCAAGCGGATTTGGGATACCTGGGTCAACTTCGTATGCAGTCACAGACGGAGTTAGATTCCTTTCAAGGGTTGATGCGCCGCTTTCACCTTGCGCCTCAGACCTTCTTTTTCTATCTGCAAGTGAGACACTACATCCGAGCACTGCAACGTACCGGGGGCTTTCAATTCGATACATTGGGGATATGGGAATTTATGGCAGCCACTGACGGTAAGCTTTCGTTGCGAATCTGGCGGGAGGAGTGCTATCCGGGGGGTGAGCGGGCCCCGTTAGAGAAACTAGTCCAGCGGTGGAAAACCGATGGTACTGTCCGACTTACGGTGGCCGCCTGCCAGGAAGCTTTTCAACAAATCAGGCTCCTCTCTGAATCTGTCAAATTTCAAGAGCTACAATATAAATTGCTCTGGAGAGCATTTGTACCCAACACTTGGGCGGCCAGGATGAGGGTGCTCTCGACCGATGTTTGCCACTTATGTGGAACCCATAGGGGGACATTGCTACATCATTTTTGGGAATGTGTGAGTGTAAATCAGTTTTGGCAGGACGTATATAACGAGCTGCAAGTTTGCAGACCCCTTGAGAAGACACTTTCCCCTGAATGGTGTTTGTTTGGTCTGGTGGAGACCACCTTGTTGGAGACGACTGGGGGGACCCCTGGTGATGGTGCCTCTAACATTGCTCTGTCCGAGGTTGAGTGCCCTACCTTCTTAGGTGAAGCGCCTACGCGACAGCTTTATGCTCGTGGTTTCTTGATTGCGAAATCTTGCATACTCCGCCATTGGGTGGATGATCGACCCCCGGGACTTCGGGAATGGTGCAGAGCCTTACTAAATTTGAGGAGGCACGAGTTTCGCACAGCCCATCTGCTGGGGAACAAGAAACTAGTAGCCTGTGGGAAAGTCTGGGAGGGGGTTACTGTGGAGTTCTTCACCTCCCGGGGGATCATCTGTGACAGGTCCTGTGTGACTGATGAATGATGTGTGAGGTGGGTCTGCACGTTTGGGATGTGGGGTGGAAACGTCTTTGAGCCTAGATGGTTAGATGCTACCGATATACTGCTATATGGAGGAGGGCGTGTGGAAGAGATTAGCTGCTCCTGAGGGGTGGGTTTAGGAAGGGGGGGTTGGGGGGGGAGTGGAGGGTGTAGGGGGTGGGTGGACGGGCTTTGTCTGAGTGCTGGACTTATGCTGTTGAGTTACATAGATTATGTTTAATTCGCTGAGTACTTTTACTGTGGTGTTTCATCTCCATGTATATCTTGCTCCATTTTTTCTCACATATGTTCGTTTCATATGTTTTCTTTGTGTATGTAACTTTGGAAACTCAATAAAAATGATTTGAAATAAAAGCAAATAGCGTATTAACCTTAATAGTACTAATATTACTAATACTACAAGGGTTACCTAAAAAAACCCTCAACATCCTCCAAATGGCGCAAAATGTGGCAGCTAGATTAATCATGAGGAAAGGCCTAAAGGAGCATATCACACCAGTACTAATGGACCTACATTGGCTCCCCATCATTGCACGCATACAATACAAAATCCTAATCACCACATTCAAGCTCATGCATAATATAGCACCCTCGTATCTCAACGCCCTTATCACATCACAGCCAAATAACAGAAGCAGAAGAACCACACACCTCAATACCCTCATCGTCCCGGCTAGCCTGAGATCTGTCACTGCAACCACCAGTAACTGAGCATTCTCATTCATAGCGCCACTGCTATGGAACAAACTACCATGCGAACTGAGAGCAATTAGTGACCTGTTGGTATTCAGAAAAAAAGCTAAAGACGCATCTTTTCCAGACACACTTCAATCCCACATAACCTCTTTCACCATGCTCAAGGAAACAGCACTACACGTCAAACACCTATAGATTCTGACAACCTGTAAATATGTACATACTTGTGAAATCAATGTCTTGCAATCAAGTGTAAACCTGTAATCTGAATGTTTGTGTCCTGTACTGAATCATTATGTATGTTTTTAATCCATGGCCTGTACAACCATACTGTTATGTATAGCAAACCGCTGCTGATCGCTGGAAGTAGCGGGATATAAGTGTACACTAAATAAATAAATAAATGAATAAATAATATCAATGTCAATTTCAGTCTGAAAATGTTTCCTCAATTTTATGAAACTTTTTAGTGAAAGTGCTCGCAAAATTATTGGAACTTGTATTTAAAAGATGTTCTTTCTGAAAGAATAAATGAACATAAATCCAGATACATCCATCATTGGCCAGTATTTTCCCCCATCTTCTTCAGGGGCAAATTCAATATCTGGATTTGCATGAAATTCAAGCTTCCAAACTTCAACAATGTGGCAAACAGTCTTCTGTAGATTTATAAAAAGTAGTGATCATTCATCCTGCTTGCTCAGTTACAACTGAAAGAGGCAAAAAATAAACTACAAAAAGTTGGATATGTGAGCTCCAGCATTCCCTGAAACTCAGTCTACAGCAAAGGATTAACTTCCAGGAGTTGAGTTTAGGTTCACTGCAACGCATTCTAACTTGCTTAAATTCTGATTTGTCCATTCAAATGTTTTATCCATGATTTGGAAAAAAAACCCAACCTTTTGTTTATAGTAACATGCTCCATATCAAAGCAACCTCTGATTATTTTCACATGTTTTTCTTTTTTGCCCTAGTCTGTATTAGCATTAACATACAAGAGCATCCTGCTTATGTAAGTCCAGTTGGGGATGATTTATTTTCAAATTGTTATTTAAACATCCCTCTAGATCTTCAGAAATAAAAAAGGAGTCATTATTGAAAGCATTTGTGGCATAGAGTGTTGATAAGATAAAATGCAGCTTGGTCTGCTCCTTTAAATAGTGCTTAGAAGTCTCATTTGTATTAACTTTGAAAATGTAAAGGAGTTCTAGTGATTCAAAGCTGTCTAGTCAAACTGCAACTTCTAAGTTCTGCATGTATACACTGCCATCCCCTGAAATGTCACTGGTATCTTTTAACAGATTCATATCTTCAGAGTAGCTTAAGACTCAATAAATGGAAAATTGACTTTGGAGGGACTCATATATTGCTGTTAACAGAATGCTTAGGGACATGTTTACTAAAGTGTGCTTCCTGGGTGGTGTTGAGGTAGCACACATTTTGGGCACCATGCTACAAGGTAGCACAGGGCCCTACGTTAAAACATCCACGCTACCCAGGCAGCACATGTCAGGCTGCTGCCTGTGCGACGCATAAGTGTTCCTGCCACAGCATCACTAGCATGGGCCTTGAAAACCCATGCTGCTGGCGCTTGATGGGGAGCAACTACCATCAGCACAACAGGTGATGGTAGTAGCTCCCCACGGTAGTATAAATGCCACAGACAGAGTAGAATCAGACTAGGAGAGGGTCTCCAAAATAGTAAACTCTACATCATAAGCCCCATTAGGTAAGACTTAAGTGTGATGTGGCATATAATGTTCAGTAGTTTGGAATATATAATGTTCCAGTAAAGACCAATAAAGTTGTTAATAAAGGTCATGAGGCACCTGAGGGTGCTTTGGGAAGTAAGAAAGATGTTCCTTGTTCTATTTCAGATTGTGTGGCCAAGTTCCTGTGGAATGGGCTCTAGTCATAGCTCACTAACCTGTACATAACTATCTAGACAAGCATATAGTGCCACACATGTGTGATAACCTTAGATCTGGTTTCCATCCTACCGTGAACTCATTGGTACATGAAGATGGCAAAGTTCAATCCTCTCACAGGCTTCAGTTTTGTTGATCTGGCATCCTGGCCTGATTATTGCCAGTGGTTTTCCAGGTACAAGATGACAACTACCCTGCCCAGAGAAGATGCAGTAGTGTAAGTGTGCACACACATTTACACTATGGGGCTCGAAGTGGAGCACATCCTCAAATCTTTTGTGTTATGGGTGAAGAAAGACAGAAACAGGTAAGAGAAGGTCCTGGATATATTCTGTGCGTAATATAATTTATGAGAAGCGAAAGCTTCTCCTGTGATCTCAGCTAGAAGACAAAGCTTTCATTAGCCAACTAAACTTACTGAGTTCTGTATATTTTAAGCCTCAAGAGATTTAACACACCCTACAGCCATAGAGATAAATAAGCACTCTGACCAGGTTACAACACAGAAGGAGGCTTGACGCAAGCAGAGCATAGATGAGGGGTTACATGGTACAAAGAAGCAAACCCAGATCAAGCTGCACTACCAAACAGACATCCAGAGACCTTTGTTCCAAGAAAAAATGAGCAAATGGGTAAGATATAGTCAAGATAAACTGTCCATTAGTGCTTGCCCTGCCTTAGGTAGAAAATGGAATAAGTGCCAGAAGTGTGCCACACCAACCAGATGAAAGTAGTCATCCCAGAGGGAAGTGAAGAACCT
The DNA here is from genome assembly GCA_033557465.1 of Ichthyophis bannanicus. Classification (NCBI taxonomy): domain Eukaryota; kingdom Metazoa; phylum Chordata; class Amphibia; order Gymnophiona; family Ichthyophiidae; genus Ichthyophis; species Ichthyophis bannanicus. The sequence goes on along the minus strand of CM066032.1, from coordinate 1,264,425,179 downwards.
TGGTTTCTAGGTTCTCTCACCAGACAAATAGCCACTGACAAGCTGACTTTAGAGAGATTTGTGTCAAATCAGGACTGATGATGGTACAAGATTCTGCAAGTTTCAGGGACACCAATGAAATTCAAATTGGATTCTGGAGCAAATACTTTAATCATAACTGCAGCTGCTTATGAGCAACCATGATAAGCTCAGGGTGTGTGGCACCCATAAGAGGTCAGTTCATACAATGTACTCATCATGATATCTCTCTTATTTATTTATTTATTTATTTACAGTCTCTTATATACCGCACTATTCATCATCAGCGCGGTTTACATGGAACAGAATGCTCAGTACAGTTAAAACGTATGAGTTTACAAGTAACAGGGCACAAAAACTTGGATAACCGGGGTAACTATTTACAAAACTTACTACATGGAATCATATGCACAGAGGTTTCATAGAAAAACACAAACCCACTCTGGGATTGAGTATCAAACTTGGTGTGTTGTTGAGATACCATGAATTTGTCTGGGAATGGTATCAGTGGGTGTCTTTGAGCTCTAGGGGATGCAATTGGGCTCTATAAGGTACTTGTTGAAGAGGTGGCATTTGAGGGCTTTCCTAAACTGTAGTAGGCTCTTAATAGCCTGGATATCAGAGGGTAGTGCGTTCCAGCATCTTGGGGCACTGAGACTGAAGGCTCTGTTAGCTGTCGAATTAGTGCAGACAGTAAGTTCCTTCGGGATTTTTAGGGAGTTTATAGCCGTGGATCTTCTTGCTCTATTTGGAGATGTGATATGGATGAGGGAGGTTAATGATGCAGATGAGAGATTGTTAACAGCTTTAAAAGTGATTATCAGGGTCTTGAAAACTATTCTGGCCTGAATGGGTAGCCAATGCAACTGTATCAGCAGTGGCGTCATGTGGTCTTTCCTGGAGGCTCCTTGGAGGACTCTTGCTGCCGCATTCATGGCTAGCTGCAGCGGGCTTAATGTAGATTGGGGAAGACCTTGTAATATGGCGTTGGCATAGTCGAAATGAGGTATAACCAATGTCTGGAAAATTGTCCGGAAATCAGTTGGTTCAAGCATGGAACGTAGATGTCTAAGGGCCCTGTTTACTAAGCATTTTTCCCAAAGACACATAATGGGAGAAGATCTTTAGTAAACAGGGCCCTAAGTGAGCGGATCTTGTAGTAAACTGATCTAACTATGTTTCCTATGTGGGCCTTCATGTCCAGGCGTTGATCTAAGATGACTCCCAGGTATCGTATTGAGGATTTAGATTGCAGCTCAGCTTCTTTTACTTTAAGATATTGTGGTGGGGTAAAATTGGGATTCCTCGTAATGAAGAGAACTTCCATTTTCTTATGTTGTATTCTGAGGTTTTGAGAAAGGAGCCAGTCTGATATTGCATTGAAGCAACTCGTCAGTGGGGAGAGGTCTGGATGCTCGGTAGAAAAGGGTATGTAAAGCAGGACATTGTCTGCATATAACATGCAATCAACATTGAAGGACCGGATGATATTACAAATTGGCTGCATATAAATATTGAACAGGAGCGCAGAAAGGGAGGATCCTTGTGGGACTCCTTGGCTTTGGTGGAAAGCCAAAGTCTTGAACCCTGAGAACAGTCTTTCTAATCAGTGATGGTGGATTTAGCAGATGAAAATTACTAAGCAGAGGAGCAGATGGCAACCAAGCTAATTTACTAATTCACCAGTTTTATAAGAGAGTGCCTAAAGGAAACATATGCCTTTATAAAATTAACACTTTGATTTTATTTATAGAAAGGCGGCATATAAAGTTTTAATAAACCATAAACCACGGAAAGTAAGCACACACATTTACATCTGCTGTGAGGCAAGTTTAATTATGTGCATGCAGTGCTAAGAATTGGTGCCTAGGGGATATATTTACTAAAGGACGTTAAGGGAGCAAGTGTGCCTTTAACGGCTGTTATCGGCACCCTTATACCCCTAACACCACAAAAAGTGCTGATAATGCCACATGATCGAGCGTTAAAGGGGCCAACAGCGTTAATGGAAAAGGAGGCGGAGAGAGGGCATTAATGGGGCGGAGAGTGGTCATTGACAGCGGGTGTTCCCTTATTGATGGTTGTGCAATCATGCGTTGGAGCCCTCTGTGCAGAGAACCTGAATGCCAAGTAAAACCTCACGGAAAGGGAAGATATTGAGGGAAGAAAGCCTAATCCATTGTCTGAAATGTGATCCACACACAGGGGAAACCAAGACAGTGATAGTAGTGCTCCACTGGCAGCAACAGCATAGTGGCCAAGTAAGAAAGGGCACTATGTTGATGGTGCAAATGGGGCAAAGGAGGTGATGCAGTGGGGATTGCTGGTGGGCAAGGTGTCTAGGCAACTGCCCAGGTGGCACATCTGTGATGTCTGCCATGACCCCAAAGTGACAGTGGTGGCACACAGACATGCTGATGCTGCGGAAAAGGCGACATACAACCAGGGGTGGCCCAAGGATCCCTGGTGCCCTAGGCAGAGACCCAGGACCACCCCCTCACAGCTGCCAAAGCTGTCTGTAGAGTGAAAGGCTGGCAGCAGCAGGGTCAGTATCACTAAAGGAGGTTTCAAAAAGCAGCTGTCCAACAAAACACTGCTGGTGTGGCTGTCCATCACCCCCTCCTGAGACAGAAGCAGTGGCAGCTGAGGAGGGGTGTCAACAGAGGCAGTTAGGTAGGGGGCAGCGTGATCGGCCATGTGTGCTGCTGCCACAACCATATGGAACTGCTGGCCTAGGTGCCCACCTAAACCACACACAGTGGACAGTCTGACACTGTGCACCATCCCCACTACCACCATACCACCATGTCAGCATGGTGTGTGGGTGGTTGTGGCAGGTGTAGTGGCTCCTGCCTTCAGCAGACAAAAGCACTGTCCCGGCCCTGTGTGTCCAGTGCAACACAACATGAAGAGTTATAAAGAGAAGGAAGGGGAAAGAGATGGCTCCAAGGAAGACCTGCAGAGAGGAAGGTGCAATGGCAAGATAAGAGGTAACTATAGGGTAGATACGTGTTCTCATGGTGTTTTCCGAGAGCATGGGGTCCTGTGTGGACTGGGGCACATTCAAAATGTGAGGACCCAGTCATGAACAGCCACCTGGGGCACATGTGAATCCACATCAGCCAAATTGGGCTGGAAGACGTGAGCTCATGCCATGACTGCACCACAAGCAAACACCAGGTATGTGGGAACACTGCCAATCTGCTACTTCCGCCATGGCATGTGATATGTGTGTGCCTGTTGCATGGGCTGCCCCTCTGAGTGGACATATCCCATGTATAAGGAATGTCTGTTGCACCAGCAGTAGAAACAGCCAATGCACCATACAGACCAGACAACACGGCCCCCCCCCCCACACCCTCCAAACACACCTTGTCATGCAGGTATGGCACAGGGCATGTGGCGATCTCAGCAGACATAGGCAAATGCTTACTCATGCCCACATTCACCATGACAATGGCCACATCTACAACCATGGTCTGCAGCACCTATAAGGCAGTGCTGTGGCATAACACACTAGTCAGGTGTGTATATATGCAGTCAGCCACAGATTCAAGACCCAGATGAGGCTCATGTCTTGCATGTCCCTATGGGTAAACTTTATCCTACATTGCAGGTACAGCGCCAGCATGTGCAGCTCCCAACAAATCGCCCAGCAATGGGACATTGGCATACTGAGCAGCAGTTAACAACATGCAAGCATTTCAGAGCATGCTAACAGTACATGCACAATGAGCACACGTTAACAATGCTTGAGCAGCTAAGGGGAACACTGTGGCAGGCAGGAATGCCAACCATCACCACTTTTGCACAGCGCAGTGAGGTGTGTGCATCTCTCCGGGATATAGTGGCCATCTGCAATGCACTGTGCCTCACATTGCAGAAGCTGTTCCTAGCATCAGCCTGGAAATGTGCATGATGAGGAGCAGAGGATTGTGGGTATGGCCCAAAACAGAGCTGTTTGCCCAGGATGCGTCTGCATTGGAGGTACATTTAATGGCTGTGATTTCATAGTGCCTGTCTGCCACATGTGTGGCCAGGGTGCCCACAGCATTTCATGCTGAGAAGACACACTCACTGTGACCAAGCTGTGACCATGTCATGGCTATGTATTCACATAGTGCTATATAGAGTCATGTTGCAGTGCTATTGGTGCACTCCTTTTCCTGGGAGCCTATTCACAGAGCAGTACTGCTTGGTGACCATGCTGCATGCCCCACACCAGGGTGTACATGGTTGCTCAATATACATGAGGTGTGTGTTGACCAGCAGACTGGACACTGTTGGCATGGCTGGGACAGCCCTGTGGTGGGCCTCAAATACAGGCTGACTATACTTGATGCCTAGATGGTTAGGACAACAGATGTTCTTGGCCTGCCCACTATGGCCCTTGCAGGCCCATCAGTATGGTGATAGCAGCCCCCCACATCAGCCTATACAACCTCCACTACATTTGGCTGCCATAGACACAGTTGCCAGAACCCTGGGCACCGACATGGGATGTTCTAGAAGAGTCCATGACCAACAGGAGCAGGACATAGGTCCCAGATGTAACAAGAGACTCCAGCATGCTACAACTGTGCAGGCAACCAGGTGACAAGCATCACACACTGCAGAGAATACCTGACACTAACTGGCAGTGATATGGATCTCCGGCAGAGCTGGCAGAATCCTTCTCTAGCAGTGCAAGCTGTGGAGACCAGGTGCTGTGTGCACCACCTCACAGTAAGGGTGACCTCTGAAACAGGTCAGTGGCACAGTATACAGGTGTAGCACACACTGAGGCCAATTCTAAGATATGCATCCCCGGGTCGTCTGGAAATCCAGACATTTGGATGGCCCTGGGATGCACCTGATTCTGCTCCCATGGGAGCAGAATCACAGCACAGGGCTGGGACATCCAGGACATGACCTGATTCAGGCACCCCAGATATCCTGGCACTTATCCGGCTAGCCCACCCTGGCTCCTGCATGGAGCAGCAGTGGCATGGCATCCTATTTTCATACCACCATGGCTCCATGCAGGAGCCACAATCACTGGTGGGCCCTGAAACTTTTCTTTCCCTGCAGCCCAATCCCTGATTGTGCCTGTCATGGCTAGGGTCGGGCTGCAGTGAACCACCTGCACCCCCTCACTTGCTTTCTGTGCTCAAGATCCGCTGACCTCTGATGCCCAGGGGGACTTATACTACCTCTGGGATGAAATAAGCACCCCATTTAAATGGTCGACCCCGGACATACAGGGCCAACCTCAGAATTGGCCCTGTACATCCAAGGTCAGGTTCCCGCCAACTGCCTGCCCTAGTTCCACCTATGACCCACACTCTCCCACCCACAAACAGAGCTCCCCACACATCTTGCCTGTACATGCGGGGAGATCTGTTGGCTGCAGAGGCACCCTGCTGTTTAGCAGAATGGATGTCCAAACCGGACATCCATCCCCGCTAAACACATACAGAATCTACCCCACTGTCAGTGCATCTTACTGAGCTGATCTGATGGGTCATTGCATTCTCCATTTTGGTGATCAGCTGAAGAATGCTGTTCTGCGTATGCAATGCATCATAGTTAATGGAGGGGCTAACCTATTTCATCACAAACTGCAGACATTGCGGGCATAGTGGTGACTATGATTACTGAGGCATGGCCCCATACCTGTCTCTCATCTTTGATGGTGGGAAACGTGTTCATTTTCCCCAGGGTAGCACAGGGTGGTCTGCAATAGACTGCATGGCTATTACTGTGGTTTGTATTCATGGTGTGTGCAGGTGTACCTATCCCATTGTGTGCAGCAGGATACAAGGGACTGAATGCCAGGCACATGTGCTGCATTGAGGGATTGTCACACCCTTCGGTGCAGCAGACACATGCGTGTGATTGTTGTTTGCTGTTGGGGGTACAGTCCAAGGATGAGCATCCTGACATCACCTGTGTCTTGGCTTTTGCACAAGGGAGGTACTACGTGTCATGGGCATCACGTACTGCAGGTGCGCCAATCGAACCAGTACTAGATGTGGTGTACTACTGTTTCTGACTGTGGCAGCCATGTTTTTCAATGTCCTGGTGTCCACCCATGGCAGGCAGGGACCTGCATTCTCTTTGATTCCAAACATTTCTGTGTGGCTTGACGTGGAGGGTCAGGGGCTTGACGTGGTTAGGGTACTGCCTCTGTGAACAAGGGACAAGGGTACAATTCCCATTTCTTTTCTTTATGTCTGTGTGCTACTCAGTTCATTTTCATGCCTGGAACAGTTAGGGGTCAACTGCCTCTGCTGCAGCCCATTGCAGAGGGCCAATCATAATCAACCTGTAGATATCTGCCATGCAACTGGAGGAGTAGCCTAAATGGTCAGGGTACTGGCTTGGAAACCAAGATATCTGAGTTTGATGCCCAGTAGTACTGATTGTATGGAGATTTAACTGAGGCTTTTTATGATTGGCATAGCCGTCATAGAATGATCACCACTCCATGTAACCTTGGCCAGGTCACTTAACCCTCCATTGCCTCTGAGACTGCAGGTTCTCACAGTCCCAATTTTTTCATCATACATTACCACAGTTTCTGTACAATGTATACCACTTTGGCTGGACTGATGCAGCGGTATGATAGACAGCAGTTAAATACATACAGATATAACCTACTTGTAATACATGACTTTGTGACTCTGACTGTACAGTTGTAGCTCTATCACATCTCTGTATTACATGCAGACACATCCTATCCCTCAGATGGTCACCTGCAGGGGTCATCTACCATCCTTACGTACTTCATTGGGCTGGATTGTGAGACTCTTGTCCAGTTGTTCTGTGCACATTTCTCAGGAGAACTGTATGGTGGTTGGGTGGCTGGGACAGGTATGAGGCCAACATGTATGGTATTAGACATCCATGTGGCACTGGCACATGTTTGTCCTGCACAGTACATATGCAGTGGGGATGGCACCTCAGGTACATTGGTGCTGCCAGCCCATACAACACTCAGCTACCATCATCTTTCCTATAGCCCATCCATCAGCCTCTGCCGGCTATGTTCAGACATGTATTCTCCTGCAAGTTGCTACACCATGATCCATGCAAGCAGTGCCATACCTCGCCTTGTGCGAGGGGTGCACCCACATAGGGTGCAAAGGATTAGGGATGCATTTAGGGCTGCCGACTTCAGCTCCCCCCACGCTGCCTGCGGTTCCACTGCCGCCAGGGCCGCATTTTGTTTTCTCAGTGGTGGCAGCACCAGGAGAAGACCTGACTTCAAATAAAAAAAAAAAGCACACGGGCCTTTCCGACTCTACACTTGTATGCAGGCCTGGTCCCTCCCTCTGTTTTCTGATGTAGGTTGCATCAAAGAGGGGAGGGACCAGGCCAACCATTCAAGTGCAGAGTTGCAAAAACCCATGTTTGAAAGGCTGGTCTGGTCCTAGCCTCCTCTGTCCTGAACTTACATCAGAGCAGGGAGGGATCAGATCTGCATACAAGTGCGGTGGAAGACCTGCGTGTTTTTTTTTTTTTAAAATTTGAAGTCAGGTCTACTCTGCTGATACCGGTGCTGCCGTGAAAAACAAAAGTGATGGCAGCAGGACAAGGGCAGGCAACCGACTGGACAAATTTATGGGTGAGATGATGGGGGGGGGGCACGCAGATGTGCACATTGCAGAGGGCACAATTATGGCTTTTTTCCCCATTTTGACTTTGCATGTATGCCTCTCCTATGCCTGATCTGCACATCACCACTCCTGCACCGCACATCACATCATGCCGCATCTGATTCTGCTGGGGGACATGTCTTCCCTATCCTATTCCACCCATGGGCATTATGGCATTTTACATTGGTACCCTACAGTGCCTCAGTACAGTGGCCTCACAGGTGCCCATTCCACTTACTAGCTGCCACGTTGGTTGCCCACTGCCTTTTGCTGGGGCTCCCTTATCCAGTGTTACCATGACAGCTGTTTTTGGGCATTAAGGTGCACTCTTGCCACATTAATGGCCGGTGTCTGGTTAGCACATGTTACGAGGGCCATTGCGCCCTTAGCGCCAGAATGCCTCTTGCCCACTCAGAGTCTTTTTCGCAGAGAAACCCCTTATTTGTGCTGTTAATGCTCGGTATTTCCTGCTCCCTTAACACTCTTTAGTAAACATATCCCTAGGTGCATATTTAGAAAATATTTGCATAAGTGTCAATACTGCTCCCACTTCATGGATCCTCCACTCCTAGGGGGCAGAAGGGGAAAGGGGGAGGGGAAGGGGAAAGGGAAAGGGAAAGGAGGGGGGAGAAAGGAGGAAAAGGAGAATAAAAGGGAGGAGGGAAGAGGAAAACAGGTAGGAAAGGAAAGGAGAAAGGGGGCCATATCTTCCCATACACACAACATTAACTGTAAAACAAATCATGTCAAAGAAGGAAAAATATAAAATTAAATCTAATGCAGTGCAAGAAAAAAAGCCTCCATTCCTTTACAAACAATTAAAAACAAATTTAAAATGACTTACAAACAACGATGTGAAGATATACATAGAACACTGTGCAGCCCATCCATACAGTAGATCAGTTACAGGTTGTTATAAAATACTGTACAACAGAAGAATCTTTCTCTGTAAGCACATATAAAAAGCATTAATCTGCCAGCATTATCAACTGTAAAATAACCTTAAAAAACCATCAATAATCTAAAGATTAGGTTAAATATGAATAGTGGCAGCCAAAGACAAAGAGCCACGTGGCACACGAACTGTGGTGAATGAAAAATACACAGGTTGTAAATGGCAATGCGTACTAATTCATACACTAACTGCATGTCATGTTCAGAACAGGAACTAGGTGGGTTATGGGCGGATAATGGCTGTGGACTGTAAATTGAGTTAACGATGGTACTTTTCCACTCAGTCATGGATGCAGTTAGCATGGATGCACTTACTGCCTCACGAAGAGGAGATGTTAAGTGCACCTGTGCTATTGGCAGGAACGGGCTAGAAACATCTGGGGATTGCTCCTGTGCCCCCACTAACTCACCAAAGACACCCCAGGCAAGTACTGGGGGAGAGGATCAGAGAATGGGGGGGGGAGGGGGGGTCTGGATCCTGGTCAGTGATTAGGGACTTTGAGATAGGAGGGTAAGTTGCTGATTTTGGGTGAGTGGAGTTATTCGATATCTTGATCGCAGTGGATGATGTTTTTTTACTGTAATGGGCTGTGGTAACTACATCAAGACAGTGCAGATGCACCTATTGCACCATCTGCTGAAGCATTTTCTATGTAGTAAGCATCTGCCTTTATGGTATCTGCAGAGTAGATGCTGGGCATGCCCCCATCATTTACCACACAGGTTTTGCACTTACCATGCCTTAAGTGCAAAAATTAACATGTAATAGGTGCAAAACCTTGCAGCTCTCCTGTGAACAGGCCTCCAAGATTTGTCTAGAACTTTGTGTTGACTACTTGTTAGGCTGCCTCAGAAGTACATGGTCATAGATCTATTGTAGTGCATTCCTATTAATGCAGAGTTTTCACCTAGGGAAGGAGACATAATATATTTCCTGACAGCTGGTCTGATTGTATTTTAAATTATTGTACTGTAAGTAGAAATTAAAATTTATTGACTGCAACTTGTTTGCTGACTTTTCCTTCCACATTTGAAGCAGATTAAAAAAGTAAGAAAAGTTTTAGCATGCATCTGTATTCTGCACATTTCAAGTGATATATGAGAATCAGTTTGAATGGTATTGCAGAATATTTATTGCATATTATTTTTCACTAATTAAATCAGCCAAGTGTGAAAGATCTGCTGCTGAAATGCAGATGATCTACGGCAATCCTCTCCCTTTGTTGCTGGGACTCTTTATTAATAAAATCCTTTTTTAAGAGACATATTGGCTGACTTTCAAATGCATACACTAGCATTTTAGTTTTGTATTTGGTTTAGGGTCAATTTGTCTATTCTGTGAATATAAAGGAGGCTGAGGCAAACAGCTATAGGGCTGGCTAAGAAATAAAATTGTTGGCAATTAAAAGCTTGCGTAGAAGCCTTCACAGGAGTTGGAAATAGGCATCTGATGAGGTATTTCATGCTTATCTGTACCAAGTCATGGAATGTATTAGCTGCCTCATTTCCCTATAGACAAGCTTCAAACTCAGTGTCTGGTTTCCAACAGTAGCCAATCCAGGCCACAAGTACCTGGCATATTCCAAAAGTATCTAGTTCCATGCTACTTAAAGTTGTGTTCAACATTATTGGCACCCTTGCAATTCAAACCTTCAATGTCCAATATCTCCTAAAAAAAAGTGGCCAGTGAAATGGAAAAAAAAAGGAAATAGTGGGAGCTGGATCCCCTTTTGGACCCTGGTTGCTGCTGGTGGGCAGCTCTCTGTTCAACCAACCAGCTGATTCGAGGGCCTTTAAACAGCAGACCCCACTGCAGGACACGGGCATGTGTCCATGGAAGTGTGTCCGAAGGAGCGTTCCAAACGGGCAGGTTCTGTTCCTTTTGAGCCCCTTCAGAGCATTCTGAAGCCATTGGAGCCAGGAGAGTAACATCCCATGGGTAAGAGAAAGAAGAATCTTTCGTCATTACCTGATAAAAAAGTGGTGACTGTGGTCGGTCCCATGGATCGGCATGTGGTCGCTATGTCTTCTACACCCTTGATAAGTCTGGGTATAACTTTGGACTCTTCTCCACTAGCAGATGATGCTACCACACCCTGCTATTCCAGTGTTGAGTCAGTAGAAATGGGGAGTGTTTCTGCTGTTTTGGGGAATCTGCTCCCTGCTCCTGTTACTCCACCCCAACAAGTGAAAGACTCTTTGGGAGAACAAGAGGAGGGCGTTCCGTCCACTTGGCTTCCATTTCCTAAAGAGATACATTTTTCTTCTTCAACTGTTAAGTCGGTTTCAAGTTCTTCTGAGGATGTCACTTTGAAGAATATTCTTTCAACTATTATGCGTTTGGAGTCTTGATTCTTCCTTTAAGGATTTATCAGACTTTACCATTGAAACCGGTTCAAAAATTACTGAACAAGATGAGATCGTCGGCTGTTAATGATCACTCATTAAAAACTGACTCTAATATTTCTTTGTTACATGCCTCCGGCACCTCTGCTATGAAAGAGAATTTGTCATTCACTGATGCCTGGAGGCACTGGAAAATGCCCAACAGTCATATAATTTGCAATTTCTAAACTTCCTCTGTACACATTTCTCTTACTATTCTCCTTCAGAATTATTTTAAGGATATTCTTGGCTTTTCTGAAATGGAAGGTCCAGTAGGTCCAGGTTTGGATCAACTCTCTCCTATTGATACTTTAGATGTATCTGCTTTTCTGGAGAATTCAGCTGACAATATTTCATCTCGGGCTACATTAATTGTTTCCTTTAGCTCTATTCTTGATCACAAAAATGTTTTACATCTGTTTTTCCAGAAGAAGAACTTATTTTTTTATGGTCACCATATAAACATTTTCCTAGATGTCTCGAAGGTAACGCAGTTGAGGAGAGGTTCGTTCCTGGTATTGAAACCTGCTGTTTTGGCACTTGGGGGTGACCTTCTTCTTCAAATTTTCTTGTAAATGTATAGTGGTCTACCAAAGCATAAAGTATGTCTTCTTTGAGTCTTCCCAGTTAGAGACTTTCCTACAGAGCAAGTACGTAACAAATGTTTCTTGTTATACTATTGTTTCCTTTTAGTATTATTTCTCTACAATGGCTGGTTTTAAAAGGTATTGAGATGGTTTAAGAGGATTTCTGGCTCTCTTGATGTGGACTTGAGTGTATAATTTTATTTCTTTTAAGTAATGTGCCCTCTTCCCCACTAGTTGGGGTTGAGGTTTTCTTAATATGTTTGCCTTCCTTATAAGTGTATTGTAAGATTGTGTTTCAAATAAAAATATTTAAAAAAATGAAATAGTATAAAAACTGGGACACTGCCAGGACATGATTATTGGCACCCTTATAAACAATTCAAATCAGTTTGAACAGAAGAATCACATTTCCATTGCAGTAAAATTAGACGCACCTGTGCTCAATTGTCAGTACTCACATGACTTGAATCAAGCAATGAATGATGGCTCTAATGTTTAAAATGTCCACATTCACTCCCTGTTCCATTTTCACAATGGTGAAGACAGGAGAGCTGCCTGAGACCATCAGAAAAGCCATTATCACCAAATATCAAACTTCAAAGGGGTACAAGGCCATCTCCAAAGACCTTGGCATTTCTGTGTCGACAGTTCACAATGTCGACAGTTCACAATAAGTTTTCTGCTTATGGAACAGTCAAGAACATGGTGGGAAGTGGAAAATTAATCCAAGAAGTCTTCAAAGATTACTGCAAACTGTTGGGAAAACACCATGTACAACATCCAAAGAGCTTATGACTGACCTGGAGTGGTGGTTTCAACCCGCACCATACGTCATGCACTAAACAAAGAAGGACTTCATGGACAAAGACCAAGGAGGACCCCCACTGCTCAAAGACAGATATAAAAAGGCACACCTGATCTTTACCCAAACCCACCTTGAGAAACCACAATCCTTCTGGGATGAAACCAAACTTGAGTTCTTTGGCAATGCAGACCAGCAATCCATTTACAGGCAAATAAATTAAGCTTATAAGGAAAAAAAACACCCTTCCTACAGTTAGATATAGCGGAGGTTCCATAATTTTGTGGGGCTGTTCTGCTGCCTCAGGAACTAGAGGCCTGGAATGTATTAAAGGAATCAAGAAGTCAGAGGATGACCAAGGTATTTTGGAGCAAAATGTGCTTCCTAATGTCAGAAAGCTAGGTTTGGGTCAAAGGTCATGGGTCTTCCAGCAGGACAATGACCCAAAACATATATGCAAAAGTACAAAAGAATGGTTAAAAAGGAACAAATGGACTCTGTTAAGCTGGCCAGCAATGAGTCCTCATCTCCATCCAATCGAGAACCTTTGGAAAGAGCTGAAATCTGCCATAGTAATTAATGAGCTGGAACAAATCACAGTTGAAGAGTGGGAGAAACTACCAGCAGACAGATGTGCTAAACTTATAGATGACTACAAGAAATGTTTGGAGACTGCCAAGGGTTGTGCAACAAAATATTAGTGATAATGCCTTTAATCCTGTCCAGGTCATATTTTTTTTTCTCATGAATTACTATGTCTAAGTTACATAAACATCTTCTTTTTGTTATATACCTTTGAACATACTTTAAGATACTGTATTATGATGATAAACAGTTGAAATATTTCCAATTATTTCTCAAGATATTGTACACAACATACCTAAAATTCAAGGGTATCAATTATGTTGATCACAAATGGAATAAGTAGTGGTTTTCTCTCAGTCTTCCTTAATAATGGTTTATGGATTTTTCCTCCAGGAATTTGTCCAAACCCAGCTATGCTAACTGATTTTACTACATCTTCCTGCAATGAGTTTCAAAGCTTAACAATTTATTTATTTATTTAGCTGTATTTATATCCCGCTTTTCACCGGGTCAAAGCGGTCAATTGGGAGATACATTTAACACGAGGGGATATGACACACATATGCTAATACTTACAGGGAACATGGGCAATGGAGGGTTAAGTGGCTTGCCCAAGACCACAAGGAGTGCCTATAGGACTAGAAATCCCAGTCCCTCTGGCCTGAGATTGCTGTCCCCAGGTGGGACTTGAACCCCCGGCCCTCCGGCCTGAAGTACCTTGTCCTAATCACTAGGCCACTCCTCCCTATGTTGAGTGAAAAAATATCATTGAATTGTGCTTGAGGTGCTACACAAATATTTACCCTTTTCCATATGTCTGTAGCCACTTGTTGCAAATGACCCCAAGTAGGATGTGGGACTACCAATTTTGTGGGGATACCACACAATAGACACATGGCCATGTGGCTATTCAGGAGGGACCTGCTCTTTCAGCAACTAGGTAACATCATCGGCAAGACTGGTAGCTTTCTACAAATGCTCCAATGCAAAAATGGACACAGCCAAGACAACTCTCACAATTTAGTGTGGGGACTCAAGCTAAAGCATCCCTTCTAGATAGTCAGAAACTGTCAAGTTGTGTCGGCATGATCCCAATGGTCATACCATCACCCTCAAACAGCCCTGTGCCCCCCTGGAATAGATAGTTCTCCTATGATCCTCTAGAAGGCGCAGGGGATGTGTCATCATTTGGGACCTGGCATATGTCTGGGGCCCTGGATATCAATGGAGATATGCCGACATCTACACCGACGAGGGCAATATGTCAGAAATGTCACATCATGCTTCCGTGACATAGGGATGTTAGTAGCCGTGAAGACCCTACCATAATTGAGCTGCATTGCCATACAGAGGCCTTGTCTAAGCAGGCCAGCATGGGTACCGATGTAGTTGCACCCACTTCCCACAAGTGCTCCTAATGGCCCCTTCTACCTACTGTATGTCTTCAGCTCCTCCGGCCTACTATGGCCTACAGAGTGCTATACCACCCATGGGAGGCATGTTAACCCATAATATAGGCAGCCTTCCACCATCACCTATGGCAGTTGGAACCTCGCCTTACATGCAAACACACATGCACACCTAAAAATGTTAGGTCTGCTCCCATGTTTTAGTTCAAGACACATTTTTATTAAGTAGAAACACACCAAGCAGATAACACATCTTCAGCTTTTGGAAGTACAGTCACGAAACAGCAGGCAAGGTAAAAGTCAGGCAACCATGCAAAAGCTCTGGTCCTCTGCCCCTTTGTACAGATTAACATAGACTGTGGGGGCCCTGGTGAGGATATCTATGCACTGATAAAACATACCTAAATGCTCTGGCCCCTTCTCTTATGTATATGTTACAATCCTTACATGGGGCACTATACATTGATAAAAGCATGTAAAAAAAGTTCCCTGTCCTCCCTCCTGCCCCTTTTTAGAAGCCCTCTATCCTCAGTCAGTCCACAGTATCTGCAAGAGAAACAGAGAAACCATAGTTAGCATGGATCGTACAACATAGGAACACATATAACTGTCTCACTGAACACCTCTTCTTCCTTCTCCTACATACACAGCCACTTAATGTGAAGGAGAGAGCTTCCTGTGGATGCATGCATGCATGTGAGTCCCATTTACTGGAGGTGAAGAGCCAGCCCATTTCAACCCTTATACATGTGAGCCCTTACCAGAGCCTGTGCTCCTCAGTAAACTACAGATAAATTTATTTATTTATTTAACATTTTTTATATATCGTCCTTCTACAAATCAGGACGGTTTACATAGAACATTTTATAGCAGTATGTTTCAACTGTTTACATGGAACAATGAACAAGGATAAATATGTGTGTCAGAAATTAGAAATTAGAAACAATACATGGAACTATTTACAGAGAGTAACTATGTACAAGGTATATACAGGGTAAGAGATAATATATGGTTTTATAATCAACATTGAGATAGCATGGGTAACAGGAGGGGAAGCAGGGGGCTAAGAATTAAGGCGGTTGGGAGAAGTGCTCCAGGAATAAGTACATTTTTAACTTTTTCCGGAACTCGGAGTGGCTTGAGCAGTTTCGCAGGATATGTGGAAGGGTATTCCATAGGGATGGGGCATAGAGGGAGAAGGCCCTGTTACTAGTAAATTGTTTGCTATGTCTCTTGTTTATTGAGATGGTAAGTAGGTTCTTGGTAATGGAGCGACGTGTTCTTGTGTTGTTGGTGGAGGAAAGGAGAGGGGAGAGGCATAGGGCGGACTCATTGGAGATAATCTTATGTGTAATGGTAAGCACCTTGAATTTAACTCTGTATTGAATAGGGAGCCAGTGGAGATTGTAGAGGACAGGTGTGATGTGGGACCGTCTAGGGCTGTTGGATAAAAGTCTGGCTATCGTGTCCTGGGCCAGTTGGAGGGGCTGTAAGCAGTGCTTGGGAAGGCCATGGTATATCAAGTTACAATAATCAAGAGAAGGGATTGTGAGGGCATGGCATACGGCACGAAAGGAGTCAGGGCTTAAGAAACATAGAAACATGATGACAGAAAAAGACCACATGGCCTATCTAGTCTGTCCTTCCATAACAACAACTACAACAGTCCACTTTTTACCTTTAGAGATCCTCTGTGTTGGTCCCATGCTTTTTTGAATTCAGTCACTGTCCTCATCTCTACCACCTCCACTGGGAGACTATTCCATGGATCCACTACTCTTTCCGTAAAGAAATATTTCCGCATATCACTCCTGAATCTATCTCCCTTCACCCTCATCCCATGTCCCCTTGTAGCAGAACTTGCTTTCAATTGAAAGAGGCTCTCTCCCTGAACATTTATGCCACGGAGGTATTTAAACATCTCAATCATATCACCTCTATCCCGCCTTTCCTCTAAGGTGTACATATTAAGATCCTTAAGTCTGTCCTCATATGCTTTATAATGAAGCCCATTAATCATTTTAGTAGCAACCCTCTGCACCGACTCCATCCTGTTCACATCCTTTTGAAGGTGCGGTCTCCAGAATTGCACACCATACTCCAAATGAGGTCGCACCAAAGACTTATACAGAGGCATTATCACCTCCTTTTTTCTGCTAGCCATTCCTCTCCGTATGCACCCAAGCATCCTTCTAGCTTTTGCCGTCGCCTTTTCTACCTGTTTAGCTACTTTAAGATCATCAGACACAACCACGCCTAGGTCCCGCTCTTCTTTAGTGGACAAAAGTACTTCACCTCCTATACTGTATTGCTCCCTTGGATTGCTGCAGCCCAAAATAGAAACATAGAAACATGATGACAGAAAAAGACCACATGGCCTATCTAATCTGTCCTTCCATAACAACAACTACAACAGTCCACTTTATAGAGAGGTTTGAGGTTACGTAGAGTGCGTAATTTAGCATATATTGTGTTAGTGGTCCTCTTAATCTGATCAGTGAAGGAGAGGTTCTGTTCAAGGATGATACCAAGATATTTCACTTGTTTTTTTATGGTGAGGGAGAGATCACCAATAGTAAGGGTTAGAGGTGGGGTGTATGAAGTATTGAAAAATACCTGAAGGACCTCAGTTTTAGATTGATTAAGTATGAGGTTGTGCTGGGAGAGCCATGATTTTAGGCTAGTTAGGCATTCACTTAACTTAGAGAAATTGGGGTTTGTAAGGTTAAATGGGGTGAAGCACATCATGTCATCTGCATAAAGCTGGTATTGGATTCCATAGCTTTGGAAGATTTTTCAGACTGACTGCAAGGAGATGTTAAATAGAAGGGCAGATAGGCTGGATCCTTGGGGGATGCCCTGTCTTATGGTAAATGGAAGGGAAGTGTCATTTCCAATGCGAACTTGCTGAGTTCTACTGTCTAAGTAGGAGCGGAACCAGTTTAGGGTTGGGCCTCTCAGACCTATTTCATGGAGTCTGTTTAAGAGTTGATGATGTGGGAGCGAGTCGAAAGCAGAAGATAAGTTGAGGAATATGAGAAGGCATCCCTGAGAGGGATTCTGAGTGTGAAGGTACAAGGAATCAAGTAGGAAGATAAGGAGGGTTTCTACTCCATGGTTCTTTCTGAAACCATGTTGGAATAAGTCAAGTGGGCAGTGCTCATCAATATGGTTCTGAAGTTGGGTTTGGTCAATCTTTTCAGTTATTTTTGCAAGAAAGGGTATACTGGAGATGGGTCTGTAGGAAGTAGGGGAAGTAGGGTCAAGTTTTGCTCCCTTTAATATAGGACAGATTGTGGCGGACTTGAGAGGAGCTGGGACAGAACCAGACTGGAGGGAGGATTGTACCATCTGCAGGATGTAGGGGCTGATGGAGTTTCTAGTAGACTTGATCCAGGAGACAGGGCAAGGATCAAGGGCAGAGGTGGAGGCATTTAGGTCCTTGATAACATTACTCATGTTATCTAGAGTGATGGGTTCAAATTCACTCCAAGTGTTTAGTGTGGTTAGTTCATGTATGTGGGTGCTATTGAAGGAAGTAGACTGGGGAATATTGGTTGAGGGTGACAGAAGGAATTTAGAGGTAAGATGGTTAGCTATAGTTTGAGCAGTTATTTTTGGAGGTTGATCTTGTTGTACGGGTTCATTTAATAGGGATTTGGCAATGGAGAATAGCTCTCTAGGTTTGTTGAGTGACCGTTGGATAAGGTTTTCATTATGTTCTTTCTTATGGTTGATGGTTTCAGAGCAGTAGGCTTGGAGTTTATTTTTGTAAATGATATGTGAGTGGGGGTCACGAGAGCATCTCCATTTGTGTTCAAGACGTCTAAGTTCTCTCTTGAGGTTTCTTAGCTTTGTGGAGAACCAGGGGGTTCTTCTACGGGACTTTTTAGGAGAATGTTTGGGTGGGAGGCAGGCGGCTGCTGATATAATTTTGTTCCATTTGGTGATGTGGGACTCTTGGTTGAGATTTGTGCAATTTAGTAGGTCAAGGGGGGAGGGGATTATTTTTTCAAGAAAGTCCGCTGCATTAAATTGTTTGAATCTACGCGTGTGTAGAGGATGAGAGGTGAGTTGTTTTTTGTAAGTAAGGTAGGGGAAGGAGAAAAGGATGAGAGCATGATCAGACCAGGGTATGGGTTGAATAGTGTATGGAAACTGATCAGAGGATAAAGGGTGCTGTGGGACAAATATGAGGTCAAGGATATTTCCTTTGGAATGTGTAGGTTGTTCAAGTAGTTGAGTGAATTGGAGGGTGTTCATTGCTTGAAGAAACATAGTTGATTGATTTGGGGTTATGGAGTGTAAATTAAGATCACCTAGGATTATGAGAGGATGTGAGGTAGGTTGGGGGGAGCAAGCTGTGTCAAGGATCATGGAGAGATCGTTTGTGTTAGATTGAAGTGCTCTGTATATAAGGTGCAAGGAGAGGGAGGAATTGGAGACTGTGATGGATTCCATGCCAGAGGTAGAAGTAACTTCAGCTGTAGAGAATTGCAGATGGGATCTTGATATAACTGCTACTCCTCCACCTCTGCCATTAGTTCTATTGCATACATTGATTGAATAAGCTTTGGGGCACAGTTGGTTTATTAGGATGGTGTCAGTGTCTTGGAGCCAGGTTTCCATGAGGCAGAGTACGTCAAGGTCGTTGTCAGCTATAAGGTCTGCAACTAAGGGGATCTTATTTCTTACCGAGCGGACATTGACAAGAGCGCATTTGAGTGGGGGGAGGGGAGGATCAAGGAGATGCTTGGAGAAGAGGTTGGGATTTACATATATTGGTTTTAGCTTACAAGGGCATTGATGGGGAAAATAGTAAGGGTGTGCATGATGAGGTGTGGAATGTGGGTGTCTGATGGAGTTAATTATTGGGATGGGAGAGTTATGGGCCAAATGTAGGGCATGTGGGAAGGAGAGCAAGAAAAAGTATAGGGTAAAGAGGATTGACCATAGGGTGCATGAGTAGGATGTAAGAGGAGCCATACTGAGCTAGGTTAGAATATGCCTGGCAGTCAATAATAGGGAAACAGTAGTATATCGAGTAGAGTGAGTGGTAGAGCAAAAATTGGCTTCAGTTAGGGAAGTAAAGTGTTGCAGTCAATATTACAGGAGTGGAAACTTCAGTGTAACAGCGTCGCTATGAGTAATTACAAAGTATATAACAGTAAAGCATCGCAGGATTGATAGGGAACATTATGAAACATTGTAGCAAGACAGTAGCAAAGTGAGTAAAGCAGCTTACCTGCAGAGTTGGAGAGAGTTCAGTGAATAGAAACAGTCCGTCTAGTGGCTGAGAGGTCAATGCAATCAGGATTGATAGGAGTTTGGATTGTAAGTGATCAGTAAGAGCAACTTTAGGTCCAGGCTGTCCAGGGTCACTGACGACGATCGGTCATACTTAGGATGAGAGGAGTATGAAGACTAAGTGGTTTGTAGAATGGAAGTAGACAGGTGACCAGTTCGAGTTTCTGTTTCTTGTGGATAGCTTTCAAGAATTTGCTGCTAAAGTCTCTGGCTCTGTTGGTGTGGAATTAAATGAGGAAAACCTCAGGCAGTGGAGCTGTCAGCACACTTGCCATCGATGAACTAGCAATTTTGCAATCAACTACATGTAGGCTGGCTGCACGGGCTTCTCCTGATTGTAAAATGTCCATGTGACTCATTTCAGAAAGAGCCACATGTAAAATGCCAATGTTTAAGTCCTACTCCTATACATGTACATAAATCCATAACATACATGCATGGCAGCCCATTTTAGAAAAGCCATCAATTGTGCTGAATCTGAGCAGGGAATGATACCCAAGCATAAGGAGCTCAACAAGAAAGACGCATGTTTTGAAAGGTCCTCAAGCACAGGCATGTTCTCCTAGTCCATACTGGTATCTCCATAAGTGCCTATCAAAAAAAGAGAAATTAGACTTACCTTCTAATTGTTGTTCCTTGAGGAACTCCAATCCAGTCCCGCACCTCTGGGGTAGTGTACCTCTTCCAGCAGCTTGGAGGCTGAGCCTGTCATCTTTTTGATGACACTAGTGTACATATGCAGCTGGCACCACCCATCAGCCCCAGTACCTATTGACAAAGCAGACTCAGAGGAGCAACAAATAAGTAGTTAAACATGCAACAAACACTTCTACATCTAAATAAACTAGTACCCCCTCCATCACCTGGGAAGGATACCCTGTCCCCCACTCCAGGATGAAAAGGCCTACCTGAGCACCTGAGCAACTCCAACCAGCAGGAAGCGAGCAAACGACAGCTCTTCTGGTCCTCCCCTCCCCCAAACACTCATTACACACCCCTCCTTGGCTCATCCTGGCCACTTCCTCCACCAAGGGAACCAGCTTCAGGCCTGGGGTGTGCAGAGATCATCACAAGAAGCACTCAGGGAGGGTTCCGGGACTAGACTGGAATTCCTCAAGGAACAACAATTAGCAGGTAAGTCTAATTTCTCTTTCCTTATCGTCCCTCCAGTCCAGTCCCGCACCTCTGGGATGTATCAGAGCAGTTAAACTAATGGGAGGGACCGGTACAACCAGCCTGAAGCACTGCCAATCCTAAATGAGCATCCCCCACCGCCTGGACATCCAGGCGAAAATGTTCAGAGAAGTATGCCACCCTACAGATCTCCACTGGCGGAACTAAAAGTATACTCTGCCCATGAGGCTGCCTGAGCCCTCATGGAATGTGTCTGCAACCCCACCAGAACTGTTCTACCCTTCAAGATGTATGCCAAGGTGATTGCCTCATTGATCCATCTGGAAATGGATGCTTAGCTGCCTCCTCACTTTTGCACGACCTGCCAAACAGAACCAAAAGACAGTCCGATCTCCGAAAGAACAATGTCCTTTTCGCATACCTATGCAGGACTCTCTTACCATTCAGGTGGCACAGCTGTGGAGTGGCATGGCCCATACCCGCTCTCGCCCACATCCGCACTCGCCAGAGCCGGTAAGGAAACGGCCTGATCTGCATGAAATGCTGACATCACCTTCTCAAAAATGAAGGTAGTGAGCGCTGGACCACTTTCTCTTTGGAGAAGGAAAGGAATGGCTCCTGGCATGACAGGGTCCGAAGCTCCGAAATCCTGCGTGCCGAGCAACTCGCCACCAGGAATACCATTTTCAGAGTCAAATCCTGCAGGAAAGCTCGACTCAATGGCTCAATGGGTTCTCCAGACAGCACCAGATTGAGATTCCAAGGCGGTACCACTGCCCTCTTTGGCAGACGGAGGTGGGCCACCCCCCCCCCCCTCTAGAAAGCTCAGCACATCTGGGTGTTTACCCAAAGGCACCCCATGGATTTTCCCGCGATAACCAGAAAAATGCCGCCAGTTGCATCCTCAAGGAACTGGCAGATAGACCCTTATCAAAACTGGATTGCAAGCACGCCAAGATGTCCGGGACGGAGGCAGTGGAAGGGCGCAGCTGCCTCTCTCTGCACCATGATTCAAAGATGCATCCTACGTAGATGCACAACAGGTTCATAGACCACCTCTGGGCCTGTAGCAAGGTCGCTATCCTCGAGCCTGATTATTCTTTCTTCTTCAACCTCGCCCTTTCATGAGCCTTGCCATAAGTGAGAATTGATCCACCTGGGGCATGCGAAGTGGCTCCTGCATCAAGAGGTCCTTCCGAACCGGAAGCCACCACAGTCAATCCGCCAGTATCCGAATCAGGACAGCATACCACAGGCACCTCGGCCAGTCTGGTGCCACCAGAATCACAAATCTCCAGTGCGCCTCTAGCCACTGCACTAACCGGCCTATGAGCGTCCACAGGGAAAAACAGAGAAAACCCTCTTCAAGCCACTGCTGAATTAGAGCATCCAGGCACTTGGACTTCATCTCTTCTTCTACTGAAAAACCGGCAGGCCTTGGCCGACTCGAACATTGCCACTAGGTCTATGGCCAGTGTGCCCCATTGGTGGACCACCTGCTCGAAATTCTCCTGATGGAGCTGCCACTCTCCGGGATCCATGCGTACTTGGCTGAGGTAGTCTGCCATTATGCTGTCAACTCCTGCTAAATGTGCCGCTGATAATGCCTGGAGATGAATCACTGCCCATCCGAACAGACCTTTGGCCTCCTCCTCCAGGGCTGCACTGCCCATGCTTCCTTGCCGGTTGATGTAAGCCACCATGGTCACATTGTCTGAGAGGACTTGGACCACCTTCCCCTGCAACCATGGCTCGAAACTTTCTAGCACCAAGGTCACCACTCGCATCTCGAGCCTGTTGATCGACCACAGGGCCTCCTGCAGACTCTTGTCCCTGAAAAAAGTGTCCTTCGCAATGGGCTTTCCAACCTGACAGGCTGGTCATCTGAGGAACCCACACCAGGGACTTCTTCCACATGCAGCCACCAACTGAGAATTCTCCTGGTGCTCCGTGGGCAGGGGAGTACTTGAAACAGGGGTTGACCCTGATGGGACTATCAACAGATCAGAGCCCTCTACAGCAATTACATATGCATCCTTGCCCATGGGACTAGCTCAAGAGTGGCTGCCATGGTCCCCAGAACCTGCAGATAATGCCACGTTGATGGTCTTGTCCTCTTCAGGACCTGCGGTATCAACTGTCGTAGCTCCTACACCCGGCGAACCGGCAGGAAATTCCTGCCCACGCAGGTATCAAAGCACACTCTCAAACACTCTAGCTCCTGGGACGGCCATAACTGGTTCTTGGCCAGGTTGACCCCAACCGAGACTTTGAAGAAACTCTCCCATCTACACTGTTGTTCTTTCTGCTATCGTCCCTGGACTTCGCCTGGATCAGCCAATCGTCTAGGTACGGGAGGACGAGAACCCCTTCCTTGTGGAGAGCTGCCACCATCACCACCAAGACCTTGGTGAAGGTCCAGGGGGTGGTCGCTAGACCGAAGGGCAATGCTCGAAACTGGAAATGGCCCCTTGGCACCACAAGGCGGAGAAACTGCTGATGTTCTGGATGGAAGGGAACATGCAGATACGCCTCTGTGAGATCAAGAGTCACCAAAAATCTGTTTCCTACCGCCATTACTACTGTGAAAATGCGGTATCTGGAGACCATAGTTCATGCCCTCAAAGTTGAGAATTGGGCGAAAGGAACCTTCCTATTGGACAAAACAAAATACATTTATTTATTTATTTATTTATTACAAGTTCTTATATACCGCACTATTCGGCATCAGCGCGGTTTACATTATAACATAAAGACCATAACAACAAGCTGTTTGGTTTACATCGAACAGGAGTACAAACTTGGAGAACCGGGGTAAACTATATACATGAGATATATACATATACATGAAGCATATATATATATATACATATACATATATACATATACATATACATATATACATATATACATATACATGAAGCATATATATATATATACATATACATGAAGCATCAACCACAGATGTACTGGTCTCACAGAACCAGTTCCACAGCTCTCAGCTGCAGGAGACAAGTCAAGGTCTCTTCTACTGCTACCAACACCACTGCGCCCACTTTGGGCAATCAAAGGAGCTCATTCTTGCTCCGGCAGCGGGTATAGGTGCATCATGCATTGTACCCCTTTAAGGTCAACCTCCTGGATCCTCTGTCCTACTACTCCATGTACTGGTAAGACTTTCTGCGATTTCTGTACCGCCTGGAATAGCAGATCCTACAGCGCCTCTTCCACTGCCGGGAGGTTAGCAGGCATATTCAGGGCCTTGAGGGTCGCCAAGGTACACATAAAGGTGAGCCCTTTGGGGATGAGGAATTGTATCAGTACCCGCTTGTAGTGATTGTAAACCGCCCCGATGGCCTTCGGCCTGGGCGGTATATCGAGAAATTGCATAAACATAAGCATAAAGATGAGCGCTGGTAGCTCCTCCAGGCGGAAAACCCAAACAATTCGGGCCTGATCCTCCTGTTCTGGGCTCTCTCCTTCTTCCAACTCCTCCTTCAGATCTAGCTCCGTGTCAAGGTCTTCCCCATCCAGCCCCCCTGACAACGGTGATTGCTGCCACTAAGCCTCTAGCCTGCTTAGATGCCACTGCTCCTGACTCGTGCTCTTTTGCATCTGACATCCTCTTAGCCCTGTGTTCCAGGACTGAGGAGCCACTTGGTAGGCAAAAGACCTTATGCAAAAGTAAGACAAATTCCAGTGAGAACTCCCCCGGGAGCCCTATAGCTCCCTGGGCTTGAGGGGTGGATGGTCCGGGCATCGTGCAGGGACTGGGGGACGGATCTGTTGAAGGGAACATGGCACTCCCCGCCCCCAGTGTCTCTTGCAACCGGGAGGGACTCTCCTGCCTCATCTCATCCTGCGGGTCCTGCTCCCATGACCGCCTCCTGCGTGCAGTTCAGACAGACACTTGCCTCCGAGACCACACCACATTGGGGACTGCACATCTTGAGGATTTTTAGATTGCACTGCAGTGTTGTATCTTAAAGATATGAAATGGACCTTGCCCTGATCCAATCAAACTGACACATTGTCGGAGTAAAGTTTACGTTTTTATTCTAATACTACTAATGGCTATAAGGGAGTACAGCTTCCCTTACAAGTAATATTATAGATTTAATAGGTACATAATCTGGGCTAAGAGACAAGAGATGATCATGTCAGGTTACTCAATGACAATAGACAGATGGAAGGATTTAATTTGCTTCCTATGCACTATCTTTCAAATTACATACATTTCTTGTATGCAGGTACTTCCTGTTTTCCACAGAGCTGTAGCTGCTACAAACCTATATGCAGCATTTTATTTATTCATTTATTTATTTTTCTTTTTAAAACACAACTTTATTCCTATCTGACTTTCTATCAGAACCTTCTCAGGAGAAAGTTACAAAGTATCAACCAACTGCCTTTTAGATCACCTGACCAGGCATATAGCACTCTGAAATTTGTCCAGCAACAACCATGGCCTATCTGATTAGGCCTTTCCCACATGTCTGCATCAAGTCATTGTGCACTGAATAAATTTTGAGCTGTATAACACAAGGAATGCTTAAGGATTAAGTGGGGTTCACACCCCTTGATACCATCCTATACCAGGCACTGCTGTATGGCCGGCATGGTGGGGAGGGCTGGGAGCACTCCCCAGGAACGCCCTCAATCTGTACCCGGGTATGTAACAGGATCTCCAGCACAGTGCACCTCCACAGGCTCAGGCACAGAGCACTAGAGTACTTGAACTAAAATAAAATAAAATCTAATTAACTGAAACTGAAATTAAAAAGAAACTGCAAATGGCCCCTTAGGAAGAGGCTGCTCTGTCCTGCTTTATTCTCCAGTGTCTGCCTCGCCCAGGCATCCAAAACACAGCAGAGGGTTAAACACATGTGAGCCTGAAGAAGAAAAAATCACACCTAAATGCAGCTGGGGGAGTTTCCCACACTGCTGCATGCTCCAAAACATGCGGATGCAGGCCGCTCTCTGTCTCCTCATTTTCTGGCGGTTGCTAAAGGTTTCTGCTGTCCTCCCCCCCCCCTCCCCGCCACTCTTACCTTGGAGCATCTTTGCCGCATGGCTTTTCTACCCCTCGTGCTCAGCCTTCCTTCCTGTCTTCGCCGCTGAGGGGGGGGGGGACTCGGGGCTGTCAGCTTTCACTCCTGTCAAGTAACTGCAGCCCCTGCAGCGGCTCGTCACCCGATAACGGGTTCGGGAGCAGCCAGAAGTCTCAGATTGAAGAAGGCCCCCACAGAACTCTCCCCCCAAAATCCTGAAGGGAGAGGGGGAAGAAGGAATATCCTCCCCTCAGCCCTGTTGTCCCCCGGGTTCTCTCTGTTCCTTCTGGGGTAGGGTTGCCAACTGGCCGGTTTTCAGCCGGCCTGGCCGGTTTTTCCATGGCCAGGCCGGCTGCCGGCGCAGAGGCAAAACCGGCCCTTGAAAAGCCGGTTTTTTTGCTCTGGCCGCAAGATCGGGAGCGGCCAGAGCAAAAAAAACGGCTTTTCTCCCAACCCGGAGGGCTTAAAAGGGAGCCGAGGAAGCCCGCGCGAGGCCCCGGCTCCCTCTGAACAGCCACCAGCGTGAAGAGCCTTTACCTTCACGCTGGCGGCTGTTCCTGTGAAGCCGCGATTGGTGGGACAGGTTAACGGCAATGCCCATTAACCTTTCCCAGCATTCGCGGCTTCACAGGAACAGCCGCCAGCGTGAAGGAAAAGGCTCTTCACGCTGGCGGCTGTTCAGAGGGAGCCGGGGCCTCGCGCGGGCTTCCCTGGCTCCTCGAGTCTAAAGCCTCAGACAGCCGCGGTTTGGGGGGGGGGGAGGCCAAGGACTGCCTGGGCTGTGATGGGGGGAGGGGGCCTGGACTGGAAAAGGGCTAGGAGGGGGGAATTTGACTGGAAATGGGTTGTGATGGGGGGGGGGGGGATCTGGACCGGAAAAGGGCTATGGGGGGGGGGGGAATTGGACTGGAAAGAAAAGGGCGTTGATGGGAGGGGACCTGGACTGTAAAAGGGCTATGTGGGGGGGGGACATGGACTGGAAATGGGTTTTGATGGGGAGGGGGACCTGGACTGGAAAAGGGCTAGGGGGGGGACATGGACTGGAAATGGGTTGTGATGGGGAGGGGAACCTGGACTGGAAAAGGGCTATGGGGGGGGGGGAACTTGGACTGGAAAAGGGCAATGGGGGGGGGGAACTTGGACTGGAAATGGGCTATGGTGGAGGGAGGGGGAACTTGGACTGGAAATAGGCTGTGATTAGGGGACTTGGACTGGAAATGGGTTGTGAAGGGGGGGGACCTGGACTGGAAAAGGGCTATGGGGGGGCATTGGACTGGAAAGAAATGGGCTGTGATGGGGAGGGGGACCTGGACTGGAAAAGGGCTATGGGGGGGGGGGAACTTGGACTGGAAATGGGCTATGGTGGAGGGAGGGGGAACTTGGACTGGAAATAGGCTGTGATTAGGGGGGCTAGGACTGCAAATGGACTGTGATGGTGGGGGGGTAGGACTGCAAATGAGCTGTGATGGTGCGGGGGGACTCGGACTGCAAATGGGATGTGATGGGGGGGGCCTAGGACTGGAAATAGGCTGTGATGGGGGACTTGGACTGGAAATGGGCTGTGATGGGAGGGGGCTAGGACTGGAAATGGCCTGTGATGTGAAGGCTAGCACTGGAAATGGGCTTATGAAGAGCTGGAATAGGACTGGAAATGGGCTGATGTGGGGCATGGGAGAATGGGACTAGAAGGGAGTGGATGCTGGGTGGGTCTAGAACTATAAGGGAACTGATTTTGGGGGAGGACTAGAATAGATGGAGAATGAGTGGAGAGGGGAAAAAATATTTTGTGTGGAAGAAAAGTCTATGATGGGCTGGGTATTGGGAGAGTGAGGGGCTTGAGAATGGAAGGGTGAAATTTAAATGGATGATAAAGGAATAAGGAAAGAATTGGGGGAAAGAGCAAAAGGGAAACAATCAGTATGTTAAAGCAGAAATAGAGAGAGAATGGAAAACATCTAAAAGAGAAGAAAGGACAAATGGATAGCTCGCAGAAGACACAAAGAAACCAGAAGAAAGTGACTGGAGCAATTGCAACTGAAAAATAAAACGCCCAAACAGAAGGTAGAAAAATACTTTTTATTTTGAATTTATTAGCTGGAATATGTCTGGTCTGGGAAGTGTGTATTGATAACATCTTTGCGTTTTTGTTTAGTGCAAGAGGAAATTATTTTATAGTTTTATTTCTCCAGTGTTGTACATTTCATGTTTGGATTTTGGGGTTCCCAGTTTAATTATTATCTGACCAAGGAAGTTAGCCTACACGTATCCTCGGTAATTTTTGTGGGTGGGGCTGGGGGCGGGGCAGGGGTGGGACTAGGGGCAGAGAATGGGTGGAGCATGGCGAGCCACAGGTGTCGGGTTTTTCTCGGTGAAAAAGTTGGTAACCCTATTCTGGGGTTTGTTTGTTTTTTTAACTTCTGCCTTTAAAAACAAAGAATCTTGCACCTTAACAGGGGAAATAAAAGCAAACTCTAACTAAACCTATCTCCTTAGTTGTCCTTTCTGTGAGTCCAGCACCCTGGCTCACAACCTCCTCTAGTTGCTTGGAGGCTGAGCATACTGGGGCTGGTGGGCGGTGCCAGTTGCATATGTACACTAGTGTCATCAAAAAGATGACAGGCTCAGCCTCCAATCTGCTGGAAGAGGTACACTACCCCAGAGGTGCAGGACTGGACTGGAGGGACGATAAGGAAATATTATTGAGGAAATCAAGAGGCTGCACAGACACCTGTGCCACTTGATGAAGCAAAATGCCACGGCACCTTCTGTAGCTCTGCAATCTGCCACAGTGCCATCTGCATCCCCAATATCCCAGTCTACATGTGCATCAGAGAGGAGGCATTTCCACTCTCCACCTCCACCATGATAGACTCAGGTGCATCAGCTCAAATGCTTGTCCAGGCAATGCCACCCTCTTACCACATTCGGGGACCTGTGTCCCATGGAAGAAGTGAACCTCTTCAGTTTACCCCAGGAGGACTCTTATCATTCTAGTGAGCTGGATGATGTCTTCCAAAGCTTCTCAAAGAGTAGTGAAATATCATCCAGCACATCATCGCACCATCGTTAGGTTTGGGAGCAGGGGTGGGAGGTAAGGGGCTGAGGGGCAGGGGATGCAGCAGGGGAGTGGGATGAAATGACCCCGGCATCATATGTGCACTCTTACAGGGGTGAAAGAGGGTTACAGTTGTGGGGGATGGGAAAGGGAAGAGGACTGCCTCAGGGGGATAGGGGTGGAGGAGTGGGGGTGATGAGTACTGGGAAGGGAGGGAATTGGTGGTTGTGCAACTGGGCTGGTGATGGGGGTAAAGGGGGGTATTGAACAGAACAGTTGCTAGGGGGTGGGGGTGGGGTTGGGGTAGTGATTAGGACAGAGATGGCCATGGATGTGGCAGGGGTATGGCAGTGGAGGGGGCACATCCATGTACCAAATTTCTCTATGAGCAAATGAACACTCACCATGGGCATAGTTTGGGGGTGAGGGGGCATTACCCCGTTAATGAGCTGGGTCTCTCCGATTCTGTGTTAGCCTCCCCCCACCTGCACTGCTACCACCTCTGCTTTCCTGCACCTGTAGTAGCAGTGGCAATCTCAAACGTAAAATAAAAAAAGAATAACCGCAGGGTCTCCTGGGATGAGGGAGAGAAGGAGATGCTTGACATGGGATAGGGAGATGCTGGAAACGGGGTAAGGGAGAAAGGGTGAATGCTGGACATGGGGGGGGTTAGAATGAAAAAAGGGGGTAAAGTGCAAGATTGGGGAGAGAGAGTGAGACACAAGACAGGGCAGGTGAGAAGGGGATAGAAGCTGAACACAGGGAGGGTGGAAGAGATAAAGTGAAAGGAGAGTTAGTTAAAGATGGGAATGAAGTAAAAAGAGAGAGATTGAGAACTGGATATAAGAACGAGAAATGAAATCTGAATTGATAAAGAGAGAAAAATAAATGGAAGAAAGTTGAAAGGAAAAGATCAACGTCAGAGATGGATGTAGGGGAGCAAGTGAAGAAGAGAGGAGTGGACATAAGTGGCAGGTGGATTGCAGACCCTGGAAAACAGACTTTAGAGAAGACAGAGGACACAGAAACCAGACACCAGGATTAAGGCAATTTGAAAAATGAAATAGTTAGATGGCAAATGCAAAGAATTTATTTTCAGTTTAGTGACTGGAATATGTCAGTTTTTGGATTTTATATATGCCATCTTTATATTTTGCACAGTGCAGGGGGAAATGCATCCCTATTTCTATTTCTTGTGTTTCACTGCATGCAGAGCCTAGTGCTATGACTCCTCTAGCCAGATTTCCATCAGTTCTCACCTTACTCACTCCAAGTTCATGACCCTATTTAACATTCAATGTTATAGCTGACTGTTCTTTATACCTGTATTATAAAGTTCTATGTAATTTCCTGTTCTATGTAAAACTGTTCAATTGTTACTGTTCATGTTATATGTAAACCGCGCTGATCCTAAAGAGTGTGTATATAAAACAAATAAATAAATAGTTTGTTGGGGTTTCAATTCAATTTTGTCTATATATTTTTACTTTGAGTTTGTTACAATTTATTCTCTACTTGGTGAGGGTCTAACTGTGTTCTGCCTCTGTGACGGAGACCATGTGTTCTGTTAGCATGGAGTTTCTTTGTAGCATTAGTGGTAATCTGGCTTATTTAGTTTTCTGAATAGATGTAAGGATGTTCTAAGGCCCACTACAATATTTATGGTGCTGATCTTTTCTGGGTTGGTGTCTTATTTTGTTAATTTTAGATGCTGGTGTCATTATGGTATGAAAGATTTGCTTTATAGGTCTTGAGTGACTTTTGTAGGGTTTTGTGTTAGTTCACAATCTGCCTGGTACTGAAATGGTCATATATTGCTGGTAATGAGAGGACACCAGAATCAGATTTGTTTTCTTTTTATGTTGGGTTCTATGGTGAAATGTCCTAGTTCTTCTCTGCACCTACTGTTGGAGGAGGGGTTTTGTTGGACGCAAAATAGGTGTTAGAAACTGCACTGTAATCCTCTTTTTCTTTTTATCCCTTGACATCTGAGCACCTTACATTTCCTTTATTTTTTGCAGAATATATATATTTACGGGCATCAGTATTATTTTTTATCACAGAGTGTCATACTAAATAACTAAACAGCTACAATTTTTGCTGCATTTTAATTATATAGCCTTTAACACCCATCCAGCAACCCTGACAAACTTGGAAAGAAGGCACCCATTTCAGTTTTATAACCAAAGTCTATGTGCTCTCTGATCTGCAGATTATTGTTTTCTTTTTTACAGAAGCCCTGCAGCTGACTACCATAGAATCTCCTCTCTGAAAGCCTCAAAGAAAACAGTTTTCTATCTTTATGCTGCGCTTTATATTCCAGCACAGTAGGGATTTGGATAAGTCAGGCAGGCATATGTTTCTTTGGCTGAGCATCAAAGAGTTTCAACATGATTGGCTGGAGCGCCTTGTGCTTCTGGACTGTCCCCACCTTCTCCCACTCTCCCTCTCCTAGAGTGGCAGAACGCGGTCTGAGTGCACGTGCACCTATGAGAAAAATTAATGAATGGCGGTTTGTGGAAAGCTGAGATCTGGTGCATTTGAGTGGTGGCTGTGAAACAAAGCAGATATGCTGCTGATTGTTGCATTTTGCTTTATTGAAAAAGCAATTGTATATTACAAATATATATATGTACATCTCTAATATATATGTTGCCTATTTGCTTCCAACCTGTATGGTTTTGTAGATGAAGGAAATTGTAGAAAATCAATATAGGGCTGTTGGTGGGTGACAACCTGCCCAGCAATGTTGGTGTTATCCATCTTCCTTCATATAGATATAAAACCAAGATTGTTGCCCGACTTACTACCATAAGTAACTTTTAGTAAAATAACTGTAAGCAGAAGCTCTTTTCCATATCCTCATTTTCTGTGTACATTGTTCTTTTTGTCCTCACTTTCTATTAACAGCCCCACTTCCCTGATCTCCTGTTCTCCTTTCCACAATTCCTTTCTCATTTCTTCTGCAGCCTATTCTCTCACCTTCTGCTACCTCCATAGCCTCTTCTTCACTATTACTTCTCCTGCAGCTCCATCGCTCTACTTTCCATTTCTTCCACTCTCCATGCAACTCCTTCTTTGTTGTCATTTCTTAAACCACCCCATGCATATCCCTTAGCTCTGATTTCCCCTCCATGCTGTCCCTCTTTCTGCTCCCTTACAGCTCATTTTATCCCATCTACCCTGCCTCATGACTCTACATTTCTGAACTAGATTGGCCAGCCCCTGTTCCTGGTTCTCCTGCATCATCCAGGAGCAATAATCAAGCCAACACCATCGGCCTTGCAGCTCTACTCTTACGTCCTGACAAATTCTGGAGATCAGGATAGGATTTTTAGCTTCCATGGTGACCTGCCACCCAGGATTCGTTCAATGTAATTATTATTACTAATATTAACACTGGGCTTTATGCCGACTGCATACGTCTAACTTATGCATAGGAGCAGATATACAGTTCCTATTCGCTACTCATCACTTGGGATAAAAAAAGTGTCCACCCATAGCATATGCACTAGGGCTAGCAATGGTGGTAGTTAAAGAGCAAAACCTTCAGGACAAGATCCCTGATGCAGCCACAGACCACGGTGAAGTTGTTCATGGACCTACTGCAGCAGAAGATAAGCCAATGAAACTAAGGGAAAAAGTAAGAGATTGAAAGCTATTATATGGACTCCTGAATACAAAAAAAATGAGATAATGTACTCCAACTGTTATGCCACAAACCACGTTTTTGATTGCAGAGGTTACGCAAAGAGAGCTCACTACTTACATACGTATTCAGCAGCACCATTTAAACTGCCAGTGCTACTGAACAGATGAATAAAACAAAGCACCAGCAACTGCAGCCACTGAAAAGCAGGTCTGTTACTATTAATGCTTACCTGTAGCTCTTTTGTCCTTAACGTCAGAGTGCTTAACAAACAGTACAGATAACTGGCATGCTCAGCTTTTACCGAACCAACTTACATTTTTTTTCTTTAGTGGAAATTTAGATTCACTAGATTTTTCAAGCTGTGTTTAGATTTTAGCTAGTGACAATGAGGACAGATAAAGACCATAAGATCCATTTTGTTTTCCCAGTTTGTTTCCCATTGTAATGCCGAATATTCCCGTTGATCTCTGGCTTTCCCTTTCCCATATATATATGTAGAGGGAGCCTATCTTTATGTCTTATCTCACGGGTTTTATATGAAAATTCTGCAGCATTTTAACAGCCATTCACTAATTGCCTCTGCTTTATTTATATCTATTCAGAAGCACAGTTTTCAGAATTGAAGATTAGGTCTCACCAAGAGCTTACACAGATACATTATTACTTCTTTTTTGCCTCTCCGATGCATCCTAATTTACCTCTGGGCACCTTGATGCCTCTCTCCTGATGGATGCACATTAATATCTTGCTCCACCATGTACTGCTTTCTTGGGTTTCTTCACCTCAAATACATGAGCACTTTATAGCATGAAGCTCATCTGCCACCAATGTGACCACTCTCTGAACTTTCTTACATAATTCCTAATTTTGTCTATAGCCTTAGGGATAGCCATTGTATTTCAGATCATAGTGCCATCTGTAGAAAGGTAAACCCTCCCTACTAAGCCCTCTGCAAGATCAATCATGAAAATATGAAACAGAATCATTCCCTGGAATGTTTCTTGAGGCACTGCTCTGGTAAACCATTATTAATGAGTAAACTCAGATCACTACCATTCCGTGTTGTCTATCACATAGATATTTTCTAACCTAATGAACCACATTGAACCCAGTTCTATGTGATCATTTTACAATGGACCTTTTTTATTTGTTCTGTTTTATTTATTTATATTTACCTCATGCCTTTCCAGTAGTAGGTCAAGGCAGGCTACATTCAGGTATAGTAGGGATTTCCCTGCCCCAGAGAGCTTATCATCTAACAGCTAGAGTTACTGACATGCTACCTTGTTAGCATGTTCTAGCATTGTTTAAATGCATTCATTTACTGCAGGTCCCATTTTATGCAATGGGACCTATTCACTAATAATGCATGTTAATAGTATTAGCACACACTAATGCGGCAGTCTACAGTATGTTACTAATTCTAGCTATAAATCTGTACCTGTGGCAAGTGGGGTTAAATGACCTCCCAGATCACATGGAGCATCAGTGGGATTTCAAATCTCACTTCCTTGGTTCTCAGCCTGCTGCACTAGCCTCTTGTCAACACTGAAAATCAAGTATGCCACATTCAGGCCACACTCGATCTAATTCTTCAGTTATTTGACATGATGTCACTGTGGTAAAATCATACTGTCTTGGATCCTGCAACATTTTGGATTCAAGATACTACACTTTCCTTTCCTAGGAGTGACTCCAATAATTTACTGAGGTCAAACAAACAGAGTAGTTGTTATCATTAGAAAAGATTTGAGAACCTTTCTGAGCCGCCTTAATACCCTAGAATGAATCCCATTGCCTTATGCACTTTGAGTTGTTCGAGCATAAGGAAATCATCAAGGGCCCCTTAATGATCATGATGGGCTTCAGAGTTTTCATAGATTCTTCAAGTAATGAGTTAACTTTGTGATGAGATGAGAATTACATGACTTCCTCCATGGGGAGGTGTCAGCTAGGAAGAGTTTAGAATCTAAACTCAAAGAGTAGGTTCAGTTCTGGATCTCTCATCAGCGCCCTTCCTGGAATATGCTTGGGCTAAGGGAGGAGTGCCCAGCACTAAGAAGTAGATTCCAATAGAACCAAGGGCATCAGAGAAGGGACCACCATATCTTGGTGAATGAGCTAAGAAGTCGGAATGTTTTGCAGAAATGCTTTAGAACTGGTTGAAAAGAAGCTATCTCAGGCCAAGAGGAGAGCAACTGGAGATTCCCATTCAAATCTGAATGGAAGCAGATTTGGAGTCTTCGTATAAGAAAGGTTCCTTATGCCTGACTACATAACGATGATGTTGCCTTCATTGCACCCTTTTGGAGCCTTCTCCTTATTGCTTCTGCCTTTTCAATGTGCTCCAGAACTGAACACCATACTCAAAGTGAGGTCTGACAAGTATCACACCCTTGTTTGTGCTAACAGTACTACCTTAAAATTCACCTAAGAATACTCGTACTGTTAGATTTTCATGAGAGTCTTTTGAAGTAAACCAGTATCAGATTTTTGTCTTTCCATTTTGTGATTCTCTGAGACTCAGGTGTTTGAAATATAATAAGAAAATTCCTATCGGATTTTCTTCAAAGCACTCTGTGGTCAGCATTTTTTTTAACAGCAGTCACAATGTTTAAGTAAAATCTGGATATCCAGTGCCAGTATCCAGATTCAGCACTGGCCACTTTGTGCTATTTGGATAGTGGCAATTTTGAGCCTACTCTCTGGATAGCTATGTGCATAGTTCTCTGGATAGCAGCACTGAAAGTCCCATTGCTTTGTCTACATTAAGTTTAGCTAGTTTCTCACGAACACAGTCTTCTGAAAATTGTTCAAGATGCCCCTCACTTCTGTTCCTGTCTGTGGCTATTTTCTGAGGTCGTGCTCCTGGATCTTCATCTGTGAACACAGAACAGAAATATTTGTTAAGCAATTACGCTTTATCCTCATCAGCTTCTACATATTCCTCCCCTTCACCCTTGAGTCTAACAAACCACTTTTGCTCTTCTTCTTCTCACTAACATATCTGAAAAATGTCTTATCCCCCCATTGTATTGCATTGGCTATTTCCTCCTCTTTTTGAATCTTTGCTTTCCTGACTACTTTGCTAGCTTCTCTAAGTTTTTCCAAATATAGATGCCTGTCTTCCTCTCTGTGTGATCTCTTGTATTTCATGAAGGCCTCCCTCTTTTTCTTCACCTTTTCAGCTACTTCTTTTGAAACCCATAGTGGTCTCCTTTTCATTTTACCATTATTTACCATTTTAACAAAAAGGTTGATTGCCCTTAAAATAACTCCTTTCAGGTTTGCCCACTGTTTTTCTACATCCCCCAGCAGTTCCCATCCCGCTAACGACTCCCTGAGGTATTGTCCCATCTTTGCAAAGTTAGTTTTGCCTAAAATATAAGACCCTCGCTTTTGAATGGATTTTAGCAGCCCTAATCCTAATACTGAACCACACCATCTGGTGATCACTGGATGTGAAATGATCTCCCACTATAACATCAGAAACACTTTAACCATTGGTAAGCACCAAGTTCAGTATGGCTCCTTCATGTGAGTTCTGTTACCAGTTGCCTGAATAGTTCTCCCTGTAGAGAATCCAGGATCTCCTTACTTCTATATGACACTGCAGCAGGGATATCACAATCAACCTCTGGCTTATTGAAATCCCCTATTTGTAGCACTTCCTCTTTCCTGGCAATGTTACGTATATCTTCAATTAACTCTCTGTCCACTTCTTCTCCCTGTGAAGGAGGTCTGTATATGACATCAATACAAATAGATTTCTCTTTCTCTCTTTCTAGTTTAACCCACAGTGTCTCCTTTCTCCCATTTAAGCCCTTTATTTCCATAGCTTTAATATTA
Organism: Ichthyophis bannanicus; assembly: GCA_033557465.1. NCBI lineage: Eukaryota > Metazoa > Chordata > Amphibia > Gymnophiona > Ichthyophiidae > Ichthyophis > Ichthyophis bannanicus. Next base: position 1,264,388,751 of record CM066032.1, on the reverse strand, counting down.
TTTTTTACATATAGTGCCACTCCTCCTCCCCTTTTTCCTACCCTGTCCTTTCTGAATAAAGTATAGCCTGGTATAGTTGCATCCCAGTCATGGCTGTCCATGAACCATGTCTCTGTTACTGCTGCTAAATCCAACTCAGCCTCTCCCATTAAAACTTCAACATCTGGGATCTTATTTCCCATGCTACGGGCATTTATACACACCGCTTTCCATATGTTGCCCCTTTTACCCATTTCCAGAAAGGGCTTTTTTAATTATTATTTATTTATGCAGTTTACAATAAGTTGAAGAAGGTTCTAAATAAAACCTTACTCAAGAAACAGGGCAACAACTTGAAACCAACATCATGCCAAAATACTTAACATATTAGCAAATTAACTAATTTAATAAAAAGCAAATAAATAAAGTGTTAACCCTCTCTAGTCCACAAGAAAACAAGGGGGAGCATCTCAAGAGAAAAAAATAATTAACATCGAAACATACAAAAAAAAAAATCCATAATCGCAAATCCAGAAACTCTATTACATAAGCACTAAGAGGAAACAATGGGAGCTTCTAGTCGTCTGGCGTTAATAAAAGTAACCAGTTGGGAGGGTTCAAAAAACATATAAGAAACTGAACAATATTTGATCGGACATTTGCAGGGATGCTTGAGAAAAAATAACCCACCCAATTGCAAAATTCCAGGACGTAATAATAAAAAATCCCTACGACGCTTTTGAGTCTCTCTAGATAAATCAGGGTACATACGCACTGCCAAACCCCGGAACAGGAGCTTTCTCTTTCGAAAGAAAAGTTTTAATATCCACTTTTTATCCGATATTAAAGCAAACGTGACTAGAAGGGTTGAAGGCTCCTGAGAGTCTAAACCAGAATTTTCTAATAAATCTGTGACATTAAGGGAATCCCCCTGCATATTACCATCCCATAAATTTCCCGCCAAAGAAACACGCTTAGTCTTAGGAAGATAATAGATTTTAACCAATGGTGGAAAACGATCAGGAGAAACCCCCAAAATATCAAGCAAATATTCTTTAAACATATCCCTAGGAGAAACAGATACTAATTTAGGAAAATTAACAACTCTAAGATTATTACCATGAGAAAAATTTTCTAACTGCTCCAATTTTGAATGCACTACCAAAGCGTTCTTTTGAGAGAGTTCTACATAATCCTCCAATACTTTAATTTTCTTACGTTCTTCTTCCAATTCCGTGGAAAGATTGGACACCCTCTCCTCCAGTACCGCAACTGACCCAGAAATCAGATTTACCTTAGATGATAAAGAGGTAATCTGTGGAAGTAATACTTCACCAAGGGACACAATAGCATTCCATATCAATTCCAGAGTGAAAGTCGAAGGACGCTGAATAACAAAAGTTCCATCTGGGGTGACAGTAGGTACATTCTCCATCCACAAAGATGACTTCGATGCTTCCAACCACGCAGGAGAGAAAACCTCCCCCATGCGGAATCCTCCAACAGACGACGAGGATGGCAAAGAGTGTGAGGCTCCAATAGCCTCACTTACAGGCTCCTTCAGTGCACCTTTCCCTGGTCCTCGTGAGGTAAACACCTCTCCCAATTCTCCTGGGGAGGAAACCTCCAGGAAGCCTTCCAGCAACAGGTTACCGCGAGGAACCTTCGACGCTGGGCTCACCCCAGGGGAGAGACATGACACCGAGGCCGAGACCGAGCTCTCCTACTTCGGTAACCCAACCAGCCGGTCTTCTCCACCAACAACTGGATCCCGAGTAGCATGAACCACAAAAGCGTTCAATGGACCCACGGCAGCAAGAGGCGTCGAGGTGAGCTGAGGCTGTGAGGATGCCTGCCCAGCTTTCCCCTTACGCTTTCTCCCCATAGAAGCAATAACATGCTTACTCAATAGCGACTACAATCGCCATCTTGGAACGCCCCCCCCCCACCCACCATCTTCCAGAAAGGTATTTAATGTTTCATTTACCTGGGGGGTTTCTTCACCCATCCCCTCTTCAGTAGGTTAGCCAGTTTGCTACTGAACCAAAAAATTCCAATACCATAAATCTCCCTGTGTTAGAAAAATATTTTTGTCGGAGAATGTCAACCCAGTACTATGCATACGAGCAAAGCACCACTGTGACGTCTCCTTTTATTAATAATAATTTAAAAAATTACTTAGCTTCAGTAATAAGAACTGCCAGTATTGCCAAAAAGACTACGACGTAGCGCTCGTTTCGGGTTCATGTTATTTGCAGCAAACCCTGCTTCAGGTCCGTCCGTAAGCAACAGTTGGCAATGGTGTAGTGAGCTAACAGGTGGAAATGTGATTAGCCATTTTAATCTTCGGCGTCTGACGTCAGGAACACATGAGGAACTAAGCTCCAATGAAAACACTCCCCAGGAAAGAGGAAACACCCACCATCAGGGAATCCCTCTAAGGGAGCAAAAGCAAAATTAAATTATAGTATACCAGTCAATTTGTTGATTTAAACCTCTAGGGGTAACCGAATCCAACTTGTGAATCCAGCGTTGTTCTTGATATTGTAATCTCTGTTCACGATCACCACCGCGGGGATCATACGGTATAAAATCCAATACCCGCCAACGCAGAGAGGTGAACAAATGACCTTGAGAAAGACAATAATCCACTATGGGCGCCGAAAGGGATTTTGTCCTTAATCGGGATGCATGTTCCGAGAGTCTAAGTCGGATCGCCCGCTTTGTTCGGCCCACATAGTATAGTGAACAGGGACATATTATAAGGTACACAACAAATTGAGATGAACAGTCAGTGTGCCATTTAGTGGAATATGTATAACCTGAATGAATATCAACCCAATCGGGTCCCACTAAAGACAATGCACAGTAGGTACAAGCTCCACAAACGAAATGACCATTGTCCGAATGACAGACATCTGGACGATCTTGAATAGTTGTTGTCTTCATCAGAAGATCCCGAAGGTTGGTACCCCTTGAGTATGCTATCTGCAGATCTTTATCTCGAAAACATGAATGTATGCCCAATACTGGCCAGAAATGCCGAAGGAGCTGAGTAACCTTATTGATGCCGCTAATATAAGGGAGGACCCCTGTAACCTTTGAGTCTTGATCCTGGTCCTGAGCCCGAGGTTGTGGACATAACCACTCAGTATGCATGTAACGCGCTCTTTTATAAGCCCGATTGATAACCAACTTAGGGTATCCCCTCTGAAGGAGACGCAATGACAGGTCCACTGAATGCATCTTGAATTCAATTAAAGAAGAGCAATTCCGTCTTAAGCGCAGAAACTGCCCATAGGGCAACCCCTGCTTCAAAGCCCGCGGGTGAAAGCTGTCATAGCGAAGTAGGGTATTGCGCTGCACTGGTTTACGATAGAGGGTCGTTTGAAAACCCTCAGCTGTTAATGCAACAGTAACATCCAAAAAATCCAGTTGCTGGGAAGACACATGTGCCGTAAACTGAATCCTAGGCAAATGGGTATTTAACCGTCCTATAAAGTCATCTAGTTGAACACGAGAACCCGTCCACAAGAAAAAGATGTCGTCTAAAAAACTCTTCCAAAACGGGACAAATTGAAAAGCGGGGTCTATGTATACATATGAAGTTTCGAAGGCCGCCATGTAGAGAGTGGCAATTGATGGAGCCACCGTGGCCCCCATAGCAATTCCATGTATCTGTTTATAGAATTGTTGTTGGTGCAAAAAGAAATTATTTTGTAACACCAATTCAAGTAGCTCGAGCAAAAATAACTTAGGAATTCGGGCGGGAAGATTCAAAGGATATTCACGCAGACAATTTAATGCTTCACTTTGATCTATGTTAGTATACAATGCCTGTACATCCAAAGATATCAAGAATGTGTAAGAATTTACATTGTAACAAGCCCGTAATTGATCTAAAAAATCACTGGTGTCCCTAATAAATGACCGAACCCCTGCCGCCGCTGGCTGCAAAAATAGGTCACAAAACCTCGAGAGGGGCTCCAACAAGGAATCCCTGCATGACACAATCGGACGGCCAGGAGGGTCGGTAAGAGATTTAGGCACTTTAGGGACCAGGTAGAAAATCGGGACCTTGGGATGTTGCTTTTCAAGGAATGCCATCTCATTCTGTGTGATCCAATTATTGAAAAAGGCAACGGAAACCACCGAATGAACATGCTGACGAATCTCCTCAGTTGGATCAAAAGGTAAAATTATATAGTTACGTCGATCAGCCAAATGGGTCTCAATGTTCCGTTGATATTGTTCCGGGGAGAGGACCACAGTAGCTCACCCTTTATCAGCTCTCTGTATCACCAAATTAGATTCTCGCAATTGCTTCAAGGCCTGGAGCTGGTCATAGGTCAAATTAGAGTACCCCCGAGAGCGATGAGATTCCAAGTCTGTCAAATGGCTAAACACCAAATCTTGGTAAGTAGAGATAGCACCATCAGGGGAACCAGGCGGAACCCACCTAGAAGGATTCCGGATCACCGAGGAATCTGTAGCCTGTGGAACCATGGACATATGTTTAATGACCCGCAATTTGCAAAAAAATTTTTGAAGAGCTACCCGTACAGTGAACCCATCATACCAGGGATTCGGAACAAAGGATAAACCCATATCCAACACTTGTAGTTGAACCGGGGATAGAACCTGACCTGATATATTTATGACTGATGTTTCTTCGTGCGGGACCGGGTGTCCGGTCCCTCCCAAAAATCCTGTTGATATTGTCTGCGGGTTTGACGCCCGCGATAGGAATTACCCCGTCCTCTCTCAGCAGCCATGGGATGCGGGGTGGTGACAGCCGCAATCCCGGGGTCACTAAATTCAGTGTCAGTAGAGTCCCCAGAGTCAGGGGAAAAAGTGACTTTTTTGCCAGGGAGGTTCTTTCTCAAAGATGGCCAGTTGTAAACACAGTTGTTATCATAATCGACCTTATCCCTCTTAAACTTACGAATCCTCAAACTTTTGATGTAATCCTGATAAGAATCCAACTGCTTTTGTGAATCCTGCCACTGAGCTTGAAAAATGGCAGGTTCAGTTGTTTCCAAAATTATTTTCCTCATAGTCTCAACCTGGGCTGTTAAAGAGTCCTGTTCTTGAGTCGACCTCTCCACTAACAGGGCAACCAAGTCAAAGCCACATTTGTTTAGTATCGAGTTCCATTTCTGTAAAAATCCTTCATCTTCTGTAAATTGCTTAGGGGGTTTAATCACCCGTAGCCCGCGAGGAAGGATGGCAGATTTTAAATACTGTGTCATGGCCAGACCGTGCATCTGAGCACGGTTAAATACCCATTTGCCTAGGATTCAGTTTACGGCACATGTGTCTTCCCAGCAACTGGATTTTTTGGATGTTACTGTTGCATTAACAGCTGAGGGTTTTCAAACGACCCTCTATCGTAAACCAGTGCAGCGCAATACCCTACTTCGCTATGACAGCTTTCACCTGCGGGCTTTGAAGCAGGGGTTGCCCTATGGGCAGTTTCTGCGCTTAAGACGGAATTGCTCTTCTTTAATTGAATTCAAGATGCATTCAGCGGACCTGTCATTGCGTCTCCTTCAGAGGGGATACCCTAAGTTGGTTATCAATCGGGCTTATAAAAGAGCGCGTTACATGCATACTGAGTGGTTATGTCCACAACCTCGGGCTCAGGACCAGGATCAAGACTCAAAGGTTACAGGGGTCCTCCCTTATATTAGGGGCATCAATAAGGTTACTCAGCTCCTTCGGCGTTTCTGGCCAGTATTGGGCATACATTCATGTTTTCGAGATAAAGATCTGCAGATAGCATACTCAAGGGGTACCAACCTTCGGGATCTTCTGATGAAGACAACAACTATTCAAGATCGTCCAGATGTCTGTCATTCGGACAATGGTCATTTCGTTTGTGGAGCTTGTACCTACTGTGCATTGTCTTTAGTGGGACCCGATTGGGTTGATATTCATTCAGGTTATACATATTCCACTAAATGGCACACTGACTGTTCATCTCAATTTGTTGTGTACCTTATAATATGTCCCTGTTCACTATACTATGTGGGCCGAACAAAGCGGGCGATCCAACTTAGACTCTCGGAACATGCATCCCGATTAAGGACAAAATCCCTTTCGGTGCCCATAGTGGATCATTGTCTTTCTCAAGGTCATTTGTTCACCTCTCTGCGTTGGCGGGTATTGGATTTTATACCGTATGATCCCCGCGGTGGTGATCGTGAACAGAGATTACAATATCAAGAACAACGCTGGATTCACAAGTTGGATTCGGTTACCCCTAGAGGTTTAAATCAACAAATTGACTGGTATACTATAATTTAATTTTGCTTTTGCTCCCTTAGAGGGATTCCCTGATGGTGGGTGTTTCCTCTTTCCTGGGGAGTGTTTTCATTGGAGCTTAGTTCCTCATGTGTTCCTGACGTCAGACGCCGAAGATTAAAATGGCTAATCACATTTCCACCTGTTAGCTCACTACACCATTGCCAACTGTTGCTTACGGACGGACCTGAAGCAGGGTTTGTTGCAAATATCATGAACCCGAAACGAGCGCTACGTCGTAGTCTTTTTGGCAATACTGGCAGTTCTTATTACTGAAGCTAAGTAATTTTTTAAATTATTATTAATAAAAGGAGACGTCACAGTGGTGCTTTGCTCGTATGCATAGTACTGGGTTGACATTCTCCGACAAAAATATTTTTCTAACACAGGAAGATTTATGGTATCGGAATTTTTTGGTTTTGATATTTTGGTGATTCCGATCGGGTTCGGTTTTTTCTACTTTTGATAGTTTGCTACTGAAGACATGTCGACCCTTCCTGGACATCTCTGCTCTGAAACCCCTGGAACAGCATCCCATGGTCCAGGAAACCAAAATGCTCTTGATGACACCATCCATGCAGCTATTCATTTATGTCCAGGATGTGAGCTTCTCTGCCTTGGCCTTTACCTTCAACAGGGAGGATTGAAGAGAACACCACCTGTGCCCCTATCTGCTTCACCCTCTGTCCCAGAGTCATGAAATCACTTTTTATATGCTCAGAGGGATATCTGGCAGTACCATTTGTGCTGACGTGGATGAGCAACATTGGGTAATAAGTCAGTGGGCTTGATGAGTCTCGGCAAACTCTCCATAACATCTCGGATTTTGGCACCTAGCAGACAGCATACCTCTCTGGACATCAAGTCTGGTCAGCAGATAGACACCTCAGTACCCCTCATAAAGAGGAGATACACCAGAATCATGCTGGTTTGTTAACTTATTTTATTATAACTGTCTTTGGGTTGTTTTTGGAAAGACTGTCAAAATAAATTTTAAATAAAGAAATAGAAATTATCTCTTCTCTACAGAAGTGCCATCTGCCCCTTTATTATACATACTCCTACCACATACAGTATCAGTGAGCCAAAGTATTTGTTTAGTATTTCTGCTTAATGAATTTTTTCTGTTCCTGCTGCTGTAAAAAGCACCCTTGAAACTATAATGTCCATGAAGTAAACTGAATCTTGGATTAACATCGTATCTGAGAGATGATACTTTCAGCCACTGTGTACCCATTTATCGCATGCTGGAAAATCATTGTATATTAATGCTGCAAGATTCTATTTCCTGCAGAATCTGGGGCTTTTTGCAAGTCTGTCATTGAATACTGACTAGGCTCAGTCTCGCTCAGCTTCTTCATTTTATAAGACTCAAGCCCAAGGGAGTATGGCTACCAGCCATGAGTAATGAAGGTGACTATTGCAACTAGTACATTCTATTTTTTTACTTTAAATTACTTGCATACTTAAGAATAAAGCTTTGGCAAAAACAATAGTCTTATGCAATCTAAGGAAGATCAAACAATTTATAAGAAAATGAAAAAAAAACCAAGCAAAACGTCAAACAAGATACACCAAATTGAGCTATTATTTCTGGCGTAAAGAACCTTAGGCACTTCAGAGCTGATGTGGAGATTGGAAAAATGCAAACTATTTAGCCAGGTTATCCATTTTTAGATTCATATCACCTGTTTATTAAAGCACTTGAATCCTATCTTTAGCCAAGAATTATACTACCAGGACAAGGTCCATTTCATTCTGTTGACTTGAGTTCAATCTAATTTGCATGGTTTAGCATATTCAAAGCGTCTCCAGTTATTTTATGATTTGTATGTAACAAATTGTATTTTTGAAATTATATTTTATGAATTGCATTTCTGATCTGTTGTAAGACACTTAGGGCAATCTTCAGGGATTGAAAAGATAGGGTGAGAATGTACACAAAAATATAAATTTTCAATCAAATAGATTATACAATGGACAGCAAGTAACAAATTGCAGAATTCTGGGTCAGTTAGAAATAGAGTTTGAGTTATTTATTAAAATGATATGTCACTGGGGCCATGCCAATCTATCATTTAATAAGCTATACTAAACAATTTACCCATATGCAATTTAAAAAAAAACAGGGCAACACCTAAGCACATGTAACTTAACAATTTACTTCCAAAATACTTAGGACCAGTTGATCAGTATTCTGGAAGTACTGTAATTTCTATATTCATATTTATTTATACCCTACTTTTCTCAAGAAGTTTCACCTTTGACATGTTGGAGAAACTGCTGCCTATCACTCGGAATGACAAGCTGAAATGTCTACACTTACAGCTTTACACATGCATTTCTTCTTTACTCCTCTTACACACTCTTGGTGGGCATCATGGGACACGGTCAAGCAGGAGATATGCTGCACATGTAGTGGGAGAGGAGAGAATCAGGAAGGGAAAGGAAGGAGCAGATGCTACTCTTAGGCATCTTCAAGCCAGTGGGACTCAAGGAGTCCTGCTCTTCACATCGGTGGAAACAGGGCCTCATTGGGTCTTCATCTTCCTGTGGTGTGGGGATCATAGGCATCTGTTTCTTTGCACTTGCTTGCAAATTTGCAAGAGGATGTGTATGGACAGATAAACCCAACAACAAAAAACATGAATCCTCACCAGTAGGTGCTATCACCTCTGCAAAAGGCACTTAAAAAGCAAAGAGCTCCTATTTTGAATCTCCTCTCTGGAAAACAATAAAAGAAAAGAAGAGCAATATCAGAAACAAACCCAAGTGATTTCTTGCACTGTTTACCCAAGTGTCAAAAGCACAATGCCAAAACCACTAGTCTCTAGTTGTTGAGGGCGTGGTGGATGATGTATCCTTCCTCTATCAGCTATATTTATGCTTCAAGTAAAAAGGATTGTAGTTGAGGCAAACCGAGGGTAAGGCTCATGACAGAAAAAGTTTATTTTATACACAAGAGAACAGATCAGGTTCAAGGTTCCATTAACAGGATAAATTATAGGCTTTTGCTTAAGGTTCAGCAAACTGGTGGCAAAAACAAACAGAACTCAACAATGGCTTTTCAAAGTCCTCTTAAATGTAGAAGCTTAGTCTTCTCACAGATAACAATGTGCCACTTTTCTTATAGTCCTTTGTTGATCATAGCACAAAGAAAACAAGGTTAATTCTCCTATGGCAGCTTATCTTCACTCAGCCTCAATTCTCTGGGCTGCACTTCCAGGTGAAAATGAAATAAGCATTCAAAATGTCCTCAAAACTCTTAGCAGGCTTTTCATATAAAACAGGAGCAAAGCACCAACTCTTAAAGCAGCCAATTAGTTTTCTTGCTGTTGCAGGGTTCTAACACAGCTGATAATCAGGCATGAAACACAGCTTCTTTTACAAGCTTATGTGGCAGTAAATTCCCTTTCCAACACACACAGGAATTTACCTCCTTACTGCTAATGCCTTAAGATTACCTTTGCAAGAGGAACAATTCTTTCAAGGCTGGCTTTTCTTCAACATTTCAATTCTAAAGCTTGACATAAAGAACAATCCATAAACATATCTTCTTCCCCCACCTCTGGCTCTGGTTCTCCTAATTGCATGGGCTCTGACTCACTCACTTGATCAGACTGCTCAGCTGACAATCTCTCTGGTGGTCTGAAAGCTTCTCCACTTCCTGGCTTCCACCCCTGCTGCCAACCTGATTCAGGGAAAACACCTCTCTCAGCTCTGGGTAGTTCAGTCCTTCTCCAGGAGTTAGCAACTGCTCTGGCTTCTCCAGCATTCCATCGTCCTTGCTGCTCTGGACTCTGTTCCTCTCCCCATCTGCTGCATCTGCTGCTTCTCTTGCTTCCTCCGCTGCTCCGCCCGCTGCTCCTCTTGTCTCCATAATCTAACCAGGGTTTATACTCACTGGGATCCAACCCCACCTCTTTCTCTCCCAGGTGTTTGTAATCTCCCTACCTTCTGAACTTAGAATAATCAGTGCACTTCTTAGAGTAAGGGCTTTGGTCCTCATGCTTGCAATCTCCCCCTCTTACTCTATCAAGCATTTCCTGAAACCTATTCCAGCTGGGTTTTTTCTGCTTTTGAAACGTGGCTCTGGCCTGCTGACCCTACACACCTAACAGAGTCCCCTTGATTAAGGTGAATTCCTTATGCTTTTCACCTCCCCCCTGCTCTGGATGGCTGACCTTGCCACATACCCCCCTGCTTAAGATATTACTGGCTGTTGGAGGTGATTGGGGTTCCTCCAAACAGTCTGTAATTCGGGATAAGGCATCCGCATTTTGACATAGTCTTCCCATTCGATGCTCCAAATTGGAATTGAATGCTTACAGAGTCATATACCACCTAGTGAGTCTTGCATTGTGGCTTTTCATTTGCTGAAGCCACTTCAAGGGTGCATGGTCTGTGATGAGCAAAAACGTTCTCCCTGTAAGATAGAATCTGAGTGCGTCCACTGCCCACTTTATGGCAAGACACTCCTTCTCAATGGTGGAATACTTGTGCTCTGCTGGGGATAACTTCTTACTCAGAAACATTACCGGGTGTTCTTCTCCTTTGTATTTTTGAGATAGGACCGCACCTAAACCTACTTCTGAGGCATCAGTTTGCACTATGAAAGGTTGTGTGAATTCCACTCCAGACAATATGGGAGCTGTGCAAAGCCTCCCTTTTAATAGGTTAAAGGGCCCCTCAGCTTCCGGGGTCCAATTAAGGCGGTTCGGACAATTTTTCTTTAACATATCCGTGAATATGGCACTCTCCTCCGCAAAGCAGGGTAGGAATCTCCTATAGTAGCCTACCAGGCCCAGAAAACTTCTCAGGTGTTTCTTTGTTATTGGCCTGGGGAAATTCCTGACACTATCAACCTTGTTGATTACAGGCTTGACCTTTCCGCATCCTATCATGTGCCCTAGGTACTTTACCTCTCGCCTGGCGAAGGCACATTTGCTTGGATTTAATGTGAGGCCCGCCTGCCTCATTGACTGGAGGACAGCTTTAATTCTTGCAAGGTGCTCTTCCCAGGTGCGACTGTAGATAATGATGTCATCCATATATGCTGCAGCATAATCTTGGTGCGGTCACAGGACTTGATCTACCAGTCTCTGGCAAGTCGCGGCGGCACCATGGAGTCCGAAGAGCATTCTCTTAAATTGAAACAACCCTATTGGGGTGCTGAAAGCGGTCTTTGGGAAAGACTCCCTGGTTAGGGGAATCTGCCAATACCCTTTTGTCATATCCAATGTGGTCAAAAACTGGGCTTGCCCCAAGCGATCCAGTAGCTCTTCTATCCTGGGCATTGGGTATGCATCAAACACCGAGATGGAATTTACTTGTCTGAAGTCAATGCAGAATCGCAAAGTACCATCTGGCTTTGGAACAAGCACTAATGGACTGCACCATGGGCTTCTGGACTCCTCGATGACTCCCATTTCTACCATTTCACGTACCTGTGCAATTACTTCTTGTTTCTTAGCCTCTGGCAACCTGTATGGCTGCTGTCGAATCACCTTCCCTGGTGTAGTTATAACTTCATGGGCATCCAATTGGGTCTCGCCAAGGACCGGCGTCAGGACATCTGAAAACCTCTGTAACAGATTGGCCAACTCCTGCCTCTGTATCAAGGACAACTCTTCACCCACCTGTGGCTCCTGAGGTTTCTTCTACTCGGTTACTTGTGGACCCAACTCCTCCATCTCAGCTTCTTCCCCTCTCTTCTCCGAGGTAGCTGTCAGGCCCTCCATCTTGGCTCGTCCAGTGGATCCAAAACCACAGGCTCCTCATTCTGTGGGTGTCAGCATAGGTACCTCTTCCAGTGGGGGAAACCCCACCCTCTCACACAGAAGCTGGGCAACCCAGTTTCCGACCCGCACATGAAAGTCCTCCTTATCAAAGTTAAACAACAAGACTTTCACAGTACCTCTGTAGTCAGGATCAACCACTCCTGCACCCACATCCAGGAAGTGTTTTAATGCTAGGCCTGAGCGAGGGGCTATTCATCCATAACAGTCAATGGGGATCTCAAGTTGTAGGCCAGTATCAATGAGAGCCCTGCCATGTCTGGGCACTACTTCATTGACATCACTACACAAGTCATATCCCGCGGCTTGCGGGGACGACCTCCTAGGACTCGTGGCTTTGGCAGAAACTTTACAATATCTCAGTACAAACTCCTGTTTCTTCTGGAGAACTCCTCCTGGGGGCTTTTCAATCTGTTTACTGGGATTCCCAAACAAAGGGCCAGGGACCACTGTTACCATCCCCCCTGCCTTTTGCTCAAGGCCCTTCTCTAGCCCTTTCCTGAACTGGGGCCAATCCCTTCCTAGTACTAGGTCGTGGGGAAGCTTTGGTACCACTGCCACAAGAATGCTTTTCTGTACCCCTAGTCCTTTTACCTCCAGTGTATACATGGGATAACAAGAAGCAGCCCCGTGGATGCAACAGATCTGGACATGACCTTCAGGTCTCCTCTGGACATTCTTTGCTTGAGTCTCAATGGCCTGCCAAAGCTTCTGAGATATCATACTTTGGTCAGCCCCAGAGTCAAGTAAAGCATTGGTAGGGATTCCCTGTATATGCACACTCAGGAGAAATCCCTTCCCCAGAGGTTTCACACTTGTACTAACCAACCCAGTACGAGCCTTACATCCTCTCTGTAAGTGTCCTAACTCTCCACAGAGAAAACATTTCTTTTGAGCCCATTTTTCTTTCTGAGCAGGCACATAAGTTTAGAGAAAACCTGTTTTATTTTCTTGTTTCATTTCTGATATATCAAAACTGGCTTCAGCCTTTACTTTTATAGCGCCCCCTTTTGGCTGACGCGCTAACTCAGCTTCCTTGTATCGCTCGGTCAACAAAGTTGCATCCTCTGTGGTTTGACAGTTTTGTTGAATCAGAAATGATTGGATTTCCTTTGGCACTGCTGCCATAAATTGTTCTAATACTAACATATCTAGAATCACATTCATATTTTTCTTCTCTGGGGTTAGCCACTTTAATGCCAGGCCCCAAATCCTTTGGCTTAATGCCTTTGGAATCTCTCCAGCCTTAAGGACTGTGGCTCGAAACATCCGGTGATATACACGTTTAGTCAACCCCAAACGGTCTCTAATAGCCATTTTTACAATACCATAATCCAGGGCTTGGGCAGCTGGAATAGCCCTATAAGCAGCCAGTGCTTCCCCTGTTAAAGAGGTCGCTAAACGCACTACCCACTGGCTAACTGGCCATCCCATAGCTTGCACTACTCTTTCAAATGATTCCAGAAAGTAATCTATATCGTCCTCAGACAAAAGTTTGCCAAAATTAAAGGCCCTACTTGAGAGTGGGCCTACCAGCCTGTCCATTGGAAGTGATGATGGTCCTGCTGGTACCGGGTCTCCTCCATTTTCTTGCTTCTGCGATGCAATCAGGGCAGCCACTAAGTCCAAGACAGGTTTCTGCTGCTCTCTGATAGCTGCAGCTGCACTCTCCTGAACTTGCTGTGCCAATTCTTGCTGGCGCTGGAACTGCACTGTCATCCATTGGAATAACTCTTTGGACTCCATCTTTGAGGATACCTGAAAAGAAAAACAAGACACCAAGGGCGGCACCACTCAACAGCCTCCTTGTCCCCTTAAGTCTCCAAAGCATTCACTTTTCCCTTTTACTTTTTATCCGAGCCAACCCCCACCTGGGTACACTTTACTTGACTCAGGTGTTGACTCCTGCTTCCAAAGGGTTTCTTTATGGAGATCCAAGCTGGACTGCTCTGCCGTCTGGCTGACTCCATTCGTGAACTCCACGTGAAGTTTGCAACAGCCATCCGTGCTGTGTACCACTTTCAGCAGCCGTCCATGCTGTGTACAACTTCCAGCAGCCGTCCATGCCATGTACAACTTCCAGCAGCCATCTGTGCTGTATACCTTGTTGCAATATCCTTTTTGTAAATCCTGAATGGAAGAATCCTGCCAATTATGCCACTGTCACAAGCACAACGCCAAAACCACTAGTCTCTAGTTGTTGAGGGCGTGGTGGTTGATGTATCCTTCCTCTATCAGCTATATTTATGCTTCAAGTAAAAAGGATTGTAGTTGAGGCAAACTGAGGGTAAGGCTCATGACAGAAAAAGTTTATTTTAAACACAAGAGAACAGATCAGGTTCAAGGTTCCATTAACAGGATAAATTATAGGTTTTTGCTTAAGGTTCAGCAAACTGGTGGCAAAAACAAACAGAACTCAACAATGGCTTTTCAAAGTCCTCTTAAATGTAGAAGCTTAGCCTTCTCACAGATAACAGTGTGCCACTTTTCTTATAGTCCTTTGTTGATCATAGCACAAAGAAAACAAGGTTAATTCTCCTATGGCAGTTTATCTTCACTCTGCTTTAATTCTCTGGGCTGCACTTCCAGGTGAAAATGAAACAAGCATTCAAAATGTCCTCAAAACTCTTAGCAGGCTTTTCATATAAAAAAGGAGCAAAGCACAAACTCTTAAAGCATCCAATTAGCTTTCTTGCTGTTGCAGGGTTCTAACACAGCTGATAATCAGGCATGAAACACAGCTTCTTTTACAAGCTTATGTGGCAGTAAATTCCCTTTCCAACACACACAGGAATTTACCTCCTTACTGCTAATGCCTTAAGATTACCTTTGCAAGAGGAACAATTCTTTCAAGGCTGGCTTTTCTTCAACATTTCAATTCTAAAGCTTGATATAAAGAACAATCCATAAACATATCTTCTTCCCCCACTTCTGGCTCTGGTTCTCCCAATTGCATGGGCTCTGACTCACTCACTTGATCAGACTGCTCAGCTGACAATCTCTCTGGTGGTCTGAAAGCTTCTCCACTTCCTGGCTTCCACCCCTGTTGCCAACCTGATTCAGGGAAAACACCTCTCTCAGCTCTGGGTAGTTCAGTCCTTCTCCAGGAGTTAGCACCTGCTCTGGCTTCTCCAGCATTCCATCATCCTTGCTGCTCTGGACTCTGTTCCTCTCCCCATCTGCTTCATCTGCTGCTTCTCTTGCTTCCTCCACTGCTCCTCCCGCTGCTCCTCTTGTCTCCATAATCTAACCAGGATTTATAATCACTGGGATCCAACCCCACCTCTTTCTCTCCCAGGTGTTTGTAATCTCCTTGCCTTCTGAACTTAGAATAATCAGTACACTTGTTAGAGTAAGGACTTTGGTCCTCGTGCTTGCAATCTCCCCCTCTTACTCTATCAAGCATTTCCTGAAACCTATTCCAGCTGGGGGTTTTCTGCTTTTGAAACGTGGCTCTGGCCTTCTGACCCTGCACACCTAACAGAGGCCCCTTGATTAAGGTGACTTTTTATGCTTTTCACCTCCCCCATGCTCTGGATTGCTGACCTTGCCACACCAAGGTTATATGAAACCTGTCTTAGATATAGTATAATAAACAGTGCTATCTTCACAAGGTATAACATCTTTATGAAATCTCAACAAGATGACACTACAGTCACAGTATGGCAGGAATGAAAAAGAAAAATACAAAATGGTCGCACGTCGCCAAGAATAAAAAGGTGCCCACCTGTAGCTTACACACTAGGGTTAATGATGGTTGTTGCAATAGTGCAAGTACCGCAGATGTCGATACCATCCCTTCGATAGTCCTCAAAGCCACTTCACTGCACAGGTACGACATCCCTCCCTTCCTACCCCAGCTCCCATGTAGAAAGAAAGAGAAGGAAGCTCTGTTCCTGGGCCCACTATGGCAGGAGATAAACCTCAGAAATTAATGAAAAAGGTAAGAGAATTAACAACGGTTAAGTGGATATCTGCAGATAAAGAGAAGATAATCTACTGCTATTTTTAAGCTACAAACTCTATATTTAAATCAAGAGGATATACAAAGAGGATCCACCAAACACTGGAAGAGGAAAATTGCCACAAGAAAAACTGCAAAAAACAACAAGAAATATTATCATATACCAAGAAAATGAGGCAGAAAGATACTGAGTTATTTACCATCATGTTGGCTATCACAGGCCTAATTAAGAGGAATTTCCAAGAACACCTTGATAAATTACCCATATACATAATATCTTACGCACTCTAGAAGGAGACCTTGAGTACAGAGCAGGCAGAGCTTAAAGATTCAAATTACTCCTGCCTACCCATCTAAGAAATAAGATGGGAGAGTTAGAATATATAGCACTAAATGAGAGGTTAGATATGATTGGTATCTCAGAGACATGGTGGAAGGAGGACAACAAGTGGGATACTATGAGACCTGGGTACAAACTATATCATAATGATAGAGCAGATAAAATTGGAGGAGGGGATGCACTCTATGTTAGAGAGAGCATTGAGTCACAAAGGATTAAAGTTTTGCAGGAAACACAATTCACTGTAGAATCTCTATGGAATGAAATTCCATGTAAAAAGGGGAAGGGGAAGGCGAGAGTGAACGAATGGATGATGAAATGCCCAAAGAAATCAGGGAAGCTAACAAAAGTTACAGCACAGTAATAATAATGGGTGATTTCAATTACCCTGATATCGACTGGGTCAGTGTCACAGCAGGACATAAAAAGAGATAAAGTTTCTAGATGAAATAAATGATTGCTTCTTGGAGCAGCTGGTTCATGAACAGACAAGAGGGGAAGCTATTTTGGACCTAGTACTTAATGGAGCACAAGATCTGGTGCAAGAGATAAGGGTGTTGGGGCCACTTTGCAATAGATATCATGGCATGATCTCTTTTGATTTAATAAATGGAGGAAGGACGGTAAGGAAATCCACAGTACTACCTTTTAACTTTCCAAAGGGAGACTATGATAAAACGAGGAAAATAGTTAAGAAAAAACTAAAAGAAGCAGTTGCAAAGGTTAAAGATTTACATCAAGCATGGGTGTTGTTTAAAAATATGTCCAAAAAACTGACAGAATTGTTTAAAGGTGAGGTCAGAGAGGCTGTTGTTGCCAAAAAAGCATCTTTCGGGAAATGGAAAAAGGAGTCAAATGACGAAAATTGAAAACAACATAAGCACTGGCAAGTTAGATGCAAGGCATTGATTGATAAGGCAGGCAAAGACAGAATTTGAGAAGCTTGTGGTGGAAGCAAAAATGCATAATAAAGATTTTTTCAAGTACATTTGTAGCAAAAAAATCATGTGAGAGAATCAGTTGGACCATTAGATGATAGAGGGATAAAAGGGGCAGTAAGAGGGGACAAGGCCATATTGGAGAGACTAAATGAATTCTTTGCTTTAGTCTTTGCTGAGGAAGATGTAGGGATGTTACCCATGACTGAAATGTTATTTAAAGGTGATGCCGCAGAAGAATTGAGTATACCAAATCTACTCACAATACCCTCATCAAAAAGCAATAGAGCCTTTGGAATGCTATACCAGATCCCCTCAGATCAACAGACCTCCAGGCATTAAGAAAGGAGTAAAAAGCCCTCCTATTTACGGAGCACTACTGCAACACCCCCCCCCCCCCCGCCTCCCAACAACATGAACACTCAACCCACGAGCCCTGTCGCACCTAATTGATCCATTGATGCCAGTTCCCTCCTTTCCCCTGGTCATTCACCTATAAACATCCCTAGTTACTAAACCATTAATGTACATAGTTTAATGTCTGTCAACTTACACTATAAGCTGATTGTATAGATAGATGGTATGTAAATAGTTTATTGGAACATAGTTAATACATTGTTCCATGTAACTTGTTAATTCTTCAATGTAAACTGCCCCTGATCGCTGGAAGGGATGGTATAGAAAAACTTCAAATAAATAAATTCAAAGAAATATCGATATACCGGGAAGATATATTAAAACTATTTGATAAATTGAACAGTAACAAATCACCTGGACTGGATGATATACATCCAAGGGTTTTGAAAGAACTGAAATACGAGATTGTAGACCTACTATAGTAATCTGTGAACTATCATTAAAATCATCTGTAATACCTGAAGATTGGAAGATGGACAATGTAACGTCAATTTTTAAAAAGGGTTCCGGGGTGATCCGGGAAACTACCGACCGACATCAGTACTGGGAAAAGTGGTAGAAACCATTATAAAGAACAAAATTACTGAACATGTAGATAGTCGTGGCTTAATGGGAGACAGCCAACATGGCTTTAGCCAAGGAAGGTCTTGTTTTACTAATCTGTTATGTTTTTTTGAAGGTGTGAATCAAGACCTGGATGGTTTGCCACCATTGATGGAACTGTGAATTTTGCTTTAAATCAGAAACGTTTGGAAAAGAATGACATTGTCAAGCCATCCATTTCAGAGCTGAGACTCAGCTACAAATTGGTCATGCAGTAAGGCAAAGACCCTATGCATTCAAGAAACTCTACTACAATTTCATGCCATGCCAACTTCATTACTCATGTTTTGGTTTGTCCAAGCCAAAGTCCTGACTTAAACCTTACTGAAAACTTGTAGAAAGGCCAGACATGCACTGTTCATGCAAGAAAGCCCTCAAATGTCACAAATCTGAAACAGTTCTGTATGAAAGAACATGAAAGTAGTTGATGCTACTGCTGCTCAAGAAGATGGCAGCAGATATTGACTGACGGGTCAACATTTTATAATATGTTTTCACACAAGAATACTTAGAATTTTTTGTCACTGAATAAATAATTAACATGTATCCTTTTGGTCTGCACTATTTATTTATTTATTACATTTATATTCCACCAATCCTAAGCAAGCGCATCCTTGGCAGATCACAATAAACAGTGGGGTTATCTTTCTGCCATTTGTAAGCCATTTTGAATGACGATTGTCATGGAGATGATATATAAAAATCATAATAAACAATTCAGGTTTTAGTTTAGACTCTAATCGACATTTTGAGTATAATTCATGTTAAAATGCAGACCTTCCTTAGGAGTTCACAAACCTTTTCTCAACACTGTATTTCTATTTAACAAAACTCTTTGAACAAAGCATTAGAAGAGAGTACATACTGGAGAATTATCAAAGAAAACCTCTAAATGTTGACATAGACTGTGTTTCAAAGGAAACAATATCATCCTATTACAGGAAAAACTCTCAAAATATTGGTAAAAAATTCATATAATATAATATGAGGCAAATGGCAACAGTACATGTTTTAATTCTAACAATAACTTTCTCCCAAAAATCGTAATCTCTAACAAAAAAGTCTCTATCGGAGATTTCAATAATTCATCAATGGTCATTGAAAAGAAATTTTGATTCTCTCCAGGATGACAGACATTTCCACACCACTTAAGATCAAAGCTAACAGTGAAGTCATGCTGCTGAAGACATCTGTCATCCTAAAAAGAATAATCAACACTCTTGATACTAACTTTTTTATGTAAAAACCAAATTTTATGTTGTCTCCTTTTGACCTGAAAAACCATGTAACTGCCTCTAAGTGGGATATTCAGTAACACAAACATGGTTAGTGCGGCAGAACATCTCCGGATACTGCTGCTATATGCCCCGATGCTACACGGTTAGCATCAGGGCGTTCTGGGGACAGTACCTTAAATATTGTGTGTAATTCTGCTCTCCAAACCTTAAAAAGGATATAGCAGAATTAGAAAAGGTACAAAGAAGAGTGACAAAAATGGTAAAGGGGATGGAAGGATACCCCTATGAGGAGAGGCTTAAAAGGTTGGGGCTCTTCAACTTGGAAAAGAGACCGTTGACTGGGGATATGATAGAGGTCTATAAATTAATGAATGAAGTAGAATGGGCAAATGTACATCAATTGTTTACATCATCTAAAAGTAGAAAGACTAGATGACATGCAATGAAGCTACAATGCAACCCATTTGACTAATAAGAGAAAATATATTTTTACTCAACACATAATCAAACTTTAGAATTCGTTACCGTAGGATGTAGTAAAATTTGTTAGAGTAGCTGGATTTAAAAAAGGTTTGGACAAGTTCCTGGAGGAAAGGTTCATAAACCAATTTTAAAAAGGACCCATGAAATCCACTGCTTATCCCAGGATGAGCAATGTGGAACCTGTGTGCCTTTTTGGGACCTGCCAGGTACAGTTGTGGTCAACATTATTGGCACCCTTGCATTTTAGGTACATTGTGTAGAATATCTTGAGAAATATTTGGAAATATTTCAACTATATGTCATCAGAATATTTTATAGTATGTTCAAAGATATACAACAGACGAGGTCTATCCAAAAAGAAACCAAACTTGCCAAAGAGGACGTCAGCAAGCCAACACAGCAGACTCACGAAAATGGTGTAGTGGTGACCTTGAACTTTAGCCTCCCACTTGCTTGATCATGCCATGTAAATTAGTTATGGACTACATGCAGTAGACTGAGCTCATCTCATGTTCCTTGTGCTATTTTTTGCAAGTTGGTAGTGATGACAGCCTCCAAACATTTTTTGTAGTCATCTATAAGTTTCATACACCTGTCTACTGGTAGTTTTTCCCACTCTTCAACTGTGATTTCTCCCAGCTCATGATTGTTTCTGGGATTCCTTTTACCAATGGCAGATTTCAGCTCTTTAAAGACCAAAGTAAAGCACAAACACCCATAGGTATAAAAGCGAGCAGTACAAAATAGGTGCACCAAACAGTGGTGGTTGTAAACTTTTATTCAAAACCCCAATGTGTTTTGGCTGGATGCCTTCTTCAGGGGGTATTTGCCTCAAATATCAATCACAAAAATATAAAATAGTCATAAAAACAAACATATTAAGATACAAACACATAAATCAAAAATAAAAATGAATTATGAATTATGAATTTAAAAACAAATGCACAGACACAAGTAGATGAAACAAATAAGTAAATACCAATATGCCTTTATAAAACCAATGTACTAAAAATGCCAAATATTAAAACTTTTAAAAATATCTGAGAAGTACAAACCAATAAAACAGAAAGGCTGTGGACCAGACAAACTTAAAAAAGGAAAGCAAAAGCGCAAAATTGGATATTGCCAAGTGCAACAATGTGAGGAGGGTCGAGGAGGACATGAGTTGTTGCCAAAAAACCTATAAAGGATAGCAGACGTGAAATCTTTAAAGTATAAACAGTAGAACTGTCAACGTCAAGGCTCCTGTCAGTAAAAATATTCTGTACAATTATAAAATCCTTAGAGTGCAAGCAAAATAGCCATGAAAATGAAAAAAGACTTGTGCTCCTAGGGACAGAAGAGAGGGAAAAAACATTGTAACTTCTTTTATTAAACTTACTGCAATGCCGATAAATGCAGAGCAGGGTAGATTGTCATAAAAGTTAAAAGTGAAACTAAAGTTCAAACTGGTTTGCACTTTAATTATTATATTTATGTCTTTTACAGTCCTTATTTTTTGAACTTTAGTTTCACTTTTAATTGTACGGAATACTTTTACTGATAGGAACCTTGACATTCAAAGTCATAGTTTGTACTTTAGAGACCATTCTCCAAGATTTGCTAGACCCCTCTTCATTTTATCCTCATCTTCCAGGGTGTCTACCCTGTTGCAGATGTTGGTATCATGCTCAAAGGGTCATGCCTTTCCCCGCAAACTTTCAACAATATCACTTACAAAAATGTTAAAAAGCACATGACAAAAGACCGGTCTCTGTGGCATGCCACTAGTAATGTCCCTATCTTTAGAGTGAACTCAATTTACTACTACCGTTGGTGCTTCATTGATTTGGTTTCTCATGGGGTTATGCATCAGGGAGTCTGTTTACTAAGGGGATCATTTTAAAAGTCCTACTCATGATTTGGATGTCTGAAGATGGGCACATGCACATTCAAATCACGGAGATGTCTCTGAAGCTATTTCACAAATGGCTTTTAAACTTAGTCAGTCACTTTAGGGTTCATCCCAAAGGCACTGAGTTTATTTATAAGTCACCAACAGGCATTTTTGCAATCTACCACAGAGGTCAGACTAACTAGTCTGTAGTTATCAACCTCTTCCTTACTTCCACATTTGTAGTCAGGAATCATATTCACCCATCTTCAGTCCTCCAAGATCACTAAATAAGCATTGAGAAGGTCAGCAAGTGGAGCTGCCACTACTTCCCTAAGTTCCTTCAATACCTGGATGAATCTCATCTGGCCCTATTCCTTTTTCCACTTTTAATTTAGGTAGCTCTTCATAAACATTGCCTTCTGAAAAGAGTTTGAGGTTATATCTCACTGCTATTTCTATTTGTGTTTATTTATGTATTTATTTATTGAGGAACATTCCATGTCCTTCATTTTCTAAGCAATTCCACATTATCCTCATCAGCTTCTATGTATTCCTCTTCTTTATCCTTGGGCATCACAATACTACCTTTGCACATCCTACTGTCACTCATTACCAAAAAAAACAGCCTTGTCCCCCATCTGTTATTATATTGGCTATTTTTTCTCCCATTAGAATTTTGGCTTTCTGGGATTCTTGTATGTGTTTAGCTTCCAATTTTATACATACTTACCCCAAGTTAACTTTTTTTAAAAAAATAACCACCATCTTCCAAAATGTAGGTGCCTAATATATGGGACAGATATGGCTGAAGGAAGGTCTGGAAATGTAAATTAGGCTAGAGAACTGCTTAAGGGCTGTTTTCAGTAAGCATATTTCCCATAGGCACAAAATTAGGGAAAATCTTTAGTAATAGGGTGTGAAGATTCCTAAATGTAGGGAAAATATAATGGGCCTACCTTTAGCACACTCAATTATAGCCACATAAGGATAGGCATCTAAGTGAGATAAACACACTCCTAAATGTAGGAGCCAATGCCTGATTCCTGCAGTTTAGGTCCAAGGGTTCAGCTTTCGTTGAATATCAGCCATAGAGCCAAAGAGAGAAAGTTGGTCTTCTTGATGAGTTGCCACCCCAGGTCCACTTCCATAACGGATAGATCCAAGTGTTAAAGAACCCAAGAGGCACCCAAAATAATAGCTACATAAGGACACATTGGGAGCATGTGTTCCTAGAACCCCTGTGACCACTTCAACTATTATTTCTAAAACAAAAAAGAATAGGGATAGATGAATAACTGTGGATACGAGAAACATGTTCTCCCTTGCCCTTACTCTACATTCTACTGTGTCCAAGGTTGAACGGAGATACAGATCCCCAGGTAGCCTAAATCATTTTGGATATAATAACAGAAAAATGCTCTATCTACTAACTACACTGTAACACCTTCCTATAAGCACAAAAAAAATCATTTTGGAAGCCCAGAGGGAGAAGTTCTATCAGGCTTTAGCTACAATTCTTCTACCTACTCTTACTCCTGCTACTTGTATTATATTCTTCTCCTGCCAGCTGACAGTGATAGTCAACTGACTGCAAGCAGGGTTGCTTTTAACTAAGGTCAAAAGGAGCAGCTGCCCGAGGCCCCTGTACAACGGGGCCCAGCTGCCCTGCTGTTCTTAAGTAAAACAACTCTGCTCCTGCCCCCAAGCCCATTGCCACTGCTGCCGTCCCTCTCCGGGACATGTAACGCTAGCAATATATCTAAAAAGGCACCATGGAGCTGGAGCTACCTTCTCAACTTGTGCCATGTTGCCATTCGTGCTTCTGCCCCCCTCCAATTTCACTAAAACAGGAAGTGGAATCAGAGAGTGGCAGAAGCATGAACAGCACCACGATGCCAGAAGAAAAAGTAACATCAGTGTCACAGTGCCTTTCTAACTGTATTTCCGCCGCTGCATGTCCCGGACAAGGGTAGCAGCAGTGGTGGGAGGAGAGGGGCCTGTGAACAGGGGACCTCCATAAACATTTGCCCAGGGCCCAATAAGAGGTTGAGGTGGCCCTGGTTGCAAGTCACTCAAAAGGTGCATATAGACTGTCAATTGGTCAGTACTGTTTATACTGAAAATTTGGAGACCTTTTCTAAATAGATACAATTTCTGTAGTCTTTTTTTTTTGTTTGTTTTTTTTGCTTTTGTCTCACTTTCTACTGCAAGGATAATTTAGCATTTCTATGTTGCTACTTGATGTATGTAACATTGTACAGATATATAAAACTGAAGCAGTCTCTGCTCCATGGACTTTACTTCTCAGACAAAACTTAAGTATTACAATATAACATGTTGAAAGTGAGAAGATCAATATCAGGAAGAACGAAGGGCTTTCGGATTTAGGAGTAATCTCAAAAGATTGGGTTTAAACTCTTTACTCTTAAGGATGATTGCTGCGGACATTACAAGTCAACTCGGCATCTGTGTGTTAGAAGGGAAGTCTTCATTTCCATGGTGTAGCAGTGCAGATCAAACCTTCAATATAGCTTTTGAAAAGCTAACCTTTGGAAAGCAAGGCAAGGTAATTTGAAATGAGGGTTCAAGCAAATGAAGGAAGTCAGCAAAATCCAATACATTTCCAGTTTTAAACACAGTCAAAAATTACAGGAAATGTGAGACATAGTGGACAAAATAACTTCTACATTATTACTGTTCATTGTTTTTCCAATTTGATTAGCATCTATGACTAAACTTCAGATGTATTGCTGAGCTCCTTTGGATGATTCTGTTGTAGGGTATTCTCTAGGGCTTCTGCAGCTGGTATGATGATCTCTGCAGTTTTCCATGCCATGCTGCGTCTTATTAACTGGAAACGACTTTTGAAGAGTGGCTGTGACATTCCAAAGCAAAAACGCAGAATAAAGCGAGCAGCTAGTAGTAGACCAACGATGTTTTCTGCTGGAAAATGTCATTTACTGTGACAGAAACAGCACCAGTCTTCTCACTGTCAAGCAAAGCATAATGTCGTGGAGGACAGATTTTAGAAAGTGTAAGCATTCCAAAATCAGTGCCAGTGCCTTGAGAGATTTTTAGGCCCTTTCCACATCCTTCACAGATAACAGCAGTGGTCAAAGGAATAATATACAGCTTCATTATCATTTGGGTACCTGGAATTCTTTTAGAACCAATGTCCTGTATTCTCAGGATGTCAAACTGGGTATCCAGTACTGAAAAAGGTTTTGCAGAAATATTTTACCAAAAACAAACTCTCCATTGCCATTCAGCATTAGTTCAATGTACACTGATTTGTC
This sequence comes from Ichthyophis bannanicus, assembly GCA_033557465.1. Taxonomy (NCBI): domain Eukaryota; kingdom Metazoa; phylum Chordata; class Amphibia; order Gymnophiona; family Ichthyophiidae; genus Ichthyophis; species Ichthyophis bannanicus. Next base: position 1,264,363,513 of record CM066032.1, on the reverse strand, counting down.
CAAATCCAATGTATAGGCCATCATGCATTATACAATCACTTTAGCAGGGGCAGCGGTGTTCAGAGTGACAATGGGGTACAGAAGCAGCATGGCATGATAGTACAGGAAAGATCATTTTTAATAGTGCTTCATTCATTTGGTTTCTCATGGGGTTACACATCAGGGAGTCAGTTTACTAAGGGGGTCATTTTAAAAGTCCTACTCTTGATTTGGATGTCTGAAGATGAGCACACGAATGTCCAAATCACGGAGACATCTCTGGAGCTATTTCACAAATGGTTTTTAAAGGCATCACCAGTGTGGGGACATCCAAGTAGGCAGGGGGTGTTGTGAAGGTGCAAACAGGGCTGGCCTTTCCATTGTGAGGGAATGTTGTAGGAACAGGGCCCTGCGCTTCAGGGATCCCCACACCAACTTCATCCTGCACATGTTGTTTGGCTCCCAGCATGTCTGGCTGTTCGGCACCCAGCAGGGCCAGCTTCAGAGGGAGCCGGGGAAGCCCAAGGCCCCGGCTCATCTCTGCACAGCCGCCGGAGTGAATAGTGGCATTTTCCTTCACTCCAGCAGCTGTGTTTTCGTGTAGCCCGCTGGTGCAACTGAGGTTAAATGGCATTTCTGGTTTCCCGGTACTCAGCACACCAGCGGGCTACACAAGAACATAGCTGCTGGAGTGAAGGAAAATGTTGCCCTTCACTCCAGTGGATGTACAGAGGTGAACTGGGGCCTCGGGCCTCCCCGATTCCCTCTGAAGCCGGTCAGACAGGCACAGGGCTCCTCGGGGGGGGGGGGGGGGGGGGCTTGGACAGCAAATGGGCTGATTGGGGGGGGTTGACTGGAAATGGGCTGATGGGGAGCTTGGATTGGAAATGGGCTGATGGGGGGATGGGACTGGTAATAGCTACCCATAATTCATCCCATAATTAACAGTGGAAGAGGACATACCTGCCATCTCTTTTCGTCGTGTTCATCTCATCTCAAGAAACGCCGCGCATGCGGAGTCACTACCACCGGTCCAACCTTTTAACCTCTTCCTGCCTGTCGGCTTTCTTGATTCCATATATGAAAACCCCCTGTGACTACTTGTTTTAAATGAGAAATTACTCATTAATAATAAAAACACCTAGAGCTCAGTTGCTAGAGTGATCTTCAGATCGAACACAAACAGCAGTGGCATATTCCTACTCTTGGCGCTACTTTCTTCTTAAACACACTCCGACCAATCTATTTCGGCATTTAAAACTCCAGGATAAACTGACTGCAGCGTGTAGATCCAACGTTGCTCGCAAATGAGAAGACTTTGTTCTCTCGTCCTACCCGCAAAACCCGCAAAAGCCGACAGGCAGGAAGAGGTTAAAAGGTTGGACCGGTGGTAGTGACTCCGCATGCGCGGCGTTTCTTGAGATGAGATGAACACGACGAAAAGAGATGGCAGGTATGTCCTCTTCCACTGTTAATTATGGGATGATTCTCAGCTATATTGGCTGGTCAGAGAAAAAGAATGTAATTTTTAAAAATGCTATGTATCCTATTTTATGCAGAATAGAGAAGAAGCTGCATGTCTTCAATAAACTGGTATCCCCCGAGGAAACCGCTTGGTCGGTGAAACGCACAAGCGCTGATGACTTGCGTTGGGACTACAGTTTAAATTTTTCAGATAAGAAAATAAGCATTTCTCACTACTTTGTATGACTGCGACATTAGCTACATATGTTTTGAACATCTTAGTCATTATTGACGTTATGAACTTTTTCAAGTCTGAGCAAGCAAGTAGCAGCAGAAAAGTTTCAAAGTCATTAATAGAACAAAAGTTTGGAATGTTGTGGCAAAAGTGCTTAATTCATTGCAAGACATTGATTTTTACAAATATTAATACAAAATATGAATAAAATTAAAAAATAAGAAAAAGGGAACTTAGGGTCCTTGATGTAAAGAAGGGGATCGCTGTTCAGAGGTTTACCTCATTAGTGATTTCCCCGTTCCAGTCTGAGACCTGTTCCTTGTATGAAATAGCATTTTTGAGATAGTGAATGCATGGGGAAATATTGGTAATTGACAGGTATATTGATTGTTCCCATACAAACCCGACAGGAGAGAGTTTATATTAATATGGGTAGCTATTAAGCTTTACTTCTAGATTTGATCTCATGTTTTTATGCTGAATTTTCATCTCTAATGAAACAGAAAATGATGGCAGATAAAGACCTTACAGCCTATCCAGTCTGCCCATCCATGGGACTACCAAGCTCTACGATCCCTTCCTGTCTCTCAGAGATCCTCAATGCTTCTCCTCTATTTTCTTGAATTCACATGCAGTTGTCTTCTCCACTACATCAATCAGGAGCCTCTTCCACATCCATCACCCTTTCTGTACACTATCCTTTGTTTTAACAGCATTTCCATTCATTTACTCACCACAGAGGTCAGACTAACTGGCCTATAGTTCCCAACCTCTTCCTTTTGAGGTGTCTGTCCACTTTTTTGAATAGTTACCATATCTGCCCATTTCTAGTCCTCTGGGATCACTCACAACTCCAAAGAAGTATTGAAATGGTTAGACAGGTGCCTCCAGAACTTCTCTTCAATATCTTATTTATTTTTTATTTATTTATCTATTTCTTCTATACCGCCCCTTCCAGAGATCAAGGGCGGTTTACATGGAACAGTTAACATTTTTGCATACTTCTGGATACTTTACATAGAACGGTATTTGTAACTATGTACAGGTAACATTGCATGGAACAATATCCTCTGATTTATCCCATCTGGCCCCATCTCTTTGTCTACTTTTGGTTTAGCTAGCTCCTCATGAACTCAGTCTTCTGAAAAACATTCAAGGTCTACCTTACTTCCATTTTTATTTGTGTTGTTTTCTGAGGTCCTCTTCCTGTCTCGTCATCTGTGAACACTGAAAGTTGTATTTGTTAATCTATTTTGCTTTATCCTCATCAGCTTCTACATATTCCTATTCTTCACCCTTGAGTCTCACAAAGTCGCCTTCACACTTCATCATGAAACTAACATACCTAAAAAAAGTCTTGTCCCCATGTTTTACCATATAGGCTATTTTTACTGCCATTTTCATCATTGCTTTCCTGACTACTTTACCATCTTCCATTAGCTTCTCCAGATAATGTTTTTTGTCTTCCTCTTTAAACAATCTCTTATAGTTTATGAAAAATAGCTTATTTTGTTTACCTTTTCAGCTACTGATTTTGAAAACTATAGCAGCTTCCTTTCCCTCTTACATGTATTTAAATTCCTAACAAAAAGTTTTGTTCTCCTTAAAATATCTCCTTTTAGTTTTGCCACTCTTTCTACTTTCCCCAGATGATCCCATCCAGCTAACAGCTTTTCCAGGTATTGCCTGTCTTGGCAAAGGTTATTTTTCTGAAGTCAAGGACCCTTGCTTTTGAGTGAACCATCTCCAGCTGCATCCTAATACTGAACCACACCATCCAGTGATCACTGGATGCAAGGTGATCACCCATTGCCTTTCAGAGATGCAAATTGCGGTCATATTAAAATGATTGTGTTAAACTGAACATGGTTGGAATCTGGGTCCATCCTGGCTACCTGCACTAATTGGCTCTGAAATATGGGCCTGATAAATGTGGGCTACAGGGATGAAGACTGTTAGTGGTAAAAGCTCTTAATGTAGCTGGGTTTAAAAAAGGTTTTGATAAATTCCTGGAGGAAATGGAGGACTAGCAGCGATAGGAGGCCAGCCCTGTAACCGGGCAGCCGGAAGGAGGAGGGCCCAGAGAAGGGGCAGCCTGGGGGGTTAGGGGCAGGGAAAGGTGGGGGGCGGCTCACTTATAAGGCAGGAGGCCAAGGCTGTCTAGCCTCTTGCCGAATGAACCACTGGCTAACCGCTGGCTTTCATCATGGAAAAGAGTGGTGGATCCATGGAATAGTCTTCCAGTGGAGGTGGTAGAGATGAGGACAGTATCTGAATTCAAAGAAGCAGGGGATAAACACAGAGGATCTCAAAAGGCCATGTGGTCTTTTTCTGTCATCATGTTTTTATGTTCCTATCATGCCCTTCACTGTTTTGCTCTGCTCTGCCTTGCTGCTTGGGCCGCAGGCTCTTCATCTCCACTGCTGATTTTTCCCTGCTCTCTGCCTGCTTACCGGCACTTGGGGAGCCACAGGTGGAGGAGAGGCTGCAGCACACTGCCATCCTTCAGCTGCAGCGTGGCAAATGGAGACAGCGTGGCATCGGACGGAGATGCAGGAGCAGGAGCACATAGCCAGGGCTCAACGGGGGAGAATGCTGCGTGATCTGCCTCTGCTGAACAGGCAGTAGGAGCTCTCAGCATTTAAAAAAAAGAAGAAGAGCAAGCAGGAGCTGTGGCAGAACAATTGACATGCTGCATGGTCCAGAGCCCCAGGCTGCAGAAGTCCCCAGGGTGCCAAGAGGAAGAGTGACCGCAGCATCGGCAGAGGGACGAGGAATAAAAAAGCAAAACCGACTGGAGGGCAGAAAGAGCAGACATCCAAGACAATGAGTAACAAATCCAAGGTGGCTGGACCCAGCGGGATGGTGAGCAGGGGTCGACAGCAGGATGCAGGGCAGTGAGCACAAGCGTCACATCAGGAATGTGGCAACACACCCCTGCCATGCGGCAGAGGAGATCTGGAGATGCCCAGGCTGCGTGACCTCATGGACAAGGTGAGAACCATGGCAGCAGTCCACAGAGCAGGACGCGTGCAGGCTCTGCTGAGTCCACTAGATGGAGCACCAGATCCGGGCGCAATGGACATGGGTGCAAGCTTGGTGGCTGCACTGGTAGGACTGGGTCAGCAGGGTGAGTATGCACAATCTCCTGACACAGCGGGATAGGGGGAAGAGGGAAAGGAAGTGTTGGTTTGGGGGGGAGCGGCTGGTGCACGTAAATGGGGGCCTGAATGTCGGGGAGGGGATGAGGAACAGGGGTGGGGGCCGGGCATTTAGGGGGACAGTGGTGCGAGCATTGGCAGGCAACGGGGGAACAGGGATTAATGCAGCCAAACAGTAAAATTTGGGAGGGGGGAGTATGACAGGGACAAAAAACTATGGTTGGTGAGCAGTTTTTTGCAGGTTTCCAGATCCCCTATATGGGCCTACCGGGCCCATTGGCGGCAGACAACCTGAATTCGGCCCTCGAGTGGAAGGGAGTCATGCAGGACAAGATCCAAAAGGAGTTGGCAATGAGCAGAGTGACCGGCCCCTTCAAGAGTAGACCGGTCAGTAACTTCATAGTCTCTCCACTGGGGCTGGTACCAGAATCCTAGAAAAAGCTGTTTTCTCCCAGCTATCCACTTTTCTGGACTCCACCCATTTCCTTCACCCCTGTCAGTCTGGATTCCGTCCCGGCCATAGCGTCGAGACGGTCCTCCTTGGTTTCTTGAATGAGCTTCACACAGCTCATGATCACGGTGATCTGTCGGTGGCGGTCTCGCTCGATCTTTCTGCTGCCTTCGACCTTGTCGATCACTCCCTCCTTCTGGTTCGACTTCGGGAAGCAGGCCTCTGTAGCACCGTCCTCCATTGGTTTCATTCTTTCCTTTCCTCCAGGTCCTATTCCATTCTTCCTTCATCTCCCTCCTCCTCTCCCTCTGAGTCCATTCCTCTCCCCTGTGGTGTTCCTCAGGGATCTGGTCTGGCCCCCCTCCTATTCAACATCTTTCTCACTCCCCTAGCCCTTCTTGTACAACAGCACGGGATCTCCGCATACTACTACGCCGATGACTTGGTTCTTCTCCATCACACCTCTCCTCACTCTCCCGACCTCTCTCCTCTGAACACCTGCCTCACCGCTGTTGCCAACTGGCTCACTACGCACTGTCTTCACCTTAACCTCACTAAAACTCTTGCCATCTGGTTCTCTCGCAGTGACGCTTCTCCCCAGATTGCCCCTTCTTTTTCCGGCTCCCCGGTTCCATTGGTCTCCTCCTTCCGTTACCTGGGTGTTTTCTTTGACTCTCATCTCTCCTTCCGCGATCACATCGCTCACGTGTCAAAATCCTCCTTCTTTTTCCTCCACCAGATTCGCGCCATCAGGCCCTTTCTCACTCCACAAGCACTCACCACCCTTCTTCTCTCTCTGGTCATGTCTCGCGTTGATTTTTGTAACTCTGTTCTAGCTGGTCTCCCTGCCACTCAACTTCACCGTCTCCAACGCATCCAAAACACCGCTGCCCGTCTCATTTTCCACTCCTCCCCCCGTGATCATGTTACACCTTTGCTCATCCACCTCCATTGGCTTCCTGTCAAGTCCCGTATTCACTTCAAAGTTCTGACCATCTTGCATCGTGTCCTCTACTCCCATTCCCCTCAGTATCTCGCTGACCTTGTCCATTTTCATACCTCCTCTCGTTCCCTGCGGTCCTTCCATCTCATCCGCCTTCATCTCCCTTCACCTGCCCAGGCTCACCTTCAGTCCACCCGTTCCTCCGCTTTCTTTTTCCTTGGCCCCGCCCTGTGGAACTCTCTCCCCTCCTCCATCCGACTCGAACAGACACATACTACCTTCAAGAACAAGCTCAAAACCCATCTCTTTGCCCTTGCTTTCGATCTCCCTGACCCTTCTGTGTAGCCCTCACCCCTTCTCTTCCCACTTCCCCTCTTTTCCCCTCGTGTCCTGTCGTTTGATTCTGCCTGGTTTGCTTTCCTGTTAATATTGTAACTTCCTTTCCTTTCTTTTTTTCACATTGTGATTTCTTTGTTTTTTGTACAATGTAAACCGCTCTGATATATATTTGTAGAGCAGTATATTAAATCAATAAACATAAACATAAACATAAACCAGGTGAGTTCCATCTGATACACAATCTCTCTTACCCGGATGGGGAATCGGTAAACGACCATTTAGATCAGGCAGTCTGCTCGGTTAAATATGCCTCGGTGGATCAGGCTCTGGACCTGCTCCAGGAACTGGGAAAAGGGACATGGCTGGTGAAGACTCACATAGAATCAGCACTTAGGCTACTGCCAATTCATCCAGATAGTTTCCATTTGCTTGGTTTCCACTTTGGAGACCAATATTATGTTGACAAATGCCTTCCGATGGGGTGCGCCTATTTCAAAGAGTTTAGCTCTGCCATCCAATGGATAGTGGAACAGGAAATTGGACAAAGGAAGGTGATCTATTATCTGGATGACTTCCTCATCCTGGCAAAGGACAGGTACAGTTGCAAAAATAACCTAGTGAGCTTCCAGCGCAAAGTGGCGGAGCTGGGCATCCCCCTTGCGGAGAAGAAAACCAAAAGGCTGGGCCAATGGCTGTCCTTTCTTGGAATCGAGATTGACACTAGGGAGATGCTAATGTGACTGCCAGTAGGCAAGGTTGAGGCCTTAAAGGTGGCAGTGCATGCCATGGCCCAATCAAGGAAGGTCACGCTACAGAAGGTTCAGGCATTGATGGGGCATCTGAATTTCTCCTGTAGCATGATGCCTAAGGGCAAGGCATTCATCGGTTGGTTGGTGGACGCCACAAGAGGAGTCCACAAGCGGAGCTACTACATTAGGGTCACCATGACCATGAGGGAGGATCTAGCAGTATGGCAATAGTTTTTGTAGGATATAAGGGGTGGAACATATGGTGGATGCCCCCCACTAGTAATAGGGATCTGGAGGCTTTGCCAGAGACCAGCACATGCAGGCATCGGGAGAGTAGCTTTGTGTGGTGAGGACCCTTTCCTGCTTCTTTAAAACTCTGCAGCTGCTACAAAAGGCTGCGTGTCGCGACCCAAGGGGTGTGACCCAAGGGGCGTGACCCAAGGGGTTGGACACGACCCTTTGGTGCCCCTTTGGCGTCCCTTTGGCACCTCTGAGAAGCATCTGAGAAGTCTGTGGAGTTTTGTCGTTGTACAAAATGGGCAAAAGGAAGATCAAGGCTAATGTTAAAACTGTGAGGGTTTCTCAGCCAAGTAAGGTTGTAGGGCCAATGGACAAACACTTAATTTCTCAGTTGCCTACTATCTTGTCTCTGGAGGGGGTTTTGTTAAGTCCTGACTCTCGGTCCCTGCCTCCAGTTCCCCAGCCAGCTTTCTTGTCTACTTTTCTTGATCTACCCACGGACAAGACTGCCCCAATGCCTCAACTCGTGAAACTGATAGACTCCGGTGGGGCAATGACTCCTCCTCCTTCTGGAGAGGTGACTCTCACTGATTTATGGGGTGCTATTCAAAATATTGATATCGATTATCTTCTACTGTTTCTTCTCTGTGTGAATTTACTTTTGAGGTTGTGGATAAAATGCATGTAATGGATAAACAGTTGGTTTCTTTAGACAAAAATCTGTTCCCGGATTGATTCTCAGCTTCAATCTAGCTGTGATACTAGTGTGGCTTTAATGAGGGATGCTTTAACTGTTTCTTATCAGTTGGAAGCTTTTGAGAATCATTCTCGGGCAAAAAATTTGCGTTTTTTGAATTTTCCTATTACTCATTTGCTTTCTTCTGATATTTTATTTAAAAAGTACTTTCATGACGTTTTCCAGTTAGTGGGGGATGTGGATGTTTCCCATATGTACTACGTTTCCTTTAGTTCTTCTTCTCCTCCAAAGGGGGAAAGCTCCTTTGTTCCTTCCAACCTTTTGGTGGGTGGTAATCTTACTGTGTTTCTGGAGGATTCTATAGATATCATTACCAGATGCTACACTTTAGTTGTAGCCTTTGTCTCTGAGTTTGAGAAACTGAGAGCTTTACGATCCTATTTTAAACACAGAGAAGATGTTTTCTGTGGTCAGAAATTGCAGGTTTTTCCTGATGTCGGCCGGGTCATTCAGATTCAGTGATACCAGTTTCTGGAGTTGAAATCATGGGTGGTGGGATTGGGGGCTACTTTTTCCTGAAGTTTCCTTGTCATTGTATTATTGTTCTAGGGGGTCAGACTTGTGTGTATATGGATGTTACTCAATTGCAAAAGTTTTTGGTTGAGAAAGAGTCTGTGGGCACATAGTGGGTTGTTATAGGTTTATGTATTATGCTCCCTGGTTATGAAGTGGTTATTACTCCTTGGTTCTTCTTTTTTTTCTTTTTGCTTATTGGAATTTGCAGCTTCTCTCCCTTATTGTGGACTTACATTTGTGGGTTTGATATATTCTTGAATTTTATGTATTTTTTATATATATTGCTTTTCTAATGTGTATTATTTTTCAAGTAACTCTTATAAATAAAGAATTTAAAAAAAAAAGATTAGCCTTTGCTTTATGGGCAACCAATATAATACCATCGGTCAGCAAACAATTGACTTTTGTTATCCACTGGGCAGCGGCATTTTGTACCATTTGTAGAACCTTTATATTCAAGGTGGCACAACCTAAACAGACTGCATTACAGTAATCCAAGACCTGAAACACACGATTGCACTATTGTCCAAAAATTAAGAAACAGACCATTATCATTCATCTACGTATGTATTCAACCAACTACATCTGCTATAATTACTGCCATATTCACTGGATTCTCTTTACATGCTAATCTCTGTAAACCATTGGCATAAAATATGCCTAAACCCTCATGAGGCCAACCACCATCCTAATGTCACTAAGTACAAATTAGATAATATTGCAGATAAACAGGACCCTCTCTCTCTCACTATTCATGCTTTTTGTCTCCTGTTGGTTGAAAAAGATGGAGAGCAGACAAAATTACCCCACCTCCCATTCCTACTGTTCTCATCTGCCAAATCAAAGCCCCATGATCTAACGTATTGAATGCTGCAACTACATCCAAAAGTACAGTTAGCATAGTTCATCCATCTGCCATACAAATGTATAGGGAACCTATCAGAGACCAACAAGGTCCCTGTACTGTCAATCCGAATTGATGTGCATCAAGTACACCACTGCCTTTCAAAACTTTCACCATCACAACATTCACTTTTCTGTTATTTTCCTTAATGTTGATAAATTCAACATTAAGGAAGCAACAGGCACATCCAATGCTACCCCTGCATGCCTCAACAAAGGCTGAACTTTTACCTTCTTAAAACTGCTTGGCAAAATGCCCTCATCCAAAAAAATCATTTAGCACTCAAGCAATAATCAGGACCATATTCTCTGTAAGTGCCATACCAGCTAAAATGGGCATGGGTCAAGAGCAAAGTGGTATGATTTCAACTGCAATATACTATCTTCACCTCTTCTTGTGCACATTTTCAAATCTACAGTATCCCAAATTTGCTTTGCCCTCATGTCATGAGCTACATTTATTAAGGACAGTTGTGGCAACATTTGCGCTTCTGAATTTTCCGTACATAGTAGGATCCAAAACCTAGTGGTGTTAATTCATGAGTGCACTATCAGTTCATTTGGGTGCCTACAAATGGTTTGTGCATGCCTATACCTATAAATTAATGTGAATACAATTTTTTGCATGAGCAAAAAAGTCCTAGCATGCATACAAGGTGTACATTTATAACAAATGTTGATGAAAACATACAAAAATCAAGAACAATTCAGAAAAACCACAAATGAATTAAACTTTTGTTTATGGTTGTGTACCTCTCCACCAAAAATATTTTTTTCTGGAAGCAATATTGTCCAAGTCCCCTTATTTCTCCCACCAGATCTTTCGCAGCACTAAACAACTCTTGTGGTACATTTGAAGCTACTCTTTGGGGTCCTTTTACTAAACCCTGTTAAAGTTTTGCACGTAACGTTAATTTTATAATGAACAAAAAGTACAAAGACTCAACATTAACCATCAGAGTTATGACCAGCATGTTCCCAGCAGTTAACATGAGATTGCATACCTTAATATGTTGCATAATTAACGTGAGTAAACTTAATGATACCCATAAATATATCATTAGATTCATATGCACTATTTCCCAATTGACGGCGATCATGTGTTAATGTGCTTTCCACCCCTAACCCTCCCACTCTCCACCTTAGCATGCAATTGCCAGTTAGCTTTCATGCCCATGTATTAGCATTCACTGGGGCTAATTACCGCATGCTAAAACATGTGTTAACCAGTTATTGGAGTTTAGTAAATGGGCCCCTTAGTTTTCTGATAAAAATATTTTTGCTTTACTCCCTGATAGAAAAATTGATATTTTCACAGTTTTGAATTAGATATTTAATTTTCTTTATAGACTTCTCATACCAAACTCTCTCAGCATGTGTTAACTCTTTTTTTAGCTTCCTTTATCTCATACACAAATCAAAGTGCTCAGTGATGTAATTTTACAATTCTGAAAAATTTCCTAGGAGTTACCGCATCTTAAATTGAACTTAGTATCTTATCCAAAGATTTAGCCAAAAAGGTCCCATTAGTCTGCTCAATAGTTTTCTTTAATAATGCCAATATATTCAGGAAGGTTTCCTGATATATATGACTCTGACCTTTGGTGAAAATAATGCTGGCCTTATGCCCCTTTTTTAGACACACGGAGGAAGATATTGAAAGGCATTTCTGCAATTTACAGACCTGCAAAGCTCGTAAATGCTGCTCACCAGAATATTCAGTGGCACTAACCCAGTTACTGCCGCTGAATATCCCTGGTTTGGGCCACTGACGCCCTGATACTAAATGCTTAGCATTGGGGCATTCCGTAGGCCAATCGGGGGCAGCACTATGGGTTAATCGGGCAGCATCAATATTCAGTCGCTGCCTGGTTAACCCTAACCGTCTAAAATTAGGACAGATGAATGGCTGTTCTAACTTTAGCCACTTTTTCAATCCAGTCAGTAGCTGGAATGCAAAATCGCAACCTAGATATTTCATGCCGGGCCCGAATATGGCCCCGGCATTGAATATCCGGCCCGATATCAAAGCAGTGATGGCTGGCCGCTTTAAATGTGTTGGCTGCTTCCACTGAAAATCACCCCCCTCCCTCCATATTTTACATTCAATTCTATCTCCCCTGAGCTTATCTTGCTCTCCTAAATCAGAAGAAATACCAGCAGTACCAATGTCATTGCACCTGTCTTCCTGCTGGTGGAACCCACATACTCCTCCTGGCTCTTCAGTGCTACAGCTCTGCCTTTCCTGGGCCAACAGGAACTGAGGACTCCCATCAGGATTTCAGTGCTCCTCCTCCTCTCTTCTTGCCAATGGGACCTAGGTATTCCCGCTGGCATTTTAGTGCTGCTGCTCCTCTCTTCCCGCTGGTAGAACCTCAGGACTCCCACTGGCATTTTTCTTCCTGCTGATGGGAGCTGGGGACTCCTGCCGGCTCTTTGTTATCTCTTCTCCTCTCTTCTTGCTGGTGGGACCTGGGGAATCTCTATTTCTTCATGCTGCTACTCTAGAAGGCAGAGTGAAGCCATGCGCATCTGTCTGTGCAACTGCAAGCAAATAGATGTGTATCGATGAACAGAGAAACAGAAGACAGGTGGACAGACAGATGGATGGAGCCTCCCAAGTAGGTGCTGCCACTTAAGTGAAACGCATCTAAAAACAAAACATAAGGCTCATCTCTTGGAATGTGACCTGAGCTTTCTTTAAAATATGCATAGCACTGACCAAAGATGCATGTGTGTGTGGAGCTACACGCAAAGGATGTGGCCATTTTATAGCTGTGCATGCACAAATAATGAAGAGTTGCTAAAACTGGCTGTTTAATTGTTAGTCATCAGGTGAATCAAGCCCCATGACTTTTAAAAGCAGATGCTGGACTTCCATTGCTTTGGGGGTGCATCACACTACTGGCACAGTACTGCTGAAAATCTGCCTAGCACAATTGGCCATAGCAATGAATTTTGAGAACACATAGCTGCCATCTAGGTGAGAAAACAAATATTTAGGTCTGTGTGCTTATACATAGTAACATAGTATATGATGGCAGATAAAGACCAGCATGGTCCATCTAGCCTGCCCACCAAGGCAGCAAGAGTAGGTATACTTGCCACTCCATGCAGATCACCCTCCGCATGTCTTTGTTTAGGAGTGTACCCACCGCTCTGTGTAAGTCACCCCTATTTGTTGAGATATAAGGGATAGTTAAGTTTATTTTGATTTTGTCCTGTTGATATAAAGGGATCCACTGTGTCTGTCCCATGCCATTTTGAATTCCGTCACTGTATTTGCCCCCACCACTTCCATCGGGAGGGCATTCCAAGCATCTACCACCCTTTCAGTGAAAAAGTATTTCCTGACATTGCCTCTCATTTTACCCCCTTGCAGCTTCATGTTATGCCCTCTAGTTTGGAAGAGGTTTGTTTGTTCATTAATACGCTTTAAGTATTTAAAGGTCTGAATAATATCTCCCCTGTCCCTCCTCTTCTCCAAAGTGTACATATTTAGGTCTTTACGACTCTTCTCATAAAACTTCTAATGCAGGCTTCAAATCATTTTGGTCACCTTTCTCTGAACCGTTTCCAGTCTTTTTATCTCCTTTGTGAGATATGGTCTCCAAAACTGAACACAATATTCCAAGTAAGGCCTCACCAACAACTTGTACAGTGGCATTAGAATCTCTTCCTTTCTGCTGGTAATTCCTCTCTGTATGCAACCCAGCATCCTTCTGGCTTTTGCCACTGCCTGGTTGCACTGTTTCGCCACCTTGAGATCCTCAGAAATAATCACACCGAGGTCGTTCTCCTGGTCCATGCACATCAACCTCTCACCCCCTATCATATACAATTCCCTAGGATTTCTGATTCCTAAGTGTATGACACTGCACTTCTTCACATTAAATCTTAACTGACAAAAATTAGACCATTCTTCCGCTTTTGTAGATCTTTCCTCATGTTCTCTGCTCCCTCAGTGGAATCCAATCTGTTGCAAATTTTCGTGCCATCTGCAAAAAGACAGATTTTTCTATTCAGTCCTTCAGCAATATCACTCACAGATATACTGAATAGCACCAGTTCCAGGACCGAATCCTGGGGCACAACGCTAATCACCTTCCTTTTATCCATGTGAGTTCCGTCTACTATCACCTTCTGTCATCTGTCAGTCAACCAATTTCTGATCCAGTTCACCATCTTGGGACCCATCCCCAAGCTGTTGAGTTTATTGATAAGCCTCCTATGAGGGACAGTATCAAAGACTTTGCTGAAATCCAGATAGATGACATCCATCACATGCCCTTGATCTAGTTCTCTGGTCATGCTGTCAAAGAACTCAATCAGATCTGTTTGGCAAGATCGTCTTTTGATAAAATCATGTTGCCTCGGATCATGCAACCTGTTGGGTTCGAGAAAGTCCACTATTCACTCTTTCAGGAGTGCCTCCATTACATTTTCGTGCCACCGAGGTAAGGCTTACCGGCCTGTAGTTTATCACATCTTCCCCGTCACCACTTTTGTAAAGAGGTACCACATCAGCCCTTCTCCAGTCCTGTGGAACTTCTCCTGTCTCCAAGGATATATTAAAAACATCCTTTAACGGCCCCGCAAGAACCTCTCTGAGCTCTTTCAGTATCCTGGGATGTATCCCATCCGGTCCTATGGCCTTGTCCACTTTCAATTGTGCAAGCTGTTCTAACACATCATCTTCTGTGAATGGTGTGGCATATACTCCATTCCCATTTTTATATTTGGGAATCACAGGATTTCCTTTAGTAAAAGCAGAGCAGAAGTATTTGTTTAGCATTTTCGTTTTTTCAATGTCACTTTCCCAGCACTTTTGAGTCTTGCAATTCACCTCTGATTTTCCTCCTCTCCAGAATATACCTGAAGAAAGTTTTGTCACTACACTTCACATCTTTAGCATCTTTTCCTCTGCCTTTGATTTTGCTTTCCTTATTTCTCTTTTTGTCTCTTTTAGTTTGATCTTGTATTCCTTTCTATGTTCCTCTGTTTGCGAGCTTCTGAATTTTGTGAAAGCTGTGTTTTTTGCTTTTATTAGAGCAGCCAATTATTTGGAGAACCAAATAGGTTTCCTTTTCCTCTAGTTTTTATTTACTTTCCTTATATATGTGTCTGTTGCCCCTTTTATTGCCTCCTTTAGTTTAGCCCGTTGAAATTCCACCTCCCTTATCCCCTTCCACCTTGCCAACTCCTCCTTCAGGTACTTGGCCATTTTAGTGAAGTCAGTGTTTTTGAAGTTTAGGACTTTGAGCTTGTTATGATTGGACTGCACCTTGGCTTATGTTTATGTTTATAAAAACTTGTTATACCACCCACACATGGATAGGCATTAAAGCGGACTTCAACAAGAATGATTAAAAGAAAGGAACTCCAAAAATATAGAGAACAGGATATCAGAGAGAGATGCAAAAATGAAAAACAATAAAACAACATAAAATTGTGGTAACAAAACAGCAATCACTGTTTTCAGACCTGATATAAAAGGATTACTTGTTCCAACCTTAATTCCACCCGAGGCCCAGAAATGATACCAAACATCCTCAATATTAATTCTCCAGATCTTCAGTGTTCATGCTGCGGGTGTGTGCCGGGGGAGTTCACGCAAGTACACATGCTCCTTGGACGAGCTCCTTAGAGTGACACCTAGGAGTGACCCTGGGGACTCCCATTGCTTGATCTTTGCTTAATTTTTTCAATGTCTTCTCATCTCTAAATCTGCTGTCATCTGCACTCAAGATGAACTATATTCAACCAATTCTAGTTCTCTAGACTAATCTCTTGCCTTTTAATCCAGTGTGCCATACTCGACCTCAGGTATGATTTCTCACTACATATTCAACTCCAGCACCTTCTCAACTTGCAACCATTCTCTCTAGTCCCCCTACTGTTATACTACAGTAAGTCTCCTAAACGCCCAGGTTTTGTGGGCAAAAAACACTTTAAACCATTATATAATTTAGGAACACCATCTGGACATTCTTTGCCACACTGAGACATGGCTTAAACCAGCAGAATAAGACTATATTAGCAATGCTTATCCCATGGCTATTCCTATCTGGCTAACCGATGACCTACTAGGTCTGTGGTGGGGTGGCCATTATCTTATGACTCCCTTTCTCTGAGAAGATCTGTAGAGGCTTTAGTTAAGTTGGGATTGTGAAGTCGAATGTATCTATTTATTCTCTATTGCCCTCTCAACCTAGATTCCTCATTGTAGGATCTATTTCTCACAACAATCACTATGGTTGCTGCATGCTCATCTAATGCACTTATCTTGGACAATTTTAATATACATTGTGACAACCTGTGAGGGAGTCAGTTGGACCATTAGATGATGGAGGAATAAAAGGGGCACCAAGGGAGGTCAAGGCCATATCAGAGAGATTAAATTAATTCTTTGCTTTGGTCTTTACTAAAGAAGATAAAGAAGAGATATATAGTTTCCCCTGTTACTTCCAAGTTACTGACCCTGTTGTAATGTAAGCAAAAGATTGTTCTAATGCGAAAATTTGTTATCTGTAAACCGCGCTGATACCAAAGAGCGCGGTATATAAAAACTGTCAATAAATAAATAAATAAAATACCTATGCCAGAAATGATATTTAAAGGTAATGAATCCAAGGAATTGAAACAATCTCAATGAACCTAGAAGATGCAATAGGGCAATTTGACAAATTAAAGAGTAGCAAATCACAAGGACTAGATGGAATACTTCCCAGGGTGCTGTAAGAATTCAAGAATGAAATTGCAGACCTTCTATTAGTAATCTGTAAACTACTGTTAAAATTGTCTATAGTACCTAAAGATTGGAGAGTGGCCAATGTAATGCCAATTTTTAAAAAGATTTTCAGGGGTGAGCCAGGAAACTACAGACTGGTGAACCTGATGTGCCAGGAAAAATGGTAGAAACTACTATAAAGAACAAAGGGCCCAATATTCAAAGATAATTATACAATTAGTGCTGCTTAATATCCCCAGATAGAGTAGTTACTCACCTGTAACAGGTGTTCTCCAGGGACAGAAGGAATCAGTCCTCACATATGGGTGACGTCGGCGCCGATGGAGCCCTCGTGCGGAGCAAATCCCCAGCTTTTTAAGAAAGCTTTTAGGAATTGCATCACACATGAGCGATCCCCTTCCCACCCAAGAGTGCCATCTTGCTCAGTCAAATGACATAGCTAAAAAGACTACAAAAAAGATCCCTACTACCAGTGACAAAATCAATCACAATGGCAGTTGTCAATAGCACGGACGCTGATAGCACTTGAAGCAGGGAATCATATCCCAAAACGTGCACGTTGTGTTCTTGGTCAAGGATTTTCAAGCTGCGACAATTTTAAGATAAGTGTTTTTTCAATGAAAGTTTTGAAAGTTTTGGTAATGAATCTATAAATGATTAAAATGAAGCTTGCCGCCTGGTGAGGGTGACAAATTGTTCTCCCCTCCCTCGGTATGCTCCGACAAAAAAAAAACGTTCAGGTATTTCTTGGGGACTTTATTGGTGACTTTTTTTGTGATAGCTAAAAAGACAGCAAAAGAACAAAATAATAATAATAATAGGACTGCAACTCCAAGGGGAGGAGGGAAGGTTGTGAGGACTGGTTCCTGCTGTCCTTGGAGAACACCTGCTATAGGTGAGTAACTACGCTTTCTCCAGGAACAAGCAGGAAGTCAGTCCTCACATATGGGATTCCCCAGCTATAGGCTACCGAGAACCCACAGCTGAAAAATAGGCTCCCTCTAGAAGATCCGCAAGCAGCCACAATAGGAATCTAACTGAGAGAGTAACATTCCGGTAGCCTGACACCAAAGGCTCAGAGGGTAGGAGTTGCCTAGACCTCAAAAAGGTTATGGAGTACAGCCTGGCCGAAAGCACTGTCCTGTCAGGACTCCTTATCCAGGCAGTAATGGGTTGCAAAAGTCTGATCCAAAAACCAGGTGGCAGCCCAGAAGATGTCTGCCAGCGGAACAGAGTGGAAATGAGCCACTGATGCTGCCATAGCCCTGACCCGGTGGGCCATAACACGACCCTGCAAAGGAAGATCGGCCACCCTGTATGCTCAGGCAATACAGTCCGCTACCCAGGTGGACAGCATACGTTTGGAGATGGCCATCCCCAGCTTACTGGGGTCATAGGATACAAAGAGCTGAGAAGCCCTTCTATGGCCTTGTGTACACTGAATGTAGAAGGCCAACACCCTCTTACAGTCCAGGGTATGCAGAACTGTCTCTGCCCGACTGATATGTGGCCTGGGAAAGAAGGTAGGTAGTACTACCTCCTGGTTGAGGTGGAATGAAGAGACCACTTTCGGAAGGAACTTGGGGTGAGTGCGGAGCACTATCCGGTTCCTATAGAACCTTGTATAAAGCCTATCGGACACCAGGGCCTGAAGCTCACTCACTCACTCGCTGAGCCGAGGTGAGTGCCATCAAGAAAACTACCTTCCAAGAAAGGAAGCGTAGATGGCAGGTTGCCATCGGCTCAAATGGCGGATGAGTTAGCTGTCCTAAGACCACGTTCAAATCCCACTCGGTTGCCGGAGGATGAACCAGGGGCTTCAGCAGAAGTAGGCCTCTCAGGAACTTGGATACCAAAGGATGTGCAGAAAGAGGCTTTCCTTCCACTGGGAAGTGGTGTGCAGCCAAGGCACCGAGGTGAACTCTGACGGAGATGGACTTAAGGCCCAAATCTGAAAGATGGAGAAGATACTACAGGACCACTGCAACCTGTGTCCAAACCAATGGCCAAAGAAGCAGAACAGCAAGTATGCATGAACTTGTGTATCACATGTCCAGCATACCCATGCACTGACGACACTGTCATGCAGACCCCACGGGCTGCCTGTGCAAGAGCTCCCTGTGACTGGGTGAATAGACACCAGCGACATGGCGGCAAGGAGGACAGCGAACTTCAGTCCTGATGAATCTGAGGTCCTCGATCCATGCTGTAGTATGAGAAGGTGCTATACTCCAGGTGGGGCCAGCAGCTGAACCTGTGGTTGGCCATGGCCATATGGAGGACCATCCAACTCCACCTTCATAGGTAAGGAGGCCTGAATGGGCTGGGGGGGGAGGCTGAGCATCATGCTAGGTTATACACACCCTGAAAGGCACAGCTGTGTGTCTGCACAGGGAGGCAGGGATATGGTGCCAAGCCACATGCTGGTGGCAGCCCCAATGTTTGCAGAACAAGTGTCAGCGGGGGGACAGGCCATGCATTGGTAAAGGTGCCATCCCCGGCTGCCTAGACATGGGTCACCAGAGGCTGCAGAATGGACATTCTGGGTCTTATATTCAGTGCTGGCAACTAGTGCAATTACAGCGGCTAGCTACCAGCGCTGAACAGTAAATGTGGATATTCAATGCCAGGGTCATAGCCGGCCCTGGCATTGAATATCCGGGTTTACTGCAAAGCCTGATCGCAAACCGGTCAGTGGTGCTATTGAGCCGCTGCCCGGTTAGTGATATGCAGTGAAAGTTAGGCTAGGGTTTCCTGCACCTGACTTTCACCACAGAACACAAACCGGGCAGTGGCTCAATATCACCATTGACCGGTTTGTGATGGGCTCTGCCTCTGATCTGCCCCAGAATGCCCCCAACATGTCCTGATGCTAAACGGTTAGCGTTGTGACCCCCAGTGGCATTACTCGGAGATATTCAGCATCATTAACCATGTAAATACCTTGGAATATCAGGCCCTCCATCTCCAACTGCACCATCCCTCAAATTGAAGAACTGGTATGCAGCCCTGGAAGTAGAAGAGTCAGAAACATCCCAGAAACAGGAAAATTCAGAGCACAAATATCCGAAAATTGCAGAATCAGTGATCAAAAGGAAGCAAAGGCTAGTGGTGGATGGTGACTCTCTTCTGAGGGATACTGAGGCGTCCATCTTCCGACCAGACTTGATGTTCTGGAAGGTGTGCTGTCTGCCAGGTGCCAAAATCCAAGATGTTAGCAGAGTTTGCTGAGACTCATCAAGCCTACTAACTATTATCCAATGCTTCCTATCCATGATGGCACAAATGATATTGCTAGGTATCTCTCTGAGCATATCAGAAGTCATTTTATGGCTCTGGGAGAAAGAGTGAAGCAGATAGGTGTGCAAGTGCTGTTTTCCTCAATCCTCCCTATTGAGATAGAGGCCAAAGTAGAGAAGCTTGCATCCTAGAGATGACTTCATGACTGCATGGATGATGTCACTGAGAGCATTTTGGTTTCTTGGACCATGGGATGATCTTCCAAGGGCTGCTGAGTAGAGATGGTGGTCACCTATCCAAGAATGGCTGAAGTATCTTCCGCAGAAGACTGGCTAATTTTCAGAAAGTCCACAGGTTAAGTGAAGCCCTCAGGTAAACATTAAATACCTCAGTAGACATGGGTAAAAAGGGCAACATCTGGAAGGCAGTGTACATTAATGCCCATAATATGGGAAATAAGATTCCAGTATTTTAAGCTTTAAGGCTGACTTAGATTCAGTGGCAGTTATGGAGACATGGTTCACAGAGAATCAGAGACTGAGATGTAATTATACTGGGCTATAATTTATTCAGGAAGGACAGGATAGGAAGAAAGGGAGGAGAACTGGCACTATACGTAAAAAAAATAATACTAAAGCTATGGAATTGCAGGGCTTATAAGCAGGGCCGACCCAAGAGTTTCTGCTGCCCTAGGCAGAAACCCCAGCCTCGCCCACCCCCCCCACCCCCCACTGCCACCGCCCCCCTGCCCCAGCTGAGGCGATTCTGTCTTGGGAGGGGGAGGTGGCAGCAGCAGTATTTCCAAAAGCAGCAGCTTTTAGTCACCACTTTTGGAAATATTGCGCTGCCCACCTCCCCCTCAAATGGAATCAGCGGCAGCTGCGGGGGGGGGGGGGGGCAGCGCAGACATCCATGTATGCCGCCGCCACCCACCCATGCCACTGCCCACCCGGGCTGACTTCTCTAGGTGGCTTCCTAGCTCACCTAGTGGACAGGCCGGCCCAGCTTAAAAGAGAAAGAGGAGACATTGTGGGTTAAACTGGAAAGAGGGAATGGATCATCCATTTGCATTGGTGTTGTGCACAGATCTGCTTCAGAGGCATAAGAGGTGGACAGAGATTTAATTGGAGACATTCACAGTATTGTTATGAAAGAAAAAGTGCTGCTGATGGGTGATTTCAATATGCCAGATATTGATTGGAACATCCATACTGTGGTGTTATCTAGAAGTAAGGAAATCCTGGATTATTTGCAGGGAAAACTATATTGGCAACTAGTAATAGAACCCAAATATTAAGGGGCCATAGTGGACCTGGTGCTTAGGAATGGGGTGAGTGTTTCTGATGTTATAGTGGGTGATCATCTCACATCAAGTTATCATCAGACAGTGTGATTCAATATTAGGACAAGGGCTGATATAGGCCATTCAAAAGTGAGGGTCCTAGACTTTAGGAAAACTAACTTTGCCAAGATGGGAAAATACAGTACTTCAAGTAGTCATTAGCAGGATGGGAATAGCTGGAAGATGTAGAAAAGCAGTGGGCTAAACTGAAAGGTGATATTTTAAGGGCAACAAACCCTTTTATTAGGAAAGTAAGTAAATGTAAAACGGAAAGAAAGCCACTATGGTTCTCAAAAGAAGTAGCTGATAAGGTGAAGAAAAACAGGGTGGCCTTTATAAAATACAAGAGATCACAGAAAGAAGAATGCAAGCATCAATATTCAGAAAAGCTAAGAGAAGCTAGGAAAGTAGTCAGGAAAGCAAAGATACAAATGGAAGAAAAAATATCCAACATGGTAAAAATAGGACAAAACATTTTTCAGATACAGTATAGGAGTAAGAGGAGGAAGTGCAAAAGTGGTATTGTCAGACTCAAGAGTGAAGGGGAGGAATATGTAGAAGCTGATGAGAATAAATCAGAATTACTTAACAAATATTTCTATTCTGTGTTCACAGATGAAGGGCCAGGAGCAGTACCTCAGAAAACACAGACAAATAGGAACAGAAGTAAGGTGAGTTTTGAACAATTTTCAGAAGACTGTGTTCACATGGAGCTAGCTAAACTAAAAGTAGATAAAGCAATGGGGCCAGGATGGGATACATCCAAGAGTACTGAAAGAATTTAGGAAAATTCTAGCAGCTCCACTGTCTGACCTTTTCAATGCTTCTTTAGAGTTGGGAGTGATCCCAGAAGACTGGAGGGCATATGTGGTTCCTTTACCCAAACGTGGAAGTAAAAATGAGGCTGGGAACTATAGGCCAGTTAGTCTGACCTCTGTGGTATGTAAACTAATGGAAATGCTGCTAAAACAGAGGATAGTGAGGTTTCTGGAATACAGTGGATTACAGGATCCAAGGCTGTGTGGTTTTAAGAGAAGCAGGTCTTGTCAAACAAATCTAATTAATTTATTTGGACCAAGGGAGTGCTCTAGATGTGGTGTACTTAGATTTTAGTAAAACCTTTGACACTCTTCTACACAGGCAACATATAAATAAATTGAATGCCTTAGGGATGGACCCTAAATTGACTGATAGGGATAGAAATTGGTTGAGTGGAATGTGACAAAGGGTACAGGTAAATGGAGCTCACTCTGAGGAGAAAGACCTGTGTCTGTATCACCACCAGCATTTGATGTACTGGAAAAGGTACTAGAAACAAGAGAGAGAGAGAAGTTCTCATTAAAGAAACCCAGACTAGATAACAAAGGTTCAGGAGCGGTTTAGAGTAGAGTAACTGTTCAGCTTAAGATAAAGAATAATTGAAGGGAGTATGTTAACATACCTGAGAAGAGAAAGAAGTAATCTATTTGTAACTAATTTTGACTAAGGCGAACAACGTCCTTGTTTATTGCTTCTGCCAATTGTTATTGTTGTTATTGCTCAATGAGTCTGAAGTTTAAGTAAACCCTTGGTTCAGAAGACAATTTCTGTGAAGACTCATTTATTTGAGAGTGGAAGAGGTGTGAGAATGTTAAGTGTCAAGAGCATCCCTGTGTCCCTACCAAAAAATCCTGATACTTAACTCCAAGAGCCAAAGACTGAAAGACTGCATAAAAGCTCTTGGATTAGTGTTCCCACTTGTTGCCAAATGACTAATAGGGTAGCTGTGAGGACAACATGGAAAGGAGGGTTACATATGCATATGGACACCAGCAAATATACCTTGACTCGAAGGCACACATTGCATTGTTTGCACAGCAAAAGCAATGATTTCAAGAACCTTCTTCATGTGCACAAAAAGAGTGGCATCATTCACCATTTTTCATGTATAATTGCAAGTGATTATATGTGGAAGTGCCGATTTTCATTACTTCCATGTACACGAGCTGGCAATTATACAAATGAGAGTCATATTCTAGGCATTTATACATAATCAGCAAAGCCCTGAAAACTATTTTTTTTTTTTACATTTTAGGGGCTAAAAAAAGGACCGGGGCGGGGGAGCTAAGCACAATTACCCCCTCAGTTTCAAGCCCTAGCCAAAACTGCATCTAAGTTAAATCAATGACATCCAGGGCAGAATGTGCAGAAAGAACACCAGGGAGGTCTATGTCTCTGGCTGATTTCAGTAACATAGTCATCCCCGACCTGGTCATGCAGGCTGGCGGCCACATAGATGTCCCCAGTAGGGATGCTTGGTTCAGGAGCTTCCATCTCAGGCAAGTGAGCATAACGGGACATCCAACGGCACAGCAAAGTGAAACATGAGCCCCCATTCCCCGTCGGTGTTCGTTGACATAGTGTAAAATACAGGGGGTATTAGTGTAGCTCCTTCTCCACACCTTCCAGATGTTTACCTGACAAATGAGCACTTTTCAGATGCCTGTTCATCCCTGGAGGTGGTGTAACTTTAAATACCATTTGGGACATCCAGGGCATTTCTGAGATCTGGTGGGGATATCTTAGGAGTGCCCCGACCATACCTCTGCCATGCCCCATTCAGAACTGGACGTCCTTGCACTGGCAACATCCAGAGACCCAGCTTTTAAATGTCTCAGAGGATGTCTCTGTGATTTTGACTTCTGCGTGCCCATTTGCAGATATCCAAATTGTAAATAGTGCTTTTAAAATAACATCCTATATGTGCATCACTGGAAGTGCAAATGCTGATGTGAATATTTTTGGAAGTAATTGTGTATTTTCATTGTAAAATTGGAAATGCACATATATTTTTTTGACCCGCCCAACCCATACCAAAATATGTCCCCCTTTAAATCTGTAGGGCATGTTCACTAAAAGTTAATGCATGTTAAAGGAATTAATGCCCATTAAGTACAACTGTGCCCATAGAAATAAAAGGGCTGTGGATAGTTAATGTGTATTAATTTAATTAACACATGTTAAAACTTTTTATAAGCTCCTGTATGTTTGAGGACATACCTACATGTAAACAGCAGCATTCTGAAATTGCCATCTACACATGTATGTAATCTATACTTGTAAATTCTGCTATTTAGTCATAGATATTCCATGCAACGCTTCCATAATGACCTTCTAATTAATTCATAGTTCACCATGTATTATATTGAATTGACATACATTCTGGTTTTTAACAGGCACTAACAAAATTGAATGGGTGTTAATGAATATGTGCCTCTGCAAGATGGCAAGTCTTCAGTTATGTTGGTTCCCAATTGTGGCATGATCTCCCCTCAGAAGCTGGATAAGAATCAAATTTTCTGTTTTTTGAAAAAAATTGAAGACCATGATTTTCATTCAAATAAATGAATACTGTTTCTATGTTATGTTTTTATATTGTATTTGTTTTTAAATCATTGTTTGCTTTGATGCAAAGGTGGAAGAAAATATATCTCCAGATGTGAAGTGAGGAAACAAAAGTTTTTTTCAGGTATATTCAGGAGATGAGGAAGACCAGAGGTGGAATTGCAAGACTCAAAAGTTCTGAGGACAGATTAATGGAAAGTGACAGAAAAAGTGAAAATGCTAAACAAATATTTCTGTATTTATGAAAGAAAATCCTGTAATAGGATCATGTATATGATTGACAAATATACAAATAGGAATGGAATAGATATCACACCATTCACGGAAGATGATGTTTTTGAACAGCTTGCAAAACTGAAAGTGGACAAGGCCATGGGAGCGGATGGGATACAGCCCAAAATATTGAGAGAGCTCAGAGAGGTTCTGGCAGGGCCTTTAAAAGATGTGTTTAATAGATCCTTGGCAGTTAAGATTTAATGAGAAGAAGTGCAGTCATGCATTTGGGATAAAGGAATCCAAAGGAATTGTATGTGATAGGTGGCGAGAGGTTGGGGTGCACTTACCAAGAGATGAGCCTCAGAGTGAAAGTATCTGAGGATCTCAAGGTGGCAAAACAATGTGACAAGGTGATAGCTGAAGCCAGAAGGATGCTAGGTTGCATACAGAGAGGAATAACCAGCAGAAAGGGGGAAGTATTAATGCCCCTGCACAAGTCATTGGTGAGGTCTCACTTAGAGTATTGTGTTCAATTTTGGAGACCGTACCTCACAAAGAATATAAAAAGACTTGAAACAGTTTAGAAGAAGGTGACCAAAATGATTTGGAGCCTACACCAAAAGATGCATGAGAAGAGACTTGAAGACCTAAAATATGTATACCTAGAGGAGAGGAGGGACAGGGGAGATATGATACAGACATTTAAATACTTAAAGGGTATATAATGAACAAAGAAACCTTTTTCAAATAAGAGGAAGATATAAAACTAGAAGACAAAAAATGATGCTGCAAGAAGGTAAACTTAAAGGCAACGTCAGGAAATAATGTCTCACTGAAAGAGTGGTGGATTCCTGAAATGCCATCCTGATGGAGATGGTAGGGCAAAAACAGTGATGGAACAGTGATGGAATTCAAAATGTCATGGGACCAGGGCTGTACTAGAGTTGGTTCAACGTGTTGGTGCCATGTGTGGACCTTAAGCTTTACGCCCCCCCTAGCAGTCAAAATCTATTGTTTAGCTTTGAATGCCCTGCTCTTCGCTGACCCCCCCACCCCTCGAGACTGCCACCCTAGACAGACACCTAGTTTGCCTGGTCATTGAGCTGGCCCTGCATGGGATAGATACAGAGGATCCCGATATAGCAAGAGGATGGAAACAAAACAAACTTAAATATATTTTATTCTTAAACAAATGGGATGACCTGCACAGATTGCTGGGTACAACCTCAAACAAAGTCACACATGGGGATGACCCACATGAAGTGGCAGGTGCCACCACTCTAATCAAGTTATTAAGCAGACTAGGTAGACATACTGGCCTTTATCTGCCCTCATATACTATGTTACTATGTTAGCAGATGTGGAGAGCAGAATAGAGACAATTCTAGTGTTAATTTAGAAAAGGCTCTGCTAAATGTGGAGCCTTTTCTAAAATACAGAATAAGGAAGCACAATACAATACGTAGAACGAGAGGAACCATTTTGCAAATCCACGAACTGGAAAAAATCAATCTAGTAAACATAGCTGCCACACCCATGTAAGTATCGGATTTCACAACTTACACATGCAAGCGCCAGCAGTTACATGGGTACTGTGGCTATTTTACAAGCTTACACACATAAATGTGGCCAATTAAGAACGGATGCTACTATCTTTATCTAATTTAACCTTTCAGGATGAAAGAAACAATGGAGAATTAAGGAGGCTAACCCTCCTAATCCCTCCTGAAATGGGCTAGCTGAACCAAGCATGTTTGCAAAACCTAAACATGCCAGGGAGCAGGTGTAAAGCTCAATGCGGGCAATGGCAGTCATGCACCTATATTCCCTATATGAAATGGGGAATACCCATGCGGAATTTTGACCCACCTGGCCCACTCTATTACCATGCCCCAACACACTCCCTTGCAATTTCTAGGTAGAAAGGACATCCATGTTTGCATTGAGTCCTTTCTAAAATCTCCATTTCCATGTGTAAATGCCTCTTGTGGGAATTGCAAATAAGACTTCCTAAATAACCCCCTAAGGAGGTCATTCTGATATGCGAATAGGGGACTGTACATCCTGGTGGGAAGTGCAGCCCCAATACTCGCATGGACTGTATGCCGCAAACTAGGCTCCCCACACGCACAGGGCCACTGTGCAGGAGCGCTGTATGGAGGGGAGGGACGGGATGGAGGCAGAGCCAGGGAGGGGCTATGTGGCTAAACGTAGAGGGCCTATCCAGCTCAGGGCTCTGTACGTCTGCCAGCTGTCTGCTGCACACCTGGCTTATTCCACTTTGAAGATTGAATAAGCACAGGGTGCCGCAGTGATCTTGCTCCCCAGCCCTCCCGGCCTCAGCACGCTGCATCAGGGCTGCTACCAGGTACTGACCCAGGGCTTAGGGTACCCACCCAGGGGCCAGGCAGTGGAACGAGGGAGATCCCCCTGCATTGGATCATCTGTTGCTCCTGCTGGTCATGCTGGTGCCATGGCAACAGGACGCCACTGTACCGACATGCCAGCGGGAGCGTAGGACAGACTGGACGGGCAGATCGGTGGATGTCTCCTGTGGCAAATTTGGGGGCACATCAGGCCACCCAGGATGCCTGATCCTGCCACTGTGGGAATGTCTCACTCCCGCAGTGCAAAATTGGGTCCAGATCGTCCCCATCCAAATTTGGGGCATCCAGATGTGCCCCTGTCTGAATTGGCCTCTATGTGTAATAAATCAAATCATATTTCCTGCTTTTTGACCTTCATAGGCCAAAGGGTGAGCTCAGCTCATTGTGTTTATCAATGAGTCATGAAATTCTTGAAAAGCAATGCATTTCGCAGAAAACAGCAAGGACTGGCTATGGATAATCCTCCACAATTCAACTGACTCAGTGCTGTCTCTGCATTTATATACAACATGGGATTTGCACTTTGGGTGGAGTGGCCAAACAGCAGTCTAGTTTAAAAAGAAAATAAATCTTATTTTGACTGGAAGTTATGAGGTCATCCAGAAAAAAAGCATTTTGCACTTTTTAAAATTTCCTCAACCAACTTGTCTCTTTCATCATCATGATATGGAACAGAAAATCTGGGTATTTTATATATGGGCAGGACGGGCTCAGCTTGCTATCCTGCTCAAACAAGCAGAAATTAAAAGATTCAAGAAAGCCATTCTTTCAATATCCCTTGTTATTGCTCGTATTCACAAGCCAGGCTTTTATTTCCATTTTAAGAAAACAGTGCACACATTATGCTACAGTCTGATATTTGCAGCACTGACATTTCAGTTTGCAGACTGACAAATAACAGACCAAATTTAAGATTTGGCTAATAGTGGTGTAGAGGGCTATTTTCTAACAAGTTGCATAGGTTTGGAGGTTGAGAAGGTGTCTATTTGAACCAATTTTATAAAGACATAAAAAGGCCTATTTAACACAGAACATTGAGACAGGAATTGAGACATCCAGGTCAGGACATTCACATTTCTCCTGGTATTTTACAAAATGATCTGCCAAACACAAAACCTTTTGGAAAATATTATAAGGACATGCAAGGGTACGTGTGTATTTGTTGACAATTATAATGGGAGAAGCAATTTTAAAAAGTGCAAGTGGAATAAAAGAGCATTCGGCTCTCCCTAAATTTCCATATCTGCAGCTTTTTAAAATAGCTTCTCCCAATAGCATCAATCCATCTCCCATTCTTGCACTCCCCTGACTAAAGTCCAACCAAAAAGCACAAAACCACGTGCAACAAACACACCCAGGATAACAAACGTGGATAGCAAAGGAAGGATTGTTTATTACTGAACACTTATGAGCCAAGGCTCATATGGCCTTGGCTCATAAGTGTTCATTAATAAACAATCCTTCCTTTGCTATCCACGTTTGTTGCTCCCCTGACTAAAGGCAGATCCCTGGATGTCCTCAAGATCATTAGTAGCCCCTGAATCCCTTGACATCATTGAACCTTTCTAAAACTCCCATCATCTTCCTGAAATCCCTAACATCATCACTACCCTCCCCTGGACCTTCCTGGCACATTGGTACCCTCCCCAAACCTCCCCCCCCCCCCCAACCCATCCAACAAAGAAAGACCCTGATGAACATCCCTACTCCCCCACCCTCCTTCAGGTCTTACCTAGTGTCTAGTGGAGAGCAGGTTTGATCCTTAGTTGCTCCTGCCCTCTCAGGTGTCAGATTTTAACTGGTGCCAATTGACTCCTCAGGTCTGTTTACTAAACTGCGCTAGCTGCTAACATGGCAGATAGCCTATACTAGCATGCCACGTTGACAGCTTATACAGGTGAAATGCAGATAGCACAGAGATTTTCTATGCTATCTGCATTTCACACATTAGAAGAGGTGGGATAGGGGCAGGAAGAAGGCGTGGCAACAGGAGGCGGCCAGTGTGTGAGCAATTGCCATATGCTGGCAGTCAAAATCGTTGATAAGGTAGCTGCAAATAACACAACCTCAAGAGGTGGTGTTAAAAGCAAACAAGCTATCAGGATTGCTGCTGCACAGCCGCTGCTGATTGGCAGTGGCAATAGCAGTGGCATCGGATCCCTGCCCCCCCCCCCATAGTCCCCCTTCAGTCTGCCCCAGTTAAAAAATGTTGCTGATGCCATGGATCAGAAGATCCACAGCACCCACAGAGGTTCCCTATATCCCCCTCCAGCACCCCACCCACCATGGACAGCACTCAAGCACATGGGTCAGGTTGTCTTTCCCTTCTAACCTGGCAGTGATTTTCCAGGTTAGCCTTCCAGGCCCCCTTGAACCCCCACTTAGACCTCCTCAGTCCTTACCGAGGCTTCCCTGGTGGGCTATTGGTATTCAGAGCAAGAGTGGTCCCCCTCTGCTCCTGTCCCCATCTCCAGCGCTGTCCAATACAGCTCTGGTTTGTGGTGCTGACCTCTAGTGGTAAGACATTGACATCTACGTCTTAATACTAGAGGTCAGCAATGCAAGACAGGCACCATATCGGCCTCCGCTGCTAACTGCCACTTGCATGCTGGGATGAAGAATGGGCGGAGAAAGGACATTGTGAGTGCATCACAGTCCGTGCAGGGTACATATCGTGTACTGTCAATTTGCAGTTACTTCCACCTAACAGGAGCAGCTAAGTGCAACTGCAGGATATCACTGTGTATTATAATGCACATCTTCACGTTTACTGTTGGGAACATGCTGGTTATGCCCCTGACATGTTACTGCAGAGGCTTTGCATATTAATTTTCACACTAAATATGTGTTACGTGCAAAACCATAGTGCACTTTAGTAAAAGGGCCCCATCATTTCCATAGCACCACTAGACATACACAGCACCGTACACATAAGAAATAGCCCCTACTCCATGGTCATGTCAAGATGCAGAACAGACAAACAGATGTTTAAGGATTTTTATTCATGAACAGCCAGGGTTTAAAATTTAGAAGTGACCTCAAAACAATAGGGAGTCAATATTCAAAACATTTTAGACAGTAGACATGCCAGCAGGCTAAAATGCACTGCTCCCAGTACTGAGCAGCACTGTCCAGATAGTGCCCCTGAATATCACCACAGACTGTGTAAAAAACGCCCAGTTAAAACCAGGGTGGCCTGTGGGTGGATCGGGGGCAGTGGAAGTCACTATTTGGTCAGTGGTGATATTCAGTTGCTAATCAGATAGTTAAATCAGTTAAAGTTGGGACATCTCAATAGATGTCCTAACTTTAACCGGTTTTTGCTATCCTGTTAGCTGCTGAATATCACCACTAACCGGATCACAATGCTGCCATTTGTCAAACCCAGATATTGAGCTCTGGATGCTTGATAAGTTCCAGTGCTGAATATCTGGGTTTATTTAAAGCAATGGCAGCTAGGTATTTGAAACAGCTTTGCCTCCACCACCGAATATCCCTGCTAGGTGTTTAGGAAGAGATTCACTATGGCCAAAGGAAGACATGACGTGGCAACTCAGGGAGATGTTTCCAGGCATACAGTGCAACAGCGTGGAAAGTGCAGAGTTGGAGCAAAGAGAGGTGTGTCTTTAAAGCGCTAGCTTTCCCACCATTTCTGGTGCAAGCCGTGAAGGATGGGTACCCAAAATATCCCCTGCCCTGGTGAATATACATTCACTGGGCATGCTGGTTGGTGGGGAGGACATGAAATGCTGGGCAACCTGAACCACGTCTGGCCAATGCCAAGGAGTCTGTGGCCAGGGCATAGTGAGCAACAGTAATCCTTGCAAGACTCTAACTTCTGGCACACTGGTCTCTGCCCCTTATCAATGTAGCTAGAGCTTCTGTCACCAAAGATTTTCCTGTGCTGGGGCTCATGGGGGACTGTCACACATAGGTGGGGGGACGTGGTAGATGTCACTGAGAATCTACTCCTCACACCACCGCTGCTGCTTGCTGCATACCTGCTTTTTCCCTGAGCATCACCACTGCTCCTTTGCCTCTGCCACTCTATTTCCTCTGCCTGAATCCCCAGGTTCTCCCTCCAGTACGTCAGTGTGTTCCTTTCACCCATGAGTCACAGAGTATCTTAGCATATTAGCATCCTCCTTCAGGTGGGTAAACTAGATTGTAAGCTCTGATGAGCAGGGACTGCCTCTTACACGTCTGTGCAGCGCTGCCTACATCTTGTAGCACTATACAAATGCTCAGTAGTAGTACTTTAACATACAAAAAGTCCACTAGCACCAAAACTTTCACTGTGAATCCTTGTTGTTGCCGAATCTTCGCCTATAGAATATTCACTATTGGATGATAGGACTCAGGGTTGCCATTTTGGAACTCAGTTCTTAAATGATATCTTTGAAGAGCTTCAGGACTTCTATGATCTAAATCATATTTGTCCAATGTTGATGCCCCCGGAGGCTTTGATGCCAATCTCTTTGTCCAGAGACATCTGATGGTAGACTGCCATTGCTCCAGTAACCTCTCTAGCCTCTAAGTGGGATTTCACTTGATGCCGAAATACTGGATGAGCTGGTGTGCAGGGGCCCCTGTTGCTTCCTACTCCTCATGCAGTTCATGCCCGCCCTTCGCTCTCCTGTGAAAACACCCTGTTATTTTTTGGCAACGTGCAATCAGTAGTCTCAGCACAGGGTTGTATTTCAGCTAGCGCCACTCTAGCTAGTCTCACCTATGCTACCGCTGCCGCCTGCGGCCTGCTGTCTAGTTTCTAGAGGGTAGCTATCTTTAGCCCCACATGCAAAAAGAAAAAAAAAGCAGCAATGCATTAAAATAAAGAAAACCCTCCATTGCCCTTGCCTGTCTTCTGCTGTGATAGCCTGTGTCACTCGGTGATCCTACCTCTATCACTGCCTGCATTCTTAGCGCCAGGCCTGCCTTCATAATCCCCTGTTCTGCTGTGTTTTAGTTCGTTCCACTAGCTGCTTGTACCTGCATTATTGCTGCCACCTGTGTTCCCAGTTCAGCTGCTCTACAGCCTAGTTTCCAGGGGTTACCTTAACCCTGCATGCCAAAAGTTTAAAAAAAAGAAAAAAAATCATTTAAAAAGAAATCCTCTTTTCCACTTGTCTCTTCTGCTGCTGCTGTCTGAGCCACTCACTGATGCTATTGACCTGCGGCAGCCCCCTACTCTTGTGATCCAGACACTCTAGCTATCCCTGCCACTGCCCACGCCGCTCTCTGGTTTCACTGTCCTGCTGTCTTTCTGATTTTGTAGCCTTCATTGCATCCTCTACTCTATATCTAAATATCTCAGAACCTGCTAAGTCCCATGAAGTCTGCTCCTAGTCCAGGGGGGATCTTCACTATAGCTGCCTATGCAGGTAAAAAGTCCTTAATGCCTGGTTGACTTTCCCCACTCCCACTTCCCGGGTTCTTCCAGCCTGTCTTAGATCTGTGTTGAGGGCCAGCATTAGGAAAGTGCAAGTAGGGTAATTGCCCTGGGTCCCAATGCCACAGGGGGCCCCGAACCTTGCCAAAGACAAAGATGACACAGCCTGCTGGCAAACTTTAGGGGCCCCGTCCAAATTTCTGTCCTGGGCTCTAGCATGCCTTTATACCGCTCTTGGCTGTGTTTGCCCTTCCCTGGTTCCTCCCTCTTCATATTGATTGCTGTTCTTGTTGATTATTGTTAAGAATTATATGACTCTGGTTCAATGTTATAGTTAATTTATTGCTATATCCTCACTTGTTTATTGTATAAACTTATGTTCATTGTAAACCGCTTTAATCGAAGGATAAGGCGGTATTAAAAAAAAAAACCAAACAAACAAATAAATAAATATAGCCTTCCAATCTGTCTTGGGGCTATATTGGATCTGTTTTTGTGCTTTGTAGGCATTTCTGGGACCACAGTTTGGGAAGAACAGAGATGCAGTTGCAATGTGCCCACTTATTTTATAAAATATTCAAGTCCACATGTGCAGTACAAGCATACATTTATACTAGGGGTGTGCTTTAGTTTGGAACAAAAGTCAGGATCTCTGTGAAACAGTGACATTGTTATCATTTCCTGATTCCCATCAAAAGTGTGCACTATTGAGCAATAGTTCTCATTTCATTTGTGAGTGTGCATTATTGAGCAATAGTGTGTGCTTTTTTGCCAAAGTGCACATTATTACACAATGAGCATGCATTATTCACACAAATAGTGCATGCTATTATATAATAGTGTGCACGCTTGTGAAACAGGGCACACTATTGATCAATAGTTCACACTCACATGAAAGAGTTTGCACTATTGAGGAAAAATGATACAGGATGAAAAAATGAAATTAAAATTGTTAGCCTGCACTCTCCCCTAATTTACACCTGGTCTCTCATCTCTCATGTCTCCAGTGGTCTCCTTCCCTTTCTATTCCCTCTGGTCTACAGGAGACAAATGAAGGAAAGGAAATAAAAAAGACAGATGTAATATTTGGTCTGCTTCAGTATCATCTAAGAATAAAACACTATGGGCCCGATCCATGAAGGTGAATAGCGGGGCTGGATGTCCCAATGGGATATCCAGCCCCACTATCTGCCCTCAGTCTATGCTGCCTTCTGGCCCCGGTGCACGCACAGAGCTGCTGTGCATGGGGGCAGCACAGGAGCAGAGAGTGGGTGGAGCATGGGCGGGAATAAACCCTGGATGTACATGGCCAGTTCCAGTGATGGCCCTGTACATCCGGGGATCACCAGGGGGGGCGCCCTGCTTATTCCACCTCTGAGATGGAATAAGAGCAGGGTGCCTCCCACTGATCCTGGCCTGCAGACCCCCCCTCCCGGAGCCAAGAAGCCCCCACACTGGTGCAACGGACACCCACGGTGAGTGTCCACCACCCGATCTGGGCCTTAGAGGCCCCCGTCAGGGTTGGGTGGGAGGGAATTAGCAGTCACAATGACAGTGGACAGGTTGTGCTGTGGGGAAGATGGCCCCGTGGTGATGCAGGGGCACGCTCAGACATGCCCCTTAGGGAATCGAGCTCCATGTTTACCATGTTGGCTCATTTAGATACATTGAAGTAAAGGCCAACAAACAGGTTATAAATGATGCCATTTTATTGCACTGACCTGAAAGAGAAAGTATAACTCTGGGAAACTAGTCTGAAATGTGTGTATTTAAAGATGCTCTGATGATTGTCCTTCTTACCCCTTAGCAGGAGCATACTGCCTCAGTGATCCGACTGCTTCTCAGAAAAGGGTCTCCTTTCCAATTGAGTCAGCAGGAGTCTTGCACAATCGCTAGTCTGGGCAGAAGTCCTCTGGAAACTTTCCCACTCAGTAATTAGGTGCTTAGATGTAATTAAAAATAGATGATTCACCATGGCTAGCCCCTTTAATTACTCTCCTGAAATTCTTAAATTATGTTTTTGTTTCTTGGGATTTTTCAGTATTATTCGCAATAATAAATTGTGTTGCCCTTAACAAAAGCTTGGTCTTGATTATGCTGTTTAATTTAGGACTTATGCCACCCCTGAATCCTGGTTTGCAGGACTGAAAGGTAAAATAGCTGACTGCACTAGCAAGGTATAGGAAAAGACTGTGATAGCAGAATATTTGGGCATGTCTGTAAACCAAGGAGGTGGTTTTAAAAGGACTAGATACCATTACATGGGTAAATCAATATGCATGTATAAGCAGCAATTGTAGAAAGGAGTTACCTATATATGGAAGCAGCAGCGTGCAAAAATTTTAAGGGGGTGAGTTCTAGAAACATAAAAACATGTTGGCAGAAAAGACTATAGAGCATATCTAGTCTTCCCTTCCATATCAACTACAAAAGTCACCTTGTTTCCTTTGTCTTCTGTGTTTGTCCTCTTCTCTACTACCGCCACTGGGAGACTATTCCACACATCTAACAGTCTTTCCATAAAGAAATATTTCCGCATATTACTCCTGAGTCTATCCCCTTCCACCCTCATCCTATGTCCCCTCATAACAGAGCTTATTTTCAATTGAAAGAGGCTCTTCTCCTCTGCATTTATGGTACAGAGGTATTTAAACATCTCTATCATATCTCCTTTATCCAGCCTTTTCTGTAAAGTATACATATTGAGTTCTTTAAGTCTGTCCCCATATAGTTATAATGAAGACCACTGACCATTTTGGTTACCCTTTGCATCAACTCAATTCTGTTTTCTATCCTTTTGAAGATGTGGACTCCAGAATTGCACACAATACTCCAAATGAAGTCTCACCAAAGACTGATACAGAGGCATTAGATTTAATGTTAAAAAAACGTAAGGTCATGCATTTGGGCTGCAGCAATCCAATGGAGCAGTATAATATAAGGGGTGAAGTACTTCTGTCCACAAAAGAAGAGCGGGACCTAGGCTTGATTGTATCTGATGATTTTAAAGTAGCTAAACAGGTAGAAAAGGGGACAGCAAAAGTTAGAAGGATGCTTTGGTGCATAAGGAGAGGTGGAATAAGCGGCAGCAAAGGTGGTGATCAGGTCCTGAAGCCCCCCCCCCCCAAGGCAGGGATCAGCTGCAGGGAGGTCCCCTCCGCCTGATCCCAGCCCTGGCAGGCCCCACCAGAGGGTCGAGTGGCAGGGACAGAAGGTATATTTCTGCAGTGGGCATTCAAGGATCCTGCTGGGCATCCCAATGGCACTGGCACACCAGCAGGAGTATAGGGAGGGCTGGGTGGGTGCTGGATGGACGTCCTGCGTCTCAGAATCAGGGCACTGCTGGGCCATTTCAGTGCCCGATTCTTCAGTCGCGGGAACATCTAGCTCCCACAGTGCGGAATCAGGTACAATGTGAGCCCATCCTGTTCCTGGATGTTCGGAAGGCCCGGATGTGCCCCTTCCTGAATCGGGCTCTATTTGTCTTTATAAAATAAGTGTAAAATAGGCACCTTCCAGACCACTTAACCTAGGTGCCCTGTTATATAGTTACTCCCCCATGGAGAGAAATTTTATAGGGAGTTTCCTAGTTAAAGCATGTTTTAAGGCACTCATTTTAAGGCTAGTTTATAAAGATAAGAAGTCATCTATTTGACTAAAATACTAACAAAAATGTCTATATGATGCACATGCATTGCAGACACGGACATTTACACCAGCCTTAGAGCTGGTGTAAACATCCATGCTTATATTTTCAAGTATGTGCATAAATTATAATATTTTGTAATCTATACTCATATGTGCATGCTCTGCCGAAACTCTGACCCAGTGCATGCCCGCTAGCAAAGTACACACCTTCATGCCTACACGCATACTCCTACACTGGTTGGTATTTATAAAAGGTAATTTACGTGCATATATGGCCGCATATTTATGAGAATGACTTATACAATTATCTCTTTAGTGTCTTTATAAAATAGGCCTGAAGTAGATCTCCACTTAAGCATCACATATAGGAAAGCGGTTATAAAATTACCCTCTATGGGAGTATGTTTACAAAGCATTTTTATATGTAGAAATGGCTGCGGCAGAATTGTGAGGTAAGCACACCTTTTATAGAACACACATATGCACACAGACTACAGGCCTACATTGACACCTTCTTTGAGGTAGGTGACCATTTTTTGAGAGAATATGTGAGCTTTTAGGGCTAATTCTGAGCACCTATTTCATAAAGGCACCCAGGCACCTATCATGCCTTTATAAAATATTTCTCTCTTAAAAAATGAACTTCAAAGTGTGAGTATATGATAGTAGAAAAATATCACACCAGTATCATCATTGATCCATAATCCATAGACTTCAACAAATTTTATACTTATTTCCATCCAGGTTCAAAATATGTTACAATAAAATACAATAAAAGTCAATTCATAAATACATGGAAATTCCACACTTACCTGAATTTTCTTCTACTTGTATCTAATGTATCATTAGGTTTCGATGAAGAATCTGCATCAGTCTCACAATCAATGCATTTCATTCATACAGTAATCACAGCACATGGTAGCGATTCTTCCAGCTTTCCATCTGATCATTCGATACTTCATGTTGGTGGTGGATAAGCTATAAGAACATCAGAAAATAAGAACATAGGAATGTAAGATTTGCCATGCTGGGTTAGACCAATGCTCCATCAAGCCTAGTATCCTGTTTCCATCAGTAGTCAATCAAGGTCACAAGTACCCTGCAGGATCCCAAAAAGTACATAGATTCCATGCTGCTTATCCAAGGTATAAACTGTGGATTTCCTTCGGTCCACGTTAATAATGGTTTATGTACTTTTCCTCCAAGAACTTGTTCAAACCTATATTAAGCCCTGCTATACTAGCAGCTTTTGTTACATCCTCTGGCAATGAGTTCCAGAGCTTAATTACAGGTTGAGTGAAGAAATAATTTCTCTGATTACTGGTTTACACCAAAATATTATTTTTTCTTCATCAAAAGTGAAATCAGGTTTTCTTAAAGCAGTATGTCGTGCTGATTCTAAATCTGTAATTTCTTTTTCTCTAACATTTAGGGGTTTAGAGATATCATCCACAGACATTTCTGTAAAATGTTACATATCATAAACATTGAAAAATTCAGATGTCACATGTTCTAATAACTATATTTGGCATGTTTGCATGAAGATATGCACTAATAGTGTTTTATAGGAGACTTTCTGCTGTGAAGTTTGTCAGGATTGTCACGATACAACATCCAGCAGTAACCTGTCATCATGCTGTCATCCCAGAATCCTTGGTAACAGTTCTCCATGGCCTGAATGTCTTGGTGAAACCTCTCACCCTGTTAGTCATTCATTTCATCCAGGTTTGGTGGAAAAAAGTGAACATGTGAGTGCATGAAGTACATTTTCAATAACATGTGACAACCAAGCTTATGATTATGCATCAAGCAGGGCCAGCCCAAGAGTTTCTGCCACCCTAGGCAGAAACCCTAGCCTCACCGCCTCCCCCCCCCCCCCCCAGCTGCCACTGTGCTCCCTCAGCTGCCACCGATTCTCTTTAGGGGGCGGGCAGTGGCAGCAACAGTATTTCAAAAAGTGGGGACAAACGCATCCACTTTTTGAAATACCGTTGCTGCTGCTGCTGCCTGCCCCCCCCCCACCAAATGTAATCGGTGGCAGCTGGGGGTGCGGATGGCACAGCTAGTCATGTGTACCACTGCCGCTGCTGACCCGAGCTGGTTGCCCTGCCTAGCTCGCCTAATAGACGGGATGACCATGGTGTCAAGTAAACTCTGTACTCCATCAACATAATCTGGAGATTTGTGATTACCTAGAAAGTATTTACTTCTGGGAATTGTTCTAAATCTTGGGGAAAAAAGAATTCTTTAGATTAAAGCTGATTAATCTGTGAACCCAGTGTAATTGTTAAATCAGTCAGGGCCTAGTAGCAGTAAGAGTTTGCAGTTTAAATTTAAACCACAGCAGAGAGCTTTCTGGTTAAATTTAGAACCCAAGACTCCCTCTATCAAAGCAAGCACTTTGGGACTCCCCTTGGAGATTGGTCACAGATTACCTTAGAAGCACAGGACAGGGTACTGTGCAGCAGCCAGCTTTTAATAAGTATTCTTTCCCTCCCTCGCTCCCTGACACCCACCCAACCCTGGGATAATCATAGCTTTATAGGTGCTTAAACCTCTTAAAGGAAAGAAGGTGCCATATTCACTCTCAGGTGCAGCTGTTTATTCTCATCAGCATACATTAAGGACCTGAGATTAATTAAACTTCAGGTGAACAACGTACATTAAATGGATTAGGTATAGTTTTATTAGTATAAGTATCCCTAGCAATCCTTAGTAAGTAAAGAACTTAAATATCTAAACACAACCTTAAAGCTAAGATGCAGACAGCAGTCCAGCAGTGAGATGGGGGCTTTCCAGTATTTTGCACTGAGTGTCACATGTATGATTTCTCCCAGTTGGTGAGGGGTCTTATGTGTGCACAAGGTGCAAGGAGCTCTTTGCTCTCAGGGAACGAGTCCGATCTCTGGAGGCAAGAGTAGAAGACTTGGAAGAAAGAGAGGTACATAGACGAGATCTACAGGGATATAGTACTGAAGTCCCACCTCCAGTCTGACAGCATCCTTGTTGCCATGGAGGAGAGAGGTCATGTGACAGGAGAGCATCACCCTAGTGTGGCAGGAAGTGATTCTGTAGCTAGGACCTGTCCTCCAGGTGATGTAAAACGCTCTCGCACCGAGGAAGGTTCTACAGGGCCATGTGCCCATGAGGGAAGGGTTACGACAGCCGTTATTGTTGGTGATTCGATCATTAGGCATGTAGATAGCTGGGTGGCTGGTGGACATGAGGATTGCCTGGTGACATGCCTGCCTGGTGCGAAGGTAGTGGACCTCATGCGCCACCTAGACAAGGTCTTAGATAGTGCTGGGGAGGAGTCTGCTGTCTTGGTACTGCGACGCTCCTGCCTGGGCCCTAGAGCTTACAGGCAGGAGTGGCCTTATATAATGTCCCTTATGAATAAAGGTGGTACTGATCCCTCTGAATGCTGGGATTCATAGTACACTTGTTTTTTTTCTTTAGGGATGAAAGTTGTAATTGCGACTCGAGTGATAAGGCTTGCAAGAAATTTATTTGTTGTGGGGATATTTTCAACGCATTACAATTCAAAGGTGCATAATGTAAAGGTGCAACTTTCAACATAAAGGTGAAATCAGGAGGTCAGGAAAACAACTGAAATCAAATAGCTTTAACTCAGCTTTACACAGTCACGGTAGCTTCTACTCAGCTTTGCCTCGTGTGGTTGCTTGGGATTATTGCAGCCTCACAGTAACAGCTGTTCTCCTCACAGCGTGGCTTTACAGAAACAGGTGAGAACAATTTGTGAACTTTCACGACTAGGCAACAGGTATAGCAAACGTTTTGTATTCTTCTCATACAAACTCCAGATGCTTCTTTACACTGTTACTCTCTAAAACATAAAGAGCAATCCATTGCACAAGGATCATAACTCACATCATTATCTGTCTGCATACATTCATCTGGGCTAAGGCAATTGTTCTCTTCATCAGGTTTCTTATGTTTCCCTGACTTTAGCTCCAGAAATTGCTGAAACCCTTTTAGAAGCAATTCAGCCTGTAGCTGCTCTTTAGCTGCTTGATAGTCTCCGGTAAGGGTCACACCCTTCCCCCACTCACTATCTGCTCCTGTTGCAGAATTTGGCTTAGGGAGGTCAGCACAATAAAAGGGTTTCTCCAGCAAGGCATTAAAATTAGGAAATTCAGCTTTACCTTTATCAGAGACGTTGGCATAAGAACAGGCACCTTTCTTCCAGGACTCTCTCCTCTCTAGAAACTCAGGAGCCTTATGGCTAGTTCTTCTGCTAGGGGAATTTCTCTCTGAAAAACTTCTTTCCTGTTTTGGTTCCTGGCTTTTATAGCACTGCTCGCCACCAGACAAAATACCTTTTCTCCAAGAGCTGGGTTTGCTAGCCTTCCCACATTTAGGCTCTACCGTGTAGTAAAGATCTCCTTGAGAGTATATTGGGCTCCAAGGCTTACTGTTCCAGGGTTCTGCCTTCTCCCAGGGTTCTAGCGTTTTTCCCCTTTGATTCCAAGTTCCTCCTGAAGACCAACGTGCACCGGAAGCTGCTTCTCGTCTGCTTCGTTTCTTGCTGCTCTCCTTGTCAGCCTTGCTGCCTGCCTTGCCAGCCTTGCTGCCTCCTCTGTCAATCCTGTCCGAGGATTTAAAAAGGGCTTCATTTCCCGGCACTCCCTGTCGTTCCCCTGGGTGTGCCCAATCAGTGCTGAAGCCTAACTCCTCCCCTGGGCTGGGGCTTGTCTTCAGCTCAGCCGATAACTGTGTTTTTTCCAAGTCAGTTTTGGAAATCCTGTGTGTGTCATCCCTTCTATCCGGATTTTCCCCTATCTCCATTTCCTCTGGAGGGGAGTCTTCACCACAGTACATGTCGGTACCAATGACATAGGAAAATGTGGTAGTGAGGTTCTGCAGGATAAATTTAGGCTTTTAGGTACGAAGTTGAAATCCAGAACTTCCAGGGTTGCATTCTCCGAAATGCTTCCCGTTCCACGCGCAGG
This sequence comes from Ichthyophis bannanicus, assembly GCA_033557465.1. Lineage (NCBI taxonomy): Eukaryota > Metazoa > Chordata > Amphibia > Gymnophiona > Ichthyophiidae > Ichthyophis > Ichthyophis bannanicus. The sequence continues at coordinate 1,264,322,446 of CM066032.1, read as the reverse complement.
ACCCAAAAGGCAGGCAGAGCTCTGAAGTCTCAATGCGTGGATGAGACAATGGTGCAAGGATGAGAATTTGGATTTGTAAGGAACTGCAAAACATTCTGTGGAAAGGAGGGTCTCTTCCGAAGGGATGGGCATCACCTTAACTGGGATAGAACCAGGCTGCTGGCATTAACTTTTAAAAAGGAGATAGGGCAGTTTTTAAACTAGATAATAGGGGAAAGCCGACAGTTGCCCAAGAGCGCATGGTTCGGAACAATATATCCTTAAAGGATACTACCAAAAAAATGAAGTTAGGGCACATCAGCAGAGAGGTTCCAATAAAGACAAAGGTAGCCCAAATGCCCTTGAGTACAGAGCAGACAGAGCTTAAAGATTCCAAATTGCCCCTGCCTACCGATAACCAGATTATTATGAATAAAATACAGTCTCTAAAATGCTTGTATTCAAATGCAAGAAGTCTAAAAAATAAGATGGGAGAGTTAGAATATATAGCAGTAAATGAGAAGTTAGATATGATTTGTATCTCAGAGACATGGTGGAAGGACAACCAGTGGGACACTGTGATACCTGGGTACAAACTATATCATAATGATAGAGCTGATCAAATTGGTGAAGGGGTTGCGCTCTGTGTCAGAGAGGGCATTGAGTCACAAAGGATTAAAGTTTTGCAGGAAACAACATTTTCTGTAGAATCTCTATGGATTGAAATTCCATGTAAAAAGGGGAAGGTGATGGCAGTGGGGTTGTACTATCGACCGTCTGGTCAGAATGAACAAATGGATAATGAAATGCTCAAAAAAATCAGGCAAACTAACAAAAGTTACAAAACAGTAATAATAATGGGTGATTTCAATTACCCCGGTATTGACTGGGTCAGTGTCACAGCAGGACATGCTAGGGAGATAAAGTTTCTAGATGAAATAAATGACTGATTCTTGGAGCAGCTGGTTCATGAACTGACCAGAGGGGAAGCCATTCTGGACTTAGCCTTTAGTGGAACACCAGATCTGGTGCAAGAGATAAGAGTGTTGGGGCCACTTGATAATAGTGATCATAGCATGATCGCGTTTGATTTAATTAATGGAGGAGGGATGGTAAGGAAATCCACAGTACTACCTGTTAACTTTCAAAAGAGAGACTATGATAAAATGAGGAAAATAGTTAAGAAAAAACAAAAAGGAGCAGTTGCAAAGGTCAAAGACTTACATCAAGCTTGGATGTTGTTTAAAAATACTATCTTGGAAGCCCAGACCAGCTGTATTCCATGCTTTAAGAAAAGTGGAAGGATGCCAGCATGGTTTAAAGGTGAGGTCACAGAGACTCTTTTTGCCAAAAAAGTATCTTTCAGGAAATGGAAAAAAGAGCCAAATGACGAAAACTGGAAACAGCACAAGTACTGGCAAGTTAAATGCAAGGCATTGATAAGGCAGGCAAAGAGAATTTGAGAAGAAACTTGCTGTGGAATCGAAAACGTGTAATAAAGACTATTTCAATTACATTTGTAGCAAAAAAAAAACTGTGAGAGAGTCAGTTGGACCATTAGATGATAGAGGGGTAAAAGGGGCAGTAAGAGGGGACAAGGCTATAGCGGAGAGACTGAATGACTTCTTTGCTTCGGTCATTACTGAGGAAGATGTAGGAATGTTACCCATGACTGAAGTGGTATTTAAAGGTGATACTGCAGAGGAATTGAAAGAAATATCGATACACCGGGAAGATGTGTTACAACAAATCACCTGGACCAGATTGTATACATCCAAGGATGTTGAAAGATCTGAAATATGAGATTGCAGACCTGCTATTAGTAATCTGTGAACTATCATTAAAATCATCTGTAATAACTGAAGATTGGAGGATGGCCAATGTAACACCAATTTTTAAAAAGGGTTCCAGGCATGATCCGGGAAACTACAGACCGGTGAGCATGATGTCAGTACTGGGAAAAATGATAGAAACCATTATAAAGAACAACATTACTCATTATGTAGATAGTCATGGCTTAATGGGAGACAGCCAACATAGCTTTAGACAAGGAAGATCTTGTCTTACTAATCTGTTATGTTTTTTTGAAGGTGTGAATAAACAGGTAGACAAAGATGAGTCCATTGATATAGTGTATCTGGACTTTCTGAAAGCCTTTGACAAGGTCTCTCAGCAGAGACTTTTGGCAAAACTAAAAAGTCATGGGATAGGAGGCAATGTACTATTGTGGATCAGGAACTGGTTAAAAGATAGAAAGCAGAGGGTAGGGCTAAACAGCCAATTTTCCCAATGGAAAAAGGTGAATAGTGGAGTACCCCAATATCTGGGTCCGCTGCTTTTTGACATATTCATAAATGACCTGGAAAAGGGAATGACGAGTGAGGTTATCAGATTTGCAGATGACACAAAACTATTTAAAGTTGTTAAAACCCAAGAGGATTGTGGAAAATTGCAGGAGGATCTTGATAAATTGGAAGACTGGGCATCCAAATGGCAGATGAAATTTAATGTGGACAAGTGCAAAGTTATGTACATAGGAAAGAAGAACCCAAACTATGGTTACACAATGCAAAGTTCAACATTGGAAACCACTACCCAGGAAAAAGATTTAGGCGTCATCGTGGATAACATGTTGAAACCCTCCGCCCAGTGTGCAGCGGCGGCAAAGAGAGCAAATAAAATGCTAGTTATCATAAGGAAAGGAATGGAAAATAAAACAAAGGATATTATAGTGCCTCTGTATCGCTCCATGGTACGACCGCACCTTGAATATTGTGTGCAATTCTGCTTGCCGTATCTTAAAAAATATATAAGCGTTATTAGAAAATGTGCAGAAAAGAGCCACCAAAATGGTAAAGAGGATGGAAGGATACTCCTATGAAGAGAGGCTAATAAGGTGGGGCTCTTCAACCTGGAAAAGAGATGGCTGAGGGGAGATATGATAGAGGTCAATAAATTAATAAATGGAGTTGAACGTGTAAACATAGATCGATTGTTTACGTCATCAGAATATAAAAAGACTAGGGGACATGAGGGAAGCTACAGGGTAACCTATTAAGACTAATAAGAGAAAATATTTTTTCACTCAACGTGTAATCAAATTCTGGAATTTGTTACAGGAGGATGTAGTAAAAGCTGTTAGTGTAGCTGGATTTAAAAAAGGTTTGGACAAGTTCCTGGAGGAAAGGTCCATAAACCATTATTAAAAGTGACCGAGGATATCACTGCTTGGCCCAATACAAGCATTGAGGAACCTGTGTCTTTTGGGTAGACTGCTAAGTACTTATTACCTAGATTGGCCACTGTTGGAAAAAGGATACTGGGCTTGATGGACCTTGGTCTGACCCAATATGGCATATCTTATGTTCTTATGTTCTAAAATCACCCCACTGGCTCCTCTTCCATTTCCGTATCCAATTCAAACGTCTCCTTCTAACATGTAAATGCATTCACTCTACTGCCCCTCATTACCTTTCCTCTCTTCTCTCTCCCTATACCTCTCCTTGTGAACTCCGCTCCTCCTCTGGCTGTCTTCTCTCTGTATGCCCTTTTCTTCTTCTGCAAACTCCTTAAGCATGGAACAAATCTCCTCTATGTTTATGTCATCCCTTTCCTCCCCCTCTTCCAATCCATGCTTAAGACCTACCTCATTGAGGCCACATTTGGATCCTAATCCCTTGTTCTCCTTGTCTCCTTCCCTACTTGAACTCCCCTTGTTTCTCTTGTATGGTTTGGTCTGTCTTGATTATATTGTAAGCTCTACAAGCAGGGACTGTCTTCTTTATATTTTATTTATTTATTTACAAAGCTTTTCTATACCGCCCCTTCCCAAGATCAAGGGCATTTTGCAAAGAACGAACATGTTACATCGAACATAGGTATTATTACATCGAATAAGTATGGATAGTAACAACAAATGAAAAAATATTTACATGCACAATTATTTACAGGTTTTACATAATTTACAAATTTTGTTTTACATGTGTGTAGAATATGGTTACAAAGTAGTAATTTCAAGGATTCGTGAGTGATTCATCTGGGAACAGTAATGTTAGAGGGATTCCAATAGAGTGTCTTTAGGTTGGGTATAAGTCGTTCTTACCATAATTACTGCTGTAAAGCTCGGTAAATAGAAATGTTTTAATTTGCTTTCGGAATGTTTGGAGGTCTTTGATGGATCTCAATGTGTTTGGTAGGGCATTCCATAGACTAGGGCGACATATGAGAATGCTCTTTTGCTTGTGGCTTGTTTTGTTTTGTGGAAGTCAGATGGGATTTTAATAGTGTTCTGGGAACATCCTCTTTTGGTTCTTGTGTCTATAATTAGAGATGATAGAAAGGAAGGAGTTATGTTATTCAGTAATTTAAATGTGGTCATCAACAATTTAAATTTTATTCTGCTTGCGATTGGGAGCCAGTGGTGTGTGTACAAAATCGGTGCAATGTGGTCAGTCAGGTGGGCTTTACATATGATTCCGGCTGTGACATTCTGGGCAATTTGAAGTTGGTTAATGGTCTTCTTGAGTATTCCATATAGTAAACTATTACAAAAGTCGAAGTGTGGAGTGACTAATGCTTGCATATATATAGGGTGGCCCAAAAAAAGTGAGAACATCTAGTAGCATATAAGTTATTTAAAAATTCAAAAAGACAGATGTAAACGACTGACAAATTGAAAAAAAAAAGATGGCGACCGGAAATTGTCGAAATAAAGACGTTATATAGCTAAAAAAGGTAAATAAGTAAACTATTTAAGCTTTTAATTTATGAGATGTTCTCACTTTTTTTGGGCCACCCTGTATGTTTATACAGTCCTGAGTATGCCTTGTAGTGCTACATAAATTATTAATAATAGTAGTAATAGTAGTCCCTGTGTTAGCCCCCAGCCCCTACATCAGCCCCCAGCCCCTTTCTCCCAACCTCTGTTTAGCCCTCAGTCCTTTACATGCAGCTCCTATGCTAGCTCCCAGCCTTCACATTGGCCCAAGCTCCAGCCCCAGCCTCTGCATTAGCACTAGTCTTTATCCTCGGATTGGCAGCCAGCCCCCTTGCAGCATCCCCTCCTCTTAGCATCTACCCTCTTCTCCCAGCTGTTGGTCCAGCATACATTTCACTCCCCTACCTTTCACTCCCCCATATCCCCCTTCTTTTCTTGGCACCCCAGTCCCCTCCAGCATCACCCTCCCCATTTCCTCCCTTGCCAGTCCCTCTTCTCCCCTCAAAACGTATTCTGCCTGCAACAGTGACTACAATTACAAAAACAAGGACCAATAAAGCATAGCTTTGCCAATCATAGGGTCTCTCAGCCTAAGCAATCTTGAAATCTCTTCTATGTTCCACCCCCCTCTACCACACACTTCTTGCTGCAGTCGAGGCAGGATATGGAAGAGCTTTCAAGGTTGCTTAGGCTGGGAGGCTCTGCAGTCAGCACAGCTATGCTTTATTAGTCCTTTTTTTTGGAATTGTAGTCACTGCTGCAGGCAGAAAAAGGTTTGAGGGGAGAACAGGGGCTGGCAAGGGAAGAATGGAGGGTGTGGATGCTGGAGGGAGGTGGAGCAAATATGAGGCGGTGACAGGCAGCAGAGGGAGGGAGGATTCAGCTTAAGAGGGCAGTACAGGGCAGTACAACTTATAACCGGACACTGTACACAAGCTTGAAAACCGAACGATGGCTCATTCTAGGCATGGCTCGAGTGACACATGAGGAGCCAAGATGGAACGAGCCAAGCCAAGTTGAACCAGAGCAGTCTGAGGCTGGAACGGGCCTCCTTCTGAGCGGGGCCTTGTGCAAAAGACATGTCAGAACATGCCTAGGGCTGTCCCTACCATCAGGTTAGCAAGCATTTGCTAAATAGCATGAAGGATGATCCTACCATGAAATATGCAAGATAACTTTTTAAAAAATATATTATTTTTAGAGCATAATTAAATTTTACTTCCAAGCATATTGCATGAATAAAAAGAAAATGGTCTTAACAAATCAAGAAACATTATCGTAAAGCAACACTAACCATTTGAATATAAGTCCACAAATCCAACAGGGAAAAAAGAGGGGGAGGTACTAGGAAAATACAACACAAGGTAAAAATTAAGGCATGTCTTAGCCCTAAAATAACCTAACAGAAAAACAACATAGCAAGTAGAGACTTAAGTGTCAGACGGATGGGACGGCCCAGCAACTACAACCGAAGCCTCTTCCCTAGCTACTAATAACTCCAGAAGTTGTCTAGGCTCAAAGAACATATATATTTTTTCTTTATATGAAGCATAACATTTAACAGGAAATTTTAATTGAAAAGTTGCCCCTAAGGCCAACACCCTAGGGCGAAAAACCAAAAAGTCCCTCCTTTTCAATTGTGTAGTACATGACACATCAGGAAAAATCCTAACCTGTGAACCTAAAAAAGCCTCACTGAAGTTTTTAAAATATAATCTTAGAATAAAGAATTTATCAGACTCCAGAGCAAATGTAACAAGGAGGGTAGTTCTTTCAACAATAACCTACAGGGAGTTTTCCAAAAACCCTGTGAGGTCTCCAACCCCAGGAGAAACAGAAGAAGACTTTGCCGTACTACAGGATCCAGTGCCCACAGACAAATACAGAGCCCTGGTCAAGGGTGGGAAAAGCTCTGGGGAGATTTTTAAAACTTCCCCAAAGTACTTTCTCACCATCTCAACTAGAGACATAACCAGAGACCTAGGAAATTTCAGGAATTGCAAGTTACACCACGAACCTGATTTTCCAGATATTCTATTTTTCTAAGAGTCACAGTTCTGTCCTTAATTTGGGCATCAAACAAGTCCTGGAGCTGCCCAACTTCATGTTCCATCTTGGAGATTCTCCCCACATGTTCCTCAAATCCACTGGAGAGATGAGCACAAGTCGATTTCACCCCAACAAACTCCGTACTTACAAATTCCAAAAATTGATTCAGTGAAGAGCTCAAGGTCACTAAACCATCCCACAGCATGTCCATAGTAATCACCGCAGGTCTCACCATCTTAAAAGTAGCCGAAGCAACCTCCTCTCAAGGCTGTGCCACAGCAACCTGCACCTCCGAAGACAAAAACTCTCCCGTTGTTCCATGCAGGGCACCAGGGCCAGAAGAGGGAACTACTAACAATGGGGAGCCCCCTTTACTTCCCTGCAGTAGCATGCTACACGGCAAGCCAGAGGGAAGCATTCCAGCCATCGTTGAGTTGCTTCTGGGTCGCGGCAGGGGGGTTCTCAGGTCCAGGGAAAGCCTGATACACTCAGGGGTGACGGATCTTCCGCCAGCCCCGCCGAAGACGCTGCTCCGTCGTCGACAGCAAAGCCACAAGACTCCAATGTCTGCTGCCCAAGTGCACTCGGCAAGGCCGGTCCCAAGGTAGGCTGGCCTGCTTTCGCTTCTTCTGCCCCATACTACAAGGATAGAACTGCGCACAAGGACCTCAGGCACGAACAGAAAGCAGCTTCACAATGACACACATCTTGCCATCATCTTGCTACCTCCCCCCGCAAGATAACCTTTTAAGGTCACTTAGGTTGGAAAATGGAGGCTACGGTCCATGTGTTGCTGGTGCTGGAGGATATCCAGAGGGGTTGCTGATATCAGGGGAGGAATTTAGAGAGTGCTGGCCTCAACCTTTGTGCTTGCCCCTTCAAACAGGCACTTATGAATGCCTTGGGGCACATGTAAATGCTTACATTTTGAATTTTTAATCAAGGTGAGAGGTGATAAGTGAGTGGATGAGCGTTTTAGTAGTATGTTCTGAAAGAAAAGGGCGGATTTTGCCAATATTAAAGAGAAAGAAGCGGCAGGTCTTGGCGACAAGGTGAATATGTGTGGAGAATGAGAGCGAAGAGTCAAAAATAACCCCTAAATTGTGAGCTGAGGGAACAGAATAGAGAACAGAGCCATTCACAGAGACTGAAAAAGGAGGAAGAGGAAGGGAAATTTTAGGGGAAAAGTTGAGAAGTTTGGTCTTGGCCATGTTCAATTTCAAGCGGCGATGGAACATCCAATCAGCAATAGCAGAAAGGCAATTAGAGATCCGGGTCTGAACTGAAGAAGAGAGATCAGGAGTAGAGAGATAGAACTGGGAATCATCAGCATAGAGATGGTACTGAAAACCATGGGAGGAGATGAGCGCACCAAGGGACTGGGTATAGAGAGAGAAGAGGAGCGGACCCAAGACAGAACCCTGAGGTACACCAACAGGGACCAGAGTAGCAGAGGAAGAGGAGCCACCAGAACGCACACAGAATGAGTGATGGGAGAGATAGGATGAGAACCAGAAAAGAACAGAGTCCCTAAAGCCAAGTGAGAACAAAGTGTCAAGGAGAAGATCATGATCAACAGTGTCAAAAGCAGCAGAGAGGTCAAGAAGAATAAGGACCGAGTAAAGGCCTTTAGATTTTGCCAGGAACAAGTCACTCGAGACTTTGACAAGGGCCGTTTCAGTAGAGTGCAAAGGACGAAAGCCAGACTGTAAGGTATCCAGGAGGGCATGAGAGGAAAGGAAGTCAAGGCAGCGGTGGTGAACCGCATGCTCTAACAGTTTAGAAATAAAGAGGAGGGAGATGGGACGATAATTAGAAGGACAGGAGGGATCAAGTGAGGGTTTCTTAAGGAGAGCTGTGACCACAGCATGCTTGAAGTCAACAAGGACAATAGCAGTGGAGAGTGAGAGGTTGAGGATATAAGAGATGGAGGGGACAAGAGTAGCAGAGATGGGTGAGGGGAGACAGGTGGGGATAGGATCAGAGGAGCAGGTAGTACGTTTGGAGGACGAGAGAAGGTGAGCAGTTTCCTCTTCAGAAATCGAAGGAAAGGAAGAGAGGTTAGGATGGGAAGGAGGGGGGGAGTGGAAGAGAGAAAGGAGAGGAGGAGAATTAGCAGACTTAGTGGGGAATTGGAGGATGATCTTGTGGATTTTATCATGGAAATAATCAGCCAGGGATTGGGCAGGAAGGGAGGGAGGGACTAGAGATGGAGGCACTTTAAGGAGAGAGTTGAGAGCAGTGAAGAGACGGTGAGGATCAGAGGCAAGAGAATTAGTAAGTTGGACATAAAAGTCCTGCTTGGCAAGAGCTAAGGCAGACTGGAAAGAGAAAAGCATAAATTTGAAATGAAGGAAATCTTCAGAGGAGTGGGAATTGAGCCAAGCACGTTCAGCAGAGCGGGCACAGGAGCGAAGATAGCGAATGGAGGGTGAGAGCCAAGGCTGTGGTACAGAATGTCTCACAGGACGAGGGGTGGATGGAGCGAGAACATCCAGAGCTGAGGAGAGAGCAGCATTATAGGACAATACAGCCTCATCAACAGACCTGGATGACAAAGTAGAAGAGAGAGATGGAGAAATGGTGGAAGAGAGAGCCAGGGGATCAAGGGCAAGAAGGTTCCTAAATAGGGTGGAAGAGATAGGATGAGGCTGAGGCAGAAGGAGGTGAAGATTAAAGCTAAGTAGGTGATGATCAGATAAAGGAAGAACTGAGCTATGAAAGTTAGAGGGTGAGGAGCAAGAGAAAAATATCCAATTAAGACAATGGCCACGCTGGTGAGTGGGGGCAGTGGAACAGAGATGAAGGCCAAATGAGGAGGTAAGGGAGAGGAGCTTTACAGTTAGAGGATCAGAGGGGTTATCAACATGGATGTTAAAATCTCCAAGAATAAGAGTAGGGGAGGTGGGGTTAAAGAAGAGGGAGAGCCAAGAATCAAAATCAGACAGAAAAGAGGAAGCAGACAAGTCGGGAGGTCGATAGATAACAGCAACCCGGAGAGGAAGAGGTGCAAAGAGGCAGATGGAGTGGACCTCAAAAGAGAGCAAAGAGTGAGGCTGAGACAGGAGGAGTGGCTGGAATTGACAAGAGGGGGAGAGAAGAAGGCCGACACCACCACCACGGGCAGTGGGATGAGGCGTATGGGAAAACTGATAGCCACCATAGAAGAGGGCAGCAATAGACGTGGTATCGGGGAGGAGCCAAGTCTCGGTAAGAGCAAGAAGATGAAGAGCGTTGGAGATAAAGAGGTCATGTGTGAAAGTAACCATGGCTCCTTGAAATCTCTGCATGGTATGGATCACCACATGTAAGTAGTGGCTTTCTAAAATTTCTTTTTTCAGGTGTAGATGATCTACACTTTTAAAAGCTGTTATTTAAATGTGGGAATGCTTCTAAAATAAGGACCAAAACATAAAACATAGAAACAGAGAAAATGACTGCCAGAAAAGGCCATGTGACTGATTCCCCATACAAACCAATAACCCAGTCTCTACAATCCTTTCTTTTTTCCTCAGAGACCCCTTACTGCCTTTCCCATGTTTTTTTAAAGTTACAGTACTGTTCTTGTCTCTACTATCTTCACTGGAGATACGTCCAGGTACGTCCTGTAAAGAAATATTTCCTCACTTACTTCTGAGTCTCTCCCCTTGCAGTCGCATCCTATGACCCATCATTGTACTGCTTCCATTCCTTTGGAAATAAATAATTTAATTTAATTTCAGTCATTTCTAGCCTGTATTTTAACAAACTAAATAGCTTCAAAGAGAATTACTGCAACAATAAGATCATGCAATTAACAATAAATATGCAATACAATAATCAAGTGATACCATCAGATTAAACAATAAAATTATCTATTCATCATATAGGCCTATTCAAACAGATACATTTTCTAAAAATTAAAGTACGAGCGCGGAGTCGCGAAGTACGCCGGTAACCGGGTGGTCGGCCCGGTCCCGGCCCATGCTTCCGGCTTAGGGGGGGGGGGGAAGGGGGGGAGAAGGAGATCAGGTGAGGGAGCGGGAGTCTGATGACGCTGGCAGCGTCATTTAAATTGATTGGCTCCGCAAAGGCAAGGAGCGGAGCCAATTAGAGCTGTCGGCGTCTGGGGCCGGATTAAAAGGATGGAGCCGCGGTTTCTTCCCCCCTTTTCAGCGGCGGTTTTGGTGGCGGCAAGGCTTGCCTTAGTTAAGTTGTGCAGTATCCAGAGACAGCTAGTATAGGCCTCGTTCGTGTTGGCGGCACAGCGGTCGGGAGTGCAGCGGTGAATCTACGGTGCTCCGAGGTACCGAGGGCGCGGTGTGTGGGCTGCACGGAAGGCCCGCTTCTGCGGAGGACCTGGATTTGCGTGAAGGGTAGGAGATCGAGACGCGGCGCTTGATCCGACATCTGTGAATGAAAGACAATAAAAAAAAAAAAAGAAGTGAAGGAAAGCAGACGAGGCGAGTGACATTGCTGTGTGTGAGGCGCGAGACAAAGTTTTATTTTAAATAATAATAATATATTTGGAGGCTACTGGAGTGCTCCATAGTGCACTGCTGATTGTGGCTGTGTTTTTTCCCGGGGAAGATGGCTCAGGGAGGATTGAGGGCTGGTGCAGGGGGCCCTGACAGGTCGACGGGGAGTTTTCGTGGACGGGGTGCTCAGCATGCAAATAGGGGTAGGGCTGCCGAAAGGGGGAGCAGTGGTGGTGGGCGTGGGCAATGCGGAACTTCCACTAGAAGTCTGGCCCGAGCAAAGGTGCCTCAGCGAGGGCGGGGGGGGCCCATCGGTAAAGGGAAAGGGGGCTTCGGGGTCCAGGGTGCGGGGGCAAATCAGGCATGGGCAGCCTCAGGCAAGGGGTGGTGGGGCTAGTTCTGGGCCGGTGCCTGCTAGTTTTGGGGAGCACGGAGCTATTGGGGATGGGGTAATTTGGACAGGGGTGGGATTGATCAGGAGCATGGGAATGTAGCACAGGGAGGGTGGAGCTCTGGGAATCTAGGTAGGGGCCCTATGGTTGGGCCCCCAGGAACACCTGACCTGCATGCTAGGGGCATGGCGTCCTGCGGGAGCACGCAGTTGGGCCACAGTAGCTACGGGGCTTGGAGTGGTACGAATTCTGTGTTGCAACGGAGGATGTCCAGTGGGAGTGCGTCTCGAGAGGAGGTTGGCCAGCGACAAGACGTGGAGTTCAGCCCGGCGGATGTTAGCCCTGAGGAAGTGGTGGCGACTGCGGCAGGTGTGTTGGGTGAGTTACAGGAGGAATTTGGGGAGAAGAGTAGGGAGGGTGGAAAAAGGAAGGAAAAAAGGACAAAAAGGAGGAAGCATTCCTGTCGGAGGCATCGCAGATCGAGCTCTTCGTCAGTGTCGCCCTCGGATTCGTCTTCCTCGTCGTCATCATCGGATGATAGCATGCGTCAACGGAGGAATGATAAAGGGGTGGCAGGAAGGGGACATGGGGGAGGAGCTCCTACAGCAGTGGCTATTTCGGAGTTATGGGAGGGAGTTCCGAGGAAGTTACGGCAAAGAATTAAAAAGCATCGTTATATTGATATTTTCCATCTGTTAGAAGGCCGCAAGCGTTCGGGGGAAAGTAGGAAGAAACGTAAAGAGGACGAGAAGGCTGGGCGCGTCAAAAAAGTTTCACGGAATGTGGTTAACTGGACCCGAGCGTTTCTGCGTTTGGCTAGTGTTTGGGGGCAACATTATCCGGGACAATACGAGATGCTTTTATCGTATGCGGACTCAATTTTGGAAGCTTCACAGACGCATGAGGGGTGGTCATGGTTAAACTATGATGAAAAATTTAGGGACAAAATGGAAGAGAATCGATTTGTGTCGTGGGGTATGCAGGACATTAATTTGTTGTTGACTCAGATGTCGGCCAGAGCAAGTGGGGGCGGAGGGGGTGGGGCAAAAAGCACAGTTGGGATTACGGCTGGGGTGGGACGGTCCTTTCGCGGGGGTGGGAGTTTCGGGCAGCAGCGCGCAGGGGGAAATGGGGCAGGTGATGTTTGCTGGAGGTTTAACAAGACCTGGTGCCCTTTTCCAGACTGCAAATTCAGGCACGTCTGTTCCATTTGTGGAGGAGCCCATTCTGCAGTCAAATGTCTTAAAAAAGGGGTCTCTCATGCCCCTCTCCCTGGCTCAAAGCAATGAAGGGCTATTCTGCCTTGCTCCCACGCCAATTAGAGTGGAGGTGTTGAATGAGTGGCTGGGCCAATACCCTAGACGAAAGGATAAGGAGTTTTGTATTCTGGTTTTAATTTTGGTTTTGTAATTCCAGTGTGTGGGCAGGTGGGGGGGAAGGTGGTGCGGAATTCCTTGTCAGTTAGGCGCTTCGCGTCAGTTGTAAAAGAAAAGTTGGAATGTGAAGTGCGGCTGGGTAGAGTGGCGGGCCCATTTTTGATACAGCCGTTCGCAAGAATGATAATATCTCTTTTGGGAATAATACCTAAAAAGGAGCCTGGGAAATTCTGCCTGATACATAATTTGTCCAGCCCGATAGGAAAGTCGGTTAATGACTATATCCCGCGGGAATTGTGTTCTGTGCGATATGCGTCGTTCGAAAAGGCAGTGAACTTAGTCAGGGATGCCGGGCATAGGGCACAAATGGCAAAAGTCGATGTTGAATCGGCATTCAGGCTGCTTCCAGTGCACCCTTCCTCCTTTTATTTATTGGGTTTTCGTTTTGAGGATGGAATTTATTTTGATAAATGCATGCCCATGGGCTGTGCAGTGTCCTGTTCCTACTTCGAGAAGTTCAGTACCTTTCTGCAGTGGGCGATTGAGCGTAAGGTGGGTATAGAGAAGGTAGTGCACTATTTGGATGATTTTTTGTTTGTCGGGTCTGCGCAATCGGATGAATGCCGTGTATTGTTGGACGGTTTTGTGGAGTTGTCGCTGGAATTGGGAGTGCCTCTGGCAAAAGAAAAGACGGAAGGTCCTGCCACAAGGATCACGTTTCTGGGAGTGGAGCTAGATTCAGAGTTAATGGTGGCACGTCTTCCTCAGGACAAAGTTTGCAGATTGCGCGTGTTGGTGGCTAATGTGCTGGCATCATCGATGTTAACACTGAAGGAGATGCAAGCTTTGATAGGATCTTTAAATTTCGCTTGTCGGGTGATCCCAATGGGAAGGGTATTCTTGCGTCGGTTGGCAGCAGCTACGGCGGGGGTGCGCATGCCTCATCATCATCTGAGAGTCTCGAAGTCGATTAGGGCGGATTTGCGGATCTGGCAGGTCTTTTTGGAGGAGTTTAATGGGACCACAGTTTTAATGGAGCCGGAGCTCAGCATTGTGGATTTGCAATTGTATACAGACGCGGCGGGTGGCATAGGCTTGGGTATTTACTTCGGGGGTGCTTGGTGTGCTGAGCACTGGCTGCAGGCTTGGCACGAGTCACGTCTCACCAGCAATATAATGTTTTTAGAGTTGTTTCCCATCTTAGTGGCACTGGAGTTGTGGCCGGATAGGCTCCGTAACAGAAGGGTTCTTTGGTGGTGTGATAACGAAGCAGTGGTTAGTCTGGTGAACCATTATTCGCCGCACTGTGTAATGGTAGCTAACTTGATGAGGGAAGTGATTTTAGCATGCTTACGTTTGAATGTGTACCTTAGAGCTTGTCATATACCAGGGTATGCCAATGAGATCGCTGATTCTCTTTCCCGTTTCAAGTGGGATCAATTTCGACGACTGGCACCACAAGCGGAGGCAGAAGGAGGCGCGGTCCCTTGGAAGTTATGGAGTCTTGGTCACCCGGGATGAAGGACTTGCTGCAGAATTCCGTAGCTGCGGGGACATGGGCAGCGTATCTGCGAGGATGTGAAAAAGTGGTGGCCTTTTTGGAAAGCTGTGGTTGGCAGTATGGGGCGGTATCCGCTCATTTGTTGGGACAATATGTAGTCTGGGCAAAAGAGAATGGATTGGCTCGTTCGTCAGTGCGTAGCCATTTGGCGGGCTTTGAATTTTTTGTGAAAGCAGTTGGTTGGGACTTCCCGTTAAGGGGTTTCTTAGCCCGCAGGCTGCTGCAAGGGTGGGGCCAAGCGACACCTGCACCTCCGGATCCTCGGAGGCCGATCACCCATGATTTATTAGAAAGGTTATGCAAGTCGTTACCGGAGGTGGCCTCGTCCCAGTACGAGGCCGTGCTTTTTCGGGCGTTTTTTAGTTTGGCATTTTTTGGTGCCTTCCGCATGGGGGAGCTGGTGTTGAAATCGAGCAGGGCTGGATCAGTCGGGATTTTACAGCGGCAGCATGTTTGCTTTGAGAAAGGGCAGTTGCGAGTTTTGTTGGCAAAATCTAAGACTGATCCACAGGGCAAAGGTTTGTGGGTGCGTTTGAGCGGGATTACGGGGTTTTCCACGTGCCCGGTTGGCACAATGCGTGCGTATTTACGGGTACGACCAGCGGGGGATGGGGGGTTATTCCTGCATGAGGATGGGCGGCTGCTTATGGGTTTTCAAGTAATGGCAGTCCTGAGGTTGGCATTGAAGTTCGTAGGCGAGTGCCCGGAGCAGTATGCGGCTCATTCCTTTCGCATCGGCGCGGCTACCAGCGCTGCTGCAGAGGGATTGTCGCAGCAGGACATTCAGAGTATTGGGAGGTGGCGTTCCCAGGCGTTCAAGGGTTATGTTTGTTTTTGACGGGTGGGGGGGGAACCTTCTGCATGGATTGATTGTTATTTTCTTTTGCAGCTCAAGACAGGAGTGCCCAAAGTTGTTGGATGATAGGGCACTCCTTCGTGTTTTGGGCAGGTCGGCGAGCGGCAGTGCGACCGTTTGGGCCTAACCTGGGACTGGATCCTGCTCAGGTGTCGCTTCTATGGCTGGGTGAGAGAGGGCTGAGATGGTTTCAGCTCCTGCCTTTGCTTCGACACCATGAGCGAGTGAGGAGCAAGCCGAGGCTGCTACTTTTGCACCTAGGTGGCAATGACCTGGTGGCCTGGACTTGCAAGCAGCTCATCAGAGCGGTAACGAAAGGTTTAGCTTCGATATTGCATATGTTTCCGGGGGTTCTGTTAATATGGTCAGACATTATTCCAAGGCCTGCTTGCGCTGACCAGCGGTGCTGGTCGCGAGGTCTCACAAAAATAAATCGACAAATAGGGCGATGGATAACTGGGCATGGTGGGATTCAAGTTTTACACCCGTGGGTGGAGGTGACTTGTGTTGGGCTGTACCGGCCGGATGGAGTTCATTTATCCCCGGTAGGTGTCGATTTACTTTTGAATGATTGGCAAGAGGCCTTGGAAGGTGTTTTCCAACGGGAGACTGACTGGTCGCAGCTGGACAGTAGGGGGGCGGCACAGGGGCATTAATATGCCTGTGCCGGTGGCGGGATCCCAGAGGTCTCCGGGGTCCGGAGCCTTTAGGACATACTTGGGCGGGGGCGGGGTGCCCCTGACCCGGATAAGCCCTGCTGGCCTTTGCTAGTCACATGGCGAGGTCGGGGAAAGGGCGGTAGGAAATTGGCCGGTGGCCGGACACGGCCGGAGCGGATGCAAGCCCACTTTGCTAGATGTATGGCTGGTGAGGCATCGCTCCGCTGGTGGGAGATTGTTAATAGAACTGTTTTGGTGTGTAAAGTTTGATTGTTTATAAATATAATAAAGCTGCGACCGGTTGGTACTTCCAATAAGAAAATTGTTGTCTGTGAAATTTTTAAGGGGGGGCAATGGATGGATGGGGTAGTGGGGGAGGGGGAAGGGGTTTGGAAGGGATGGGCTTAGGGCACCGGATGCGACCTGCCACGGTTACTCAAGTAATTCATCCTTCCTAATTTTATAAGATAAGTTATTCCACTCTACAGAAAGTTTAAATGAAAAGATTTCTGTGTCCTTGATATTTTCGTTGCTACCCACATTTCTGATGCAAGTTGTATTGCTTGTATAACGGTATGAATTTTAGAAATATAAAATTAAAAAAGAAAAAAAAGAAAAGATTTCTCCATAATAGATTTTAATTTATCTTTCTGAAAGGAAGGTAATTCTAAAAAAATATTTCTCACAAATCTGTGAAGACCTTCATGATACATAACTACTAGTTAGTATTGCCATAGGAGGTCATTTTAAAAGGCTTTGTCATGATTTAGGACATCAAAATCATGGAGATGTCTCTAAAGCCATTTACAGACCTTTCCAGTGCACAGACGTCAAAGTAGGGAAGGGAGTGTGGTGGAGGCGTGCCCGGGAAGGTGCAATAGACTTACACCTTTCTGTTCAATTTCAGGAATGACAGGGACATCTACAAGTATGTCCATATTTAGACCTGCAGCCAGCACAAATGGGCATCAGGAAAGTGCTTGCTTTGGCCTTAAAACATCCAGAGAGTAAGTAACTAGTCTAAGATAACAAAGACCCACACTAGAATTTGAACCCTGGCCACCATACTCTTTACCCACTACCTTAACCATTATGCTATTAGACATCCATTTTCTGAGAACTTATTTTGGGGATGTCTATGTAGATGTCTCTATAGACGTCCTTATTGGGCACATCCACGTTTCTGAAATCATGCCTGAACTTGCATGTGCCTGCTTTTTTTTTTTTTCCAGATGTTCTGGCTTTGACATCCCTGATTACACTTGGACGTCTCATGGTAAAATGTGCCTTATAATAACTAGAGCATTGCCACAGGCAATTTTACGTGTAATTAATTCATAAACTTTTAAAAAGAATCCGGTAATGTATTGGCAACCAATGCAGTGCAATTAAAACAAAGTACTATCATTTTTTTTCCTCTGCAGTTCGACTTCACAGTTTGATTCTGCAAGAATTGTAACTTACTCAGTTTCACAGCGATCCCTAAATAAATCCCATTAAAATAATCCATCTGAGATAAAATCAAAGACTATACCAATATCTGAAAAGCTTTAACAGGTAGTCTTGATCTTATCTGCCTTAATTTCCAAAGACTGAAACTGGTCTTTTTTAGTAAACTATTTATTTGAGTTTCAAAGGTTAGAAATGAATCCAATGTATTTCCAAGCAACTTAAGTTCTGACAACATTACCTCTTGTCCGGCCAACCTAAATGTTACTTCAGGCAGAAATTGACCCTATTCCCCATCCACAACAGCTTAGTTTTGCTAACATTGAAGCAGAACGAATTCCTACTCATCCATTCCTTGATCATGGAAAAAGTCTCATCCATTAACTTAAATGTCGATTTCCATGTATCAGAACATGGAATTACAAGGATAAAATCACCTGCATAAGAATACAGTGGCAAGTTCATTTTCTTTAGTTCTTTCCCCCCAAAACTGGCAAATATTTTAACAAGAATAGGAGATAGGGGCGCCTTGCAACATTCCACAATCCAGCCTTTGAGATTTGGAAACTTTCTGATTAAATTGGGCTTTCCAAGTATGATTAATAAGAAAACCTATAAACCAACTCATCTTCTAGTAATACCTGAGCAGTAAATGATCGACTAAATCAAAATACAGCCAAAATATCAAGCTGCATCACTATGCATTGCCTGCCCTTATCAAGAAAATCATGTAAAACTTGAAGTAAAGAATATTAATTAAATATTTTATCATATCTGCCCTTGTCACTTCACCTCCAGGGTATACATGTTTAGATCTTTAAAACCGTCCTCATATCCTCTATAACCATTTTAGTAGTCGTCCTCTGGACCAGCTCCATCCGGTTTCTATCCTTTTGAATGTGCAGTCTCTAGAATTGTGCATAGTACTCCAAATGAGGTCTCACCAGAGACTTTTTCATAGATAGCTATCACTCCCTTTTAACTACTGTCCATTCCTCTCCTAATGCATCCAAGCATCCTTCTAGCTTTTCCTGTTGCCTTATTTACCTGTTTGGCTACCTTAAGATCACCCAAGATCTCACTCTTCTTTTTGCACCGAAGAACTGCATCCCCATACTGTACTGATCTCTGGGGGGGGGGGGGGGTTACAGCCCAAATGCATGGCCTTGCATTTTTTTGTATTAATTCTTAGTTGTGTAATGTTAGCCCATTCTTCAGGCTTTGTTCAATCCCTTCTCATGTTTTCCACACCTTGCAGGGTGTCTACCCTGTTGCAGGTTTTTCCGACAATCCTTCCACAATTTCACTTACTAAAATATTGAAAGGAATCAGACTATAGATCAATACTTGTGGCCAATGTTCCCTCTAATTTTCTGTAGACTGTGTGTGCATAAAATATCAGCTGTGTGCAGCTTTTGAAGGAAGGTTAAATTTTTGTGCGACACATAATGACACTTGGAGTTATATACTTTAAAATTTGACTACACGTCAGAATACAATATGTACACCACACTGATTTTATCAAATTAAATGAAAATAGACAATTACTAAATGAAGCGGAAAATTTCTAGTAATTACAATCACAACTTTTAAATATTAAGACATCTGTGTTGTTTTCTATCAGAATAAGAACCATAATTTTTGTGCGCTGTGTTGTAAAGTATGTGCGCTCGCTTGGCGAGGTGTGTGCGCGTGCACACGCGCACAGCTTAGAGGGAACAGTGCTTGTGGCACACCATTAATAATACCCCTTTCCTTGAAGTGAACTCCATTTACAACTATCCTTTGTTGCCTCCCTCTCAAATATTTTCTAATCCAGGTAGTTACTCCTGAGCCCATACCAAGGCATTCAATTTATTTATTCATCACCTATGCAGAGTAATGTCAAAGGCCTTGCTCATATTCAAATATACCACATCTAGTGCCTTTTCCTGATCCAGTTCTCAAGCCACCCAATCAAAGAAACTGATCAGATTAGCCGCAGACGAAGCATGTATATTGGTTCCAAGCACAACAGGGAAATCAATTTTAGAGGTTTGAGAAATATTGCCATCATTAAAGAGGTTCATATGCATAGACAGCACCAGATGCACATATCATTAGCATTATAAACATGTAAAAGACACAATTGTGCCACTTATATATGCAAATGGAATCCTTTACACATATAAATGACAAATTTTGTAAACGTGTACATCCATATGCTGCTGATTATCTTTCATCTAAAGAACAAGAAGTTGTACTTAGTTCTCCTTCCTCCCCCTACTTCCCCTGCCTCGATCCCACCCCCTACCCCTTTTCTTCCTCCAGCCTTTCCCTTTAGTTGGAGCATTTGCATGTTAATTAGCTCCCTGCCTTTGTTACCGAGAATTGCTGTTCATGCATGTAAAGTTGCCTGTTTTGATGTTTTATGCCTGTTCTTTGTCTGTTCTATGTAAAATTGCTTGACTGTTAATGTTCCTTGTAAACTGCTCTGATACTAAATAGTGCGGTATATAAAAGCTAATAAATAAATAAATCGTTATTCAGTTTTTAATATACCGTCCAACACACAAGTATCTGAGCGGTTTACAATACAAGTTAAATGCAGCTTGGAAGGGAAACAAAATGCCAATAATTAGACAGGAAAGAGATAGGGAGGTAAGAAAGGTGCCTTAAGATGTAAGAGAGGGGCAGGAGGAGAGGCAGGTGATGTGAGATAGAAGGCAAAGCAGAAGAGATGAGTTTTTAACCTTGCTTTTGAAGCTGTCCTCTGAAACATACGTTTTTTGCAGAAAGAAGTGGATTTGAGTGCCAGAAATGCAAGCACGATTCCCCTTTCAAATTCTGCTCCAAAACTCTAGTCCAAATGGGAAGTTAGCCAGGGGTTATGCTTGGCTCAAAGCAGGTATAAATACTGATGGAGAAATTACTGATGTACTGTATTCCTCTATTGTCATTGTATTCTTTGAAGGGATGTGCAAATCACCCCTTTAAATCCCTGCATGCTGTTAAGTACCACCTTTTCTAAAATTGACACTTTCACATATGTAAAGATTTACTTGTGCAAATCCACTTTTAGCAAGTGTAAATGACACCTAGGGTTTCTAAACTTAGTAACCCCTCATTTGCATATGATATTCCCTCATCTACCGACACAGACATGCAAATTTTTGCAAGTTTGCACTAAGATCTTTTAGAACATCTTTCACATGCAAGGTAAGATCTTCCTGCACAGCTCATTAGTTTTAACATGCACATGAAAACCTTGCCTTGTGTATTAAAGTTTATTATTTAGGCTCTGTTGAATCAGAGTCATTTTCTGAAGAAAATACCAACAAAGAGGCCATTTACATGGGTAATTAGCAATTTGTTTGGGGGAATTAGTATATCTGAAAATTGCTCTCCTCTAGGTGTACTTTCAGTCAGCACAAAGGGAAGGGGTTCCCGGGGGCAAAAGAAGGCATGGCAAGGACAAGAGCTTATAGATTTTCACACAAAAAGAAGCGTAAAGTCCTTGGATGCATCTTACTCATCACCCTTAAAGTCAATTTTACAAGAAAACTCATCATCCATGGGACAATATTGAAAAGCACTTATGTTTGGCACTGGTGTCAAACACATAAATGCTTTGAAAAAAATAAATTGGAAGAACTGAACGTATAATTCTGGGCCTACACTTTATAGTTTATGTTTATTTCACTTTGGTTTTATAGCCCTATCAGAGTGTATCAGGGAGGTTTAACAGGGAATACTAGTAGATGGGCTTTTAATGAGTGGAAAGTTGACTGGGAAAATAGAGGACCAAATGGCTACACAGGAATAGGGGATATCTGTGTAGAAGTCCTTGTAAGCTATTGCTAGTGCCTTGAATTTTATTCGGTAGGAGAGGGGAAGCCAAGGGGGTCACATGGTCGAGTTTTGAGGCATTATGGAGGAGTCTGAACATGTTGAAGTTTGGACAGATTGCGGCAGTGTTACTACTGAAGATGCTGTTGCAATGATTATATGTCCACTGTTATATGTCTGAAAAGGGGGCACGTTTTGAGCATTCCTGAGAAGTGCCACTTATACATGTGAAGCCCCGTTTTTCATAGGGGCTGAACATGGGAAATGGGACGTCCAGGTCGGCACATTCACATTTCCCTGGTATTTATAAATAGGTGTCTGCTTACCTTCTCACCCCAGGCATCCTGTTGTAAAATGACCCTCCAAAGGGGTAACTTTATAATACGATACTTATGTAAATGTCCAAAAAAGCATTTATTTTTAATGGCCAAGGTGTCTTACAATAACAGCAGCTACGGGTACCAGTCTGTCAACAATGAGCCGCCTGACTGAAGATCGAACACAATTTAGGATAGCTATCCAGAGGGTCGCCATGAATCAACTCTGACTCGACGGCACTTAACAACAACAACAGGTGTCTTTATAAAATAGGCTCCCAAAACCAAACATAATAGTGCATAAAATCTCTCACACAAATTTACACCTGCCTAGAGAAGATGTAAATATATACTTGTACTTTCTGCGTGTACATACATATATTAGAAAATACACATATATATCACAAGTCGACTCAGCTCCACTCCAAACTGCACATCCAGGAATGCCTACATAAAGATGACATAAAAGCACACATGCTCCTGTCAGTATGTGTACCCGCACGTATATAGCACTGCACACTTTTATAACTATTTTCCATATGCAAATCATGTTTTCAATATGGAAAATGTTTCATAACCTCCCCTCCACCAAAAGACCTTAGTGTGCATGCCAAGCTTTAGTTCATAGGAATAAAATCTTGGGAAAATAACCAAGAACTGAAAGTTGCAGGGCTCATTGTTCAGAATGCCACATCTGTTATTATCTGTGTTCTGATCTTGACTCTAGTAAAAATGTTTTTAAAAAGCCAAGCAGAAGGGTTTCTCTATTATACATTTTTGATGTTCTAAAGCATTTGCATTACTGGTTGTTCAGTTTGAGTCACAAGACATCTCATATCTCCATCATTTTCCAACTGAACCATCTAGAGTTCTATTGCCTTCTTCCAAGGATTTCTCTGTCTGGAGTTGAAGAACATGACTATTGACTGATAGAGCTGCTTCCGCAAAACTACACCAGTAAGTGTCATGTGCCGATGAGTTTTTAACAAGCAGAAAATGACCAGAACAAATCTCTAGGAACAACGTGGTTAACAAATACTTCTGATGAGGGAACAAGCTCTTGTAGAGATTAAAATCAGCCCAAAAGTATAACATGATTAACATTGTTTTGGGAAGCAATCTAAGATGTCATCTGCAGATATGCTACTGATCCATAAGACCAGCCCCATGTCAGGAAAATAATCCTGCTTTGTTTCTCATTACTGCTCTAATTCTGGTGTAACTGAAAACGGACTGACTGCCTTTGGAAACATGTAGGACATCTGTTTCTCATTCGAAGGGTTCGCTTTTCAGAGTGGCGCCTTCCATCTCCATCACAATCCAAAGATTCCCACATCATGACTTGTCCTCATTTTTATTTTTTCCAGAAAATGTTAGTGCTGAACTTTTGACTCCATGTTAAACCATTGGAGGGAAGTTATCATGAGTCCCCCGGGGTCCATTGAGTATTGCTTCCCATTATCCTACTTGACTCTTTGCAGCTTCTTAGGACTTTAAACATAACTCTGATGTATTTGCACTGTATGTATGCATGTAAGCTTGTATTAAGAGAACTGGTCTGGGAACAAGCTCAAGTGTCCAAGATCAAAGCGAAGAATAAAAGATAGTAGGGTTAAAAGCTTGCTCTGGGCTAACCACGTCAAGTACATTAATTTGCTGGCTTCCCTTCTCTTCTAGGATCCAGTTGAAAACTGCCCAACTTTTGAAATCCTCCATGGCTGCAATGTGTACACTTACTTTGTTGTCCTCATATCAACTCTCTGCTCTTTCCCTGCTCAGTCTGTCCATAAGTTCTTGCTTATTCTTTACAGTATACCGTAGTCAATATTGCTCAAAGCAGACAATTTATGTTTATGTTATGTTTATGTTTATTACATTTGATATACCGCTCAGGCTGAAAAGCATCAGAGCGGTTTACAATCCTACATTTATGTTACGGAAAATAAGAAAAGAACGCCATTTATAAGATAGGACAGAGTAGGAGAAACAGAGATAGACAAAGAGATAGCAAAGATAGGAGAAAAGAGAACAGCAGACTACCTTCACAAATTACCGGCATGACAAATAGACTCACAGCTTCTGTACGGTTTTTAATCAATCGCCACGGACCCCGCCTAAGGGCCACGCCAAAGGGCCCTCTGGCGAGGCCCTCAGGCGCGGGCGTGCCTCCGGAGCGGCGGTTTAAATGCCGGTGAGCAGGGCAGTTGATTGGCAGTCAGTGAGGTGAGGAGAAATCTGGGAAAGTATGCTCTTTTCCTTCATCTGAAAAAGTTTCATTTTATTTTAGTACACTGTCTAAAATCTCATCTCTTCTGCTTTGCCTTCAGTCCTTAATATCTTCTATAACTTATTTGATGATTTTGTTGCACACACAGGCCTAATTAGGGGAGCACTGCCACACAGCAGACTATGGGAAGGCAGGCAGGGTTGCCCCACAGATAGCAGATGTATACAGACCAACAAACTCCAGAACAGGGAGTAGACATTCTATGGGAGCTGTTGTTTGAAATGCCAGTACCCAGATATGTGGGAATCAGATGCCATAGCCAGACAGCCATAGTCATTTGAAGAGCATTGATATGTCACTCAGCAATATAATGCATCCTTTGGGGAAATGCAAAATTGAATGAGGTTTTTGTGAGGTTGGTAAGGGTCCATACTTACCATTGTAAAGATTGTCTTTCGAGATGACTAATGAAAGAATAATTACAAATTTCTTCTACTGCCATGCATGTTTTGATGCAAGGAATGTCATGACAAACATACCACTTTCCACTTCCTGTTATCATATACTTGAGTGTGCTGAGATTACCTTGCACTGTTCTAGGCATGTAACAGACTAGTATATCTAGTCTAGTTTGCATCAACATTTATATATCATTAGCATTTATGTGTAGTTTACATCAGCACAACACTATCAGTGAGAGGAGCAGCTAAGGGGATGCACGATTTAACAGAGGAGGTGTGGCCATGGTGGAGATGGGCAGGATCGGAAACGTCCATCTTTTCGGAATACAGTGAGCACGGGGATGTCCAAACTGTTTGCTGCGTATACTTACTTACGTACTTAAAAACATTTATAGCCTGCCAATACAAAGTATTGTTTATTGTTTATTAAAAACTTATTATACCGCCCATCACAAAAGTGTCTAGGCGGTGTACAAGCATCAATTAAAACAGAATCAGTCAATTACAAATTAAAATAATCCCATCCAACCCCTTTAACCCATCCAGCTGTCTCATTACTGCCTCACTGCTAGTATAGCCTTACCCCACCTAAAAGAACAGGAGCTAAGGAAAGAGAAAAGTTTTTAAACCTGTACGGAAAGTCAAAAGGTTTAACTCAGAATGTAGTGGCACAGGAAGAAAGTTCCAAAACACTGGAGCAGCTACAGAAAATAAGAGAACATAACATAAGAATATAAGAGCATAAGATATGCCATACTGGATCAGACCAAGGTCCATCAAGCCCAGTATCCTGCTTCCAACAGTGGCCAATCTAGGTCACAAATACCTAGCAGTTTCCCCAAAAGACACAGGTTCCACAATGCTTGTAATGGGACAAGCAATGGATATTCTGGGTCCACTTTAATAATAGTTAATGGACCTTTTCTCCAGGAACTTGTCCAAACATTTTTAAACCCAGCTATACTAAGAGCTTTTACTACATCCTCCGGTAACGAATTCCAGAGTTTGATTACATATTAAGTGAAAACATATTTTTTCTTTTTAGACTTAAATAGGTTACCCTGTAGCTTCATTGCATGCCCCCTAGTCTATCTATATTTTGATGCTGTAAACTATCGATCTATATTTACCCGTTCCACTCCATTCATTAATTCATAGACCTCTATCATATCTCCCCTCAGCCGTCTCTTTTCCAGGTTAAAGAGCCCTCACCTTTTTAGCCTCTCTTCATAGGAGTATCCTTCCATACCTTTACCATTTTGGTGGCTCTTCTCTGTACCTTTTCTAATAATGCTATATCCTTTTTAAGATAGGCAACCAGAATTGCACACAATATTCAAGGTGCGATCACACCATGGAATGATGCAGAGCATTATAATATCCTTTGCTTTATTTTCCATTCCTTTCCTTATGATACCTAGCATTCTATTTGCTCTCTTGTCCGCCGCTGCACACTGGGTGAAGGGTTTTAACATGCTATCCATGATGATGCCTAAATCTTTTTCCTGGGTGGTGGTTCCCAATGTGGAACCTTGCATCGTGTAACCATAGTTTGGGATGTTCTTTCCTAGGTGCATAACTTTGCACTTGTCCACATAAAATTTCATAAGCCATTCGGATGCCCAGTTTTCCAATTTATCAAGATCCTCTTGCAATTTTCAACAGTCCTCATGGGTTTTAACAAATTTGAATAGTTTTATGTCATCTGCAAATTTGATAACCTCACTCGTTATTCCCATTTCCATGTCATTTATGAATATGTTAAAAAGCAGCAGACCCAGCACAGATCGATGGGGGACTCCACTGTTCACTTTTCTCCACTGGGAAAATTGGCCATTTAGCCCTACCCTGTGCTTTCTATCTTTTAACCAGTTCCTGATCCACAATAGTACACTGCCCCCTATCCCATAACTTTTTAATTTTGCCAGAAATCTCTCATGAGGGACCTTGTCAAAGACTTTCTGAAAGTCCAAATACACTATACCAATTGACTCACCTTTGTCTACCTGTTTATTCACACCTTCAAAAAAACATAACAGATTAGTAAGACAAGACCTTCTTTGGCTAAAGCCATGTTGGCTGTCTCCCATTAAGCCATCACTATCTACATGTTCAGTAATTTTGTTCTTTATGATGGTTTCTACCATTTTTACTGGTACTGACCTCAGGCTCACTGGTCTGTAGTTTCCCGGATCACCACTGGAACTCCGTTTAAAAATTGGCGTTACATTGGCCATCCTCCAATCTTCAGGTATTCCAGATGATTTTAATGATAGTGCACAGATTACTAATAGTAGGTCTGCAATCTCATATTTCAGTTCTTTCAACACTTTTGGATGTATACCATCTGGTCCAGGTGATTTGCGACTCTTCAGTTTATCAAATAGTTGTAATACATCTTCCCGGTGTATCGATATTTCTTTCAATTCTTCCACAGCATCTTCTTTAAATACCATTTCAATCATGGGTAACGTTCCTACATATTCCTTAGTAAAGATCAAAGCAAAGAATTCATTCAGTCTCTCCACTATGCCCTTGCCCCTCTTAGTGCCCCTTTTACCCCTCTTTCATCTAATGGCCCAACTGACTCCCTCACAGGTTTTTTGCTATGAATGTACTTGAAAATGTCTTTATTATGTGTTTTTGCTTCCACAGCAAGCTTCTTCTCAAATTCTCTCTTTGCCTGCCTTATCAATGCCTTGCATCTAACTTGCCAGTGCTTCTGTTGTTTCCAATTTTCATCATTTGACTCCTGTTTTCCATTTCTTGAAAGATGCTTTTTTTGGCAACAATAGGCTCTCTGACCTCACCCTTAAACCATGCTGGCAGTTTTTTGGACTTCCTTCCACTTTGACCTATCTGCTTTTAGAAAGCAGATAAAAACCCTCCTCTTCCACGAGCACCTAGGGTCAACACAGAACAGCACCCAGTGAAGTTCTCCAAGGAGGGCTAAAACAAAAGAGAAAAACAGAACTGTAAGAATGACTGTAGAGAGAACCAGAAATGTAACCGTGACTGGAGACATCTCGCAAGAATGTAAATATGTTTACTCCCCCCCCCCCTGGTGATGTTATACCCCGTTCCCCCATGTATTTGCAAACAATCCTGTTTAATGTATCCCCCCTGTTTTTTGTAAACCGCTTTGACCCGGTGAAAAGCGGCATATAAACACAGCTAAATAAATAAATAAATCATTAAGTTCTGTCTGCTCTGTACTCAAGGGAATTTGGGCTACTTTTGTCTTTATTGGAACATATCTACAGATATGCCCTAACTTCATTCTTTTGCTAGTATTCTTCAAGGATATATTGTTCCGAACCATGCGCTCTTCGGCGACTCGCAGCTTTTCCCTATTAACTAGTTTAAAAGCTGATCTATCTCCTTTTTAAAGGTTAATGCCAGCAGCCTGGTTCCATCCCAGTTAAGGTGGAGCCCATCCCTTCGGAAGAGCCCCTCCTTTCCTCAGAATGTTTCCCAGTTCCTAACAAATCCAAAACCCTCATCCTTGCACCATCGTCTCATCCATGCATTGAGACTCTGGAACTCTGCCTGCCTTTTGGACCCTGCTACCCTGGAAGTTCTGGATTTCCACTTCCTACCTAAAAGCCTCAATTTAGCTTCCAGAACCTCCCTAACACACTTTCCTATGTCATTGGTATCGACATGTACCAAGACAGCGGACTTCTCCCCAGCACTATCTAAGACCTAGGTGGCACGTGAGGTCCTTTACCTTCGCACCAGGCAAGCATGTTACCAGGTGATCCTCACGTCCACCAGCCACCCAGCTATCTACATGCCTAATGATTGAATCACTAACTATAACAGCTGTCCTAACCCTTCCCTCATGGGCACATAACCCTGGAGAAACCTCCTCAGTGCGAGAGGGTTTTACATCACCTGGAAGAAAGGTCCTCACCACAGGATCACTTCCTGCCACACCAGGGTGATGCTCTCCTGTCACATGACCTCTTTCCTCCATGGCAACAGGGATGCTGCCAGATTGGAGGTAGGACTTCAGTACTATATCCCTGTAGATCTCGTCTGTGTACCTCTCTGTCTTCCTTATGTCCTCCAAGTCTGCTACTCTAGCCTCCAGAGATCGGACTCATTCCATGAGAGCAAAGAGCTCCTTGCACCTAGTGCACATGTAAGACCCCTCACCAACTGGGAGAAAATCATACATGTGATACTCGATGCAAAAAGACTGGAAAACCCTCATCTCGCTGCTGGACTGCTCTCTGCATCTTAGTTTTAAGGTTGTATTTAGGTACTTAAGTTCTTTACTTACTAAGGGTTGTTAGGGATACTTATACTAATAAAAACTATGCCTAATATGTTTCATGTACTTTATTCACCTGAAGCTTAATTAATCTCAGGTCCTTAATGTATGCCTGATGAGAATAAACAGCTGCACTTGACAGTGAATAAGGCACCTCCTTTCCTTTAAGAGATTTAAGCACCTATAATGCTACAATTATCCCAGAGGTGGGTGGGTGTCGGGGAGGGAAAGAAGACTTATTAAAAACTGGCTGCTATACAGTACCCTGTCCTGTGCTTCTAAGGTAATCTATGACCAATTTCCTGGGTGATTCACACAGCCCTTGTTGGATTGAGGGAGTCTTGTGTTCTAAATTTAACCAGAAAGCTCTGTGCTGTGGTTTAAATTTAAACTGAAAGCTCTTTGATGCTACTAGGCCCTCACTGAGTATTAAATGTAAACTAAAAGCTCTCTCCTGGGTTTTAAACTTAAATTGAAAGTGACCTGCTGAGCTTTTAATTTAACTAAAAGCTATTTCCTGATACTAGGCCATGACAAATTTAACAAATACACTGAATTCACAGATTAATCAGCTTTAATCTAAAGAATTCCTTTTCCTCTTAGATTTAGAAAAATTCCCAGAAGTAAATACTTACAATTGCAGATCTCTCTTCAGAAGTAGCAATCCCTTTTTGTAGTCCTTCAAGACTAAGGGGCTTGTTTACAAAGCCGCGGTAGCGGTTCGCGATCGTTATCGAAGCCGCGGCCCCATTGATTTCAATGGGGCCACGGCTCCGATAACGATCGCGAATCGCTACCGCGGCTTTGTAAACAAGCCCCTAAGAATCACAGAGCTCTAGTTGAACTATTTATACCTGTGCTTCTGAGATAATCTGTGATCAGTTTCCTGGATGATTCATACAGTCCTTGCTTGGATAGAGGGAGTCTTTAAAATGGCCCTTCGATCTGTCACTTGGCTTTAACATCTATTTAAAACAATTTCATAGGTCTCTTGACCCTCTAACTAGAAGGCCTCTTTGTAAAGGTATCTAGAAATTTATTGCTTAAAGAATACTGAGCCTTTTTCCTTTTATGCTAAGTTATACTCTGATTTAATGTAAATTAAAGCTTTTTGCTGATGCCAGGTCCTGACTGAGTATTACATTTAAACTAGAAGCTCTCTGCTGTGTTTTGAATTTAACTGAAAGCTCTTTGCTGCTACTAGGCCCTGACTGAGTATTACATTTAAACTAGAAGCTCTCTGTTGGATTCTAAATTTAACAAGAAAGCTCTCTGCTGTGTTTTAAATTTAAACTGAAAGCTCTTTGCTGCTGCTAGGTCCTGGCTGAGTATTAAATTTAAACTAAAAGCTCTCTGCTGGATTTTAATCTTAAACTGAAAGCTACCTGTTGAGTTTTTAATTTAACTAAAAGCTATTTGCTGATACTAGGCCCTGACTAATTTAACAAATACACTGGATTCAAAGATTAATCAGCTTTAATCTAAAGAATTCCTTTTTCACCAAGATTTAGAAAAATTCCCAGAAGTAACTATTTACAATTGCAGATCTCTCTCCAAAAAGTAGCAGTCCCTTTTTGCAGCCATCACTGCAGTTGGGTTTGGCTAATCTCTGTAATCTCCAATCTCCAAGCTTCAGCTGAGCGCAAAGCTCGATGGGCACATACCATTGCAATAAATCTTCTAAGTACCAGGGCCCCAAGCCCTGGAGAGCCTTAAATGCTAACACCAGGAGCTTATAGACACATCTCTGTTTGATTGGAAGCCAGTGTAACTGTGCCAATAATCCTGCAGCAGAATCTCTGTGGCTAAGACCAAAGATGACCCAAGCAGCTGAATTTTGGACTACCTGTAATTTCATAATGGAATGTACCGGTAGTCCCACATGCATGGCATTACAATAATCAAGCTGAGAGAGTACTAATTCTTGAACAACCTTTCATGACTGCAGGAATGAGTTTTTGTTTCAACCTAATGCAGGGTCACTGAATGTTGACCCGAAACGTGGCATGGTGTTGATGATGATCTTTCTGAGGCGGCATTGAAGCACCTAAGCATTTCAGATAAGTGATGGAAAAATATTCACCCTCTAAAAATTTGTGATCAAAAAAGCAGCTGTTACAAAGAGGGGGTGGTCCTCTGCTTCCTCCCATATAGCAGCTCCGACAAAAAAACTGAAAATTTATAATTTTGATTTGTTAGACAATATGCATTAATTTTGGCACAGTTGATTTGATACCGGATTTTCTTCTTTGGGATTAATTTATTGTTCCTGGTATTTGGGACTCTTTGGATTATATCCAGAGTTAAGCAGTAATTTTCCCAAGTCCATATAGCAAATAATGGTTTATAGACTTTTCCTCCAGGAACATATCTAAACTCTTTTTAAACCCAGGTATGCTAATTTCTTTCACCGGTAATAGATTCAACAGTTTAACTGTACATAGAGTGTAAATTTAATGTTTTTTATGATTTATTTTATTATTTGATATATTGTTCAGTGTGCAGGTGCTATCAGCCTGCCTCTCCATCCAGCTGTGGATACTGGAGCCTGTCTGCATAGTTGATGGGTGTCTGTACCTTTTGTGGCCGATTCATTGAGGGTTGCACATGTTGATGCTGTACCTGCACTGTAGGCTAACATTTACCCACAGGGACATGCAATATATGATACACAGGGACCCTCTGCTCATGTACACACTGAGTGTGTGTGTTGAACCTGTAACCCTCCACTCATATATACACTGACTGTGTGTTGAGCCACAGTTCTGCCATATGGCTAGAACAGTCCCTAGGGTTGACATGCTCCCCATCAGACAGACATTGGCATATATTGCAATACGCACAGCACCTAGGACTAGGACATGGTTTTGGTCTGCTGCAGGTGAGTGCCACTGCCCCTGCCACCAACACCCCCACACCATGCTGCCATGCCTGTGTGCTGTCAGTGGTGGTGGTGCGCAGTCCCAGCCCATCCAACGTATGAGTTTCGCAGGTGCCTAGGGCAGATGGGGGGGGCAGAGGCAAACATGGGCCATCACTCAGCCCCCCAAACCATCTACCTCTACAGGGACCCCATCACTGCCTGTCACTGATACATCTCGGGGGGAGGATGACAGCCATCTTATTCAGGTCAAGGTGGTATGGCTGAGGTTCAAACCAGGGTTGTTGAGGTACAGGTCTCAGTGGAGGGGAATAAGAAGGCAACTAAGAAATCTAAGAAGAACGGTAAGCAGGAGAGATAGCTCCTCATCATCTTCATTCTTGCCTTTGATTTCTTCTTTATCCTCTGGGAGGGACAGTGTTCCTTCTCATTAGTCTTTAGGGAAGGTGAGTGGTGAAGGGTGCATGAGTGAGATCCCAGATTTGGTAGCATTCTCAGAATTTTGGGAGACAGTACCTAAGTCATTAACGAGACCCAGTCGCTCCTTTCAAGCATCTGATAATTCAGCAGGGCAAGGAAAGAGTAGGCTTGGGGGAAAAGAGTTGTATTGGAAATTCAATATGTTTTCTTGCCCATTCCCAGATTGCAAGTTTAAGCACTTATGCTCAGCCTGTAATGGAAACTACTCAACCACTAAGCAGTCCAAGGAGGGGGCTCAGGCTCCAGCTCCAACCAGTAAATGAAGCGGGATTAAGGAAACGGGTTTCCACCCCTGTTAGAATATTGGCTCTAAGGACTTGATTTTCTAGTTATCCAAAACAGAAGGAAGTGGCAGTTCTGAGTGAGGGCTTTGAATTTGGGTAGGCTAGTCAATAATTTGGTAGCTAACATCCCCCCTCCATCAATTAGGCATTTGAAAGGGGTGGGGCTAACTTGAACTCAGACGTTTTTGCTGAGGTGCATAGCAGGACCCTTTTTTCACTGGCCTTTCTTTATTTTTTATTCTGCTATGGGTGGTCCCCAAGAAAGAATCAGAACAGTATAGATTAATTCACAATCTTTCATACCCTCCTGGTGCATCTGTAAACAATCTTGTGTAAAGGAATTTTGCAGGATCCAGTAGGGTTTGCTTGAGAACACCTTGGTCCTGGTTTGACATTGACTCTCCTTTTGAGCTGCTACCGCTTCACCCCTCTTGCTTTAAATTGTTAGGTTTGAAGTTTGAGGATAGCTTCTTTTTGACAAATGCATGTCTATGGGTTGTTCTGTATTCTGCTCTTACTTCAAGATGTTTAGCAGATTCTTGCATTCTGTGTAGAGCAATCCATAGGCTTGGATAGTATTTATTTATTTATTTATACACATTTATATACCGCACCTTCCAGAGTTCAGTTGCGGTTTACAGTGAACAACAATAAACAAAGCAAGTTTGTTTTACAATGAACATCATAGTATAAGTATAATGATAGCAGAACATATTTTACAAATAACGTCATATTATAAGTATAATGCTTAACAAAACAGTATATGTATTAAGGAACGAAGTAATTAACTAGACAGAATATATTGTCTAAACAGTGTACGATAAAATCGAACAGAATAAACTATTTACAAATATATATCTGTTTATATATAAATGGAAGTGAACGGGCATACGATGTGGGATCATCAATAGTGTTTAACTAATTGTGCTATCTTTGTGAGTTGCAGGGTTTTTATTTGAAGCTGTCAGATACCTGTTTAGCCTTTGTCTAAAGCGGGAGAGGGATTATCTATGTTATAGTGTTTGGTGAACAGGTAAGTTTTCAATTTTTTGCGGAGATCCATGATCTCCGTTAGTGACCGTAACTCCTCTGGGAGGGAGTTCCAAATGGTTGGGGCTATGTGAGAAAAGGCTCTGTTGTTTGTTGATTTATGAGTTTTTGTGTAATCTTTCGGAATCTTTAATTTGTTTAATTGTCCTTTTCTGTGTGTAGGCTTGGCTGGTTCTTTGTGTATTAGGTTACTTAGCGTGGTTGGAGCCATATAATATAAGGCTTTGAATGTATTGCTCATTATATAGATAGTATTGCTCATTATATAGATGACTTCCTGTTTGTAAGGGCTCTGGCTAACCCTACTTACCACTTATTAAGGACCTTTTATTAGCCTCTTCATTTGATGTACCACTGGCAGCTGAGAAGACAGAGGGCCCGGTGACTAGATTAACCTTTCTGGGCATTGAGATTGATATTGTGGCTTTGACCTTGTGCTTAATAGCGGATAAGATTGATAAATTAAGGTCCCAGGTTTGGGATATCTGTTCAGTGAAAAAAGTCACCTTGAAGCATGGGACAAACACAGAGGATCTCTAAAGGTAAAAAGGGGACTGTTGTAGTGCTTGATATGGAATGATAGACTAGATAGGCCATGTGGTCTTTCTTTGTCGTCATATTTCTATGTTTTTTAAGAGTGTTCACTCCTTAATGGGTTCACTAAATTTTGCCTGCAGAGTGACACCTTTGGGTCAGACATTTATCCGAAGGTTAGCCGACTCCATGACAGGGGTTGTGAGGCTGCTATGATGGCAGATCTGCAGGTTTGGAAGCATTTTTGGGAAGGCTTCAATTGGGTTTCGGCTTTGCAAGCCAAGGAAATTTCTATAATTTGTAGTTGTTCTCAGATGCAGCTGGGGGTTTGCTTTTTGTCATATTTTGTCATGGACCCTGGTATGTAGCACCTTGGTAGACTGAGTGGGTCGTGAAAGGGGTCTTTTGGAATATCACCTTCTTGAAATTGTTTATTATAATTGTGGCTTTATACATCTGGCCAGATTACTTCAGAGACAAGAAGGTGATATTTTTGTGTGATAACTGGGCAGTGGTAGATGTAATTAATAGGCATTCGGCTAAATGTTTATTAGCAATAGCACTTATGCGTGAGCTCGTTGTTTTTCCTTTCTTCGCCTAAAATGTTTACTCGAGCTAGGCATGTTCCTGGTGTTGATAATGCCATTGCAGACTCTCTTTCCCATTTTAAGTGGACAACCTTCAGGGAGTTGGTCCACTGGGTGGATGCAGAAGGATCAATTATGCCAGACTACCCTTGGAACTTGTGCTGGAGATTGTCTGGGACTTGCTGCAATGACCGATTGTAGCAGTGACCTAGGCGACCTACAGCAATAGCTACCATAGAGTAACATCATTTCTGTGCAGCCATGGATAGGCTGGTGGAAGAATTTCTGTTAAGTTGCTTTCTAATTAAATATTATTTGTGAAAAGTCTGAGTTATTCTAAGGGTGCTACTTCTCTGCATGTTAAGGGGTTTTCATTTTCTGCAAAGGCGACAGAGTTCAGGAGCCCTGCTGGTTTTTTTTTTGTTAAGTGAGTTTTACAGAACTGGGAGAAATCCTCGCCCTGACAGCAGGCGACCCATCAGACATGATTTACTAGTACAATTTTGGTATGTATCACTGGGGTGGCTAGCTCTTTTTTGGAGGTGATGTTATTTCATGCTGCATTCTGCTTAGACTTATTTGGAGCTTTTCTGGTACGTGAGCTGATAGCTGGATCCCATGCAGCGGGTGCAGGATTTGGTTGTCTATGGATCATGTAGAGATAGGGACTTATAGGATAATTGTCAGGATTGTTAAATCCAAAACAGATCCATGGGGGAAAGGTTTAGAGGTGGTGCTTAATGGGGTTCCTGGCATGGTGACTTGTCCAGTGCAGAATTTAGATGTTTACTTAGAGATGCACCCTTGGGTAACCAGGCATTTATTAATACACAGGGATGCCTCCCCTTTAACTCGTTTCCAGTTTTGGACAGCAATACATTGAGTGTTGATCAATTTGAGGTTGGACCTGGGCCAATGTGGGACAAACGTTTTTCAGACTGATGCGGCTATGAGTTTGGTTTCTTTAGGTTTAAGGGAGGTGGTCATTAAACGCATAGAGTGATGGTGGTCTGATGCTTTCTCTAATTGGGGATGGTGCTGCTGTTTCTAATAAGGTTTTTCTGTTGCAGATCATTTGCCTGTCAGAGTTACCTGTTGGCCAGACATTCTTTCATCTACTGGGCTGGATGTCAGGCTGCATCTTGGCTTTATGAAAGCTATTTGGGTCTGGTAGGATGGCTGGGTGAGAGAGGAATGCAGTGGTACCAACTGCTGCCGGTCCTTAGACACCATGCTCACCAGCTGGAGCTCCTGATGGCCTTGGTAGTGCATTTGGGAGCACATGGACTGCTATTTATTATATATTTCTATTTTGTCAGTGTGTGTCTAATCCTCTGTCTGTCCTATACCCAATTCCTGCCCTCTGCAGTGCTGTGTCTTCCTTCTCAACACTGTATTGCCTCTGTTCTCTGACTAGTACTATCTGACTGCACGTTTAGGTGTGCTTTTTCCTCTTCTCTCTATTCCTCTTCAAGGCCTCTCTCTTGTAGGTATTCAAAGTCTTCAGTTTTTTCCTTGCTTGAGTTTTACTAGGGCACTTCCTGAGGACTCTGCCTGCTTTCACCTGCTTGCATTCAGCACTTGTCCCACCCCTCTTTTTCAGCTCTGCCTCTCTGTTTTCAGCTGTGTCTCTTTCTCTCTCCTCTTCCTTGTTGTCTCACCCTCCCTCCCCACAACCCACCCACCCCTGACTTATAGTCTCTTATAGCCACTCTGTGCTCATTACCATGATCACTCACAGGTGCAACTTATCCCCTGCAATCTCTACAACTATCCTTTTACTTCTTCTGACTTCTGTGCTCCTCCCATTCTCTCTCTTTATGGCTCCTCAACACTTTCTCTTCCTATTGCTCATACTCCCTAATTGCCTCTCCTCCTACCAACACCTTCAAGCCCCTCCATCTTATCTGTTCTTTAACATCCTCGCTTCCCCCATCTTCTTGTCATCTACCCTATCATCAGCTCTTGAGCTGCACCACTTTCTCCCTCTCATTCAGCCATCTCCTCTCTCTCTCTGAAACAACTTCACCCTTGTTGCTGCCATGCTGTCTCCTCTCTGCCCAGCACTCTTCTACTCCTGCTCCTTCCCTCTTCCAGAGATATCAACCCCAACCCTGGCCCCCCTAGAATTTTGTAACACAGCCAGACCAGATCCTCATGCAACAGCTCAAATCTTATTCATATCCCTCTCCTCTTCCCTCCTTTCTTCCTTCATCATGTGCCTTGTGGAACGCACACTCCATCTCAAATAAACTTTCCTTTACCATGATCTCTTTATCTCTAATGCTCTCTATCTTCTTGCTCTAACTGAGACCTGGCTCCTCCCTGAGGACTCAGCTTCAGTCAGTTCTTTCTGTCATGGTGGCTATCAATTCTCCCACATGCCTTGTTCCACTGGCCATGGTGGAAGTGCTGGGCTTCTACTCTCTCTTTGCTGCCAATTTCAACCCCTCCTTCTGCCTCAGTCTCACTCCTTTCCCTCCTTTGAAGTCCATTCAATCTGGCTTTTTACTCTTTGATTAGCTGTTATTGCTGTTATTTATCAACCCCCTGACAAGTCCACCTCTACCTTTCTCTCTGACTTTGACTCATGGCTTTTCTTCTTTCTGGATTCATCTTCCCCCTCCCTTATTCTCGGGGATTTTAACATTCATGTTGATAACCCCTCTGACCCTTATGCTTTAAAGCTCTTCTCCCTTACCTCATCATTCAACCTCCAGCTTTGCTCTACTGCCCCAACTCACTAGCAAGGCCACTGTCTTGACCTTGTATTCTTGTCTAATTGCTTACCCTCAAACCTCTGTACCTCACTTCTTCCCTTATCAGACCATCACCTACGAAACTTCACTCTTCATCACTCACCTTCTCAACCTTGCCCTGTATTCCCCAACCTCTTTAGAAATCTTCATGCCATTGACCCGTTGGCTCTCTCTCTCCTCCACTGTTCATCACCTCTTTCCTTCAGCATGTCATCTGAGTCTGTTGATGAGGCAGTAGCTTCCTATAACACTACATTATCCTCTGCTCTGGATGCTCTTGCTTCGCCCATGCCACGACCTATGAGGCATACTGTGCCTCATCCCTGGCTGTCTTTCACTACCTCCTATCTACATTCCTGTGCCTACTCAGCTGAGTGTGCTTGGCTCAAATCCCTCATCCTTGCAGACTTTAGACACTTCAAATTCATGCTTCTCTTTCCAGTCAGCCATAGCACTCTTCAAACAAGACTATTATGCCCATCTGACTAACTTTCTTGCCTCAGATCCTTTACAACTCTCAACTCTCTCCTCAAGGTGCCTCCGCCTCTAACCCCTCCCTCCCTTTCTGCCCAAATCCTGGCTGACTACTTCCATGACAAAATCCACAAGCTCACACTCCAATTCCCCACGAGATCAGCTACTACCCCTCCTCCACCTCTGCACTCCCAATCTTCCTCCCCTACCTCTGCTACCCTTTCTTCGATTTCTATGATTTCTGAGGACGAAATTACTCACCTTCTTTCCTCATCCAAACTCACTACCTGCTCCTCTAATCATTGAACTTGCCTGGCAAACAGCCATAGTAATGAAACACACGTAGCAAAATGTTATACAAAACATATCCCAACACAATATTGCATTTCGATTAGCATAAATACACTTATCTGCATCAGGAAAAAACATTACCAGACTGGGATATGTTTTGTATAACATTTTGCTATGTATGTTTCATTACTATGGCTGTTTGCCCGACAAGTTCAATGATGATATGAGAGCAATTCAATACAACCTTTTTGGGGCTGTTATGCTAGAAGGTCAAGTTTGACCGGTTTAAGCTCTGTTATTTTGAGAACTTGTCTTGGGTTTTTTTAATAGTAATTTATTGCTCCTTTTGAAGAGAAATTATATGTTTTCAGCAAGTACTATGGCAGGGCTATAATAAGAGATAGGTGATTGGCTGCAGGTGATTATTTGGTAGGAGAACCATCTGAGCTATTAGTATGGCAGCATGGGATACTTCCAACTTATTAGATATATCATTTAATTGGATTAGTTTGCGTCCTGTTGTATTTTGTTTATGCCCGGTTTCAGCCACAAAGGGTCATGATGCTAGCCGGCTAGCAGCAGGGCATTCCGGGGGTGAAACAGAGGCAGCACCTGAGGATAACTGGTTAGTGGCAATATTCAGCTGCTAGCTGATTATCCTAAACAAGTTGAAGTTAGCCAATTTTAATGGCTTGCCTAGATATCCGGTTTAGCTAACCGACCAGCGGCTGAATATTGCCACTTACCATTTAGCTAAATCGCTATCCGACCAACCCAGATATGACCCTACCATTGAATATATGGGTTCAGTTTAAAGTAGTGATGGCTAGCCATTTTAACAGCGCTAGCCACTGCTGCTGAATAGCCC
Source organism: Ichthyophis bannanicus (assembly GCA_033557465.1). NCBI lineage: Eukaryota > Metazoa > Chordata > Amphibia > Gymnophiona > Ichthyophiidae > Ichthyophis > Ichthyophis bannanicus. The sequence goes on along the minus strand of CM066032.1, from coordinate 1,264,283,631 downwards.
TTCCCCCCGTGGAGCCAAATTCCAATCAGGGCCCATCCGGCAAGTCCAGATGTCCACAATCTGGATGGGCCGGATTTGCACCAATTCTGATCCCACAGGGGTTAGACATCCAGGCAGAATTGGGTGCAACGGGCCTGGACGGGCAGGACGTGCCCTGATTCTGGCCCTCAGCACATCCGGGTATTTCCCCGGCTAGCTCAGCATGGACTCCTGCATGTAGCTGCAGGTGCACTTCCGTCCCATCACCATGGCACCATGGCTCGATGCAGGAACCCCGATTGTCTACACTGGCAGAAAAATCATTTTTCCCTGCCGCCTGACCCTGCCCAATCAGGACTTCCGGGGTGGGATTGGTCTGCAGGAACCCCTTGCCCCTCTCACTTCCTCTACTGGTCCCAGGCTGGATGGCCACTGATGTCGGGGGGGGGACTTATTGCACTTTGGACGTCCAGGTTGGGGTTCATGCCTCTGGCCCGCCCTTGCTCTTCCCTTGACTCACCTCCTTCCACCTTCATACAGAGTTCCTTGCACATTTCTGCTGTGCGTGTGGGGAACTCTTTGGCAGGAATACGACCCAATTGTTTAGCAGGGAATATACGTCTGTGCCAGATGCACAGTTTATCCCCACTAAATGCAGGTCAGAATCTACCCCCAAGTGTTTAGAACATTATTATTGTGTTAAGCATTTATGACACCTATTGTATTTCTCAATGCCTACATGAGAACTGAGTTACTTTAAGTCTGAGGACACTTGGAGTTCATCAGGAAAGTATCATTCTTTAGAAATGTAGATTAATAATGGTAAACAGTTGCCAAACAGCTAGCAGCATGACCTGAGACACGCTGTTTGGTATGCTAATTCAGGGTGGCACAGTACACTGGCATACATCCAGATATCCACAAAGGCTGTGGGATCATTATGATTCAGAACAGATGTTTTTTTCACACCAAGACAAAACAGGTAAGAAGACTGAGGGAATGTGATAAGAAAAGTCTGATTGTGCAAGAGAGCTGAGAAACCAGATGATGCAATAGGAAGAGATAGGTACATACTGAGGGAGGAGAACAATGTGATAAGGAAGACAAAGATATGGCAGAATAATAAGGAAAGGCCAGTATATAAAATAAACAAGTATGTCTAGGAGCAGAACATGTAGAGCCAGAAATAAGGGGATTTTGGATTTAGCTCCCGCCTTTTCAGTGGTAGCTCAAGGTGCATTGCATTCAGGTACAGTGGTTATTCCCTTTCCCCTGAGGGCTTACAGTCTAAGCAGGGTCAGACCAACTATTAGGTATAGCAGGCAATTACTTAGGGTGGCAGCTTCGGGGGGGGGGGGCACAAAGAACAGGGCATTCAAAGCTAAACAATAGATTTTGAGAGCCAGGGGGGCATACGGTTTAAGATTTGCCCAGGGTGCCAACACCTTGAACCAACTCTGGAACTGGCCCTGAATCTAAGTTTGGACCTGAGGCAAAAGAGGGTGGCCCAAGATCACAGTGGCCAGTGGTAGGATTTGAACTCTGGCTTCCCTGAGTCTCAGCCCACTGCTTTATGAGAAATAGCAATGGGGGGGGGGGGGGGAGTCCAGTTCTAATTTCTTTCTAACTCATTACTCAAATAACATTATTTCACAATTCTTTGTTTATGAGATGATCTATTTTGCTTTCTATACTAAGTATACCCTAGTCCCCAGTTTTTTGTAATGCTATTTGTCTTGATTAGATTGTAAGCTCTAATGCAGTGTTTCCCAACCGGTGTGCCGCGGCACTAAGGGGTGCCGTGAGATCTTTTGAGGGTGCCGCCAAAATTTCGGGGAAAAAATTGCACTAACGTCATTCTCTCTTGGCGGGAGAGGGGGAGGGAGGGGACTACCGAGATAGCGGAGAGTCCTTCTCCACCCCACCTCACCCCACCCGTTCCTCAGTGAGGGTTGTGGATTGACGCGTATAACACACGTACAGGACAGGGCGCACAGCGAGTCGCCAGTCGCCACTCGCCAGCATGCCTCAGTACTGATTGGTGACTCAAAGGAGGCAGAAGGTATTGTATTAAGCAGCACATGCACGAGTGCACGTAAATTTGTGATCAAGTGCAATTCTTGTGATAAGCTAAAACTGTGTTTGTCGCTCTCTACTTAACTATCAGAAACTAATTTAAGCCTCTGTGATGTTTTCCTTTTTTTCAGAATACATCTTATCTGACAGCGTCGAAAAAGAAGGATGGATAAGTTCGTAGTGAGGAAGCGAAAAGTACAGGCGGATGAATCTCCAGACCAAATGGTGGCTTCCAGTATTGGTACTGCTTCGAAGTCAAACACTGAAGGTGTTCCTGCTCCATCTGAATCAAATTGCGAAAAGGGGAAACACGCATCTCTCTCGAAGAAAAGGACATATATTGATGCCTATTTAGCATATGGTTTTACTTCAAACAATGATGAAGATAATCCGCGTCCTGTGTGTTTCGTTTGTGGAGCTACACTCAGCAATGAGGCCATGGTACCTAGTAAGCTCAAGCGGCACCTCAATAGCAAACACCCTTTTGTGTCACAGAAGGACATAGCATATTTTTCTCGTATGTTAGAAGGGCAAAGTAAGGCGGCTACTAAAATGGTCAAGAAGGTAACAGTAGCTGACACTGCTCTTGAAGCTTCCTTCAGAGTAGCAGAGCTGATAGCAAAGAAAATGAAGCCTCATACAACTGGTGAAGAAATCATTGGCCCTGCATGCAACATAATTGTAGAAACAATGCTTGGCAAAGAAGCTCAGGAACAGATTTCGAAAGTACCTCTTTCCAACAACACAATCAGCCGTAGGATATCTGAAATGTCAACAGATATTAATGAAGAAGTTGTGAAGCAGATAAAATTGAAAAGAAAATTCGCATTGCAGGTAGATGAGAGTACTGACATAGCTGGAAAATGCCAACTGCTTGGGTTTTGCAAATTCATTGACAAGGATATTGTGGAACAGTTTATGTTTTGCAAAGAGTTACAGACTACAACTACTGGAGAGGATATCTTTGCATCTGTAAATTCGTACCTCACTGAACATGGTCTTTCATGGAATTACTGTTGTGGCATATGTACTGATGGTGCACCGTCGATGATAGGGAAGTACAAAGGCTTCATCACCAGGGCATTGAAAGAAAATCCATCTATAACTACAACTCACTGCTTCCTACACAGAGAGGCTTTAGTAGCCAAGACGTGTGGAGAAGAGTTAACTGAGGTTTTAAACCAGGCTGTCAAGATGGTTAATTTAATCAAATCCAGGCCACTGCAAAATAGAGTTTTTCAAAAGATGTGTCAAGAAATGGGTGCGAATCATATTTCACTGATTTTGCATACTGACATAAGGTGGTTATCAAGAGGTCGTGTACTGAACCGCGTTCTTGAACTCAAAGAAGAATTAAAAGCGTTTTTCCGAGAGGAGAGACATGATATATTCATAAAGCTGCTTGAAAATCATACTTGGTGTTTGAAGCTGTCATATTTGGCAGACATTTTCATGAAGCTGAATGAACTAAATCTCTCAATGCAAGGAAGACTTGAGGGAATTGTAACATCAGTTAACAAGATGAAAGGTTTCCAGAGAAAGCTGAAATCATGGAAGTCGGCTGTTCAGAGAGACGATGTGTCAAACTTCCCTTCTCTTCAACAAGCAGGATATAACGGCTTTGGAACTGTAAAAAATCTGATTGTTAATCACTTGGAACAGCTGAGAGAAGCAGTTGATAAGTATTTTCCATCGCTGTCTACAGAAAAACTAGAATGGATTGTATCACCCTTCGAACTGGCTGACATGGCTGAAGAGCTGGACTTCACGGCAATAGAACGTGACGAATTTCTTGATATGTCTTCTGATTCAACACTGAAAGTCAAATTTGAGAAGAGTGACGTGACACTGGCAGCTTTTTGGCATGCAACATTGGGGGAATACCCTAATTTGGGTCAGAAAGCTATTTCTCTACTTTTGCCCTTCTCCACATCGTATCTGTGCGAGCAGGCATTTTCTGCCATGGCTACAATAAAATCGAAACAAAGAAATAGGCTTCTTTCACTTGAGGACGATATGCGGGTGGCATTGTCAACAATAAGACCTGATATCAAGAGTTTGTGTTCCAAGCATCAATCACAAGTTTCACACTGAGTATACATGCATGGTGCACTGTGGTCTATTTGTGTGTTTGTCTTGTATCATAGTGTAACACTGTAACTACTTGAATACATTGTGCAACTACAGTAAAACTTGTCACAATTACATATTTGTATCGTAATACTATTTTTTTTATTAAGGCAGAATCAGTGTAAACAGTATTCTCATATCATCTAGGACTAGGTATAAGGTGTTGTTGCATGCAAACTCTCGAAATGAAACAAATAAATAAATAATAATAAAAAAGCTACGGAGATTTTAAATATCTATTTCCTTATAAGGGTGCCGGGAACTTTTGAAAGGCTTTCCAAGGGTGCCTCAAACAAGAAAAGGTTGGGAACCACTGCTCTAATGACTGTCTCTTACATCTATATGCACAGCACTTTGTATGTCTTGTAGCACTATACAGATGATAAGCAGATGATAAACTACTATCTCTTCATACTATATTTCTCCATTATTGATAACATCACCTAACCCTCCTATCCTGAGCCATTTTGACTCCCTCAGAGTAATGACCCACCTGCCATAATTACTGCATTTTTAACTATCCACACGTTCAACCTGTCCTAAAGATAAATGTATCGACTATTATATAGTTCACCCCGTTCTCCTTGTTTAATTTTCCCTGTTCTCTGTAAATGTCAATGCTAGACTGTTATACATTATACAATTTTAGGTTACATGTAAACCGCGCTGATGATAAATAGTGCGGTATAGAAGAAATCACAAATAAATAAATAAATAAAATAAATAAAGCAGTAGTAGTATTGTGTAAAGTAGACTTATAGAAATGTACTCGGCCTACGCTCTGCCCAAACTCCCTCCTGGTGCACACCCGTACTGAAAGGACTGCCTAAACTCTGTGTGTGAACGCTCACTAGAATGCCTTGTCTTCCACACATAAAATCACATGGAAATCTAGTTACTCTTACAGATGTACCCTCCTAGAGGGTCATTCTGTTCAGCAAATGATGTCCATCCCCGCTATTTGCGCCGACAGTATTCAGGGATTCAGGTTTCTTCTCATACAGTTTGATATGTCATTCTGACATTAACTGCTTACCACACTTTGGTAAAAGGGTAAGTTACGGTTCAAACCATATTGAAAATTTTCCCCATGGTCAGCATCATTACCTTTACATAGTCACACTGTGCTATTACTTTATCTAGCAATGTATCTCTAATCAGGCCCGTACCTAGCCCTGTGCGAGCGGTGCAGCCGCACAGGGCGCAAAGGTTTAAGGGGCGCATTTTAGCTGTCTTCCGTTGCCTGCCGCTGTCACTTTTTCTTCTCTCAGTGGTGGCAGGCAATGGCAGGACAGCTAAAATGCACCCCTTAAACCTTCTTGCTGGCATGCTAATTAGAGACAGGGCCGTACCGAGGGAAGATCGTGCCCTGTGCGACTTGCACATCGGGCGCGCGCTCCCCCCCCCCCCCCCCCCGCAGCGGGAGAGAAGAGGCGCGCCCGATGTGCAAATTGCTGGCATGCCAAGCAGATCTTTCCCTTCCTCTTGCAGGGTGCGATCTTCCCTCAGTACGGCCCTGTCTCTAATTATACCCTTGCCATAGCAAATCACGTGATGTGATGTGAAACACCCCAACAAGTCTTCTCAAGAGCAGCTATTGAAATTTCAGGGGGCTATTTTATTTTATTTATTTATTTAGCAGCTTTTTTATACCGCTGTATCTACCAGTCACAGTGGTTTACATGGAACAATAGAACGAGCAATTTTACATCGTACATAGGAAACAATAGATAACTCAACTGGGTGGAGAATAACTATTTACACGAGGTGGAGCTGGTGCTGCGGGAGATCCATTAGATGATGTGCTCGAAGGGTAGCTAAGAGTCTCTGCCAAAGTGTTCCAAAAAGAGGGAAGTTTTTAGCTTTCACTGGAAATCACCTAGGTCTGTGAGGGCACGGATTTCTGGGGTGAGGGACTTCCAAATGAATGGTGCATAATAAGAGAAGGCTGTGTTGGTAGTGGTATTGTTGGAGTGGGTGAAAGAAGCTAGAATCGAGCTATGAATTACTTGAGGTTATCTTTACTTCAGGGAACAGGTGAGAGCTTGACTCTTCTCCCTGAATGTGTAAAGAAACAAGTAGATAATGGTAAATTAGCTGATATAGTGTATTTGGATTTTCAGAAGGCGTTTAACAAATATGCTCCTTAGGAAATTAAAATGGAATCTGTTGCCGGAGGACATGGTCAAGGTAACTAACATAGCAGGGTTCAAAAGAGGATTAGACAAGCTCCTGGAGAAAAAGTCCACTACAAATTACTAACCAGATAGACTCAGGGCAGTCTTTGCTTAGCCTTCTATCTGATGAGTTATGCAAAATTTTGATCTATTTTTTGAGATCTGCCAAGTACTTGTGACCCATACTGGCCACTGACAGAAACTGGATGCTGGGCTTAATGGACCTTGATCTGACTTAGTGTTTGCATTTTTGTATTCTTAAACTTTTAATGAATGTGGTAGAAACTACTAAGTCAATCACATCACATCAGGATTAGCTTGCTAAACAACGTCTAATAGAGAACAGTTCCACATATCTTATACTACTGCACATACAGTTTACTTTCAATCTAGTCACCCACTTTCATTTATCCCGACATCTTTGTCTTACCCATCTGTCTGTCTATAGAGACTAGTACTGTCTATAGAGATTTATTTATTTGTAAGTCTTATATACCTCTTTTTCTTCATAATCAAAGCAGTTTACATATAACATTAAACAAACTTATAACGGTTTAGTATAGTATAGTATAGTATAGAAAGTAATGGTTTAAATGGAAACAATAGTGATATTAACAATGCAGTAATTGTTATGAGCAAACATAACTAAACTCAATAATTTAAAACTTATTTAGATGTGCAATGCAATGTTTGCATGATAAAATTGAACAAGTAACACATTTATAAACAATCTTCAGTAGTCTTATTTACAGGTACAGTTGTTGCATGAGAATCATTGAAATTTGTATTCTTGGTGGGCTTACGTGAGTTTCTTTTGTAATTATGTGGGGAATATATTCTGTCCTATTTTAGTTTGAAAATATTCTGTGAATAGGTATGTTTTGATTCTTTTCTGGAAGGTGAGTAGGTCATTTATGTTTCTTAAGCTTTGAGGTAGACACTTCTAATGGATTAGAGCATAGAGAGTGAATGCCCTGTTGCTCATTGTCTGGTTTGTTTTCCTAAAGTCTGTAGGTATTACCAGAGAATTTTGCATACCACCTCTTCTTTGTCTTGATTCAGGTAAGATAGTTATCAATGAAGTTACAGTAGATGTGATGGGGCCAAATTGTGTAGCATCTTGAATATGGTTACTAAGAATTTGTATTTGATTCTACATATTACAGGTAGCCAGTGCAGTTGTAAGAGAATGGGTGTGATATGTTCAGATTTAGTTACTTTGTTAATGGTTCTTGCAAGTGTGTTTTGTGCTATTTTTAGTTGATTTAGTGTTTATTTCGGCAAGTCTTGTAATATGTTATTGCAGTAGTCAAAATGGGGGCCGATCAGCACCTGTAGAACCGAGTGGAAGTCCTGAGCTGAGAGCAGTGGTCCTAGGTGTTGGGTCATTATGATTTTATTGTATATTGTCTGAGTTATATAGGTAATGGGGTAGATTCTGATTTGCATTTAGGGGGATGGATGTCCGATTCAGACATCCATCCCCACTAAATGCCGAGATGCCACTGCAACCAACAGAGCTCCCCATATGTACAGGCAAGATGTGCGGGGAACTCTGTTCGTGGGCGGAAGGGGGCGGGCCGGAGGTAGAAAAAGGGCGGGCATTGGATGGGACACTGACCCTGAATGTACAGGGCTGATTCCGGTGTTGGCCCTGTACGTCCAGGGTTGGCAATCTAGATGGGGGACTTATTCTACCTCGGAGGTGGAATAAGTCCCTCCTATATGATGGGACATGCAGCAACTGGGGCCGAAAAGGGAGGTAAGGGGGTGGAAGGGGTACCCCGCAGCTCAACCCTGGCCATGGCAGGCCCGATCAGGTGTCAGCGGAGAAAGGACTTTTGTGGGGGTGTGCTGGGGATCAGGACTTCTGCACGGAGCTGCAGTGCCATGGCAATGAGACGACACAGCACCGCAGCTCCATGCAGGAGCCTAGCTGGGCTAGCCAGGTAAATGTCGGGACATCTGGGGAGCCTGAATCGGGGCATGTCCTGGATGTCCCAGCCTTATGCCACGATTCTGCTCCTGTGGGGCTGTCTAGCTTCCGGGAGAGCAGAATTGGGTGCATCCCTGGGCTGTCTGGATGTCTGGACATCCGGGCGACCCGGAGACCCGGAGATGCACTCATTGAATTGGCCCCCATGTGTTTTGTTAAATTTACGTTTTGATCTAGGATCACTTTTAGATATCTAACCTCATTCTTAACTTCAAGATATGCATCTCGGATTGTATTTTGTCTGGTGGTGTGAAGTCCTTATCTCTGGTGATGAAAAGGACCTCCATCTTATTAAAGTTTATACTGAGGTTGCATGAGTCTAGCCATTGCGAAGCTTCATTGAAACAGTTTGTGATCTGTTCAAAGTTGTGTTTCCTTGTAACAAAAGAGGTGAACAACATAATGTCATCTGCATAAATTCAGTAGTATACCTCATGTGCTTGGAATATCTTGCAGATCAGCTGGAGGTAAATATTAAAGAACAGTGCCGATAGGGTGGACCCATGTAGTAATCTTCAATACTGGCTGTATGTTCTCGATATTAGGTTCCCTATTTTCACCTGCTGTGTCCAATCTGAAAGAAACAACTTAAACCATTGGAGTATGGTACCATTGAAGCCAATATGTTGAAGCCTTACTATTTCATGGCTGATTGAATCAAATGCTGATGATAAGTCTAAGAATATTAATATGTATGCTTGCTTGGTTCTTTCTATGCCTCATAGGAGATTGTCAAATGGTGTTATTAGCAGTGTTTCTACACCATGGTAAGGCCTGAAGCCGTGTTGATACATGCCCAGAGGTGTGCATGTCAAGGTGATCCTGGAGTTGTCGTTGTATGGTCTTTTCGATAATTTTGGCTCAGAATGTAAATGTAGCTGCAAATGACATTGTTGAGATACTGAGCAACTGGAACACTGTGATAAGTAAAGCAGCATTAGCTCCCAATCCACAAACTAAAATGAGAAAAAGAGGGTCACAGGTATGGTAAACTCAAGAATTAGGATCTTTGAAAAGACAACTAAGAAAACTTGAAAGAAAATGGAGAGTTACCAAATCACAAGATGATAGGACCCTATATATAAATACTCTCCAAATTTACAGTGCAAGCATAAATGACCAAAAGAGAGAACATTATTTAAAGAATCTTATGAAATCCCTTAATTGTCTAAAGGAACTTTTTGATATTGTAAAGTCATTAGTTAGATCCCATACCATAAATCCAGCTTAGACTTGCAGGTGACAGCAGACCATTACAAGAGTAAGCTACTTAGGCCAAACTCAGTATTAGTGATGGACAATGCTGATAACAGCGATAATGTCACTTCATGGCACTGACCAGTTAATCTAGACTATTACATCTATAACTACAATGACATCCCATCATAAATCAATGTCCAGTAAGCTGGGTCAAACTAACAAGAACTGAAATGGTACCCTCTATCCTCAAAATTGTAAGCTTTTCCCTATCACTGAGTCACATGCCAAAGATCTTAAAGTAGGCAACTATCTGTCCCATCCTAAAAAAGATATAAATGGATAAGATTTGTTCCATATCAAACCTTCCATTCTTAGCCAAAATTATTGAAAAGACCATACAACGACAACTCCAGGATCACCTTGACATGCACACACCTCTGGGCATGTATCAACACAGCTTCAGGCCTTACCATGGTGTAGAAACACTGCTAATAACACTATTTGACAATCTCATAAGGCATAGAAAGAACCAAGCAAGCCTACATATTAATATTCTTAGACTTATCATCAGCATTTGATTCAATCAGCCATGAAATAGTAAGGCTTCAACAGATTGGCATCAATGGTAAAATACTCCAATGGTTTAAGTTGTACCTTTCAGATCGGACACAGCAGGTGAAAATAGGGAACCTATAATTGAGATCATACAGCCAGTATCGAGGATTACCACAGGGGTCCACCCTATCGGCACTTAATTCTTGAGTTTACCATACCTGTGACCCTCTTTTTCTCATTTTAGTTTGTGGATTGGGAGCTAAGGCTTCTTTACTTATCACAGTGTTCCAGTTGCTCAGTATCTCATCAATGTCATTTGCAGCTACATTTGCATTCAAGTGTGGTATGGTCTCATGTAGGAATGTATCTTTATCAAATATTTTAAACCAACATTCTGCAATTTCATTTCTTAATGTTCTATGATTGGCCGGCTGATATTCAATAAAGAAATATATTAAGGGATGATCTTCCATGGTATAGGATGTATTTGTATAGGAGCTTTCTGAGACATTGTATATATGTTGTTAGGTAGGAATATGAGGTCTAATTTGTTTCCCTTATCATGTGTGGGTATATTAATGATCTGTTGAAAGCCCAGATCATCCACTGCATTCAGGAATGCTGAAGCGTGAGTATGATTCAGAGATGGTAGGTTAAAAACACCAAGCAAGATAAGATGTTTGTTAATTGGTTTACCTGAATAGGTTTATTCCAGAATTATGGAGATGCTTTTTGGATCTGAGGTTGGGGATCTATAAAGTAAATTGAATGTTAGGTGCTTGTTCTCAATCATCAACATATCTAATCCATCTATGCTAACTTTTGAAGAGAATGTTGCATTTAATTCTTCTTTACTTATGACGAGTACACCACCTCCTCTTTTCGCATGTTTGGGCAATGGGCAATGTCATAGTTTGGAAGTTTTATTTGGTTGAGAAGGATGGTATCATTTCTAGGAGCCAGGTTTCCATAATCAATAGGATCTTATTCTTTATTGGGATATGACACAGGTGTTCTGGGGTGGATCTACACAGTTAGTGACCTGCAGGTAAAACTAGGCAAAGCAAAAGCTGGCCTAGTATTACCCATGGGAGCAAACCAGGCAGCGGTGCAATATCACTGCTACCCAGTTAGCTTCTGCTGATCTAGGGCATATGTGGCGTGGCCCTTGGATTGAATATCCAGAGTTAGAGGTCAGCAGGGAAGGCTATGTATTCAGAGATGAAAGGCCAGGAGCAGGACTTGTCCACACATAGGAACAGAAGCACCGGGGATCTCAAACAATTTTCAGAACACTGTGTTCGTGAGGAACTAGCTAAACTGAAAGTAGACAAAGTCATGGATCCAGATAGGATACATCCAAGAATACTGAGGGAACTTAGAGATGTTCTAGCTGCTCCGCTGTCTGACCTTTTCAATACCTCTTTGGAGTCGAGAGTGGTGCCAGAGGACTGGAGAAAGGCACATGTGGTCCCTTTACACAAAAGTGGAAGTAAGGATGTGGTTGAAAACTACAGGCCAGTTAATCTAACCTCTGTGGTGAGTAAATTATTGGAAAGGCTATTACAAGTCACAATAGTGAGGTTTCCAGAGTCAAAATGGATTGCAGGATCTGAGACAGCAAGAATTCACCAGAGGCACGTCTTATCAGACAAATCTGACTGGATGACCAGGGAGTTGGACTGAGGGAGAGCCCTAGATGTGGTGTATTTAGATTTCAGTAAAGTCTTTGACACCATTCTGCACAGGTGACTTATGAACAAACTGAGCACCCTAGGGATGGACCCTAAAGTTACTGATTGAGTTAGAAATTGGTTGAGTAGGAGGTGACAAAGGGTACAGATAAATGGAGATCACTCTGAGAAGAAGGAGGTTACCAGTGGTGTGCCAGAGGGATCTGTCCTTGGTCTGATTCTTTTTTACATCTTTGTTAGTGATATTGTAGAAGGGCTGTCAGGAAGGTTTGCTTGTCTGCTGATGATACCAAAATCTGCATTAGGGTAGACATCCAGGAAGAGGTAGATAACATGAGGTGGGATCTAGCTAAGCTTGAAGAATGGTCTAGAATTTAGCAGCTGAAATTTAATGCTAAAAAATGCAGTCATGCATTTGGGCTGAAAATCCAAAGGAAAGGTACAGTGTAAGGGGTGAGGTACTTCTGTCCATAAAAGAAGATCAGAAGCTGGGCATAATTGTGTCTGATGATCTTAAAATAGTTAAACAAGTAGAAAAGACAACTGTGAAAGCCAGAAGGATGTTTGGGTGTATAGAAAGAGGAATGGCCAGCAGAAAAAAAAAGGTGATAATGCCTCTGTATAAGTCTCTGGTGCAATCTCATTTGGAGTATTGTGTGCAAATCTGGAGATGCCCTTTCAAAAGGATATAAGCAGGTTGGAGTCGGTACAGAGGGTGGCTATTAAAATGGTTAGTGTTCTTTGTTATGTAGCATATAAGGACAGACTTAAAGATATTAATATGTATAATTTAGAGGAAACAATAAATAATGGTCTTCCTTTGAGCGTTTACTATCAAGTAATGAAGAACCTCCTAAAATGCTGACTATTATCAATATGGAACTTAGAGCTTCAATGTGGAACTTAAAGCTTCTTTATACCGCCTTTTCTGACCTTTACTTCATACGAGTTAAACTTATAATTCGTTAAAGGTCTCAGACTTACATGGCACACACTTTCGGACTTACTGTACGTCCAATATCATTGCCTAATAGCAAAATATCCAGTGATTAAGAAAGCGAATAGAACTGTTCCCCCATCTCCTCGGTTCTGGTTTTTTTTAAACATCTATAAATTACATTATCTATACTACAGTTCACATGTTATTACAAATGATCCGAGATTCCACTGTACAGGGAACTTAGCTTCTTATGATAATTTAATTCTTCATGCTCTCTCCGCTTTCAATCACCGACGCCTTCACCCGGACGTCACATTAGCGTTTCACCATAAGTGTTTCTTCAGGGGATCACTGTCCTCAATTTTTTACTATAAAATAAAACAATACAACCCTTACCAAAACCCACTAAGATTAGCTCATTCCCAAACCTCGTGCCTTGCTAACATACTAACAAAACACCTACTATAAAAACAGGCTGCAAATGTTTCTCAGGGAAGTTATCTTAAACTTATATGATGAATGTGGATTCCATTCTCCTCTCTCCCCTAAAACGCCGCGCATGCGGACTAACCACCAATAGGGTGAGAGTTACAGGTTTTTAAATGATCAGATGAGTTGGTTAGTCCGCAGTGGAGCTGGTGGACAGGAGGACAGTATCTGAATTCAAAAAAGCTTGGGAACAAACACAGAGGATCTCTAAAGGTAAAAAGGGGACTATTGTAGTTGATATGGAAGGGCAGACTAGATAGGCCATGTGATCTTTTTCTGCCATTATGTTTCTATGTAGTGTACATAGCGGCCTGTTGTTAAATGTTGACAAGTCAATGTCAACTTCTGGTGACCCTGTGGATAGTTGTCCAGGCCTTTGTTCCGCACAATAAGCCTACAGCACCTAGTGTTCCAAGATGATCTCCCATCCATGCACTAACCAGGTCCTATCCTGCTAAGCCTCAGAGATCATTTTGGATTGTAGGCACTCAGGGCAGCGTGGCTGTAATTTTATACAAGTAAAAGAAAGCTATTTACATTTCTACATACATGTTTAAGGAACAATTTCAGAGAAGCATGCACAGATATGAAGGGGGTGTATTCTGTGTGCAGACACTCATGCTAGGCCTAGGACTGGTATAAATGCAGGTGCCTAGATTTCTAAAGAATGCGCACAAGTTATACTATTTTGCAACTTGCATGTGTAAATCTGCACTCTGCCCATGTAAAAGTCCACAGTGAAACTACACAAAATTAGTCTTACACACATACTTACAGAATAGCACTGTCGTAACTTTTGTCAATCTTGTCAGTGCTCTGTATTAGGCATGGAGGAAGAATTTTGTTGGAAAGGAGAGTTGGTCTAACTTGAAAACTAATAACAGTGTACTGTGTCTTCCATGTTTTCATTGCATTGCTTCGTTTCTAACTGCCTTCTAGGGTGAAAGCTTGTGTGAAAGTGTTCATGGGTTCCATCTTGTCAGTTGTGCTGCTTTCACTGTTTTAGATTATAGCAGAAGGAGGCACTTGGGCATGGCAGAAAAGAGAGAGAGAGAGAGAGAGTGAGACAGAAATGCCTGTTCTCTAATCCTGCCCAAATTACTACCACAGGAACATATTCCTTAAATATGACTTAAAGAACTGTCATGCATTGCCAAACCATAGGCATACTCAGGGCCGGCACTATCATTAGGCAAACTAGGCAGTCACCTAGAGTGATGGCACTCCAGGGGCACCCATTGCCACCTCTGTTGCCCCTCTCTGGAACTGATAGCAACAGTAATAGCTGCAAACAGCTCCATGGAGCTTACCTTCAGGCTTCAGTGCTGCGGGACTGTTTGCTTCTGTCCCTTCCGACTCTCAATGCAGACTTCCTGTTTGCATGGGAAGTCGACATCGGGCATCGGAGAGCAGCAGATGCAAAAAGCCCTGCGGCGCCGAAGCTTGAAATGGGTATGGTGATAATCTTCTTCTCTTTGCCAGTTCCTTGTTTTATTTATTTATTTAACAAGTTTTTTATACCGCCTTAACATAAAAAATCAAAGCAGTTTATAGTAGAACTCAACAATTTTACAAAGAACTCATGGAATAGATAGGGGTGGCATGCGGGACGTGCTCAGAAGCATAACTTATATACATTTTAACATTTCTGCATTGATTGATCAGAGCGTTGGTGGAGGGTGATGTTTAGGCTTGTTGGGTGTTTTGGGGAGAGTTCACTGCCCAAAGCTTCAGTTCAGAGACAAACTCAGGAACATGTGGATTCCCTCCCTTAGATTTAAGGAAGATCTTTACTGCTGTTGTTACCATAGGAGCAAACCATTACAATGGACTGTCCAGTACATTACCACAAGAAAAACCAGTATTGTCAGGGCTGACTACTACTACTACTCAGCATTTATAAAGCGCTGCCAGTCGTACGCAGCACTGTACAGTATAGACATACAAGAGACAGTCCCTGCTCATCAGAGCTTACAATCTAGTCAAGACAAGACGCACAAACGCATAAATACTGAAGGTGTAGGCAGGGGTGGAACAAAGGGAGAAAAGGAGGCTTGGTGAGTCATGATCCAAAAGCAGCAGCAAAGTGGTGGGCTTTCAACCTGGACTTGAAGAGGGCCAGAGAAGGTGCCTGGCGCAGAGACGCAGGTAGTCTGTTCCAGGCATAAGGTGCAGCAAGGTGAAAGGAGCAAAGTCTGGAGTTGGCAGAGGGAGTGCGGAGCATTGATAGGAGCAGTTTGCTTGAAGAGCGGAGAACCCGAGGGGGGTTATGAGGAGAGATAAGGGATGAAAGGTAGCGAGGAGCCGCAGAATATATGCATTTATAGGTCAGCAGGAGAAGTTTGAATTGGATGCGGAAGTGGATAGGGAGCCATTGGAGTGACCTGAGAAGAGGTGTGATATGAGCATAGCAGGGCTGGTGAAAAATTAGACGCGCAGCAGAGTGTTGAATAGATTGAAGGGGAGAGAGATGACCTAGAGGGAGACCAGCAAGGAGCAGGTTACAGTAGTCGAGACAGGAGGTGATTAAGGAGTGGACCCATCCACAAAGCAAACTAGGCAGTCACCTTGAGTAGCAGCTTGGGGAGTGGGGCAGCAAAGAGAAGGGCATTCAAAGCTAAATGTAGCCCCTCCCTCCCTGAGGAGAGATGTAGTTAGACTCCTACAGTAATGCGGATGATAGATAAGTGTAGTCAAACAGGCCAAGTGGTTGATCAGAGTCTGATATTCACTCAGGTGAAGGCTTAGAGAGTTCACTAACCTCCTCTTGTTCTCCTCCACCATTAGGTAAAGAAGAAACAAGAGGAAAATAAACTAAAAGGATAAATCCAAAGCAAATGAAATGCCGCAGAAGATGCATTATAGTAAGGCAGTGGAATTCAACAAGACAGAATTCCATAAATCTGAATTTTCTGTTAAATTGATTACATTCCTACATAAATTATTAAATTGGGTATTTAAAATTCAGCACTCAACAGTTCCAAGATCTAATTAAACATCCAGAATAAATATTGTATTCTTACTCTATTGGACAAATGACATTAAAAAGAATAACCATCCAAAATATTATTTCCTCCAGAAGATAATAACTCAGGCTTGTGCATTAGAATATAAAAACATACTGTAAGATATGTCATACTGGGTCAGACCAAGGTCCATCAAGCCCAGTATCCTGTTTCCAACAGTGGGCAATCTAGGTCATAAGTACTGTGATGCAGCAAGGGGCACACAGCCCAGGGAAAATAAGATAAAAGAAAGACTTACCTCAGAGTCAGCTTTAGAAAGCAGCACTAGGCACCATGATTCACTGCAGCAAGGGAAATTCTTGCTACGTAGCAAACAAAAGTCCCATCAGGAACACCTGAGTGAGAGTCCCCAGGTCACGTGTAGAGCTAGGGATTATTTAGGGCAGGGTTCCAGTCAGTTAGAGAAAAGAGTCAGAAGCAGGATCACCACGGGAAGCAGTAGGAGAGAGAGGAGCAGGAGGTGTGTCCCAGGTCAGCTGAACAGAAGCCCCAGGGGATTGCTGGGAGGAAATTCTTCTCACGAGGAGTCAGGAAGTGAGTCTGTCTCCAGCTCTCGAGAAGGAAGGTTCAAGGCAAGCTGCACTAAGGGAAGACCTGCTACCAAGAATAGCTTTGGAGAGAAGCCAGGATTACCCCACTACCCCAGAGGCCAGTATTTGCCAGCTCAAGGCAGAGGTCACGGTGAGAGGGAAGTGTTGGGGGATGGGCACTCCATGCATGACTACAGCTTAAGAAATAGGTGTAAAGTTAGGAACAAATATACTCCTGTTCAACCAGCCCGGGAGGCTAGAAGCAAAGGCTATAGAGAGCCAAACATAAAGACAAGCCCTGCAGAGAGAAGGAAACTTCCCTATAGTAACAAAGAGAAGTTTAAAGCTTATAACTGCAAAGGGCAGGGTTCTGACTACAGACATAAGAAGCAAGATGTTTCAGAGCTAATGTTCTGGGAGGCAAGCCCAGGCAGAACCAGCTACAGAGAGAGATATAGACCCAAAGGGGGAAAAGCCTCCAGTGACTGTTATAGTGAAGTGTCACAAGACGCTATAGCTGAATACCATTCTCAAGAAGGGTCTGATACCAGCAGTGTGAGTAGTGCTGGGGAAATGATATGGGAAGACGCTGCTAGTCTGCAAGAGGATATTCCTATGGATTGCAGTGTCTGTGTTAAATGCAACCGTATGATGTAAATACTGGATGAAGAGAACTCTGTGAATATAACAAGAGAATATACGTGTGTCACCACTTTTGTTGCTAAGCTTATCTGATTTAAAGTTTCTGTTTCCTTTGACAATGTCCGAGCGGGACGGGGAATAAAACCCACTTTTCATTTCAAGTTGCTCTGAAAGACTTTTTATTTACAAGGCCAGAGCAATTACTTGTGCATACGCCCTAGGCAACCGCCTATATAGGGCTAAATAGGCCTCTAACCACAGGCCCCATCACAGGTTGGCGTAGTTTTATCGGATCCAGTCCAGGAAACAAGGAGCTACAGTGCAGAGCGACAACGCGGGACGAGCGGAGTTGGCACGCACGGAGGAGGATCCAGGTTCCAGGAGTGCGACAGCAAGCACCTTCTCAAAATAAGACCCTCCACCTTGCTCAGGTAACGGGTATTTGGGCACAGGTTGGGGAGGATCGCTGGTGAGAAGAGGAGGCTTGGGAGGAAAAATTTTTACCATTGTTATTGTGCCGCACTTGGTTTGGTGTGTTTCTGATTTGTTTCAGGAAAGGAGATGACGACGACGATGGATGCACGGGAGGTTCTCAGGTGGATGAGCAGCCAGTTCGAGAAACAGGGAGAGCTAGCTCGGCAGAACCAGGAGCAGGCCATCGCTGCCCTGGTGGAGCAACAGAAGCCCCTGACGGACTTAATGCGGACTATCCTGGAGGAGCCTAAGAAGGACGAATCACCAGCAGCCGTTCCTATCTGTGGGGTAGGCCCACAGAGCTGTGGGATTTGGACTTTAGGACAAATGCATGCTAGTGACAATTTTGATGACTTTGTGCAAACATTTGAACGAATAGCTAGTAATGCTAAGTGGCCACAAGAGCAGTTAGCCGTTAGACTGGCCTCAGCGTTAACTGGTGAGGCTCAGGCAGCCTATAGGGCCATGCCAGCAGCTCTTGCAAGTGACTATCAAGAGGTTAAGAGAGCTGTACGGGATAGGTTGGGCTTAACCCCTACCATGTACAGACGCATGCTCAGGTCTACCCGGATTCAACCAGAGGAAACACCAAAGGCACTGTATCACAGAGTGCATGGGTTGGTTTTAAAGTGGCTTGAACCCGAGGGTAAACGAATGGAGGAAGTACTTGATCTAATTGTATTAGAGCAGTTCTTTGACGCAGTACCTGAAGAGGTTAGAACATTTCTTACTCTACAGAATTGTAGAACCTCTGCTGAAGCAGCGCACCTAACGGAAAGATTCTTTGAGGCTGAACTAATCAAAGGAGCCAGCGCTAGCAGCAGGTCAGGGTTAGACAACTCTGTAAGAAATGCTAATATGTCTTTAAGGAACAAGGTGGGTTCACAGGAATCCAGGTATATAAAACAGAAGGTAACAAGGTGTTAAAGTGTTTTAAGTGTGGGAAAAGTGGACACTTTAAAAGGGAATGCAGGTCTCGCACAGCACTTGTTACTGGCCAGGTTCACCACACAGCTGCAGGTTTCCGAGTGGATGTAGAGATACAGGGAGTCCCAGCTAAGGCCTTGCTTGACTCGGGGGCCGACCAAAGTATGGTCTCTCGCCGTTTTTGGACACCATACAGGCCCAGAGGGGTTTTCCCCCGAGTCACGCCGAAGGAGTAGCCAATATCAGGTGTATCCATGGATCTTCCACTGGTTATCCGCTGTACCAGCTGAGGATACAAGGATTAGGGGTTCGGAGAAAGATTTTGGTAGCGGTAGTCCCCAAACTACCCTTTGATTTGGTGTTAGGCCGGGACTGGCCCCCATTTGGTGAAGGCCTAAAGAAAGGCCTGGTTAAGGAAAAGGAACCCCAAGGGCAACCTAAGGAGAGGTGAGGGCAGATGAGGGCCTACACGAGCTTCCCAGGCACGATGATTTAATTGCTAACCCCAGCGAAGGGAAAAAGAAGAGTAAGGGTGAAAAGCGCCGAGAGAGGCAGCACCGAGCCCAGTGGAGAGCCGGAGTAGCCGATGGGCAAGGCTTGCCATGGGTACCGGCGGACCTAGTAAAAAAGTTTCCGTCCTTTGCTAAAGAACAGAGGGCAGACCCTGTATTAAAATATGCCTTCGAGTTTGCAAAGGCGGAGAGGGACGTACTCCCTAGATTCCTATTAGAGGAGGAGATATTATACAGGGAGAGTAGTAACCCCCAAAATAACGCCATTAGGAAACAGTTGGTAGTTCCTACCACATTTAAGGCTGTTGTCATGAGGCTCGCTCACAACCATCCTATTGGAGGGCATAAAGGGGTACAGGCCACACTCGACCAAATTCTCGAGCGGTTTTATTGGCCTGGAGTATTTCGCGAGACAAAGAAATTTTGTGAGGCTTGTCCGGCTTGTCAGCGAGTAAGCGCTGCAAAGCCTGCAGGAGTTCCCCTGATCCAGATGCCTACCATAACGGAACCAGTTAGGAGAATGGCAATGGACATTGTAGGGCCCCTAATAAGAACCCCTAGGGGATTTCAGTATATCCTAGTTATCATGGATGTAGCCACTAGGTTCCCCTGGGCGATTCCTTTACGGAACATTTCTGCTAGATTTATAGCCACAGAATTAATAAAGTTATTCTGTGAGGTAGGTTTCCCGAGGGAAATGCTCACAGACAGGGGAAGCAATTTTGTCTCAAAATATTTAGCACAGGTATGGGATGCTTTTGGCATCACCCATATAAAAACAGCGGCGTATCATCCACAGACAAACGGTCTAGTGGAACGCTTCAATCAAACCCTTAAGCAGTTGCTGAGGAGAGGGTTAGAAGGGCAAATGGCGGACTGGGATGTTATGCTCCCATTTGTCCTATATGCTAGTAGGGAACGGACACAAACTTCCCTGGGAACATCTCCCTACGAACTTATGTTCGGACGGGCACCACGAGGGGTCTTGGACATATTAAGAGACCAGTGGGTGGAACCAGGTGAGGAAGAAATAGGAGTTCCTCAATTTCTTTGCGGGCTACGGAGTCGCCTCCAGAGGGCGTCTCAAGCCGCGGATAAGAATCTGCAGGATAGTAGAAAAACACAGAAAAAGTACTATGACAGGGGTAAAAAACCTAGACAGTTGGCCACAGGTGATAAGGTCGTGGTAATGGTCACTGATCCAGGGCCAAAATTTGAGGCCCGGTGGAAGGGTCCCTATACGGTAGTGGATCGCAAGGGTCCGGTGTCATATCTAGTCAAGAGTGACAGAGGGCGCCTTCAGACGTACCACATAAATGTTTTAAAACCATGGCATGAAAGGATGGCCACTGTTAGCAGTTTTAATATAGTACCCAAGTACCGGGCAGCACACACAGGTCCCGGAAGCCCTACGAGGAGGGTAACCCATCGTACAGCAGGTATGAGGGAACACTCATGAGGCTAGGACAGATTCCGCGCTGTGTGCACAATAGTTTACCAGCACGGAATATCTTAAGAGGGGGGATATGTGATGCAGCAAGGGGCACACAGCCCAGGGAAAATAAGATAAAAGAAAGACTTACCTCAGAGTCAGCTTTAGAAAGCAGCACTAGGCACCATGATTCACTGCAGCAAGGGAAATTCTTGCTACGTAGCAAACAAAAGTCCCATCAGGAACACCTGAGTGAGAGTCCCCAGGTCACGTGTAGAGCTAGGGATTATTTAGGGCAGGGTTCCAGTCAGTTAGAGAAAAGAGTCAGAAGCAGGATCACCACGGGAAGCAGTAGGAGAGAGAGGAGCAGGAGGTGTGTCCCAGGTCAGCTGAACAGAAGCCCCAGGGGATTGCTGGGAGGAAATTCTTCTCACGAGGAGTCAGGAAGTGAGTCTGTCTCCAGCTCTCGAGAAGGAAGGTTCAAGGCAAGCTGCACTAAGGGAAGACCTGCTACCAAGAATAGCTTTGGAGAGAAGCCAGGATTACCCCACTACCCCAGAGGCCAGTATTTGCCAGCTCAAGGCAGAGGTCACGGTGAGAGGGAAGTGTTGGGGGATGGGCACTCCATGCATGACTACAGCTTAAGAAATAGGTGTAAAGTTAGGAACAAATATACTCCTGTTCAACCAGCCCGGGAGGCTAGAAGCAAAGGCTATAGAGAGCCAAACATAAAGACAAGCCCTGCAGAGAGAAGGAAACTTCCCTATAGTAACAAAGAGAAGTTTAAAGCTTATAACTGCAAAGGGCAGGGTTCTGACTACAGACATAAGAAGCAAGATGTTTCAGAGCTAATGTTCTGGGAGGCAAGCCCAGGCAGAACCAGCTACAGAGAGAGATATAGACCCAAAGGGGGAAAAGCCTCCAGTGACTGTTATAGTGAAGTGTCACAAGACGCTATAGCTGAATACCATTCTCAAGAAGGGTCTGATACCAGCAGTGTGAGTAGTGCTGGGGAAATGATATGGGAAGACGCTGCTAGTCTGCAAGAGGATATTCCTATGGATTGCAGTGTCTGTGTTAAATGCAACCGTATGATGTAAATACTGGATGAAGAGAACTCTGTGAATAAAACAAGAGAATATACGTGTGTCACCACTTTTGTTGCTAAGCTTATCTGATTTAAAGTTTCTGTTTCCTTTGACAATGTCCGAGCGGGACGGGGAATAAAACCCACTTTTCATTTCAAGTTGCTCTGAAAGACTTTTTATTTACAAGGCCAGAGCAATTACTTGTGCATACGCCCTAGGCAACCGCCTATATAGGGCTAAATAGGCCTCTAACCACAGGCCCCATCACAGTACCTACAGTAGATGTTTCCCCAAAAGACACAGGTTGCACATTCGGTTACATCCCGTATCAACTCGTTTAGCTATTAAAATTACCAGGATTTTAAAATACTGTTCTCTTCTGTGTAGTGCCTAGTAAAGCATGCTATTCAGGTAAATCTTATTGTTTCTTAAATCAGCTTTTAAACTTTTGCTCTAAATGTTCTTGTACAATTCCTGCTAAGGAATTATTATTTTTTCCTTTTCAGAATCTTTAAACGTCTCACCCTCTAACAGGTAAGTTTATTTTTTCATAATTCATAATCTTCTCTTTGTCTTTCCTTGTGTTTATTTTATTTGAGGTCAAATAAATGTTTTTTTTTCTTTTTGTGTAGGGTGCAGCAGTACTTCTTCCAGTTCTCTTTCTTGGGACAGGGCCCTGGACTCTGGATCCTTTAGCTCCTTGATTGGAGATCATCCCTTGTTCCTTGGCTCTTCAGGTGTTTTCTTCAAAGTTGGATCCTATTCCCTAACTACAAAAAATCAATAAGGGAAGACCCTATCTACCCTACAAAATTAGGGGCTAAAATGCTTTTCTTTTTAAAGAAAGGAGAATAGGGTTTTTCTCTTTTCAACCCTCTACTACTTCCTCTAGCTAATAAAATCAAAAGATAATTTGTGTACCCTATCTTCTTCTGCTTCTCGAATACATACACACCTTTGGCTGCAGTCAATTCATACCCCATGCAACCTTACAAGCCCTCTTTCAGTCACTGTAACAAAAGTTACTGATTTGTTTTTAAATTCAAAAATGAGGCTTCTTTTTCAGGATCATGGAGTGACAGTCACAATTAATACTCAGAGCTAGCAGTATTTCAGAGCTGTGGGGGTTATTCTGAGCTACGTATAGCAGGGATAGACGGCCAGACGGGACGTCTATCCCCACTATTCGGGCCCTTACCTGCCCCCGACTAACTTCCTCGCTGGTTGTGCGGGGAAGTTAGACAGGGCGGGGAAGGGGCAGTCCAGGGGCGGAGTCTGGGCGGGCAGTGGGCGGTCGCCGGCCCTGAAAGTACAAGTCCAATTTTAATGTCAGTCCTGTATGTCCAGGGCCGTAGAAATGTCCAGGGAAGTTATTCCGAGGTGGAATAACTTCCCTGGACATTTTATTTTGATGGCCCGGGATGCGAATGGGGCAGAGGGGCCAGGGTTTATTCCCTGCAGCCCGGCCCTGGCCTTAGGAGGCCAGATCAGAGTTAGGGCTGCAGGGAATAAACCCTTTTTGCTGGTGGCCGGCATCGCAGCTTTTAAATGGAGCCATGGCAAAATGACAATATGCGCCATGGCTCCATTTAAAAGCCCTGACTGAGTTAGCCGGGTGCAGTCCTGCACATGCAGGCTGGACATAATCATTGTCCCAGCCTATACGTGCAGGACCTTTTGTGATTCTGATCCGCAGGGCTAGACATGCCCTGCGGGATCAGAATCGTGATCCCCTCTGTGCATCCGATTCAGACCGGATGCACAGAGAGGATCTACGTCCGTGACAGGATCGCAAACTCTGTGTCCAGCTTCACAATCAGCATTGTTCCAGCTCAGGTTTAAACTTTTTTCCTCTACCAGAAATACTTCAACTCTTATTTCTGAGGTTTTCTCCCTCAGAATAAAAAGGTAGTATCCCTCTTAAATCCTTTTCTTGAATTCACCTTCACTTTCCAAGCTCTCTGCCTACAAATCTGGAGTTTTCTGATTTTTCAACTAGAAACCACAGAGAGTTAAATTTCTTTTTAAGAAATATGCCTCACTTGGTAGCAGGCTTTCCTTCCAGAGTCCCACACAGCAAAGTTTGAAACTGTCACTAAATTCAAGTCTCAAAAAAAATCACACTTCCACAATCACCAGCCACCAATTCAACTCTTTTATCCTCAGTTTCTCTTATAAATACTCTTGTCAGCAATGGGTCATCCAACAGCATTACACAGATGCGCTCTCCTCACAAGCTAGTCCCCAACTGCTGTTTCTCTGCCTAGCGACCAGCATTCCATGAGCCTCAGCAGAAGCGCTCAGCCACTCTAGCACTGCAAAGAAAACCCCATGCTGCACTTAGCAGCCCCCTAAGCAGCGAATCCAGCGTCTCCTAGGCTGACAGGTAAAATTTAACAATAGATTCTGACAGCCGGGGGGAGGGGGGGAGGCAAATGACCTAAGGTATGCCTAGGGCGCTAACATCTTGAACCAACTCTGGGGCTGACCCTGAGTATGGTACCACCTACAGAAAGGGAGAAAGTAGGCTGACCTTTTCCCTTTCTAATTCTCCACTATAAGAACATAAGATATGCCATACTGGGTCAGACCAAGGTCCATCAAACCCTGTATCCTGTTTCCAACAGTGTTCAATCTAGGTCATTCGTACCTAGCAGTTTCCCCAAAAGACACAGGTTCCACAATGCTTGTATTGGGTCAAGCACTGATATCCTGGGTCCCTTCTAAATAATGGTTTATGGACCTTTCCTCCAGGAACTTGTCCAAACCTTTTTTAAACCCAGCTACACTAACAGCCTTTACTACATCCTCTGGTAACAAATTCCAGAGTTTGATTACACGTTGAGTGAAAAAATATTTTCTTTTATTAGTCTTAAATTTTACCCTGTAGCTTCACTGCATGTCCCCTAGTCTTTCTATATTCTGATAATGTAAACAATCGATCTACATTTACCCATTCCACTCCGTTCATTAATTTATAGACTTCTATCATATCTCCCCTCAGCCATCTCTTTTCCAGGTTAAAGAGCCCTAAGCCTTTTAGTCTTTCTTCATAGGGGTATCCTTTCATCCCCTTTACCATTTTGATGGCACTTCTCTGAACCTTTTCTAATATCGCTATATCCTTTTTAAGATACGGCGACCAGAATTGCACACAATATTCAAGGTGTGGTCTCACCATGGAACAATACAGAGTCATTATAATATCTTTGTTTTATTTTCCATTCCTTTTCCTTATGATACCTAGCATTCTATTTGCTCTCTTGGCCACCGCTGCACACTAGGCAGAGGGTTTTAACATGTTATCCACAATGACACCTAAATCTTTTTCCTGGGTGGTGGTTCCTAATGTGGAACCTTGCATCGTGTAACCATAGTTTAGGTTGTTCTTCCCTAGGTGCATAGCTTTGCACTTGTCCACATTAAATTCCATCTGCCATTTTAATGCCCAGTCTTCCAATTTATCAAGATCCTCTTGCAATTTTCCACAATCCTCTTGGGATTTAACAACTTTAAATAGTTTTGTGTCATCTGCAAATTTGATAACCTCACTCATTATTCCCTTTTCCAGGTCATTTATGAATATCTCGAAAAGCAGCGGACTCAGCACAGATCATTGGGGTACTCCACTATTCACCTTTCTCCATTGGGAAAACTGGCCATTTAGCCCTACCCTCTGCTTTCTATCTTTTAACCAGTTCCTGATCCACAGTAGTACACTGCCTCCTATCCCTTGACTCTTTAGTTTTGCCAAAAGTGTCTGATGAGGGACCTTGTCAAAGGATTTCTGAAAGTCCAAATACACTATATCAACCGACTCACCTTTGTCTACCTGTTTATTCACACCTTCAAAAAAACATAACAGATTAGTAAGACAAGATCTTCCTTGTCTAAAGCCATGTTGGCTGTCTCCCATTAAGCCATGACTATCTACATGTTCAGCAATTTTGTTCTTTATGATGGTTTCTACCATTTTTCCCGGTACTGATGTCAGGCTCACTGGTCTGTAGTTTCCCAGATCACCCCTGGAACCCTTCTTAAAAATTGGTGTTACGTTCGCCATCTTCCAATCTTCAGGTATTAAAGAATGATTTTAATGATAGTTCACAGATTACTAATAGCAGGTCTGCAATCTCATATTTCAGTTCTTTCAACACCCTTGGATATATATCATCCGGCTCAGGTGATTTGTTACTCTTCAGTTTATCTAATAGTTGTAATACATCTTCCCGATGTATCGATATTTTCTTCAATTCTTTTCCTACTATCTTCTCAGATTCGTTTGAGTTATTACCTAAAACACAAGACTGAACCACTGAAGGCAATCCTATGTGGAAGACGCTATGAAATGGTTCATCCCTCTCACTCTACTCAATATAGCTTCTGTGGAGAGAGACATACTAACTACAAAGAGGCCATGAATCCCTTACATGTCTAGGATAAAAGTGACTCTATATATTGAAAACAAAACAATCTAAGCAAAAAACAGTGATTTACCTGTGTAAGTTGGCCTGTCTGAAAATTGCCCTTCTCTTCCCTGCTAAAATTGCTCTCCTCTGCCCATATGTGGGCTTCTACAGTGGTGTTCCTCAGGCTAGAGAGATAGCAAGACAGAGAAATAATGAACATAGATTTAATTTTCATAGCAACATACTTTATGTTCCATCAAAATTTTGCAAAAACAATTCAAACTCTGAAGATACTTATACCCATAGGAAATGCTCAATGGGATGATGCAAAATGCAATGTGTGCCTTCAAGTCAGTCCTGACTCCTGGGTTTTCTTGGCAGTGTCACCGGAGGTAGATTGCCAGGCCTTTCTTCTGAGGCAATGGAGGGTTAAGTGACTTGCCCAAGGCCACAAGAAGTACTAGTGGGAACTGAACCCTGGTTGCTTGGTTACCAAGCCAGTGTTCTAACCACTAGGCTACTCCTTCACTCCCAATGGGATGATACCCCTCTGAAAATAAGCTGCAAGATCTGTGGGTACTTTGCAACTAAGCAGGCTAGCTGAACATTGCCTCCTCTGTGTTAGCATACAGAAAAGACACATGGGCAATGGATTAAGAGAAGGTGTTAGAGGAAAGGAGGTGAACTTTTAAGAGGCAAATTGTCATGATATACATCTGCAAGTGAAAGGGGGGAAGAAGGGAGGGAGGGGAAAATAATACAGTCATAGGGAGAGTAGAAAGTGAGGAGCATGAATCTATATATGTATCCTAAAAGAGAGGATATGGAATTGGAAAAGTTGAAAGGGAAAAGTTAAATGGCATAAAAGTATGGAAGCCAGGATAGTTAAAAAAAGAAGAAAGTAATCCTAAAAGAAGGTGGAACTAGCAAGTACTCATTCAAAAGGGGCACTCAAAATTACCATCAGAGGCACCAACAAGAATTATGTTTGTAGGAAAGGCCTGATGAACCATAAGAAGAAAAGTTTAAAAATCAGGGAAGGTGTGAAAATATTCATTCAACAGAGTGAGAAAGTCTCAGAAAAATAGGGAGAAAAACTGTAAAGAATCTATTCTGACTTTGATTGGTTGTCATTTTTCCCCTCTTTCAAAGTGCTATCATCTGTGTCATCAGGTAAGACAACTGATTGAAATCACCTCCATTAGGTCTACTAGCTCCTACTCTCTTCTATCCATCCTTCCTCTCTTTAGAGGCCTTTTAAATACTAGATCCATATGGTGGAAAAGCCTCTTAGTGAAAGACTTTATTTTAGACCATAACTTGGACTTTCCCTGCCTCACAGAAACCTGGCCTAAAGAAGGAGAATCTGTTCTACTGTATGAAGCTTTTCCACCTCCTTTTTCTTTCCTCTCTTTACCCTGGGTGAGTAGACATGATGGAGGGCTTGCCATCATCTACAACACTCACCTTGAAAAATTATCAATACTTCCAAGTTGATCTTCTCTGATGCCTTTCTTATTCATGTTCCTACTACTCCTTCCTTCCCACTCCTAATCCTTTATCATCCTCCTTCTTCCCCACTTTCAAGGCTTCTAAGAGATTTCTTCATTTCTTTTAGAATTTTCTAATTGCTACCCCTCCTTTGTCATTATGGGTGATTTAACCTTCACACTGAAGCTCCGACAGACCTCCTAGACAAGGAACTGCAACACCAAATGGACACTGAATTTTCAACAACATGTAACGTTTCCTCACACTCAGCTGGTCATACCTTGGACTTTATTTAACCCCTATATGTCTTTCCCCCCATCTCACAGTTTTATCTTCTCTGCCTCTCTCCTGGACAGATCACTATTTAAGTTCTTTCATTTGCTAAACAAATACTTCTGCTCTGTTTTTACTAAAGAAAATCCTGGAGAAGGACCACATGTGACTTCCAAATTTAAAAATGGGAATGAAGTAGATACCACACCATTCACAGAAGACGATGTATTAGAACAACTTGCAAAACTGAAAATGAACAAGGCCATGGGACCGGATGTGATACATCCCAGGATACTGAAAGAGCTCAGAGAGGTTCTTGCAGGGATGTTAAAGGATGTTTTCAACAGATCCTTGGAAACAGGAGAGGTTCCTCAGGACTGAAGAAGGGCTGATGTTGTACCTCTTCACAAAAGTGGTGACAGGGAAGAGGTGACAAACTACAGACCGGTGAGCCTTACCTCGGTGGTGGGTAAAGTAATGGAGGCTCTCCTGAAGGAGCGAATAGTGGACTTTCTCAAAACCAACAGGTTGCACGATCCGAGGCAACATGGTTTTACCAAAGGACAATCTTGCCAAACAAATCTGATTGAGTTCTTTGACTGGGTGACCAGAGAACTAGATCAGGGGCATGCAATGGATGTCATCTACCTGGATTTCAGCAAAGCCTTTGATACTGTTCCTCATAGGAGGCTTATCAATAAACTCAGTAGTTTGGGGTGGGTCCCAAGGTGGTGAACTGAATCAGAAAATGGTTGACTGACAGACACAGAAGATGATGGTAAATGGAGCTCACTCGGATGAAAGGAGGGTAATTAGCGGGGTGCCACAGGGTTCGGTCCTGGGCCCGGCACTGTTCAATGTATTTGTGAGTAATATTGTTGAAGGACTGAATGGAAAAGTCTGTCTTTTTTCAGATGACACAAAAATTTGCAACAGAGTGTACTCCCCTGAGGGAGTGAATAACATGAGGAAAGATCTACAAATGCTGGAAGAATGGTCTAATGCTTGGCAGTTAAGATTTAGTGGGAAGAAGTGCTGTGTCATGCACTTGGTAAGCAGAAATCCAAGGGAAATGTATGTGATAGGGGGCGAGTGATAGGGGGCGAGAGGTTGGTGTGCACGGACCAGGAGAAGGACCTTGGTGTGATTATTTCTGAGGATCTCAAGGTGGCAAAACAGTGTGACAAGGCAGTGGCAAAAGCCAGGAGGATGTTGGGTTGCATAAAGAGGAATTACCAGCAGAAAGGAAGAGGTACTAATGCCACTGTATAAGTCACTGGTGAGGCCTCACTTGGAATACTCTGTTCAGTTTAGGAGACCATATCTCACAAAGGATGTAAAAAGACTGGAAACTGTTCAGAGGAAGGCAACCAAAATGATTTGGAGCCTGCGTCAGAAGCCTTATGAGAAGAGATTTGAAGACCTAAATATGTACACTATGGAGGAGAGGAGGGATAGGGGAGATATGATTCAGACCTTTAAATGCTTAAAGAGAATTAATGAACAAACAAACCTCTTCCAAAGATGGGAAAGCTGTAAAACTAGAGGGCATAACATGAAACTGTAAGGGGGTAAACTGAAAGGCAATGTCAGGAAATACTTTTTCACTGAAAGGGTGGTGGATGCTTGGAATGCCCTCCCAATGGAAGTGGTGGGGGCAAATACAGTGACAGAATTCAAAATGGCATGGGACAGATACAGTGGATCCCTTTAGAGCAACAGGATAAAATCAAAATTTAACTATCTAATTTCTCAACAAACGGGGGTCTCCTACACGGAGTGGTGGGTTCACCCCTAAACAAAGACACAGGGAGGGGTAACCTGCATGGAGCAGCAGGTGCACCTACTCTTGCCATCATACTGGTCTTTATCTACCGTCATTTACTATGTTACTATGTAACTATACAGTACTTCACTCTCCACTAACTCTGCACTGATACAAAAATCTATAACGAGCATCTCTGACATTATTCCAAGTCTTGGCCTCTATTCCTTCCCTTTTTGATGATGACTTCTATGACCAAAATCTAGATACTAAAATTAGATCCTGGAACTTTAGCCTCGGCCATGCATTGGATGAGCTGGCTCCCACAAAATAGGTTACTATCAAACTAGCTCATGACAATGGCTGGTTTCATCCAGACCTCCCATCTTCTTATGAGACATCTAAGACAAGCTGAGAGATTACATCAGAAAATAAACAATATCAAGAATATTCCAATGCTATTTTTAATGGTAAGAAGACATATTATTCACATTTGATTGCCACAAGCACTTCTCAACCTGAAAAACCTTTTTAAACTATTTACTTCAATCACTAAAGATCCATTACCCTCTTTCCCAACTCAAGATCCAATCTTTTCATCAAATATGCTAGCCTCCTTTTTCGCTAACAAGGTTATACATTTAAAAAAGACATTAAGAACATAAGAAATGCCATATTGGATCAGACCAAGGTACATCAAGCTCAGTATGTTGTTTCCAACAATGGCCAATCCAAGTCACAAGTACCTGGCATGTTCTCAAAAGACACATAGGTTCCACAATGCTTGTCCCAGGGCAAACAGTGGATTTCCTGGGACCTCATAATGGTTTATGGACCTTTCCTCCAGGATCTTGTCCAAAACTTATTAAACCCAGCTACACTAACAGCTTTTACTACATCCTCTGATGAATTCCAGAGTTTGATTACACATTGAGTGAAAAATATTTTCTCATATTAGTCTTAAATGGGTTATGTTGTAGCTTCATTATGTGTCCCCTAGTCTTTCTTCTTTTGATGGCGTAAACAACCAATCTATATTTACCCGTTCCATTCTATTCATTAATTTATAGACCTCTATCATATCTCCCCTCAGCCAAGTTGCCAGGTTGAAAAGCCCTAACCTTTTAAGCCTTTCTTCATAGAGGTATCCTTCCATCCCCTTTACCATTTTGGTGGCTCTTCCCTATACCTATTATAAGCCTATTTCGACAATGACACATAAATCTTTTTCCTGGGTGGTCATTCCTAATGTGGAACCTTACATCATGTAACCATAGTTATTCCTAGGTACATAATTTTGCACTTGTTCACGTTAAATTTCATCTGCCATCCAGTCTTCCAACTTATCAAGGTTCTCTTGCAATTTTTTCACAATCCTCTTGTGTTTTAACAACTTTGAATAATTTTGTGTCATCTGCAAATTTGATCACCTCACTCGTTATTCCCATTTCCAGGTCATTTATGAAGATGTTAAAAAGCAGTGGACCCAGCACAGATCCCTGGGGTACTCCACTATTCACCTTTCTCTATCAAGAAAATTGGCCATTTAGCCCTTCTCTCGGCTTTCTATCTTTTAACCAGTTCCTGATGCACAATACTACACTACCTCCAATTCCATGACTTTTTAATTTGGCCAAGAGTCTCTCATGAGGGACCATGTCAAAGGCTTTCTGAAAATCTATGTACACTATATCAACTGGCTCACCTTGGTCTATATGTTTATTCACACCTTCAAAATTACCTCCCATTCAATCTGTTCTCTACCTCCTTTATCTTCTCCAGTACTGCAACCAACCTCCCTTGGTCATACCTGTGCCACCTTCAATCCTGCCACAGTTTTCTCTTTATCCAATGCTCTCAGCTGAATAAAATCCTCCTATATTGCAGCAGATTGCTTTCCTCCATTCATGAATCAGGTCTCTTTCTATTCCTTCTGGATCTTATAAACAACAGCCTCTCTTCTAGGATCTTTCTTCAGTCCTGGAAACATGCCCTAATCTGTTTCCTCCTCAAGCAAAATTTTTCTCAGTTCCTGTTTAGTTGAAAATTACCATCCCATCTCTCACCTACCCTTTCCTTCCAATATCCTAGAAAGGGTGGTGCACCTTCAACTGACTTCTTTCCTGGAAAAAACTAATGCCCTTCATCCCTACCAATCTGGCTTTTACACAGGTTATTCCATGTAAATTCTTCTTCTTTGACTACTCAATGATCTCACATGCAGAAGTGACCATCATCAAATTGCTATTATAATTATTTTTGACTTCAGTGTTGCTTTTGACCTGGTTGATCATTCTATACTTCTCCAACAAATGTCAAATATAGGAATCTCAGGCACTAGTCTCACTTGGTTCTCCTTCTGTCATCAGAATTGTTCCTTTCCTGTCTCCATGAAGGGTTACTTTTCGAAAGTCCAATCTCTTCCCTGTGGAGTTCCTCAGGGTACCATACTAATGCCTACATTTTTAATCTGTTCTTGGACCCATTTCCATTATTCAAAGCATTGTTTTACAAAGTTATATTTTCACTGGTGACATTCAAGTAATCCATTATACTTGTCTATCTTCCTTTGATTTGTCTTCTCTAAATGCTGGACTTGGAACAGAAGCAGAATGACACTGAATGAAATTAAACCCCAGCAATCAAAGATCATGTGGATTATGTGACACAAATATCTTCTTCTGATGCTCTGCTGATTAATCATCAACCTGTACCACTATGTAACTGTCTTACAGTACTAGGCTGCAAGATTGACTTATCCTTAACATTGGAATCCCAAATCTCAGCTACCTTGAAGTCCCTTTTTTTATCCTCAGGAAAATCTGATCCATAAAACCCTTTTTGGACCTGCCTCACCTTAAGATAATCATTTTCATCCTTATGTTTATCTGCATAGATTATTGTAGTGACACAATTTTGAATGAATGATTGGCTAGGGGGGGGGGGAAGAATGAGGGAGGGCATTATTATTATCACTCAAGGGTGACATCTGATAGCCAGATTCAACACACATAATTGTGGGGTTTCAAAAGGAGCTCTGGTGCATGGACCTGACTTAAGGACTCTTGCTGCAATCACAAGACTAGGTATATTGTGGGGATATAAAACATGGAAAATCATGGATAATGGCACATGAAGGCTCATGGCAATAGAATCCGAGACCTGGCTCTGACGGGAGTCTCAAAATGGAGTCAAAGATAATTGGCAGGTTAAATAAATAAGTAAATACAAATAAAAGCTAAAACCTAGTCGATTTTCCCATTGGTGAGGCCCAGGCTTTCCCACTGATGGCACCTGGTTACCTTACCGATGCATAGACAATAAATAGCACATTAATTTGTACCTATGATAAATGAAGACATAATGGCTGTTTGTGATATCACAGTCCAGCATATGCATTTTTTCATGCATCTATATGTTGACTACATAATTTTATCTAGTTAAAATATATAATAAAATATAAAACATAGTATTTGGAAGAAAATAATACCTATGTTATGTTGTTATTTTCTTTCACTATACACTAATTACAGCCTGGGGAAATGGATGTTCTTCTTGAAGTAAATGAGTCTAAGTCAGAAGCATTCAGTTTATAACTACAGTTGGGTAATTCCTGAAGCATTTGGACATATCTACCAATCCATGATAGAAAATTCATTCCTTTGGAATGGATTCAAGAGAAACTTCACACACCTGACATTTGCTCAATACCACCCAATAGAGTATCATTAACCCTAACTACGCTACTCTTTCTTTCAACACTTTATTCTTCCTACAGCCCTTCTCAATGTTCTAATTTGCCTGACATCTCTATGGAGACTGCATTTTAAAAAATATTTTCCATATCAAACAAAGTCTTAACAGTCGTATTTCCTGAGTTATCACTTGCCTTAACGCCCTCTTTAAGATATATTAGAATAGGTTTGCATATAGTTTATTTGAATCACCATAACCTCTTATTTGTTGTGACAAATGTTTCACTATCTTTGTTTCTTTATTGTTCTTATTTGGGTAATTTTTTTAAAATTTAATCTTTATCATTTTACAATAAATCCAAGCATCAACAAGCCTACATGGAAATTAGGGTACAGAAAAGAAAACAACATTGATACCATCAATATTATTAGAAGAAAATTGAAAATAAATAAGAAAGGCACTAAGCCATTTCTGCCCCTTTTATAGCCCACTATACCAAGGGGAAACCCATCAATCATTTATTAAACAAAACCTGAGAAGAAAAAACCTGGCAGGTAACCAGCAGTCAGGCCCAACCCTATTGCAGTGAAACCGGGACTGTCTCAGCTGGGCGGCGGGCACTCAGAAAAGCCAACAACTGTGATGGCTCAAAAAAAAAATGAAACTGAATTCAACCTAACCATACATTTACAAGGGAATTTTAAAAAGAATTGGCCCCCCCAACAACAAAACACATGGACAAAGTAGTAGAAATTCTTTCCTACATTTCTGAGTCTTCTTTGATAAATCCGGAAAAACACGTACAGTTAACCCTTGAAATATTACATTATGTTTCCGAAAAAAACATACATAGAGACCAATCTCTATCAGAGGAAAGAGCAAAAGTTACAATCAAAGTAGGAGAAACAGATTCAGTTAATGAAGTTTCCAAAATAGCAGAGACATCTAATGAATCACCCTGTTCCACTCCAGGAATTATCCCACCACCAACCACCTTTTTACCCAAAGGAAGATAGTATAATTTAACCATTGGGGGTTGGGATTCATTTGGAACTCCCAACACCTCCACCAGCTATTTCTTAAACATCTCTTTTGCACTAATACCTGGAGACTTTGGAAAATTTATAAAGCGAAGATTTGAATATCTTAATACATTCTCCAACATTCCAATACTTGTTTTAAAAGCCAATGCGTCCTTCTGATAAGAGAAACTACCATCTTCACACCGGGAAACTTTCTGCTGGAGATCAGTCACTGAAGATTGTAAAACAGAAACTTTCAAAGTGTGTTGCTGGAGCAAATTAGTATGAGATTGAGGCTGAGCTGCCAAAGCAGACACCTGAGGAGCAAACAGTTCCCCAAGCTTCACAATGGCAGACCATATAGACTCTAAGGTAAATTCAGCTGGTCTTTCAAAGGTAAAAGTTACCGAGGTTTGTGCCACCTCTGTACTGGCCTCCAAGAGCCGCTGCTCCATTGCCGAAGCCCCAGAAGCAGAGAAGGTGTCAGCCGACCTGCCAGAAAACCTCCTCAATGCAGGAATTCCTGAGCTGCAGGGGAAAGATGAAACAGCCACTCTGCTACTCCACACTGCTGTCGACTCTCCGCTCTCAGCACCCTCCACCAATCCGGAGGGGAGCGCCTCCTCCAATTGCACTGAACTCTGCCCTAGCAGAGGATACTTGGGAGGATGCCACTGCTCCGGTGGTGAGATGTCAGGCCCAGAGCCTCCCGCTGAGCTGCTCAACTCCGCCGGGAAGTCAAGAGGGCTCTGCACCGCCGGTTCTCCCGACTGCCACTGCGATGTAAAAAAGGAATCGAGCAGACCCACTACTTGTGGAGGCAAAGGGGACGAGGCTGCTGGGGTAAGGGAGGGTTTTTTAATCCCTTTAGCCTTCCTTTTGCCCATGAAGAAAAAAATGCCGCTGCACAACGATTCCCGTCAATCCGCCATCTTGGATCTCCCCCTTCGGCATGTGTTGGGTATTTTTTCAATTGACAAAATAATCTACATTCTTTTTGATATTTTAGTTTTCTAACCACATAGTAAGAGAAATATGAGCAGGCAGCAAGATAGATGTAGTCTAGAATGCAAGCGTGTGAGACAGTGATTGCAATCCCATCTCTGCCACCTACCAAATGATACTGACATACTCATTGTTTCCTCCCTGAGCCCCCATGTGCATGTTATCAATTTGTGCCTTCTTCATCTCCAGATCTAGGCACCCTCTTATAAAATTACCCCCTAACAGGCCAATTTACTAAACTGCAGTTATCGAGCACAGATAAATCACTGCAGGATTTACTAAACTGTATACAGCATACTGGGGAAATGGATTTTCCTCTTGGAGTAAATGAGTCTGAGTCAGAAGCATTCAGTTTATAATGACATTTGGACATGGTGGAATACTACATACTGCAGTTTAGTAAATCCCGCTGTATTTGTCTCTGTATTTTTGAGTTATTGTAGTTCTGTGGGGCATCAGCTCCCCGGTGATTTCCTACTCTATAGTTTGTCAATTTACCCTATTACAGTACATCTTTCTGGTTCACAGAAATTTGTCTCTGTTCTTCTGACTCATCACCATTAAATATAATTTCAGGTATGCATACCTCTGCAACTTCCCTAGTTAAGGCCAAAGAATTCTTTTAGAGCCATGTTTAATTAAGTGTAGTAAGTTTTGTATTTACCACAACTTAACTATAAAAACTGCATTACCAGGCAGGACAGACACTTAACACATGGACCCATATTCCCTGCCTCAGCGGGAAGTAAAGGAGCACCTGATGCAGGGAATGTGGGCACAGCTTTGAAAAGTTAAAAAAAAAAAATAAGAGGAAGTGCTGCAGCTGTGATGTCCCATCCCCTCCTAGACTCAATCCCCCATTGGAGCACAAGCTCCCCCCAAGCATATCTTTCTGAGCACAACGCTCCCTAAGCACACCCGCCCTTCATCATTCTACTCCATGATAAGCAAGAAAGAACCCTCAATGCATCCCCAGGACAACCCACCCCCAAACAGATCCCCAAGACCTTCATCCTGATCCTCCCCCACCCCAATGTCTAGCTAGAGGGAGGGATAGGTTCTCAGGTTTTACCTGGCTGATCCCTGGTGGTCTAGTGTTCATAGGGACAAGAACACCCTCCCATTCTAGCCCTGGTTGCAGAGGCTGTCAAAATGATGGTAGTAATTTCTAATAGTAGGCATACTACCATTAGAGAATGATCCTTAGTGGCTAGTGATTCCACCACCATTTTGTTAGCCTCTGCAACCAAAGCAGGAGTAGAGGGGCCCACTCCTGCCCTGATGAGCACTAGATCAACAGTGGGGGTGGGTCAGGGTAAGAGCCTGGGGGATCATGTTTGGGGGTAGGAGGTTCTGGGGGTGCCTTTAGAGTTGGAGTTTTCTGTTGTTTTCGTGGGGGATGCTGAAGGGAGGTATGTTCGAGAAGGGCTTGTGTTAGGGGGATTGTGCTCCTGGGGGAAGGGTTGTGATCAGAGGTGAGCTTGTATGCCAGTGAGGATTGGAACATGGAGGTCTGTGCTGAAGGGGAAGGGGGGTGATGATAATGATGACAATAGTGATGATTACTGTTGTTGTTATTTATATGCTGCTTCTTGGTGTCTGCAGCATTTTACAGATGTATTTAATAGACAGTCCATGCTCCTCTGAGCTTACAATCTAATCATGGTAAAAGAGCCGCTAGATCGTAAGCCTACTAGGGGAACAGCAAAATATCTATTTTATCTGTATGTAACTTGCCTTGAACGTCTAAGAAAAGGCATGAGCTAAATTGATAGCTTTTCATAGCTTTTTCAGCTATCTTCCATTTTCTGTGACCTCTTGTAGTTTATGAATGCTAACCTGTTTCATTTACTATCTCAGCTATTTTATTTGCAAGCTGTAGTGCCCCTTTATTCTCTTACCTTTATTTACTTTTCTAACAAAAAGATTCAGTTTTGCCCACTGCTTTGCTACTTCCCTTAGATTTTCCTATTCAGCTAATGATTCCTTGAGGTACTCCCCCATCTTAACAGAGTTAGTTTTCCTGAAGTCTCTATCCTTGCCTTTGAATGAACCATCACTGCCTGTGATTCTAATAGTGAACCACACCATTTGGTGATCACTGCATACCAGATAATCACCCATTATGACACAAGAAAAACTCACCCCCCTTGTAAACACCAAAAATGGTATCATCTCTTCCCCTTGTGGATTCCGTTACCAGTTGCTGGAAGAGATGGCATCCTTTGCTCTGCAAATACACAGTCATTTTATAGTGAAATTATTTTATAAGAATAGGTTTATATTTTCTAATCTCTCCAAGTACACCCCTGCTACCAGGAAGTGTTTGCAGGCGCACAGGTCACAAATTATAGAGACTAGCGTGAGTCATTTTCTGAAGTTTCCATGCAAATGCATTGTTAATTTGCAAGGCACTACATTTCTTTAATATGATCCAGGGGTAGTAGCCTTACGAGAGATAGAGGCGACTCCCTAGGAAACATATTAAGACTCACAGAGAGGTCAAGAGGCCTGTAAAATGATGCAGAATTAAAGAATGGATGTCCAGACTGGGAAAAAGCAGGAGATATCACACCCTACCTGCCTGGAAAGCCACCCAGGGAAGATGTTGACTGTGAAAATGCTGACTGATTTTGATTCTGAGTACTGAAAGAGTTGCTATGAGAAGCAGCATCTGCAGGGAAGCCGGAGAAGCAGCTTAGTGTGCCTTGAGGCAAACTGAAGAAGGCAGCCTTACCTTTGATGAGACATTAGTGAATCTAATGTACCAGGGAGAAAGAGAGAGAG
Organism: Ichthyophis bannanicus; assembly: GCA_033557465.1. Lineage (NCBI taxonomy): Eukaryota > Metazoa > Chordata > Amphibia > Gymnophiona > Ichthyophiidae > Ichthyophis > Ichthyophis bannanicus. The sequence continues at coordinate 1,264,245,316 of CM066032.1, read as the reverse complement.
AGAAAGAGATTGGAGTGAGACCTGTCATTCCCAAGAAGAGGAGCAGTAATACTTGAAGGAAAGGAGGATCCCGAAGAATAATTTCCAATTCCAGAGAACCCAAGTTAAGAAGCTGTTTGAGTTCCTTTGTTAGCTGCTTACCTGAAGATCAGTAGTTTAACAGATGAAATTGTACCAATAATTTAATTCCACCCAGTAAATTAAATGTTTTAATAAACTCTAAGGGTGTGGTTAATGTCTGGAAGCATGTAAGAGATCAAAGGGAGCCAAGACTCAGCCTCCAAGCTCTAATACAGGGCCTTGAAAATTCATTCAAAATTCATTCTTCCCTCCACCCTTCAGGATCTACAAACAATACATTCCCCTCTTGCCCTCAAAGGTACCTCCTACCAAAGGAAGAAGTTCTTACAGGATAAAGCCTTTCTGGATCAGAATATCATACTGGTGCTTACGAAATATTAATTTACAGCATTTGGTATTGGTGTTTGCTTCATTTTGACGATTACATAGTGTTTGTTTTCCACTTTCGGTGACATTCATAGAAAGATGGAATGGAAACGTAAATAATTAACAAAATATAATTAAGGATTTAACTGATAAACACAAAAAGAACACTCTGGTGCAAAAAAATTAAAATTGATTTTTATTTTATTAGATGAATACTGGAAAAAATACTTCCCCTTGTATTCTCTCATTTCTCCCCTTGCTTGGAGCCTCCACCCTGTTTCTGTGTCCTTTCCACATTGATGACTTCTCAGGTGCACAAATGTATGCATTTGCTTCCAGTAGAAAAGGCGCCTGGCAATGGAACCGGTAACACGGAAACACTGATACACATTGATTTATTTTTATTTTCAAAAAACACCTACATTTACAGGGGCTGATAGTCAGAGCATGATACGTTTAAACACCATGATGGCAGCCAGCTATAGCATTTAAATACCCTCCAGAGATCCAGCAGCAGAATTCAGAGAATGGCTGCCACTGTACGGCCGCTGGCTGGATAATCACTGCCAATATCTGGAAGGTGGTGATTTTCCACCATTATCTGGATAATTCATCCAGACAGCAACTTAGGGCAGCTTTTCTCTGGTTAAAGAAATCCAGTTAAATTATCCGGATAGAAGTTGAAAATCTGCTCTCTACACCCAGTTGCTCTCTGGATAGTGTTGAGGCAGCCTGCGGAGATACTCAGTGACACTAGATACTACCACTGAATATCTCTATGAGTGCCCATATCTGGATATCCCCCAAAGCTCTCCAACCGCACAGGGCTGGCCCAAGGGTTTCTGCCACCCTAGGCATGCCCTCCGTGCCATCCTTCCCTGAGGATTACAGTGCTGCCTAGCACATCATGCCGCCTCCCTGGCATCCATCTTCTCACCTGGGGGAGGAGAGTAGCATGGCAATCCCTCCACTGCATGGGCTTTAAAGTGCCTATGCTAGCACGCTCATGGCTTGCAGCTCCTGTCCCTCCCTCCAATGCAACTTCCTACTGGAGGGGGCAGGAGTGGCAGGCCGTGAGCATGCCAGCGCAGGAACGTTAAAGCCCAAAACAATGGAGGGATCATTGGGTCGCTGCCCCCTCCCCCAGGCAAAAAGATGGATTCCAGGGGAGGGACATGGTGGGCCAGGCGGTGCCACAATTCTTGGAAAGCCCGCCATGGCACTGAACTGCTGCTTCAGTGGGGGGAATGATGCCACCCACCAGAGCCTGATGCTCTAGGTGACCACCTATGTCACCTAGTGGACGTGCTGGACCTGTTCCCGCACAACATATTCCTCCTGATCAGATCCCTTTCCCAGTTAAGCACCCCTCCAATTCCATGCCAGCCTCCTAATCATGCACCCCTCCAAGAGTAATCCCCCTCCCAATCAAGCATCCTTGCAAGAGTAGGTCCTTCCTCATGATCTAACACACCTACAATACTGATAAAGCACCCCCAAGAGTATGCCCTTTCCTCTTAATCAACTACTCCTAAATAATAAGCTCCCTTCATGATCAAATACCCCCCAAACGTTGTCTACCCCAAGATATAGACTGCCAGAATAGAGTCCCCCAAAACCCCATACCCTGGCCCTCTCCTCCCTCAACCCCCTGGGTCTCTATGATAGCTTAGGGTCTGGGGTGTCCCCCTCTGCTACTGTTTTGTCTGGCTTTGTGGGTCAAAATGGTGGCTATGACCCCTAGAGTTTGTCTTTTGGTACTATCGCTAAGGTTCAACCTGCCATATAAGGCCAAGCAATCCTTACATGACAGGTTTACCTCTAGTGGTAGTACCATAAGACTTCTAGTAGGGATCATATCTGCCACTTTGAACCCCATAGCCAGACGGGAAAGGAACAGAGGAGGACTGCTCCCAACCCAGAGCACCAGACTACTATGGAGTCACCCGGGTGCATCCTGTAGGGAGTAGGGTCAGCTATGGTGTTTGTGGGGGGGTTCTACTCAGGTGGGTTCTACTCTAGCAGGACTTCATTTTTAGGGATCTTACTCTTGGGAGGGTTTTAATACTGGGGGAAGCTTACTCTTGGGGGGTACTTGATCAGAGGGAGACTTACTCTTGGTAAGTGATTGAATGGGGGATTGGATTGGGAGAAGGGATCAGGTTGGGCAGTGGGATGCTTTGCATGGGGAGTGCTTAGGAGGGAGGAAGTAAGGGTTGCACCACTGGAGCAGCTGCCTAGACATGTAATGCTGGCCCCTGTGCAGGGGCGGCCCAAGGGGGGTGCGGGGCCATGTGCAGAGACTCGGTGCGGGGCCTCATTTGCATAAGGGGCCTCATTTGCATACATATTTGCATAATGTTACCATACACTAACTTTTAGTAAACATGCCTCTTAATGAGTGTATGGATAAAGAAAGACTAAAAGATTTCTACATTACTATAATCCAGTGCCAACCGTCAGGCACATTAGGAACTACTACAAACACTGCCCATTTAGAACCCATTCTAAATCCTGAATCTCGTATGTCTCCCACATATATAACCAACAGACTTAGAGAAACATTCACACATACATATTTTTGTTGGAACTCACACTTTGAAGGACAATCCTTCTCGTGGCGTGCTGTTCCCTTTTATTCTTTATATAGGGACGCAACCCTAACATGCGTTCAAAGGGGATATCTATCCCTCAACATCAACCAGTTAACATTCTTTCATTCAGGAAAAACCCTCTTAGAAGCCACTTATCTGAACGGAGACTTTCCACAGTTCATAGGCAACTCGGCGTCTTCCCCAGCTCATAGATAGACTCTATTCAAGTAGCAACCATACGAGAGTCTGAAAATGACAGAAAATGAGGGGAGACTCTCGTATGGTTGCTACTTGAATAAGTCTCAGAAGTCATAACGGATGACCTTCCCTGTTGGTTACATTGATTTGGAGGTGTTGGGTTTTACCCAGTATCGGCGGCTGATAAAGGGACTTCTCCATTTACCATCAGGAGTGGACGTTGAGTCTATCTATGAGCTGGGGAAGACGCCGAGTTGCCTATGAACTGTGGAAACTCTCCGTTCAGATAAGTGGCTTCTAAGAGGGTTTTTCCTGAATGAAAGAATGTTAACTGGTTGATGTTGAGGGGTAGAAATCCCCTTTGAACGCATGCTAGGGTTGCGTCCCTATATAAAGAATAAAAGGGAACAGCACGCCACGAGAAGGATTGTCCTTCAAGGTGTGAGTTCCAATAAAAATATGCATGTGTGAATGTTTCTCTAAGTCTGTTGGTCATTTAGAACCCATAGCAAACCCGCCGTATCATAACAGCACTACCAGGACTCACAAAGCACCAGACCCTACCTATCAAAAGGCAACACTGCAAATATTAAACCAATACATTTCAGAGAATAACAATACATGACCTACTGGGGAAAGAGAACAAGTGGCAATGTCAAATAGGTATTACATAAACAGAATACCTCAGCTCAGTTACACATGCAGAATATAGACCATCACCAAACCAGAAATCACAATTTAGAAACAGGAAGATAATAATTAAAATGGGAACCCCAAAAGCCAACTTAGAATGTACAGCAACACTGTAGAAATACAACTATAAATTAATTTCCTCTTGTACTAAACAAAGCATAGACGTTAATGATGCACATTTCCCAGAGCTGACATATTCCAGTTAATAAATTCAAAATAAAGAGATATTTTTCTACCTTTTGTGCATTTTTTTTTCAGTTGCAATTGCTCCAGCCACTTTCTTCTGGTTTCTTTGTGTCTTCTGTTAACTCTCCATCATCTGCTGTCCATCTGTCCTTTCTTCTAGTTTTTTTTCCATTCTCTCTCTACATCTGCTTTAACATACTAATCTTTCTCCTTTTGCCCTTTCCTCATTCCTATTTCATCCACTCAAATTTTACCCCTCCATCCTCAATCCCCACATACTCTCCTAATACCCGGCCAATTGTAGATTTTTCTTCCCTCCCACACAAAATATTTTTCCCCGTTCCATTTCACTCTCCCAGCCCCATCCCATTCTAATCCTCCCCCAAAATCAGCTCCCTTCTAGTTCCAGCCCCACCCAGCATCCGCTCCCTTCTAGTCCCCGCATCAGCTCATTTCCAGTCCTAGCCCCCCCATCAGCCCATTTCCAGTCCTAGCTCCCCTATCCATTTCCAGTCCTATCTGAGTCCCTCCATCAGCTCATTTCCAATCCCAGCCCCCCATCAGCCCATTTCTAGTCCTTTTCTAGCCCCATCATCAGCCCATGTCAAATCCTAGCTCCCCTCCACTCAGCCCATTTCAATCCAAGCCACCTATGAGCCTACTTCCAGTTCTAGCCCCTGCATGAGTCCATTTCAATGCAAGCCCACCACAGCCCATTTCCAATCTTAGCTCCCACCAACAGCCCATTTTCAGTCCTATCCTAGCCCCTCCATCAGCCCATTTCCTGTCCTAGCTCCCCCCCACTCAGTCCATTTCCAGTCCTAGCTCCCTCCTCTCACAGCCCATTTCCATTCCAAGCCCCCTCCCCATCAGCTATTTGCAGATCAAGTCCCCCTTCCACTCAGCCCATTTCCATTCCAAGGCCCCCTCCCCATCAGCTATTTGCAGTTCAAACCTCCCCTTCCACTCAGCCCATTTCCAGTCCTAGCAACCCCCCCAACCCATTACCAGCCCTAACCCCCCATCAGCCCATAGCACATTACCAGTCCTAACCCCATCAGCCCACCTCAAGTCCAACCCCCCCCATCAGCCCATTTCCAGTGCTAGCCCCCCCATAGCCCATTACCAGTCCTAACCCCCCATCAGCCCATTTCCAGTCCTAACCCCCCCATCAGCCCACAGCACATCACAGTCCTAACCACATCAGCCCACCTCAAGTCCTACTCCCCCCCCCAGCCCACATCAAGTCCTACTCTCCCCCCCCAGCCCACATCAAGTCCTACTCCCCCCCCCCTCGGGAAAATTAAAACATAAAAAAAGCTGGCTGCTGCCGCGGCGGTAGCAGCAATATCGCATGTCCCGCGGGGCCCCCCACCCTGCCTGGCAGATCCCTTCCTGCTTGCCTGCCTGCTTGTCAGTTCTTCTCCGCTTCGGCTTAGAACCATGAAGGGAGAGCTTCTCCCTCACGACTCTGTTAAGCCCGCTGGGGCTTATGGGAAATTTCCCATCTGCCCCGGCGAGCTTAACAGAGTCGTGAGGGAGAAGCTCTCCCTTCGCGGCTCTGAAAGCCGAAGCGGAGAAGAACTGACAAGCAGGCAGGCAAGCAGGAAGGGATATGCTGGGCAGGGTGGGGGCCCCGCGGGACATGCGATATTGCTGCTACCGCCGTGGCGCGGCAGCAGACAGCTTTTTTTTTTTTTTAAATTCTACTTTTAAAGCGGAATGTTCTTTGCGCGGGGCCCCCTGAAACGCGGGGCCCTGTGCAAAAAACATTCTCGCTCAATGGACGGGCCGGCCCTGCCCCTGTGGTAAGTGTCTGCCCTGTGCAATAAATGCAGAGCAGATGCTGGGAATGTCCCCTGTATTCACAACACTGACTTTGCCCTATTTTTTTCACATAATGTGCAGTAAGTATAAAAAATTACCACACTTTAGTAAACATGGACCTAAGTAGAATTTATCTGATCATTACTAATTGGACAACCAGGATCTTGATTAGGCTCGGCAAATGTCTAGACATGGTTTGATGGAATTTCTGACAAAAGAACATGACAAAAGAAAAATCTGTACAGCAGGAGTCAATAGATTCACAAGGTAAAAAAAATCCAGTTAGTATTTTCCATAGAACTCCAGACCGGACAAACTTAGTGCCATTCAAGAAACAGGAAAATCATCAGTAATGCAAGAGTTAAGAGCAGGCTGGTTAGAACCACATCTCATGGAGTCATGAGGGCTCATCTGCAAGATCCCTGCTTTCTAATTCAAAGGTCACTGGTTTTGAGAACAACCTCTGACTAGGAGGAAAAATGCCAGTTGGGCTATTTATTTGCCTGAAACTTCTAGTAACCTTTTGGCTATAGGAGGCACAGCTACCTCTTTAATTAACAAAATTGCCTGAAATAAGAAATATAAAAACAAAATGAATCAAAATGAAAATTTATTGAAACAACATATAATGAAACAAACCTGCAAATGACACAGAAAATGAAATGAAATGTTTTTGTCTGCACACCACAGTCAAAAACCTGAACTTCCCAGGTATGTCCCAATGTAGACAACTGAATCAAGCACGTGTATTCCCTCTGCAAAATGGGAAATACGTGTCGATTTTTGACCTGCCCAGGTCATTCTCTAACCATGCACCTGACATGCCCCATTGCAATTTCTACATGGTAAAGACATCCATGTGTGTATAATAACTCCCATAGAGTGGTATAATTAAGGGCTGAGTTCAGATTGAAGTGCCCAGCAAAATGTCTAATTAAATTCAAGAATATTTTTGTCGTTGATGGTTCAGAATCTTGAGCCACTCTCCATGTTCGTTCAGAAAATCTTTAAGTATCTGTGCCACGTTTTAATTACAATCCCTGTGCTTTCAGGTAATGGAGTCTGCACAAGGTTCAGTGGACTAGCTTATTTTGGTATCTACTTTTGGGTTTCTTCTTTTTTGTCTTTTTTTGTGTTATTACTCCTGCTCCTTCTTCTCTATAAGCAAGATCATGTGTATTTTTATTGTTTTATCACGGTGACTGATTGTGGTGATCATGATTTTATAGATTGTGTTAGAAAAAACAAAAATAAAAAACAAAGAAAACTGGAATGGTAGATATTAAACAGAGTACATAGAGTTCATACTAAATTAATAACCCAATAGAAGACCTATGTTTGATTCACAATCTCAGCTTGTACCTTTGTTTTGAAATTAAGGGACCTGTTCATTGAAGTGTGGTAATTTTGTGCACTTTCTGTACATTGGATGCAAAAATTAACACACAGTAACTGCAAAACCAGTGTGGTAACTACTGGAGATGTTCCCAAAATCTGCCCTACATTTGCCGCGCCAGACAGACATTTACCGCATAGTAAATGTGTTACAGATAGTGTGGTAAGTGCCCCAGAGTTATACAGTATGCTGATGTATTTACCATGAACAACTACATAAAAAAAATGATTCTCCAATGCAGCATCGCAAACAAAAGAATGCCTGATCGATTGATCCCCCACTGCAATATCCCAAACCAATCTCTCGGTGCCTAGTTCCTTACGCCAGCATCCAAACCAACTCCTGACAGCCCATATCAGTATCCATATCCACACCCAACTTCCCTCATCAGCATCCATATTTACCCCACAACCCACCCCCACTACTACACCAACACTTACTGGGACTGCCCTGGGTGGATTAGTGGCAGGGTAGATGCTCCTGCCCTGTTCTCACCTGGGTTCAAAATAACAGCTCTGGACCCTACTGGTAGTCTTGCAGTACTACTGCTAGGGATCAAGACACCCTTATTTGACAGCTTGACCCCTAGTGATATTATCAGGAGACTACCACTAGGGGTCCGAGCTGCCATTTTGAATCTATGTGACAACAGGGCAGAAGCCTCTGGGGATTGCTCCTGCCCTGCAATTAACCACCAGGGCATCTTCTATACAGTAAGTGTCAGGGAGTTTGGGGGTTGGGAATGGGGATAGATGCTAATAGAGGCTGTCTGGGGTGCACACAGATTCTGATGTGGGTTAATTTGTGGTTTGGGCAAGGTAATTCAGGCCAGGGGTTCAAATCCCACTAGAGGACAGCAACCTTGGGCCGGAAGGACTGGGGTTTCTAGTCTCACAGGCGTTCCTTGTGGTCTTGGGCAAGCCACTTTTATTTTATTTATTTATTTAGCTGCATTTATATCCTGCTTTTCACCGGGTCAAAGTGGTTGGGGGATACATTTAACATGAGGGGATATGAGACACATACACTAATACTTACAGGGAACATGGGCAATGGAGGGTTAAGTGGCTTGCCCAAGACCATAAGGAGCACCTGTGGGACTAGAAACCCCAGTCCTTCCAGCCCAAGGTTGCTGTCCTCTAGTGGGATTTGAACCACCGACCTTCCGGCCTGTGGTACCTTGCCCCAACCACTAGGCCACTCCTCCCTTCCAATTGCCCATGTTCCCTGTAAGTAATAGTGTATATATCTCATATCCCCTCATTTTAAATGTATCCCCAATTGTGCTGTGACCACTTTGATTGATGGATAAGGTGCTATACTGTCGTCCGGTGCCCCCTGTGGCCTGTGGCTGTAAGGGCATCCTGAGCATTTTTATTATTTTTAAGGAGCAATGGCTCTTCAAGGCCCAGTGCAGTTTGGTCCTTGGAGTTTTAGCTCCTTGTGAGAACAAATTATATAAGCCAAGAGTGGAGGGTAATAAGGCTTTATTTCCCCTTTAACGCAAGGGTTCACTACGACATAAGAAAATAAAGATAGTCCTTCTTTATAAAGGGTTCCACCAAATAAGCAGGCATATAACTGTTATAAGCTTCACAATTGAATGCAGGGTTTAACTGAGGGTTCTTTCATTCCAAAGTAAATTAAACAAGCAGGCAAACAAACTGTTATAAGCTTCACAATTGATTGCAGGGTTTCTTTTGTATTTACAGTTCTACTAAGGACTCAAGACTAGTAGTAGCACAAAAAGTATAATCCATGGACTCATCCTGAGGAATGGGAATAGTATTCTCAAACTCTATTTCCATGGACTCTGCGTCACTGGCTTCTCCCTCTGAATAAGTGTTTTCCCTTATCACTACAAGTTTAGAGGGTCTGTCTCTGCTTCTTTGCTTCCAGTAAGACTCTTCTGTTAAGCCCTTAGGTATTGTTTTAAAAAGCTCTGCTTTGTTCCCTCTTCTTATATACTGAGTGTCTGCTTTATCAGAGTTTCTAGGAGCAAGGCTTTCTTTTAAAAGTAAAGAGCCACCATACCTTGGCTTCCTGCAGCTGCTACACCTGGAGCTTTCTCTCTGACGTACTTCTCTCTGGAGACAGGTATTCTTGTGCAGTACTTTGCCTTCCTGAAGCCCAGGAAAACCTGGTGAGGAATCCCAACCTCTGTGCTTCTGTGTAAAGGTAGCTTTGCTATAGGAACCTCTCCTCCTTGTACCTTGTAATCCTGGTCCAGCGAACTCAGGTGAATGTAGGCTTCTCTTAAAGCATGGCTCCTTGGTTTTCTGTGCTCCTCTTTCAGCTGTTACTGCTCTTGTTGTGCTGCTTGATCCAGCTACGTTACTTGGGCTGGGAGTGTCACTCCTTCCAGCCAAACTGCTTCTCCTGGCAGCCTCTCTCTGAACTCTGTCTCTCTGTCCTCTGCCCCTTTGGACTCTATCCCTCTGGATAATCTCCATCTGGATTCTGTCCCTCTGGGCTTGCTCCGTGTGGACTCTCTCCTTTTCCACACTCCTTCTCCTTCCTTCTGGCTGAACTGCTGCCGGCTGAGTTCCCTCTGAGTGGATTCCTCCCGACTGGATTCCCCCTGGCTGGATCCCTCTTGGCTGGATCCCTCCTTCCTTCTGGGCTGCCTTTCCTTTATAAAGGCATTTTACCTTTGAAACTCCCGGGCTTGCCTTCAGGTGCAGCTGGTTAACTCTCATACAATCAGTGGCTGGGCATGTTGACTCAGCCTCTGTAGGATTACTCCTGCCCCCTCTAGCTGTGCTGCGAGGTAATTGCATCTTCTGCACATCCACAGCTCTATGAAAGACAGGGTTTTTTTCTAAACCTGCACCTTCCGTGGCTCCAGCCTCATGACAATACAAAACTGTCTAAATAAATAAATTTGGTGTGCTGAAACAGAGAATCAAGCTCTTGAAGGTTGCTCTGGGATGCTACAGTGGGAAATCAGGTTTTTTAAAATTATCATAATGGACATGCTATTGCATGCCAATAGTGTAGATGCATTTAATGCATCCTCTTGAGGAGGTATGAAGTGCACCTTTGCTATCAGCAGCCATGACAGTTAGTATGCGGCAAAGTACCCCATGTAAATTCATTGTGCAGGTCATGTCCTATTTCTTCTCATACCACCACCCCCCAACCATTTCTTCTCTACAACACAGAAAGATTTTGAGTGCATGACTGTTTTTAAGTATGCAGTAGCCAACGGAGTGAAGGAGTAGCCTAGTGGTTAGAGTACTAGCTTGGTAACCAAGCAACTAGGGTTTGATTTCCCCCTAGCACCTTTTGTAGCATTGGGCATGTCACTTAACCCTACATTTCCTCTGAAGAAAGGCAATTGTAATCTACTTCCAGTCACACTGCTAAGAAAACTCAGGAGCTGCTGGGTCACCAGGAGTCGCAAATGACTTGATGGCACACATTGCATTGCATTGCAGCTATTACCATGGGCCTGTGCTTACAGCATACACTGAATCCATGCTAACTGCTTAGCACACTTTAGCAAAAATGCCCCCTAAATGAAAAACATAATGAAACTAGCTTCTTTCCTTCCATTTTTAGCATACATTATTTGCAAAACAGGCAAATTATTTGTAATTAATATACATCATCTGCTTATTTCTTTTTTGGGTCTGACTTCCCTTAATGTGGACTTGCTGGAGATATTTTTGCTCATATTGTTCTTGAATTTTTTTTATGAATTTTATTTCGTAATAACTGAAATACTCAATATAAAAAAATATATATACATCATCTGCAAACATTATGCATTATTTGCCACTTAATGCATGTATTTTCATATATCATATACTAAAAAGAAAATTTAGTGAAAATAAAAAAATATTAAAGATACCAAAGTACAAAAAAAATCCTCGAAAATGCAATCAATCATAACCAAATGAAACAAAGAAAAACCTGGATGCACATTTTTACTCCGAAGGTCAGTTGAGACTGAAGATGCTACAAAATCAAAGCTTACCACCCCTTCAATGATGACAACTAGGAGCATATTTATTACAGTAAATGCATTTGAGCCACAAAACTAGCATGGAGGCCTGCACTAACCTTTGGGGGCATGTGCACTCATCCGCCTGGCAATAGCGCATTGATAACGCACCGCACCATGCTAATTGGCATGCGAGTGCTCTTACTGCCATCCCTTGAGATGGCATTAAGGGCAGCCCTGCTATCCGGTTAGCATGGGATTTGTACCATGAGTCCTTGCGCTAACTGTTAATGTGGCACACAGCGCACGATAAACCACATGGTAACGGTTCATAGGGTTTAGTAAGCATGCCTTTTATTGAACTGGCTCAGGATGCGGGCATATCAGGCTCCAGATAAATGGCCCCTGTTGTCACTGCAATGGCTCCACTTAATGGGGATTATAAAAGAGGAGAAAGTAAATGGGACAAAAGCTCATGGCAATGTTAGTCATGATTCCAGTAAAGCTGGAAGTCAAAACAAACAGAAGAGAACGTCCAAGCCCAAAATATAAATGAATAACTATAGTAGTAGGAAATAACAAGAACTATATGACAAGCAAGAGTATACTTATTTCTTTGGAGGGCTCCTAGAGGAAATCTAAGGCCAGTAAGTATCTGTTGGGAAATTAGTCGTCATCGACAGGCCTGCAATTTTCCTTTTTTCCAACTATTTCCAAGCTGTCTGCTTCTATGACAGCTGTTCTTCATTTTTACACTTCAGAAACCACATTTTTTCTAGATGAATCAAAAATCAAGGGGTGTGTTTACTAAAGAGCATTAAGGGTTAGCAAGTGTTAACAGCAACAATAAAGGTGTTATCATGTGGTAAAGGCCGTGGCGGGGAGTAGGTGTTCCGGCAGTAAGGGTACTTGGCACCACTTATTGGGCGCTAACAGGACCCAGGGTGTTAAGGTTCCGAGCGTGCACCTTAATGCCCAAAAATGGTAGTCACCTTAGTGCAGGATAAGGGAGCCCTTGTGAAAGTCACATTTTAGGAGATGGATGGAAGGAAAGGTAAGAGCTGATGGACATGTCAGATCCAAATGTATCCTACGTGTTAGTATGTGGGCTGAGCATGTGGGAGGCATCTGTACTGTATCAGTGAAGGGTGTCCACATAATCTGCTGTAATGTCAATGTGTGGCATAGGGTTGGAGGAAGTGCCCCCTGATGGAGCCAGCATCGCTACAATATGGGCATCAAAAGGATGACTGAGCAGGAATGGTGCCATGCAGATCATTCGCAGGAGAGGCGCGAGTGATACATCCTAATGATTAAAATGTTCCTGCATGGGCAATGGTGTAGCAGCTGGCAGGAGAATACATGGCTGTACAAAATTGGCATATGCTGATGGATGGGCTGAAGGATAGATGGCAGTAGATGAGAGAGCTGTATGGCCTTGCTGTCCCAATGTACCTGATGTGACCACACAAATGCAGTTGTGGTATGTGTGAAACGATAGTAGCTGTGCCACGGGAAGTTCCAATACCAGCTATTTGGGTATGACAGCTGTCTCAGCTTTTCTAACCACCATAAAATCTTCCTGACACATGAGCATATAACAACTGGACAAGTGTCTCTCATATTGGCCATATGGAGCAAGTAAGGACTTGTGATGATCCCTGCAGGTGGCCATCCCAGGAGTGGGATGTGCCTGTAGGTTTTGCATATATGTGATGGAACCAAAGTTGTTCAGTCACAGTTATGATAAAACATCCCAATCATGCAAACTCATGTGTCATACATCTGCAAGGTAAACATGCCTGACCCTTTGCAATGAGCTATAGCAGAGCCAATAAAGTCACGCTGTCAGAAGGGCATGATTGCAATGTGCATTTCTGCCGACCCAATGTGCTATCGTAACACATAAAAAAGTATAAGAACGTGCATCTTCCAGTCAATGCAGACTTTGAACTGTTTCTAGCAGTATGTTGAAGTGAATTTCTCACAGCCACAAAGAGAACAAGTAGGATTCAAGCCCCGGTCTGTTATATATTAAGCCAGTACTCAAACTATTAGGCTACACCTCCACACTTTCTACACTGCAATGTCTATAATCAGAGTCTGCAGATCCCTGCCTGCAATGGCCGAAACCCAGGACATGAAACAACATGGTTGGCACATTCTGAGATAGTGGTACATCACACCTAGGACCTGCCTACTGACACACACATGCACTATGTACTGCACTGGACACTAAGTACTATAGCTGCATAACAGAAACACGGCTGCAGAATACATGTCTTGTCCAAAGGCCAAGCCACATGTGAGGTCAACATGCCCATCCTTCCACTGTACTTCTAATGCCAAACAACAGTCGGCCGCTGAGGTCCACTGTACCACAGTGTGGCACTAACCCCTGGGGAAGCACATGTGCAGGGCATGCTGTCCCTTATAACCAGGTGTAAACTGCAAGATAGGTACACCTGCACATACACCTGATGCTTATATGGAGAATGCAGCAATCCATTACATCAGCTCTGTAATATACAGGGACATTGTGTGCTTCCTGTACATAACAGCTGCCATATGTGCAAATGACCTGTTCCAGCAGTCATCCTGAATGTGACGAAGGGCACACATCACCTGGTCCCCAGAGCAAGCCTTGCAGTAGATGAACTCTCCAGGTCTGGGAGCAGATCTACACTGCCAGTGTGTTCCAGGTATTGCCTGCAGTGTGTAATGCTAGTCACTTAGTATTCTGTTCCACTGAAGCGTGCCGGAATGGCCTGTCTTATCTGGGCCTTGTATCCTGCTCCTGTTGGCCAGGGATTATCCTATAACATCTCATGTCAGTTCCTAAGGTTGAGCCTAGTTCCATATAGGCTGCAACTGTGCCAAGAGGGCTGACAGTGTTGCCACGGATACATCTGTTATGGCAGTTGGCATTAATCAGGCCTCTCACCTTAACAAATTGATGTGTCCTGAGGCCTGGAGACTCAGTCAGAAGTGAGAGTTGCAACATATACACATGTGTCCCCCCTGCTCACTCGGGTCAAACTAGCAGGTGATTTAGGAGCTGCACAACAGTATTCATTTTAGGAGGTTAGTGTAGGGGAATTCTGTGGAGATGGGCTTGACAATAGTGTAACAGGGAATGCATTAAAGCATCACAGTCACAGGTTGCAACTACTTACTGAAAATTAACCTTCTGCTTGTAAATGGTGTCTCACACAGTATGTGCTGTTGCTGTATAGCTGACCTGCAGCATGTTGTATGCATAGTCATAAAGCATGAGTACCACATGAATGCACAATGCATTGCTGCAGCTCACACTCCTCTGGAGACACACACACACACACACACACACATACACACACACACAAACACACATGACCCCGCTGTCCAAAAGTGGTGCAGGTTGGCATTCTGACCTGCCCCTTTGATGCTCCACCATTGTCAATGCCTGCTCAGTATGCAGGCACTATTAGCGCACTCTGCAATGCTCAGGCATTGTCAACACCTACTCAGTGTGCTGGTGCTATTAGCATACTCTGCCATTCAGCTGTAAGTTGTGCAGCTTCTCAGTGTAGCAGCTGAGTGTGTGGAGGAAATGTTGAAGGCTGCACATGTTGATGCAGTTCTGGAAATATAGGATAAAGTTAACACACCTGGATATGCCATTCCTGATCCACAGGCTGGTCTTGATCCTGTGACCCCTTTTTTTATATACACACTGGTTGGAGTCACAGAGCAGTTAGGTGGGTTCATCACTCCATGGGTATATATATGTGGTTAATGTCAGGATACATGAGAACATGGGTTGGGGTATGGCTGTATCTGCTTAGATCTCTGCAGACTCTGTGTCATATTTGTCTGACAAGGTATGTTTGGCAGGTGTGGGAGAGGATATCTTGTTAGGTCTGTATGTTGCATTGTCTTCCTATGCTGCTGGTTCAACTGACATTCATGTCTTACCTATGGGATCTGCCAGTCCCAGGGGCAGGCCATGATACATGAACACACACATTCCAGACCATGGGTGTCCTGGCAGAATGACCAACATACCCCTTTCTCTGTGTGTGCTTGTGGGCCAGTCACAGAATAATGTCATATTTTGTAGACTAGCACAGTTAATTTGGATTCACATGTGTCTCATATGGTTGTAACTGGCTGAGTGCTTACTTACAGAGGGATCACTGGTTCACGCACAGATTATGGTCATTTGACAGATAAAGGGTCAGGGTGGTCGTTTTTCCTCTGACATATCTCCCCCCCCCCCCCCACATACACACACATGCACATATCCATGCAATATGTGCAAGTGGGGAGCATACTTATCCCAGGGCCTGCCCATCCACTCAGCAAACTAGCGAGGTGCCAGGGTCCACCAATCATGGTGGACAGCATGCCTGCCAATCCCTCCCTCCCTGCCGTCGTGGCACAGCTGACACTTCAGTGCTGCAGGTGGCCTTATTGAAGTTGCCCACATGCAGCTAGTCACACCATGCCACTCCTGCCCCCCTCCTCTGTGAGATATGGGTATGTGTGCGGCTGCCTTAGACTTTGGAAGGGAGGAATCACCATGTGCTCCACTGTAGCTGCCCACTTCATGTACACACAGCCTCGCAAAACTAAAATCCACTGACTACTAAACCTGTAACCCACACACTCCTTCAAGAACCATGCAGATAGCCACCCCCCTCCCACACACACACATATGCACACAACATGCTCACTGCCAAGGCCGTACCAAGCCAGAATCACGCCCTGTGTGACTTGTACATCGGGTGCACGCTCCCCCTTCCTCATCTTACCTCCATCCAGCCACTGCCAGCTCTTGCCCTGCTGCTGCTGCCACCCTCAGTTTTCTCCACAGTGGCGCCAGCAGCAGGGCAAGAACAGGCAGCGGCTGGATAGAGGTATTGGGGGCACGCCCCATGTGCAAGTTGCCAGAGCATATCCGATCGCTCCCTGCTCTGACGTCGTGTTAGAGGAGGGAGGGATCAGACCTGCAGAAAGACCCACGCAAAGGCTTAGGGGGTGCATTTCGGCTGTCTGCTGTTGCCCTGCTGCTGCTGAGAGAACAAAAAGTAGCAGCAGCAAGGCAATACAGACAGCCGAAATGCGCTCCTAAGACTTTGTGCCCTGTGTGGCTGCACCGGTCCCACAAGCCTAGGTACGGTATTGCTCACTGCCCAAGCAACTCCACCCACACATAACACATGGCTCACATACACTGCCTCCAAACATCCAACACCCTGCACCCCATCACACCTTTACAACAAATATCCTTACAACTACACTCCTACAAATCTATGTTGGAAAACGTTGATGTCCTATCTATTTTTGATTTGGAATTCTGCATTTGAACTTATTTTTTGAGACTTGCATAAAATCCCCTAAATGTGACTAAAGTTAGCTTTTCTGACAGAGCATT
The DNA here is from genome assembly GCA_033557465.1 of Ichthyophis bannanicus. NCBI lineage: Eukaryota > Metazoa > Chordata > Amphibia > Gymnophiona > Ichthyophiidae > Ichthyophis > Ichthyophis bannanicus. Next base: position 1,264,228,607 of record CM066032.1, on the reverse strand, counting down.
TCTTTATCTTCGAAGAGCATGCTTCTTTTTGATTTGCAAACATCCGTCTGAAAAAGAGCACACAGACTGCAAGTTCGCTGGTTGAATCTTGTGGTATGACAGAGGGCAGAAAAGGGGAAAATAAATGTGAATTATTTACATTCTGCAAAGATATCTAATTTATTTCCATATCATATTATTTTGATATCCAAAAACATGCTAATACTCCTAATTTGGATACATGGCATCTCTGGGCTTTCAAAAACTTAAGACCTATCTGAACTCTTGCACACAACAAAAGCAGGATTTTACATAGGTCCACAATGTTTATCTTAGGCTAAACTCCTCCACTTACCTTTTAATAAAAAATAACAGAAGGGCACCATGATGTTATTACAATCCTAATCCATGGAGACTACCTTTTGGCCAAAGGGATAAAGGAGTTCCCTAATGTCATGAGCGTTTTAATTATATCCCTAAAAATAGATGTGAAAAGCAAATATCAGTTGTGGGAAAAAGTGAAGGTTTCTGTCTCAAATCTGGATCCAAGTCCTGAAGGTTTAGGGTGTTAGCTAGCTACGTCCTATCATTATGTACATGTGAATGGCATCAAAGAAGTAGGAAAGGAATGTGGGGCATGCCTTTCTACCTGTGCTGCGATAGAAATTGAATTCACTTCTGCCAACTATTGTATGTGAAATATCCTGAGGCAGGACGTCTGTCCCAAACCTGAACTGTAGGTATATGTGAAGGTAAGACAGGGAGGCAAGTACAAGGATATCTGGAAAAATTAAAGGAGCTCCTGGTTCATTGTCATTTCCCCCAAATAAAAACAAACTTTGAAGTGAGGTAGCCTTTTCATGCACACATGTTCATTTGGTTTTGCAGGCACTCAGCATAAACTTTATAGTATAATAAGAAAAGAAACTAAATCTGACTACAAACAACATACGAACATAAGATATGCCATACTGGGTCAGACCAAGATTCATCAAACCCAGTATCCTGTTTCCAACAGTGGCCAATCTAGGTCATAAGTACCTAGCAGTTTCCCCAAAAGACACAGGTTCCAAAATGCTTGTATTGGGTCAAGCTGTGATATCCTGGGTCCCTTTTTAATAATGATTTATGGACCTTACCTCCAGTAACTTGTCCAAACCTTTTTCAAACCCAGCTACACTAACAGCTTTTGCTACATCATCCGGTAACAAATTCCAGAGTTTGATTACACATTGAGTGAAAAAATAGTCTTAAATAGGATACCCTGTAGATTCATTGCATGCCCCCTAATCTTTCTATATTCTGATGACGTAAACAATCGATCTATATTTACCTGTTCCACTTCATTCATTAACTTATAGACCTTATCATATCTCCCCTCAGCCATCGCTTTTCCAGGTTGAAGAGCCCTAACCTTTTTAGCCTTTTTTCATAGGGGTATCCTTCCATCCCCTTTACCATTTTGGTGGCTCTTCTCTGTACCTTTTCTAATAGTGCTATATCCTTTTTATGATATGGTGACCAGAACTGCACACTATATTCAAAGTGCGGTCGAACCATGGAACGATACAGAGGCTTTATAATATCCTTTGCTTTTTTCTCCGTTTCTTTCCTTATGATTCCTAGCATTCTATTTGCTTTCTTGGTTGCCGCTGCACACTGGGCAGAGGGTTTCAACATGTTATCCACGATGACGCCTAAATCCTTTTCCTGGGTGGTGGTTCCTAATTTGGAACCTTGCATCGTGTAACCATAGTTTGGGTTGTTCTTTCCTAGGTGCATAACTTTGCACTTGTCCACATTAAAGTTCATCTGCTATATGGATGCCCAGTCTTCCAATTTATCAAGATCCTCTTGCAATTTTCCACAATTCTCATTGGTTTTAACAACTTTAAATAGTTTTGTGTCTTCTGCAAATTTGATAACCTCACTCGTTATTCCCTTTTCCAGGTCATTTATGAGTATGTCAAAAAGCAGCAGATCCAGCACAGATCCCTGGGGTACTTCACTATTGAACTTTCTCCATTGGGATAATTGGCCATTTAGCCCTAACCTCTTCCTTCTATCTTTTAACCAATTCCTGATCCACAATAGTACACTGCCTTCTATCCCATGTCAAAGGCTTTCTGAAAGTCCAGGTACACTAGATCAACAGATTCACCTTTGTCTACCTGTTTATTCACACCTTCATAAAAACGTAACAGATTAGTAAGACAGGATCTTCCTTGTCTAAAGCCATGTTGGCTGTCTCCCATTAAGCCATGATTATCTACATGTTCAGTAATTTTGTTCTTTATGATGGTTTCAACCATTTTTCCTGGTACTGACGTCAGGCTCACCAGTCTGTAGTATCCTGGATCACTCCTGGAACTCTTTTTAAAAAATGGCCATCCTCCAATCTTCAGGTATTGCAGATGATTTTAATGATAGTTCACAGATTACTAATAGCAAGTCTGCAATCTCATATTTTAGTTCTTTCAACACTCTTGGATGTATACCATCCTGTCCAGGTGATATGCTACACTTAAGTTTATCAAATAGTTGTAATAAATCTTCCCAGTGTATTGATATTTCTTTCAAGTCTTCCACAGCATCTCCTTTAAATACCATTTTAATCATGGGTAACATTCCTACATCTTTCTCAGTAAAGACCGAAGCAAAGAATTCATTCAGTCTCTCCGCTATGGCCTTGTCCCCTCTTAGTGCCCCTTTTACCCCTCCAACTGACACTCTCACAGTTTTTTTTCTACAAATGTACTTGAAAAAGGCCTTATTACGCGTTTTTGCTTCCACATCAAGATCCTACTCAAATTCTCTCTTTGCCTGCCTTATCAATGCTTTGCATCTAACTTGCCAGTGCTTGTGCTGTTTCCAGTTTTCATCATTTAGTTCTTTTTTCCATTTCCTGAAAGACGCTTTTATGGCAACAACAACCTCTCTGACCTTGCCATGCTGGTAGTTTTTTGGACTTCCTTCCACTTTTCTTAAAGCGTGGAATACAGCTGGTCTGGGCTTCCAAGATAGTATTTTTAAACAACACCCAAGCTTGATATAAGTTTTTAACCTTTGCAACGGCTCCTTTTAGTTTTTTCTTAACTATTTTCCTCATTTTATCATAGTCTCTCTTTTAAAAGTTAAAAAGTAGTACTGTGGATTTCCTTACCATCCCTCCTCCATTAATTAAATCAAACGTGATCATGCTATGATTACTATTGCCAAGTGGCCCCAACACCCTTGTCTCTTTCACCAGATCTGGTGTTCACCAGACTAGGTCCAAAATGGCTTCCCCTCTGGTTGATTCATGAACCAGCTGCTCCAAGAAGCAGTCATTTATTGCATCTAGAAACTTTATCTCCCTAGCATGTCCTGCCGTGACACTGACGCAGTCAATACCAGGGTAATTGAAATCACCCAATATAATTACTGTGCTGTAACATTTGTTAGCTTACCTGATTTCTTTGAGCATTTCATCATCCATTTGTTTATTCAGGCCAGGCGGACGATAGTACACCCCCACTGCCATTGCCTTCCCCTTTTTACATGGAATTTCAATCCATAGAGATTCTACAGAAAATTTTGTTTCCTGCAAAACATTAATCCTTTGTGACTCAATGCCCTCGCTAACATACAGCGCAACCCCTCCACTAATTTGCTCAGCTCTATCATTGTGATATAGTTTGTACCCAGGTATCAGAGTGTCCCACTGGTTGTCCTCCTTCCACCATGTCTCTGAGATACCAATCATATCTAACCTCTCATTTAGTGCTATATATTCTAACTCTCCCATCTTCTTATTTAGACTTCTAGTATTTGCATACAATCATTTTGGAGACTGTATTTTATTCATATTAATCTGGCTATTGATAGGCAGGGATAATTTGGAATCTTTAAGCTCTGTCTGCTCTGTACTCAAGGGCATTTGGTCTACTTTGGTCTTTATTGGAACCTCTCTTGCTGATATGCCCTAACTTCATTCTTTTGGTAGTATCCTTCAAGGATTCATTGTTCTGAACCATGCATTCTTTGGTGACTGTCGGCTCTCCCCAATTATCTAGTTTAAAAGCTGCTCTATCTCCTTTTAAAAGGTTAATGCCAGCAGCCTGGTTCCATCCCGGTTAAGGTGAAGCCCATCCCTTCGGAAGAGCCCCTCCTTTCCCCAGAATGTTCCCCAGTTCCTAACAAATCCAAAACACTCATCCTTGCACCATTGTCTCATCCACGCATTGAGACTCCAGAGCTCTGCCTGCCTTTTGGGTCCTGCACGTGGAACGGGAAGCATTTTGGAGAACGCTACCCTGGATCTTCACTATCTATACATATGGAAAATAATTTTATATCAGGGAGCTTATTTGAGGGGCAGAAGTATGCAAAGGTCATGCCTGTCTTATACAGGGCACATGTTCACATCTGCCTTTATAAAATAATCCCCTAGATACAGTAGCAGGCACTCACAGTTTCACCTGCTCTCAGGCTCACACAAATATCCTGATTTACCTTACATATTCAATAACATGCACGGATAAGTTCTAACTCTGAACAAACTCCAGCTTTATTGTGTGTACAATTAGGTCTAGGTAAGCTGCCTTTGCATGCAGTTATGTTTATATATTACAGGCAATTTTATATGTCTGGGGTATATGAACATAACTGGGGTAAAATGCTCTTTTACCACAGAAATGGCTTATAAATTTACCCCTACAAAGGGGGATTTTCCAAAGCATTTCTGCCAGTAAGACTGCCCTTAGCCACGGAAACAGGGATCTATAAAACTCTGCATCAATATGAAGTTAAAGTTATGCACAGACAGGGGGTGCCAAAGATCCGATTCAAAGAAGACTACCACCAAATTGGGAATCATCCTTGTTGAATCCTGATAAAAGCAATCAAGATCTATCTTTACTGGTTCTATAAGGATGTCAGTGTTAAAATCAGGCAAATTAAACTATGCATGGCAATGGCACAGAGGATTGAACATGCAAAACTGGATCCCTTGTTCCCCAAAAGATGGTGGGTGTAGAAACCCTAAACACATTTTTGCAAAAAATGTTGCAAAATAAAAGAGTATGTTATACATTAACAAAGAGGCACTCTCCCAGCTGAAATGCTGTCTATGTGGAGGAGTGGCCTAGTTGTTGGGGCAAGGTCAGAAGGTCAGGGATTCAAATCCCACTAGAGGACAGCAACCTTGGGCCGGAAGGACTGGGGTTTCTAGTCCCACAGGTGCTCCTTGTGGTCTTGGGCAAGCCACTTAACCCTCCATAGCCCATGTTCCCTGTAAAATAGTTATCTCCAAGTTATAATGCCCTGTTCAATGTAATTTCAGTTTGTTCAATGTAAACCGCACTGATGCAGAATAGCGCGGTATATAAGAGAATATAAATAAATAAATAAAATAAAATATGTTATTTGATTGCTTTACCATGCTGTCTATTAAAGCAAACAATTTGTATTCTGATGACATTATAATATGTTTCTATTACATAATTGTTCCACTCAGCTGTTTTAAGGTGTGCATTATTGGCATTGTATTACTATCTTTTACTGCCAATATCCAATATCCAAGTTCTGAATGTCTATTATGCTGACATGGGGTCATTTTGCAATTGTTATGATGCTACCACATTAAGAACATAAGAACATAAGATATGCCATACTGGGTCAGACCAAGTTCCATCAGACACAGTATCCTGTTTCCAATAGTGGTCAATCTAGGTCACAAGTACCTAGCAATTTCCCCAAAAGACACAGTTCCACAATTCTTGTACTGGGGCAAGCAGTGGATTCCCTGGGCCCCCTTTAATAATGGATAATGGACCTTTCCTCCAGGAACTTGTCCAAACCTTTTTTGAACCCGGCTACACTAACAGCTTTTACTACATCCTCTGGTAACGAATTCCAGAGTTGGATTACATGTTCAGTGAAAAAATATTTTCTCTTATTAGTCTTAAATAGGTTACACTGTAGCTTCATTGCATGTCCTCATCTCTTTCTATATTTCAATGGCGTAAACAATCAATCTACATTTACCCGTTCCACTCCATACATTAATTTATAGACCTCTATCATACCTCCCCTCAGCCACTCTTTTCCAGGTTAAAGCGCCCTAACCTTTTTAGCCTCTCTTTATAGGGGTATCCTTCCATCCCCTGTACGATTTTCGTGGCTCTTCTCTGTACCTTTTCTAATAATGCTATATCCTTTTTAAGATACAGCAACCAGAATTGCACATAATATTCAAAGTGTGGTCGAACCATGGAACAATACAGAGGCTTTATAATATCCTTTGCTTTTTTCCTTATGATTCCTAGCATTCTATTTGCTTTCTTGTTTGCCGCTGCACACTGGGCGGAGGGTTTCAACATGTTATCCACAATGACGCCTAAATCCTTTTCCTGAGTGGTGGTTCCTAATGTGGAACCTTGAACCGTGTATCCATAGTTTGGGTTGTTCTTTCCTAGGTGCATAACTTTGCACTTGTCCACAGTGAATTTCATATGCCATTTGGATGCCCAGTCTTCCAATTTATCTTCCTCTTGCAGTTTTTCACAATCCTCATGGTTTTTAACATTTTTAAATAATTTTGTGTCATCTGCAAATTTGATTACCTTACTTGTTATTCTAATTTCCAGGCCATTTATGAATATCTTAAAAAGCAGCGGACCAGGCACAGATCCCTGGGGTACACCACTATTCACCTTTCTCCATTACGAAAATTGGCCATATAGCCTACCCTCTGCTTTCTATCTTTTAACCAGTTCCTGATCCATAATAGTACACTGCCTCCTATCCTATGACTTTTTAATTTCACCAAGAGTCTCATGAGGGCCCTTATTAAAGCCTTTCTGAAAATCTAGATACACTAAATCAACCGACTCACCTTTGTCTACCTGTTTATTCACACCTTCAAAAAAATAAAACAGATTAGTAAGACAAAACCTTCCTTGGCTAAAGCCATGTTGGCTGTCTCCCATGAAGCCATGACTATCTACATGTTCAGTAATTTTGTTCTTTATAATGGTTTCAGTGTTCTTTATAATGGTTATAATGTCAGTTGTATATGTCAAGGGAGACCTGTTATACATCACCTTGGATGAATCTCTGCATAAAGGTGGTTAATAAATCCTTATAAACTAATTAATTAGTTGGGCATTGGTCAAGTCAAGGAGACACTTACCTCCCTTTTTACTTGCCTCAAGACAGTTGAGCATCAGGCAGAGACAAATGTGAAAGTGGGTAATCTGTGCAACATGGGTATGTTATCGAGGAGGGGATCACTGCCTTTTGCAGTGGGTTTGTTTTAGTCCTATCATATATTAGATGTATGAACGGCAGATGGTCCTATCACAAAACATTAGCAATAAAAGAAGGTATGGAAGGTCAGTGTCTTGGTTTTGGTGTGCAAGGTATTCATATCCATGGTTATGTAGAATAGAATTAGGTTTTAATCCTGAAATTTCTTTCATAAAGGTAAATAGGTTGAATAAGTCCAATAAAATTAAGATTTAACTTTATATAAAAGGAGGGTCCCAATGTTGTTTTCTCAAAGGAACACACATCTAAATCAATCAATTAAACTGATAAACAAATGGTATGAGGTGAAAGGTTTCTCGTTTGCTAAAGGCAGAAAAAACAGGGTTGCAATTCTGTTTCAAAAATTATATCCATCTTTGGTGATTTCCCAGTAGGCTGATACAGAGGGGTGTTGGGAAAGATTATTAAGTATGATGAAAAGGTCAAAATGGCTATCCTCAATATTTATGCACCAACAGTAGACACCCCTGCCTTTTTCTAAGATCTGAGATCCCTTATGGCAGAATTGAGGACATTCCTGGTGATCATGTATTGGACAGTACATGGATACCCAGATCACATGGATTCCTACAGTCACTTCTTCAGGAAGGAGGGGTTAGCAGATCCATGGCACCTGCAGCATCAGACACATCAAGACTATTCTTTTTATGCCTCCACACATAATTCATACAGTCGTATTGACTACTTCTTGGTCTCAAACAGCTTCTTGCCCTTTGTTGTTGATTTAGCCATTAATAATATTATTGTATCTGACCATGCAGCAATCTTTGTAAGAGTTAAATGGGATGGAAGGGGGCACAGGAGCCCAATGTGGAGGTTTAACTCAGGATTATTGGGAAATCCTGATTTTCACCCTATAGTCGAGCAGGCTTACAAGGGTTTTTTCAAGATAAGAGTAGATATGTACACCCAATTGGTGGGGCACATTTAAAGCACCTATAAGAAGAGAAACCATGATTTTCTCCATTAGGGTTATTAGGGAGACGAGGAGTAAGGTCAAGCCATTAGAGTGCAAGATAAAACAGCTAGAGAGTGTTCTCATCAGGGCTTTTCACAGCAGTTCAAGTGCGAGTATAACTCATTAAGAAGTGAAGTTCAACATCTGTCAGAAGGCGAGGTACTATGATGAGGGGATAAGAAGCAGTCACCTTCTTGTCCAATACCTGTGCTTCAGATGCAATTGTCAGAAAATGCAAACCCAAGGCTGGATTTAAATCTTGGCACCATAGGCAGAACCAAAGAGTGGTGCAGAGGTCTGTCCCCTAGAGATCATAGATCATGGTCCTAAAGCAAGCATAATTAGGCTCCTATTTGGCCCCAATATTTTGTTTCTTCAAAATTTAGTGCCCAAGGCAGTTGCCTCTGCTGCTTATTCTGACCTGTGCAAAGGCTGACCATCTGATTTTATTAAGAAAACTCGATGAGGCTAATAGTTCCTTCATCCACCCGGGGGGGGGGGGAGAGGGGGGGGAGCCCCATGCTGTCCAAGCCATCAAGGCCTCCTCTCTCAGAGATTGAGGAGAAGGTTGAAATATCCCCGAACAAACCTGTTCTGGGATTTGACAAAATGGTTGCTGAAAAGCTAACCATCAGTACTGACTCAGACTACGTCCAACAGAACTTTGTTTCCCACTTACCCATTTGGAAATCCAACAATATGCTAAATTCCAAAGGGAAACCTGTCAAGCACGGCGAATTAATTCTGGCCTTGGACAGGGAAGCTCGTGAAAATGACATGACCATCTACTGGAAGAAGGTGAAAGGTCCTTCCCGTGTTGACAATCCTGACAAGATTGGAAATGACCTCACTGATCAGCTTGCCAAGGAAGGTGCTGTCTCTGGAGACCTCTAGCAGTTGGAGGCCCCATGACCAAGGGGCTCAGAACTGTTAAGGCAGTTACCAGGTGAGAAGTCCAACCACCAATCAGTCCACCTGTGATTCAGTAGTGTAGCAATATCACAGATCTCGACCTCATGCAAACCCAGAAATAAGTTTCTACTCACAGGCATTTCTACTCTTTTCTGCAAAACCCCCAGGAACACCCGTTAACCCTGGAGGACTATCAGGACAATGAGGAACTAAGGATCCTCTACATCTCCAAGGATATGTTACATCTCCAGTAAAAGACCCATTGACTCATACGAGTAAGCATGGTATTGTGCAATGGGTGGTACCTCGGGCCTTCTGTGAAGTTATGTTGCAATATACGCATGATGAGCCTTTTGCCGGCCATAGAGGTGACAGAGTAAACTATGACATGTTGAAACAGGTGGCCTACTGGCCCCACATGTACCAAGATGTCCAATTATATACCAAAGGTTATCTAACTTGTTGCAGATTTCAACCTGCAGCTCCTTTTCATAGAACACCTTTGAGAAACAAAGGTCTGATTTTGCCTTGGTCTGATCTTCAGATTGATTGCATCGACCCAGTACCCAATCCTCTCGAGGCAACAAATGCATGCTGACCATTACTTGCTTTTCACCAAGTGGGTTGAGTGCATCCCAGCACCCAACTGTACTGCCGAAACCTTGGTCACTTTGTTGTTAAACCATGTTTTCATCAGTTGGGGGCCTACCTATGTGAGTGGAATCAGACCAGGGTTCCCACTTCATGGGACAAGTCATCAAGCATCTGTGGAAGTTACTGGGAGTGAAAGCCAAAGTCCACATTGCTTATCGACCACAATCCTCTGGTCAGATGGAGAGAGTAAACAAAACCATCATTGGTATCTTGAAGAAATATATTTCTTCCTCTGGGAAGGACTGGGACATCAAGCTACCTTTGGTTCTGATGGCTATCAGAGCCACTCGTTATCATGCTACTAGTGTATCTCCTTTGGAGATGATGACAGGTAGGGACAAGGTTTTGCCCCTTCATCTTCTTTACAGGACCAATGATGTAAACCTCGCCTGTGCTACAACTGCTTTTGAATATGTTGCCCACTTAAGATAACACTTGCAAAGTGCTTTCGCCTTTGCCCAAAATAATTTAGACACTGCTGCAAGAGGTAGGAAAGCCTTCTATGATTTGAGGACTACCTCTAAAGAATACAAGATTGGTGATAAGGTATTCTACTATAATTTTGGGAAGAATAAGATCAAAGACTGTAAATTTCTACCTAGCTGGAACGGTCCATTTCCTATTGTGAATAAAGCCTCCCCTGTTGCTTATCAAATCCAAATGAAGACAGGTATTTAGGGTGAAAGCTCCCTTAAATGGGTCCATATTAATCAGCTTCAACTGTGTCATCCCAGTAAGCTCCTTCCTGAAGAACCCCCTGATGAAGTGAGTGATACTAACCTCGAAAAAGGATAGCCTGTTAAGAGCTGATATGAAAGATATCAGAACCCAGATCCATTCAGAACAAAGTCAATTAAAGGCCCATGGTAAGACCATATGTGATACTGTCACTATGGTTAATCTTCATTCTAAGCAGATTGCCCTGACCACAGCAGAATTGACTATGCTTAAAGAGCTCTTAAATGATGAGCGTACTTTCATGCAACCAATACGTAAACTTACTTATGATTTGTTTAGGGAACTAGACAATAGCATCAGTAACTTGATACAAGGACAGATTCCTCCATATCTGGTACCCACAGACCTTATTACTGAAGCCTTTGCTAAAATTACCAGAAATCACATTGAGCCACTTCGGATCCGGATTGCCTTCCACATGGGAAATGCTATTCCCTTGTATGTAGATGTATAGAATATGGAACTTGCTTATTTGTTGAATTTGCCTTTCATTGTGCCTGATAATGTGTACAGTTAAAGCAAGTGATTAATGTTGGCACCTGGCTTGCCTCCGAAAGGGCTGGAGCCTGCGTTATCTAGCCTACCTGCCTCCTTGGACCCCGTGCTGCTCCAGAGACTTCTCAGATCTAGCACAGGAGTTCTGGCCAGAGCTAAGGTACCGTCTTATTTCTCTTCCTCCGAGAGGGAAATGATTAGCTAGAAACTAATTTCCATCATTCCTCTGAGTGTAGAGCGAATAATGACCTCTGGTTACTAATCAATGGTTTATTACTTTGTCTAACTGTAATTGTTTTGCTGCTATAACTTTCTAACTCATATTTCTAATAATATATCTATAGCTATATGTCTGCATATTTTTCTACTTTGCTACCCATAATAGACATAATATATGTACAGATGCTCTTTTTGTGGATCATTGCCAGTACACTCACAGAACTTTGGACCGAGTATTAGTAGCTAATTTTCCCTGGACATAACTGAGAGCATAACTTATTTTTGTTTGTTACTAATGATCCCTACAGTCCTATTTGGTCTTTATCTTCTGCATCTCTTGGCAGTATCGGTCCCATAAATGTTAGGGGCATAAATTCTTTGAATATGGAAATAGAACATACAGTATGTATTGATTATATTGGGGGTATGTTTACTAAAGAGCAGTAAGGGAGCAAAGGTGCCATTAACGGGTGTTATCAGCTCCTAGGAGCAGTTAATGCCCGTTAACGGCACCTTTGCTCCCTTACCGCTCTTTAGTAAACATACCCCCTATATAATCAATACATACTGTATGTTCTATTTCCATATTCAAAGAATTTATGCCCCTAAAGTTTATGGGACCGATACTTCAAAAAGCTGAGGGTCTGATATTCAAAGGGATTAACATGGTTAGCAGACCTGCTAACCATGTTAATCCTCCTAGCTGGGATAATCAGAGGCATTAGCCATTTTAGTGCTGCTGAATATATGTGGGTGCCTCTGCTGCACGCCATGATGCTAGCCAGTTAGCATCAGGGCGTTCCAGGGTGGCACACGGTGATAATCGGGTAGTGATGATATTGAGCCACTTGTCAATTATCACTAAATGGTAAAAGCCAGGTGCAGTAAAGGCTGGCCTAACTTTCACCGCCGAAGCTAACCAGGCAATGGCTGAATATCACCACTGCCTGGTAAGCTTCACGGCAATCCAGGCAAACCGAATATTCAATGCCGGAACCCTGGCATGATATGGCCCTGGCATGAATATCCAAGTTTACAGTTCACCAGGGGTGGCTAGCTGCCCTGCAACACTAGACACTGCCACCGAATATCGAGCCTTGAGCTCCTAAACTTAGGCTCCTAAATTACGTTCCTAAATCTGTGCCCTATTTCAGCCATATTTAGGAACCGTGAAATTGCATTTTAGAAAGCGCATCCAAGTCAAATTGAGACGTCCAGATGCGGAATGTGCAGAAAAATGCCAGTGAGTGACATCGACGTCTCTGGCTGATTTTAGTAACATAAATGTCCCCGACGTGGATGTCCACACCGGCGGCCATATAAATGTCTCAGTTAGGAAAGCCGGAGACAAGGACGTCCATCTCATGTAAATTAGTATAAGAGGACATTCAGCAGTGTAGCAAAACAAAAATGGATAGACATATACACATACACTCATATTGCCGGGCTGTGCAAAAATGGGGATGGTTGGCATTCCTGTCTGCCACCTTGGTCCCGATATCAGCTCGAGCATTGTTAATGTGTGCTCCTTGTGCAGGAGTTAGTAGCGTGCTCTGATGTTAACACCCACTCAGTGTGTGGGGCTGTCAGTCTGACTCTCCATCCAGCTGAGGATAGTGGAGCTTATCTATGTGGCTGATGGGTGTTTGTACCCTTGCTGGCCAATTCATTGGGGGTTGCACATGTTGGTGTTGTGACTGCATTGTGGGCTAAAGTTTAGCCACAGGGACATGCAATGCATAATCCACAGCCAGGACCTAAACCGATGGCCCTCCAACTATGTGCACTGAGCCACAGTGATGCCACATGACTATAACTATTCCTGGGGCTAACATACTTCACATCAGACTGACCTTTGCACATTTTGCAATGCACACTGTGCACAGGACCAGGGTATGGCTTTGGTCTGCTGCAGGTGGGTACCGCCCCCATACCATGCTGACATGCCTGTGTGCTGTCTGGGTTGGTGGTGTGCAGTCCCAGCCCATCCAACATGTGTTGGTGGGTGCCTAGGATGCAAGGTCCGGATTGGGGGGGGGGCAGAGGCATACATGGAAAGCCACACATCTCCCCCACAACTATCTGCTTCTGTAGGGACCCTATCACTGCCTGCCAATATTATGTCTCTTCAATCTGTGGAAGAGATGGCTGAGAGGTCTATAAGATATTGTCTGGAGTGGATTGTGTAAACGTGGATCAATTGTTTATGCCATCAAAATGTAGTAGGACTAGGGGACATGCAATGCGGCTACAGTGTAAGCCATTGAGGACTACTGGGAATGAATAGTTTCTCAGTCAATGCATATTCAAACTCTGAATTAATTTCCAGAGAATGTTGTAAAGGCTGTTAGTGTAGCTAGCTTTCAAAAATGTTTGGACAGGTTCCTGGGGAACAGTTCATAAACTATTACTTGATTGCAGGATATGGCGGTATAGAAATACGTTTAAATAAATAAATAAATAAATAAATTACTAATGAGGTGCCCAGAATATCCTCTGCTTGCTCAATACATGCACTGTGGTTTCTGTGTGTCTTCTGGGGAAACTGCTAAGTATTTGTGACCTAGATAGGCCACTGTTGGACACAGGATATTGAGCATGATGGACCTTGGCCTGACACAGTCTGGCATATTTGCATGTCTTATCTTCTTATGTGCCAACTAAGCAACTGCCTGGTCCACCCTGTACACCAGTGACCCCCACTGAATGATCCACATGCACCCTCCTTTGCCCCATTTGCACCATCAACCTAGTGCCCTTTCATACTTGGACACTATGCTGTTGCTGCTAATAGAGCGCTACTATGACTCTCTTGGACTCACCTTTCTGTGCATCACATTGCATACATTAAAATAGGCTCTCTCTCCTCAAAACGCACCTTTGCCTTCGTTAAGGGAGTGTGCCTTGTTCATGCCACTCCCTGCCCATTGACCCCCACTCTCCACCCCGTGCATGCCTTATCTCCGCCCACAGGGCGCTTTACGCTGCTGGTCCCGTTAGTGCACACTAAAGTGGCTTTTTGGATGCACTAAGCGTGCAAGTGCACCATAAGTGCACACTAATGGCACACTTGCTCCTTTAGCGTGCTTTAGTAAGAGTTTAATGAAATTTTAAGAAAATATTTGAGCTCTCAACCTTAGTAAATTTTCAAAGAGGTTAATTTAGGTGCAACACCACCACGTTAACTATTGGAGGCATGGAAGCATGCCCCCAACAGTTAACGCAACATACAAATAGCACAGCTTCACTTAACTCCGCCTATTTATGTGGTGTTAGCTGAACCCACACTAATTGCAAGAGTCGCAGTCAGCATATATGTTTACCCCGGCGCTAACTGTGCAGTGCTTACCACGCCCACTCTCTGCCTCTAACCCACCCTTTACTACCTCACATAATTCACAGCACAAAAATTGGTCCATGCTGTCTGTCATGGCCCCGTGCTAGCTGCCAACATGTGTCCCAGCGCACCTTCTGCGAGTACCACAACATGCGCTGACAGCTAGCATCCTTTAGTAAAAGACCCCCCCCCTAGTGCTCACAGTGTGACATCTAAAAGAAGTTGCTTAAATACGACTCTTCAGGAAATAATAAGCACATTTTTGAAAGCTATTGTTTATCTGAGTGTCGGTAATAAAAGCTGCACCTCTCCTCTTCCAGCAAAGCAGTTTCACTGCTTCACAACCCAACCTGACCATAGGTTTTGTTTAAACTGTATCAGGGGTTGGCGAATACCATAAAGATCTGAAAACATCAGCTTTAAGACATAACTAACAACTGCTGTTTTCTGCTCTTTTAGATACTCGTGGAGATAAACTACAGAGTGGAAGAAAAGCCAGGCTACAATTTCGAAGTTGTAGATAAAAAACTTTATTAGCAACCCAGGAGTCAGGTGAATACATTTGACAGTGCATCCCAGGTTAAGTACGACGGTATGGGTGTCTCCATTATAGCAGTTATAATTTATTGACTCCCTAGTAAAATCAACATGAGCAATGCCCTTATATGTTGTTGGTTTATTTTTTTCAATCGTTCTTACTGTCCTTGTTTGTTCCCTGAAAAGAATAGGTGCGGCATTGTGTTAATCTTTTATGTATTTTGTTTAAGGTTGTCGGTGCATCAGTTTTATGTATTTCTAGTGCTTTCCATTAAATACTTTGTATCCATTCACATACTTTGGAGTACGTTTACTAAAGAGCATTATGGGTGCAATGGTTAGCAAGCATTAATGGCAGCAGTAAGGGTGTTATCATGCAGTAAAGACTGGGGCAGAAAGTAGGTGTTCCAGTGTTCAGGGCACTAGGCTCCACTTATCGGGTGCTAACTGGACACTGGGCATGAAGGTGCTCAGCGCACACCTTAACGCCTGAAAATGGCAGTCTCCTTAATGCAGGAAAAGGGAACCCTGTGAAGTCATATTTTACTGTAGGTGATGGATGGAAAGAAACGTAAGGGCTGATGGACATGTCAGATCCATATGTAGCCTACATGTTAGTAAGTGGGATGAGTGTTTGGGAGGCATCTGTACTGTATCAGTGAGGGGTGCCCACATGATCTGCTGTAATGTCTGTGTGTGGCATAGGATTGGGAAGAACTGTGCCCTGGCAGAGCCAGCATTGCCACAATGTGGGCATCAAAGGGATGACTGAGCAGGGGTGGAGACGTGCAGATTATTCACAGGAGAGGTGTGAGTGATATATCTGAATGTTGAAAAGGTTCCTGTGTGGGCCATGATGCAGCAACTGGCAGGAGAATACATGACTGTACATAATGTGCATATGCTGATGGATGGGTTGAAGGATGGATGGCGGTAGATGAGAGTACGGTATGGCCTTGATGCCCCATTGTACCTGATGTGCCTGCACACATGCAGTTGTAGTGAATATTGAAAAACAGTCGCTGTGCCACAGGGAAGTTCCAATACCAGCCATATGGATATAACAGCTGTCTCATCTTTTCTAAACACCATGCAATCTCGCTCCCACGTGTGCATATAACAACTGGACAAGTGTCTCTCATATTGGCCATATGCAGCAAGTAATGATGTGAGATGATCCATGCAGGTGGCCATCCCAGGAGTGAGATATGCCTACATGTACTACATATATGTATTGGAGCCAAAGATGTTCAGTCACAGTCATGATGAAATATTCCAATCATCATATTGTAGTATGTTTTGTTCGATGTACACCGCATTGATTATAATAGCGCGGTATAGAAGAAATGTTAAATAAATAAATAAATAATAAATAATGTACAACTCCTATGTCATACATCTGCAGGCTAAACATGTTAGGCCCTTTGCAATGTGCTACAGCAGAGCCAATAAAGTCATTCTGTCAGATGGGCATGATTGCAATGTGCACGTCTACAATCTGTATGTCTGCAGACCCAATAGGCTATTGTAACACATAAACAAATATAAGAATGTGTGTCCTCCAGATGATGCAGACACCAGACAGTTTCTGGTAATATATTGAAGTGAGTTGCCAATAGCCACAAAGAGTACAAGTGGGATTTAAATGCTGGTCTGTTGCTTACTGAGCCAGTACTCTAACCATCAGGTTATACCTCCACACTTTGCCATACAGCAATGTTTAGAATGAAAGAGACCTCAGGTCTCGGACTGCAATGGCCGAAACCCAGGACATGAAACAACATGGTTTGCACATTCTGAGACAGTGCTACACCACACCTAGGACCTGCCTACACGCAGTACACACTACACCGGACATGTAGTACTGTAACTGCAGAAAAGACACACAGCTGCAGAGTACATGTCTTGTCCAAAGGCCAAGCCACATGTGAGGTCAAGATACCCATCCCTCCACTGTACCTCCAACACCAAACAACAGTTGCACGCAGAGGTCAATTGCGCCGCAGTGTGGCACTAACCCTTGAGGCAGCGTATGTGAAGTGCATGTCACCTGCTGTATACTGAAAGATAAGTACACCTGCACATACACCTAACTCGGACCACATCCATGACCCCTGCGATCCATCACAGACCACCCTGCCCTCCTTGGGGGGCCATGCACATGTCTCCCATCGTCACAGAAGACAAGCAGGTACTGGGCAATGCTCCAGTGATCACAGTCACCATTATGATAGCAATTGGGGCTCTGGGTGCCAGTTTTGGTGAACCCCTCCATTACCCATGATGCACTGCACAATCTGAGCACATATATGCAACTGATGGCCATATAGAGAATGCAGCAATCCATCACATTAGCACTGTATTATGTAGGAACAATGTCTTCTTCCTGCACACACCAGCTACAATATGTGCAAATGACCTGTTTCTGCAGTAACCCTGATTGTCAGAGAGGGCACACATCATCTGGTCCCCAGAGCAATCCCTGCAATAGATAGATTCTCTAGGTGCTAGAACAGATCTCTATCACTGCTAGTGTGCTTATAGGTCTTGTCTGTAGTGTGTGACACTGCTCACTTGGAGTACTGTACCATTATAGCATACTGGCGTGGGCCTTGTGTCTTGCTCCTGTTGGCCAGGGATTTTCTTATAACATCTCATGTCCATTCCTAAGGTCCAAGTAGCTTTTGCCACAGAGTCCAAATGCAGTAAGTATTGTTTAGGCAGGAGAGGGGAGTGCTGACACCAAGTAGATGGGCCTGGAAAGACCATAGTTACCAGCAGCTTACCAACAGCCCAAGAACAGCTGCTAGTCTCACTTTCTAAGAATTTCAATCAACCAGATAAATCCAAGGCAGCCAGCAAACATATGCTAGACAACACCAACCTGCATCAGTCACTCACCTAGCATCTGTACACAGTTTGCTAGCCACCATAAACACATTGGCTTTATACAAACAGCCTGGCTAGTAACAGGACTGCCATAAATGAAATAGCCCACATATCACTACAGCTTGACCCTATATGATATCATGTGTATACATAGCCGTGACATGGTCACAGATCAGTCAGAGTGACAGTGGCCTCTCAGCATGAACAGATGTATGTACTCAGGCTATGCCTGTGATAGACCCACACTAAGATGGCTCAGCCATTCACCTAACCTCCAACACATATACATCCTGTGTAAACCGTACTGTTTTAGGCAATACCCAGAATCCTCTGCTCCTCATTATGCACCCTTTAATCTTGGACTTGGGGACAGCTTATGCAATGAAAGGCACAGTGGAAAGTGGGCCAGAGACAGGCTGAGAGTGCATGCTGGCCCACAGTGGACTACATCTAGCACATACACAAATACGGTTTCCCCCAACACAGCTCTTGGCAGTTAGCACTGAACTTAGTTCCATGCCTGTACTCACATATAATGTCATGTCCCTAGCCATGGACACTCCAAACCTGGCCAGTGCAGCAATGCACTCTCCCACACACATTGCCCCCCACCCCAAGAGCGCATGGAAGCATGGCAGGTTGGACATGGGGTTGAATGTTGGAAAGGTTGTTGATGACACACACGCCACCATACCCTGCCTCTTTGTACTCTATCACCACCCTTGTGACTATCACACTAATGCCCATGGGTAGCCATTGAGGCTGTCATGATGGCCCTCTGATGTAACACATGTAGACACTGAAAATGCCTGCACCTATGAGCACATTCTAAACATATATGGTACTGTTCTCCGCACCCCCACCCCAATATTCACCTCCAGGCTCTGCCTTCCCATATGGTGGCAGGCAATGCAGAGACCAACATGACATTCTGAGCCACATTTCAGAAACTGGAAGTATGCACACACCATTCAGAGGTCAGTTTCCCACTGTCAAAATCAGGCAAACAGGTGCATTTGGACTCTCATTTGGGGTAATAAGTAATGTTCTGCTTTGGCCAATGATCACAGTGTTGAGGTGGCATTCATTGTGTGTGAATTTGCCTGATACATACCTCCCTGTATGTGCATACTGTGGGGATGGGCCTTGACGATGGTGTAATGGGGAATGCCACATTTGTAACTACTTACTGAAAACTAACTTTCTGCTTGTAAATGGGATCTGTCCAGTCCCAGGGGCAGGCCATGAGACATAAACACACACATTTCAGAACATGGGAGTCTTAACAGAATGACCAAGGTACCCATGTCTTGGTGTGTGCTTGTGGGAGAGTCATGGACTAAGCACATGTTTTGCAGACCACTATAGCTGATTGGGATTCACATGTGATTCAGATGGTTCTAACTGGCTGTGTATTTACTTATGGAGGGGTCACCATTTTTCCTCTGACATGGGCTGTTATTATATTGGATAGTATTCCTGCCTCAGTGGCATATAATTCTCCCCACATGCACAAATCTACTCAATATGTGCAGGAGGGAAGAAGCCTGATCCCAGGCCAGCCCATCCACTCAGAAAACTGGCCTGGTGCCAGGGTCCAATGATCATGGTGGACAGCATGCTGGCCAATCCCTCCCTCTCTGCCATTGTGGCACAGCTGTCACTTCAGTGCTGCAGGCGACCTTATTGAAATTGCACGCATGCAGCTAGGCACACCATGCTGCTCCTGCCCCCCTCCAAGGGTGGATGTGGGCACATGTTCTACTGCCTTAGACCTCTGGAGGGAGGGATCACCATGTGCTCTGCTGTACCTGCTGCTGCCATGCTTGACATCCCCTGACACTGGTACCTGCAGCGTTGCACCGGACACACAGGGTCCGGTCAAAGGCTTCATCTGCAGCAGGCCATAGCCACTGCACCCACCATCCCCACACTCACACAATGCTGACATGGCAGCATGATGGCAGTGGGGGTGGTGTGACTTCCTTTTGACTGCGACAGCATGTATGTGTGCTGCAACTGTCATGATGGAGTCAGACCAGGTATCACAGGTGTATACACTAGACAGCATCCGTGTCAACCTTGTGGACCCACCAGCCCAACTGCATCACCTTCATGATACCTCGTATGCCAATTTGGCACCAATGGCATCGTGCCCTTTCTTTATATGACACCATGCTGTTGCTGCCAATAGAGCACTACTATCACAGCTTTGAGACCTCTGAAGGGGGGAGCACATTACATACATTTAATTAGGCTCTCTCCCCTCAGAAATAGCCCTTACTGTGAGCTTTCATATGGAATTAGAGTTCCCAAAGCTGGGACCTTTGATGCACGGTAACAGAACCCGGCGTTAAGGGAGTACACACTATCTCGACCCACTCTCTGCCCCATTTGCACCCACTCTCCACCTCTTTCGACCCTAATGCTGAGGGTCCAGCATTATTGGCGCTCTCCATGACGTTATCTGCTTACGGACGCCGATAATGCTCATTAGTGGCACACCTGCTCTTTTACCACCCTTTAGTAAACATATCCCTATATCTTACAATATATTTTCAAATTCTTTGTTTTTTATGATTTGTTTTGCCTTTTTGAGTTTCATTATTTGTGAGATTTATTCCATAATTTCTGTTTTTCTGCCATGCTTTAAAAACTAATTTTAATCCATATATTTTCATTGATCTGCCTTTTTTGTATAATTGCTTATTTATTATCCTCTTATTATCCAATGCTCACTCCTTTGTTTTTAATAGCATTTTGCAATTTTTTTTTCAATTAGTGCAGAATTTTGCATGTATTTCATGCATTTATTGATTCTTATATGAACAAGATGAGAGAGAACCTTGCATGATCAATTGAAATGTGTCCATGGTATATTTATTTTCTTTTGTTATGTATGTAATTTTTGATTTGTATTCATTGTGTCAGTCATCATTAGGTTATTATGTAAGTTGGTTCATTAGTAAAGTTTATTTGGTTTATCTGCAATACATACATTTTTTAAATGGTATAGGATTTTCTCCATAGTGACTCATTGTCTAGGGGTATGATTCTCACTTTGCAGGGTGATACACTTGGGAAGTAAAAACCCAAAGGAGCTGTATAAGATAGTGGATGAAAGGCTGGTGTGTATGGACCAAGAGAGGATCTCAAGGTGACAAAGCAGTGTGATAACAATGTGGCCACAATGAACATCCTCGTCATCCCCCACATCAGAATCAAATTCAGTCAGCAAGCATGTAAACAAGCCTTCCAGCTATACACACCCTCCATATGGAACAAGCTACCAGACCAACTCAGGAGCATCACTGAACTAACGACCTTCAGAAAACATCTAAAAACACATCTGTTCAAGGAACATTTCAACCCCAGCTCATGACCCCCTCCCCCCGAAAGAACATTACAAGATGGCTATTATTACAACTATACATAGCCAGAAATGTATATAGTTAAGATCTATAGATCTGTTATATAGTTAAGAACCCAAGGATTCATAGTAGCATGTTTGTATATAGTTTAATGACACACTTATAATGTATTTTACTTTTGTTCCATATAAACCGCCTTGACCCTTGTCAGACGCCCCCCAGCCCTCTGCCTAGGGGTCAGAGGGTTGGGGCTGCCATGATATCCTTTATGCAGAAAATGACTATAGCTTTTACTCCCGCTATACCTTATGGGAATGGTAGTTTTTAGTCCTCTGATAAAGGTATAGCCGTGAGTCGAGTGTTAGGCAAAAATTGACAAGAAAATTTATTCCCCTTCCCAAACAGACTTAGTGCAGAACAAACAGTACTCTTCACAGGAGCTTTGCTTGAAGGTTATTTACAGAAACAAAATAGCTGTATTTTCATACTCCTGGCTTCCAAAACGTGCAAGGTATTTTTCTCTATAACAAAGTAGTAAATCAAAACAGCTTCTCCTTTTTCCTCAAAGAAGAAGATTCCTTTCCTCTGCTTTATCTCAGCTCATTCACTCAAATTTTTAGCGAAGAGATTTAACGTCATCTGCGAGACAGAGCATACAATCCATTGGAATTTCTTCTGAGTCAGCAGAATTAAATTCCCATTGCATCTCCTCAATCTCAGGGCTTACTGAACTTTGTTTCAAACTGTTACTGCTAGGCCGGGAATAACCTCTCTCTAAGAACTGGGGCGTTTCCCCTGGGTACAGTTCTAGATGATGAGGTCCTGTAAGGTTTGTGGCTGTGGGGATTCTTCCCTGGCTCTCCCCTAGTTCTCTCCTGCTGCTAGGCAATGCTTTATACCTTTCTGCATTCAATTCCTGCCTAAAGCACTGCCTTAGCTCTTTAGTACAAGCTGAGCCTCTTGACTTCCCTGGTTTAGTGTTAGGTTCCCACCTGTATAAACCTTGAGACCTTTCCTCCGGCAGTGAGATCTGAAGGGCTCCCAACTCTCTCCGTCTAGGCAGGTTCCTAGTAACTGGCTGTGCCTTCTCTCCTTCTGTTCGGTTAGTCTCACTTCCACAACTACAACCAGGTTCTTCACAGAGTCTCCAACCTCCTGAAGTCTCTGAGCCTCTCCACTTCTCTGAAGCTCTCCATGTGCCAGTCTCTCCTTCTTGGCCACTGCTTCCTTCTTTGCCACTCCTTCCACCTCTTTGCTCTCTGCCAGACCTTCTGCTTCCCTCCTGCTCTGCCTTCTTCTCCTCCCCTTCTGGAGCCACTGAGCAGCATTTATATTTCTCCTCTCTGAAGCTTGGCTCGGCTTTTTTAAGCAGGTGAGAGTAATCAAACTCCAAGCTTGCTGCTACGTCAGAGCTTGGGTGTGTCAGCTCAACTGCTCCCTCTCTCTGCTTGCTTCTCTTGTGCAGACCCTGAGCTGTGTGTGTTGGCTGACTGTCATTTTTAAAGGTAAAATCCACCTTTCTTTCTACTTCCATAGGCTCTGCCTGTGCTTCTGTATTATACCCTGTATATAAATACAACAAAATAAATAAATATGTGTTTGTGTGCATGTGCGTGTGTACAGTGCGGAGGTGGGGTGCCTGCGTGTGTATGGTGTGGAGGTGGAGTACCTGCATGTGTGTGGTAGGAGAGAGGTGTGCTTTTTGCACATACACATTGTGCCTTTTACTTCTCATGTATACATCTCTTCCCCTCCAGTCCCTTACACTCTTTCCTTGCTCCCCTCACTACAACCCCTCTCTTATTTATTTATTTTTACTTATTTATTTAATGTTTTTTCTATACCACGCTATTTGTCATCAGTGTGGTTCACAGGCAACATATTCGTTCAGTGTAGGAGGTCTACATTGGACTTACAATAAACGGGGAATTTAAACACGGATAACAGGTGAACTATGTACAAATCGTCGGCCAAGGTTGTAGTCGCAGCTCGACATTATTTACAGGTTAAGCAACAACATGATTATATACATTCTAGGTGCAAGTCGCATAGTAGAGACATCACATCATTATATAGGTTGGAGTCATATATCAGATTAAGCAACGACATGACTATATACATTCTAGTTGCATGTTGCATAGTAGGAACATCACATCATTATATAGGTTAGTGTCAGATATCACAGGGAGTTGGTTACGGAGTGGGGGTTCAGTTAGGTGATCTGAATGGGGTGTGAGGTGGGTACTCTAGGGGTGCTAGCTTGGGCAAGTGGTATGGATGACTGTGTGGTGTCATCTGAATTGGTAAAGTACTGAAGAAACAGATAGTGCTTCAGTGCTTTTCTAAACTGGGGGAGGTTGTTGATGGCACGGATGTCTGGTGGCAGGGCGTTCCAGCAAGAAGGTGCGTAGAGTGCAAAGGCGCAGTTTCGCGTAGCTTTGGAGCATTTGGTGAGTGCTCTCGGGAGTAGCATAGTGTTGGTGGCTGCTGATCTCCTCAGCCTGTTGAGGGGAGTGGGGTGGACGAGGTCTGAGAGGGAGATGGACGTGCACTTGTTGATGGCCTTGAATGTCATTGTTAGGATCTTAAAGGAAATCCTGCATTGGACAGGGAGCCAGTGCAGATGTTTTAGCACTGGGGTGATATGATCCTTCCTAGATGCTCCATGAAGGATTCTGGCTGCAGTGTTCATCGCAAGCTGCAGGGGGTGTAGCGAGCTCTTAGGAATACCGTGCAGTATGGAATTAGCATAGTCAAAATGAGGCATTACTAGAGCTTGATAGACTGTTCGGAAGTCATTCAGCTCTAGAAACTGTCTCATATGGCGCAGTGTCCGAATTTTATGATATATTGCCTTCACCATGTTGGCTATCTGGGCATTCATGTTGAGCTGTTGATCGAGTGTGATACCAAGGTATCGTATTGTAGGCTTGTTGAGGAGCTCTGCATCGCAAACCTTAAGTGATGGGGGAGGGGTGAATGCCTGGTTTCTGCTGATGAAGAGGACATCAGTCTTTTTGAAATTTATTTTGAGCTTCTGTGTGTGCAGCCAATCCGAGACTGCATCGAAGCAGGTAGATAGCTGAGAGAGGTCTGGATGCTCCGTGGATATTGACATGAACATCAGAACGTCATCGGCGTATATTAGGCAGTTAATGTTGAAGGAGCGGATGGGCACTGCTGTCCCCTCCCCATCCCCAACTGTTTCCCTTCCCAGACTCTTAACTTCAACCTCCCTTGCACTCACTTTCTGCCCTCCATTCCCGCCACCATTCATTAATTACTAAAACCTACGGCTCCTTTAATTTATTCAGCGGTCTGTGCAGTAAACGCTCTAACCTATCTTTTGCAGGCTGGGCAAACACTGGCTGTCCCAACTGCGATCCTTTTCTGCACTTCTGCCTGTGGGAGTTGGGACAGACATCGACACGCTCATGGCCCTTGGCCAAGTTCGGCAGGCCACTGAAAAATTCTGCAAGGAGGGGGAATTCTGCATAAATTCTGCATTATGCAATTGTGCAGAATTCTTCCAGGAGTATAAAGTGCAGGGCTGGTGCAAGGATAGTAGGTGCCCTAGGCTAGGTCAGGAAGGAAATTTACACTCTATGATTTTGTTTTGGAATCAACATGCACACTTTTGGGCATGAACTTTGAACTGCTTCAGTACCTACGGATAAGAACAAGCTACTCCGCTTTGATAGCTTTTATAGTAGTCACATAAAGAAGAATTTACCAGTTTCACAATGTTTGCGCCTTCGAAGGTTATGCACTGATTATGAGGAATTTAAAAACAAATCTTGTGATATGGCTGAGCGCTTCTATGCAAGAGGATATCCTATAGATTGTATTAATAAAGGGTTTAGTCGTGCCTGCTCTTCCACTAGACAAGACTTACTTTTACCCAAGGATAAAACTTTAGACGATAAGTTTGTTTGTATTTTACGGTTCTCACACCTCTCCTGGAAGATACAAAAAATTTTGAAGGCTCATTGGCATATTCTTCAAACATGTTCTTGCTTCCATAACGTTTAACTATTGCTTATAATAGGGAACGCAATTTAGCTGATAAATTGGTTTCCTCTTATATGTCTCCGTTGGGTCTGCTAATAAAGTTTTTGGATACCCCTACTGTGTTTGGCCGTGGTCCTTGGCTTCCGCTTTTTTCTACTACTTCAGTACGAGCACAAACTCTAGGGGTACTATGAATCCACTGTGTGCATGTCAGACCAAATTTTCAAAAGGAAATTCCACAGAGCATTTTCTTTTGGAAATGAACTTGCAGGTTGATGTTGTGGCCTCCTTCCCCTGCCTAGGCAGCTGCCTATAGGGGGGAGTATGCCTTTCAATGTCCCTTTATATGGGTTCCCAGAGCCAGGGCTTCTGGGAGTTGTAGTTGCTGAACAGTGAGTTGTAGTTGTGAACAAATTAATGATTGAGCCAAGGGTTTTTGAAAGCAACACAGGAATTTATTTTCTCCCTTTGTTCAAAGGAACCTCCGTAGAAGCTCAGCACAACGTATAAGGTGGATACTTCTCCCCTCAAAATAAAGATAACTTCTATACAAAACTCTTCACAGTGTCAGTAATTACCCTTGCTTTCTTCAGCAATGCAATTCTTTCTTCTTCAGACAAACATATCACTTCACAGCCTTTTGCAGACTTTGGGAACAAACAGAGGCTTTTAACTGCACCACATGTACATTAAAGCTTCCTCTTTACTTTGGTTATCATAGGTTTTAGATAGTTGCTCCAGCCACATTCAAAACCAGCCTTCGAATGTCTCATGCACTTTTTAAAATGGCAGCAACTTCACTTTCAAACATTCTTAGCCTTCTTAATTGCAGACATTCAGTTACAATAACTCCTGGGTTTTCTTCAGGCTTAAAACCTATAGCCTTTCATTCTACCCTCATAGACAGAGAGCAATCCATTTCACATTCTGAGAAATCATTTTCAGTATCATAATTATCTACTTGCATGCATTCATCATCAGGCTCTGCAGTCTCCTGACTGGCAACAGCTTGGGACAGCGTGGGCTTGATTTCTTTCAATAACTCAACAACCCTTTCCCACGAGACCTCCCTCTTGACTCAGGGGTGTTAGCAGGGCACTGGAGATCCTTCTGTTGCAGCAAACTGTTTAAAACTTCTAAAGGGTTCACCTCCCTTCTATTAACAGCTCTTCTTACCGGCCTTCCCCGAGGTAAAACTCTTTGACCCAGCTCTTCCTGGAAAGTCCCCGTACCTGGGTTATAGACAGCAGTCTCCTTAGGATAAAACCTCCTGTTTCCTGGGCCAGCTGCAGTCTCTCTACAGCACTGGCTTTGTTCAGGACTGTGGTGCTGGCTATGAGGGGAATCCTTCCTTAGGCTGCCCCTGGAGCACCTCTCTCTCCCAGTCTCTCTGAAAGAATCCCTTCTTTCTGTATCTCTCGGGATCTCTTCAGCTTCTGTTTCTCTGCTGGTCTCCCTGTAGTGCTCTCTGAAAGAATCCTTGCTGTTCTCCTGGCTGTGTTTGCTTCTGGTCTCTCTACCGTTCCCGTTCCTGTTCCTGTTCCTGTCTCTGTCCCTGTTCCCCTCTTACTTCCTGTTCTCTGGGGCTTAAATGAGTGGGGCTGCCCTACAACTTTCCACTCCTCCCCCAGCTGTCTCTAATTACCTCCCTTAGTTGCTATGGAGCTTCGGCGTGGCCTGAAGACATCAGGTTTGGGCATGTTTTTTTTCTCTCTAGCTGAAGTTTTAAAGACACGGCTCCCTACACTTCCCTTCTGCTTGGAGGTAAATGTTTGTGTTTTTTCTATTTCCATGGGCTCTGGAGCAGATTCGTCACCACAATGTGTATAAGTTATAGTTTCCGCAGGCTGTTTGATTATTGCACTCATAAAAAAAGTAAAAATTGAGAGTACTTCCAGCTTTGGGAAATGAATGACTGATGTGTGCAGTTCAAGAAAATATTTGCTATTCATGATCAATATTTATATGTATAGCAGACTTCTCTCGTACTTGTCTTTGTTGGAGTTGTCCAAGGGCTACAGTGTACAAAGGGGAAGGCCACTTTCTTACCTACTACAGTAAGTCCTTAAGAGACAGGCGAAGGAAGATGCACTTCAAGGCCCTATGTTTGCTAGTCGCTTTACATGGCAGCCAGCATTTGTTTTCTCTTCACTCACTCAAATGAGGTCAGACCTGGTGTATATGCAAATATAAAATCTTCACGGAATGACTAAAAGCAGATTAAACTTACATTCATAGACAAAAATGAAGATATAAACAAGCAAGAAAACCTGGAACTTTTCTTAACAAGTCACTTTCTTTTTCAGTTTCAAAGGAAGAAATCTTCTTCATTCTGGGCTCACAGTCAGGAAAGTCACCCTCTGACTACAAGATACCTCATATATCATTCTTTCCCCTCTCTCACATCCAAGATATCACTTTTCTGGCTTGTATGACACCTCACAGAATTCTCCACTTCCAACTCTTTCCTCCTCATGATCAGGATTCGTTCAACACAAGGGGAAATCCCCAAAGCACTCTCCCACCTTCTCCTAATCATATCTCTTGCAAGCTCCCTGAAATTCGGGGGACAATAGGATTTCTACCCTAACTGGATTTTTTCATCTAGCTTCCTCACTCCTGCAGAACATTTGGCTACCAGGGTGGACTGGATAGTCCAGCCACTCCAACCTTTAAATGCTCAGCTTGCCAGACAGGTCTTCAAGACTAGGAATTCCCTCCTCCCATTCTGAGATGTCTTCTCTCTGATCTTTCCTGCCACAGATGAAGGAATGTTCCTCCCTTCCCTCTTTACCCTAGATTATTGGGTCCATCAGGATTCAGTCCTTCAAGGTCTACCACTGAGTGAATGTGTTTTTTGCACATGGCTCCACTTCTTAGCCCCACTTTTTAGTCCTATTAACTTAGGCAAATGAGGCCCACAGTTTCTGCACATGGTCCCGCATCCTGCTGCATCCCCCTCAGGCCATTCCTGCCTAGGATCTATGAGCTTGCTACCCATTTCAAGACAACAAAAAAGAGGCAAAAGACCAGCAGATCCTCTCTTGTTCCTTGTCCCCATAGTTCAGTTTGGGGTCTCAGGATCTAATCCACATCAGGCCAAACCTCCAGCCTTCTACTTGTTCAGCCTGCTTCTGTGTGGCAGAAAAGAGGCAAAAGAAAATGTTCCTTCCCAAATTAGAGCTTTTATATACTTTCCTTATATAACCACATTTCCATATTTTCTCTCATGGCTATTCCCAGTATAGAAGCCATCTACGCATTTTCCCATTATACAGCTACCAAGGGCAAATGGCACCCTCACAGTATTAAATACATTAAGCCATCAGATATTGAGTTAATAATTGTGGCAGATACATCAAACCAGTAGGACATTTAGTCAGCCCAGTGCAAGGATATGAGATGCCCTAGGCAAACCCTCCTTCCTGCTGGCCCCCCTGCTCCTGCTCGCAGCCCCACTGCCGCCCCTCTCTCAGATTTGCAGAAGCAGCAGTGACATAAAAACAGCAACACAGTATTTATCCCAATCTTCCAATGCTGCGTGCTGTTGGTGCTGTGCTTTGACAAGTTGCTTCTGTCCTTTTAACGCAGACTTCTTGTTTGCATGGGAGTGGAAGTGGCTGGTCCAAGCATGGCTCCAATATCAGGCAGCATTAGGAGGCAGGGTGGCTTTTACCTATGGGCAAAAGAGGCAGCTGCCTCTGGCCTCTGCACAATGGGGGGCCCAGCTGCCTTGGTGCCCATCGGTAAAAGCAGCCCTGTTCAGGGCTACTGCAAGGGCATGAGGCACCCTAGGCGAACCTCATTCCCAGGGTCACCCTGCCCCTGCCCTCATGCCCGTTGCTGCTACAGTCGCCCTCTCCAGGATGGAGAAGTGGCAATACATTTAAAAAGGCACCACGGCACCAGAGTTACCTTCTCTTCCACCACCATGGCGCCATTTGTACTTCCACACTTTCGATTCCACTTTTCAGGAAGTGAAATCAGAGGAGAGCAAAGCATGAATGACACTGCAGCGCTTGAGGAGAAGGTAACTTTACTGTCAGGGTGCCTTTGTAAATGTATTGCCACCGCTGCACATCCTGGAGAGAAGCAGCAGTGGAGGCAGAAGGGGGCCGTGTATGGGAGGGAGAGAGGGAGGAAGGAGGAGGGAGGGGGACCCACAAACAGAGGGGGGGCTTGTGAATGGGGGGGCGGCCCATTCACAAACGTTTGCCCAGGTCCTCATAAGAGATTGAAGTGGCCCTAATCGGAGGCTGTTTTAATTTCATTGCCATCACTGCAGATTGTGGTGACAGTGCCGGCAATGGGCTGCCCTTGAAAGTTAGTGCTCTAGGTCACCCCCTAGTTGACCTAATGGATAGCGCCAGCCCTGTATTTTGTAACCTGGATCACAGAAAATAATAGCCCGTCCTCCAACATTGATGCTTTACCTTTAAAATAAGAATCAGTAAAGCACCAGATGTACCTAGCAGTTTCCAGACTTCATTATACCAATGATGGATGATCACAGAACTCTGCCTCATTTAAATGTGGACAGGGTTAGTTCAAAACTGATTTGATTTATCAAGGGCTTTTTTTTTCTACATTCCCAATTGGCCACACTGAATTCATGAAAAGTACTCTCAGACAGCAGACTATGAGCTCTGCAAATACGCTGTAACTCATAAGTTTGCCGTTCTTTCAAAAGGTGGTAATCAAATAAACATAAACATAAGTATAAACTGGCTAGTGGCTGAAATATTTTTTTAAATTTATTCATCCATCACTGGAGTACGTGATTACACTAAATCATTTTGACACCAAATTAATTCATAGAGTATTACTCATAATTTAATTCCAGATTCCAATGAATTATAGTTTACCAATCAACACCCCTACCAAACAATCTGTTTATTGGGCATGAGCACCAGAACACAGGATGCAGAAAGAATAAATAATGAGAATTTGTTCTTAGGTGTGGCTTTTTACAGGTTGCACGGAATGCTTTTGGCTGTGTGAAGAGACAAGTAACTATTACAAGTTGTTTGCAACAGAACTGTTTAAACATGCTAAAAAAAACTAAATATCAATACCAACAACAGAAAAAAAAAACCAGGAGTCATGTAATGATAAGCATAAGGGAGGATGCAGATTTGTTCACCTCCTGCAGATCCCTCCAAAAAAACAGCTAAAAATTATTCCCAGAAGTAGACCCAGGAAAGCTAAACTGAATAAGTTCCAAGTAAATCTTACCAGTGGCAGAAGCAAGTGGAGACTTAACAGAGTGTGAATAGGGCTTAATTGTGACACAGTAGAAGGGAGGCTGAGACAAATGAAAGTTGATTGAAGCTGAAATGGTGATGGAAACTAAAAAGGTGGCTGTGCCAGAAGACTTGGCATTGAAGATCTTTAAAAATGTCTCCGTGTTGCATGAGGAAAGATGAAATAAACTGCAATATGCAATGGATGAGAGCAAAGAGAAATTTCACTCAGTTGCAGCATTGTGCGGAAGCGGAGAACTGGGTTTCAGCAGGGCTGGCCCGACAATTATGTGGGAATGTTGTTCGCATAGGGCCCCACGCTTCAGGGGTCCCATGCCAACTTCATGCCACAAATGCTGTTTAGCTCCCAACCATCAGCAGGACTGGCTTCAGAGGGTGCTGGGGAGGTCCGAGACCCCAGCTCACCTCTGCACAGCCGCCGGAGTGAAGAACGGCATTTTCCTTCACTCCGGCAGCTGTGTTCTCGTAAAACCTGCTGGTGCACTGAAGGTTAAAGGGAATTTCCTGTTTCCCGGTACTGATGGGGCGGCTAGGATAGGACTGGAAATGACTGATGGGAGGGCTAGAACTGGAAATGGGCAGAATCAAGTGTCCCGCGCCTGCCCGGCAGAGCCCTCCCCGAACATCCCCTCGGCGCAGGTTTTCAGGCTTTCAGAGTCGCAAAGGGAGAGTTTCTCTCTCGCGGCTCTGTTAAGCCCACTGGCGCTGATGATAAACAGGCATTTCCGTTTCCCATCAATACCGGCGGGCTTAACAGAGCCACGAGAGAGACACTCTCCCAGCTCTGAATGTCGGTGCCGAGGGGATGTTCGGAGAGAAATCTGCCGGGCAGGCGCGGGACACTTGATTCTGCCGCTGCCACAGCGGCAGCGGCAGCAGCAGACATTTTTTTTGTTTTTTAATTTACCTGGGCATTTAAGTAAGAATGTTGTTTGCGCGGGGCCCCCTGAAACGCGGGACCCTGTGCAAACAACATTCTTGTTCAATGGACGGGCCAGCCCTGCTTGCAGCATCCCAAAAAACTGATCCATTCCTTGTTTCTCACTCTCATAGATAAAGACTGATTTACAATGATTTCTTCCAGGAATTTGTCTAAACCCTTTTCAGACAAACTCCATAACTTAATGGTGTGTTACATGAAAAACTAGTTCCTCTGATTTGTTTCAGAAGTGCTATTTATTTGCTTCCTGGAGTATCCTGTAGTCTGAGTACTGTATGAAAAGCTAAAAAATGCAGAGATAAGGGTATAAGGCCATTTGGCAATAGTGATCATAGCATGATCCCACAAACAGGAACAGAAGCAAGGGGCATCTTGAACAATTTTCAGAAAACTGTGTTTGTGAGGAACTAGCTAAACTTAAACAAAGCGATGGGACCGGATGGGATACACCCTAGAATACTGAGGGAACCTGGGGATGTTCTAGCAGCTCCACTGACTGACCTTTTCAATGTCTCGGAGTCGGGAGTGGGGCCAAAGGATTGGAGAGAAGCACATGTGGTCCCTTTACACAAGAAAACAGAAGTAAGGAAGTGGTTGAAAACTACAGACCAGTTAGTTTAACTTCGGTGGTGAGTAAATTATTGGAAACGCTGCTGAAAGAGAAAATAAGGTGAGGTTTCTGGAGTCCAGCAGATTACAGGATCTGAGGCAGCATGGATTCACCAGAGGCAGGTCTTGTCAAATAAATCTGATTGATTTCTTTGACTGGGTTACCAGGGAGTTGGACCGAGGGAGAGCCCTGGATGTGGTGTATTTAGCTTTCAGTAAAGCCTTTGACACCATTCCACACAGGTGACTTATAAATAAGCTGAGCACCCTAGGGTTGGACCCTATAGTTACTGCTTGGGTTGAAAATTGGTTTAGTGGGAGGCAACAAAGGGTACAGGTAAATGGAGCTCACTCTGATGAGAAGGAGGTTACTAGAGGTGTGCCCCAGGGATCTGTCCTTGGTCCGATTATTTTTAACATCTTTGTTAGTGATATAGTGGAAGGGCTGTCGGGTAAGGTTTGCCTCTTTGCGGATGATACCAAAATCTGCAAGAGTAGACACTGTCAGACGGCTGCCTAGGGTGAGAACTTACACAATCTTGACGATGCATATATTCATATGATTCTTGCAAGGTATTGTGGGTATTGTAGTTCATTCACTCCCAAACACAGCTGATGACAATAATTTGAGTTGTGAAACCAAGTGGTAAGATCAATAAAATACTTCTTTTATTGATGGGGTTTAATTCACCCAGCACATGTATGCTTGATAGCACTATAAATGAGGTTACTTGCTTGCAGTGTTTAAAATGGATAACAAAAATCACAAAATAAACCAGAAAACAACCTTCAGCTTGTCAGGCAATTAGCTAATGTTTTCTTAGCAAGTAATTACCAAATACAAAGGCACAAAGTAAAGAATAAACTTTGCTGGTTAGGTTAACTTCTGCTTATTTTCCACGCTGATCTCAGCAGTGATTCTCCCTTGCTCACACACACAATCAGGTGCAGCCCTGATTACTATCCATGGACCAGCTGAAAGCCTTTAGCTGGCTGGCTGCTACTGTGTGAGCCCAAATCCTGCTTTAAGAGCTGTTTGCAGTGGAAATAAAGAACAAAGTTAGGTTTCTTTGTGATGGCTGATGTGTTTGCTCATAGAAAACTAGCAATAGCATTTAGATAAAGAACAGTCCATGTAAATAGTTTCATCTGCTGTATTTCCCCCTGCATCAACAATCATAGGGTCAATATCATACATTGGCACAGATGAGTCTTTCATTAAGGCACTATCATGAGAATGCTTATTCCCTTGCTGCCATTCTCTATTATAGATAGGGTCTGGATCAGTGTTCATACCTGAGCCTCTCCTGCTATCATTATTCCTCTCTGTATAGCCTGGCCAATATATAATCCAATTCTGATGTCCAGCCTTCCAATCTTGATCCCTGGACGCTGGATCTTCTCTCACATACCTTCTGGCCTTGGTCTGAAAGTCCCTTCCACATGCAGTCTTCTCTCTTCCAGGTAGCCACTGGTGATTCCTATCTCTGCCACTCCATTCCTCTGGCTGAATCCAGTCCAATGGACTCTGCTGGCTTTTGGAATACCTCCCAGTATGAGTACTGCCTTGGAATCTCCCAGACCTTCCAATGGCCTTTCTTCTCTTCCTTCCAGAGAGTTTCCTTCTCTCTCTATCTGCTTGGCTTGGCTTCTGTTTCTCCAGGTGATACTGGTGCTTGTAGCCGTTGCTGTCTCTGTTCCTGAAGCTGGGCTGGAGCTTGTAGTAACTGTTATCTGAAGAAATAATCTCTATTCTTATTCTTTCCTAATGTGTGCTGCTCCCTAACACAGCGCAGCTGTGTTGAATCAAGCCCTGCCCTTTGAGATGAGTGCTTAGGGATTACCTCATAGCTCTCTTGATTGCACACACATTCTCTCACTTCAGCCCCTCTCATGGCTGCTGGAAAGCTGGTGCATTCTGGGACTGGTAGTCTTTTATGTGAAAACTCTGTTTTCTCAATTCTACCAGAACTGACAGGTTGCTTGTTCAGAGTCACATCATCTTTTCTATAGCTCCTACCTGAGCTATGATAAGCTTCCTTATCACAACACCCAGGAAGGTATAGATAACATGAGGAGGGATCTAGCTAAGCTTGAAGAATGGTCTAGAATTTGGCTGCTGAGATTTAATGTTAAAAAATGCAAGGTCATGCATTTGGGCTGCAGCAATCCAAGGGAGTGATATAGTATAAGGGGTGAAGTACTTTTGTCTTTTATTTATTTATTTATTTACATTCTCTTATATACCGCGCTATTCTGCATCAGTGCGGTTTACATTGAACAAACTGAAATTACATTGAACAGGGTATTATAACTTGGAGATAATTATTTTACAGGGAACATGGGCTATGTAGGGTTAAGTGGCTTGTCCACTAAAGAAGAGCGGGGCCTGATTTATTTATTTATTTATTTGACTTTTTTTTATATACCACCTTTCAGAATCTCAAGGCGGTTTACATAGAATAGAACTTTGTTTACATAGAACATTTTTCAAACTATATACAGGTTTACATATACAGCAATGTTTACTGTGTTTACATTTAACTATTTACATAAAGTTTGTGCTCTGCTTGGAGCCTAGGGTTCGTAATGTTAGGTGGTGGCAGTCCGTTACAAGGATGGTGGGGTATAGAAGTATTCCGTAAATAGAAATATTCCGTAAATAGAAGTATTCCGTAAATAGGTGCATTTTCAAGAGCTTCCTGAAGGTAGAAACATCTGTGGTGGCTCTCAGTGATTGGGGTAAGGAATTCCAGAGAGCGGGGGTGAAAAGTTCTAAGGCTCTCTTTAGAGTATTCTGGGATATTCCTGTGTGGGATCTGAAGCTTGTGCATGAGTCTTGATGCTGTGTTCTTCGTGATCTGTTGTCAGGAGTTTTTTGGATTAGCTCCTTTAGGCAACCGGCCGATTGGTTATGTTGAATTTTGAATGCCAGCATTATGTTTTTATATTTTATTCTGGAAATGATGGGAAGCCAGTGAAGGGATTCAAGGATGGGGGTGATGTGGTCATGTTTGCTGGATCTTGTTATTAGACGGGCTGCTGCATTCTGTGCTAGCTGTAAGGCATGGATTGAGCTTTTTGGTAGGCGATGTAGGATTAGGTTGCAGTAGTCGAGGAGTGGTATGATAAGTGCTTGACACACAGTTCGAAAATGGTTCTGCTCAAGTAGGGGACGTAGGTTTTGCAAGTATTTCATCATGTAGTATATTTTGGAGGTGGTCTTGCTAGTGTGAGTCTGTAGATTGAGTCTCTGGTCGAAGTGAATTCCTAGGTATCTTACCTCATTTTTTACGGGGATTGATCTGGTTCCAATTGTTATGTTGTCTGGGGGTTTGAATGTGGAGTTCTTTGTGACGATAAGGGCTTCTGATTTTTTGTAGTTGATCTCGAGGTTCTTTGATGTTAACCATTCAGTTATTGCTGTCATACAGGATGAGATGGTGGAGTAGTCGGGATTCTTTGTGTCTAGTGTGGTGTAGACCATTAGGTCGTCCGCATATAGGTGGTAGTGAATGTTGTAGGCTTGTAGTATTTTGCAAACTGGTTGTAGGTACAGGTTGAATAGTAAAGCTAAGAGGGATGATCCTTGGGGAAGGCCTTGTTTTGGTGAGAAGGGTCTCGATACATTGTAATTTATCTTGACTTGGGATTTCCTGTCAGTAAGGTACGAGCGGAACCATGCCAGGGATGTGCCACTTACTCCTATTTCAATTAGCCTGTCTAGTAGAGTGTAGTGATTTATTGAGTCGAAGGCAGCTGTTATGTCGATAAAAATGAGGACAAAGCCTTTCTTGATGTCTTCAATTCCTTTTATTACTGTGTTCAGAAGGGAGGTCAGTAGGGTCTCGACTCCGTGGTTCTCTCGGAACCCGTATTGTTGAGGGTTGAGTGGGGCAGTAGCGTCTACATGGTCTTGGAGCTGGCATTGTACAGCTTTCTCAATCAGTTTGGATAATAAGGGGATGCTGGATATGGGTCTGTATGAAGCAGGAGAGTTTGGGTCAGAGGTGTTCTTTTTCAGTAGTGGTCTGATGAATGAGTTCTTCAGGGAAGGAGGCATAGTTCCCTGTGAAAGGGAGGAGTTAATTATCTTGCAGAGTGTTGGGGCTAGTTCTTGCTCCATTGCCTTTATCCAGGAGATTGGGCATGGGTCAAGCAGTGAAGTGGAGGTGTTCAGAGATTTGAGCAATTTAATGCAGAGGTCTTTTGTGACTCGGTGAAAAGAGGCCCGGGTATTATGTCAGTTTTGGATGGGTAAAGATGTCGAGGGTTGGTTTGGAGGAGGTTGTGGGCGAGCTAGCTTGTCGTGTAGGCATGAGGCGTAAGTCTCTGGCATCAGGTCGTCGGTGTCATGGCTTTGAAGTGTCCTGGAAAGTGCCTTCATGATGGTGAATAGCTCTCTTGGGCGATTTAAGGAGGCCATTATGATGTTTGTGTGGTGTTGTCTCTTGTGAGTGAGGATTAACTCGTTGTATTCTTGCTGGTTTTTCAGGTATTTTTGTTGGTCATGTTGGGATCTTGTCTTCCTCCATCGTCTTTCTAGCTTTCTTAAGTAAGTTTTTGCTTGTTTGATTTCTGGTGAGTACCAAGGGGCCTTTCTTTCATGCTTGGAGGCTCTTGTCATCGGGGGCGCAGAGGCGGCTTGTGATATGGTGTGGTTCCAATTGTCAATCAGTGCTGGGAGGTCCAGTGCTGGGATGTCCAATGGGCTAGTTTCAAGCTGGGGTAATATTTGGTTGATGAGTGTGTCTTTGTTGAAATCTTTGAAATGTCTGTGGAGGTTTGCATGGCACAGACTAGGAAGCTGGGGTCTGTGGGGGGTAATGAAGGAGATTGCATGGTGGTCTGACCATGTAAACAGGTGTTACATGGTGATTAAACTGAGGGTTTGTAGTGTGTATTATAGAAGGTATGAAGACTAGGTCCAAGATGTTACCAGCCTTGTGTGTCTGGGTTGAGATTATCTGAGAGAGATCCAAAGCAGCTAAAGCATCCAGGAATGCTGTGGCATAAGTTGTGGTTAGGGAGGTGAGCTTGAAATCACCTAGGATTATGGGTAGCTTGCCTTTGCTAGTATATCCGGTGGCTAATTCGATTATGGTAGAGAGGTCTTACGAGTTGGCAGTGGGAGGTCTATAGATTAGGCATATTATCAGGTCTTTGTTTTCCAAGGTTATAGAGTTGAAGGTGTTGGTAGAGATCTTGTTGGTGGTTTTGAGGCACAGCTGTTTGTCTGTTAAAATGAGCGCTCCTCCTCCTCTACGACCTTCTCTGGTTGACTGGTGGGCTTCCATGTGAGATGGAGTTAGTTGGTTTAGTAAGATGGAGTCCGCTTCGGTAAGCCAAGATTCGGTTATGCACATTATCTTTACCTCTTGGTCAAGTATGTAGTCTGAGATGGTTTGAGTCTTATTGCGGATGGAGCGTGTGTTTACTAGTGAGCACTTCATTACTGGGGTCAGTTGTCTGGGTGTTGGATTATCCCAGATGTTTGTGTTTGAACATACGTGGATGAGTCTGTTTGGTTTCTTTTGTGTGCTGGAGAAGAGAGGCTGGTTAGTTAGTAAAAGTCTGGGTCTGTAGAGTATTGGAATTGTTTTGTTCCAGATGTATGTCATTTTGGATGGCTTGAACAGCAGCGTGGCCATGAGGGAGAGGAGTAATGAGGCTTGGATCCACCTCATGGTTGCTGTATCATGGAGTTTCCTGTTTTGTTGAGATAAGCTTATAATGTGTTGAGGCTTTAGCTTGGGGTTAGAGGATAGACTGTTTCTCTGGGTGGTGTTGTTGTGCTTGCAGGAATTTTCTTAGCAAGGTGTGGCAGCCATTGTGGTTGGTTTACGTTGGTGCTGCCTTTGGCGTGGTCTTTAGGTGTGGGCCCGACAGGTGTGGGCACACTGGTTGATGTTTGTTTAAATGGCTGAGGCTGAAGAGGATAAAAGGAGTCCAGTGGTGTGTTCTCCCGCTCTACCCCTATCAGGGGAGCGAGGTGGAGGAGAGCTGCATGGTTCTTCACGCCAGCTGGTGCTTGTTTAATTGGCTGTGGCTGAAGAACAGAAGAGGAGTTCTTGCAGCGTATGTCGGTTCCCGCTACAGGGTTCCCACCTAAGGGCCACACCAAAGGGCCCTCTGGCGAGGCCCTCAGGCGCAGGGCATGCCCAATGGTGCTCCTCTTATGTGTGCTTCTGGGCTGCTGTGATTGGGGCAGCTCACGGAGGTGGGAAGAGCTGGCTGCAGGCCCAGGCTCAACCCCGATCGATCGGGGGAGTCTTTTGTTGAAGTCGGCATCCGGCAAAGATGGTAATGCACCCGATTGGCGCTCCTCTTATGTGTGCTGCTGAGCTGCTGTGATTGGGGCAGCTCACGGAGGCGGGAACAGCTGGCTGCAGACCCAGACTCAACCCCGATCGATCGGGGGAGTCTTTTGCTGGAGTCGGTGTCTGGCGAAGATGATCTTAAAATAGCTAAACAGGTAGAAAAGGTGACAGCAAAAGCTAGAAGGATGCTTGGGTGCATAGGGAGAGGAATGTCTTGCTGAAAAAAGGAGGTGATAGTGCCTCTGTATAAGTCTTTGGTGCGACCTCATTTGGAGTATTGTGTGCAATTCTGGAGACTGCACCTTCAAAAGGATATAAACAGGCTGGAGTCAGTACAGAGGGTGGCTACTAAAATGGTTAGTGGCCTTCATTATAAAGCATATGAGGACAGACTTAAGGATCTTAATATGTACACCTTAGAGGAAAGGCGGGATAGAGGTGATATGATTGAGACATTTAAATACCTCTGTGGCATAAATGCACAGGGGGAGAGCCTCATCCTATGTCCCCCTCATAGCAGAGCTTGCTTTCAATCGAAAGAGGCTCTCCTCCTGTGCGTTTATGCCTTGGAGGTATTTAAACGTCTCAATCATATCACCTCTGTCCCGTCTTTGTATCGATACATTTCACTGCTGGCTTTCCTCTTTTATGCTGATTTTCAACCTTGCCAAGCATGAAATCTTTCTCTAATGATCTTTCTCTTTGCATGATGCGTCCAAAGTATGAAAGGTAAAGTCTTGTCATTTGAACTTCTAAAGAAAGCTTAGGTTTGATCTCCTCTAATACCGACTGATTTGTTCTTTGGGTAGTTCATGGTATGCATGGTATTCTTTGCCAGCACCATCATTCAAAGGCATCATTTTTCTTGCTGTCTTTCTTTTACACTGTCCAACTTTCACAGCCATATGATGTCATTAAAAAATGGCATGGCTTGGACAAGTCGAATCTTTCTATGTCTCTGCACTTTTGAATCTTGTCTACGTCCTTCATAGTCATTCTTCAAGAGCAATGCATCATACTATTTTTATTTCTGGTCAAAGGAGCACTAACAGCAATGCAGTGTCGAAAGCTTTTGGTAAGAGCTGCATTACTGTTTTACTGGGTTTGCCACTGTTGCAGGTCCAGAGACGGGCAGCAGCAGTACCAATGGTCCGCCCTCGGAACACTGGTGCTCTGGGCAACTGTCTAATTTGCCTAATAGGTAGCATTTGCCCTTTCTAGACTTGGGACTGATTTTAGTTGCATTCATTGGCATTGATGTGAAGCTGCATATTGTCTGTGAAAAAACCTAAATCTTGTGTGAGTGTTGCCGGT
Organism: Ichthyophis bannanicus; assembly: GCA_033557465.1. Taxonomy (NCBI): domain Eukaryota; kingdom Metazoa; phylum Chordata; class Amphibia; order Gymnophiona; family Ichthyophiidae; genus Ichthyophis; species Ichthyophis bannanicus. The sequence goes on along the minus strand of CM066032.1, from coordinate 1,264,188,749 downwards.
GGTGCCATGAAAATACTAGAGTAGAAGCAAGAATAGATCCTTGGGGGACGCTAGAAGATAAGTGCTGAGAAGTCAAAAATGTATTGTCTCAGAATACAGTGAAAAATCTGTTTGAGAGGTATGATGTGAACCAGCTTAACACAGTCTCTCGTAGTCCAATATCTTGAAGATATTGAGTTACAGTACATTTGAATGTTCACGTAAACTTTTAACTATTGCTTGCTTGTTTCAGTTCTTTGCTGTGTAACCTCATCCTATCACAGTTTCCCTTTTAAAATTAAATGTGACTATGGTCGTTTTCTATAGTTTCATCCTTTCAGGGATTATGAAAAATTTGATCATGTTATGGTCATTATTGCCAAGTAACCCTACCACCATTACCAGGTTCTCCACACCAGCAAGGACTAGATCTAAACTAATTCACCTTCTCATCACTTCTAGGACCAGCTGATCCATGAAGCAGACACTTATAGCATCTAGAAGCTTTAACTCTTCAACATGTCCAGAAGAGCCTTATTCTCAGTCATTCAACCCTCCATTGCCTCCAAAAAATCCAAGTTATTAATGTCCCTGCTTAATGTGCACTACCAAGTTTAAGTAACAATGTGAACCGCTTTGACTGAATGATAAAGCAGAATAAAAAACCTCTGTTAACTAAATAAATGTTGGAGTAATTGAAATCTCCCATTAATATTATGTTACCAAATTTGTTAGCCTTCCTAACTTCTGTTAGAATTTCACTCTCTGTCTCTTTATGCTGTCCAGGTACACAGTCAATGACAAACAAACTAATCCCTGGGTCGGTGCAAATGAAAACCAATAAGTACAAAAACCAAACCCTAAAGTAACCTAATATCCCTCCAGTTAAAGTAACATATTTTTGTCGGAAGAGGCTGGAGGCGGCTGAAAGGGAAACCCAGCCGCACCAGACAGCCTGTTCCCTTTTAATTAATTTAAGAACGATTCTGTACTTAACTCGTGAAAATGTTCCAGTGAAGCTGTAATCACCATAAGAAAGTTTCAGAATAAAGCGGTCAGGTAGTACATCCACGACGCGCACGTTTCGGGCCCTAAGCCCTGTGTCAAGTGTTCAATCTCCTTAGATGTCCGCTTATTGCACATTAATTGGCCAATAAGATGTATTATTACCAAAATGCAACTTAGTAAATACATTATAAGCTCTCTAGGGACAGGCAAATATCTACCATATCAAAATGTAACATGTCTTGAGCTATGAATAAAAAGGCCTGAGCTAAATATGTCTTCCTCATCACTCATTAAATTTCTGTCTGCAAAGGTTCCACATTGCATTTTGTTTCTTGCGTGACTATTTTGATCCAGGCAATCACTTTGATATAATTTGTACATTGGTATCCCATTGTCCCATTGGTTATCCTCCTTCCCTCAGTTCTCTGAGATGTCTATTATATCTACCTCTTCATTTAATGCTTTGTATTCTAACATCCGCATCTTATTTTTTAGGCATCTGACATTCTCATTCAAACTATTTAAAGTATGTGTTTTATTTTTTTTTATTTATCATAGGAAGAGGAATAGCTAGCAGGAAAAAGGAAGTGATAGTGCCTGTGTATAAGTCTCTAGTGATCTTTCATTTGCAGTACTGTGTATAATTCTGGCAACCACACCTTCAAAAAGATATAAACAGAATGGAGTGGATCCAGATGTTGGCTACTAAAATGGTCAATGGTCTTCATCATAAGGCATATGGAGATAGACTTAAAGATCTTAATATGTATATTTTGGAAGAGATGCAGGGGAGGGGGTTAATATGATAGAGACATTTAAATACTTTCATGGTATAAATGCATAGGAGATGGCCCTCTTCTAATTGAGAGAAAGCTCCGGAATGAGGGGTTATTTGATGAAGGTAAAAGGGGATAGACTGAGGAATAATCTGAGAAAATATTTCTTTATGGAAAGGTGGTGGATGCATGGATCAACCTCCTAATAGAGGTGGTGGAGACGGGAACTGTATCTGAATTCAAGAAAGCATGGGACAAGTACAGAGGATCTCTGAGGGAGAGGGAGGGATAGTAGAACTTAATAGTTCTCATTGATGGGCAGATTGGATAAGTGCATGGTCTTCATCTATCATTGTTTTCTACAGAGCTGTGTTTCTTTGAATAAATTGACCCACTGTGTGAATGATAGGCCCCCCTAAACAACCACTACACCTTTTTCAAAAATCCATCTAGATAATACATTTAATTACACACTATGCTATTCATTTTACTTCTTAAGCACAAGAAAAAACTTTAAAATGCAGTCTCCATACAGGGTGCCAGCTTTTAACCGCTTTGTCCTTGCCAGCTAGCTCACCATATAGGAGAGGGGTCAGTGGACACAAACAAACCTTCAACAATACATTTCTTCAGGGCTCTTCGGGATTTTACTTGGCTGTAAATTTTGCACTAGGAAAAGCAAAAAACAACCACAACAACAAAAGTATGGTTTTCTTACTCAGCAACAATGGCACTGACTCTAGATGTACTTGCAATAAAATGTTTTGCTGAAACAGCAAAAAATGTTTAACTCTCTTCCACATGGCTGTATACAATTTAGATGCGTAGACAATCTAACAGTGCTAAGATTTCTACAAACCAGCAGAGAAAATAAGGCTAATTGTGTGACCTGAGAATAGAGTCTAAGAATGCTTCAGTCTTATATGTCCATAAATCTCACTTATCTGTCAGTTCAGCTCATGGTCTACAGTATCATAGTGTGAATACTTAAAGAAGACCCTTGCAAACAGAGGCTCCAGCTGGAGGATGCAGAGCTTCCAGTTCCAGGAGGGAGATTTTGGGCTAGTCCTGGATTTCTAACAAACCTCTCCAGGTGCATTATGGGACCTGCAGCACTGATTTCAATAAGTATAATTGGGCTACAAATACCACACTGCTTTGGGATGTAAGGTGTAAAGCAGGATCAGCCAAAAAATTCCTTCCTAGAACTGAGTAGCTTGGCAGCTCTGGAGATGATAGCCACTTCTGGCAGATCTTCCTTCAGATTTTCAGGGTCATTGCTGCCGTTTTTAGCAATAAAACTAGGAATTTTGATCCCCCCTTCTCCTCAAACTATGTCAGCTTGAGAGATTCACCTATATCTCTGAATATTAGAAGAAGGAGAATCCTAGACAGCAGCATTCGCATGCTATTGGGCATCAGGAGTGGATGCCCCTCCACACCAATGCCCCCCCCCCCAACCACCATCACCACAGGGCCCACACAGAAGAGGCTCACTCGGCAAACATACATTTACTACTCTGTTGGCTTGCCGTACTGCCTCTGCTCCAGGCCCGGCAGCTGTTCCCTCCCGGGCCAAAGTTTTCAGGTGTGGTTGTTATCATGAGACTTCAGCTGGGAGGGAATAGCCGCCAAGCCTGGAGTGCAGGCAGTGTGGCTAATCAGCAGAGTAGTAAAAGTATGTTTGCTATGCCCGCCTCCGCCATGTCTGCCTGGAATATCGGCTCCACCCTCTGGTTGGCACCCAGGCTGGGCTGCACCCACTGCCCTACCCTTGGTACGCCACTGCTTCTAGAAATTTATAGTAAATGAACCTCAGCATTTTTATTAACCTCTAAGTGCAAGGAAATCATAATAAAGGTTACATAGACACTATACTTGTCTGCGTAAAGAGAGGAGAGTGAGGAAGAGAAAGAAAGATACTGATAAGGAATCGCAGGAAAAAGATGAAGGGAATAAAGACTGAGAAATGGGGTAAAGCAAATGAGGAGAAGAAGAGATTGAAAGATAGGTGAGTGAGAACAACATTGAAAAAGAGAGGCTTAAAGGATCTAGTGAGAGAATCAAGGGAATAAGAAAAGGGAAAGAACTGAGGGAGGGTGACTTGACAGATGAGAAAGAATGATAGAAATGAGTTAGAGAAACAGGAGAGAATAAGCAATGACGCATGAAAGATCGAAAACTCTTATTGAAAATGTAGATGTTTGGGACTTCCAGTGACGTCAGGGAGCACGATGGCAGCTTTCTGAGGGAGCTCCGGGGCGCTCTATAGAAAAAGCTAACAGAGAGCGATCCTACCCTGAACGAAGAGCACAAAAACCCAGGGCTGAGAGCACCAGCCGCCAGTGCGAATGTCCGTGAAAAAGCGGCTGGTGGCGTACTGTTCCTCATATGCGGTAGCAGAGGAGAGGGGGAAAGGAGACCATGAGGACAAAATGGCGGCTGAGGCAGCCGAGCGGTCCGATTCGGATGGTGAGCCAGATTTGGACTCGGACTCCCTGGGGGAACTTAAGGACTGGCTTACAGCCTTTAAGGAGGAGCTAAAGGTTGAGATGGGCTCCTTTAAGAAGGATCTCAAAGAAACGCTAGCCTCGTTGAAGCAGGATATGAAGGAGCTCGGGGCCCGAGTTGAGGCCACGGAGGAAAGGCTGGAGCAACAGATGGAGATGACAAGAGACTTGCGGGCCGGCTGCGCTGAGTTGAAAAATGCCCAGGACCTTCTCAGGGCAAAGACCGAGGACCTTGAGGATAGGTCCCACAGGAGTAATGTGCAGGTGCGGGGCATACCGGAGGACCAACGATTCCAGGATTGTGAGGCGACACTTGCACGATTGTTCAGTGCTATGTTAAAGGAGGCAGATCCCACGGGTGAGTGGGAGGGACAACTGATGCACATGGAAAGAGCCCATCGGAGCTTGGGCCCCGCATGGGACAATAGACCTCATGATGTGATAGCGTGCATGAGTTCATTCAAGCTGAAGGAGAAGCTTTTGGCAGCTGGGCGAAAGCTTGGCCCGTACAAGTGGGAAGGGGCAAAGATTGAGCTCTATCATGATCTCTCGGCAGGCACGTTACAGCAGAGGTGGGAGATGCGAGGGGTCACATCTTTGCTGCGCAGAGAAGGATGGAAGTATAAATGGCTCTATCCATTCGGGCTCCTGGTGACGGTGCAGGGCATCACACGATAAATTCAGAGTGCGGAAGGGGCATGGCTAATCCTGCGAGACTTGGGGGTAGAAAATATCCCGGACAGCCATTTGCGCAGCCAGCCCAAGGAACAGCGCCCGTCGACCAGGAGCACAGGGATGATGTGGCAGAGAGTGGAAAACAGGAGCAAGAGGTTAACCAGGCTATCTGGAGGCAAAGAGCAGCTGCCGGTGGAGGAGGAGACTGGAGACTGACTGAACGAGCCTGTTTTGACCATACCAGGAGGGGTCTGGATTGTGAAGGACTGGCCCGGCTGTAATTAACTAATCCACTAGTTTATCTTTAGGTCTTCGATGTAGTAGAATGTAAGGTATGGTGGAGGTGGAGTGACACCATAGGTGTCTACGGTATCGCACTGTAGGTACTGGATCTCCCAGGGGATGTGGATGGAGGGAGGGGCAGAGGTGTGATGGGGGCATGGAAGAGGGGGGTAAGATTTCTTGCCTTTATCTGATTGTGGGGAAGGGGGGGAGATCGCGGGGAATGGCAGAAAGAGGGAGGGGAACAGGGAAAGTGGGATCTCTGGGTAAGCAGGGGGGCGGTCGGTAGGGGAGGGGGTTGGGGGGTAGGATGTGAAGCGGGAGCGCCCGGGGAGTATCACTGGGGGTTGTCATGGTATCTCCGGTGGGAGTGATAATGCAGGAGGGGGGGACGGCGGGGAGGGGGGCAGCGGGGGGTTAGTGGCCCGTGGGCAGCTGGGGGGACGGAGGGGGAGAGGTATGGGGGATTAAGATGACCCAATGGGGAAGATAGGATCTATTAACGCAAAGGGGTTGAACGACCCCCGGAAACGACATCAGCTTTATAGAGAGGCCACTAGGCTGGGTTGGGAGGTAGTGCTGGTGCAGGAAACTCATTTGAGGAGGAAGAATGAGGGGCTGCTGCTGAATGCAAAGTACCCGCATCAGTATTTTGGAGGTCTTAGGGGGGCGGCGGCGAGCAAAAAGGGGGGGTGGCTGTATTGCTTCGCAGGGACAGCACCTTTCAAGTAAGCAAGGTGGAAAGGGATAGTGAAGGAAGGGTGCTGATTCTGGGGGGGGGGGGGGGGGAATGGCAGGGTGAACGGGTTACTTTGGTTAACATCTATGCCCCGAATGAGCGGCAGATGAGGTTTTGGAGAGGGGTGAAGGAACTACTGGCCCGGCATGTGCAGGGGCAGCTCATTCTGGGGGGAGACTTTAATCTAGCTCTACACCCAGAGTGGGACAGACAAGCGGTGGGAGGGGATGGGAAGAATAACATTAGAAGGGTGCTGCAGGGCCTTATGGAAACCTATCAGCTGCGAGATGTGTGGAGGCAACAGCACGAGGGGAGTAGAGAATATACTTTCTACTCCGCACCCCAAGACAGTTATAGCAGGATAGATTATATTCTGTTGGATAGTGGGTGGGGCTCTCGGATTCAGAACGCGGAGATTGGGAACATCACTTGGTCGGATCATGCACCAACGTGGGTGGGAGTGGGGCAACATAGGGAAGGGGGGGTGGTGAGATTTTGGAGGTTAAATGAAAGTTTGTTAAAAAAAGAGGAGGTGGTGATGGATGTCAAAGCCTGTCTGAAGGAGTATTGGAATATCAATGATACGGGGGAAGTGGAGGACGTGGGTTTGTGAGAGGGCATGAAGACAGTGGTGCGGGGGCGGTTAGTGATGTGGGCATCTCGCTATAAAAAGCAACGGTTGGCACGGGAGGAGGAACTGAAAATAGAGATAAAAAGAGTGGTGGAGCGCTATAAAGGCCGGGGCAACAAGCGGGATTTTAAACATTTAAATCAGCTCAGGATGGAGTTGCATAAACTGCAAGTTGAAGAGATCGGGTTTCAGTTGACTAGGATGAAACAGTGTTATTACGAATGGGGAGATAGAGCAGGGAGAATGCTGGCCAATAAATTGAGACAGAGAGTGGCCCAGACAACTATAGGGGGGTTGGTGGGGGCAAAGGGGGAGACGTTAAGGTCCGAGAAACAAATTGGGGAGCGCTTTTGCCAATTTTATAGGGATTTGTACAAGAAAAAGGAGGGGGGGACATTGGTGCAAGGGGAGGAGTATTTACAGGGGATAGGGCTGAAGAGACTGGAGGAGGGGGAGAGCCAGGGCTTGGAAGAGGATATCACCTGGGAAGAAGTGGAGCAGGCTCTGGGGGCGCTGCCACCTGGGAAGGCTCCAGGATTGGACGGCCTGACGGGGGCTTTCTATAAAACGTTTCGGGAGGACCTGATGGATTGGCTGGTGCGGGTAGCGAATGGAGTACAGTGGGAAGGGGGGCATTTCTCGGCGGAAATGCTCACAGCGGGGATTACTGTTTTACCTAAGGGGGGTAGGGACCCTCTGCAATGTGGGTCCTACCGCCCCATCTCTTTGATAAATGTAGATGTAAAAATTATTACCAAGGTGCTGGCTAATAGGTTGGCCCCGCTGATGCCAGGACTGATAGAGGTAGACCAAACCGGGTTTATAATGGGGCGGCAGGCCTCTGATAATATAAAGAGGGTGCTGGAAGCAGTTTTGGGGGGCACAGACTCAAGGGGAAGAGGCAATGTTGCTGTCTATCGACGCTGAGAAAGCGTTCGATAGGGTGGATTGAGACTTTCTGTTTCTAGCCATGCGGCAGATGGGCATAGGTCCTAAGTTTATGAGGTGGGTACAAGCGATGTACAGGGGCCCAAAAGCAAGGGTGAAGGTGAATGGGAGGTATGCAGAGGCTTTCGACTTGGAAAGGGGGACCCGCCAGGGGTGCCCTATGTCCCCACTATTGTTTGCTATCGCTATCGAACCCCTGGCGAGGGCCATAAGGGGCAATGGGAAGGTGTGGGGACTGCAGAGGGGGGGTTACCACCATAAAATATCGCTATTTGCGGATGATGTCCTCATGGTGATGACACAGCCTGTAGGGATTATAAGGATATGTTCCTGGTTCATAATCACTCAATGGCCTTTATTCTGTTCTGCTCTAATAAAAATATGTCAACCAAACTACTATACAGTGGGCAAGGAGAAGCAGGCCACCATAAAGCCAGCATGAAATCATATAAATCTTTGCACTGCATATTACTGAGCTGGAAGGCCCAGAAATAGTCATGCAAGCACATACACAGGAAACCATGCAAAGAGCATAAGCTGAGCCATTAGCCCTGAAGACAGTAGACGGTTGACAGTTGGTGAGTATAACCAAGACAGAGGCCTGAGGAATGTTGAAACAAGAATAGAGGGGACAGAAAGGTCAATGACAGGAAACAGATGGAGGGAGGAGAGGGGGCCTCACAGAGGGATGAATGTGGAGACTGTATGCATATACGGAAGCAAAAAATGTATATAAGTAATATGATTATTATACTCAAGGGGAGGAGGGATTCTGATGTCTGATGACTGACAGAAATTCTCCTCTCCTGCCTGTATTGTTCCATCAGTTATCTAATAAACAGAGATTCTGATTGCACCTGTACTGACTTTTGGATCTGGACTATACAGGAAATTAGTGATAATTAGTAATCGGTCTCTTGTGAGTAACAGGGCCTCACAATTGGTGCCGAACACCCGGGATTGGGGTACGGGTGGGTCTTTATGACCAAGATACAAATTTAAAGATTTGGATTCCCCTCAAGAAAAAAGAGGGAGGTACGTTCCCGGTGAGTAGTAGAGACCGGAGGAGAAGAAGTGAGTGATGGATTCCCTAGGATGACGGCGGCTGTGATGACGGCGTCGTGAGTATAAGTATTTTTAACCAAGCTTGGTAAGTGTTGTTTAATTTTTGTTTTTGTTATATGAATAAAGTGTAAGAATAATTTGCTGTTATAAACTGGGACTGAATGATAAGTGATTGAGACAGTACGTGTCGTCTGACACGAAGCGTGTGTGTGTTCTTGCTCACAGTTCCATACCTCCGCGAGGAGATTGGCTGGGCTTGAATGAAGCGAATTCTTGTTTGAAAGGTGTCCTGGACATTTCGTGCACTTCCTTCCTCTGTAAATAAAGAGGGTGGATATTTGAGATCCTTAAATAAAAGGTTGCACGTAGGAATCATGTCTCTGTTTAGGAGAAAGAAAGATGGCAATCAGGACATAATGGTAAATCAAGTTTCCCCAGTGACTCTGGTCGAACGGATGATGAGAGATAATCCCTTATTAGGAAAGGAAATAGAGAAAGTTTTGTCTATTTTCACCCCCACACAGTGAAAACACCAGGTTTACTGATTATAGGCTGAGGGACAGTGAAGGAGAATAAAAGATTGTTCTAAAAGAGAACAATGGAAGAAATCTCCTTATCTGGGATCAGACCAGAGAGGGTGACAATTAGATCATTTGAAAAGAACTAGTCTATTACATAACAGTGTACACATCAATTGTAATTATGGAGTTCTGAACTTTGAGGTTTGTTCTTTGAACATTGCCGGTCACCTGGCCAGTGCCTAGCTGTGTTTAATGAATAATTGCTCCTATATGTCGCCTGATGAAAGATAGCTAATTGTCTGCAGCAGGATAAGATGGTTGCCTGTTTCAGCTAGAGAGAGGGAGAGGACTGCTAAGGGATTTTCTTCTGGGAATGGACGCATTACCTAGAGGAAACTCTCGATTGAGCAGTCTTTCTTGTTTGTTTAAATAAAGGATTTATTCAGTCGAAACAGGAGATGAAGTTCAGAACTCTTTTAGTGAAGTATTTTTTCCTCTGTAATTAGCTTGCTAGCTTTCTAGGTACGGAAATGACGCTGAGAGAAAGAAAAAACTGTTTAGAAAACTTAGGGACCTGATTCCATTCTATATGTGATGTATTTTTAGTTATAAATTGTTATGAATGAATGAATGAATGAATGGGAAGATCTTCCATGCTTTGATATATGATTATTGTTTTGTGGTAATATATATTCTGGAAACAAAATTGGTAATAGAGGAACAATAACAGCTATGATACCTGCAGAGTGTGATTCAAAAGTTACTTTGCTTTTGAAGCAGAATTACCAGTGCAGCCATTTCCCTTCTGGAAGTGCCTGGTTTAATATAACACTCACGCAATCAATGCTTTCTTAATTAGATTTTATGATCTCTGAAATTGAACTGCTTAGAATTCTTTGCTACTGATACAACAAAAGAAAATTGTTTCCGTTTTTCCTGTGACCTTCAAAGTAGAGGTTAAGAGCCAGTGGTTGCCAGATTGCAACTTAAGAATGGTTTAAATCCTGAGTGAATAAGAAGTTAATCATGTTTGGATTTTATTCTGATTGTTATGCTATTAAGCAAAATTAAAAGTTAAACAGGGATTTTATATCAGTTTTAAATGTCTGCTTCCCCGAACTGTAAGATTCAAGGTAATTACTGTGTGTGTGTTGTTAAGCTCTGCACTGATGATTGATGAACAGGCCAGTGCCACCATGGGTGTTCGCTCATCTTCCCAGTTTTTATTTGCTACAATATTGGATTTTAGGATAAATTCACCTGTTTTTAAAGTTATGTGTTAGTGTCCAGAGCAAAAGTGTACTTTTTTTTTTGGAAGTCTTTTAAATTTCAGTTCCAGGAGTTCTGTCTTTAGTTGCTGTTTAGAATGAGCACATATATCCATTCAAAACTACACCAATTAAGTTAGTGGGACTGGGACACTGTTTAAGAATCTAAATTTATATTTTCTGCCTCCCATTTGTTTGACTTTTGACAATTGTTTTAGAAGCAGGATTAGCTGATGTGTGCGAGCAGCAATCCCAGAACGCAATCCAAGAAGAAGAAGGGGGGAGGGAAATAGCATTCTTTTGTTTGTGCTTGTAGATTTCAGGCAACTGAATTGGTGGAGCGAGTGAAGGACATTCTGATAAGAAGTTATTTCAGATCTGATGCAGCACACCTGTGGACAACAGCGACCCCTACTGCAACTACATAATGCTGACTTTTGTGTGACCTTTTGAACTGGTTCAAGCTTGTTTGCAATTTATATAGAATGGTATAATGGTATAAACAGTATTGTGTGTTCTCTCCTAATGCTCTTTCTCTGGAGAGTGGCAAGTGTCTGCTGCATTATGTTTTAAATGCTATCATGTATCCAGGAATATCAGGGTTTCACTGCTGTTGTACTTAATCCTTTTTATGCCTGGAAGCTAGTGTATCAGGCTCTATTTCTGCTCTTTTTCTAAGCCATGCTTTAGGCTTACCTCTTTAAGGCTACTTTTGAATAAGTGATTCCCACATTGTCTATTTGATTTGGCAAATTACATTAGAGAGGTTCGACCAGAGCCTTGGCTTCGGATCGCATTTCAAGAAATTGCTGATCGGGTGGCTGCTACACAGTCTGTATCCAGCTCACCATTGTCACTGTTGCTTCCCCCTTTGCTGCCCACTTGAATGATACTGACACTTGGACTCATGTCAGTCAGTTGAAGGTTTCTCCAACGGTCAGCTCTGTTTGATCTACTTCCTTCCTGTACCAAGATGATTGCTGCTAAACCTGCTCTTTGGGACACCATCTGTTTCCTTCATCCTGATGGACAATTAGTTTTACTTCTGCATGTTCACAATACAACCCACATCTCCAAAGAAGTTCTCACTTCAATCCCCTGCCATAACTGCTGAACTTGGTATGGCTATACGCCGTCTGCAATGCTTACTGTATGTTCAAATGAAAGCTGTTATTGATTCTATTAGTAAGTTGTCAGAGTCCCTAGAACAAAATACACAAATGACTCTACAAAATAGACAGGCACTAGATTTGCTCCTTGCATCTGAAAGAGGCCTTTTGCTCTTTTATTAATGCCACTATTTGTTGTATAGTTATAGCGAATCATTCAGTGTTTGTGCTTAATGCTATGGATAAAATACGCCACCTGTCAGATTTACATATTGATGACTTTAAGGGAGGACTGAATGTAGGTAATTGGTTAACATGCCATACACATGTGAATGCTTCCTATGCCACGGTCCCCACTTCTGAATTCTCTGACTTGGTCTTATCTCCTCCACAATAAAAAAAAAAAAAAAAGGGTGAATTGTAGGGATTATAAGGATATGTTCCTGGTTCATAATCACTCAATGGTCTTTATTCTGTTCTGCTCTAATAAAAATATGTCAACCAAACTACTATACAGTGGGCAAGGAGAAGCAGGCCAGCATAAAGCCAGCATGAAATCATATAAATCTTTGCACTGCATATTACTGAGCTGGAAGGCCCAGAAATAGTCATGCAAGCACATACACAGGAAACCATGCAAAAAGCATAAGCTGAGCCTTTAGCCCTGAAGACAGTAGATGGTTGACAGTTGGTGAGTATAACCAAGACAGAGGCCTGAGGAATGTTGAAACAGGAATAGAGGGGACAGAAAGGTCAATGACAGGAAACAGATGGAGGGAGGAGAGGGGGCCTCACAGAGGGATGAATGTGGAAACTGTATGCATATACGGAAGCAAAAAATGTATATAAGTAATATGATTATTATACTCAAGTGGAGGAGGGATTCTGATGTTTGATGACTGACAGAAATTCTCCTCTCCTGCCTGTATTGTTCCATCAGTTATCTAATAAACAGAGATTCTGATTGCACCTGTACTGACTTTTGGATCTGGACTATACAGGAAATTAGTGATAATTAGTAATCGGTCTCTTGTGAGTAACAGGGCCTCACAAGCCAGAGGAGTCTTTGCCAGAGATCTTGCGACAGTTGGACAAGTATGGGGAGGTGTCAGGGTTCAAAGTGAACACTGACAAAACGGAGGCCTTAAATATAAATATGTCCCGGCAGCGGCTGGGAAAGCTGCAGCAAGTTTATCCGTTTAAGTGGGCGGAGAGGGCTCTCCGATACCTGGGGGTCAATATTACTCCTAAGCCCCAGGAGATGTATGGGGCCAACTATAGCAAACTGTGGACAGAGATAGGTCAAGATTTACAGAGGTGGGGGAGTTATGAAGTATCATGGCTGGGGAGGATAGCGTCGGTAAAAATGAATGTGCTCCCGCGAGTATTGTATTTTTTTCAGGCCTTGCCGGTGGCCATTCCGGGAGCTTATTTGAGGGGGTTGCAGCGGCAGGTGAACCAGTATATATGGAAAAAACGACTGCCTCGGATAGCGCGGGCTGTGATGTATAGGAAGAGGGAGGAAGGGGGGCTGGGGGTGCCCAACTTGCAGGTTTATTACTGGGCAGCCCAGGCACGCCATGTGATGGACTGGCGCGAAGGGGGGGAGAGAAAGAACTATGTAGAGATGGAGAAGGAAAGCGGAGGGGGGCTGCCCTTGGCTGGGCTTCCCTGGATGGGAAGGGGAGAGAGGGGGGCAGGAGCGCAGGACAATCCCTATGTGCGCCACGTGTTGCAGGAGTGGGACAAGGTCAGGGGGGTTGCAGGGGAGGGCGGGGGGGCACACTTTTCTCTGATGAGGGAACTCTGTCATACAGAGGAGTTTCGCCCCGGGAGAGAAGGGGGAGGATATCGAAGGTGAGCATGAGGGGACTTGAAGTGTTTTTATCAATTTGTTGATGGGGGGAGTGGGTCCCATTTGAAGAATTGCGGGAGACCTATGGGTTGCGGGAAGGGAATCGGTTCTACTATGGGCAGGTGGTGCATTTCCTTGGGAAGAAGCTAGGACGGGAAGGCCTCGCGCGGGACTACACCCCGTTGGAGGTGGTATGGTATGGTAAGAAGACATCCCCAGGGCTAACTTCGGCGTTATATAAAGCAATCCAGGGGACATTAGTAGGTAAGCACAGATATATGCGGGAGTGGGAAGGGGATTTGGGAATAGAGTTAGGGATGGGGCAATGGAAGAACATATTTGACCAGTTGAGGATGCTACCATTATCGATAGCCATTCGGGAGAACTGGTGTAAGGTGGTTATGCGCTTGTACTATACCCCTGTCCGATTGCACAAGTTGTTTCCGAGGGCATCCAACTTGTGTTGGAGGGAGTGCGGGGAGGTGGGATCCTTCTTCCATATATGGTGGACGTGCCCCAAGATACAGAGGTATTGGGAGGCGATTCGGGAGTGGATACGGGAGGTGGTTGGGAGGGAGGTGACACTTGACCCTATTGGGTATTTGATGGGGTGGTGGAGTGTAGGTGGGCCGGCCCAGAACAAGAGGCAGATAATGGCATGTTTGTGTGCGGCCCGCTGTGAGTTGGCCTACTGCTGGAAACAGCGGGATGCCCCGCGTGTGGAGCAGTGTGTAGAACGACTCAGGCAGGTTTATCTAATGGAAAAACTGATGGCTGCATGAAGACAACGGGTAGATAGATTTGAGAAGCAATGGGATAAGGTGCTGGAGTATTTAAGGAAAAATACTATATCATAGTGGGGCCACGGAAGGGGGGAAGGGGGAGGGTGGGGGGACAATGGGGTTAGGGGGGTACGGGATTAAGGGGAAGGGTGGAAGGACGGGTAGGTCTGGAGGGTGGGGGGGGAGGCAATAAGTATAGGGGGTAGGGGTTGGGGGACAGAATGGGGGTCGGTGGGAGGGGGAGGGTGCAGGAGTTTGAAGGAGATGCAGAGGGCAAGGATGCAAATACACATTATTTATTTATTTTATTTATTTATTTACATTCTCTTATATACCGCTCTATTCTGCATCAGTGCGGTTTACATTGAACAAACTGAAATTACATTGAGCAGGGTATTATAACTTGGAGATAACTATTTTACAGGGAACATGGGCTATGGAGGGTTAAGTGGCTTGCCCAAGACCACAAGGAGCACCTGTGGGACTAGAAACCCCAGTCCTTCCAGCCCAAGGTTGCTGTCCTCTACTGGGATTTGAACCCCTGACCTTACTGTACTGTACTTGGGGGGGGGACCTCCTGAATTTGCAGTTCTGTACCTTACATCCTCGGGAGGGGGGGGAGGGAAAGGGACAAAGGGAAGTTACATGGTTCAGGGTAGAAAAGTTGTGGTTTGCTGTTTTTGAATGTTACAGTATTTGAAGTTTGGGGAGGGGATGACAATGCAACGATTCGCAATAGACTGTCTAGATGATGTTATGTTATGATATTTGTACATGGAACTGTGCAGGAATTGTCGATTACAATAAAAAGTTAAATTATTTAAAAAAAAGAAAATGTAGATGCTTACTCATATCACTCACTCACCCAGTGTTAGATGGTGCCAGACAATTCTATCTCCATTACTAAAAGGCAAAGTTGTTCCCTTGTATTCATAAAGCCTTGGGCAGGGCAATTAAAAGAAACTGGATTCCAGGTCAGATGCCAAGAAATGCGGTCCCCAAACTGTTATTGTTTCATCTTTTTTGTTGTTGTTGTTGTCATTTTTGGTTAACCGCCCCACAGCCAACTGCATTTTCAGTAAATGTTTGCTGCACGTACTGGCACTTTGAATTTTGGCTATGTCACACTAACCAGCTCACATCTTTCATGGCTCTTCTGCTCAGGCTTGTCCTCTCTCACTAGGGAGGTGGGGGAATTCTTTCCAAGCCTCAGGCCCAAAATTCAGTCTGGATTCCAAAAAAAAAAGGCAAAGAAGAAACTGAAGGAGTTGTTTTGCTGTTCAGAATAACTGCAGAGTTGACCAGACTCACGAACACAGAACCGGCGTTCCCTTCTCAAGAGGTTTAGTTACCGCAAACTGTCAGATGACTTCTACAGGAATTCCAGTAAAAGGTCAGATTTCCAGGTGATTAGAGGTTCTGAAAACAGTAATGTGAAATGTAGCTGAACTCAAAGTATTCCATCTTCCTTCTACCACTGATATGTATGGTCAGGATAAAAGTTAGATTGTAAAGGTTATGATCTAATGCTCTGGTTAAAAACCTATATAAACAAAACCAGGTAAAAAATCACCAGGGTAGAAGCAATAACTTTTTTTGTCGGGATAGCCAGCCCAGTAAGGAGGAAGGAAACCTCGTACCGCCGTGGCAATTTCCCTTTTTAATAAATTAATATATTTTAAAATTCAGTATGCACTTAACTGAATTGTTGGCAATCCATCTCATCCAGTCAGCAATGTAATAGGCACGATGTGGCACGTTTCGGGGCCGTAGTAGTCAAGCCCCTGCTTCAGGTACAAGACATTGCTCGGTAGCTTGAAATGATGTGTGATTCTGCTTCAGAAGCCGGTTTATATCATGACGTTGAACAATGTAAACCCAGCTGTTTAATATCAGCTGGTAGTAGTACTCACTGAGGAAGCCAATCAGAGCTGAACAGGGAGAAGGTCACTATGTTCAGACCAAACCCTAGTGCTCAAGATGGCCAATTATAGGAACTATATGATCGTATACCAGTCTTGTTGTTGATTAAGTCCATGTGGCGATTTAAGCCTGCGATTGAGAGATAGAGGCTACCCATCCCACATTATCAGGAAGGCTTACAAGAGAGCTTGTTACGTCCATAGAGAATGGCTTTTGGAAGGTTCTTCTTCCTCCGAGTCTAATAATGTCACGACGGTATTTCCCTATATGAGAGGTTCATCCAAAGTAGTAGGAATCCTGCATCGGTATTGGCCTATTTTAGGTCTGCATCCTTGTTTCAGGAAAAAACTACAGATCGCATATTCTCGGCAATCAAACCTGCATGACATGATAGTGCAAACTTCAGGAGATTTGGATCGCCCAGTCCGCTCTCATGAGAATGCAGGACATTTCCCCTGTGGTAATTGTGTTTATTGTTCCAATACCCTTTCGGGTTTATCTTGGTTGGATGTTCACACTCACACTACCTACCAGACCCGATGGAACACATGCTGCACCACCTCTTTTGTGGTTTATCTTATTATATGTCCTTGCACCTTATATTACATAGGACGTACCTCTCGGCCATTTAAAACCCGCCTGGGAGAGCACGCCTCCAGAATACGTACAGGGACACTTTCGGCACCTCTGGTTGAACACTGCCTTCAGAACTCTCATTCTTTTGACAAACTTACTTGGAGAATCTTGGATCATATTCCTCATAATCCACGTGGGGGGAATAGACTGCAAGCCTTACAATATCGCGAACAGAGATGGATTTACCGTTTAAACTCGGTTTCGCCACATGGACTTAATCAACAACAAGACTGGTATACGATCATATAGTTCCTATAATTGGCCATCTTGAGCACTAGGGTTTGGTCTGAACATAGTGACCTTCTCCCTGTTCAGCTCTGATTGGCTTCCTCAGTGAGTACTACTACCAGCTGATATTAAACAGCTGGGTTTACGTTGTTCAACGTCATGATATAAACCGGCTTCTGAAGCAGAATCACACATCATTTCAAGCTACCGAGCAATGTCTTGTACCTGAAGCAGGGGCTTGACTACTACGGCCCCGAAACGTGCCACGTCGTGCCTATTACATTGCTAACTGGATGAGATGGATTGCCAACAATTCAGTTAAGTGCATACTGAATTTTAAAATATATTAATTTATTAAAAAGGGAAATTGCCACGGCGGTACGAGGTTTCCTTCCTCCTTACTGGGCTGGCTATCCCGACAAAAAAAGTTATTGCTTCTACCCTGGTGATTTTTTACCTGGTTTTGTTTATATAGTATTCATTTTTTCCGGGTTTGGGTATTATACATTTTGACTGGTTAAAAACCTAGCAACATGGATTGGACAGATACCAACAACATAGAACTGCTCCTAATTTTTACTATGGCCTTTCTAAGCAATACCAATCAAAACATGGCAGCAAGAGTAGATGCAACCTTCGCTCCGTGCAGGTCACCCCTCCCCATGCCTGTGTTTAGGGGTGTACCCACTGCTCTGTATAGATCACCACTATTTGTTGAGATATAAGAGATAGTTATGCTTATTTTGATTTTATCCTGTTGCGATAAAGGGATCCACTGTGTCTGTCTCATGCCATTTTGAATTCTGTCACTGTGTTTGCCCCCACCATTTCCATCGGAACGGCATTCCAAGCATCAATGCCCTAGACTTGTGATAAGGGAACTGGCTACCTGGAACTCAATAGTTCTTCTTTTCTATATCATGAATTTTGAGCATGTTTTGATTCTGGACCTAACCCCCTACCCTTTTTTTTTAACTGTAAGCTAATAGGCCAACTGATTTACTATTATTCTTTTTTCCTTTTTATTATTCTTATTGCCATAAAGGATATTAAGGGTAACAGTTGACTGTATTTCTTTCAACCAATGTTATGTGCTTGATAATTTGTTGGAAAATTATGAAAATTAAAATTTGTATATTCTAAAATTGTCCTGAAACATCATATTTGCAGTTCTTAAACCACTGGTTTATGAAGGCAATGTCCAACTAGCCTATATTTTACTTAACAGATAATGTCCTTTCCTTGAGTCCTGCTAGACGAGTCCAGACAAGTGAGTTGTGTTCTCCTATTAGCAGATGTGGAGACAGAAAACATTCCAGAGGCATCTTATGACATCACCGTGCCATTATCAGCCTGAGCCACTAGGGGCATATTCAGTATTCATGGCCAAGTATAAGGCAAGGAATCTCTAACCTCATACAACTTCAGCGAAAATAATAACATTCAACAGAGCAGAAAGCATAACTATGTACAGGATCAACTTCAACAGAAGGTTTGTCAGAAGGTTATGAGCCCTCAGGGCCAATCACTGAGAGTACAACAGACCACTATAGGTTCCAGGGGTGGTGCTGGACTGGTCTAGCAGGACTCAAGGAAAGGACATTATCTAGTAAGTAAAATACTGGACTTGGTGCTTTCCAATGGGGAAAGTGTTTCTGATGATATAGTGTGAGATCATCTTGCATCTAGTCATCACCAGATGATGTGATTCAGTATTAGAACTAGGGCAAAGAAAATCCATTCAGAAGTGAGGGTCTTAGATTTTACAAAAACTAGCTTTGCCAAGATGGGCCAATACCTCAAGGAGTTGTTAGAGGGATGGGAACTGCTGGGGGAAGAAGAAAAACAATGGGCAAAACTGAAAGGGGATATTTTAAATGCAATCAACCTTTTTGTTATAAAGGTAAATAAAGTTAAAAGGAAAAGGAGGCTACTATGGTTCTGAAAAGAAGTAGCTGAAAAGGTAAAGAAAAAGAAGGAAGCCTTCAGCAAATGCAAGAGATCGCAGAGAGAGAAAGACAGGTAACTATATTTGGAAAAGCTTAGCGAGGAGGAATGGCTAAAGTGGTATTGTCAGACTCAAGGGAAAAGGGAAGGAATGCGTAGAAGCTGATGAGGATAAAGCGGAATTGCTTAACAAATATTTCTGTTCTGTGTTCACAGATAAAGGGCCAGGAGCAGGACTTCAGGAAATACCCATAAATAGGAACAGAAGTGATGGAGATCTCAAATGATTTTCAGAGGACTGTGTTCTTGAGGAAGTAGCTAAACTAACAGTAGACAAAGTGGTGGGACCAGATAGGATACATCTGAGAATACTGAAGGAACCTGGGGACATTCTAGCAGCTCCACTGACTTACCTTCCAATACTTCTTTGGAGTTGGGAGTGGTTCCAGAAGACTGGGGAAGGGCACATGTGGTCCCTTAATACAAAAGTAGAAGTAAGGATGATGTTGAAAACTACAGACCAGTTAGTCAAACCTCTGTGGTGAGTAAATTATTGGAAACACTGCTAATAGAAAGAATAGTTAGGTTTCTGGAGTCCAATGGATTGCAGAAAAAAAACTAAGAGGAGCAACTGCAAAGGTTAAAGATTTACATCAAGCATGGATGTTATTTAAAAGTACTGTCTTGGAAGCCGAGATCAAATGTATTCCATGCTTTAAGAAAAGTGGAAGGAAGGCCAAAAAACTGCCAGCATGTTTTAAAGGCGAGGTCAGAGAGACTGTTGTTGCCAAAACAGCATCCTTCAGGAAATGGAAAAAGAAGCCTAATGATGAACACCAGAAACTACATAAGCATAGACAAGTTAGATGCAAGGCATGATAAGGCAGGCAAAGAGAGACTTTGAAAAGAAGATTGCCATGGAAGCAAAAATGCATAATAAAAACTTTTACAAGTACATTTTTAGCAAAAACCTGTGAGTCAGTTGGACCACTGGATGATAGAGGGGTAAAAGGGATGCTAAGGGAGGGCAAGGCCATAGCCTTAGCAAGGGAGGAGTGGCCTAGTGGTTGGGGCATATTACCTTGGGTCAAAGAGCCAGCAGTTTGAATCCTGCTAAAGAACAGCAACCTTGGGCTTGGGTTTCTAGTCCCATAAGTGTTTTTTGTGGCCTTGAACAAGCCACTTAACTCTCCATTGCCTCAGATACAAGAAACATAGTTTGTGAGCCCTTTGGGAACAAGGGAGAAATATATATATATATAATGTACACCACTTTGACTGGTAAAAAAGAGGTATATAAGCCTATTTAAATAAATAACTAGCAGAGAGACTGAATAAATTCTTTGCTTCAGTCTTAACTGAAGAAGATGTGGGGAAGTTACTAATGGGTGAAATGTTATATAAGGTGATGTAACAGAAGAATTGAAAGAAATATCAATAAACTGGGAGGATGTATTACAACTCTTTGATAAACTGAAGAGTAGCAAATCACCTGGACTAGATGGTATACATCCAAGGGTGTTGAAAGAACTGAAATATGAGATTAAAGCCCTACTATTAGCAATCTGTGAACTATCATTAAAATCATCTGTAGTACCTGAGGATTGGAGAGTGGCCAATGTAACTCCAATTTTTAAAAAGGGTTCCAGGGAAGATCCGGGAAACTACAAAACAGAGAGCCTGACACCAGTACCAAGTAAAATGGTAGAAACCATCATAAAGAATAAAATTACTGAACATGTAGATAGCTGTGGTTTAATGGGAGAAAGCCAGCATGGATTTAGCCAAGGAAAGTCTTGACTTACTAATCTGTTATATTTTTTTGAAGGTGTGAATAAACAGGTAGACAAAAGTGAGCAGGTTGATATAGTGTATCTGGATTTTCAGAAAGTCTTTGACAAGGTCTTTCATGAGAGTCTCTTGGTGAAATTAAAAAGTCATGGGATTGGAGGCAGCGTAGTACTGTGGATCAGGAACTGGTTAAAAGATAGAAAGCAGAGAGTAGGGCTCAATGGAGAAAGGTGAATAGTGGAGTACCTCAAGGATCTGTGCTGGGCCTGCTGCTTTTTAACAAATTCATAAATGACCTGGAAATAGGAATAACTGGGATGGCTCATAAAAACATAAGAAACAGACAAATGCTTAACCAAGCACTTGCAAGGGTATTTCAAAAAGAAAAGAGCTCCCAGCTGCTGCACTCCAGGACGCAGAAGAAGAAACTCACGCCTCCTCCGCTGCGTATCGTAAGCTATGTCAGGAAACATACAAACAAGAAGTCCCTTGAATCTCAGATTCCTCTTCTTCAAAAACACCTTCATCAACCACTCCTTATCAGATAGCAGGGAAAGGGTGACAAGAAGTGTAGTAGGAATTATAACTTCCTCCCGAGAGTCTTCCAATATCACAGTCAAGTTAATAACATCAGCTTGCGCTAATCCAGATCCCACAGCTGTTGAAGGGGACTGCTTAGCCACAGGAAGACAGTAAACCCTAACCAACGGAGGAAGTGAGTCCACAGAAATTCCCAGAATATCAGACAAATATAACCAGAACATATCTCTGGCAGACACCAAAGAAGATCTAGGAAAATTAATCAGTCTTAAATTTCCAGCTCTAACTGAGTTTTCCAATGTCTACAAGTTAGCTTAGTATCTATATAGACAAATAATTTGTAATACTTTTATGCTAGCAGTAATTAATTAACATTAGATTAGATAAGATAATTCTGTTCAACAATTCTATATTTCCATTAGTAACTGTGAATGTTTGCCATTATGGGGAATCAAAGGGATGACTGTAGTGGTAAGCTATGGTGCTGCAAATTATATATTGTATGTACTGAGTCTTATGTGCCGAAGACAACAGCTACTGTAAATGAAAGGAAGTCTGCAATGCTACTGAAAGCTAGATAGAAGTAAAGATCAGTGATTCCAGTACTTCTACAGAAAGATAAATATGTAGCCATGAAGCTGGGTAGACAATCACTGACACTCTGTCCAAGATGTGCATAGCACAGCCTAGGGTTAAAAAAAGAATGCTGCTGGGGAACTTGCAGTTGTGACCAGTGTCATGATGTGAATGGGAGTGTAAACCTCTGAACTACTGAAAGACCTATGAAGAGCAGTTGGCCACCGTCAGCATATTGTGCTTGCAAGAATAATTGGTAAAGCCTTACTCTCTAGACACATTCTTATTGCAACCTAGCAATGGCAAACAGTGTCACATAGTTTTGGTTAATTTGCAGGATGCTTGTAATCCTTCTTCTATATTGTCAAAAGGAACATGTGTATAAAGACTTCTTCTATCCTGCAAGATGAAGTTCACTTGTGAACCAGATGTGGTGCCTAGAACTCTGAAGCAAGTGAAGAAAAAGGCATTCTCTACTATGGCAGAAGATTTATTTTGGACTTGGATATGTTTGGGCTATCATTTATTTGTAGTTATTCTGTCTGGAAACAGAGGGGGGCTGTTGAAAGTAACTTGAAGTGGGTTACCAGAGCCCTTTGAAAGGGTTAATATGGAGAATAGCTGGAATGTTGCCTAACAGCCTGGAGAGAGATGTGTTATAAAAGCCACAGTTGTACTTTGGGATGACAGTGTGAGAATAAGACAGAATGTTTTGTTTTCAGAATGCTGGAGCTGAGAAATGTCTGTGTTCTGACCCATGAGCGCAAAAAAAAAAAAAAAAAAGAACACCCTTCCTGCAGAGACAGCAGAGTGTACAAGGAGCAGGACAAAAAACATTGTGAAAGGGCAACTTTATTAGTAAACAGAGAGGTTAGCCTGACACGTGTTTTGGCCAGGGTCCTTCTTCAGATAAATAAAAAGAAAATAAATAAATCATAAAGCATTAAGATATCAGCAAATAATACAAGGGGAAGCACATTCCATAATAAATAGCTAAAATACATCCAGAAGATAAAAACAGGGATATTGAAAATACAATGGATACTAAAAACCATAAGAACTAGCCCATAAAAAAATTCCCATAAAAACATGTATAAGAATGAATATAAACAACTACCTAAAATCAAAGATAAAGAGGCATAAAAAAACTGTAGAGACGAATAGGTGCTCATAGATGGGGTAGTGCTCAAGGTGAATTATATAACACATCTTATCTAGCAAGCAATACGTCTTACTTAAGGTTCCACGAGGAACAGCACAGGGAATAAATCAAAAAGTGCAGAAGACCAAAGGAAAAGGTACTGTAAATAAAACTAAGGACAAATCATATAGAAGCAGGGCACAAAAAGAGGCATGCACATAAAGCAACTGTGCATGATGGCATTGATATCAGCTACATAGAAAGGTCAAAGCAGTGCCCCGCAAACATCAAATAGTGCGGTAGAGAGAAAAGAAGGGAAATACTGCAAATAAAAACAAAATCAATTACCTTCTCTCCATAAAAACAAGCAGCTGATCAGGAAACCTCACTGATAAAGTGTGAGCAATACGCCAGTCAGCTCGAGTGAAAGCCGACCAATAGACACGGCAACCATATTTAAGAAATTTGTGCCGGGGGGGCGGAGCCTGATGTCCAGCGGGTGAGACGCTTCGCGCTGAAGCTCCCGAGAGGCCTACACAGAATCCTGACTTAATACCTACATAAACTTAATTTTTTGCTCCGAACTTACCGGGGTACCTCGGGGGGGATGGCGGCCCATAAACCAGCGCGCTTGGACTTCGGGTCTCCTTCTTCTTCACACGGAAAACGCTCCAAAACAGAGGTGTCTTCCCCACAAAAGATGGTTCCACTTCGGGAAAACCCCGAAATGCATCAGGAGATCTTAGAGGAAATACGCGGAGTTAAAGAATTGGTGCAGTCCAACGGAGAAGCGCTTCGAGCCATGCGAGAAGACTTCGGTGTGCTCCAGGACAGACTTGAAAGCCTTTCATTACGGCAGGACAACATGGCAGGGGTCCTCGACTCGCACGCGGTGCGCTTGGTCAAACTGGACAAGGCTGAGCGCCAGATACAGAATCTTCAAAAAGAGTTAGAAGATAGCAATAATCGAGCCCGTCGCAACAATGTGAGGCTCCTTGGAATACCGGAGGGGGCGGAAGCAGGAGATATCAGAGAATTCCTGCTCAAAACTCTTCCCTCCTTGTTGAAGATCACATTTCATAGAGACCTGGAAATTGATCGAGCACATCGTGTTCCTACCCATATGGTGCTCAACCGAACGACCCCCCGGCCTATTATCTTTCAATTACTATGATATCAACAAGTGGAACAAATTCTAAATGCTGCCCGGGCGAATCGTCATCTGGAGTTTGAAAGTCATAAAGTCTCCTTCTTCCCTGATTTGGCAAAGCCCACAGTTGACCGTCGGAAGAGACTCCTTGCTTTTCGCCCTCGACTTCAACAGCTTCAGGCTCGCTTTGGCCTGTTGTATCCAGCGAAGCTCCGAGTGACTCTCCACAACCAAACCAGGACATTCGAAGATCCTGATCTACTATCAACATTTTTAGACTCCAAAGAAGCAGAGCAGATGCGTTAACCCAACAACTTGGACTTATTATCTGCCGGCTCTGTCCGCCATTTTGAAGGGCCCGACGTGGTGGTCATCGCCAAGCACAGAGACTGCCTGGACTTTTCTTTCTGTCTTTATATGACTTATTTGGTCTTCTATCCCTCCATGATGTGTGCCTCGGTTGGATTCGGAGCACGCACAGTTATACAGGTTATATGTTTTCAATTTCGGCCTTCTCTGGGGTTTCTCCCCGCAGACACATGGTCGCCAGTAATTTTTGGGGTTCTGCTTCTTCTCTACCGCGCTGCGGTTCTTATTTTTTAATGTGGGGCGCTTCACTGTATTACCTTAGCTTATTTTCTATCATGTCATGTGTACAGCCAGATACAGCTACTATGAGGGACATTGTGAACCTAGGTGCGCTATCATGTTCTTTTTCAGAATTTTTAACCTTGCTCAATGGCCTTATGTAAGATCTTATCACTTAACGTAAAAGGCATCAATAGTCCAATCAAAAGAAAGAAAATTCTTAGCTATCTTAATCATGAGCATGCTGATTTAGTGTTTCTTCAGGAAACGCATCTAAATTCCGCTGAAACACTGAAACTCAATGCTAAACCTTATCTGGTGGCTGCATATTCTCCCGCCGTTTCCAAGCGGTGTGGGGTGGCCATTCTGGTTAAGAAGTCTTTGCAAGCTACTGTAATAGATACTAGCTCTGATAAGGAGGGTAGATGGACCCGTGCACATCTTAAGGTTGGAGATAGTGAATTCACGTGTATTTGTATTTATGCCCCGAATGTGGATAACCCTGCTTACTATGCAAGTATTGCGCAGTTGGCACAGGCCTCTGCCAATACTCCATTAATACTTGGTGGCGATTTCAATCAAGTGTTAGACCCTTTGATAGATAGACAACCGCCTAGAACGAGTAACCCACCCAAGAGTCTTGCTACCCTTACAGCTCTGATGCACGACCTTGCGCTAGTAGATATATGGAGGCTGCTTCACCCCTCCGACTTAGAGTACACCTTTTTTTCTGCCCCCCATCACTCACAATCTAGAATAGATTTTTTTCTCATTTCCAAAGCACTGATTTCTCAAGTGGACACGGCTAGGACTCACCCTCTCCATATTTCTGACCATGCTGCCATATCTCTTTCATTGCATGTCACTACGCGAGATGATCATCCCCGTGCTTGGTTTTTTGATAGATCCCTATTGGATCAAAAAGATTTTCAGGTTGACATAAAGGCCGCTATCCAAGATTATTTTCATTTTAACTCACCCCATGACACAGCGAGCTGGGCTTGGTGGGAGGGTTTTAAGGCATCTATCCGTGCTACTATAACCAGCTATCAAATTCGACAGGGGAAACAGAGAAAGCAACACTTACTGATTCTAGAGCAACAGATACAAGCTGGGGAGCGTATCCTTACGTCCCGTACTGACCCATGTATTTTACTCCATTTACAACGCCTCCGCTTTCAATACAATCAGCTTTTACATACTGCTGCTGCTAAAAATATTGAATCACAACAAGGGTTGTATTACCGGGAAAATAACCGTGCTGGCAAATTATTAGCGAATGCCCTGAAAGGTCAAAAAGAAGCCAAGCGTGTTACCGCTCTCCGTAATCCGTCGGGGGGGGGCCTGGTCACTAAAGATACAGAAATTTTAGAACTCTTTCGTGATTTTTATACTCGGCTCTATCAATCTGAATGTGATTTTGAGCCAGAAGTATTTGAACGATTGCTCTCAGGGGTACAACGACCGACCCTATCTGACGAAGATAGAGAGGCCATGGACAAACCATTCACTTTATCAGAAATTCATTCTGCTCTCAAGAGATGTGCCACAGGTCGAGCTGCCGGCCCGGACGGTCTTCCTGCAGAATTCTATAAAACCTTTAACGCTGACTTAGCTCCAGTTTTGAAACTTTATTTTTCTGCTCTGGCCGAGGAGGGATCTTCTTCTGGGTCCTTTTCTATGGCAAATGTAGTAGTTTTTGAGAAAGAGGGGAGAGATCCGCAACTAACAGCCAATTATCGTCCAATTTCCCTCCTAAATGCGGACTATAAAATATTTGCCACCATTCTCTCCACCCGGCTCTCTGATAGGATGTCTACTTTGATACACCCAGATCAATGCGGTTTTATTCCCGGTAGATCAACCGCTGATAATGCTCGGACTCTATGTCATGTACTGACTACCGCAGTTAATCTTGATCGACCATTTGTCGGCCTCTCACTTGATGCTGAGAAGGCCTTTGATCGCTTAGAATGGCCTTTTCTGTTTGCAACTCTCCGCTGGTACGGATTCGGAGAAGGTTTTCTCCGTTGTCTCCACGCCATGTACGCACAGCCTACAGCCAGTATCTGTGCTAATGCTTTAAAATCTCAGCCATTTCCCCTTCAACGCGGTACTCGTCAGGGATGCCCACTGTCTCCACTTCTTTTCGATCTTGCACTCGAACCCTTAGCTTTACTAATCCGGCAATCGGAGGAGATTCATGGAGTCCCCTTCTCTCATAGAGAAATTAAAATTTCAGCATATGCTGATGACCTTATGCTCTTTGTCTCTTTAGACTCGGTGCCGGCTGTCCTAGAGCAAATCGGTAAATATTCACAACTCTCAGGGTATAAGATAAATTGGACCAAATCGGTAGCCTTCCCATTAAACTCTCTGATTCATCAAGCAGATATGCAATCCTTTCCCTTTTTATGGCAACCTCGCATGGTCAAATACCTTGGGGTCCACTATTGCTCTCCTTTGGAAGATGCTATCTCCTTTAATGCCAAAGACTTAACCTCTAAAGTCCGGGCGCTTACTCACCGTTGGACTCCTTTAACACTTACCTGGTGGGGTCGCCTAGAAACCATAAAAATGATGATTGTTCCTAAAGTGAATTACATTTTAGAAATGTTGCCCTGTCTCCTACCTCGACGTACATATAAAGATTTAGAGGGCCTTCTGACTAGATACTTATGGCAAAACAAGACACCTAGGATAGCGAAGCATAAGTTGCAAGCGGATAAGGAAAACGGGGGTGTCCGATTCCCTGATTTCCTGAAATACCACCACTCTTTTCTTCTCAAACAAGGCGCTCGTTGGCTGGAAGACCTAGCTCCGAGTAGACCTGTGTGGCTAGATATAGAGGAGAACCTTTGCAAACCGTTTCCTCTTACTTTTCTCCCTGGTATGACTCTCCCATCAGACTCCCACTATCCACCAATGCTCTTAGACACTTTAGGTGCCTTTAATACTCTTATTCAATCTTTAGACTCCCGATTCTGTCCGTTAGACAGACTCCCGCTCTGGTACAATACTCGATTTCAAATACAAAATAAACCGATGGCGTGGAGCCCCTGGTACACTAGGGGCATTTGGACCCCTACCCAGTTGTTCCATGATGGTCGCTGGAAAACTTTTAGTGAATTGCAAATTGAATTTGGTCTCCCAGCGAAACACTACTTTCAGTTGGTGCAACTACAGCATTGTCTTCGGAGTGCTAAGGTGCTCCCGCCATCGGAATCCCCTACCCAGGACTTGTCGGAGACTATCCGATCTATCGGGAGCTCACCGGGTGTAGCATCTAACTTTTACAAAACCTTAAGTACTGCTGTAAATAGAGGTACCCCTATAGCGCAGAAAGCATGGGAGAGGGAACTGCATGTAACTTTGACCCCGGAGCAATGGAGCCTTGTCTGGAGTAGAGTGACACGGGTCTCCAGATCCGCCTCACTCACTCAGACACTCTTCTTTCTAGCCCACCGGTGTTTCTATACTCCTGACAGATTAGCCAAATGGAACACCTCCCAGGGTAATAAATGCTGGACATGCCATGCGGCCATTGGTTCACTACCTCATGTTATGTATGAATGTCCCGCACTACAGTATTACTGGCGTCGGGTCTGGGGTCGTATCCAATCTATTTTGCACTTTCAAGAGCCCCTGTCTTGGAGGATAGTGGGACTCCGCTCAGCTGCGGGGATCCCCTCTCTTCCAAAATCGGCTTACTTCCTTTTAGACTTCATGCTGGGCATTGCTATTTCCCTAATTACGAAGTACTGGAAAAATAGCTCCCATCTGAGCCCCAATGAATGGTGGAATCATGTCTGTCTCTACAGTAAATATGAACAAATACCTCGTATGTTTCCTTCTTCCGCTCAGACCCCCCATCATCTGTCTAAATGGAAGATGCTCAATGACTATATTCACACCGCTAAATGCTCTCATCTGACTGTTTAAATTTGTATCAATCTCTGTCACATGATCACTCTGTATTGCAGATGCTATTTATTTTGTTTTGATGTACAACCACTGTTG
This sequence comes from Ichthyophis bannanicus, assembly GCA_033557465.1. NCBI lineage: Eukaryota > Metazoa > Chordata > Amphibia > Gymnophiona > Ichthyophiidae > Ichthyophis > Ichthyophis bannanicus. The sequence goes on along the minus strand of CM066032.1, from coordinate 1,264,160,061 downwards.
TTTGGAAGCGCTCACATGCTGATACTGTCGACTTAGAGAAGAAGCAGGGGGGTGGGGGGTAATAGGGTTTGTTTTTCCTTATTGTATACTTGTTTTGTCTCCTTTGGTGTGTTGTTTCTTTTGTTTGTTGCAAAATGAAAATAAAAGTTTAAAAATAAAAAAAAAAAAGAAATTTATGCCATAAAGACAGACAGTTGCCATGGCAACCCATGAGTATCAGATCAAGAACATGCTTCCCTAATGGATAAATTGATTTCTATCAAAGTGTTTAGAGCATGAACATAGCAATATATAAAAGCATATAAAAAAGTATATGAAAACATATATAAAAAATATAAGAGGGTATATATATATATATAAAAGAACGAGAAACCACCAAAGAGTTTTTCAAAATCACTGTGTTGAGGACAAATTATTTTAATCTGAAGAAACTGGTGACTGGAAGATTATCCTTTTGTAAACAATTGTGAAAACATTTGTAATATAATAACTGATTCCGGTCAGTGGATTTTCTATATAAATCAGTGATAAATTCTGCAGCGCTTTTCTTAATTAATATATCAAGGTATGGTATCTCCCTTAGACTGAATTGAGCTTGAAATTGCAGATTGGTATCTAGAGTGTTAATCCAACAGAGTAAATGGTCCAAGGTAACTAAAAAAAGTTGTTTGTGATATTCCTCAAAGTTTTCCACAATCTGAATAACATGAGAAGAATCTTATGTGTATGAAGGGATCATGGTAACAAATCACCTAAGTAACACTTAAAAACTGAGAGATAGATTCAAAGAGAGATGCTATTGCAGAAATAACGGGTTGTCCTGGGGGATTAGTAAGTGATTTATGAACTTTGGGAAGAATGTAAATGGTGGGGACAATGGGAAGGGAACTGTCAGGGAATCAAATTCTTTTTTTGTTTAGTAGACAATGACCAGGCCCATCCATATTAGGGAATCAAAATATTTTTCAAAGGTAATGTGGGATCCCCATCAAGTCTTTCATAGAATGAACGGTCACTGAGTTGACTGTTAAGCTCCTGCATATACAGTAACCCTCTGTGTTCATAAGTACCAAGTCACCGCCTTTACTAGCTGATTTGATAACAATCTTAGAGTTACATTTCAAGGCCCATAAGGTCTTTTTTCATCCCTCGTCATGTTACAGTAAATCTGACTCTTTTTGACTCTGAAATTCTTTTCAATACAACTTTTTCAAAGGAATCAATCAGTTGGATTAGTAGGAATCCACTTCGATTTTCTGAGAATGATGGAAAGATCACCGTATACATTATAATTATGTGAAAAAAAGTCCATAATTTTAAGTTTTCTAAAAAATTTGAAAAGGTCCACTTGAGTTTCCAATGAGTGAGCCTTTCTGAGAGAGAACAAAGGACAACATAAGAACATAAGATATGCCATACTGGGTCAGACCAATGTCCATCAAGCCCAGTATCCTGTTTCCTACAGTGGCCAGTCTAGGTCATACGTACCTAGCAGTTTCCCCAAAAGACACAGGTTCCACAATGCTTGTATTGGGTCAAGCATTGATATCCTGGGTCCCTTCTTAATAATGATTTATGGATCTTTCCTCCAGGAACTTGTCCAAGCCTTTTTTAAGCCCAGCTACACTAACAGCCTTTACTACATCCTCCGGTAACAAATTCTAGAGTTTGATTACACATTGAGTGAAAAAATATTTTCTTTTAATAGTCTTAAATAGTTTACCTTATAGCTTCATTGCATGTCCCCTAGTCTTTCTATATTCTGATAACGTAAACAATCGATCTACGTTTACCCGTTCCACTCCGTTCATTAATTTATAGACTTCTATCATATCTCCCCTCAGCCGTCTCTTTTCCAGGTTAAAGGGCCCTAACCTTTTTAGCCTTTCTTCATAGGAGTATCCTTCCATCCCCTTTACCATTTTGGTGGCTCTTCTCTGAACCTTTTCTAATATCGCTATATCCTTTTTAAGATACGGCGACCAGAATTGCACACAATATTCAAGGTGCAGTCTCACCATGGAACAATACAGAGGCATTATAATATCTTTTGTTTTATTTTCCATTCCTTTCCTTATAATACCTAGCATTCTATTTGCTCTCTTGGCCGCCGCTGCACACTGGGCCAAGGGTTTTAAAATGGTATCCACAATGACGCCTAAATCTTTTTCCTGGGTGGTGGTTCCTAATGTGGAACCTTGCATCATGTAACCATAGTTTGGGTTGTTCTTCCCTAGGTGCATAACTTTGCACTTGTCCACATTAAATTTCATCTGCCATTTTGATGCCCAGTCTTCCAATTTATCAAGATCCTCTTGCAATTTTCCACAATCCTCTTGGGTTTTAACAACTTTAAATAGTTTTGTTTCATCTGCAAATTTGATAACCTCACTCGTTATTCCACTTTCAGGTCGTTTATGAATATGTCAAAAAGCAGCAGACCTAGCACAGATCCCTGGAGTACAACACTATTCACCTTTCTCCATTGGGAAAATTGGCCATTTAGCCCTACCCTCTGCTTTCTATCTTTTAACCAGTTCCTGATCCACAATAGTACACTGCCTCCTATCCCATGACTCTTTAGTTTTGCCAAAAGCCTCTGATGAGGGACCTTGTCAAAGGCTTTCTGAAAGTCCAGATACACTATATCAACCGACTCACCTTTGTCCACCTGTTTATTCACACCTTCAAAAAAACATAACAGATTAGTAAGACAAGATCTTCCTTGTCTAAAGCCATGTTGGCTGTCTCCCATTAGGCCATGACTATCTACATGCTGAGTAATTTTATTCTTTATGATGGTTTCTACCATTTTTCCTGATACAGACATCAGGCTCACCGGTCTGTAGTTTCCCGGATCACCCCTGGAACCCTTTTTAAAAATTGGTGTTACATTGGCGATCCTCCAATCTTCAGGTATTAGAGATGATTTTAATGATAGTTCACAGGTTACTAATAGCAGGTCTGCAATCTCATATTTCAGTTCCTTCAACACCCTTGGATGCATACCATCCGGCCCAGGTGATTTTCTACTCTTCAGTTTGTCTAATAGTTGTAGTACATCTTCCCAATGTATCGATATTTCCTTCAAGTCTTCCGCACCTTTAAATACCACTTCAGTCATGGGTAACATCCCTACATCTTCCTCAGTAAAAACCGAAGCAAAGAATTCATTCAGTCTCTCCGCTATCGCCTTGTCACCTCTTAGTGCCCCTTTAACCCCTCTATCATCTAATGTACCAACTGACTCTCTCACAGGTGTTTTGCTAGGAATGTACTTGAAAAAGTCTTTATTTTGCTTTTTTGCTTCCGCAGCAAGCTTCTTCTCAAATTCTCCCTTTGCCTGCCTTATCAATGCCTTGCATTCGACTTGCCAGTGCTTGTGCTGCTTCCAGGTTTCGACGTTTTTCCATTTCCTGAAAGATGCTTTTTTGGCAACAATAGCCTCTCTGACCTCACCTTTAAACCATGCTGGCAGTGTTTTGGACTTCCTTCCGCTTTTCTTAAAGCGTGGAATACAGCTGGCCTGGGCTTCCAAGATAGTACTTTTCAACAACACCCAAACTTGATGTAAGTTTTTAACCTTTGCAACTGCTCCTTTTAGCTTTTTCTTAACTATTTTCCTCATTTTATCATAGTCTCTCTTTTGAAAGTTAAAAGGTAGTACTTGTGGATTTCCTTACTATCCCTCTTCCAGTAATTAAATCAAAGGCCCTCATGCTATGATCACTATGGCCAAGTGGCCCCAACACCCTTAACTCTTGCACTAGATCTGGTGTTCCACTAAGGACTAGGTCTAATATGGCTTCCCCTCTGGTCGGTTCATGAACCAGCTGCTCCAAGAAGCAGTCATTTATTTCATTTAGGAACTTTATCTCCCTAGCATGTCCTGACGTGACACTGACCCAGTCGATACCGGGGTAATTGAAATCACCCATTATTATTACTTTGCTGTAACTTTTGTTAGCTTCCTTGATTTCTTTGAGCATTTCATCATCCATTTGTTCATTCTGGCCAGGCGGTCGATAGTACACCCCCACTGCCATCGCCTTCCCCTTTTTACATGGAATTTCAATCCATAGAGATTCCACAGCAAATTTTGTTTCCTGCAAAACTTTAATCCTTTCTGACTCAATGCCCTCTCTAACATAGAGCGCAACCCCTCCACCAATTTGATCAGCTATATCATTACGATATAGTTTGTACCCAGGTATCACAGTGTCCCACTGGTTGTCCTCCTTCCACCATGTCTCTGATATTCCAATCATATCTAACCTCTCATTTAGTGCTATTTATTCTAACTCTCCCATCTTATTTTTTAGACTTCTAGCATTTGCATACAAGCATTTTAGAGACTTTATTTTATTCATATTAATTTGGCTATTGGTAGACATGGGTAATTTGGGATCTTTAAGCTCTGTCTGATCCATATTCGAGGGCATTTGGGCTACTTTACTCTTTTTTGGAACATCTCTGCTTTTGGTAGTATCCTTCAAGGATACATTCTTCCGAACCATCCGCTCTTGGGCGACTGTCGGCTTTGGCCTATTATCTAGTTTAAAAGCTGCTCTATCTCCTTTTTAAGGGTTAATGCCAGCAACCTGGTTCCATCTCGGTTAAGGTAAAGCCCATCTCTTCGGAAGAGCCCCGCCTTTCCCCAGAATGTTCCCCAGTTCCTAACAAATCCAAAGCCCTCATCTCTGTACCATTGTCTCATTAATGCATTGAGACTCCGGAGCTCTGCCTGCCTTTTGGGTCCTGCGCGTGGAACGGGAAGCATTTCAGAGAACATTACCCTGGAAGTTCTGGATTTCAACTTCCTACCTAAAAGCCTAAATTTAGCCTCCAGAACTTCCCTACCACATTTTCCTATGTCATTGGTACCGACATGTACCAAGACAGCAGACTCCTCCCCAGCACTATCTAAGACCTTATCTAGGTGGCACGCGAGGTCCGCTACCTTCGCACCAGGCAGGCATGTTACCAGGCTATCCTCTCGTCCACCAGCCACCCAGCTATCTACCTGCCTAATGATCGAATCACCAACTGTAACGGCTGTCCTAACCCTTCCCTCATGGGCACTTTGCCCTGGAGAAACTTCCTCGGTGCGAGAGGGTATTACATCAACTGGAGGACAGGTCCCAGTTACAGTATCACTTCCTGCCACACCAGGGTGATGCTCTCCTGTCATGAGACCTCTCTTCTTCATGGCAACAGGGATGCTACCAGGTTGGAGATGGGACTTCAGGACTATATCCCTGTAGGTCTTTGTCTATGTACCTCTCTGTCTTTATGTTTTATTCAGCTTTCTTATGTTTTCCAAGTCTGCTACTCTAGCCTCTAGAGAACGGACTTGTTCCCTGAGAGCAAAGAGCTCCTTGCACCTAGTGCACATGTAAGACCTCTCACCAACTGGGAGAAAATCATACATGTGACACTCAATGCATCAAAATGGCAGATGAAATTTAATGTGGACAAGTGCAAAGTTATGCACCTAGGGAAGAACAACCCAAACTATGGTTACACGATGCAAGGTTCCACATTAGGAACCACCACCAAGGAAAAAGATTTAGGCATCATTGTGGATACCATGTTAAAACCCTCGGCCCAGTGTGCAGCGGCGGCCAAGAGAGCAAATAGAATGCTAGGTATGGTAAGGAAAGGAATGGAAAATAAAACAAAAGATATTATAATGCCTCTATATCGTTCCATGGTGAGACCGCACCTTGAATATTGTGTGCAATTCTGGTCGCCGTATCTTAGAAAGGATATAGCGATTTTAGAAAAGGTACAGAGAAGAGCAACCAAAATGGTAAAGGGGATGGAAGGATACTCCTATGAAGAAAGGTTAAAAAGGTTAGGGCTCTTTAACCTGGAAAAGAGACGGCTGAGGGGAGATATGATAGAAGTCTATAAATTAATGAACGGAGTGGAACGGGTAAACGTAGATCGATTGTTTACTTTATCAGAATACAGAAAGACTAGGGGACATGCAATGAAGCTACAGGGTAAACTATTTAAGACTAATAAAAGAAAATATTTTTTCACTCAACGTGTAATCAAACTCTGGAATTTGTTACCGGAGGATGTAGTAAAGGCTGTTAGTGTAGCTGGGTTTAAAAAAGGTTTGGACAAGTTCCTGGAGGAAAGGTCCATAAACCATTATTAAGAAGTGACCGAAGATATCAATGCTTGACCCAGTACAAGCATTGTGGAACTTGTCTCTTGGGAAAACTGCTAGGTACATATCTTATGTTCTTATGTTCTTATGTTCTTAAGACTGGAAAGCCCCCAGCTCGCTGCTGGACTGCTGTCTGCATCTTAGTTTTAAGTTTGTGTTTAGATCTTTAAGTTCTTTACTTACTAAGGGTTGCTATGGATATTTATACTAATAAAACTGTACCTAATACGTTTACCATACCTTGTTCACCTGAAGCTTAATTAATCTCAGGTCCTTAGTGTATGACTGATTTGGGTAACGAGCTTCACCTGAGAGCACCTCCTGTCTTTTAAGATGTGTAAGTACCTATAAAGCTATGATTATCCTTGGGGTGGGTGGGTGTTGGGGAGGGAGGGAGGGAAATAACACTTATTAAAAGATGGCTGCTACACAGTACCCTGTCTTGTGCTGCTGAGGTAAGCTATATTCTGATTTGATTTAAATTATAGCTCTTTGCTGCTACTAGGCTCTAACTTATTATGAAATTTAAACTACAAGCTCTCTGCTGGGTTCCAAATTTAACCAGAAAGCTCTCTTCTGTGTTTTAAATTTAAACTAAAAGTACTTTGCTGATGCTAGACCCTGAGTGACTATTAAATTTAAACTACAAGCTCTCTGCTGGGTATGAAATGTAACCAGAAAGCTCTCTTCTGTGTTTTAAATTTAAACTTAAATTGCTGCTACTAGGCCCTGACTGATTTAACAAAAAATAGTGGGTTCACAGATTAATTAGCTTTAATACAAATAATTCCTTTCAGAAAATTCCCAGAAGTATATACTCACAATTGCAGATCTCTCTCCAGAAGTAACATAGTAATATAGTAAATGACGCTAGATAAAGACCAGTATGGTCTATCTAGTCTGCCCAGTAAGATGGCAAGAGTAGGTGCACCTGCTGCTCTGTGCAGCTATCCCTCCCCATGTCTTTGTTTAGGGGTGAGCCCACCGCTCCGTGTAGGACACCCCTATTTATTTCAGTGAAAAAGTATTTCCTGACATTGCCTTTCAATTTACGTCCTTTGAGCTTCATGTTATGCCCTCTAGTTTTACAGCTTCCCCGTCTTTGGAAGAGGTTTGTTTGTTCATTATTTCTCTTTAAGTATTTAAAGGTCTGAATCATATCTCCTCTATCCCTCCTCTCCTCCAGAGTTTACATATTTAGGTCTTCGAGTCTCTTCTCATAAGGCTTCTGATGCAGGCTCCAAATCATTTTGATTGCCTTTCTCTGAACAGTTTCCAGTCTTTTTATATCCTTTGCAAGATATGGTCTCCAAAACTGAACACAGTATTCCAAGTGAGGCCTCACCAGTGACTTATACAGTGGCATTAGTACCTCTTCCTTTCTGCTGGTAATTCCTCTTTGTATGCAACCCAACATCCTCCTGGCTTTTGCCACTGCCTTGTCACACTCTTTTGGCACCTTGAGATCCTCAGAAATAATCACACCAAGGTCCTTCTCCTGGTCCGTGCACACCAACCTCTCGCCCTCTATCGCGTACATTTCTCTTGTATTTCTGCTTCCCGAGAGTCCCCTTTTCTAGTCCTTGAAGACTGAGGATCACAGAGCTCTGGTTGAGCTATTTATGCCTGTGCTACTGAGGTAAGCTGTGACCAGCTTCCTGGGTGATTAACAGTCCTTGCTTGGATAGAAGGAGTCTTTCAAAATGGCCTTTGACCTGCCACCTGGTGTTAACATCTATTGAAATGTTTTCACAGGTCTCTTGCCCCCTAGGTAGAAGACCTCTTTGTAAAGGTCTCTAGAAGACTTTATTTGTTGCTCAAAGATTACTGACCCTGTTTTGCCTTTTGTGCTAAGCTATATTCTGATTTGATTTAAATTATAGCTCTTTTCTGCTGCTAGGCTCTAACTTATTATGAAATTTAAACTACAAGCTCTTTGCTGGGTTCTAAATTTAACCAGAAAGCTCTCTTCTGTGTTTTAAATTTAAACTAAAAGTACTTTGCTGATGCTAGGCCCTGAGTGACTATTAAATTGAAACTACAAGCTCTCTGCTGGGTATGAAATGTAACCAGAAAGCTATCTTGTGTGTTTAAAATTTAAACTTAAACTGCTGCTACTAGGCCCTGACTGATTTAACAAAAAAAATAGTGAGTTCACAGATTAATTAGCTTTAATACAAAGAATTCCTTTCAGAAAATTCCCAGAAGTATATACTCACAATTGCAGATCTCGCTCCAGAAATAACAGTCCCCTTTTCTAGTCCTTTGTTAACATAGCAACACAGTAACATAGTAAATGACGGCAGATAAAGACAAGTATGGTCCATCTAGTCTGCCCAGTACGATGCCAAGAGTAGGTACACCTGCCGCTCCGTGCAGGCCCTCCCTCCCCATGTCAATTTAAGTATGCCTAGTTCTTTCTGGCTCAGTGTAATATTAAAAATATTAATCATTCCGCAATCTATATAATCGCGGTAGGATACTCTCCTTGAGGCACATTCTAATATGTGTGCCAGGCCTCTGTGCGCCCAATTGGAATCAGGACAGACAGAGGCAGACCCGATTCTGATCCCATGAGGGCCAGACATACCCTGCAGGATCAGAATTAGGTCTATGGCCTGGACATGCTGGCTGGGCCTCAATTCTGATCAGCCTGCACACCCAGCTACATGCCTGACTACCTCAGCCGGGCTCCTGAATGGAGCCGAAGTGCCATGGCGTCTCGTTGCCATGGCACTGCAGCTCCATTCAGGAGCCATGATCCTCTGCCATGGAAAACAAACCTCTTTACCCACAGCCCGACCCCCGATCCAGCCTTCCATGGCCAGAGTCGGACTGTGGAGAACTCCCTGTGCCACCTAACCTGCTTCTAGCAGCCGCACGACATCCGGGGGGACTCTGAATTGTCCCTATACATCCAGGGTTGTGGCCTGCCCATGCCCCTCCCTCTCTTTGCCTCCAGAATGCCCCCTCCTGCCCCCACCTAGGCCATCCCATACAAACCCACTATTTGTATGGAGAGGTTTTTGCCGTGGCCAGCAGGGGAGCAAATAGCGTGGATGGATGTCCAAATGGGACATCCATCTCCACTATTAGTGGGACAGAATGAACCCCATAGTCTTTAAAGATTAACTTAAGTCACAACACATTGGTTGTTTTAATTGCCTTATCTTTTATCCTGTGTTGCTATTTTACCTTATCTGCTTGAACCACTTGTTATAATACAGGTTGTACATATTGCATTACTTTATCGCAATACTCGATGAATATATTTTTGAAAATAAATAGTAAATACTATTTAAGCCAGCCTTGTTTACAACAGTGTTTTTGGAGAGGTTTCCTGGGGTTGAAGGCGTGAAATCCTACCCACTAACACCTTTTATCCTCAGGTGGAGGCACCAGGCACCAAATGGACAAGGACTGATGGAGCCCACCCTTGAGGGGACTCCAGCTAGTCCAGTCTCGGACCCAGAAGCACACCCAAGGAGGCACTACATAATCATCTCCACATACTACCAAACACCTTTCTTTCAAACCATAATAGTTCAAACATCTCACAAAGAAAGGTACCCACTGCCTCATTTGGGGCATATACATTGAGAAGAATCACCAACTCCCCATTAAGCAGCCCCTGCATCAGCCAAAGAACTTCCCTCAGGATCCCTCTTATGATATTAGCGCACAAAATAAACAGAATTACAAAATATCACCACAACACCCCCCTCCATTTTTTTCCAGCATAAAGAGAAGAGTAAGACTTCCCTATCCATTTAGGTTTAAAGGCCCCAGCCTGCTCTTGCCTATCCAAGTGTGTCTCTTGCAGAAAAATTACATCTGGAGACACTCATAACTGCACTAGGACTGCATCTCTCTTAACTGGGTGATTCAAGCCTTTGACATTCCAAGTGGTAAATTTAAGATCATCCACCATTCCTAGGCACTGGAACATTTGAATGCACCCTCTCCTTCTCCATTGCTTCCCTTGGCCCACCCTTATTCCACCAAACACTTCCATTACATCTCAAGCTGACAAGCTTCAGTCAACCCAAACCTTGTGACAGTCCACATGCAAGCTCCATTCAAAGCCCCTTTCACATTACTCCTACCATCCCAGCACATCTCCAAGCTTACATCCCTCCAATATCCCCCACAATGCCCCAAAATATTCACAGGCTCCTGACACCTTCATTGTATCCATATAAAGCTCAGGGAAAATCATAGTTCAGTAAGCAAGTGTATACAGTCCAAAAGCAAATAAATTCAAATGTTACTTTCTCCACCATGATCACCCTGGCTTCTTCTGAGCATGCTCTCATCCTCCACTGCACCTTCTCTGGCCATTTCCTTTACTGAGCCAAACCTCCGCTAATTTACTTCAGGCCCCTCCAGTACCTGATGACAAGGACTGCCAGTCTTCAGTGTAGAATCTGGACTTGCCCAATGTTGAAGGAGATTACACTCTGTTGTTGTATGGGTCAATCCCCCTCACCTAAATTGATCTTCTCCCACAAACTTTCTGCCTACAACTTTCTGCACTCAAAGGTGTTGGAAACATCATCTTTCTATCCATTATTTTGCAGAGTCAACAGATGCTCCCTCCAGTATGCCAAAGAATAGCCATCTCCCCTCCACTAAGAGGAATGGCTTGATGGGATAGAGCAGCTGAAGTTTAATGTTCTGTTCATACAGTAATTTTTTCAGTCCCACAAGGGCAACGCACATCTTCAAAGTTTCAAAACTGTAATCTTGAAAGATCATAATAGAATGGTTCTCATAAAACAGTTGCTTATGTATCCATACTCTGCAGAGGAGCCATTCCCATGCTTGAAACTGATGAATCTTTACCAGTATATTTCTTGGTTGATTACTGTCAGGGAGCCCCTATGTCCAAAGCTCAGTACTAAAGTCCAAATTAGCTGTATCTGTGGGATCGCTCCCAGTATCTTTGCAATAAAGCCACACATCTGAGCCTTCCATTTTTTTTTTTTTGCGACCTCCTCTAGATGGCATGGTTGATCCCCCAAGTCTACTAACTTCTCCTGCATTACTTGCAACATTTTAGTAAGATCTGTGTTTCTCATAGCCACACCAGACTCCCAGTCATCCATTATCCTGTGCTCCAGCTGTTCCATCCTAGGGGTAAAAGTGTCCACTTGTTACTGACCTCCATAATTGAGTTCTGAATTTCCAGCAGATCCTTGAACACCTTCAGTTGAATTGATCTCAGCTACACCAGTATCTGCACCACTGCTTCAGCATCATCATCTTCACGCCAGCCTACAGATACCACAGTGAGTTCCAAGGTCAAAGTCGCATGATCACTTATCTCACTCATTTTGCAATAATAATCAGTGATCTTGGGAATGTTTTATTTTTATTTACATTTCTCATTCTCCAGGATGCCATCATGTTGCACTATCACAATGAGGGAAAAGCAACAATTGTCTTGTCCATTATACTGGCCAAATCTCAGTTAGTTTAGGGAAGTCAACTGAAGATTAACACAAAGCATCTGCCATCAAGTGGGCTCTCTAGCACCCCCATATTGTTAATATTGTTTTTATTTTGTACACTATCTTGGGTCTTTTGTCAAAGGCATATATAAAATAAATAAATGAACAAACACATCAACCAACAAAGTTTTGCCAGTATTTTCAGTGTTGAGACTCCAACACATAACTCCACTAAAAAGGAGCATAGCTACTGTATACGATTCATTCCATGTTCATCAGTATAACATTGTGGTTGCCAGCCCACTGAATAATGCTCATACAGAAGGTAATTTTACAACAGGTTGCCTAGATTGGAAGTTCAAGCAGGTGTCTATTTTGAGGCTATTTCTCAAATCACATAGGTATGTACTTATAGGGTTATTGATGGATCTTTATAAAATAGTACCACAAAACCTGTCATGATGGTGGCTGTAACGCATCCATGTTTACTTCCAGCTCTTCAGGAGCAGGCAGTAATCTATATATGTGAAGTACGGGTGTACCCACACTCCAACCAAACCATTCTTCCAAACATACCTACATGAAGGTTGTATAAAAGAACATGTGTGTTCTGTGGGGTGAATTTATAAAATCCCTTCTCCATGGATAAAACAAATTTTACCCATAGGAAAAAAATCCCATCATAAAATATCAGAGCTACTACAAAACCATTACATTTTGGATAGACAGATCATGGCGGTAGATTATGAGTGGAATAAAAAGAATAAGCAAAGTGATTATATTTATGGGTCCTCAGGCTAATTTGCAACTGTGTTACAGTGGAGAGCTTGCATTGCTCTACACGATGAGCAAGGATAATACCTATCATTCCTCATACTGCCATTTGCACACGTAATAATACACGCTAATCGACTCTTTTCATTCCTCTGTCAGATGTCTGTTAGACAGAAAGCAAATGACCTTTTCAAGCTTTTAATAGAAAAGTCAGATGCCTCCTATGCATTTAATCCCTGACACAATCTGGCAGGAACAAGCAGATTAAAGCTGTTATGATAAGGCCAACAGGGCCTCAAGGAAATATTTAAGCCCCTTGAAGTTTAAGCTCATCATGGGTAGGGAGTAACCTGAAGACTATGGAAGGCTTCTAAAGCTGTTAAAATAACATGGATGAAACAGTTGTTGACATCAGTAGGGTCAGTGTTAATACCTATTCAACAAATTAGTACAAACCTGTCATGAAGGGTTGGTTTTAAGGCTTTAGGAAAGTATTGTTTCCTAGATATAACTTATTTACCACTATGTTTGGGCGTTCTCTTGGAAGCAGATGAGACAAAATAAGGACAGTAAGTGCAACATATTTGTCGAAAGCATTAAAAAAGAAAGAAAAAGAAAACAAGATATGTGTGCTAAAAGGCATGCTGGTTACGACTAGACGTCAAATATGATGGGTTTTTTATGAATGATGATACCGAGCAATTCCATGAATTATTTCTCCTACCATGGTTGCACATGCCAAACTGATGTTTTCTCTTCCTATTTTGTAATATTTTAAAAGATCTCCAGAATCCTGAAATGTTCTTCATTGTAGTTAAATGGACTGCTCCCTTTGTTAGACCAGTTACTTTCTTAATGCTGTTGCCAAGTCTGCCTTGATGGTAGCAACTTGAGTAACAGTAACCTATGACAAACTGCAATGTAAAATGGCAGCAGAATGCCAAGGTCCCTTTGTCTGATGTTACTATGCCCAAAAGAAAAGACTGAGTTGAAGAGAACCATATTTTCTGCATCTCTATTAGAGAAAGCAATAGTATTGCACTTCATGGGTAAAGTTTAAAATGCTGGTTGCATGCTGCCTTTGTGTCAGCTTTGCTCAAAACAGTTGGAAACCTATTGACTTCTCAGAGATCTTTCATTTTCCTATTTGATATTTCTGCTCACATTTGGGTCCTGGAGACCTCATAAAGCATAATATTGCTCAGTTGTTAAGTCCAATTGAGCCAAACCTGACTTCTGGTGACCATTTGGTCCCTCCCCACTGGGTTTTATGCGATTGAAAGTTATCTGCCAGGCCTTTTTTCTGCACAGTAAATCTACAGCACCTAGGATTCAAAGGTAGTCTTCCATCCAAGTATTAACCAAGCCTGATCTTATTTTTCTCCAGAGATCAGATGAGCACATTCATAAATCAGAGGGCAAAGTACCAGTTGCCATGTTAGTCCACTTTAATGGTTGATAAACAAAAGAAAATATGGTCTAACTTTGTATTTGATTAACTTTTGACTAGCTTGTGAAAGTTAAAACCTTCCTGAAGTCAAGACAGTATGACTAAAGATGACAATACCAGAATATATGATAGCCTCAATGGAAAAAGAGATGTATAGAGGGCATGGGTGTAGTTTGGGGAGCATAAGGGGGGTCACTGCCCCCCTCCCAGTAAGCTGCGCCTACCTCAGCTGAGCCATGGGACAACGGAAAAGGGAGGAAGAGAGGAATTAATCAAGAGTGGAAATTACTGCCACATCTTAGACCGATATGTGCACCTGGCAGCCAGTAGGGAGGCAGAGACTGAGATCATTTGAATTTTGGCATTGGCTGCAGGCTGCACAGCTGACATCGCCTGCAGGACTGTGTGCCTTTCCACTGGGACTGTGGCCAGCATGTGGCACTAGGGTGGAGAGGTGGCAGCAGAACTATCATACCTAGGGGCATAGTAAGGACAGGCCCTGGCATCTTAATCACTGGTATGCCCTCTCTTTTGGCCAGGAAGACATAGTACAACCATTGAACATTTGTGACCTATCCTCTACCTCAAATTGCTTTCGTTTTCATTTACAACAACTAACCATGTTTTCAGGAGGGCTGTGCAGTACTCAAAATATGAAGTCTCTTTATCTTGAATACTGTGCTGCCCTCCTGAAAAAACTGAGTTTGTTCACTCCTCTGGTGATTGTCAAGCACTGATCAAGTCATTTATTGGAGTGCATGTATTAGAACCTCAAATTTTTAGTTTCTATCATATAGTACTTCTAAGCGCAGGGGAATATCCCATTAGTTTTAACTTTGTGGAATCTCCTATAAACTCACATTTTTCCCCCTCTGGGGAGGATCCAAGATGAACACTAGTAATAGCAGCTCCTGAGCGTTCATTCATGTTTTTGACAGGAATTGTATCATTCCTGAGGGCTGTCAGCATCACTGTTCACCGTTACATTGGAAAGGACAGCATGATCGTGATGCTGCTTGGGCAACCCCTTCCATGCTACCTAAATTTTAGACAAAGACTTTATCCTAAAGACTGGCTAAAATGGATGGATTCATGATATAGCTAGTGTTTCTTATTCTAGGATTGCAGAAATTGTGAATTTGCGTTTACTTTTCAAGCTAATAGCGTGTTTGTGGACGATATAAAAATTCTGTGTATATTAGTGGTTTCATGTTGGGTAAAGAAATTTTAGACTCATTTTTAGGTGGGTTCTATTTTTGATATGCCTTTTATTACAATTTTAAATTTGATATATGCTTTCTGTCTCTTCCTCTCATCATCCTCAGCAGTTGCATGCTTCCTTTCCCAGTACCACACTCAGTTTCCAGCACACACTGCCTCCACCACTTCCCTTTGATTCTGGTAAACTTCTTTGTCTATTAATGGTAACATGCTCTCCCTCTTTCCAATGCTGTTTTAAAATTTCCTCTGTCATGTTTTCACTACCTCCAATCCTGTATTTTAAACATAAGAGTGACTGCAATAAAGCCAGTACCTAAATATTATGGACTATCCGTTGGGTTTTCATGGCAATTTAGAACAACTATCCAGAGGGTCGCCATGAGTCAACACTGACTCGACGGCACTTAACAACAACAAATATTATGGATACAAGAAGGAAAGCATCTCTTAAATACCACCATTAAAGGGGTTCTCCAAGCGACACACAAAATCCTGACAGAAGCACACACTCAAAAAAAAGTTTTATTTGTCAGACCCAAATATCCAAAATACTGCTGTCAGCTACTCTTTTTTATTAGTCCATTAAATTTTAGAGAAAATCATCCATACTACGCTGCCTACGACTGTCATGTTTTGAAATCCTTATTTCTGCATCAGGGCATGAATAATCTTAAACAAAAAGTTAGTACTTATCTCAGTTGCTCTTTATCATACTTCTGATCAGAGAAGAGCCACCAAAATGGTAAAGGGGATGGAAGGATACTCCTATGAAGAAAGGCTAAAAAGGTTGGGGCTCTTTAACCTGGAAAAGAGACGGCTGAGGGGAGATATGATAGAAGTCTATAAATTAATGAACGGAGTGGAACGGATAAACGTAGATCGATTGTTTACCTTATCAGAATACAGAAAGACTAGGGGACATGCAATGAAGCTACAGGGTAAATTATTTAAGACTAATAAAAGAAAATATTTTTTCACTCAACGTGTAATCAAACTCTGGAATTTGTTACCGGAGGATGTAGTAAAGGCTGTTAGTGTAGCTGGGTTTAAAAAAGGTTTGGACAAGTTCCTGGAGGAAAGGTCCATAAACCATTATTAAGAAGGGACCCAGGATATCAATGCTTGAACCAATACAAGTATTGTGGAACCTGTGTCCCTTGGGGAAACTGCTAGGTACGTACCTAGATTGGCCACTGTTGGAAACAGAATACTGGGCTTGATGGACCTTGGTCTGACCCAGTATGGCATATCTTATGTTCTTATGTTCTTAATATATAATTCCATCACATTCATCAGATTTCATAGAATGTTTTTGCTCAGTCTCATAGTGTCCAAGTTTATTATTAGTGAGCTCTCCTTATTAATGGTCTCTAGGAATTCAGCGTGCCTTTAAAATCTAATTTAACGACAAGATTGTCTACCTCATTGGACGAATTCAAACTCAGAATATCCAATGGGGAAATCATAGAAATGTACTCCAATTGATCTAGCTATTAAGACCAATAGGGCCCTCATTCTCGAATATGGATTGCAGGGCTGCATGTCCCACCAGGACGTGCAGCCTTGCAAGCTGCCTGTACCCTATTTTCCCAATCTCCCACTGGCTCCACGTATACATCCTGTGCATCAGGATGGAGAGATCTGGTGGGGGGTGGGAGGGGGCAGGATCGGGGCGGAGCAGGGGCAGGACAACCTGGCAGTAGGTACAGGGTTGATTCAGGTCATGGCCCCGTACGTTCTGCCAGGCCTGTTGGAACATGCTGCTTATACCACCTCAGAGGTGGTATAAGCAGCACAATTTGCCAGATCAGGGCAGGGGAGCCAGCCCAGGGACCGGGGCCAGGTGTGGGGGGGGGAGCTCCCCACCACCCGATCCAGGCCATGGAAGGCCAGCCATGGGTTGGGCAGTGGGGATTTGGAGGACCGGAATCACGGATTCCAGGGGTGCCTGCGGGAAGGATGTCCCCGCAGGCAGAGGGGGCATGCCGGGCCATCCTCAGACCTGATTCTGACTCCCCCAGGAATGTTTTGTTCCCACAGACCAGAATTGGATCCTAACGATCCCGTCTTCAGCAGGATGTCTAGACGTCCCAGATGTCCCTCTCCCGGAATGGGGCTCCACGTATAATTGAATTTAAATTAAAAATCCACCATTGTTCTTTATAATTTAAATGAGCTTTTCTATCCCCACCATGCCAAAACTGTGGTACATGATCAATAATTCTCCAGCATAAATCAGAGAACATATGATTATAAGATGAGCATTAAATCAGAGAACAGATGATTATAAGATGAGCAATGTTCCACCAATGGTGCTGTCAACGTGTTAGTTTATATCTTAGACCAATGTTCTCTTAGTCTCTGAAACATAGAATGTTTGGTTCTTCCATTATACATTTTCTTGCACAGACATAATATTGCATATATTACAAACATTGTTTCACAAGTAGAAGCCATTTAGAATGCAATATGGGTTTCATTGGAATAAGCCTCCAGGTATCTCCTTCAAGAGTAAGTGCCCAAAATTCACAGTGATTACAAGCATAATTACCAATTTTTGTAGAATTTATAGAATCATTTGATTTCCAAGTGACCGATCTGCATACATAATTAGCTATATTGCAACCCCGTCTGTATGCAATTATTGGAGGTTTCCCCAGACATACATGAGATTGAAATATCCGCCAGTGTTATAAATAAAGGAAGCCACTATAGGGGCCCTTGCAGAAAATGCAACACACATCCTAGTGGAGACACACTCTGAGTAGGATTTTTGGATGGTTGAAGCAGTAATGAATGCTGAGCATAAAGCCCTCACTTATACACTGCTGACACTATGGATAGAGGATATCCCGGATCCAAATATCATTTCATTAACAATTTCACCTGAATTTTATATTCTTTCTGATCATGACATATTCAGCGTAACCACAAAAATTGGTAGACCATTTCTAAGTTTAACCAGATGATAACTTGAAAAATGTTATAAATTATTATGTGACACCGATTTCTGATACAAGGTGGCTTTCAAAGTTGCACCAGATTTAAAAATCAATAGATCTAAAAAAGCAATATTGCAACTATCCACAGAAATATTAAACTTCAAGTTTACTTTTCGTGAATTAAACCATGTCACAAATTCCTCTAGAGTGTCAATGGAGTCTCTCCACAGGCAAAATATATGATCCAAATACCGCTTCCACACTCGGATATACTGTATCCATTGAGACATATATAAGATTTCTTCTTCAAAAGCAACCACATAAAGGGTTGCTATTGTCAGAGCAACCGTGGCCCCCATTGCAATCCCCAACACTTGATGATAAAAGATGTTGTCAAAGCAGAATGCTTAGGACAAAAGATTTCCGAAGTCTAGGAGACAAATAACTACCCCAGTTAAGGATGGAAATTACTGCCAAAGATTCATTCTGGTCCACATTAATATTAAAGTTCAGATTCATTAACATCAGTGATTGTGGATAATAGATTCAACATTTGTATGGTATCTTCCAAATAAGACTGTACTTGTTGAACCAAAGGTTTCAATAACTTATCCACAAATATCAACAAAGGTTCCCATATGGAACCATTCTCTGCCACAATAGGGTGCCCAGGGGGTGATTATATATTTTTGTGAATCTTAGGTACAGTATAAAATACTGGACATAAAGATGTTTTATTTATGAGAAATTGCATTTCTGTCTGAGTTAAATATCCTTGTGCATAACCTGCTAAAACCAGGTCCTCTATTTTGTACAAGATGTCCTTTGTAGGATATGAAAAAAGTTTCATATATTATTTAGTATCATTCAATTGATGAAAAATCTCTGTTTGATATTGTGTTAGAAACTGTATAACTACTGCTACTCCCTTATTTGCCCACCAGATTACCAACTGAGAATTCTTGGATAAAGCCAATAAATCATTATATTGTCAAATAGTGATATTATATCATGTCAGCAGAAATTTCTTATCCAATATATCTACATCTTGAAGAACCATGCTAGGGAGATAAAGTTCCTAGATGAAATAAATGACTGCTTCTTGGAGCAGCTGGTTCATGAACCGACCAGAGGGGAAGCCATATTAGACCTAATCCTTAGTGGAACACCAGATCTAGTGCAAGAGATAAGGTTGTTGGGGCCACTTGGCAATAGTGATCATAGCATGATCGCCTTTGATTTAATTAGTGGAGGAGGGATAGTAAGGAAATCCACAGTACTACCTTTTAACTTTTGAAAGGGAGACTATGATAAAATGAGGAAAACAGTTAAGAAAAAACTAAAAGGAGCAGTTGCAAAGGTTAAAGACGTACATCAGGCTTGGATTTGTTGAAAAATACTATCTTGGAAGCCCAGACCAGCTGTATTCCACACTTTAAGAAAAGAGAAAGGAAGTACAAAAAACTGCCAGCATAGTTTAAAGGTGAGGTCAGAGAGGCTGTTGTTGCCAAAAAAGCATCTTTCAGGAAATGAAAAAAAGAGCCAAACAACGAAACCTGGAAACAGCACAAACATAGAAACATAGAAACATAGAAATATGACGACAGAAAAAGACCACATGGCCTATCTAGTCTGTCCTTCCATAACAACTACAACAGTCCACTTTTTGCCTTTAGAGATCCTCTGTGTTGGTCCCATGCTTTCTTGAATTCAGTTACTGTCCTCATCTCTACCACCTCCACTGGGAGACTATTCCACGGATCCACTACTCTTTCCATAAAGAAATATTTCCGCATATCACTCCTGAATCTATCTCCCTTCACCCTCATCCCATGACCCCTCGTAGCAGAACTTGCTTTCAATTGAAAGAGGCTCTCTCCCTGAACATTTATGCCACGGAGGTATTTAAACATCTCAATCATATCACCTCTATCCCGCCTTTCCTCTAAGGTGTACATATTAAGATCCTTAAGTCTGTCCTCATATGCTTTATAATGAAGCCCATTAATCATTTTGGTAGCAACCCTCTGCACCGACTCCATCCTGTTCACATCCTTTTGAAGGTGCGGTCTCCAGAATTGCACACCATACTCCAAATGAGGTCGCACCAAAGACTTATACAGAGGCATTATCACCTCCTTTTTTCTGCTAGCCATTCCTCTCCGTATGCACCCAAGCATCCTTCTAGCTTTTGCTGTCGCCTTTTCCACCTGTTTAGCTATTTTAAGATCATCAGACACAACCACGCCTAGGTCCCGCTCTTCTTTAGTGGACAAAAGTACTTCACCTCCTATACTGTATTGCTCCCTTGGATTGCTGCAGCCCAAATGCATGACCTTACATTTTTTAACATTAAATCCCAGCTGCCAAATTCTAGACCATTCTTCAAGCTTAGCTAGATCCCTCCTCATGTTATCTACCCCTTCCTGGGTGTCTACTCTATTGCAGATTTTGGTATCATCCGCAAAGAGGCAAACCTTACCCGACAGCCCTTCCGCTATATCACTAACAAAGATGTTAAAAAGAATTGGACCAAGGACAGATCCCTGGGGCACACCACTGGTAACATCCTTCTCCTCAGAGTGAGCTCCATTTACTTGTACTCTTTGTCGCCTCCCACCCAACCAATTTCTAACCCAAGCAGTAACTTTAGGGTCCATCCCTAGGGTGCTCAGTTTGTTTATAAGTCACCTGTGAGGAACAGTGTCAAAGGCTTTACGGAAATCTAAATACACCACATCTAGAGCTCTCCCTTGGTCCAACTCCCTGGTCACCCAGTCAAAAAAATCAATCAGATTTGTCTGACAAGACCTGCCTCTGGTGAATCCATGCTGCCTCGGATCCTGTAATCCGCTGGACTCCAGAAACCTCACTATTTTCTCTTTCAGCAGCGTTTCCAATAATTTACTCACCACCGAAGTTAAACTAACCGGCCTGTAGTTTTCAACCACATCCTTACTTCCGCTTTTGTGTAAAGGCACCACATGAGCCTCTCTCCAGTCCTTTGGCACCACTCCTGACTCCAACGAGGCATTGAAAAGGTCAGTCAGTGGAGCTGCTAGAACGTCCCCAAGTTCCCTCAGTATTCTAGGGTGTATCCCATCCGGTCCCATCGCTTTGTCTACTTTAAGTTGAGCTAGTTTCTCACGAACACAGTCTTCTGAAAATAGTTCAAGATGTCCCTCGCTTCTGTTCTTATTTGTGGGTGTTTTCTGAGGTCCTGCTCCTGGTTCTTCATCTGTGAACACAGAACAAAAATATTTGTTAAGCAATTCCGCTTTATCCTTATCAGCTTCTACATATTCCCCCCCTGCACCCTTGAGTCTGACAATACCACTTTTGCTCTTCCTCTTCTCACTAATATATCTGAAAAATGTCTTATCCCCCCATTTTATTGCATTGGCTATTTCCTCCTCCTTTTGAATCTTTGCCTTCTTGACTACTTTGCTAGCTTCTTTAAGTTTTTCCAAATACAGATGCTTGTCTTCTGCTCTCTGTGATCTCTTGTATTTCATGAAGGCCTCCCTCTTTTTCTTCACTTTTTCAGCTACTTCCTTCGAAAACCATAGCGGTCTCCTGTTCCTTTTGCCTTTATTTACTATTTTAACAAAAAGGTTGGTTGCCCTTAAAATACTCCCTTTCAGTTTTGCCCACTGTTTTTCTACATCCCCCAGCTGTTCCCATCCCACTAACGACTCCCTGAGGTATTGGCCCATCTTCGCAAAGTTAGTCTTCCTAAAGTCTAAGATCCTCACCTTGGAATGGATTCTAACAGCCCTAGTCCTAATACTGAACCACACCATCTGGTGATCACTGGAAGCAAAATGATCTCCCACTACAACATCAGAAACACTTTCACCATTGGTAAGCACCAAGTCCAGTATGGCCCCTTCACGTGTGGGGTCTGTTACCAATTGCCTGAATAGTTCTCCCTGTAGAGAATCCAGGATCTCCTTACTTCTAGATGATACTGCAGCAGGAATGTGCCAATCAACATCTGGCATATTGAAATCTCCTAGCAGTAGCACTTCCCCTTTCCTAGCAATGCTGCGTATGTCTTCAATTAACTCTCTGTCCACCTCTTCCTCTTGTGAGGGAGGTCTGTATATCACTCCAATGCAAATAGATTTCTCTTTCCCTCTTTCTAGTTTAACCCACAATGCCTCCTCTCTCCCTTTTAAGCTCTGTAATTCCAAAGCTTTAATAGTAGTTTTTACATATAGTGCCACTCCTCCTCCTCTTCTTCCTACCCTGTCCTTCCTCAATAAAGTATAGCCAGGTATAGTTACATCCCAGTCATTGTTTTCTGTGAACCATGTTTCTGTAACTGCCACTAAATCCAAGTCAGCCACTCCCACCAAAGCTTCAACCTCAGGGATCTTAGTTCCCATGCTATGGGCATTAATACACACTGCTTTCCATATGTTACCCCTGTTACCCATTTCCATAAAGGTATTTAATGTATCACCTACCTGGGGGCTTTCAGTTACCTGGGGGCTTTCTTCACCCATCCCCAAGGAATCTAGTTTAAAGCCCTCTTCAGTAGATTAGCCAGTCTACTACCAAAGATGCGTTGACCTCTCTTGGACAGATGGATGCCATCTCTGCTTTGCAACCCTTGGAAAAGCATCCCATGGTCTAGGAAACCAAAACGCTCTCGATGACACCATCCACGCAGCCATGCATTTGTCTCCAGGATGCGAGCCTCTCTGCCTTGGCCTTTACCCTCAACAGGGAGGATTGAAGAGAACACCACCTGTGCACCTAACTGCTTCACCCTCTGTCCCAGAGCCATGAAGTCACTTTTGATACGTTCCGAGGTATACCTGGCAGTATCATTTGTTCCAACATGGATTAGCAACATTGGGTAATAGTCTGTGGGCTTGATGAGTCTCGGCAAACTCTCCGTAACATCTTGGATTTTGGCACCAGGCAGACAGCATACCTCTCTGGACATCAAGTCTGGTCGGCAGATGGACGCCTCAGTACCCCTCAGAAGAGAGTCTCCAACCACCACCACCCTTCGTTTCTTTCTGGTGACTGATTCCGCAACTTTGGGGTACTTGAACTCTGGTTCTTCCCTTTCCAGGGATGCTTTCACCTCCTCCAAGCATTGGCAAGTCAAATGCAAGGCATTGATAAGGCAGGCAAAGGGAGAATTTGAGAAGAAGCTTGCTGCGGAAGCAAAAACGCGAAGTAAAGACCTTTTCAAGTACATTCGTAGCAAAAAACCTGTGAGAGAGTCAGTTGGTCCATTTGATGATAAAGGGGTTAAAGGAGCACTAAGAGGCGACAAGGCGGTAGCGGAGAGACTGAATGAATTCTTTGCTTCAGTCTTTACTGAGGAAGATGTAGGGATGTTACCCATGACTAAAGTGGTATTTAAAGGTGCGGAAGAAATGAAGGAAATATAGATACATCGGGAAGATGTCTTACAACTATTAGATAAACTGAAGAGTAGCAAATCACCTGGGCTGGATGGTATACATCCAAGGGTATTGAAAGAACTGAAATACGAGATTTCAGACTTGCTATTAGTAATCTGTGAACTATCATTAAAATCATCTCTAATACCTGAAGATTGGAGGATCGTCAATGTAACACCAATTTTTAAAAAGGGTTCCAGGGGTGATCCGGGAAACTACAGACTGGTGAGCCTGACATCAGTACCAGGAAAAATGGTAGAAACCATCATAAAGAATAAAATTACTCAGCATGTAGATAGTCATGACCTAATGGGAGACAGCCAACATGGCTTTAGACAAGGAAGATCTTGTCTTACTAATCTGTTATGTATTTTTGAAGGAGTGAATAATCAGCTGGACAAATGTGAGTCGGGTGATATTGTGTATCTGGACTTTCAGAAAGCCTTTGACAAGGTCCCTCATGAGAGACTTTTGGCAAAACTAAAGAGTCATGGGATAGGACGCAGTGTACTATTGTGAATCAGGAACTGGTTAAAAGATAGAAAGCAGAGGGTAGGGCTAAATGGCCAATTTTCCCAATGGATAAAGGTGAATAGTGGTGTACCCCAGGGATCTGTGCTGGGTCCACTGCTTTTTGACATATTCATAAATGACCTGGAAAGTGGAATAACGAGTGAGGTTATCAAATCTGCAGATGACACAAAACTATTTAAAGTTGTTAAAACCCAAGAGGATTGTGGAAAATTGCAAGAGGATCTTGATAAATTGGAAGACTGGGCATCAAATTGGCAGATGAAATTTAATGTGGACAAGTGCAAGGTTATGCACCTAGGGAAGATCAACCCAAACTATGGTTACACGATGCACGATTCCACATTAGGAACCACCACCCAGGAAAAAGATTTAGGCGTCATTGTGGATACCATGTTAAAACCCTCGGCCCAGTGTGCAGCAGCGGCCAAGAGAGCAAATAGGATGCTAGGTATGATAAGGAAAGGAATGGAAAATAAAACAAAAGATATTATAATGCCTCTATATCGTTCCATGGTGAGACCGTACCTTGAATATTGTGTGCAATTCTGGTCGCCATATCTTAAAAAGGATATAGCGATTTTAGAAAAGGTTCAGAGAAGAGCCACCAAAATGGTAAAGGGGATGGAAGGATACTCCTATGAAGAAAGGCTAAAAAGGTTAGGGCTCTTTAACCTGGAAAAGAGATGGCTGAGGGGAGATATGATAGAAGTCTATAAATTAATGAACGGAGTGGAACGGGTAAACGTAGATCGATTGTTTACCTTATCAGAATATAGAAAGACTAGGGGACATGCAATGAAGCTACAGGGTAAACTATTTAAGACTAATAAAAAAAATATTTTTTCACTCAAAGTGTAATCAAACTTTGGAATTTGTTACCAGAGGATGTAGTAAAGGCTGTTAGTGTAGCTGGGTTTAAAAAAGGTTTGGACAAGTTCCTGGAGGAAAGGTCCATAAACCATTATTAAGAAGGGACCCAGGATATCAATGCTTGAACCAATACAAGCATTGTGGAACCTGTGTCCCTTGGGGAAACTGCTAGGTACATATGACCTAGATTGGCCACTGTTGGAAACAGAATACTGAGCTTGATGGACATTGGTCTGACCCAGTATGGCATATCTTATGTTCTTATAACCTATTTCTGAAAAACTGCAATCAGAGGATCCATTGATCCATTAGGAATCCACTTTGATGGCAAACTTACAATAGATGCATCCCTCGAATGGGTTCAAAATGTAATATATTCTAATCATTATTTTAAAAAGAAGCCATATAAGGCTACCCTCATATCAAAAGGTCATTAAGGCATTGTTGGAACAAAAGACAGACCCAGATCTAAACGATCCTCTTGTTCTTTGGAGAGCTGAGTTTGGGAAAAGTTCATGATAGCTGATGCTTGGCTCGAGTTTGGGTAGTGGGACCCTGCTAGTTCGTGTCAAACTCGGCCTGTCTCGGTCGACGGCCCCAATACTGGCCTCTCCCTCTGCCTCGCCAGTTTAAATCATCATGGCCATAATCCCTAGAAGAGTTCTCTCTACTAGAATTTATTTATTTTATTTATTTAAAGTTTTTATATACCACCTTTCTACAATTCAAGTTGGTTTACATAGAATTCAACATAACAGTGTAGTTACAACTGTTGTACATAGAACAATAAGTAGTAGAAAATATATCTATAGTTAACAAGTAACGGTATATTGCCAAAAAGACAACTATGTACATTTCGTAAGAATAATGGGGGAGGGTAAGGGAGTAAAAGAGGGGGGCAGGAGTGCATAAGGAGGAGAATTTATAAGAGTGGTTTAAGTGGGAGAGTGAAGCAAGTTACACTAGATCTGGGTTGTCATGGGGGATGGAGCCAAAATATTATTGGAAAAGGAGTGTTTTTAGGGTTTTTTTCGGAACTCTGTGTGGTCGGTGCAGCCTTGTTGGTCAGGTGGCAAGGCATTCCATTCTGAGGGGGGGTGTAGAGGGAGAAAACCCAATTACAAGTATCTTGTTTGCTCTGTAGTTTTTGTGAAGGGATGTGGAGTAGGTTATCAGAGTTTGTCCTACAAGATCTGAAGCTAGTAGGCTTGGAGAGGAGGGGGCAGAGACAGGGGGCTGATTCAAGGTGAATGATTTTGTAGGTTAGGGTGAGAGATTTAAATTTTATCCTAGACAGGATGGGGAGCCAGTGTAGGTGCCGGAGTTTTGAAGATCAGACATGCTATTGTGTTTTGGGCCAATTGGAGCGGATGGGTTCTCTGTTTTGGAAGGCCGTGATATATAAGGTTGCAGTAATCAAGGGAAGGGGTATTTAGGACTTGGCAAATGGTCCAGAAGGAATCTAGGTTTAAAAGTGGGCAGAGATTTCTAAGGGTTCTAATTTTGGAGTATATGGAGCGGGTTGTTCTATTTATTTGTTCCTGGAAGGTGAGGTTCTGATCAATTACAATAATCTCAAGATATTTAACCTCTGTTTTAACAGAACTAGGGTAATTGTCAAGGACAATTGATTTAGGGGACGCGTAGGATGGGTCAGTGAATAGTTGGAGGGCTTCTCTCTTAGTTAGGTTAATGAACAGATTATGTTGCTGGAGCCAATTTCTGATTTCCTTGAAGCAATTGCTGATATTAGTGAAGTTTGGGGGTTTTTGTGTTAAATGGGTTGAAAAACATGATGTCATCTGCGTAGAGTTGATAATGGATTTTGTATTCTTGGAAGATTTTACATATGGGTTGGAAAAAGATGTTGAAGAGGAGGGCAGAGAGGCTAGAACCCTGAGGAACACCTTGAGATTGAATGAATGGCAGGGAGGATTTATCACCAATTCTTACCTGTTGAATTCTGTGGTCCACGTATGAACAGAACCAGTTGAGAGTGGTACCTCTAAGGCCTATGTCATGGAGTCTGTCAAGAAGCTGGTTATGAGGAAGGGAGTCAAATGCAGAGAATATATCTAGAAAGATTAGGAGACATGGTTAGGTAGGGGTTTGGATGTATGGGTTTACAGTATCTAGGAGGGAGGTTAGAAGGATTTCGATACCATGGTTCTTTTTAAAACCATGCTGGAAAAGATCAAGGGGGGCATGATCGTCAATGAAATTCTGAAGCTATGTTTGAATGATCCTTTCAGTTATCTTTGCCAGGAGGAGGATACTTGATATCGGTCTATATGATGTGGGGATAGTGGGGTTAAGTTTGGTATAGGTCGAATATATTATGTCACGTTTATATGGGCCAAGGGATTCCTTGGTGCTTTTTACCCATGAAACAGGACAGGAGTCTAATACTGAGGTAGAGGCATTGAATTTTTTTATTGTGGTAGTTATGTTATCTAGGGATGGCAGATCAAACGTTTCCCTTGTTACAACAGGGGTGATATTGTGGGATGAGTGGTCAGTGTGTTGAGTTGTTATAGTTGTTATAGGTTATAGGTTGTATTGAGGGGAATTTAGAGCAGAGGTGATCAGCAATGGTTTGTGGGGATATTTTATCTTCGATCACATGTTTTATTGGCTCATTTAGGAGTGACTTAGCTATTGAAAATAACTCTCAGAGTTTATTTAAGGAGGGCATGATGACAGTCTCATTATATTCTCTTTTACATTCTAGAGTTTCAGCGCGGTAAACCTGGAGTTTTTCAAAGTAAGAAGTGTAGGTAGAGGGCTCTCTAGAACGTCTCCAACTGCATTCCAAATGTCTAAGAACTTTCTTAAGGTCATGTAGTGATGTGGAGAACCAGGGAGCTTGTTTGCTGTGGGTGTTGTAGGATGGCTTTGGGGGAGCTTGGGCTGCAGAGGCAAGAATTTTGTTCCAGCCTTTAATTTGGGAGGATAGGTTTGGATGACTACTATCGAGAAAGACTAAGTGTGGGGTGACTTGTTTAAGGAACCGGTTAATATTAAATTGCTGGAATCTGTGGGGCATCTGGGTTTGTGTAGAGGGTTATGTTAGATAGAATCTGGATGGGATAGAGAATAAGATCAGGGAATGATCAGGCCAGGGGACTGGGAGAATGGAATGTGTGGGTTGACTGTGGAGTGTGATGGACTGAAGCACAAAGATAAGGTCAAAGGTATTACCTTTGCAATGGGTTGGGGTCTTTAGGATCTGAGTGAAATGTAGTGCTTCCATAGAGTCTAGAAAGGATGAGGGCTTTTTCTGAGCAATTGAGGAGAGGTTGAGATCTCCTAGGAGGATGAGTGGGTGAGTGGAAGTTTGGGTGTTACAGGCTGATTCAAGGATTGTAGAGAGATCTTGAGCCTCTGATTGTGGCACTCACTATACTAGGCATAGGGAGATTGCATTGTTGGAGATTTTGACGATATTCATAACAGTGGAAGAGGCAGTTTCAATGGTGGTTAAGTTTGGATCTTTTTTAGAGATTATACAAACAACTCCACCTCTGTTAAAGGTACAGTTGCAGGTATATATAGAATGGGTGGGAGGACATAGTTGATTCATGAGTACTGAGTCTGTATCCTAGAACCATGTTTCAGTGAGGTAAAGGATATCTAAGTCATCATAAGATATTAGGAGGATTTTATTCCTGGCTGAACGGGCATTGATTAAGGCACAGTTGAGGGGGGGGAGAGGTTAGGTTTCAGTGTAGGAGTGTGTGTTACGGTATAGATGGTGTTAATTCTGGTTAATCTACATTTCCAGGGAGTGTGGTGTATATAAAAGTGAGGAGATTGGTTAGAAGTAGGCAGAGGTCTGTAGGAGTGAATTATTGTGATGATTCACTTCTAATGCTTTGGTTAGGAAGGTCCTTGGAGGTATAATCAGAATACTCTTTGCACAGGGGCATATCAACTTTTACATCTTTATTCATCCATGGAAATACTGATTTAGAAATATAATGCTGCTGATCTCATCTAAATTTCTTCAATTTAATCTTCCTTATGTTTTCTTTATATTTATGCACTTGATCTTTAATATCTTGTGACCTCTACATATATTCCTGATCTTCAGAGGACCCCCTTCAGTTCCTCTTCTATCTTAAATATGGATCCCTGTACAGATGTTTCAGTAGTGGACAATGTTTCAACCATCAGCAACATCAAATCCAATGTGCACTTCATCAAAATACCATTCCTTTTCTGTAAAAAATTATCATCATCCCTATATAATTTAGGTTCTTTCAGCACTCTTAGGGGTATGTTTACTAAACCGCGATAAAGGAGCAAGTGTGCCGTTAGCGCGCACTAATGGCGCACCTGCTCCCTTAGCGTGTCCAAAAAGTCATTTTAGTGCACGCTAACGGTACCGGCAGCCTAAAGCGCCCTGTGGGTGGAGAGTAGGCATCCATGGGGCAGAGAGTGGGGGTCAATGGGCAGGGAGTAGGCATGAACAAGGCTTGCTCCCTTAACGCAAGGCACCTTAATGGCAAGAACCCTAACACAAATCAAAATCTCACAGAAAAGGTGTATTTTGAGGGGAGAGAGCAAACTTAACATCTGCAGTGTGGTACACAGATAGGGGAGCCCAAGAAAGTGATAGTAGTGCTCCATTAGCAGCAACAGCATAGTGCCCAAATATAAAGGGCACTATGTTGATGGTGAAAATGGGGCAAATGAGGGTGCATGTGGGTCATGCTATGGGAGCCGCTGGTACATATGGTGTACCAGGAAGTTGCCTAGGTGGCACATAAGAACATAAGACTTGAAAATATGCCAGACTGTGTCAGATCGTGGTTGTCCATGTATGCCTCTGCCCCCCCTCCAGACCCTGCACCCTAGGTAGCCCCCCAACTTACATAGTGGTTGGCCTGGACTTCGCACCAACAATACTGACAGCACATGGGCATGTCAGCATGGAATTGGAGATGTTGGCAGAGGGGGCAGGGGCACCCACCTGCAGCAGACCAAAGCCATGCCCTGAAGGTCTGTCTTATGGGAAGTATGTCATCCCTAGGGATCATTGTACTCATGTGGCAACACTGTAGCATGCTACATGCAGTTGTTGTGTATATAAGTGGAGGGTCACAGGTTCAGGTCCTGGCTGTGGATCATGCGGTGCATGTCCTTGTGGCAAAAAGTTTGCTCACAATGCAGGTACAACTTCAACATGTGCAACCCCCAATGATTCAGCCAACAAGGGTACAAACACCCACACAGACAGGCTCCACTATCCTCAGATGGATGGAGTGTCAGACTGACAGAACCAGCACACTGAGCATGCGTTAACATCAGAGTACACTACTAGCTCCTGCACAATGAGTACACCTTAACAATGATTGAGCTGAGATTGGGACAAGAGTGGCAGGCAGGAATGCCAACCATCCCCATTTTTGCACAGTGTGTCAATATGAGAGTGTGTGTGTGTGTGTGTATGTGCGTGCGTGTGTGTGTGTATGTCTATCCATTGTTTCGTTGCTTTCTACACCTCACTGAGCCTCACAGTGCCTAAGTCATTTCCAGCATTAGACTGCAAATGTGCATGATGAGGAGCAATGTATTGTGGGCATGGGTGGATTGGCCAAGATCAGGGGTAAGGTCAATGGCTGGGACATCATAGCGCCCGACTTTCACCTGTATGGACCTGGTGGCCACAGCATGTCATGCTGGGAGTGCACTCTCATTCTGACTGAGTAGTGACCATGGCACGGCTATGTATCCACATAGTACTATGTCATGTCTGGTTCTAATAGTATGGGTGCATGTCTTGTCCTGGGGGCACAATCACTGCACCAACTGCTGTGTGTCCATGCCATATATCCCAGGCCTCATTGCACATGGTCACTCTGTGCACATGCAATGTGTACTGACCAGCAGACTTTCTGCAGTTCGTGTGTGCATGGCTGGAAAACCCAGTGGTGTGCAGCAGCTGCAGTCTGACTGTGCTTGCTGTGGATGAATGTTAGACACAGGTGGTTGGGATCTGAGGTATTCCAGGCCTGCTCCCAGTGGTATTAGTAGGGCCAGCAAAACCCTAGTAACACCCCCATGCAAATATAGATGTGATTGAGATAAATACTAACTTTTTGTATATGATCATCCATGGCCTGATGCAGAAATAAGGATTTCAAAACACGACAGTTGTAGTCGGTGTAGTTTGGATGATTTTCTCTGAAAAAATAGAAAAAAACGTTTTGGAAGATATTTTATTTTATTTATGATATAGCTAACCACTTAAACAGAAAAAAGTGACCAATATAAAAAGAGCAGCTGACAGCAGCTTTTTGGATGTTTCGGGTCTGACCAAAAATCTTTTTGTGACATGTGTTTCTAGCAGGATTTTGTGTGAGTTACATGTTATTTTAACAAATGTGTATATCATAGATAGATGGCAACAAATTGGAGTGAGACGTCATAGAAATGTAGTCTTGATTCAGGGATTCACAGGGGTATAAACAGCCAAACCCAACATGGCTGTTAACTCATATTAAACAACTATAAAAGTGTATAAAAGGATAAAAAGTACAATAAAACATAAAGGGCCCAATTCTGAGTTGGACGTGCCGGCCCTCTGAGCGCCCAGTCAGACCCGGACACATAGAGTGAGCCAAGATTCTGATCCTACCATAGGTTAAGAACATAAGATATGCCATACTGGGTCAGACCAAGGTCCATCAAGCCCAGTATTCTGTTTCCAACAGTGGCCAATCTAGGTCATACGTACCTAGCAATTTCCCCAAGGGACACAGGTTCCACAATGCTTGTATTGGTTCAAGCATTGATATCCTGGGTCCCTTCTTAATAATGGTTTATGGACCTTTCCTCCAGGAACTTGTCCAAACCTTTTTTTAAAACCCAGCTACACTAACAGCCTTTACTACATCCTCCGGTAACAAATTCCAGAGTTTGATTACACATTGAGTGAAAAAATATTTTCTTTTATTAGTCTTAAATAGTTTACCCTGTAGCTTCATTGCATGTCCCCTAGTCTTTCTATATTCTGATAAGGTAAACAATCGATCTACGTTTTACCCGTTCCACTCCGTTCATTAATTTATAGACTTCTATCATATCTCCCCTCAGCCATCTCTTTTCCAGGTTAAAGAGCCCCAACCTTTTTAGCCTTTCTTCATAGGAGTATCCTTCCATCCCCTTTACCATTTTGGTGGCTCTTCTCTGAACCTTTTCAAAAATCGCTATATCCTTTTTAAGATAGGGCGACCAGAATTGCACACAATATTCAAGGTGCGGTCTCACCATGGAACGACATAGAGGCATTATAATATCTTTTATTTTATTTTCCATTCCTTTCCTTATCATACCTAGCATTCTATTTGCTCTCTTGGCTGCTGCTGCACACTAGGCCGAGGGTTTTAACATGGTATCCACAATGACGCCTAAATCTTTTTCCTGGGTGGTGGTTCCTAATGTGGAACCTTGCATCGTGTAACCATAGTTTGGGTTGTTCTTCCCTAGTTGCATAACCTTAAACTTGTCCACATTAAATTTCATCTGCCATTTTGATGCCCAGTCTTCCAATTTATCAAGATCCTCTTGCAATTTTCCACAATCCTCTTGGGTTTTAACAACTTTAAATAGTTTTGTGTCATCTGCAACTTTGATAACCTCACTCGTTATTCCACTTTCCAGGTCATTTATGAATATGTCAAAAAGCAGCGGACCCAGCACAGATCCATGGGGTACACCACTATTCACCTTTCTCCATTGAGAAAATTGGCCATTTAGCCCTACCCTCTGCTTTCTATCTTTTAACCAGTTCCTGATCCACAATAGTACACTGCCTCCTATCCCATGACTCTTTAGTTTTGCCAAAAGTCTCTGATGAGGGACCTTGTCAAAGGCTTTCTGAAAGTCCAGATACACAATATCAACCGACTCACATTTGTCCACCTGATTATTCACTCCTTCAAAAAAACATAACAGATTAGTAAGACAAGATCTTCCTTGTCTAAAGCCATGTTGGCTGTCTCCCATTAGGTCATGACTATCTACATGCTGAGTAATTTTATCTTTATGATGGTTTTACCATTTTTTTTTCCCGGTACTGATGTCAGGCTCACCGGTCTGTACTTTCCCGGATAACCCCTGGAACCCTTTTTAAAAATTGGTGTTACATTGGCGATCCTCCAATCTTCAGGTATTAGAGATGATTTTAATGATAGTTCACAGATTACTAATAGCAGGTCTGAAATCTCGTATTTCAGTTCTTTCAAAACCCTTGGATGTATACCATCCGGCCCAGTTGATATGCTACTCTTCAGTTTATCTAATAAGTTGTATAATCTTCCCGATTTATCGATATTTCCTTCAATTCTTTCCGACCAACCTTTAAATACCACTTCAGTCATGGGTAACATCCCTACATCTTCCTCAGTAAAGACTGAAGCAAAGAATTCATTCAATCTCTCTGCTATCGCCTTGTCGCCTCTTAGTGCCTCCTTTAACCCCTTTATCATCTAAATGGACCAACTGACTCTCTCACAGGTATTTTGCTACGAATGTACTTGAAAAGGTCTTACTTCACATTTTTGCTTCCGCAGCAAGCTTCTTCTCAAATTCTCCCTTGCCTGCCCTTAATCAATGCCTTGCATTTGACTTGGCCAGTGCTTGTGCTGTTTCCAGGTTCGTCGTTTGGCTCTTTTTTCCATTTCCTGAAAGATACTTTTTTGGGCAACAACAGCCTCTCTGACCTCAACCTTTAAACCATGCTGGCAGTTTTTTGGACTTCCTTCCACGTTTCTTTTTAAAAGCGTGGAATACAGCTGGTCTGGGCTTCCAAGATAGTATTTTTCAACAACAGCCAAGCCTGATGTACAGTCTTTAACCTTTTCACTAACTGCTCCTTTTAGTTTTTTTTCTTACATGTTTTCCTCATTTTTTATCATAGTTTTCCCCTTTCGAAACAACGTTTAAAAGGTAGTACTGTGGATTTCCTGCTCTACTATCCCTCCTCACTAATTAATCAAAGGCGATCTTGCTATGATCACACTATTGCCAAGTGGCCCCAACCAACTTATCTCTTGCACTAGATCTGGTGTTCCACTAAGGACTAGGTCTAATATGGCTTCCCCTCTGGTTGGTCATGAAACAGACTGCTCCAAGAAGCAGTCATTTATTTCATCTAGGAACTTTATCTCCCTAGCATGTCCTGACGTGACACTGAACCAGTCGATACCGGGGGTAATTGAAATCACCCATATTATTACTGCAACTGTAACTTTTGTTAGCTTCCTTGATTTCTTTGAGCATTTCATCATCCATTTGTCATTCTGGCAAGGTGCTTGATAGTACACCCCCACTGCCAGCGCCTTCCCCCTTTTTACATGGAATATCAATCCATATAGATTATACATCAGAATTAATATCCTGCAAAACATTAATACTATATGACTCAATGACCTCTCTAACACAGAGAGAAAACACTACAACAAATTGATCAGCTCTATCATTACGATATTTTGTGTACCCAGGTATCACAGTGTCCCACTGGTTGTCCTCCTTCCAACCATGTCTCTGATATTCCAATCATATCTAACCTTTCATTTAGTGCTATATATTCTAACTCTCCCATCTTATTTTTTAGACTTCTAGCATTTGCATACAAGCATTTTAGAGAATGTATTTTACTCATATTAATTTGGCTATTGTTAGACATGGGTAATTTGGGATCTTTAAGCTCAGGTTGAAGGTGCCTAACCGTTTTAACCTCCCCACTTTGGGGCATTCCCCCCGTCTGCACCATCTGTGATGTCCATCATGATCACACAGTGACTTTGGCGAAACCCAGACATATGGCAGCTGTGGAAAGGAGATCTGCCACATGGGGCGGTCCAAGGGACATGGCACCCTAGGCAGAAATCCCGGCGAGCCCCCCTCATGTGCCGCTGAACCCCGCTGTGGAGGAAAAGGCCAATAGCGCCTGCAGCTGTAGCCCTCCAGGTAGCTGGAAAATTCAGGTGCCCGGGGAAATACCACAGCAGTAGCTGCCATCCTCCCCCCAAGATGTATTGGTGGCAGGCAGTAATGGGGCCCCTGCATAGTCAGCTGGTGGGGGGACTGTGAGGCCAATCCGGGCCTTGCACCCAAGGCACCCACCTAACCTGCATGTTTAACATTCTGTGACTGCACACCATCACCACTGACAGTGCATGGGCATGTCTGCATGGTGTGGTGGTGGTGGTTGCATGGGCAGAGGCACCAGCCTGCAGCAGACAGAAGTCTTGTCCTAGTCCTGTGTGCCATGTACATTGCAGCATGTGCCAAAGGCCAGACAAAGGTGAGCATGTCATAACAGGGGCTGTTATCCCCATATGGCAGCACTGTGGTACAAGACACATATGCAGGGAGTGTACATGTGCGGGGGGGGGGGGGTCACAGGTTCAGGTCCCCGCTGAGGTTTCTGTATTGCATGTTCCTATGGACAAGATTTATCTGACAATGCAAGTACAGCTTCAAGATGTGCAAACCCCCAAGGAGGTGGACAGCAAGGGTGGAAACACCCACCAGCAGCATTGACAGACTCCACTATCACAACTGGTTGGGGGCTAATAGCATGCTGATAGATGATAACAATGTGCGGTGAGGCCAAGGCACGCTAATAGCACCTGCACACAGAGCACACATTATCAATCCTTGAGCTGACATTGAGACAGGAGTGGCAAGTAGGAAATGCCAATCATCCCCACTTTTGCACAGTGCGCCAATGAGAGTGTATGCAGGTGTGTGTGTATGGTTCCCCTTTGTCCTGTGGCTTTTTGCACTGCACTTTGGCTCATATTGTCCGAGTTTTTCCCAGCCTTTGTTTGAAAATATGAATAACGTGAGGCAGAGGATTGTGGGTGTCACACCTGAAACAGCGCAGATTGGCCTGGATGTGTCTGCTGTAACAGTAGGGCCAATGTCTCAGACGTCATTGTGCCCATCTGCACGTGCATTGTCTGGGGGGGCCACTGCAACTGTAAAGCAGAGAAGAACCATGACACACAGAGGCTTGGAAAAGGTGTTTGCCTGTTACTTTTATCCATCTTTTTGAGAAACAGTTCTTCCTAACACATTGACCCCTGATGAAGGCCTAGTGCTGAAACTTGGCCAAGTTGGGTCCACAAATAAAATGACTGGTTGAAGATATCTTTGGTGTGGTTGTGGTTCTTTTCCACTTTATCTTTTTCACTGTCCATCTTTCACATCCATATGATATTATTGAAAATACCATGGCTTGGACAAGACAAATCTTTGTTTGGAGAGATACATTTCTGCTCTTGAGAATCTTATCTAGGTCCTTCATAGCTATTCTGCCAAGAGCAATGTGTCATCAGA
This sequence comes from Ichthyophis bannanicus, assembly GCA_033557465.1. Taxonomy (NCBI): domain Eukaryota; kingdom Metazoa; phylum Chordata; class Amphibia; order Gymnophiona; family Ichthyophiidae; genus Ichthyophis; species Ichthyophis bannanicus. Next base: position 1,264,123,855 of record CM066032.1, on the reverse strand, counting down.
TTTTTGACTGCTTGTTGTTTCTTCAATGACTATTGATTCAAGAAGGTTAAAGTTGTCCACTGTTTCTATTTCTTCTCCCTCAATGATGAACTTATTGATTTTGCTAGTTGTCAGAATCTTTGTCTTCTTCACATTAAGGTGCAGGACCAATTTAAGACTATGGGGGATGTTTACTAAACAGTGATAATGTTGCAGTGGCGCAGTCTGCACGCGATACGTAATGTTATCGCGCGATACGTAACGTTATCGCGTGATAGCGTGAGGTTTCGTGCGATAACGTCTCCGGCAGCGTTAAGGCACACAGAGGGTAGAGTAAGGCTCCCCAGAGGGTGGAGAGAAGGAGTGAATGGGCGGAGAGTGGGCGAGGAGAGGCTCCATGCACACTAACGCTGTGAAATGAAGGCCTGAAAATTAATGCCAGTGAAAACCTCGTATTAGAGGCACATTTGCAGGAGAGAGAAACCAGTTCAGTCAGCAATGTACAGCAAAGGCAGGGAGACCCAGTAAAGTGATAGTAGTGGCACATGTGCAGCAACAGCATAGTGCCCAAGTACAAAAGGGCACTACGGTAAGGCTGAAAATGGGGTACAAGAGGCTGCAGATGGGACATGCAGTGGGGCAGCTGGGGCACAGGGTGGACTAGGCAGATGCCTAGGTGGCACATAGGAACTCAGAAACTGCAAATCAGCAAGCCAGCAACTGACTAAGGTCAAACATGCCCACGAGTGCGTGTCCCACAGTGTCCCAGGGGACAGTACCCAGCAGGTACCACAAAGGGCACATAACATTGACAGGCGGTGCCAGAGAGGAAGCGCGGTTGTCTACTGTATGTGGGCAACCCTACCCCAGATCCCACACCATAAGCAGCCGCCTACCGGCACACTGGATGGCCTGGGACTGCACACCACCAGCCCACCGGCATAAGGGCATGTCAACATGGTGGGGGAGGGGTGCTGGTAGTGGAGGGGGCAGTGACAGCTGCCCACAGCAGACAAAGGCCAAGCCCTGTTTAGGTGGGTGGCATGAAGTGCAACAGACAAGGGCTGGCTGAAGAACAGTAATGGTATCCCCAGGGAATGACCTTCCTCTGTGGCAACAGTTTAGTGCAGTACACACAGTTAGTGTGTTCAGGGGCAGAAGGTCACAGGTTCAAGTCCCAGCTGTGGCCCCTGCAGACCATGTCCCTACATTTTACCCTACAGCGCACATACACCATAAACATGTGCAGTCCCTAGAGCAGAGGTACCCAACTGCAGTCCTGGAGGACCAAACACCAATCAGGATATCATGCTGTCCCTATTAAATATGCATGAGATGCATTGGTATGCAGTGCCCCCATTGTATGCAAATGTATCTCATGCATATTCATTAGGGACAGCCTGAAAACCTGAATTGTATTTGGCCCACCAGGACCGGAGTTGAGAACCTCTGCCCTAGACTCAGAGCATCGGCCAACAGAGGCACAAACACCCACACCCACAGGCTCCACTATCCGAAGCCTCATGGAGCGTCAGGTTGTTGGGCCCTGCGCGGAGCAGCAGCTATCAATACTAGCACCTGCATACCTTAGCAATGCCTGCACTGTGCCCAGGATTGGTGTGGCGGCCAGGGCTGCCAACCACCTCTATCTTTGCACAATGCTGAAATAGGTGTGGGAGTGTGTATGTCTATTCAGTGTTTTGTGGCTGCCTACACCTTACTGAGCCCCCAATGCTTGCACTGTTTCCAGTGTTAGCCTGCCAATGTGCATAATGAGGAGCAAGGTGCCGTAACCTAAGGTGCCTCATAAGGCCTATAAAGTGCCCTATAAAGTGCCCTATTGGGCACATTATAAGATGCCTTGGCGGACAGGGCACTTTATAATGTGCCCTATGGAGTGCCTTCTAAGACGCCTTATGAGGCACCTTAGGTTACAGCACTGTGAGGGTGTTTTTGCTGGCAGCACTGATTTAAATTAAAAGGAAATCCCTCAGATAGCCTTATTAAGTAACACCACTGCAGATCAAACTGATGACCTCTGCCTCCACAGTCATTGTAGTCACCAGTGGGCTACATCTCTATAGCTTCTAACATAGCGCTGGCATGGACTTAATGTTAACGCGCGTTAACAAGCCAAGGCGCCCACTATCGCACGATATAGATTCATTGCTACCTTGCCGCCGGAACACCCACTACCTTATATGGCATTCTTCACATTAATGCTGCAACTAGCGCCGGTAACATTAAGACGGTTTAGTAAACATCCCCCTATGTTCCTTGATCTTAAGAAGAAAATGTTTCAGATTGCCTTCACTTTCAGCCAGTAATGTGATATGATCTGCATAGCAAAGGATGTTGAAAAGTCTACCAATCTTCACATCTTGGTTCTATTTATACAGTCCTGCTTCTCTGATAATTTGATCTGCATATAAATTAAACAAGCAGGGAGAAAATATCAAATAAAAAATCATTCATGCTAGTCATCCTCACTCCAAAATGCAACCAAATGCCTGATCAAAGAGAAACGTCTTCAACCATTTTTTTAAATTTTACAGTGGAAGCTTCCACCATTAGAATATATGGCAGGCTATTCAAAAGAGTTGGTGCACAACTAAAAAAATAAAAAAAATACAGATGGCTGAATTGAAACCAAATTTGAGATCGGGATAAGACACGTTAATATATTTCCTGCACAGAGCGAAGTGCTTATGATGGAATATAATAAATAAGTAAATAATAAGCAGCTGAGAAAACAAGAAAAAATATGGAGAAAAGTAAAATCAGATGATAACAAAGCCCAATACTTCATCTTACTCAACAAATACAAAGATGCAATCAACAAATCTAAAAAAGATTATCACTCTAAAGTGATAAATACGGCCATTAACCGCCCAAGAGAACTATTTAATATCGTAAAATCTCTAACAAAAGCTCAAAAGACAGAACCTGAACACTTAAACATAAACATTCAAACCTTAGCCACACACTTTGCTGAGAAACTAAGAAACAAATCTTCCAACCAATCAATAACTCTGCACACTGACCCAAAACAATCAAACAAATGGACAACCTTTCATGAGATTGACCAAAAACACCTCCTCAATGTCATAACAATGATCAACACCACAACCTCCCCCCTGGACCCTTGCCCAGTTTTATGGGTAAAAGCCGCCAAAGCTGAACTTGCTATGAACATCCAGCTGATAGTAAACCAATCCTTATCTCAAGGTTTAATGCCCAATGCTCTAAATCTCACCTCCTTACGCCCAATCCTAAAAAACAACAAACTGGACCCCAAGCACCCAAACTCATACAGGCCCATAGCCAGCATACCATTTGTAGCCAAAATAATAGAAAAGATTATACAACTTCAACTTCAGGATTATATTGATTCTCATGCCCCCCTCGACTCACACCAATTTGGATTCCGCCCATTTCATGGAGTGGAAACCTTACTAATAACATTGATGGACAACCTCATTAAAGGCACAGATGATAACAATCAAGGATTCCTCCTCATCTTCATAGATATAACAGCCGCATTTGACAGTGTCAATCATAACACGCTAATTAACAGACTCCAAGATCTGGGTATTGGTGGGACCATACTCCAATGGTTCATCTCATATATAACACACCGAGTAATACGCATCCAACTAGGTCAAAACTCATCAGAACCTTTCACTCAAGGTCAAGGTATTCCTCAAGGCTCAGCTCTCTCAGCCCTCCTTTTTAACATTTACCTTCAACCTATCACAAACATATTTAAAAAACACAAAATTAACCATTATATTTACGCAGATGACATCATGCTCACCCTCCCAATTAACACAAACAATCCCTCCTACCAGAATATATCAGAATGTATCAAAGAAGCTAACACCTGGCTAGAAAACAACTACCTCAACATCAACATGAAAAAAACGGAAGCAATGTTTCTGTCAAGGAAACCAGACCCCAACTACCCTGATACTATCACAATTAACAATACTATAATCCCCGTCAAGAAAGAGGTAAAATACCTAGGGATAATACTAGACCATACCCTTAGTATGATCCCTCATATAAAACAAACAGTGAAAACAGTATTCTACAAACTCAAAATTGTACAACATTTAAGACCCCTCCTAGACTCCCATGATTTCAGATCGGCCATCAATGCACTCATCACCCCCCACTTTGACTATTGTAATAGTCTCTTAAACGGTTTACCACTTGCAAACACTAACCTCCTTCAACGAGCCCAAAACATCTGTGCCCGTGTAACAACGAAAGCCCGCTTGACGGACCACATAACTCCCATCCTATATGAACTACACTGGCTCCCTATAAACAGCAGAATAACATACAAAATAATCCTAACGACATTTAAGATCATCAATGACATCTCACCCTCACACCTATCCACCCTCTTGCAAACTCCACCTAAACTCAGAACCCGTAGGCAAAATGCAACACACTCATTAGACATACTAAAAACCATCCATAAAACTAAAAAATCCACAAGCTCTAGAGCTTTCTCATATGCCGCTCCCACTCTTTAGAATACACTTCCTCTAAATCTACGAATGATAAAAGACCTCCATCTCTTCAGGAAAGAACTTAAAACCCACTTATTCACAGAACATTTTACAAACTCAATAGAACCCCCCCCCCCCCCCCCACAATACACCTCACAAACCCACCATAACTACAGAATACAACCCCCCCTACCCTACGCCTCACATAAATAAAAAGAACTCGGATGAAAAGTTTAACTTGATTTTATTAACTCAAACTCTCCTCAAGCACCTCCAATGTAATTATACAATGTTCAATGTAATTAATCAGCAATACTGCCTATACAACTGTTCCTGTAAATAGTTGACTGTAATTAGTTTTACAAGACGTTGTTCAAAAGTTGATTGTAAATAATTCAAAATTGTTCCATGTAAAATCTTGTTCAGTTCTTGTTATCTGTAAACCGCCTTTGATCTCTGGAAGAGGCGGTATATAAGAAAAGCTTAAATAAAATAAAAATAAAATGTGAAAGATAGTCAGGGATACTCTTCAAAAGTACAGTATGAGTAAGAAGTAAAATTTAAAATTGTATCCAATAAGAGACTGGCAACTAATGTTCAGCAGTCAGTAATGTACATAGTAACATGATCGAATCTGCATTTCCGTGAATCATTTTATTGTGGTATTTGGAAGAAGATGAAGTCTCTTAATTGATTAAATACTAATTCCATTATATTAAGATTGCAATAACTGATATGACTTAATACAAGAGTACAAATAAGGGAATGAAGATCCTTTATATCAAGAATCTCTCCTGCTCAGGAGCCTCCAGCCCAATCGGGGCTCTGGGAGGCGGAGCCAAACGCTGAAGAAGAAGCCGCCATCAGGCGGACCCACGCCTGTCGGGCCCGCGCCTGAGGGCCTCGCCAGAGGGCCCTTTGGCATGGCCCTTAGGCAGTGGCACTCCAGCAAAACCTCAAGCGAAGCCAGAACTCTCACCCGGAGCAAAACCAGCTACCTGCGTCAGGAAAAGCTGTTCCAACCTGAACACCCACAGGCACAAGCCTCGAACTGGACCCTAAGGTATTTAAATACTCTGACGTATCCCACACACCGAAATAAACTACTGCCGCACCTCCAGCGGCCCATATAACCTAATCTACAATCTCCTGTAAAGCATTGCTCTACCACACACTGAAGATTTGCTCTTCAGCTACTACAAGTATCCGTTGTAACCATTGTATCATGCTTAGCCTTGGTTAAATCCTGCTTAACCACAGTTGAATCACTGTATCTTGTTTAGCCTCAGTTGTATCTTGCTTAATCACAGTTGTTTCATTGTTTCTTACATAGCAAATTCTTTAATTGAAACCTTGTCTCATACTACTATTGTCAAGCTATTAATGCTAGATTATGGAATGTTGCTGATTGAAACAAAGTAAGCAAATTTGAATTACCAGCTGTCTACCTAACAAATATCGCTCCACAATCATGTCCATAATAAAGCATTTCTCTCCCACACTTCAGCAACCATGACCATACTGGCCATAACGTTAGTCTGCCTACTCTCTAGCATCATATATGAAGCTAATTCACTCTCTCGAGATCACCACCATATCCCTTCATTACACAGCACGAACAAAAAACACTCTCACAGCTTCCACCAACATCCACAAGACCCTTACCACAAGAAACACTCTCACTTGCTACACATAGCAATAAACCAAACAACCAACACAAAACGCAACCGACCTGTTCCTCAACAAGAAGAACTCAGATGTGCACTCATAAACGCTTGCTCCGCACTCAAGAAATGGCCAGCCATCTCAGACCTAATAATCAAATGCAAGCTAAACATGTTAATGGTCACAGAAACTTGGTTCTCAGAAACTGATACAGTCCTAATAAACCAGCTCACACCACCCAATTACTCCACCTGCACATGTAACAGAGCAAACAAAAGAGGAGGAGGTGTCGCCATTGTAGCAAAGACTGATCTCCAATATCGTACAATCCTAGCTAGGAGCACAAAACAACTAGACACAATCTCAATTTACAACAACTACAACACTATCAACCTTATATACATGACACCAAACTCAACATCTGAAGAACTATCCAACATAATTGACCTAGCCTGCAACCCAATATATCCAGATAAACCAAACTGGCTAATGGACGACTTCAATCTCACTTCCATTCAACCTGCCCTTTCTAACTCCTTTTTAGATGCAATGACAAACCTCAACTACAATCAAATCATAAACCAGCCCACCCATCAACGTGGCAATGTTCTCGACCTTGTCTTCACTCCACCCACCTACGAGTCCACAAAATATGAATTCGACCTCTCCATCACTCTGGTCCCTTGGTCAGATCACAGACTGATCTCATTCAAAATACCAGCACAACAAGATCCATTCACTGATACAAAGAAATGGTCAGCAACAAACTTCACTCGCTTCAAACCTCTCAACGAAGAAGAAATCAAGAAACACATACTCCCAAAACTCAATCAACCTTCGTCTCACATCAATGACATGGTTGCTACCTGGAATGAAACCATAAACCAATATGCCAAACTACCTCCAGCCCACAAAAACCCAACAACGAATAACCATGTAGTGAAAAGACCTTCTGCACCATGGTTCTACTCGGAACTAAGGAAGTCTCTTATTCTCTTGAGGAAGCTTGAAAGAAAGTGGCATAAATCACATAACCCGACAGATCAAACAACATACTTGACCCACCTGCGAACTCACCGTGAAGCAATATGGGACACAAGAAAAACCTTCCATTCCGAACTCCTCAACCGATCCTTAAACCAACCACGGGAGCTCTTCAATCTAGTAAAGACACTAACCACAGAACCTTCACCACCACAACAAGAACCTATACACCCTCAAAGGTATGCCAACTTTATACAATCTAAAGCCATCAGAACAACAATGGCTTCCTCCCCAAGTCCCCCCCAGCAGCATAAGCAACACTTTCCTCTCCTTCAGCTCTCATCACCCTCAGCAAAATGCGTTGAAGACATTATCATCAAAATGAATACCACCACAGCACCTAACGACCCTTGCCCAGCACACTGGATAAGAGCTATGCGATCTGATTTTAGCCCAATCATTGCAGAAATCATAAACATGTCCTTCTCATCAGGCATTTTCCCATCTGCCCTAAAGCAGACCTCCATAAGACCGCTGCAAAAGAACAATCAACTAACCCAAAAAGAGAAGAATCATACTGTCCGATCTCTAGTATAACTCTACTATCCAAAATAATTGAGAAAGTGACCAACAATCAGATCCAACAACACATAGACACCTCCTCACCGCTTGACCCCAGTCAACATGGATTCAGGGAAGCCCACGGAGTTGAGACACTGCTGACATCCTTAACCAACATACTCATCAGTGGGATGGACGACATCAAAAAGGGCTTTGCACTAATTTTCCTCGACATCTCTGCAGCATTTGACTCCGTGGACCATGACATACTACTAACCCGTCTATATGACAAGGGAATCCACGGATTAGCATGGGAATGGTGCAAATCATACTTGGAAGATCGCTGGCAACAAGTCAGGACGGTTGCAGGCACCTCAGAACCTTTCCAGCTAAAACAAGGAGAACCTCAGGGCTCCTCCCTATCAGCGCTGCTATTTAATATATACATGCAGCCCCTATGCGATATCACTCGCTCCTTTGGCATATCCTCCCTAATCTATGCAGACGATGTGCTAATATTCACTCCAATTAATATCACGCTCCCAGATTACACAACATTAGTAGATTGCTTTAACGCTATAGCAGACTGGCTCCTCACCCAGAATATGCGTATAAATTTCAAAAAAACCGAAGTCCTCATCATCACAAAAAACAGAGAATTTTCACCCCCAGTTACTCTAAAAGTACGAGACGCAGACCTCCCAATCAAGTCCTCCATAAGATACCTTGGTGTAATACTGGACCATCGACTGGACTTTAAAGAACATATCAACCGCACGGTAAAAACCATTTATTTCAAGATAAGGACCTTCCGCCATCTGAAAAATATGCTCGATCCAGACAACTTCAGGACCATATTCCAAGCCATAGTCACACCCCACTTCGACTATGCAAACATAATACTACATGGCCTCCCAAAAAACACCCTAAATACATTACAACTAGCCATGAATGCTGCTGCCCGGGTCCTGTACGATGCCTCAAAAAGTGACCACATTACACCCATCCTAATGGAACTACACTGGCTCCCCATAAACTGCAGAATTGCGTATAAAGCCCTTCTCATGACCTTTAAAGCGATCAACACGATAGCCCCTTCATCAATCAAGCCTCCTCAATCACACTCCCAACATCAGATCTAGGAGGTCAGTAGTTGCAAATACCCTAGCCACACCATCAGAAGCCACAAAATGCACATGCACAACTACAGACAGGGCTTTCGCACACTACGCACCCAGATGTTGGAACAACCTACCTCCCACCATTAGAGCAATCACGGACCTCAAGCAATTCAGGAAAGCCATAAAGCACCACCTCTTCCTTCTACACTTCTCCCATCTCCAGTGCCCATCATCAACCCTCTAACACGCCCCAAGCCCTCATAGCAAAATTGTAAATATAATATTTACTCAAGATGTTAATAAGAAATGCCATTCATGTATATATGTTCATAACATATATGTACAAAGTTTCCCAAAGTTGAATCCCAGTTGAATTCTCCTGTTACATGTAATAAGAAATTCTATTCATTGTATATAGGTTCATAACATATATGTACAAAGTTTCCCAAAGTTGAATCCCAGTTTAATTCTCCTGTTACATGTAAACTCACAATAGCCTGTTGCTTGCTATGAGTATTCCTGTTCAGTGTAAACCGCGCTGATGAAAAAGAGTGTGGTATAAAAGAACTATAAATAAATAAAATAAATAAATAACAAATATGTCACATAGCAAAATGACAAGCTTGAGAGCTGAAGAAATCTGAGAGGAGGAATTCAATTCAGAGTCTAAACAAAAATCCAAAAAAGACAGATGTCTCTCATGGCTAAGGTGAATCAGAGGTTCCAATAACCTACATAGTCTGTCTTTGAAAGATTAATTTTCAGTCCATGTGAGGATAACCAAGTAACTGATGTGTTTAAGCAAGCTTCAAGTGAGGTAAGATCAAATGTAGAAGAATCAATAGTGGCAACAAGCTGAATATCATTAGCATAATAGCCCAATATAGCATAAGAATGAATCAATAATAAAAAGAGTGGAGTGGGGGCTAAATAGAGCCCTTTGGCACATCACAAGTAAGCTTATAAGAAGAAAAATGAACATTAGTTGCAATACAAAAGATTTGACCTTGAAAACCCCCAAATATGTATTCATATCTATATATAGATATAGATATATAGATAGATATAGATAGATATCTTTACGGCCATGTCACCTTCTCAACATTCACCCATCTCCCACTGCTCCCCTCCCCACCCTGGAGACTGTCACTGGAATGCTTTTGTGATTCACTTATATATTCTGGCATTGACATCTTTTGCTCATACGGTCTTGGTCAACATTATTGGCACCCTTGCATTTTAGATATGTTGAGTATCTTGAGAAATACTAGGAAATATTACAAATAATATTTTATTAGTATGTTCAAAGGTATACAACAAAAAAAAGATGTCCGTGTAACTTAGATGTAGTAATTTCTGAGAAAGAAAAATATGACCTGGACAGGATTAATGGCACCCTTCGCTAATATTTGGTTGCACAACCCTTGGTAATGATGGCAGCCTCCAAATGTTTCTTGTAGCCATCTATAAGTTTCTCACATCTGTCTGCTGATAGTTTCTCCCACTCTTCAACTGTGATCTGTTTCAGCTCATGAATGTTTCTAGGATTCCTTTTACCTATAGCAGATTTCAGCTCTTTCCAAAGGTTCTCAATTGGACTGAGATCAGGACTCATTGCTGGCCAGTTTAAAGCAATCCATTTTCTCCTTTTTAACTATTCTTTTGTACTTTCAGGTGCATGTTTTGGATCATTGTCCTTCTGGAGGACCCATGACCTTCGACCAAGACCTAGCTTCCTGACACTAGGCAGCACAATTTGCTCTAAAATAGTTTGGTAGTCCTCTGATTTCATGATTCCTTTACATAAGAACATAAAATATGTCATACTGGGTCAGACCAATGTCCATCAAGCCCAGTATCCTGTTTACAACAGTGGCCAATCTAGATCATACGTACCTAGCAGTTTCCTCAAAAGACACAGGTTCCACAATGCTTGTACTGGCTCAAGCATCAATATCCTGAATCCCTTTTTAATAATGGTTTATGGACCTTTCCTCCAGGAACTTGTCCAAACCTTTTTTAAACCCAGCTACACTAACAGCCTTTACTACATCCTCCAGTAACAAATTCCAGAGTTTGATTACACATTGAGTGAAAAAATATTTTTTCTTATTTATCTTAAATAGTTTACCCTGTAGCTTCATTACATGTCCCCTAGTCTTTCTATATTCTGATAATGTAAACAATTGATCTATGTTTACCCATTCCACTCCATTCATTAAATTTATAGACCTCTATTATATCTCCCCTCAGTCCGCTCTTTTCCAGGTTGAAGGGCCCTAACCTTTTTAGCCTCTCTTCATAGGAGTAGCCTTCCATCCCATTTACCATTTTGGTGGCTCTTCTTTGTACATTTTCTAATAACGCTATATCCCTTTTAAGATACAGCGGCCAGAATTGCACACAATATTCAAGGTGCGGTCGCACCATGGAACGATACAGAGGCATTGTAATATCCTTTGTTTTATTTTCCATTCCTTTCCTTATGATACCTAGCATTCTATTTGCTCTCTTGGCTGCCGCTACACATTGGATGGAGGGTTTTAACATGTTATCCACGATAACGCTTAAATCTTTTTCCTGGGTGGTGGTTCCCAATGTGGAACCTTGCATCATGTAACCATAGTTTGGGATGTTCTTTCCTAGGTGCATAACTTTGCACTTGTCCACATTAAATTTCATCTGTCATTTGGAAGCCCAGTCTTCCAATTTATCAAGATCATCTTGCAATTTTCCACAATTCTCTTGGGTTTTAAGAACTTTAAATATTTATTTTATTTTATTTATTTAAAGGGTATTTCTATCCCGCCTTATCCTTCAATCAAGGCGGTGTGCACATCAAACAATCAGTGGTAATGGTGTTTGTGTTAGTTAGGTTTATGTACAGTGAGGGTGCATGGGTGTAGGTGTGCTGATTAGCGTGAGCTATTTACAACATGTGCTTTTTACAGTTATATACAAGGGTTTGCTGTTTCTGCAGCATGCTGTGGTTGATCTTCAATCGAGTCCGAGGTTCTGTTATGTGGTTGGTCCGAGTCTGTATAGTCTGGTTATGTGCTTGTGCCATAGTGTTCGGTGAAGAGCAATGTCTTTAGGTGTTTTCGGAAGTCCTTTGGATCTTCAGTTGACCGTAGCTCATCTGGGAGTGTGTTCCATATTGTTGGAGCCAACAGTGATAGGGCTCTTTGTGTGGTGGATTTGCATGCTTTTGTGTAGTTGTTTGGGGTGTTGAGTGTATCTGCTGTGGTCTTTCTTCTAGGTCTGGTGCTTGCATCGGGGAGTATGAGGGGTTGGAGGCTGAGTGCAGAGCTCTTGTGTTTGATTCTGAATATGTTTAGTATCATTTTGTATTTGATGCAGTGGCTGATTGGGAGCCAGTGGAGGTCTTTTAGTATGGGTGTGATGTGGGCTTGTATTGGAGAACCGGTGATTATTCTGGCTGCTGTGTTTTGAGCCATCTGAAGTGGCCTGAGTGAGTGTTTTGGCATGCCGCTATAGATCGGGTTGCAGAAGTCAAGGATGGGAGTTATAAGCGCTTGGCAGACTGTGCAGAAGTGGTCTTGTGTGAGTAGGGGCTTGAGGTGTCTGATTACTCTCATCTTGTAGTATGCGTTCTTGGTGGTTCTTCTTATGTGTGATTGTAGGTTCAGCTCCCTGTTGAGTGTTATTCCGAGGTATTTCACTTCGTTCTTCAGTGGTATTGCTGTGTTGTTGGTTTTGATGAAGGGAGGGGGGCTGAAGGTGTTGTTTCGTGTGATGATGAGTGCTTCTGTCTTGCTGAGGTTTATGGCTAGGTTGTTGTGCAGGAGCCATTTGGACATGCTGTTGAGACAGTTTGTTATTTTGGAGTAGTTGGGGCTGTCGAGGTTGATTGGGGTGTATATCATGATGTCATCTGCATAGATTGTGTAGTCTATTTTGTGTGCTTTTATGATGTTGCAGATTGGTTGGATGTATATGTTGAATAGCAGTGAGGATAGTGCGGATCCTTGTGGCACCCCTTGCTTGATCTTTGCGGGTCGTGAGATGTTAGATCCGATATTGACTTGGAACTGTCTGTCTGTTAGGTATGAGTTGAACCATTTTAATATGGTGCCATCTATTCCAATGTTTTGTAGTCTGGTTAGGAGGATTCTGTGGTCAACTGTATCGAATGCAGCTGAGATGTACAGGAAGATCATTGGTGTTCCTTGTTTGTGATTGTCTATGGTTTGGATTATGTCATTGAATAGGTATAGAAGTAGTGTTTCGACTCTGTGGTTAGGGCGGAAGCCATGCTGATGTAAGTCCAGTGGGGCATGTGCGTCGATGTGGTCCTGGAGCTGTTGTTGCACCGCCTTTTCAATGATTTTAGCCAGAAGTGGTATGCTGGAGATTGGTCTGTAGGCTGCTGGATTGCTTTTGTCTATAGTGGTTTTCTTTGGGATTGGCCTTATTGTGGCTAACTTCAGCTGGTCTGGCATTGTACCTTGCACCAGGGAGTTGCTTACCATGTTGTGTATGAGGCTGAGGAAACTTTCCTTGGTTGCCTTGATCCATGGGACCGTGCATGGGTCTGTTGGTGCGGTGCTTGTGTTGAGGGCGGAGATGATGTCAGAGAGTTGCCTTGTGGATGGAGTGTTGAACTTGTCCCAGGTTATGGTGGATATGGTTAGGTTGTTGGTTCCTTCAGTTGTTTGTTGTGGTGAGTCGCCTAGCTTCGCTTGTAGGTGATCTGCAAACGTTTGTGGGTCAATTTGTATGTCTTTTTCGGCGTTTGGTTCATTGGTTAGAGTTTTTACTATCTCGAAAAGCTCTCTTGGTTTGTTGTAAGCCTTCTGGATAGTGTTTGTGTGGTGTTCTCTTTTTGTTTGGTTAATGAGCTCATTGTAGTTTCTTTGTTGTGTTAGGTATAATGCCTGGGTGGAGGGAGATTTGGAGCGTCTCCAACGGCATTCTATCTTCCTCATCTTTCTTTTTGCATTGCGTATTTTCCTGGAGTACCATGGGGTGTGCTGTCTTTTGGTGTTTGTTCTTGTCTCTGTTTTGGCTGCTGCTGCAACATTGATGATGCTGTTCCATTCGCTTATTTGTTCGTTCAGGTCGTGTGTTTCTGGGTTGAGGTAGGGTAGCGTGTCTTGTAGGAATTGGTCTTTGTTGAAGGCTTTGAATCTTCTTTGGCCTTGTGGTGTGTTTTGAGTCTTGTTGTGTCCTTCCCTTTGATTTGTGATTTCTATTTTGATCCTGTAGTGGTCCGACCATGGTACTGGTGTGACTGTGGGTGATGAGATGTCACCTCTGTTTATTATGTGGTTGGGGGCGAATATGAGGTCCGGCGTCGATCCGTGCCTGTGTGTTGGGGTGTTGATTATTTGTGTGTATTGTAGGAAGTTCATTGCTTGAAGGAAGGTTTCCTTGTCCTTGCTGTTGGTGGAGCTGAGGTTGAAGTCGCCCAGTAGTATTAGAGGTTTGTGGTTCTTGTTGATTGCAAAGACGGTCTCTAGGGTGGCGGCTAGTTCCTCTGCTGGAGCATGGGGGGCTCTGTAGATGAGGCATATGGCCATGTGCTTGTTTTCTACAGCAATTGTATTGCATTGGTCTGAGTCTTGTGAGGTGAGTGTCTTTAGTTTTAATGTGTCTTTTGCAATGATCTACCTCAACCCAGAAACGCACGACCTGAACGAACAAATAAGCGAATGGAACAGCATCATCAATGCTGCAGCCGCAGCCCAAACAGAGACAAGAACAAACACCAAAAGACAGCACACCCCATGGTACTCCAGGAAAATAGTTTTGTGTCATCTGCAAATTTGATAACCTCACTCGTTATTCCCTTTTCCGGGTCATTTATGAATATGTCAAAAAGCAGCGGACATAGCACAGATCCCTGGGTTACTCCACTATTCACCTTTTTCCATTGAAAAATTGGCCATTTAGCCCTACCCTCTGCTTTGTATCTTTTAACCAGTTCCTGATCCACAATAGTACACTGCCTCCTATCCCATGACTTTTTAATTTTGCGAAGATTCTCTCATATGAGACTTTATCAAGGGCTTTCTGAAAATCCATATGTACTATATTGACTGGCTCACCATTGTCTACTTGTTTATTCACACCTTCAAAAAAATATAACAGATTAGTAAGACAAGACCTTCCTTGGCTAAATCCATGTTGGCTTTCTGCTATTAAGACATGACTGACTACATGTTCAGTAATTTTCTTTTTTATAATGATTTCTGACATTTTGCCCAGTACTGATGTCAGTCTCACTGGTCTGTAGTTTTCCAGATCAACCCAGAACCATTTTTAAAAATTAGCGTTACATTGGCGATCCTCCAATCTTCAAGTATTACAGATGATTTTAATGATAGTTCACAGATTACTAATAGCAGGTCTGCAATCTTATATTTCAGTTCTTACAACACCCTTGGATGTTTACCATCCGTTCCAGGTGATTTGCTACTCTTCAGTTTATCACATAGTTGTAATACATCTTCCCGGTGTATTGCTATTTCTTTCAGTTCTTCCACAGTATCACCTTTAAATACCACTTCAGTCATGGGTAACATCCCTACATCTTCCTCAGTAAAGACCGAAGCAAAGAATTCATTTAGTCTCTCCGCTATAGCCTTGTCCCCTCCTACTACCCCTTTTACCCTTCTATCATCTAATTGTCCAACTGACTCTCTCAGAGGTTTTTTACTACGAATGTACTTCAAAAAGTCTTTATTATGCGTTTTTCCTTCCACAGCAAGTTTCTTCTCAAATTCTCTCTTGGAAGTTTTTTGGACTTCCTTCCACTTTTCTTAAAGCGTGGAATACATCTGGTTTGGACTTCCAAGATAGTACTTTTCAACAACACCCAAGCTTGATGTAAGTCTTTAACCTTTGCAACTGCTCCTTTTAGTTTTTTTCTCAACTATTTTCCTCATTTTATCATAGTCTCCCTTTCGAAAGTTAAAAGGTAGTACTGTGGATTTCCTTACCATCCCTCCTCCACTAATTAAATCAAACACAATCATGCTATGATCACTTTTGCCAAGTGGCCCCAACACTCTTATCTCTTGCACCAGATCTGGAGTTCCACTAAGGACTAGGTCCAATATGGCTTCCCCTCTGGTAGGTTCATGAACCAGCTGCTTCAAAAAGCAGTCATTTATTTCATCTAGGAACTTTATCTCCCTAGCATGCCCTGCCGTGACACTGACCAGTCGATACCAGGGTAATTGAAATCACCCATTATTATTACTATGCTGTAACTTTTGTTAGCTTCCTTGATTTCTTTGAGCATTTCATCATCCATTTATTCATTCTGGCCAGGCGGTCGATAGTACACCGCCACTGCAATCGCCTTCCCCTTCTTACATGGAATTTCAATCCATAGAGATTCTACAGCAGATTTTGCAAAACTTTAATCCTTTCTGACCCAATGCCCTCTTTAACATAGAGCACAACCCCTCCATCAATTTGATCAGTTCTATCGTTACGATATAGTTTGTACCCAGGTATCACAGTGTCCCACTGGTTGTCCTCCTTCCACCATGTCTCTGAGATTCCAATCATATCTAACCTCTCATTTAGTGCTATATATTCTAACTTTCCCATCTTATGTTTTAGACTTCTAGCATTTTAAAACAAGCATTTTAGAGACTGTATTTTATTCATAATAATCTGGCTATTTGTAGGCATGGGTAATTTGGAATCTTTAAGCTCTCTCTGCACCATACTCAAGGGCATTTGGGCTATTTTACTCTTTTTTGGAACCTCTCTGCTTTTTGTAGTATTCTTCAAGAATACATTGTTCCGAACCATGCGCTCTTGGGCGACTTTCGGCTTTCCCCTATTATCTAGTTTAAAAGCTGCTCTATCTCCTTTTTAAAGATTAATGCCAGGAGCCTTGTTCCACCCCGGTTAAGGTGAAGCCCATCCCTTCGAAAGAGCCCCTCCTTTCCCCAGAATGTTCCCCAGTTCCTAACAAATCCAAAACCCTCATCCTTACACCATCACCTCATCCACACATTGAGACTGGAGCTCTGCCTGCCTTTTGGGTCCTGCACGTGGAACTGGAAGCATTTCTGAGAATGCAACCCTGGAAGTTCTGGATTTCAACTTCCTACCTAAACGCCTAAATTTAGCCTCCCGAACCTCCCTACATTTTCCTATGTCATTTGTACCAACATGTACCAAGACAGCAGACTCCTCCCCAGCACTATCTAAGACCTTAACTTGGTGGCACATGAGGTCCGCTACCTTTGCACCAGGCAGGCATGTTACGAGGTGATCCTCACATCCACCAGCCACCCATCTATCTACATGCCTAATGATGGAATCACCAACTATAATGGCTGTCCTAACCCTTCTCTCATGGGCATATGGCCCTGGAAAAACTTCCTTGGTGCGAGAGGGTTTTACATCACCTGGAGGACAGGTCCTAATTACAGGATCACTTCCTGCCACACCAGGGTGATGCTCTCCTGTCACGTGACCTTTCTCCTCCAAGGCAACAGGGGTGCTGCCAGACTGGATGTGGGACTTCAGGACTATATCCCTGTAGGTCTCGTCAATGTACCTCTCTGTCTTTCTTATGTCTTCCAAGTCTGCTACTCTAGCCTCTAGAGAATGGACTCATTCCCTGAGGGCAAAGAGCTCCTTGCAGCTAGTGCACATGTAAGACCTCTCACCAACTGGGAGAAAATCATACATGTGACACTCAATGCAAAAGACTGGAAAGCCCCCATCTCACTGCTGGACTACTGTCTGCATCTTAGTTTTAAGCTTGCGTTTAGATCTTTAAGTTCTTTACTTACTAAGGGTTGCTGTGGATGCTTATACTAATAAAAGTGTATCTAATACGTTTAATATATCTTGTTCACCTGAAGCTTAATTAATCTCAGGTCGTTAATATATGACTGATTTGGATAAAGAGCTGCACCTGAGATGTGTAAGTACTTATAAAGCTACGATTATCCCAGGGGTGGGTGGGTGTTGGGGAGGGAGGGAAATAAGACTTATTAAAAGAGGGCTGCTACACAATACCCTGTCCTGTGCTTCTGAGATAAGCTGTGACCAACTTCCTGGATGATTAACAGTCCTTGCTTGGATAGAAGAAGTCTTTGAAAATGGCCTTTTGACCTGCCACCTGGCTTTAACACCTATTTAAAATGTTTCATAGGTCTATAGCCCCCTAGGCAGAAGGTCTCTTTGCAAAGGTCTCTAGAAGACTTTATTTATTACTCAAAGAATACTGACCCTGTTTTGCCTTTTATGTTAAGTTATAGTCTGATTTGATTTAAATTAAAGCTCTGTGCTGCTGCTAGACTCTGACCTAGTATGAAATTTAAACTAGAAGCTCTCTGCTGGGTTCAAAATTTAACCAGAAAGCTCTCTTCTGTGTTTTAAATTTAAGCTTAAACTGCTGCTACTAGGCCCTGACTGATTTAACAAATACACTAGGTTCACAGATTAATCAGCTTTAATCCAAAGAATTCCCTTCAGAAACATTCCCAGAAATATATACTCACTATTGCAGATTTCTCTCCAGAAGTAGCAGTCCCCTTTTGTAGTCATTCAGGCCTCCAGTTCCTGAGGCAGACAAGCAGGTCCACAACATTATAGAACCTCCACCGTATTTAACTGTAGAAAGGGTGTTTTTTTCCTTATAAGCTTCATTTCTTTGCCTCTAAATGTATCGCTGGTCTGCATTGCCAAAGAGCTCAAGTTTGGTTTCATCTGTCCACAGAACATTTTCTCAGAAGGAATGTGATTTCTCAAGGTATATTTGGGCAAAGATCAGGTATGCCTTTTTATTTCTGTCTTTGAGCAGTGGAGTCCTCCTTGGCCTTCACCCATGTAGTCCTTCTTTGTTTAGTTTGTGGCATATGTTGAGGGTTGAAACCAGCACTCCAGATTGCTCCAGGTCATCCTTAAGCACTTTGGATATTGTATGTGGTGTTTTTACAGCTGTTCACATTGACCTTTGAAGGCTTTTTGGATTAATTTTCCTCTTCTCACCACATCCTGATAGGTTCTTGACAGTTCCATGAGCAGAAAACCTCTCAATAACATTGCAAACTGTAGACACAGGAATTCCAAGGTCTTTGGAGATGGCCTGTACCCGTTTGAAGTTTGATGTTTGGTGATAATGGATTTTCTAATGGCCTCAGGCAGCTCTCTTGTCTTCACCATTGTGAAAATGGAACAGGACGTGCCATAAACATTAGAGCCATCATTCATTGGTTGATTCAAGTCATGTAAGTACTGACAATTGATCACAGGGGCGTCTAATTTTACTGCAATGAGAATATGATTCTTTTGTTCAAACTGATTTGAATTGTTTATAAGGGTGCCAATAATCGTGTCCTAGAAATGTCCCAGGTTTTATACTATTTGTTATTATTTCCTTCTTTAATTGGTCTTGTTTTATTTGATTCGTTTATATGTCAAATATGTGTGCGTATATAATTCAAAGCCACTTCACTGCCACATTGTTTTAGGAGATATTGGACATTAAGGAGTTAAACTGCAAGGGTGCCAATAATGTTGACATGTTGACCTGTGAAAGTAGATTTTAACTCTTGAAAGCTAGTCATAAAATGTATTAAGGTAGTCCAATAAAGACGTATTGCCTTATTTTCATTTTTGGTTTACTTCTTCTTTTTATGAACTATAAATCAGAGGGAGCATGGTGCTGCAAAAATCATAAAGTCTCAACAGTTGACTGCGCAAACAAATTTAAGTAGTGTGGTAATGGCCAGCAAATGAATGCCACACCATGGTTTATAGTTTCATTTTAAAAACCTGCATGTACTGACTTCCAGGCTTGGCTTTCTGTGATCATCAATGCCCTAACAGGATATTAGGTAACAGAAAAACTGTTGTCATGGAAACAGGACCAGGCTTATATTTTTGTTATCCATAGGCAGCGCTGGAAAGCCTCCTTCCCTCTCCAGGTCATAATTCTACCATGGCACTCCTAGAAGCAGCACTAGCTTGCTGACTTAAGGAAATACAAGCAGCATTCTCTCTGGCCCACATAAATGGAGCCTTCAAAATCTTGTATACAGGAAAATTATCTTTGTCTAAATCCAGGTCTGTATACATTTATATATCTACGTATCTGTGTTTAGTTTATTCCATTTAATTGGTAACTCAAGGCAAGTTACATTCAGATATTGCCCTGTTTCCAGGGGGCTTACAATCTAAGTTGATGCCTGAGACAATGGAAGTTGAAGAGACTTGCCCAAGGCCACAAGAAGAATTGGTGGGATTTGAACACTGGTTTCTCTGGTTCTCAGTCTGCTGGTCTTCCACTCTCAATAATTCCAGAGGGTGATTCACATATTTCATTTGTGTGTATATATGTACAGAGGAACAAGCACCATGATTATGTGCTCCACATATGATAGCACGTGGGCCCGGTGCTACCTTTTTAGCTGCCCTATGTGAGTACTACTGTGCTGCCCCCCTCCCATACCTCACCCCCCGGTCAAATCCCATGTAGTTCTTCAGAAGCCTCTGTGATGTCCCAACATTAACTAAATGAGTGTATGAATGTATGATCATCATTTATAAGTACAATGGAGTTAAAAGAAGGCTACTAGATTTCTACACAACTACTCTCGTGCCAACTGCAAGGTACTTTGGGACGTCCTACAAATCTACGCCTATAATAAACCTACATACCCTAACAGCACTACCAGAGCTCACAGAGCACCAACTCTACCTATCAAAAGGCAGCATTATGATTATTAAATCACCACATCACATAGAACACCAATACACTTTCTACTGGAAAAACCGAACAAGAAGGATTGCTACACAGAAACTTTACGCTGATAGAATACTGCACTCGGTCGCACACACAAGCCACAGACAGACCGTCACCAAATACAAGAATACAGAAAAAGGTACCATAAATTAGAATTAGAAATATGAAGACAAAAATTGAACTGGGAATCCCAAGAAGCCAAACTTGCAATGTGCTGCAGTGCTGGAGAAATAAAACTAGAAATGCACTTCCTCTTCTACTGAACAAAGCAGAAAGACAACCGCTAGCATATTCCAGTTAATAAATCTAAAATAAAATACTTCTTCCAGCTTTCTTGTCTGGACATTTCAGTTTTCAATCAGGATGACCCCAGTCTCTCTTTTCTGCTTTTTGTATCTGTCTCCTGCTAACACACAGTTTCCAGTGTCTACTACTAGTCCTTTCTCCTCGTCTTTTTCAATTCTCTCCCTACATTTGTCTTTGATATACTGAACTTTCCAGTTGTGCTCTGTCATCCATTTCTTTCTTTAGTCCCTCTCTATCTTCTCAAATTTGACTGACTATCAGGTCCTCAATCTCCATTTGACTTTTCACCTACCTATCAACTTACCTCCTCTTACCTTCAGTCCAGCACATCTCCCCTAGCTCTTCCATTTTCTCTGCCTCACTTCTTCTCCAGACTCTTATTCCCTGTTTTCACTCACTCCCATTACCACATTTCTACCCTCTTTACTGACTGCCCTACTCTCACGCATCTCCTTACTAACCACCACTGTAGCAGCCAGTGCTGTTCATATCATTCACTACCGATGCACAATTTAATAACTCTGCACACTAGAAATGAATGCTATAAACTGCACTTGCTGCTGTGGCTGACTGGGAGGAGGAGAGATTAAGCTGCGGTTTGTGCTGTGTGATCTTCTGCCAGGACCGAAACTGATGTGCTGCATGATATTCTGCCACTGGGGCCAAGACATGCTTCTGCATGATCTTCCACCAGGGCTGAGACTGGCTCTGCTGCGTGATTTTGGCGCTGCTTAGTAAAACTCGGCGTAGGACCGGTGCTGTAATTATAAAAAATGGCATCAGGTAACACTTTCAAATCTTGAAATTTGGTGCATCAGCTTGCAATATCACAACACATGCTGTAAGTTATCTGTGGATAAAAGGAACAATTTAATATTTGCTGCTTGGAGTGGAGGAGTAGCCTAGTGGTTAGAACACTGACTGGGTAACCCAGCAAGCAGGGTTCAAATCCCACTAGCACTCCTTGTGGCCTTGGGCATGTCACTTAACCCTCCATTGCCTTGGAAGAAAGGCCTGGCAGTCTACTTCCAGTGACACGGCCAAGAAAACCCAGGAGCTTCTGGGTTGCCAGGAGTCAGGACTGACTGGAAAGCATGCATTGCATTGCCTGAAACCTTCTATCATTAGTACTGCCTTCACTAGAAGAAAACATCTTTAGCTATGAAGAAGATCTACAGCATATAGAGAGAAATAGTTGCAAGTATTTTGAGGAAGGAGCATGGGTTGTCCAAAATGGTTGAATCTGTGAATACTTGTTGCTACCATTAAAAATAATGCAACTTGGACTTCCAAGATGGCGGACTGAAGGGATCGTTGTGCGTCAGCGTCTGTTTCCTTATGGGTAAAAGGAAGGCTAAAGGGGCTAAGACACCCTCTCTTGCCCCTGCAGCCTCATCCCCCTTACCTCTTCAAGTGGTTGGACTGCTTGATCAATTTTTGGCGCCATGGCAGCAGTCAGGAGAGCCAGCGGTTCAGAGCCTTGTGACCTCTCGGCGGAGTCTGGCAGCTCGGCGGGAGGCTCCGGGCCCGACATCTTACTGCCGGAGCAGTGGCGCCCTCCTAAGGAACCTCTTCTGGTGTCGAGCTCAGTGCAGCTGGAGGAAGAGTTCCCCTCCGGGTTGGAGGGGGGTGTTGAGAGCAGAGGGTCAGCTGCATGGGGAAATGGTGGTGACGCTGCTTCATCTCCCCCCAGTGTTTCAGAGGGCCCTGCAACAACTAGGAGGTCTTCTGGCAGGTTGGCTGATGCCTTGCCTGCTTCTGGCACTTCGGTTTTGGAGCAGCGACTCATGGAGGCCGGCTCGAAACAAGTACAGAACAAGCTAATTTTCTCCTTTGAAAGACCTGCTGAGTTTACTTTGGAGTCCATATGGTCTGCGATTGTGAAACTTTGGGAAATTTTTGCTCCTCAGGTTACCGCTTTAACTACTCAGCTCCAGTCTCATACTGTCCTCCTTCAGCAACACACTTTGGAAATCTCCGCTGTGCAAACGTCTGTGACTGAACTCCAGCAGAAAGTTTCTTGGGTTGAAAATGTTATTTTCTCCTATCAGAAGGATGTATTGGCTATGCGGACAAGGATTGAAATGCTGGAGAATTCATCAAGATATGCAAATCTCCGTCTTGTTAATTTTCCTAAGTCCCAATGTATTAGTGCAAAAGAGATGTTCAAGAAATATATGGTTGAAGTGTTAGGGGTCCCAAATGAATCCCACCTCCCTATGGTGAAACAGTATTACCTTCCTATAAGGAAAAAGGCGGTGGGTGGTGGGATTATTCCTGTTTTGGATCAGGTTGATTCTTTAGATTTTTCTGCTATTTTAGAAGGTTCTTTAACTGAATCTGTTTTTCCTTCTACCTTAATTGTAACTTTTGCTCTCTCTTCGGACAGGGATTGGTTTTTCCGAATGTTTTTTCGGAAGCGGAATGTAACATTTCAAGGGTTAACTATCTGAGTTTTTCAAAAATCTATCTATGGAGACTCAGAAACGTAGGAAAGAATTTTTGCTTCTTCGTCCAGGTGTTTTGTTGTTGGGGGGTCAGTTTTTCCTGAAGTTTCCTTGTAAATGTATGATTAAGCTGAATTCTGTTTCTGATATCTTTTTTGATTCATCTCACTTGCTGGCTTTCATTAATGCTCACTGCTCCTCTGAGGCGGTTCAGGTTCCACTGCAGTAGGTTTTTGGCCTGACTGTTTTTCCCTCAGTTGCTTTTCCTGCAGGTTTGAATTTAATGTGTGTTTGGTAGTCTCCTCCCAATAGTGGGCTATCGTAGGGTCAGTAAACATAATATTTTGTGTTAATTTATTTCTTGTAAGCTATGGTTGTTATTAAGCTGTTTTCTTTCTGTATCCTAACTTCTATTTCAAGCATTGTTGCTTGGATTTATTGTAAAACGATAAATATAGATTTAAAAAAAAAGTAACGCAACTTCTTGGTTGATTTTCATTTAATTGTTTCTTTTTGACCAGACTAATAATCAATTCTTTATGGAGAAAGAAATGTTCAAAAATGAATGCCTGATCATTTCTGCTAGTGAGAAAAATATCCCTTTAAAGTTATTGAACTGATTTCAATTAGAACATTATAGTTAATGCATTTAAATTTTGAACCTGCTTTAGCAAATTCACCATGGTATTGCTCCCGGAGTTGTCCTTGTGAGTCATGCCAGAGATTCCAGAAATTACTAGGTTTCATTGGGTGAAGACTTGCCAGACTTCAAGCTTGTGTTAGCTTATTTCTTCTGTGTAACAGATAGATTCCAGTTCATCCCAGAGAATAAACAGTGAGGTAAATGCTGTAATAAATAATCACTACCCTGAAAGAACATGTATTGTACGTTTTATTTAAGGTTTAATTGATATCACCAATGTGCAAAACCTTCATAAAGTAGGAATGACAATGGGAAAATCAGAAAGTATATCAAATCATTGTCAAAATGTTTTCTTTAATTACAGATAAATTACAACATAATAACATAAGATAATCCATGCAAAGTCAGTCCAAGATTCATTGAGTCCAATATCCTGTCTCCTACCGTATTCAGTCCACAAGGCCAGCCCTGCTACTAAGCGGGCTGGGCATCTGTCTAGGGCACTAGAATTTGAGGGTGACATCATAGCTCCTGCATGGCAACAGAGGAGCACTTTCATGCCACTTCAGTATGGCAGCAGGCCTTTCAGTAAGGGCTTGTAAAGAGTTGTGCTCAAGCACAGCTGCATTCTTGCCCCCTCCACAAGGAAGTCTGCATTGAAGGGAGAGCAGGACATAGTAATGCTTGAGTGCTGACATGTACTAAAAGGCCTGCCACTGCAGGGGAGTTGTGCCGACTTTATTTGTTTAGCAGCTTGGAAAAGGAAACAATAAAGACAGTGTGCTGGTAGTAGCAGAGAAAGGGAAGGGCAGAGGAAATGCTTGACATGTTGAGTAGTGAGCCTAGGAAAAGGGAGAATAAATGTTGGACTCCTTGAGAGGAACTAGGGAAAAGCAGGAAAGATGCTGGGGGTAGGAGTAGAGAGATGTTGGATACCCTGGGGAGCTAGGGAAGGTGATATACCGGACATAGGGGATCTAGGGAAGGGAAGGTGATATACTGGACATAGGGGAGATAGGGAAGGAAAGGGAAGATGCTGGACTATGATGGTGGGGTTAGGGCCTTGAGCCACTTGGAATGGGGAGGAGGGCAGACATGGCTGAAGGTTCACCTACTGTAGAGCACTGTATAAATCCCACAAAGTAAGACCAATTTCTCATAGCTCATCTTCACAGTTAAGGCATAGCTTTTCTGAATCTACCTGGGTAATAACTTTTTTATGGATGTTTCCTTCAGGAGGTTGTCTAAACCTCTCTTGATCCTTGCTATGTTAGTCGCTTTGAGCACATCCTCCAGTAACAGATTTGACAGCTTAATTGTTAGATAAAAAGTGTTTTCAAAGATTAGTTTTCAATCTGATGATTATTAGTTTTGTGAAATATCTTTTTTCTTTAGTGTTGTTTAAAATGTTAAACAACTCTGTATTTAAGCATTCCACCATACTGGCACGCCTTCTGTAATAGTCCAACATTTGCCATCTCTTTCTTTCTCGATCAAAAAGATCATGCGGCACCAATCTCAAATTAATCCCTCTTCCTTCCAGTCGGCTACAGTAACCAGTGCTGTTTATATCATTCACTAGCGATGCGCAGTTCAATAACCCTGCGCACTAGAAATGAATGCTAAAACAGTGTTGGCTGCTGTGGCTGACTGGGAGGAGGAGAGATTAAGATGGGGTTTTTGCTGTGTGATCTTCTGCCGGGACCCAGACTGATGCAGCTGTGTGATCTTCTGCCACTGGGGCCGAGACGTGCTTCTGTATGATCTGCCACCAGGGCTGAGACTGGCCCTGCTGTGTGATCTTCTGCTGCTGGCAGAAGTGGCTCAAGGCCATTTGTACTTGAAGTAAGGGATGAGATCCCCTCCCCCCCCACACACACACACACATCAAGGCACTTCAAAAGAGGTGGGACTCTCACCTAGAACATCAGCCAGGCGGTTACCCCAAGGATAAAGAAATGAAGTTATTTTCCAAGGCTATATAGTTTACAGTATATAGAGATTTTTAATTGCTGGTTATACTCAACAAAAATAGTATCAGTTTAATTATGTAGCCTGCAATTCATATAAAAAATACTGACCCCTGGCACTGTACACTGGACCATTATGGTGTTAAATGTAAAAATACATACAATATTCATAGAAATCTCTGTGACTCTTCCCCCCCCCCCCCCCAACAATGGATGCAGAGCAGAACTAGGACATTTCCCAGAGAGCTCATCATATGAAAAAAAATCAGATTTTAGTAACAGGAACAAAAACCATCTTCAGCACCAGGGCAAACTGTGAAATAATATGAACCCTACAAAGAGTCACTCAGGAGCTATACAGCAAATCTACCATACCATGACAGCACTAACTTACACAAGTCATGTTGTTGTTGTTAAGTGTCATTGAGTTGGTGTCGACTCATGGCGACCCTCTGGATAGTTGACCTAAACTGTGTTCGGTCTTCATTCAGCTGTCTCATTGTTGACAGAGTGGCACCCATAGCCACTGTTATTTTATCGATCAATCTCATTGCTGGCCTTTCTCTTTTGCGTTGACCTTCTGCCTTCACATGATGTGTCCAAAGTGTGAAAGTCAAAGTCTTGTCATCTGAGCTTCTAAAGAAAGCTTAGATTGGATCTCCATTAGTACTGACTGGTTTGTTCTTTGGGCAGTCCACGGTGGTATACACAGTATTCGTTGCCAGCACCATAATTCAAAAGCATCAATTTTCTTCCTGTCTATCTTTTTCACTGTCCAACTTTCACATCCATATGACATTATTGAAAATAACATGGCTTGAACGAGTCAAATCTTTGTATGGAGAGAGACATCTCTGCTCTTGAGAATCTTGTCTAGGTCCTTCATAGCCATTCTGCCAAGAGCAATGTGTCATCTGATTTCTTGACTGCTTGTTGTTTCTTTATTGATATTTGATCCAAGTATGTTAAAGTTGTCCAATATTTCAATTTCTTCTCCACTAATGATGAACTTATAGATTTTGCCAGTTTTCAGGATCTTTGACTTCTTTACATTAAGGTGCAGGCCCATTTAAGACTATGTTCCTTGATCTTGAGAAGCAAATATTTCAGATCATCTTCACTTTCGGCCAGTAATGTGGTATCTTCAGCACAGAGAAGGTTGTTGATGAGTCTCCCACCAAGCTTCACACCTCTGTTGTCTTCATAAAGTCCTGCTTCTCTGATGATGATTTGTTCTCCATATAAATTAAACAGGTAGGGGGAAAGTATGCAGCCTTGTCATACACTTTTGCTGATGTTAAAACATGCTGTTTCTCCTTGTTCCATTCGAACTGTTGCTTCTTGATCAATGTAAAGGTTGTGCAAGAGAACGATCAGGTGTTCTGGTATACCCATGCTTCTGAATGTGGCCCAGAAGTTCTCATGATTTACACAATCAAAAGCCTTGCTGTAGTCAATAAAATACACATTGATATCCTTTTGGTATTCTTTAGTCTTTTCAAGGACCCATCTCACATCCGCGATGATGTCTCTTGTTCCTCACCCTATCCTGAACCCTGCTTGCACTTCAAGCAGTTCTCACTCCAGGTATGGTTGTAGTCTCTGCTGAATAATCTTCAGTAGAATCTTGCTGGCATGTGGGATCAGAGCAATAATTTCCACAGTCAGTTGGATCACCTTTCTTTAGTATTAGTATAAACACAGATCTTTTCCAGTCAGTTGGCCATGATGTTGTCCTCCAAATTTCCTGGCAGAGCCTTGTAAGTATGGTAACAGCTGCATCAGATTGCTGTAAGACTTCAATGGGAATGCCATCAATGCCTGGTGCTTTGCTCTTTGATAAGGCTTTCAATGCTGCTTCGACTACTTCTTTCATCACCAATGGTTCCTGATCAGAAGGTACAGATTGAAATGGCTGTTGGTTCACTCTGTACATTCTTTCCACCTTTTCTTGATCTTCTCAGCATCATTCAACATGGATCCTTGAGCATCTTGTAACAGTCCAATTCAAATCTTGAATTTTTTCTTTAACTCTCGTAGCATTAGGAAAGCCTATCTTGTTCTTCCTCTAATAGTTTCTGCTTTTATTTCCCTGCATGCATCATTATAGTTCTTATCCTTGTCTTGTCTTGCTGCACGTTGGAAATCTCTATTGAGTTCTGTGATTGCCTCTCTTTCTCCTCTGGCTTTAGTTTCTCTGTGTTTCTGGGCAATTTCTGTGTTTCTTCGGTCATCCATTTTGGCCATTTTTGCTTTTTCACCTTTTGTAGAGATTTCTCACTTTCTTCCAACACAACCTTCTTGATGTCATCCCATAACTCTTCTGGTGCTCTGTCATTTCTATCTAAAGCAGCAAATTGATTTTGCAGGCAGTCTTTAAATTCTGGTTGTATATTCTCAAGGTGATATTTTGCTACATTCATGAGTGGCTTGCTCCTTTTCAACTTTAGCTTGAGTTTGCATACTAGTAGTTGGTGATCTGTACCACAATCAGCTCCGGGGTTTGTCTTTGTTGATGTTATAGAGTTTTTCCATCGTTGACTTCCACAGATGTAGTCAATTAGATTTTTGTACAATCCATTGGGTGAAGTCCATGTGTACAGTCATGCCAACCTTCTTCTCAAGTCACTTCATTAGCTTCCGTTTAGGCAGTTTCTTTGTTTAAGATGATTGTGTTCGTCATTGGCTGATTTTAAAGTTCATGCGTTAGATCTAGTTAAACGGTTACATGAGAGGGGGTACCCACAAGGAGTGATTAAACAAGCTTACCGCCATGCCACCTATGTTCATCATGAATGGTTAATGAATGAATCTTCAGAACCAACACAACCGATTATGCCGCCCGAGTTTTTTGTGGGGGTCTTACCATATACCCATAGTGCACAGGTGGTGGGGATCCTTAGAAAATACTGGATTATATTGGACCTGCATCTGTGTTTTAAAAAAAACCTTCGAATAGCTTTTTCTAGGGGTCCTAATTTGCAGGACAAATTAGTACAATCAACTGTTTTGGCTGATCGACCGATTCTTTCGTCTCCATCTCACAGTGGTCATTCAGTCTGTATGTCCTGCATTTATTGTACTACTTCTTTGACAGGCATAATCTGGACTCACCCAAAGACGGGACAATCTTTCACACAACGATGGGCAACGACATGTGAATCCACATTTGTGGTTTATGCTTTACAATGTGTATATCGGTTGGTGTATATAGGAAAGACGTTGCAGATGATTAAGACTAGATTGAGTGAACATACTTCTCGTATTAGACAACAAGTGCTTTCTGCTCCATTGGTTGAACATTGTTTAACCTACAATCACACATTTGAGGATATTTCTTGGACTGTTCTGGATCACATTCCCCCAAGACCTAGGGGAGGCGATCGTATTGCTTTATTTCAACAATGGGAACAACGACTAATCTTTAAATTTAACACAGTTCATCCATCAGGACTTAATAAAGAAATTGAATGGTTGAGCTTACTGTGATGTCATCAGTGACACTATGGGACTCCCCGGTTGAGTGGGTTTTCCCTGCCATCCTATTGGTGTTCCCTAATGAGTGACAGATGGTATTAGCCAATTTTTACATGAGGCCCTTTAGAACCGGCAGAGGTCTTCAGCCGGATACACATCACGGGTTTGCTGGCTGAAGGAAGGTGGCACTTGAAACAGGACAGTGGTCCCGAAACGTGCATGTCGTGTATGCTTGAAGATAATACCGTGGAAGTTTAATGAAATAACGTTACCAACAGGAAATGTTGATACAGATAAGGATTTATTTAAAATATTACAAAAAATGATTAAAAGGGAATAAGCCGTCTGGTGTGGGTGGATATTTTATTCCTTCCTCCTTCGGCTTTTTCCGACAATAATTATAATAGAAAGGGTTCACTTAGTTTGGTAATTCTTTGGGATTGTAGATTTTGACATCAGTTCCAGGCAAAATGGTAGAGATCATTATAAAGAACAGAAGTCATGTAGTCATGGTTTAATGGAAGAAGGCCATCATGGATTTAGCAAAGGGAAGTCTTGTTTTACTAATCTGTTATATTTTTTTGAAGGTGTAAATAAACAGGTAGACAAAGGTGAGATGGTTGATATAGTGTATCTGGATTTTCAGAAAGCCTTTGACAAGGTCCCTCATCAGAGACTTTTGTCAAAACTAAAAAGTCATGGGATAGGAGGCAGTGTACTATTGTGGATCAGGAACTAGTTAAAAGATAGAAAGCAGAGGGTAGGGCTAAATGGCCAATTTTCCCAATGGAGAAAGGTGAATAGTGCAGTACTCCAGGGATCTGTGCTGGGTCCATTGCTTTTTAACATATTCAAAAATGACCTGGAAATGGGAATAACAAGTGAAGTTATCAAATTTGCAGATGACACAAAATTATTCAAAGTTGTTAAAATACAAGAGGATTGTGAAAATTTGCGAGGGGACTTTGATAAATTGGAAGACTGGATGTCCAAATGGCAGATGAAATTTAATGTGGAGAAGTTATGCATCTAGGAAAGAACAAACCAAACTACGGTTACACGATGCAAAGAACCACTACCCAAGACAAATATTTAGGAGTTCGTTGTAGATAATATGTTGAAACTCTCTACCTAATGTGCAGCAGTGGCCAAGAAAGCTAATAGAATGCTGGTAATCATAAGGAAAGGAATAGTGAATAAAACCAAGGATATTATAATGCCTCTGTATCATTTCATAGAGCGACCGCACCTTGAATATTGGGTGCAGTTCTGGTCACCATATTTTAAGAAGGATACAGCAGAATTATAAAAGGTACAGAGAGAACCACCAAGATAGTAAAGGAGATGGAAGGATATGAGGAAAGGCTTAAAAGGTTAAGGCTCTTCAACTTGGAAAAGAGACAGCAGAGGGGAGATATGATAAAGGTCTATAAATTAATGGAATGGAGTGGAACGGGTAAACGTAGATTGGTTCTTTATGCCATCAAAAAGTAGAAAGACTAGGGGGGCACGTATTGAAGCTACAATGCAGCACATTTAAGACTAATAAGAGAAAATATTTTTTTCATTCAATGCATAATCAAACTCTGGAATTCGTTACTGGAGGATGTAGTATAAGCTGTTAGAGTAGCTGGATTTAAAAGAGGTTTTGGACGAGTTCCTGGATGAAAGGTCCATAAACTATTAGAGGATTTGGGAAATCCACTGCTTACCCCCGGACAGCATTGTGGAACCTGTGTACATTTTGGGAAACTGCCAGGTACTTTTGACCTAGATTGACCACTGTTGGAAACAGGATACTGGGCTTCATAGACCTTGGGCTCATACAGTATGGCATTTCTTATGTTCTTATATTCTGTCTTCTTCACTTCTTCTCGCATGTCTATTTCTAACATTGATCTTTTCCTTTCAGCTTTCTTCCATTTAATTTTTTGCCTTTATCCTCTCAAATTTCAATTTTTCTCTATACAATCCAGTCATTAAATCTCCCTCTTTTTTCTGCAGCTACCTACAGCTTTCTCTTACCACCACTCTCGCATTTTCCATCCTATTTCCCATACTTTCATGAACTCTATTCTCTTTCGCACCCTTTAAGCAGCATCTTCTCTCTCTCTCTCCACCCCCACCCACTCTTTATCCAACATCTTCTTCCTCTCCCACCTTTTGTCCAGCATTTTTTCTCTCTCTATCCCCCACCCTCTATCCAGAATCTTCTCTCTCCCTCACTCTTCATCCAACATGTTCTCTCTCTCTCTCTCTGGGTCCCTCTCCCCACCCTTCTGCAGCATCTTCTCTTTCTCTTTCCCACCATTCATCTAGCATTTCTCTCTCTCTCTCTCTCTCTCTCTCTCTCTCTCTCTCTCTCTCCTTCCATTCATCCAGCATCTTCTTTCTCTCTCCCCCTTCCTCTAGCATCTTCCCTCTATCTCCCCCTTTCCTTTATTATCTCTCCTTTGTTTCCCTATTCATCTCTCTATCCAGCATCCTCTCTTTTTGTCTCTAACCCTCTTATTTCCTTATTCACGTTCATGTCTAGTATCTTTCTTCTCTGTCTCTATCCTTCCTCATGTCCAGTATCTCCCCTGTGTCATCATCCCTCCCGCATGTCCAGCATTTCCTTACACCCCACCCTCCTGGGGGCAACATTTTCAAAGGCATTCACAGGGTTTACAGCCCAGTAAACCATGTAAATGCCTCTAACCAAGATATTCAATGCCACTCACATGGTTGGTGCTGCTGAATATCGTCATACTCTCCCCTACACACCCTGATGCTAATCTCTTAGCATCAGGATGTGTCATGGGTGTTCCAGGATGTGTCGTGGGTGACGATAGAGGCTAACCAGGTAGTGGCAATATTGCACCGCTACCTGGTTAGCTTCTATGGGTAAAAGATAGATGTTGTAAAAGCTGACCTATCTTTACCTGTAGAAGCTAACTGAGCATGTATGGTGATCCCAGATATTCAATACCGGGGCCGCATATGACCCCAGCATTGAATATCCGGGGTTAGAGCATGGCTAGGCGATGCAGTCTCATCTAGCCATCCCAATTCAATATCAGGACCCTAGTGTCCAGCATCCACTCTTTGTGTCCCTATTCTCCCAATGCCCAGCAACTCCTGTATCTCCCTATTCCCTTGATGTCCAGCATTTCCTTTGTCTGTCCCTATCCTCCCCATGTTTGTTATCTCCTGTCGTCCTCCCCACTGGTCCAGCACCTTCTGTTTTTCTATTAGTCCCCCCCCCCCCCTTCATGTCTAACATTTCCGTTGTCACTCAACCCCCTGCTCTCGGTATCCTTCAATGTCTTTTTGTATCCTTTGGATTTCTATCCTATTCTCTAGCTACCATTACTCCCTTCAAATATCCTCTCTCTTTCTTTCTCCTGCCAGTCATCTTCCTTTCTGCTAGTACATTTTGCTTTTACCTCACATCCTGATCCAGCATCCCCCTTCTATCACTCCTGCAGTCCTGCTACCTTGCAACATCCCTCTTTTTTCTTTTGAGCAACTTTTTTTTCTACCCTCTGGCTCTCTGGATCGAGAATCTGCTCTTTCCTGCCTCTCTTCGCTCTCTTGCCTGAACACCACAGCAGCAATAAAAGAGTAAGAAGTAGTGGGACCATCAAGCTTGTGCATGCCCCATTGCCTCACTGACCCCCTCAGAAACAGGAAGTGTATGTCTGAGGAGGAGGAACTGGCAAAAACCTGCTGGCGCGTGAAAGCTTGACGGCCCCGCTCCTACTCACTCTTCTATTGCTGCTGACATTCATCCAAGAAAGCAGCATTCAGGCAAGAGAGGAAGAGGCAGCAGCTGCAGAGGCAATGATAGCCTGACTGGGAACGAACTTAAGCAGCCATTGCAGGAACATGTTGAGAACATCCCTGCTGTTCAGTGGATTGTGCCGGCCCTGATAGCACATCAGCTTTAAAATAAAAGCTAAGAGGGCCGCTTGAGCCTAAAGCCCCAATTAAAAAGGAAACTCACTAGTTTATGTATACTATCATACAAAGAGGAAGCACCATGGTAGCTCAAATTCAACCAAAAACATGTTCGTAAAATTTTAGCCTTGATTTGGGTCCGAGCTGCCCCTATTGGGGTCAGGCAGTGTGGAAACAGGAGGGTCTAAGGCGGCGGGCAGATTGAGCCATGGGGAGGACACTCCCTTCTAGGATCAGGCTCCACATGTTCCTTGAAATGGAGAAGTAATCTAAGAAACTTTGGAAGGAGTCTGTGGAAATAGTAAGGAATGAGCAAGATATAGTTCCTAAAAAGAAGTGAGATTTGTAATGCCAAAGGTCCTCTGACTAAGAATCACTAGATGGGGACTGGGTTGGTGCATGGTATCATACAGAGTCTTTCCCGCAGTATAAATCAAAGAATGCAAATTGCTACCAATCTACAACTATGTGAAACTGAGGCAGCAAGCATTGATCCAATTTCCAGATGTCTGCAGCACTAAAAACCATCAAAATGGTCTTTAATTGATGTTCACAAGAAAACCAAAAATACCAATGATACTGACCTGCCTTGCAGCAACTCTTGAGAGCAAAGGTTGAAGCACATGATTTGTTCAGTAAACCAAAAAGATGCTCCTTTGCTCTGCTCCAAAAGTCGTGCTTAGTAAGACATAGGCACTCATCAAGCAGAGAAAAGGAGATTAGTAATTATTTAGATTGTTTCTACAAGGGGAATTTCAAAGGCCAAAATGTGTATCTTCTGTTAAAATTGACCTGTGGTGCTGGGTCTGCTGTTCTAATTATAAAAACTGGCATCAGATAATACTTTCAAATCTTGAAATTTGGTGCATCAGCTTGCAGTATCACAACACACGCTGTAACTTATCCATGGATCAAAGGAATAATTTCACATTTACTGCCTTGAATCTTATATCACTAGCACTGTCTTCACTAGAAGAAAACAGCTTAAGTTAAGAAGAAGATCTGCAGCACATATAGAGAGAGATGGTTGCCAGTATTTTGAGGAATAGGCTTTGGGTCTCCAAAATGTTTGAATCTGTGAATATTTGCTGCTACCATTGAAAGCAACCCAACTTCTTTGTTGATTTTCATTTAATTGTTTCTTTTTGAGCAGACTAATACTCTACACTTTATGGAGAAAGAAATGTTCAAAAGTGAATGCTTTAAAGTTATTGAACTATCTCCAAGTGGAACATTATAGTCAATGCATTTAAATTTTGAACCTGCTTTAGCAGATTCACCATGGTATTGCTCCCGGCGTTGTCCCTCTGAGTCATGCCAGGGTTCCAGCACTTGCTAGGCTTCTTTGGGTGAAGACTTGCCAGATTTCAAGCTTGTGTTTGCTTACTTCTGTGTAACAGATAGATTCCAGCTCATCCCAGAGAATAAACAGTGCAATAAATTCTGTAATAAATAATCACTACCTTTTGGAAGAACATTTACTGTACTTTTTACTTAAAGTGTCATTGATGTCACCAATGTGCAAAACCTTCACAAAGTAGGAATAATAATGGGAAAATCAGAAAGTTTATCAAATCATTGTCAAAATATCTTTCTTAAATTACAACATAATAACATAAGATAATCCATGCAAAGTCAGACCATGATTCATTGAGCTCAATATCCTGTCTCCTATAGTGGTCAGTCAGCGACAGGGACCCCAGGTTGGGGTGCAGTAAAGAGCCTCCCTCCTGAGACAGGAGTCCCGGGGCAGTCACCAAGGGGATTGGAGTCCCCACTGACAACTGGAGGAGCAGTGGGAACCTTTTGCTCCCGACACCATCAGCAGCTCTCCCCAGCCCGGGGATAGAGCCTCCGGCATCAGGAGCGGCAGCGGCACTTTGTCTGCCCAATCGGGGCGCACCAGAGGGCTCTAAAAGCTCGCGCCATCGGGCGCATGGTCCTCTTTGCTCCCGACACCATCAGCAGCTCTCCCCAGCCCAGGGATAGAGCCTCTGGCATCAGGAGCGGCAGCGGCACTTCGTCTGCCCAATCGGGGCGCACCAGAGGGCTCTAAAAGCTCGCGCCATCGGGCACGTGGTCTTCTTTGCTCCCGACACCATCAGCAGCTCTCCCCAGCCTGGGGATAGAGCCTCCGGCATCAGGAGCGGCAGCGGCACTTCGTCTGCCCAATCGGGGCACACCAGAGGGCTATAAAAGCTCGCGACATCAAGCGCACCCGCGCCTTGCGGGCCCGCGCCTGAGGGCTTCACCAGAGGGCCCTTTGGCGTGGCCCTTAGGCGGAGCACTTGATAACGTCTTCTAATCAGCTACGTCGACTAGATCCTCATTCAACTGGGTCATCCACAGCAAGTAAACAGCAATTAGAAAAACTGTTGCAAGTAACCACTATCTCTTACACCGATATACTGTTGCTAGTAATGATTAACCTCATGCTTCGTTGCTAGTAATCTCTAACTCATAAACTGTTATAAGCAAATACTGTAACATTGATCCCTTTCTAAGCTTAATAACGGCAGTCCATTACATTCATTGTAGCTATTGCAGGCAGGATATTGCAACATTGTCTCATGGCTTACTGACTGCTACATTGTCTCATGGTTACTGTCTCGTTCTTTACTGAGTGTTACATTGTCTCATTATCTGCTGACTGCCACATTGCCTCACTGTTTGCTCGCTGCTGTACTGTTTCATGTCTTGCTTGCTGCCACATTGTTCCAAATACCTACTCATTGTCAGGCAGTGAGTTTATACCCCACTGGTAGCTACCACAGTAGTCAGCACCAGACCCCACTAACTACCCAACAACGAACAGCTCACATACTATCCATCACTCCACGAAGTCGACCACAAGATCCATCCACTACTAGCCCTGGCATGTCTACACCTAGCCACCTGGCTCCCCCATACATCCCACGCCTTTCACACAAGCACCAACCACATCCCAATACTCAACAGCGAAGGGAAGAGATGGACGGAGAATCACCGACACTCCCCAAGAGAACCCAAAGACACGCCTTACTCACATTTATTACACATCCCACTTCAACACATCAAGAAGTCACAATTGGACCGTCAGCAACACCAACACGCCCTGAAGTGTGCACTCATCAACGCCAGGTCAATACGCACTAAATGGCCAATAATTACCAATCTGGTCATGACCCATGATCTTGACATCCTCATGATCACAGAGACTTGGCTATCGGAATGCGACAATGCAATCATCAACCAGATGTTACCCACAGGATTTTCAGTCCACGCATGCCATAGAACCAACCAGAGAGGAGGCGGAACACTCATCCTTGTCAAAACTTGCCTAGGCTTCCAGATGTGCAATGCCACCAGCACAGCCCACCTGGACTCCCTTACTATAACAAATGACACCTGCACGATCAACCTACTGTACCGAGCGCCAACACCATCGTCAGAGGATCTCGCAACGATAATTGGCCTCGCCTGCAACTCAAACAGACCACGATCCCAAAACTGGATTCTAGGCGACTTCAACCTGCCTACCCTACAGGAATCTCAAGCCACTGCTTTCCTAGAAGCACTACAAGAGCTAGGTTACGATCAGCTAGTCGATAGTCCCACTCACGTCAAGGGAAACAAACTTGACCTGATCTTTGCCCCACAGACAGATAAGGATACCACCCAACCAATGCTACCAACCATAACTCCTGTGCCATGGTCTGACCATAGCCTACTCAAATTCCAGATACCTATTAACACCTACAACCAAAGCTCCAACAAAACCAACGCTGTCCACGAAACCTCGCTGAAGCGCTTCCGCCCCTTTGATAAAGAAGAGATTCGAGGGAAGATCCTCCCACTCCTCAACAAAGTACCACATGACCTAGATGCTTTGGTGTCCACCTAGAACGAGAGCCTCAAGACCATCGCATGCATACCAGCCACACATAAAAAAACAAAGAAACGAGAGCACGCACCATGGTATACCAAAGACCTCCGAGCTTCACTCCAGTGCCCGTGCAAGCTCGAGAGAAGATGGTGTCAGGCTCGCTCTACCGAAGCACAAAGTACTTACATCGCTCACCTAAGAGCACACCGTGATGAATTAACAAAGAAGCGGAAACAATATCATTCTGACATCTTGAAGCGGTCGTTAAACAAGCCCCACGACCTCTTCAATATAGTGAAATCTCTTATAAGAGAACCTCCCGCAGACCAATCACATATGCCACAGCCCCAGGCATACTCCAACTACCTACAATCAAAAATGATCCAGACTAGTGCAACCTCAACCAATTACCTACAACCAAAAGTGATCCAGGCTGGTGCAACCTCGAGCTCCACAGACAACACCCTTCAGCATAACTTGCCCCAACCATCACCACTATCCAAATTTGACAAAATATCACGCAGAGAGATTGAAGACACTATAGCTACAATCAACCCCACTACCGCGCCCAATGACCCATGCCCAGCTCTATGGATAAAGGAGTTATGCTGTGACTTAAGCCAATATCTGAGCGAATTAATAAACCAATCCCTTACAACCGGATCGTTCCCACAGAGTCTGAAACAAACATCAATCAGACCACTGCTGAAGAATAACAAGCTGGACCCAATGAAAGTGGAATCATACAGACCAATTTCAAGTATCCCCATGCTTGCCAAAGTAATCGAAAAGTTAGTGCAGCACCAAATTCAACAGCATATTGATACTGAAGCCCCACTGGATCCTTCCCAGCATGGGTTCAGAGAAGCACACAGGGTGGAAACCCTCCTCACCACCCTATTTGACAACCTAGTCTCTGGAACCAACAAAATTCACCAGGGATTCGCCCTCATCTTCCTCGACATTGCAGCGGCCTTCGACTCGGTGAGCCACGAGATCCTCATACAACGCCTCAGTGAGAAAGGAATTCAAGGAACGGCTCTAGAGTGGTGCAAGTCATACTTGACTAATAGATGGCAACATGTAAGGTCTGGCTCCACAACCTCTGAACCGTTTTTGCAAAACCAGGGTGTGCCACAGGGTTCGTCACTATCTGCATTGATGTTTAACATCTACATGCAGCCCATATGTGCCCTAGCATGTTCATTCAAGGTCAACTGTCTAGCCTACACAGACGATATCCTGCTATACATCCCATTCAGGACCAACCAACCAGACCTCTCCCCTCTAACAAGATGTTTTGAGGCAGTAGCAGAATGGCTCAACACACAAAACTTAAGAATCAACTACAGCAAAACAGATGTCATTTTCATCTCAAGGAACCAGAACTTCACTCCTCCACCCTCTTTAAAAATCGGCAACACAGAACTGAAAACCAAACCCACAATCCGCTACCTTGGCGTTACACTGGACCAACAACTGGACCTGAAAACCCACATAAAAAACACCGTAAAAACAGTATACATGAAAATAAGGACCTTAAAACATCTCCGACCACTACTTGACTTCAGCGACTACCGATCGATCTATCAAGCATTAATATTACCACATTTCGACTATGCCAACGTAATTTTACACAGTCTCCCTCAAGCAACACTAGCACCGCTCCAGCTCGCAATGAACACTGCTGCGAGAGTACTAACAGGGGCTTCACGGAGAGAGCACATAACGCCAGTACTGATGAACCTCCATTGGTTACCGGTTCAAGCAAGAACCCTCCACAAAGTTCTAATCTTGACCTTCAAAGCCTTAAACACTCTGACCCCCACAGCTATCAGCAAGATGATACACAAAGTACCACATAACAGAAACAGAAGACCCACGATGCAAAACACCCTAGAGGTCCCAAAAGCAATAACGAAATGCACAAAAGCAACAACAAATAGGGCCTTTACGATTTATGCACCCAGAGCATGGAATGCCCTCCCCACCTATATTCGAAACATCACCTACCTAACCCACTTCAGGAAGGCATTAAAGCATCACCTGTTCACTACATACTACCACGAATCCAGCCTTAGTAATCATACATGTTGCCCCTCAGACAATCACTCACTACACCTAAACAATCAGACTCAGTATGAAAAAGGATAATCAACTTGATCCCTCAAAAGTACTCCCTGAAATAGAATTCAGACTCTCCAGTGTAATTAAGATGTAGATATACCCTGCCTGAAAATAGGTACCAGTGTAAATACAATGTAGATAGTTTCCCCAGTTACTTCCAAGTTGATCTCCTTGTTTTATTGTAAATACAACTCAGAGTGCCTGTGTTGTATAGTTGATGTTAAATGTAAACCGCACTGATCTAAAATAGCGCGGTATAGAAGAACTGTTAAATAAATAAATAAATAAATAAACCACGGTTGCCTGGACCACCGAGCGGCTATCAGGATGAGCAAGGCCCTGTCGCGGAGGGTCCTGAACAAGGTCTTGGCAATCAGTGGCATGGGAGGGAAGGCGTATATGAGGCCTTCCGACCATGAGACAAGGAAGGCATTCGCTGCCACCCTGGAGGAGTGGGCCTGCCAGGAACAGAACTGGAAGTTGTCCGGACTGGTGAACAGGTCCATCATGGGTTCCCCCCAGAGCTGGAAAAGCCAACTGGCTACCCTGGGGTCCAGCTGCAACTCGTGCAGCTGGAGGACTCTGCTCAGCCTGTCGGCCAGAAGGTTGTCCTGGCCTGGCAGGTACACTGCTCGCAGGAAGATACCCTGTTGGATTGCGTATGAGCAGAGGACCAGTGCCTCCAGACAAAGAGCACAAGACCCCGTACCCCCCTGTTTATTCACATAGAATATCGCTACCTGGTGATGCAGGTGGTGGCAGAAGACTCACAGGGCTAAGTATATGGCTCGGTGCTCCAGGAGGTTGATCTGCTGGGTGCTCTCGTATGGTGACCAGTTGCCCTGTGTGCAGAGCTCCCCAGCCAAGCAGGGAGGCATCTGTGGTGAGGACCCTTGAAGGGCTCGCGGCTTGAAAAGGCATGCCCTCCTCAAGATGCCAGAAAGACTGCCTGAGACCACTGGTCCCGGAAGCACCACTGCACCACCCTCATGTGGAGGCGAGCATCTGGGGTGACATGGACCGTGGAGGCCATGTGCCTGAGGAGGCACAGAAGAAGCCAGGTGGGCACCAAGGAACACATTGTATGTCCCATGCCAGAGTCCTGAGATGGTCAGCTCGGTCCCTGGGCAAGAAGGCCTTCGACTGGAGAGTGTCGAGCTTTGCCCCAATGAACTCCAGACATTGTGTTGGGAGGAGATGAGACTTGGGGTAGTTTATGACAAACCCTAAGTGTTGCAGGACCTGGATGGTGCGTGTGGTGGCCTGCTGCACTTCTGAGGCCTTTATGAGCCAGTCGTCCAGGTAGGGGAAGACAAAGAGCCCTTGGAGGCAGAGGAAGGTGGTCATGACTGCCAGGCATTTTGTGAAGACTCTTGGGGCCAAGGCCAAGCCGAAGGGGAGTACCCTGTACCGAAAATGCCTGCCCCCCACTACAAACCGCAGATACTGCCTGTGGTTGGGGTGAATGAGGATGTGAATATAAGCATCCTTGAGGTCTAAGGAGCATAGCCAATCTCCATGTGGAGATATGGCAGCAATGTTCCAAGAGAGAGCATCTTGAATTTCTCCCTTACCAGGAATTTGTTGAGGTTGCGCAGCTTGAGGATGGGCCTTAGGCCCCCTGTCCTTTTTGGCACAAGGAAGTACCTAAAGTAGAACCCCTTGCCCTTGAGATAGTGGGGCTCTGGTTCCACTGCTTTGTCCTCAAGAAGACCTGCTGACTTCTTCAGTAGAAGGTCCCAGAGGAGGGGAGACCTGAGGTGTTCTCCCAGGAAATAAGGGGGAGGTGTCTGAGCCAGGCAGAGGAGGTAACCCTCCCTGACTACCCGAAGTGCCCAGTAGTCGGTGGTGATGGTCAACCACCTCTGGGCATAGAGGTTCAGACGTTCCCCTGTGTGCTGCTGATCTCCTTGGGGTAGACAGGCTATGCTAAAGGAGTCAAAAACTCCCCCCTGGCTGGGCCATAGCTGGTGCCTGTGGTTTTGAAGCCTTCTGCTTATGGGGGCCATGCCAATGTCTCTTGGCCTGCCGGAGAGCTGAGGAGGCCTGAAAAGGTGGGCATTTTCTGTAAGTAGCTCCCTTCCTCAGGTAAAAGGACTTTTACCTGAGCCTTTCTGTTGGGGAGGGGCAGCGGTCTTTTTGGATAGCCTGGTCCTCGTCATGAACTCAGTCTCCAGCTTGGCAGCCTTGTCGGTCATGGATTTGCTAAAGAGGTTCTCTCCTTGGCAGGGGACATCAACCAATTTATCCTGAATCTACCGCTCGAGGTCAGATGACTGTAGACAAGCTTGGCGGCATGCACTGATGCCCGCCGCTGCTACTCGAGTCGCCAATTTGAACCCATCATAGGCCACTCGAGACATGAATGTAGAGCATTCATAGACTGCCTTGGTCAGGTTCTTGAACCGCTGCAAGGATTCCTTGGAGAGACTAGCTGAGAACCTGGTGAGTTTCTTTTCCAGGTCTCTCAGGTACAGGCCTATGTACAACTGGTATGCCTGGATACGGCCAATAAACATTGAGCCCTGATAGCACTTTCTGCCAAGGGTATCCAGGGTGCGAGCCTACCTGCTGGGGGGCACCGAGGAGTGTGCCTTCTGGCTTTTAAGCTGAAGCATAGCCGACTCCACCACCATGGAGTTATGTGGCAGCTGTGACTTTTGTAAGCCTGGGCTCCGGCAGACTTGGTACATCGAGTCAAGCCATTTGCTCACCACTGGTACCAAAGCCGGTATCTCCCACATCTGGAGCATGAGCCGTTCCAGGATGGGAGGAATGGGCACTGTGAGTGATTCCCTCAGAGGAGCCTCATACTGGAGGATTTCCAACTCATCCGCCCGAGGGTCCTCCTCCGAGTTGGTAGGAAACGCCAGGGCCTTTGACATACCCTTGACAAAATCTGTCAAGGCTCTAAGACGGGAGAGTCAGATGGGACATCATGGTGGTGACAGGTATTGGGGGACTCCTCGTCCTCCGTCTCCCACTTGCAGTAGTTCATTGAGGACTCATAGGAAGGATGCTCTGCGGGCCTCGGGGCCCCCAGTGCCCTGTGGCTGGCACCCAGCATACTTGCCTGGGATAACAACAGTCCTGTTAAGCAGGACTCAGATTGCGACCTTGGCTGAGGATCAGCTCGGCCTCTGGGGATGTCTTGGATGTCGAAGGCCTGGTGGTCGGGGCGGATGAACCAGTCATACCGGACAACAGCACCCACTGCTGGTCCATGAAGGCAGGAAAACTGTGCTCCAGGGTCACCATTCTGGACTTGAGACCAGAAGGTTCTGCAGCCTTCGGCATGGGCATCGAGGGACTTGGGCCCAATGCTGGCTCCCCTGAAGGGGAATCCTCGATGAGGATGGTGTCTGGGGATTGAGGCTGGTCCACGGTCAGATCCTTTCAGGGATCTTTGCAGGCTGTTCCCTCTCCGAAGCCTCGGACGAATGTCTCAGAATGCAGGACCAGGCCAGGGGAGCACCCAGTCGGTCAGAACCGTCCAAGGATGCCACCTTTGAGGGTTTCTTTTTCTTCCTGGGTTCCTTCAAGGGAGACCCCTTTTTCTGAGGATCCATGATGGGGCTCAGATGTCGGGAAAAAACTTATCATGCTGCTGTTGGCAGCTCTTGAGGGCCTACTGGACATCCTTTTGCAGAGACTGCAGGCTGCTGGGTCGTGGTCTGACTCAGGCAGTGGAGACAGCAATCGTGTTTGTTAGTCAAAGATATAATTTTGGAGCACAGATCACACTTCTTAAAGCCACTGGTAGCCATGGAGGAAAAAAGTACTCCTGCAAGGTCAAAGACTCTCCAGGCTGCCAGTTAGGAGAAGAAAAGGTGCAAAGATGCCAGGAAAAGAAAACTACAAAAATAGACTCGAACTCGACACCGAGGCAATGAAGTCAGTGGCGTGAAGAGTACCGGTGTTATACCGGAGATGAGCTTGAAACTCGGAGAGAAAAATCAACTTTTTCCAGGGACAAGCCAGACAAACGTCTGAAGGGCTCCGTGGAAAAAAGGAGACTGAGCAAGATGGC
Source organism: Ichthyophis bannanicus (assembly GCA_033557465.1). Classification (NCBI taxonomy): domain Eukaryota; kingdom Metazoa; phylum Chordata; class Amphibia; order Gymnophiona; family Ichthyophiidae; genus Ichthyophis; species Ichthyophis bannanicus. The sequence continues at coordinate 1,264,080,472 of CM066032.1, read as the reverse complement.
ACCCTTGGGCAGGAAGGGGACTACGGATGCGTGGTGACATCTCCCAAAGGCTTTCTTTGAAAGCTGGGGGGATGCTTCCGCAAGGGCTCCGTCGGTGCCGATATCACCCATATGTGAGGACTGACTTCCTGCTTGTTCCCAGAGAATACATGTTCTGTTCATCTATAATCCATCCATTTGCTTCCAACTTAAGTCAACAGACTTTCGCAGAATTTCCACAGGCCTCTACTCAGGACTGCCCAAGCTTCCCCGCTTAACCTAACTGCTTTTAACTGCACTACACTACTACATCCAGTTAAGTACACCCTTAATTAACCCCTTACCAACATTCACTTTTACATTACGTGCCTCATTACAACAACATGGTTTCTCCTAATATAAGGCTGTCTGAACTTCTCTGCTCAAAACCCACTGCACTATCTCCAATACAAGGTAGTCCTGATTAATTACCTTTACAAAAGCTCTATCAAAAGTGTTTCTCGTTATCATATGCTAATTAATTCAAAGGTTCTATGCCTGCCTGCACCATTCAGCTTTCTCCTTACCTCAGTATATTAGGACTTCATTTTCTCAACAGTAGCCTATCCAATTGGACTTGCAGGCTTTACAGGAGCCTTACAGTTCCGTCCACCGTGCAACCCCTTTGTATGACATAACCTGCAGCTGTCACTATTACAGCTGATTAGTGCTACCCCAGCTAGTACGTTAGGGCTGTAGCCTATCCTCTGAGTCCCCCTAGGAAGTTCATTTCCTTCATGCCCCTGCTCCCAGCTCACATACCTCCTCAGCTATTAGCAACAGTTTTAAGAAAGAGCAAGTGGCTTATGAATAAGACTTAACTTTGGGCTCCTTTATCCACCTTTCTGAAGGAGTTCTTGCAACAGGACTGTGGTCTCATGCACTGAGAACAAACTCTACCTATTCCATTCTCTGGGTCCCCTTTCTTGCTGGTCAGGCTGTCTTTTAAATACCCATGCAGCCTGACTGCTCCACTGCTGGTGCTTGATGGCTTGTAGCAGGAAACTCTCAAGTCCTAGGGATTACATTATCCGGTAGCCCTTTGGGTCCTCTCTAATATGGAGCTTTCTTCACGTCTTAGACCTCTTCATAATGCAGAGGGATCTCAAAACACTGGTGTGAAGACTGGAGAAAGGCCAATGTAATGCCAGTTTTTAAAAAGAGTTTCAGGGGTGATCCAGGAAATTACAGACTGGTGAGCCTGACATCAGTACCGGGCAAAATGGCAGAAATCATTATAAAGAAGAAAATTACTAAACATGTAGTCAGTCATGGCTTAATAGCAGAAAGTCAACATGGATTTAGCCAAGGAAGGTCTTGTTTTACTAATCTTACTAATCTTTGAAGGTGTGAATAAACAAGTAGACAAAGGTAAGCCAGTCAATATAGTGTATAAGGATTTTCAGAAAACCCTTGATAAAGTCCCATATAAGAGACTCTTGGCAAAATTAAAAAGTCATGGGATAGGAGGCAGTGCACTATTATGGATCAGGAACTAGTTAAAAGATAGAAAGTAGAGAGTAGGGCTAAATGGCCAATTTTCTCAATGGAGAAAGGGAATGGTGGAATACCCCAGGGATCTGTGAAGAGCCTGCTGCATTTTAACATCTTCATAAATGATCTGGAAATGGGAATGAGTGAGGTGATCAAATCTGCAGATGACACAAAATTATTTAAAGCTATTAAAACTCAAGAGGATTATGAAAAATTGCAAGAAAGACCTTGATAAACTGGAAGACTGGGCATCCAAATTGCAGATGAAATTTAATGTGGACAAGTGGTTACACGATGTTAGATTCCACATTAGGAACTACTACCCAGGAATAGGATTTAGGTGTCATCGTGGATAATATGTTGAAACCCTCTGCCCAGTGTGCAGCAGCAGCCAAGAAAGCAAATAGAAAGCTAGGAATCATAAGTAAAGGAATTCAGAACAAAACCAAGGATATTATAATGCCACAGTAAGATGGTAACGCTGCTCCTTGGATATTGGGTGCAATTCTTGTCACCATATCTTACAAAGGATATAGCAGAATTAGAAAAGGTACAGAAAAGAGCCACCAAAATGGTAAAGGCGATGGAAGGATACCTCTAAGAGAGAGGCTTAAAATGTTAGGGCTCTTCAACTTGGAAAAGAGAAAGCTGAGAGGAGATATGATAAGAGGTCTATAAATTAATGGATGGAGTAGAATGGGTAAATGTAGATTGGTTGTTTCACTCAATGAGTAATCAAATTCTGGAATTCATTACTGAAAGATGTAGTAAACGTTGTTAGTGTAGCTGGATTTTAAAAAGGTTTAGACAAGTTCCTGGAGGAAAAGTCCATAAACCCTTATTAAAGATGACCAGGGAAATCAACTGCTTACACTGGGATAAGCACTGTGGAAGCTGTGTACCTTTTTGTGAACCTCGATTGGACACTGTTGGAAACAAGATACAGGACTTGATGGACCTTGGTCTGACCCAGTATGGCATTTCTTATGTTCTTATGTTCTTATTATCAGAATCTCTTCCCAGTAGCATCCTATGGCTTGCAGCATCAGAATCCTTGACCCCTTTTTTCTTTGCCTTTGAGGGTCATTTTAAAAGGCTTAGACACAATGGAATCGATTCCGTGCAGCATGTAGCAGGAATGGTCATCCGATCCGGACGTCCAGCTCTGCTAAATGACAGGTTCATGATTAACAGAACAGAGCTCCCCACATGTAGATCGGAATTGTATGTGGAGCTCTGTTCGTGGGCAGGAGGGGGTGGGCTGAAGGGAGGAGTGAGGATGGGCAGTTGGCAGCACCATAACCCCGGATGTACAGGTCGACCCTGTATGTCCAGAGTCGGCCATTTGCATAGGGGACTTATTCCACCTTGGAGGGGGAATAAGTCCCCCTGGATGGCGGGAGTTCCTGCAACCAAACCCAGAAAGTGAGGTGAGGGGATGCAGGGGGTGCCCCGCAGTCCAACCATGGGCACGGAAGGCCCGATCAGGGGCCGAGCTGCAGGAAAAGCAAATTGTCGGAGTCTGCTGGGGATTGCGGCTCCTGCATGGAGCCAAGTGCCATGGCAACAGGACGCTAGAGCACCACGGCTCCATGTGCTCCATGAGCAGGGGCCTGGCTGGGCTAGCCAGGGAGTTTGTTGGATGTCCAGAATCGGGGCACAGCCTGCACATCCAGTCCGGATGCACCCGATTCTGATCCCGCGGGCACATGTAGCCCCCATGGGATCAGTATCGGGTCAACTGGAGCACGTCCTGATTCTGGATGCCCGGACAGGTGGGGGATGCCCAGAACAGAATTGGCCTCGATTTGAATGTCTTGAAAACATGCATACGGATGTTCAAATCACTGAGACATCCCTGGAGCCATTTCACAAATGGCTTTTTAAGATGTCTCCATTGCAAAGACATCCAAATAGGCGGGGCAAGCATGGAGGAGTTATGTCTGGAATGACACACTGGACTTAGTGATTGATTGATTGAATTAACTGTGTTTATATACCACTAAATCTATGCATCAGAGCAGTTAACATGATAACAACATAGCCAGCTTGGCTTTACATAGAACCCCGGACATAAGTGTTAGTAGGTAACCATACAATTAGGTGTTAGGGATCAACTATGGTAAAGGTTGATTTTTATAATTAAGTCCATCAGGAACTTGGAAATCTCCACTCAATAATAGAAATGTCAGGGACATCTATGGGGATGTCCAAGTTTAGACCTGTTCCAGGCACTAATAGGCTTCAGAAAAGTGTTTCTTTGGGCTGTAAAACATCAGGAGAACGTAGAGAAGATGGCACTCCAGCATACTCTGTACCCTGCACAATTGCAATGATTTTTGTTGGTTTATTGGGACACTTGTTTTGTGTTTCCACCAGCACTGAATGTCTCTGAGACATCCTCAAACTGGAATGGTACTCCAGGGATGTCTATGGGGACAGCCCCTAGACCCACAGACATTCATCTCGATGGAATCGTGCCCGAACTTGGATGTGCCTGGCTTTTTTTCAGACATTCTGGCTTGTACAGTATGCACTGGATTGCACTTGGATGTCCTTTGTAAAATGTGCCTTTGTGTTTCAACAGCAGCTTTCTTGCACTTAACTGAGCAGCTTACACAGTGGTTCTCAACCCAGTCCTCTGGGACCCCCAGGCCAGTCAGGTTTTTAGGATATCCACAATGAATATGCATGAGATAAATCCGCAGACAATGGAAGCAGTGCGTGCAGATCTATCTCATGCATATTCATTGTGGATATCCTGAAAACAGACTGGCCTGGGGGTCCCAGAGGACTGGGTTAAGAGCCATTGAGCTAACATATAAATGATCCTTGCCTTTATCCTGAATGCATTCTTTGTCTACATACAACAAAAATACGCTGTAATATAATCTGTAGGGGCAGAAGCCATTTTTTGCTCTCTATGGAATGTCAGAGAATATTTTAAGTTCAGGGTTGCATCTGATACTGTGGTAGGCGAAGGCCTATGATCCATGCTGCTTGAACTAAACAGACAGGCCTAAGCAGCTTGACCTGTAAATGAAGCCTGGGGTTAGGCCCAGAGGAATGAAAACCCCCCTGAATGCTGCCTCCATAGAATCGAAACTTAACTAAGCATAACCAAGCATAGCTAAGCAGAATCGAAACTTAGAAAAGATAGAAAAACAGCTTTAATTGGTACTGATAGGGATATGAGAAGCTTCTATGGAATTAATTAACTTTGTTGAAAGAAAGGTTACAGTGCCCTGCTTTCGCACATATTCCAGCTAGCTAGTGACCATGGAGAAGAGATGTATCAAGAGTCTAAGAACTGACCATTGTAATGAGGACTGTAAGGGGGGGAAACAGGTGCTGAGCCCAGACAAAGGTCCTCATTGGATAGCTACGTAACGGCACCGGGACCAATAGATGGGGCAAAAGGGGTTACTGGGACCAATGAAAAGTTTGCCTATGTTCAGAATGGAGAAGAAAGGTATAAAAGTTGTTGTTTTGCTAGAAACCATTGCTCAGCCATTTTGAATGTGATTCTGCTTGAGTCTTGTGCACAATAAATGATTTGGACCTTCTGAACAGACTCCTGGTATTATTGGATTGTTTGCGCTCTGCCGCTACATATTCTTGGTGCGTTGGCCGGGAACGTGTGGTTAGTAGAGGGTATACGAGCTGATATACCACGACTTTCCGCCTCTATAGGTTTGGTCCTGCCGGGCTCGTGCCCTCCCGATGTGGGCTCGGCTCCCAGGCGCCACCGGTCCTGTTGCATCGGAGGGCGGGCCTCGGCGGGTGCTGGACCCGGTCGGAGCCAACACCACGAACCCGTGAGGGGAGTCCGAGGTCCAACTCATGCGCTTGCTCGGGAACGGGGACCGGATCCGGTGAGTATAGTTTTTGGTATGTCTAGACCAGGGGTCTGCAACCTTTAAGACATAAAGAGCCACTTGGACCCGTTTCCGAAGGGAAAAAAAAACTGGGAGCCGCAAAACCATTGCGACATTTAAAACAAATCTAACACTGCACATATTGTTTCTTACCTTAATGCTATATACGACCTACTTTTCCTGTTAAAATATAGGTGTTTGGCCTATACTCGCCGTATAAGACTACCCCTCTTCCTTCGCACACCAAAAAAAATACGCCAGAAAATATCACAAGAACAAGTAACAATATTTGATTTCAAAATGATGATGATTTTGTAGTCAAATCACTAATATGAAATAAAATTATTTTTCTACCTTTGTTGTCTGACCAATTTATTCTTTGATCATGCTGGTCCCGATCTGAGGCTCTGCTTTCCTTTCTTCTCTTGGCTCTCTTTCTGTGGTCTATGGTCCATCTGCCATTTCTTATCTCTTCTTTTGTTTTCTTCACTTCTTTCCATCAGCCTATTTCCAGTCCCAGTAACCCTCCCCAATATCAGACCCTATCCCATCCTCACTCCCAGTACCTTCCAATGTCAACTTGCATTCCCATGATTGCCACTGGTGTCCATTTCCTTCCAGTCCCCCTCCTTCCCCACTGACCAGTCCCTTCTAGTACAAATACCATGGCAGCCCCTCTCAGATCCAGTTCCATTCTCCCATCCCCTCATATCAGCCCATTTGTAGCCTTAGCCCCCAGTTATCTTCCAGGGCCAGCAGCTCTATCCTCCCCTCCCCACAATCAGCCCATGCCCAGTCAAAGCCCCCCAATCAGCTCGCTTCCAGTGCTAATCCCCCCTCAACCCCATTACCAGTGCTAGCCTCCCCTAATCAGCCCAATACCAGTCCTACCCCCATCAAATCATTACCAGTCCTAGCCTCCCCTAATCAGCTCATTTCCAGTGCTCGTCCCTCAACCCCATTACCAGTGCTCCATCCCTCCATGTCAGCCCCCTCCCTCCCTCCCTCCATCCATATCAGCTCCCTCCCTCCATGTCAGCCCGCCTCCCCAATCCCTCCATGTCAGCCCCCTCCATGTCAGCCCCCCTCCCTCCATCCATATCAGCTCCCTCCCTCCATGTCAGCCCCCTCCATCCCTCCTCGTCAGCCCCCCTCCCTCCATCCATATCAGCTCCCTCCCTCCATGTCAGCCCCCCTCCCTCCATCCATACATATCAGCCCCCCTCCCTCCATGTCAGCCCCCTCCATCCCTCCATGTCAGCCCCCCTCCTCCATCCATATCAGCTCCCTCCCTCCATGTCAGCCCCCCTCCCTCCATATCTGCTCCTCCCTCCATGTCAGCCCATCCCTCCATGTCAGCCCCCTCCCTCCATCCATATCAGCTCCCTCCCTCCATGTCAGGCCCCCTCCCTCCATCCATCCATGTCAGCCCCCCTCCCTCCATGTCAGCCCCCCTCCCTCATCCATCCATATCTGCTCCCTCCCTCCATGTCAGCTCCCCTCCCTCCATTTCATGGCAGCTACCTTCTTCTTCAGCCGCGGCTCCCTGCCTCTAAGGGACCCGCCGCTGTGCGTTTAAAATCATCTCGGAGCCCTTCCAGTCTTGACGGGCACCGTGCAGCATTGACCCGCCTCCAAAACTTCCTTTAGAGGCGGGACAATGCTGCACGGAGCCCGTCAAGACAGGAAGGGCTCGATTTAAAAGCACAGCCGCGGTTCCTTAAGAGGCAGGGAGCCGCGGCTGCAGAAGAATGGAGGGAGCCCATAACACCACGTTTTAATACCGGGCGGGCAGTGTGCTCCGGAGCCGCGGCAAAGGTGAGAAAGAGCCGCATGCGGCTCCGGAGCCGCGGGTTGCCGACCCCTGGTCTAGACAGATGAGTCAGAACTGCAGCTTGAAACGTGTGAAACTTGTGAACTTGTGAATTTTGGTAAGAGAGCATGATCACCTCTCAAGGCGGTCCAATTAACCTTGCATAGTGTATTCGCGGGGTGAACCCACCATCTTCTTGGAATAACTTTGGAATAGCCGGCATAACTTGGAATAACTTTGGTATAGCCTAGTCAGAACAGACAGAATTGGGCTTTTTGGGAAATGCTAGCATGTTTGTCGTTTGTCATTGGGCGTTTGTCTATGTGTCTTTGTTTTTTGGTATTTGTTGAAACCACGAGTTTCCCTTCTAGTATAATGTAAGATTATATTTGGTTGGGTAATTTCACTGTAAAAATCAAGAACATGTCTCACTCATTCAGCCTTCCTACAGCACAGCGTGAGACTGACAAGGGGCGTGTCTGTGCAGAGGTGCCTTTTAACCCTATGAAGGCATGTTTTCAACGTTCTGCTGCTGGGCTAATTGGAGCTTATTTTAGGACAATTATACCTGTTTTTATTCACTCTGTTTTAATAGTGATGTTCATTCTACTATGGTCATGTATTATATACCATTCGATAGGAATATTTAGTCAGAATTTTAGTTTTGAAGGTCGTATTAACCTCATCGGAGCTCCGTAAACTGTTTTTAGTTATATTCTCTGCTCTGTCTGTATTTTTACGTCAACTGCTCCTGTTATATTATTGTTACCTTTCAGAACTATCCAGGAGGTGAAGGGTCTAGTTCAGTTTTAGTGTGCAGGGTGAGATTACTTACTCTGGTCAGATAGGCTGCTAGGTATCATACATTTGTGGGCTTAGCTTTGTCCTGTGTTTTATGGTTCGAACAGAAATGATAGAGAAACTAAGCAAACTGTTTTTTGGGGGTTTTGTCCTTTGACCTACAAAGTAATTATTAGATCACGACTTGACACTGATTTAAATTATTCTTGCTAGCATGTCTCTGTGTGCCTGTGAAACTAAGTTGTTTCATTTCGTTTCCAGTGAGCGAAGAGGTGTGGCTTTCACACAGCTTGCTAGAAGGGGAAAAAATGAGACAGCAGCTCCCGATTGAAAAGTCTCTTGCTTGTTTAAAATAAAGGATTCATTCAATCAAAGTGTGATAGGAGATGAATTTATAATTAGTTTTCTAGTTATTACTTTACAGCTGTGATAACTACAGTGACTCAGAAGTTCTTTTGTTTTTAAAGTATATCTGTCGTTTCAAAAACTAACTGACACAGACAAGAGAGAGCAAATAAAGTGTCTTTCCTTTGACCCTCAAAGTAGAGGTTAAGAACCTTGAGGGACGGTGCAGCATTCTGGGTTGGAAGTGTACCAGATTGCAACCTGAGAATGAATGGTTTAAATTCTGAGTGAATAAGAAATTGTGTTAGGATTTTATCTTTGAAATCTGAAATTTAAAAAAAAAAAAAAACTTGCGGAGTGTTTGCATTCCAGATATTCACCAACCTTTTTATGAACAAGTATAAGTCATTTGAATGCATGCTTCCCCATACTGTAAGATTTAAGGTAATTACTTTGAATTGTTAAACTCTGTACTAGTGACTAATGAAGACCTTTACAATTCAAGATAAATTCATTTATTTTTCTGTATTTGAATTTTGTATGGCTGTGTCCAGAGGAAAAGGGGGTACTTTGTTTTTTTGAAAGTCTTTTAAATTTCAAGACGTTATTTCCTGATATACAGTGGCAAGCACCTGATAGAAGACATATTTATTGTTTAAAAAAAAAGGGTGTCTATGCATTCTAGATATCCACCAACGTTATGGAAAGGTATCCGTTTCATGTCTCTTGAATATCTGCTTTCTGAACTGTAAGATTTAATAAAAATAAAAAAATAAAATAATAATTTCTTTTGCAGAGACATGCAGACTACGGCTGGCAGTTAGTTTCCATGCTAAGTAATTTCATTCCAGTTATACGTAACAGATAGCTATAGTTCTCTCTATAAGAATAGATGTTATAACATGTTGCAAAATAATAGTTTTATATTTTAAGAACTGTATCTAAATTGTCCCTGTTTGGAAAAAGGTTGCAATAAGCATAATGGATGTCTGTGCTCAATCTAAGCTTATGTTTTCTGCCTGCCCTATGTTTACAGTAATAATAAGGTTTTTTTAATAAGTTTCTTTTCAAGTATGATCAAGAATTTCAGTAAGGGATTTATGTGGTTACTTGGCTCTCTCCACACCATGGGGACTGCAAACGGCATTGATGGTCTTTTGCAATTTAACCATTGTGAAAGCTGTGTTGTACATGTAGCGCAGCATATATGCGGGGCCCAAGGCTTGTCTTGGTCACCAATCTTGCATCCGAAGTAAAGATGATATGCCTTCTTCAGTTGAGAAGTGATACTTTTCTTCTGGTTGGCAAATGTCACTTCCCCACAAATGTAGCAGAAATTGTCAACGGTATTAACGCACTTTCGCGGCATTACTGTTCTGTATTGTACCTAAATGGCTAAAATTATATGATTAATAAAAGTTACATGTAACAGTAGCTTAAACTGTCTCGCACACAGTCTGAAACATTTTAAATGCTCAACCTTTCGAATGCGTATAGTACACTGCTGACCGTCAGATGACTTCAGCAGCCATCTGGCAATAGTATTGCATTGCATCAGAAAATGATGCAATCAACTCTGGATGATGTGTGCATGCTGGTCTTATACAATGTGATGCAATATTACATCATTCAAGGCTTATTTGGGATGTTGTTGATGTCCTACTGGATAAATTTACACGGTGAAACGTCAAAAATGAACTACATGCAATATCTTCAAAACAAGAGCCAATAATTTTTTTTTTATGTTATATTCGTGTTCAGATCACCAAGATACTACAGATTAGGGCCTTTTAAAGTCAGTAACGATTTCAATGTTGACCAGTGAAATATGTGTGGAAGTGTCCATTCATGCACATAAGTCCCTACTGTAGTTACAACCTGTTCAATGTATCTCTTGTTATTTAATGTAAACCTCTTTGACTCGGTGAAAAGTGGTATATAAGCATAGCTAAATAAACTGTAATGACTTATGTGCACAAATGGCATGTATTGTTACCCAGTGCTCTTACAGAATCAGCCCCTAAAAGTTTACTAGCAGTACTAGGAGTCTAGGGGGTATGCTTACTAAACCGCACTAAAGGAGCAAGTATGCTGTTAGCACATACTAATGCCACTTTAGCATGCACTAACAGTATCGGATTGTAAGGCGCCCTGTGGGCGAGAGGAGGCGTCCACGGAGCAGAGAGTTAGGGTCAATAGGTGGGGAGTGGGCAGAAACAAGGCTATGCTCCCTTAACGATGGCACCTTAACGTCAGGAACGTTACTGTATATCAAAACCTTGTGATAAGAGTGTATTTTGAGGAGAGAGAGCCTATTTTAATGTCTGCAATGTGTTGCACAGACAGGTGAGCCCAAGAAAGTGATAGTAGTGCTCCATTAGCAGCAAAAGCATAGTGCCCAAGTATGAAAGGGCACTATGTTGATGATGCAAATAGGGCAAAGGAGAGTGCATGTGGGACATGCAGTGAGGGTCACTGGTGCACAGAGTGGACCAGACAGTTGCCTAGGTGGCACATAAGCACATAGGACTTGAAAATATGCCAGACTATGTCAGACCAAGGTCTATCATGCCCAGTATCCTATGTCCAACAGTAGCCAATCTAGGTCACAGGTACCTAGCAGTTTCCACAAAAGACACACAGGATATAAAATGCATGTATTGGTCAGGCAGGGGATATTCTGGGCCCATCATTAGTAATGATTTATGCACTGATCACCAGAAACCTTTCCAAACATTTCTGAAACCCAGCTACACTAACAGCCTTTATGATGTCCTTTGGAAATGAATTCCCAGTAGTCCTCAATGGCTCACACTGTAGCTGCATTGCATGTCCCCTAGTCCTACTACATTTTGATGGCATAAAAAGTCAATCTACGTTTACCCAATCCACTCCAGGCAATATGTGCTAGACCTCTAACACAACACCCCTCAGACGTCTCTTCCCCAGGTTGATGAGACATAACATTGGCAGTGATGGGGACCCTGGAGAGGAATATGATTGTGGGGGGATGTGTAGCCATCCCCCCACAACCAGCCTCTGTCCCCTCCTTCCAAACCCTGTGCCCTAGCGCATGGGCATGTCAGCATGGCGTGGGGAGTGTTGGCAGAGGGGGCAGTGGCACCCGCCTGCAGCAGAAAGGACCAAGACCTGCTCCAGTGTACCATGCACCATGTGGCAAGGTCTGTCTGATGGGAAACATGTCAACCCAGATGTGAACATGTGGTGCACTGCACACAGTTAGTGTGTATAGGAGCAGTGGGTCACAGGTTTGTGTTCTGGCTGTGGAAGATGCAGCGCACGTCCTGCAGCTAAATTTTTGCCCACAGAGCAGAGACAACACTAACATGTGTAACCCCCAATGAATAGGCCAACAAGGGTACAAACACCCACACAGACAGGCTGCATTATCCTCATCTGGGTGGAGAGTCAGGCTAACAGCACCAGTACACTGAGCGGCCATTAACATCAGAGCACACTACTAGCTTCTACACCAGGGGTCTCAAACTCAAATTGCTTTGAGGGCCAAATGAGGACTTGTAGAGTAACCCGGGGGCCGCACAAGACGCAGGCCTCATTTGCATAAGGGCATCATTTGCATAAATATTTGCATAATGTTACCATACACTAACTTTTAGTAAACATGCCTCTTAATGAGTGTATGGATAAAGAAAGACTAAAGATTTCTACATTACTATAAACCAGTGCCAACCGCCAGGCACATTAGGAACTACTAGAAACACTGCTCATTTAGAACCCATAGCAAACCTGCCGTGTCCTAACAGCACTACCAGGACTCACAAAGCACCATACCCTAACTATCAAAAGGCAACACTGCAAATATTAAATCAACACATTTCAGAGAATAACAATACATGACCTACTCGTGAAAGAGAACAAGTGTCAATGTCAAATAGGAATTACATAAACAGAATACCTCAGCTCAGTTACACATGCAGAACATACACCATCACCAAACAAGGAATCACAATTTAGAAACAGGAAGACAATTAAACTGGGAACCCCAAAAGCCAAACTTAGAATGTACAACACTGTAGAAATAAAACTATACATTGATTTCCTCTTGTATTAAATAAAGTGCAGACGTTAAAGATGCACATTTCCAAGAGCTGACATATTTCAGTTAATAAATTCAAAATAAAGAGATATTTTTCTACCTTTTGTGCATTTTTTTTCAGTTGCAATTGTTCCATTCACTTTCTTCTGGTTTCTTTGTGTCTTCTGCTAACTCTCCATCGTCTGCTGTCCATTTGTCCTTTCTTCTTTCCTAGTTTTTTTCCATTCTCTCTACATCTGCTTTAACATACTAATCATTCTCCTTTTGCTCTTTCCTCATTCCTATTTCATCCACTCAAATTTTACCCCTCCATCCTCAATCCCCACTTACTCTCCCAATACCCGGCCAATTGTAGATTTTTCTTCCCTCCCACACAAAATATATTTCCCCGCTCCATTTCACTCTCCCAGCCCCCTCCCATTCTAATCGTCCCCCAACATCAACTCCCGTCTAGCTCCTGCCCCACCCAGCCTCCGCTCCCTTCTAGTCCCCGCATCATCAGCCCATTTCCAGTCCTAGCTCCCTCCCCTCACAGCCCATTTCCATTCCAAGCCCCCTTCCACTCAGCCCATTACCATTCCAAGACCCTGTCCCCATCAGCTATTTGCAGTTCAAGCTCCCCCTTCTACTCGGCCCATTTCCAGTCATAGCACCCCCCCCCAGTCCATTACCAGTTCTAGCCCCCCCCCAGCCCATTATCGGTCCTAAGCCCCCCAACAGCCCACTTCCAGGCCTAACCCTTCCATCGCCCTATCTTCATTCTTAGCCCCCCCATAACCCCATTTCAGTCTTAGCCCCCCAATCAGACCACCTCCAGTCCTAACCCCCATCTGTCCATTACCAGTCCTAACCCCCATCACCCATTTTCAGTACTACCCCCCCAGCCACACATCAAGTCCTGCTCCCCCCCCCACATCGTCCTGCTCCCCTACCCACATCGTCTGCCCCCCCCCATCAAGTCCTCCCCCCCCGGAAAATTAAACTTAAAAAAAAAAACAGCTTCTGCTGCTGCTGCCGCCGCTGCCGTGGCCGGCAATAGCAGCAATATCGCAAGTCCCGCGGGCCCCGTCCCCCCCCCCTCCCTTCCCTTCCTTCCTTCCTGCTTGCCTGCCAGCCAGTTCTCCGCTTCGGCTTTGGCTTTCAGAGCCGTGAAGGGAGAGCTTCTCCCTCGTGACTCTGTTCAGCCCGCTGGGGCAGATGGGAAATTTCCCATCTGCCCCAGCGGGCTGAACAGAGTCGCGAGGGAGAAGCTCTCCCTTCGCGGCTCTGAAAGGCGAAGCCGAAGCGGAGAACTGGCAGGCAAGCAGGAAGGAAGAAGGGGGAGGGAGGGGGGAGCGGAGCGGAGCCCGCGGGACTTGCGATATTGCTGCTATTGCCGGCCACGGCAGCGGCGGCAGCAGCAGCAGAAGCCGGGGTGTTTTTTTTTTTCCCCCTTGCATCGCGGGCCGCACAAAGGTCTCTCGCGGGCCGCGTGTTTGAGACCCCTGTTCTACACAATGAGCACACCTTAACAATGCCTGAGCTGAGATTGGGACCAGAATGGCAGGCAGGAATGCCAACCATCCCCATTTTTGCACAGTGCATCAATATGAGTGTGTGTGACTGTCTATCCATTGTTGTGTGCCTTTCTATACCTCACTTGAGCCTCACAGTGCCTAAGCTGTTTCCAGCATTAGCCTGCACATGTGCATGATGAGGAGCAAAGTATTGTGGGTATGGCCTGAACAGGGTGGATTGGCCAGGATGTGTCTTCATTGGGGGGGGGGGGAGTAGGGTCAATGGCTGGGATGTTGTAGTGCCCGACTGCCACCTTCATGGACCAGGTGGCCACAGCATGTCATTCTGGGAGTGCACTCTCACTCTGATCGAGCAGTGACCATGGCACAGCTATGTATTCACATAGTGCTTGTTTTTTGTGATATGGATGCATCTCCTATTCTGGGAACCTGATCACTAACCCAACTGCTGGGTGTCCATGGTTGCAATGTGTACTGACCAGTGGGCTATCTGCAGTTAGTATGTGCATGGCTGGAAAACCCAGTGGTGGGCAGTATGTGCATTCTGACTGTGCTTGCTCTAGGTGACTATTAGTCATAGGTGATTGGAACATGAGGTGATCCAGGTCTACTCCCAGTGGTGCTGGAAGAACTGGCAGGACCCTAGTAGCAGCTCTATGTAAGTCTAGATTTTCTTTTCCACCTTCACCTCCAGCCCAGGTAGCTTGTGTCCATGGCATCGCCATGCACTGTTCTAGGTGGGTCCCTGTCCAACAGGGGCAGATATGACTAGCACATGCTGCAATCTTGCAGGAAACAATGTGCCTAGTATAACCATACTGTAGACAACACCTGCCATGCAGTGACAGGGATCTGCAGCACAGGTCACAGAGACAATATCTAGCACTGCAGGTACTGGGGACCTGGTGCTGGGTGCCCATCCTCACCCTCAGGGTGACCGCAGAAACCACTCTGTAGCACGGTTTGTAGCTGCGCTGTGCTTATATCATACACATCAGTGCATCATACTGAGCTGAAATGATGGCTATGTGAATTCTCCATTTGGTGATCAGCTGTAGACTGCTGTTCTGCATGTGCACTGCATCATGAGTATTGGTGGGGCTATCCTATATGGCACACAAAGCAGACATTTTAAGTGGTGACCTGCAGTCTCTTTGTAGCCAACCATTGCTGTACTTGGAGGTGTAGCCTACTTGTTAGCTCACAGTCTCCTTAAGCAAGGAACAGGGGTTTGATTCCTACCTATCACATCAGTGCTGGACTACTGTAATCTCCTCTTCCAAGGTCTACCTAAACAATCCACTCGACCCCTTCAAATAGTCCAAAACACTGCTGCCCTTTATTATAGCTGTCGCATCAACACAAGACCATATAACTCCCATACTACATGATCTGCACTGGCTGCCAATCTCTTCACGAGTAAAATAAAAATCAGCGCTCACCATCTTCAAGATCAAAAATAACATGTCAGCAGGAATACTGCAAGAACTCATTGGAACCAAAGCAAACAAAAGACCGGACAGAAATAGCACTAAAAACACAATACCAACTCCTAGCCTATTCACAAGAACCAATAAATCCACATCCATGAGAGCTTTCTCTCTTGCTGCCCCTGATATTTGGAATAAACTCCCAGAAAAGCTAAGATCCACAACTGATCTAAAACATTTCCAGAAGTTACTCAAAACCACCCTATTCATTGAACATTTCAATGAAGATTCCCAAACTCAGTAACCTCGTCTATTCCACCACATAAGCCGATTTACACAAGCCAAGCTATCTGCACCACTCCCCCTCCTATTACTCATACTACGATGTATATAGTTTACTCCCAACTAACCCTACCCTTCATTTACATAAAATCTTTGGAGATTATTTATATCTTGAATCATGAAGTTACAAGAATCTGTTTAAGTTTTGATATGTGATGTTACTGTTACAATTGAAAGTTCTTTGTAAACGTTAGTGTTTATAACTGAATGTTCTTTGCAAAAGTTGAAGTTGATGTAAACCGCCTTGATTAAATGAAAAAGCAGTATATAAAAACTGTTAAATAAATAAATACCTGTTCGTTTTGTGACTGTGCTACTCAGATCATTTTCATGCCTGTAACAGTCAGTGCTCTGCAGATCGGTGCTGGCAGCCCATACCACCCTCTCCTCAGCCGCCATCCATCCTTCAACCCATCTATCTGCCTCTGCTGCTTGTGTACAGTCATGTCTTCTTGTGCAGGCTGCTACTCCATGACATATACTGGTACCATTTTCCTCATTATGGCTCTTCATGCTCACCTCTCCATGCGTGATCTGCATGTAACCACTACTACTCTGTCCTTCTGTTGCTGCAAAACATCCTGCCACTTCTGCCTCCATTGGGGGACACTTCTTCCCCATCCTATGCCATACACTGTCACTACAACACTTTACATTGGCACCACCCTGTGCATTAGTACAACTGCCTCCCACATGCACATCCGCTTTACTGGCTGCCACATAGGGTGCCCACCAATATGGCAGGTCCTTCAACTCCACCTGTCCTTCCTTCCATCACCTTTACATTGACATTTTCGGTGCTCTATCCAGCGTTTGGCTTACAGCATGATCCTGCTTTAAGGTGCATGTGTTCTACCTTAGGGCACATTGTCTCTCCTTAGGATGCCTTATCTCATGTTAGGGCACCTTACCACATCTTGGGGCACCTTATCTCCTGTTAGGGCACCTTAACTATTAGGGCACCAAAACTACATTGCTGCCTGACACAATATTGTGTTTCAATAAGTAACAATACACTTATCTGCTTCAGGGGAACATCATCTTCATAAATATAGTGAAGGGATACACAGCCTGTATGGAGGGTAATTCTTATGGTGGATATGTATTTATGTGGATAATGTACTTATGAAGATGATGTTCCCAAGATGCAGATGTGTATTGCAACTAATCAAAATGCAATATTTCTTCACCCATCCCCAACTAGATTCATTGGGGATGGGTGAAGAAAGCCCCCAGGTAAGTGAAAGCACCCAGGTAGGTGATACATTAAATACCTTTATGGAAATGGGTAACAGGGGTAACATATGGAAAGCAGTGTGTATTAATGCCCGTAGCATGGGAAATAAGATCCCTGAAGTTGAAGCTTTGGTGGGAGTGGCTGACTTGGATTTAGTGGCAGTTACAGAAACATGGTTCACAGAAAACCATGACTGGGATGTAACTATACCTGGCTATACTTTATTCAGAAAGGACAGGGTAGGAAGAAGAGGAGGAGGAGTGGCACTATATGTAAAAACTACTATTAAAGCTTTGGAATTACAGAGCTTAAAAGGGAGAGAGGAGGCATTGTGGGTTAAACTAGAAAGAAGGAACGAGAAATCTATTTGCATTGGTGTGATATACAGACCTCCCTCACAAGAGGAAGAGGTGGACAGAGAGTTAATTGAAGACATATGCAGCATTGCGAGGAAAGGGGAAGTGCTACTGATAGGAGATTTCAATATGCCAGATGTTGATTGGCACATTCCTGCTGCAGTATCATCTAGAAGTAAGGAGATCCTGGATTCTCTACAGGGAGAACTATTCAGGCAATTGGTAACAGAGCCCACACGTGAAGGGGCCATACTGGACTTGGTGCTTACCAATGGTGAAACTGTTTCTGATATTGTAGTGGGAGATCATTTTACATCCAGTGATCACCAGATGGTGTGGTTCAGTATTAGGACTAGGGCTGTTAGAATCCATTCCAAGGTGAGGATCTAAGACTTTAGGAAGACTAACTTTGCGAAGATGGGCCAATACCTCAGGGAGTCGTTAGTGGGATGAGAACAGCTGGGGGATGTAGAAAAACAGTGGGCAAAACTGAAAGGGGGTATTTTAAGGGCAACCAACCTTTTTGTTAAAATGGTAAATAAAGGCAAAAGGAACAGGAGACCGCTATGGTTTTCGAAGGAAGTAGCTGAAAAGTGAAGAAAAAGAGGGAGGCCTTTATGAAATACAAGAGATCACAGAGAGAGGAAGACAGGCATCTGTATTTGGAAAAACTTAGAGAAGCTAGCAAAGTAGTCAAGAAGGCAAAGATTCAAAAGGAGGAGGAAATAGCCAATGCCATAAAATGGGGGGATAAGACATTTTTCAGATATATTAGTGAGAAGAGGAAGGGCAAAAGTGATATTGTCAGACTCAAGGGTGCAGGGGGGGAATATGTAGAAGCTGATAAGGATGAAGCGGAATTGCTTAACAAATATTTTTGTTCTGTGTTCACAGATGAAGAACCAGGAGCAGGACCTCAGAAAACACCCACAAATAAGAACAGAAGCGAGGGACATCTTGAACAATTTTCAGAAGACTGTGTTCGTGAAAACTAGCTCAACTTAAAGTAGACAAAGCAATGGGACCGGATGGGATACACCCTAGAATACTGAGGGAACTTGTTCTAGCAACTCCACTGACTGACCTTTTCAATGCCTCGGAGTCGGGAGTGGTGCCAAAGGACTGGAGAGAGGCTCATGTGGTGCCTTTACACAAAAGCGGAAGTAAGGATGTGGTTGAAAACTACAGGCCGGTTAGTTTAACTTCGGTGTGAGTAAATTATTGGAAACACTGCTGAAAGAGAAAATAGTGAGGTTTCTGGAGTCCAGCAGATTACAGGATCCGAGGCAGTATGGATTCACCAGAGGCAGGTCTTGTCAGACAAATCTGATTGATTTCTTTGACTGGGTGACCAGGGAGTTGGACCGAGGGAGAGCTCTAGATGTGGTGTATTTAGATTTCAGTAAAGCCTTTGACACTGTTCCTCACAGGCGACTTATAAACAAACTGAGCACCCTAGGGATGGACCCTAAAGTTACTGCTTGGGTTAGAAATTGGTTGGGTGGGAGGCGACAAAGAGTACAAGTAAATGGAGCTCACTCTGAGGAGAAGGATGTTACCAGTGGTGTGCCCCAGGGATCTGTCCTTGGTCCGATTCTTTTTAACATCTTTGTTAGTGATATAGCGGAAGGGCTGTCGGGTAAGGTTTGCCTCTTTGCAGATGATACCGAAATCTGCAATAGAGTAGACACCCAGGAAGGTGTAGATAACATGAGGAGGGATCTAGCTATGCTTGAAGAATGGTCTAGAATTTGGCAGCTGGGATTTAATGTTAAAAAATGTAAGGTCATGCATTTGGGCTGCAGCAATCCAAGGGAGCAATACAGTATAGGAGGTGAAGTACTTTTGTCCACTAAAGAATAGCGGGACCTAGGCGTGGTTGTGTCTGATGATCTTAAAGTAGACACCCAGGTAGGTGTAGATAACATGAGGAGGGATCTAGCTAAGCTTGAAGAATGGTCTAGAATTTGGCAGCTGGGATTTAATGTTAAAAAATGTAAGGTCATGCATTTGGGCTGCAGCAATCCAAGGGAGCAATACAGTATAAGAGGTGAAGTACTTTTGTCCACTAAAGAATAGCGGGACCTAGGCGTGATTGTGTCTGATGACCTTAAAGCTAAAGAGGTAGAAAAGGCGACGGCAAAAGCTAGAAGGATGCTTGGGTGCATAAGGAGAGGAATGGCTAGCAGAAAAAAGGAGATGATAATGCCTCTGTATAAGTCTTTGGTGTGTCACACAGTGGCATAAAAATTATTATTATTAGATAGGAGAGTCCATTTTAAGAACCAAGGAAACTTGGTCTAGTGGTTTTAAACTCCAATCCTTTAAAGCAATCAATTAAAGCAGAGTGGTAGGGATGAAAAAGGCTTTTATTCCCTTTACGCATGGGGTCATAAATTGGTCACAACTGAAAATAATGTCCTTAACTTCAGGCACAAAAGAAAACACAAGGTTTAAGGAAACTGTTAACTTCACAGTAGTAGCAGGGCACAAACATAGCTTCCAGTTTAAAGCACATTTGTATAATTCTTCTGCTCAGCACATAATAGACATTCTGCAGATACCACAAGCAGTTCATACGTCCTCCAAAGACCCTGTGCTATGGGAAATGCAGAGAGAGCAATCCATCTCCTCTGGGTCTGACAACTGTTCCACCAGTTCCACTTGCATCAGCTCAGGAATTGGTATGTCTAATTCTGTGTTAACAGTCTCTGGAATATTGTATTCTGGAGCTTTGTATATTTCCCTTAATACATTCCAGTGCCTCGGGCCTAGCCTGGAGCACTGGCCACGTGTCCCCTTAGTATTCACTGGGCTTTCTCTTCTTAGAGATTCCACACTTCTTTCATAAGAACTTTTACAGGGCAAAGGTTTCTTTGTAGGAATATAATTCTCATACCTCTTATTGCAGCAGCACGATGAGGAAAGGTTTTCTCCTTGGACTTGCTCCCTCCCTTCAGAAGCTTCGTGCCAAGCTTTTCTCTGAGAGTTTGGTTCCTCTCTCACCCGTGGGAACAGCTCTTCGGGTAAATGCCTGCTCTTGCAACAGCCCAAATCCTGGCTTCCTTGCTCAGCCTGGCTTTTCCTTCCCGGCTGATTCCTACTTGCTTCTTGCTTGCAATCCGTATCAGTCTTCCTCCTCTGCCAGCAAACCGCTTTCTCTTTCTGTTTCTCCTTCTGAGCCGGACCTCCTCCTTTCTGTGTCTGTGTCTGTGTCTGTTTAGCTTGAGGCAGTTCTTCCTTATAAAGAACTCCTCTCTTTGAGGCTTGTGAAATGTTTGTCATGTGCTCCTGACCAGCTAGGCGTGGCACTTCAGTCTCCCTGACTGCACTCCTGCTCCCTTTAGCTGGTCCCTGTGAATATTGCACTCTGTGCACATCTTTTCCTTGCTGACAAACAGGTTTTTTTCTTCTATCAGGGCTCTCATCAGCCTCCGCTGCATCACAGGTGCGACCTCATTTGGAGTATAGTGTGCAATTCTGGAGACCGCACCTTCAAAAGGATGGGAACAGGATGGAGTCGGTGCAAAGGGTTGCTACTAAAATGATTAATGGGCTTCATTATAAAGCATATGAGGACAGACTTAAGGATCTTAATATGTACACCTTAGAGGAAAGGCGGGATAGAGGTGATATGATTGAAATGTTTAAGTACCTCCGTGGCATAAATGTTCAGGGAGAGAGCCTCTTTCAATTGAAAGGAAGTTCTGCTACAAGGGGACATGGGATGAGGGTGAAGGGAGATAGATTCAGGAGTGATATGCAGAAATATTTCTTTACAGAAAGAGTAGTGGATCCATGGAATAGTCTCCCAGTGGAGGTGGTAGAGATGAGGACAGTAACTGAATTCAAAAAAGCATGGGACCAACACAGAGGATCTCTAAAGGTAAAAAGTGGACTGTTGTAGTTGTTATGGAAGCACAGACTAGATAGGCCATGTGGTCTTTTTCTGTCATCATGTTTCTATGTTTCTATTGTATCGGGCAACAATGAAGTTTGGGTAGTATTGTATTTATGTAATTACACATTGTATCCACGTTTGTAGTTCTGTGGCTAAAGACTGTGTAATTAGCCTACGACAGACTGATAAAATCTTGAGCACATTTGGTTGTAGTACTGGAAAATCAGTAGCTGATCTATTGTAGCTCATTTAAGAATTTGAGGTCATGTCGGGCTTTTCATTGATTTATTTTTTAAATATGAGATTATTCCCCAGTATGTAAAATTTTCTGTGAACAGTTTTTAGTGAAGGTTTAATTTGTAGCAGCAGATAAGCATGCAATAAATAAAACCAGGAGTCTTTTCAAGGATCCAAGCCAGTTTAATGTGCACAGGCTCAAGCAATAATCAATTTCAAAATGGCTGAGCAATGGTTTCTAGCAAAACAACAACTTTTATACCGTTCTTCTCCATTCTAGACATAGGCAAACTTTTCATTGGTCCCAGTAACCCCTCTCACCCATCTATTGGTCCTGGTACCACTACGTAGCTATCCAATGAGGACCTTGATCTGGGCTCAGCACCTGGTTGCCCCCCCTTTCAGTCCTCATTACAATGGACAGTTCTTAGACTTTCGATACTTCTCTCCTCCAAGGTCACTGGCTTGCTGGAATATGAGTGAGAGCGAGGCACTGTGACCTTGCTTTCTGCAGAGTTAATTAATTCCATAGAAGCTGTGCTCTCTTATCAGTACCAATTAGAGCTGTTTTCTTTCTTTTTTCTAAGTTTCGTTTCTGCTTAGCTATGTTCAGTTAAGCTGAGTTAAGTTTCAATTCTATGGTGTCATCATTCAGGGGGGTTTTCATTCCTCTGGGCCTAACTACAGGCTTCAGTTACAGGTCAAGCTGCTTAGGCCTGTCTGTTTAGTTCAATTAGCATGGATCATAGGCCTTCGCCTACCACAAATATATGTAGCTTGTCTATTTTAGGCAAGTCAAAATAATGATTCTTTGCTTTCGAAGTTTGAATATTTCTCTATATCCTCCCAGCTTGTCTCCAAATCTACTTTTGCTGCCTGAGCTGGTTGGCATATTACTGAGTGAACACAATTCCCATGGTACCAAACTGATATCAATATGGAACTATTTTGAAACGGTAGATCATAACTTAGTTAGGTCAGCTGATGTACATCATTATCACATGGAGCAAACTATGGAATCTTAGCACCTGCCTCATTATGACATCTAAGATGGGAAGTGTTGTCTTCAAAAAGAAAGTGCAGATCAAGGGCATGACCACCAGAGTGAGTGAAAAAATTGTTGCTGGCATACCTAACAACAAATCTTTAGCATAATTTGGCTTTATGGTCTCATCATAATGAATATTAAAATCACCACAGATCACTATATTAGAAAGAGCAAAAGGCAAAGCAAATAACCATACTAAAAATTTTAAAAGATCAGATGAACCAGCCTGAGGAGGAATTTAGCATAAGGAAATTCTTCTTCTACCACTGTGTACCAAAATGATGAGACAGTATTAAAAGTAGCCTCAACTGCTAGGTGCAAAGCACCTCTACAAATTAACATAACTCCTCCTTCTCTACCACTACTTTGATCCACTTTTAATGCTGTAAATCCAGATGGACATAATTTCATTAATAGAACATCTGAATTATATAACCACATTTCCATTAAACCAAAAAGTTCAACAGAAGTTAAACTAATATGGTCATAAACAATACAGGTCTTGTTTCTACTAACATTTACCAGAGATGCCTTCAAACTAATGGTAAATGACTCTTTAGAACAGACTGCAGGCAACTAATATATTGCAAATTTGCAGGGCATCTATGTTGAAAACAAGAATTTCTTAACTTTAAATCACCATACTGCCACCGCCACTATGTCACTCCAATGGACTGGATATCCATCACTGAAAAGAAATAATACCACCAAATCAGATTAAAATAAACCATAGTGTTTATATTAGTCATATGAAGGGGTGTACAAAGAAGCCTGAGCTTTCCCCGTGGTGATGATATTCATGAGATTTGTTCAGGAAATGGAAATAATTGAGCTGCCTCAAGTAGAAAAAGCTGTGCATAGTCCCAAGTAAGAATTCTCCTGTTGTAGTAGAAGCTGTTTGATTGCACTGCCTATTGCATTTTAGTCTGTCTAAAGTCACCGGAAGATGAGATCACTCCTTGGGCAGAGCCTACTACCCAGTACCAAAATTCATTAAATTTGTTCAGCAGCTATAGTGTGAAAGACGTCTCATGGTACCATAACACATTAGAGGATGGTTCATATTAAGCTGGAAGCCCAAAGGAGTTGAGCATTAGAAGTAAGGTAAATATGCTTCTGTTATGATGTTAAAATTGTTTTGAGGATGCCTAGGTGAATGACTGAAGAAACTCTGAAATTTGTTTGGAAACAAAGAGAAGCTAAAGTGGAACATAATAGAGATTTCTGATATGCAGTAAGATGAGACAGTGAGAAGTACTACAATGAGAAATGCAAGAAAATAGAATCAGCAACTATAAGATGAAGAACAAGATCGACTTAACTAAAACTACAAGAGTTAAAGAGAAAATTCCAGCCTCAAACTGGAAGGGTAAAGACACTCAGAGATCCTCGAAAAGACAAAAGAATACCAACAGAATCTCTATATGTGGAGAAGTAGCCTGGTGGCCAGAGCACTGGCTCGGTAACCAAATAGCCAGGGCTCAGTTTCCACTAGCATTCCTTGTGGCCTTGGGCAAGTCACTTAACCCTCCACTGTCTCAGAAGAAAGGCCTGGCAATCTACTTCCAGTCACATTGCCAAGAAAATTCAGGAGCTGCTGGGTCACCAGGAGTCAGCATTGACTTGAAGGCTCGCATTGCATTTTCATTGATTACAGCAAGGCCTTTGATTGCACAAATCATGAAAATCTCTGGGCCACATTAAGACGCATGGGTATAGCAGAATGCAATCTTTGTATTGATCAAGAAGCAACAGTTTGAATGGAACAAGAAGAAACAGAATGGTTTAAAATCAGAAAATGAGTACAACAAAGTTGCATATTTTCTCCATATCTGTTCAGTCTATATGCAGAACAAATCATCAGAGAGACAGGACTGTATGAAGACAACCAAAGTGTGAAAATTGGTGGAAGACTCATCAACAAACTTCGCTATGTAGTCAATACCATGTTATAGTTGAAAGTGAAGACTATCTAAAGTATCTGCTTATCAAGATTAAGGAACATGCATTTATAAAATAGGTACCCAGAAGCAGTCCCAATAAAGAGTAATTTTATAAACTGGCGCCTAGTTAACATGCATTTCAAGTACAGACTTTGGGGTCTATTCTGTAACATGTCCATCCCCGCTATTTGTCCCCCTTTCCCATCCCCGACTAAGGTCCCCGGGGAGTTTGTACAGGGAAGCTAGATGAGGATGGAAAGAGGGCGGAGCAGAGGTGGGGTTAGGGTGGGCAGTAGGTGGTGCAGGGCCGATTCTGATGTCGGCCCTGTACGTCTGGGGCCGACAGAGTAGACGGGGAACTTATTCCACCTCTGAGGTGGAATAGGTTCTCTTAGATGGCGGGGGACAGCAGGCCCAGGGTGCGTCAAAGGGTGGAGGGGTGCAGGAGATTCCGCGCAGCCTGACCCTGGCCTTGGGAGACACAAACACCAGTCCAAAAATGTGGCAGAAAGGGTAAAACTAAGCCTTTATTATCCAGGGAGTGAGTGGTGCCAAAACATGGGCCTGGCCTTGGGAGGCCAGATTGGGGGTCAGACTGCAGGGAATGAATGAAGTCAGCAGCAGCTGAGGATCGTGGCTCCTAAATGCCAGATTTCTATATGTTTTCGAGTTTGTAGAGAAATACATAAGGGGTGATCCATTTAAAAATAATATTCAATTGTGGATTAGATATATAGATGACATTTTTGTCTTATGGGATGGTTCATTGCAATCTTTATCAGAATTTAATGATTGGATTAATAACTGTGATGTCAATTTGCGGTTTCAGGTAACCTATGATTTTCAGCAGATATCATATTTAGATTTACTTATTA
Source organism: Ichthyophis bannanicus (assembly GCA_033557465.1). Taxonomy (NCBI): domain Eukaryota; kingdom Metazoa; phylum Chordata; class Amphibia; order Gymnophiona; family Ichthyophiidae; genus Ichthyophis; species Ichthyophis bannanicus. The sequence goes on along the minus strand of CM066032.1, from coordinate 1,264,055,159 downwards.
AAAAGACAAGGGAGGGATTCAGTATTACACTTTATAGAAAACCCACTGACAGGAATCAATTGCTACATTTTAAAAGTTCTCATAACCTTGCACTTAGAAATAATTTACCTACTGGACAATTTCTGAGAGCACGGAGGATATGCACTTCTAATGAAGACTTTGAACAGCAAGCCACCATTATGAAAGAAAGATTTAAAATGAGACAATACCCTATGAATCAGATTAATAAAGCCTACAATAGAGCACGCCAGTCCTCCTGAGACCAATTGCTGCAGCCACAAGAAAAGAGGACTAATGTGGGAATAGTATGCCCTCTTCTTTACTCACAGCATTCACATAGTATTATAAAAATTTTGAAGAAACATTGGCATTTGATTCAAATTCTCCCAGGATTTCATGATTTAACCCTTACTGTGGCACACAAACGTAATATGCTAGTTCCATTGGCATTCACTAAGCGTAAATTTCTTTCAAAATTTAAGGGGCAATTCCAGTGTGTTAGATGTTCTGTGTGTGTTCACGCTATTCCGGTTAGGAATCAATACATCCATCCGATTAACAAACATGTATTTTATATTGATGACTTTTCAAATTGTCTCACAAGTCATGTGATCTACCTTATACAATGTTCCTGTAATAAATTATATGTTGGCATGTCTACTCGCCTGATTCGTCATAGAATTATCAAACATAGAAGTTGTATTAATAGGGGTTTGGTTGACAAACCCCTGGTTGCTCATTGGTTAGAACATAAGCACAAACTTTCTGATTTAAAGTTACTATTAATCCTAGTAGAGACAGACGTTTCCCATACTGTGTGTTAATTTTACATTGATGAGGGTGGTTTTAATGTTGTAAAATCTTTTTAAATAAACAACAATGAGTAGTGCTGGGGTGTTAGTATTAATTAGTTGTCATCAGCGGTTTTATCTATTTATCATTTTTTGTTGGTGGAATGTGCCTTTTATACCATTAAAATTTTTGTCCCTTTTCAATTCTGGTGTTTTTTGGATATACATTTAAACGCATATCAGGTGATTTTCTTATATTTAGCCCTTAGGTGTCTTAATTATAGTGTGGCTTTAAAGATTCAATTTTGAGACAATATCTTAGTAAACAGTGTTTTTTAAAATTAAATATCTATTGTGGCCACGGGTGTAAATTTACATGGTCCTGCCAATCCTCACTGATGGCCCTATTTCCTGCTCTAACTTGTTGCTCTACAGCGCAGACACTGGCATTTTTGAGAACCATCGGCTGAAGCATCTATCTAGCAAGTGATTTAAAGGTTCTTGGCATTTAGCATTTTCCTTTAAGATTACACATAGATTGCGGGTAAGTCATGAATCATTACTGACTTAGTTCAGAGCCGCACAACATCTATAATATCACTAAACGGTGATTTATAAATATATATATATATATGTGATTGGATGCAAATCTTGGGTTCCCACGTATTAGAAATAATGAGGATGAGATCGGTCACCTTTAGCTTCGTTGTATCAACTGTTTATGTTATGTTTTACATGAAAGTAATATTGGCTTACAGGTTTAATAACGTCATTGTACTTTGTCATAATGTTAATTATAGCAGTTGAAGTAAAGTTAGCAGCAATTTTATCATGTTTTAAATTCATTTTTATAGTGTGCGTGCCGGCGGTCACAATATAATCAACAGCGTTTTTTGCACATAGAGCGTTATAGAATTAAGAAGGCCACAGGGCCTCGTACCTGGCCGGCCAGTGGTAACTGGGCCAGCGACGCGTGGCATCCCCTTCGGGACGCGGGGGCTGGAAGATTGCTGTGAGGCCGGGCAGCGTCTTTTAAATCGATTGGCTCCCGCTGCTGAGTAGCAGCGGCGGGAGCCAATCGGTTATAGCTAAAGCAAGGGAGGAGGGAGGAGAAAAAGCGGGACCTGCCGCGGCATGCATTCGGGCGCGCAGGGCAGGAGGCAGCAGACGTGTGCGGCATTTACCATAATTTTTTTTCTCCTGGCCTGTTTTTGTAGAGAAGGCGGCGATTGCAGTTGGCGACTCTTCGTGTGCGGGCTCTGTCACGACATGGTGCATCGGATCATGCTGCTCGGGGCTGGAGCCAGGGGCAGGTCGAGGAGCACATGAGTGGGTTCGCTGGTGCTGGGTGAGTGGGCAGTGATGCCAGCTTGGTCTAACAAGAGGGGGGGAGAAAGGGGGAGAAGGGGGAACGGGGGTTCCAGGCAGTCATCAGATGGTATTTCAAGGGGGGGAAGGGGGGAGATAGGAGGAGAAGTGGGGATGGAGGGGCTTCTGTGGGCTCTTCTGGGGGGCTGTGCGGTCTGGGAGATCCAGGGGACAGAGGGGGGTGGGAGGTACGGCGCCCACAGGGGGCAGAGGACCAGGGGGGGCTATGGAACCCTTGGGTGCCGGGCTAGGGGGGTTGACGGATGGGTCCCCAGAGTGTGTGCATGCTACCCCGGTTGGGGCTGCTCAGTCAGTGGAGACAGCAGTGGGAGCGGAGCAGGGGTTATGTTCATGGTGGGGGGGGAGTGGCGATGTTGGTGGGCCGATGGGGGCATACAGGTCCCACCTGCAAGGCAGTTTAACCAGGGTGTGGGTTTTGGGGTGGTTGGTCAGGGGGGGGTTATCTGCGGCCGGTGGGCCTACCGCCTGGGATTACTGGAGGGGCGGCAGGCAAGGCACATCCAGGACAGATTGGCTGGGAGCCTGGTTACCCTCCTGGCCAGGGGCTGCCCCCCCTCCCCCTTTCTTTCCTTATATTCCTTCTCAGGCTTCAGCGGCGTGGCATATGCCTGGGAGATTTCCTGCTGGAGGTCCACGAGGAGCGGCGGCCGGATCGGCTGGGACATCTCCGGTGTTGGCGGCGGGGGTTGAGCGTGCGGAAGGGCTATGGAGCGTTCAAGAGCCGGAGCTACCCACAGAGCAGATGGTGGGTACAGCTGAAGCCAGCGATGCGGCGGTGTGCACAGGTGAGTTACTGGCTGGGGGTGAAGGGGTGGGGACCGTGGGGGGGTTCGAGGGTTGGTGTGGGGGGTAAGGCATGGAAGAGGCGTAAGCATGCTTGTCGGAGACATCGCAGTGATGAAACATCATCATCTTCTTCCAGCGGGTCGTCGACGGACACCTCGGGAGGGGATTCAGTGGGACGGGCAACAGTTGCCAAGACCCGTGGGGTGGAGGGGGGTGGGCCAGTACCGACGCTTGCATCCTTTTCAGAGCTGTGGGAGGGGGTTCCGTGGGTGTTGTGCAGAAAAATTCAGAAGAGGAAGTACATTGACATCTTCCAGTTGTTGGATGGGAGACGGCGGTTGGGCGAGAGTCGTAAGAAGAGGAAGGAGGATGAAAAGGCGGGGAGGATCAAGCGAGTCTCTCGTAATGTGGTGAATTGGACTAGGGCTTTTTTACAGTTGGTCAGTGTGTGGGGCCATCAGTATCCGGAGCAATAAGGGATGTTGCTCGCATACGCGGATTCGATATTGGAAGCCGCGCGGACACATGATGGTTGGTCTTGACTCAACTATGACGAGATGTTTCAGGATAAGATGGAGGAAAATAAGTTGTTATGCTGGGGGACTCAAGACATTAGTTTGTGGTTGACTCAAATGGTGGCCCGGTCTGGGGGCGCTGGGGGGGCGGGGGGACAAGGGGGTGTGAAGGGGGCAGGGGCAGGCATGGTGGGTAGGGGGCTTTCCTTTCGTGACAGGGCCTTTGGGTCGCAGAAGACAGGGGGTGAGGGTTCCGGAGATCTGTGCTGGAGATTTAATAAGTCGTCGTGCCCATTTCCGGACTGCAAGTTTCGGCACACCTGTTCCATTTGTGGAGCGGGGCATTCCGCCCTTAAATACACAAAGCGGGTCGCCTCCCCCCTACCCCTTACGGCTCTCAAGTAGTGTGGATTTGGGTGAGCGAGCTTCCACGCCGATTATGTTGGAGGCGATGCGGCCTTGGCTCCAGCGGTATCCGCGGCGGAAGGCTCGGGAGGTGCTGGAGGAGGGTTTTAGGGATGGGTTTCGTATTCCGGTGATAGGGGTGGTAAGGTCAGGGTGGGCAGGCAATGCAGCTTCGGTGGGACGATTATCCCAGGTGGTCCGGGCTAAATTGCAAATGGAGCAGGAATTGGGAAGGTTAGCGGGTCCATTTTCATGTCGGCCGTTTGCGGATTTGATAGTGTCTCCCTTGGGTGTTGTCCCAAAAAAGGAGCCGGGGAAGTACAGGCTGATTCACAACCTGTCATTCCCTGTAGGGTTGTCGGTCAATGATCAAATTCCGTGCGTTATGCATCCTTTGACGCAGCGGTCAACTTGTTGGAGATGCTAACGCTGCTACAGCGGTCTGTGGCGCCGGGAACATGGAAGAAGTATCAGCGCGGAAGTGATGACGTGGTCAGCTTTCTGGTGACTCCGGGGTGGCAGGAGGGACAGGTTCCTGACCATCTGTTGGCCGAATACGTGGTTGCGGCAAAGGCCAAAGGGGTGTCGAAAGCAACCGTGCGGGCGCACTTGGCGGGGTTTTCCTTTTTTGCCCGGGTGGTGGGTTGGGGTGGCCTGGGCGGGGGATTTCTGACATGCAGGTTACTACAGGGGTGGGAGCGCTCTCAGCCGACTCAGCGGGATGGTCGTTGGCCAATTACGCATGGGCTGTTGGCACAAATTTCGGCGGCATTGCCTGGGGTTGCGCCTTCTCCTTATGAAACGCGGTTGTTTCGGGTGGTGTTCTGTCTTGCGTTTTTTGGGGCCTTCTGAGTAGGTGAGATAGTTGCGGATTCACGCCATGTTGCGTGCAGTTTTGGGAGGAGGCACGTGTATTTGGGAGACCGAGAGATGCGTATATTGCTTGCGAGGTCTAAAACGGATCAGCGGGGATGCAGTCAGTTGGTGGTGTTAAGGGCCATAGGGATTTCCCTGACTTGCCCGGTGGCATCGATACGGGAATATTTGAGAGTGCGCCCAGCGGGTGAGGGGAATTTTTTCTCACATGAAGATTCTAGACCACTGACTCGTTTTCAGTTTGCAGCAGTACTGCGGTTGGCTCTGATAGAGGTAGGGGTTGAGCCGGTGGGGTTTTCCCTGCATTCTTTCCGGATCAGTGCCGCGGCAGAGGGGTTGCCGCAGGGCGAGATTCAGCGGATTGGCCGTTGGCATTCGCAGGCATTTCAGGGTTATGTGCGTTTGTGAAAAGGCGGGCAGGGGGTTTTGGGGGGGGTTGCTAACTGTTGTTTTGCGTTTCAGGTGGGGATTGGCGTCCTAGGACCTGCTGGTTGATTGGCCACTCCTTTGTGCATTGGGCGGAGCAGAGAGCAGTGGTGCGGCCGAGCTGGTGGTCCTATGGCTGGGCGAGAGGGGGCTGTGTTGGGTGCAGCTTCTGCCTTTGCTGTGACATCATGGGCGTATGAAGGAGTGCCCGAAGTGGATGCTGATACATCTGGGGGGCAATGATTTAGGCTCATGGACTTGTAAGCAGCTAATCCGAGCAGCAAAACAGGATCTGACAAAGTGTTGCAAATGTTTTCTGATGTCCTGTTATTGTGGTAGGATATCATTCCACGGCCGGCCTGTTGGGAGCAGCAGCGGTTGTCCCATGGGTTAACTAATATTAATCGTCAGATTGGGCGTTGGGTGGTGGAGCACGGGGGTCTCCAGATACAGCATCCCTGGGTGGAAGTTTCTTGCGCAGGTTTATACCGGCAGGATGGGGTGCATTTATCCCCTGTGGGGTTGGATTTGCTCCTTAATGATTAGCAGGAGGCCGTGGAAGAGGTGGTCGACAGGAGGTTCATTGGTCACAGCTTGGGGGGGGGGGCGGTTCAGGAATTTGGGATTGCCTGAACCGGTGGCGGGATCTCTGAGGTTTCCGGGGTCCGGAGCCATAGGTATTAGTTGGGCGGGGGTGGGGTACCCCCGACTCGGATAACCCCGGTGAGGCTTTTGCTAGTAATAGGAGATGCCAGAGGAAGGGGTGGTAGGATGAGCAGTAGCCTCGCTGCGGTGGCAACAGCGATGACCTCACTTTGCTACCCACATGACTGGTGAGTCATTACTGTTGAGGTAGAGGCGGGATTGTATTGTTTGGAATTATTGTTGAAGTTTGTTAAAGTTAATAAAGCTGCGACCGGTGTTATTTATTTATTTATGCCAATGATGGAGTGTTGAGAGTTATTGTGGGAGTGGGGGGGGGGAGGCGAAGGGGAGGTACACCGTGTCCGCCATGCCTCGGTTAAAATACATATCCTCTCTTGAACCTTTCAAGCCACATACATAGAACAGGTATGTTTAAATATTTCATTTGGCATGGTTGATTTTATTATGCCCTAACTTGTGATATCACTGTGTTATACAAATAAGATATTTTTGAAGTTATTAAAAACACACTTTTAGGATTATGTTTGTTTGACGGCTATTGAAAAGATAAATGGTGCATTTTGGTTAATTTTATTTTATTTCTTTATTTCTTTATTAGTTTCTTCTATACTGCCCCTTCCAGAGATCAAGGGCGGTTTACATGGAACAATTAACAATTTTGTATACTAGTGTATACTTTACATAGAACGGTGTTTGGAACTATGTACAAATAATTCTACATGGAACAGTAATACAACTATTTGTAACTATTTACAAAGAACTATTCACAAGGATCGTCAACAACAGTTTGCAATTTTGCTCTTACTCCTTAATATTTACCTACTTGTTGATGACGATCTCTTTTGGAATAATTTATTTAATATTTGAATCAGATAATGGTATGATGTTATCGAGTACAGGGTCTTTATAGTGTTGAGATACTAGCCTAAATTAATGACGAGGGTCACGGGAGAAATGACACTTCAAGGGGAACATTAGGATGGAGATGTTTGAAAGACATATTTTCATGCCCCCTTCCCCTCTTCTGTTCTATTTTAGTTCCGTTCCTTCTTCACATTGCGCTTCTCCTTTTTGGTGCTGATTAATGCACTCACATATAGTACAAATTTTTCACCTCTACCTTTTATGCAAACATAGACAGAATTATAAATATAATAGGATATAAAACACATGTCCTTTTGCGTGGCAAGGCTTTTGGTTATATTAGTGGTGAATGCAATGTTATTATATCATGATTTTGAGTTTACGCATTGTTTGTTAGCATACGAGATTTATCAATGGCTGTACTTCTACAGTCTTTTTGTGTATGTTACATGTTTAAATCTTTTTTGAACATATTGTTTACATATTTTTGTTTTTATTATGTACCAATGCATTTATCAGTATAATTTGTTTTTCTTTTATGGTGCTCTGTTTTGTTTTTAAAGTGTTTTTAAATTGCTTCTACATTGTTAGGTTTAATTTTATATTTACGTGTTTTTATATGTGTCATATTTTTTAGACAAATTTAGCCCCTGATGAAGACATAGCGAAACACGGCCTGTGTCGGGCCATTGGCTGAAAGTGGTTTAATAAAAGTATTCTTCCTGTGCTATCCACGTTTCTGACTGGGTTTGTTCGTTGCACGTAGATTCATGCTTTTGTGTTGGATCATGGCTCCTAAATGCCAGATGCCATGTCACCGCAGCTCCATTCAGGAGTCTTGACTGAGTTAGCCGGGCAGAGGCCTGTACATGCAGGCCGACCAGAATTGGGTCCCAGCCTGCACATACAGACCTAGATGTGATTCTGATCCCATGGGGGCTAGACATGCCCCACGGGATCAGAATCCCATCTACCTCTGTATGTCCGGCTCTGATCAGATGCACAAAGGCCTGGAATGCACATCTTAGAATATGCCTCCACATGCCTATTTTACATGTGTATTTGACTTTAAAAAATAGAGTGTAAGTGCAAAAGGTACATGGACAGGTTAAGGCATGATCACTTAGCAGCCCTAGACCTAGCACCTACTGTACTTCTTGCAATGATACATGTAAATTAAAGTTTTCTAAAAATTTACATGCATAATTTCTTGCACGACACAAGCTCCGCCCATGTGAATGCTCACAATGAAAGTACACATATTGCAAATTATGTGCATACTTTTATGTTAGTATTTTATCAATGTCCATTTACAAGTATAAGTTACTTACATGCATAAATGACTAAAGCAATAGAATTTACATGTGTAGTTTGCATACAGATCCAGATGGCTCCTTATAAAATTACCTACACAGTGCTCAAATTCACACACACAGATTTACACCTGCTCCTACTATATTCTATGTATATACCTGTGCATTCTATAAAATATGCAGGTATATTTCAATTCCACCTCCACTCTACCCAAACTATGCCCCCAGCACGGCCTTCATAGTTTGTGTAAAAGTATACATTCTCTTGGCTCATGTACTTCCTATGTGCATATACTCCCATGCATTTTCATAATAGCCCATTTCCATGTGAAGAACTGCCTTTACATGCAGAAAATTCTTTGTAAAATCACTCCCAATAAGGGCACAGAAAGGAATCCATTTCTCCATATGTTAGTCATCAGACTGCCTCATTTATTTATTTATTTTGTTTACTGCGTTACTTTATGTACCACCATTCGCAATTTACAATTATATCAAAGCGATTTTCATAGCATTTCATTTACCAGAGAAAAGCATAATGTAGCATATAATTTAACCAAAAACAATAAAAAATAACATAAAAACATGAAAACAATGAGCTGTATAAAGCCTCCAAAATGGCAAACAATACCAAGGAGGAGCATAATGGAAAAAGCCATGGGGGAGGGAGGAAGAGTAGCAAGACAGAAAAAAAAACCCTTTAGACATCAATATAAAGGTGGAACACACTAGGGGAAAGGAGGAGAGATGGTCATTCTTGTTTTATCAATAAACTTGAAAAGTTTATTCAAATAAGCAAGCTTTTAGCGCTAAATAAAATATTGGAGTGCTCTATCTGCAGTTAGGAGGGCAAAGAATTCCACAGATGTGGAGTAAAGTAACCAAAGCATGTGATGTGATGACTCAAAGGGTTATGTTTACAATATGGCGGTAGCGACTTCCATGCGATATTGGAGCCACGGCTCCAATATCGCACGGAAGCCGCTACCGCCATTTAGTAAACATACCCCAAAATGTAGGATCATAGGAGATGGTAAGAATATAGTCTGAGAAGATCTCAAAGAACAGATTAGACTGTAAATAATAAGAAAAGTCCAGATAAAGTGAAACACCAAAGGATAGAGTACAATGAGTCAGCATATGTATTTTAAACTTTATTCTACTTTTAACCAGGATGCTGCTCCATTAGCAAGAGTGTCACGTGATCATAGGATTTTGTGTTATATATCATTTTTGCCACTGTATTTTGTAGCAGTTGAATACATTTCAAATGAGCTAGTGACACTCCAGCCTAAAGGAAAATACAGGTATTAATGTTTTTTATTTCAAGAATGTGGATCAAAGTTTGGATCACGTTAGTATCCAAATAAGATCGAAGAGAACACATTTTTCTTGAGCTAAACAATAATTTCTTTACCAAAGAAGAAATTTGAAGAAAAATAATTCACAGCCAAGCAGAGTGCACAAGGAAAATATAATACCATTAATTGGAATATAGAGAAAAACACATCACCCAGCTCCATAGGATTCAATGGAGAAATGAAAATGAGAAAAAGAAATGTGAAATATTGATGATATGACTGAGAAATACTTTTATATGCATAATGATTGATACATGAGCATTTTCTTAGCCAAAATAAAGTTTACACTTTGTTCTATAAAAGGAATCTATCGGTAGGTAAGGCAAAGGAAGCAACTATTGAAGAAAGGAAGTGCAAGGAATTAGTGGGTTAAAGGATCATAGACAACATGGTTTCACAAGGGAAAGTCCTGCCGAACAAAATCTGATTGAGCTCTTTGATGAAGTATCATGGAAGTATCAGGGATCTGGCCTATCTGGATTTCAGTAAAGCCTTTGACACATGTAGAAGACTTTGAAACAAATTAATCCAGAAGTTGAAAAAAATTATAAACTGAGAGAAAAATTGGCCGAGCAACAAAACGTAGGGGCCTGTTCACTATATTGCAGTAATTGCTTTTGCAGCTATCACGTGGCATATGTAAAAATACCATGTGGTAACTGCAAAAATGGTGTAGTATCTGCAGGGAGAGTGTCCAGCTCCAGCCCTGCAGATACAGCACATCTGTCATATACTGTTGAGTCTTCAAGTGGCAAGCTGCCACCTGAGAATATACAAGTTTTTGTAAAGGTGTTTATTAAAAAGCTGTTAGCCCTCTGAGAAAGACTTCTTCTGAAATGCGTAGGGGTTTCACATCAATAAAGCTTTTAGACACTACCTGTTGTTACAGCTCGCTTCTTTATGTGTTCCTTGACAGTGAGACTGTGTGCTCTTGGATGGGATCAGTCATCCATAGGGTCTAGTAGGTCAGCTGATGGGGATGTTGAATGCCTCATGAAATAGAAGGGTCTTAAGCTGAGTTTTGAATCAGACAAGGGGAGACTCTAGATGAAGAGCAAGGGGGAGATTGTTCCACAGGTGGTGGCCAAGGAAATAGAAGGCTGAATTCCACATCAACTCATACCTGGCATGGGAAGCAGAGGGCAAACGGAGGCAGTTTGAGTGGAGGGAGGGGAAAGAGCATTGTGGGGTGTGAAGAATGATGCTAGAGGAAAGGTAAGAAGGTGTGAAGAACTTTATGAAGCAAAACAAGAATTTCAAAGCAGATGCAGAACTGAACAGGTTCAACTCTGGTCAAAGGAAAGTGACCAGTGACATGTCATAGGGTTCACTGCTGGGCCCAGTCCTCTTCAATGTTTTTATAAGTGACACTATAGAAGGGTTATAAGGGAAAATGTGCAGATGATATGAAAATTTCTAATAGAATACACATGATAGACATAACTGAGGGAGTACATAAAATGAAAGATGATTCCAAACATTTAGAAATATGGCATTCTCCCTTCTGAAAAAGGTAGTTCAAGCCTAAGAACTTTCCAAAGCCTTGACTTAACCCAAATAGTGTTATTTCTTCAAAGTGCAGGAGTAATCTCCATTCACTCCTGCCCATGATACTTATCAGTATGTCAGAACATATTGCCAGAGATGAGTTTGTCAAATAGATTTTCAAGATAGGTGCCATCGGCAGAAGAAAGTGGGTATTACTCCTGCCCCGTTATGGAATAACACCATTTGTGTGTGTTGATGCTTAAGGTGGAAGAGAGAGTATGAAGGTCCCTAAGTAGTCACTATTTTTTCAGGGGTAGGGCTTAGAAGAGGGCTTTTTATGTTTTTCTAACTTGAGTCCCAGACCAGGGCTAAAGAAGGGTGTATTTGGGCTCAATGGCCCAAAGGATAATCAGAGCATCCTATGAGGGGTCTCTGAATAGGGGAAAGTGTCTACTTTAGCCACTGCTGCCGCATGAATTTTGCTATCAGGAGTCGATGGAGGATGCTTTTCTATAGCACCTTTACCTTTAAAGTCCAACAAAATTCTCTTTAGCATTATAGAGTGGAGCATTTCTTGCATATAGGATTTGTTCGTTCACTGCATGAATTTTGCTAGCAGACACTTGGAAAAACTAAGCTCCTGAGCTCTAGTTATTTTCTTGCAAAAAGCAACATTAATGAGCCACTTTCCATGAATTTGCATTGCAGCAGTTCATTAATGTGGAATTTACATGAAGGCTTTCTGTTGCAAAGGGCACTTTATCAGGGGGGGGCAATTTTTAAAGAGAGTCTCCTTGGGTAAATGCTTGTTTAGCCACAGAGAAGGATGTTTTAGAATGTCCATAGGCCTTCCATGGTTGCTACTAGTTAAAATAGTTCCTCTGCAATAAGGTTTAGAAAATGTACAGTCCATAATTTGCCTGTTGAAATTCTCCTTGCTGGCAGGTCATCATTAAATGAAATGATATTATTTGATTTATTTTCTTTGTTTTAGGGGGATTTTAGGACTGGAAAAAAATTGTTTTTTGTTCTTTTTACATTTGGCAGGACCCAGTTGTCAGGAATCAAAGTCGATGCAGAACAAAAACCCGAGAGATTTCTATCGGACATAATTCCAGTCTTGAAACAATAGCTTTGGCATGCGAATGAAAATATCCCTGACCTTTTGCCGGTGTGAGATCCAGACATTCTTTGAAGAGCTATATTTCTGCAGCTAATGTTCAAGTGAAATACCAGGAGTTCCCCACATCCCCTGCAGGGCATTTTTTTTACCAAACTATCCTGCATAAGAAATACGGGAATGTTTGTGTATGTTTTGTTGGCAGTGGTTACCTCCCCTTCAGCTTGCTGTAGAACATGTTTCAGCAGGGCCACAGCAGTTAGTGCCAGAGCGTGGAAGCCCGACAGACGAGACTATCACAGCAAGTTCAAATTCTAGCAGTTTGTTACTCTTCAAAATTGTTCACTGATCCCTGCTATTCAATGATGCTTATAGTTTCTTTATTCTAGGATCACCAATAGTAGACTAGGTAATATATCACTAAAAGCACAATTTTTGGAAGACAATTTGCAAAGTGATTGTGCAGCTGAAATGTGTTTCACCTGCATCAATCGGCTATCTGACAACTGCTCTCCCTTTCAGTGGTTAACATCCTCATGTTGTCATACAATGAGGGTAATTTTATGGCAGGACACCCTTAAAACCTGTTTTAATGATATGCTTATTTTATGATTTTAATGGTGAAATAGGCACATATAAAATAGGCTTGTATAATCATCTCTAGGAGTTCCCAAATGCTCCAAGGCAGGTGTAGCTACGTGTAAATTCTCAAGGGTAACTTTACAGAGCTTTTTTCTGTGTGTAAAGCATGTTTTACACATGAAAAGGGCTTTTGTAAAATTAATCAAGTTCTGTTATAATTTGAATTTCAAAAGATAAATGCAAAGCTAATATTTTTTGGCAATAGTTTTACCATTTTACTTTCCCATTAACATATTTTAATACATGTCTTTATAAATGTTTATAAAATTCCCCTCTGAGCGACTAAATATCATCATTAAATGGCTAATTTGTAGTAATATCTCCAGCTTTGGTCTTCTCCTCTCCTAAGCTAGCCCACTATTATACAGCTAATATGTGATCATTTAGTAATTGAAATAGCCTGATAGTATATGTATAATTTTTAAACAATTATGGATAGAGGAGTTGTACATTTACTACCAGCAAGAACGCATAATTCCTACTAAATATCAGCCTTAATGTGTTCGCTCTCTTTTTTCAGTAACTCGGGGAGCTATGGGCCAGATTTTCAGTTAGCAGGCTATGTGCTGCATCGGCTGACCCCTTAACCCAGACAGAAATGAAAACCCGGGTTTGGCTGGACATACCAGCAGCTACTGAGGCTAAACAGGTAGCAGCAATTTTTGATGCTGCCCGCTTAGCTCCTGCACCTGAAAGATAGGCGCTGAAAAACCTCGCCTATCTTTAAGACACAGAGGGCTAAGTGAGTAGCATCGAAAATCGCTGCTACCCATTTAGCCCTTTCCTCTGCCCCAACTCCACCCCGGAAAGCTCCCAACATTCCTTGATGCTAACCGCATAGCATCTGGGCGCATTAGGGATTTATCCGGGATTTTCCAAAGGCACTACCCATGTAGGTGGCTTTAGAAAATCCCGGATAAGGCATTTAACATGGGTAACTAGGGCCGTTACCCATGTAAATGCCTTCGAAAATGCCACATAATGTTTCTAATAAAGCCTGCCTGAGCAATAACACAAACCGAGTGATAACCCGACATGAGTTAATACATGAGGCCAAATGAGGCTTATTTTAATTTTGTTGGATAGTTGCCTGAGTGAGTAATGTATGGTGAAGTGCAAATGCTGATATTTGCTATTTAGGTATGTTTTGCTGTCTTTAGACAGAGTGAGCCTGATCTCAGAACTGGCACGTCCAGGCTATCTGGATGCCACCGAGCAGGACGGGCCCATTAGGACCCAATTCTGCACCGTGGGAGCCAGATGTTCCCATGAGAGCAGGATCGGGCCTGAGATGGCCTGACATGCCCCTGCATTCCTGTGGAGACATCCTCCTCACATGCCGTTCAGGCTGCGCAGCACTGACCACCATTTCCCTGCCACCCGGACTCCGGCAGGGCAGCTGGGGCCCGGATCAGGCCACGGGAACCTACCAGCAGCTGCTTCCAGCCTTGAGGGGGGGTTCCCGGGCCTGGTAAGGTACTTTTCAGCTGCTTATTCCACTTCCTTGGTAGAATAAGCAGCACGTCTTTCCTCCTCATGCAGGACATACAGGGCCGTGGCAGGAATCGGCCTTGTACGCCCTAACCTTTTAAGCCTTCCTCGTAGGGGTATCCTTCCATCCCCTTTACCATTTTGGAGGCTCTTCTCTGTACCTTTTCTAATAACGCTATATCCTTTTTTAAGATACGGTGACCAGAATTGCACACAATATTCAAGGTGCGGTCGCACCATGGAACGATACAGAGGCATTATAATATCCTTTGTTTTATTCTCCATTCCTTTTCCATTCTATTGGCCTTCTTGGCTGCCTTACAGATTCCATTTCCCTTGTAGTTGTTTTTTTAAAGAGGGCGGCACAGCCTTCAAGGATTTTGAAAGATTATCCCCACCTACAGTAGGAGGCCATAAAGATTCTGCGTCCAAGGAGTTTATTAACCACCCTGTTACAAACTGATCCACTTTCAGGGCCTCAAGGAACTGCTTAAGGGACAGCAATTTGCCTCTGACATTAAGGTCTCCTCACTAGACTGTCTTCTCCCTCTACTGAGTTTGCTTTTTTTTAAAACTGTCAAATTGTATTATTGATGATCTGTTCTACCAATCTATTGATTTGTGCAAATTTGGCCTGTTATCTCCCAGCAATCTGTCCCTTACTCTGTCAGGCCAGTGTTTAATCCAGTAACAGATACTTTACCTGCTTTGAGTTCTTAAATGTTTAATGTGTAACACAATTTCCTGTACAGTGCTGCTTACAAGTTTATGCTAGTAAATCTGGTTGATTTTTACTCTGTCTGCATTTCTGGTAAATCTGGTGGGTGTTAATAGTGCATATTATAGGGTTTGAGCCACCAGTCTCTGTTATTTTAGAACTATTACTCTTTAGCTGGTACAACTCACCAAACCCTGATTCCAGGCTCTGGAGGGTTTATTCAATAAGGCAGTTGTTTTAGAAGCCCTATATATGAGTTAGACTTCTGAGAAGGGGCACGTAAACAAGCAAATCACGGAGATGTCACCAGAGCCATTTTAGAAGCTGGGTATGGAGAAGGACCCCAAAAATATGCTTTCCCCGCAGCCTGACCCCCAATCGGGCCTCCCATGCCCAGGGTCAGGATGCAGGATTCCCCCTGCACCCCGGTACCTCTCTTTGCAGGCCCAGGTCTTCAATCTTCTTCCGTCCAGAGGGACGTATTCCACCTCCGAGGTGGAATAAGTCTCCTGTTCAAATGGCCAAGCCCAGACATACAGGGCCAACCTCAGAATCAGCACTGTACACCTGCGGTCAGGTTCCCGCCCACTGTCCGCCCTCGTTCCACCTCTGGCCTGCCCCCTCCCGCCCGTGAACAGAGCTCCCCACACATCTTGCCTGTACATGCGGAGGAGCTCTGTCAGCTGCATTGGCACTCCAGTATTTAGTGGGTCTGGATGTCCGGATCGGATGTCCAGACCTGCTAAATGCTATTCGGAATTTACCCCATAGTATCACTGAATATCCTTTTCACTGGCCCTTATCCAGTTAGCAGGCGCTGCAAAGCAGATAAGTGCATTTCAACAAAACATTTATATTGTTATTGCAGAATAAAAAGTAGAAAACACAATTCAGAGTCAAGCTAAAATTCAATTAAGCCATGAAAGAAAAAGAAAGATCCTAACAACAACTTTCTTGGAATCAGTGAAACATAAAAATAATTAAAAAGGTTGGTCTTTCATGTGTTTACAAAAAACAAAATATTGTCCAGAAGACCCAAATCTAATATACCTTTAGTTTGGTGACTATTTAATTGCCAGTATGCAATGGTTGGGATTACCACCATGGCATCTCCAAACCTCCACTGACCTGCAGACCAGAAACCACATTAAGGAACTAAAGCCAGATCTCCTACATGCCACCAAACAGCACAGTACAAACTATAAATAAAAAGCAAACCTGTTTAAAACAAGCAAAATGATTAATACTCTTCTGTCTTGTTCCAGTTTTCATTTCATTTCTAAGCTGAAAAAGAATGCACTAGGAAAAGATGAGCTGATTTAGCTTAGAATAGGTATGGACTATGCAACAGGAGAGCTGTGGAAAGGACTGAGGATCCTTTTTTCCTTTTCTATACAATGTTGTCAATCAGCAGAAAATAACATACAAGTGATGGGATGTTTACTGTTGCCTATTGTGAGTAATGATGTATAAAAGACTAAAAAGCACAACTAGATTTTGCTCTACTGTAACTGACCTAGGCACAAACTATATGATTCCTGATATACTAAGCAACTATGCCGCAGATGTCCTTGGCTTAGTAAATGGAGGACTATAAAAGACACTAAAGCAGCTCAAGATTTGTACCAAAAATCTAA
The DNA here is from genome assembly GCA_033557465.1 of Ichthyophis bannanicus. NCBI lineage: Eukaryota > Metazoa > Chordata > Amphibia > Gymnophiona > Ichthyophiidae > Ichthyophis > Ichthyophis bannanicus. Next base: position 1,264,038,671 of record CM066032.1, on the reverse strand, counting down.
CATGTAAACACGTGTCAGTGAAGACTCCTTAGCATAGTTTTCTGTATGGAAAGGAACACCCTGTTCCCTGGGAAAAAAAAAAAAGAGATATCTTAATTACATAATCATCTCAGGCTATTTCAAGGCTGATAAACTGTAAGCAAAATATAAATTATCATTAAATCTTAGCAGCGGCATAAGTCTAGACTTGTCGTTCTTTGCATTCTTTTCTTTCCTTGCCCTCTGTTGTAATTGGAATTGTGCAAAATCGTAACAGCGAAGCCTAGCTGTCAAAAAGACTCACCTTTTAACCTTGTGTGAGATGGTGTTTTATGGTGTTTTTTTCAGTATGGTTGTATTTTTGAAATCCTCCCTTGGAAGGTTTTCCTTCTTATTCCATCCTGTCTTGCTATTTCCAGAGATAAAATTAAGAAGCAAGAATACAAATCAAGCCCGTTTACCCGAATCAGGAAGACAAGTAGGTGATCTCACAGCATGTCACTGAGGCAAAACAGCTCTCCTGAGCTCAAAACTTAAAGGCATGTTTACTAAACCCCATGCTAGTAATGTGGGTTTGGGCCGCATTACTAGCACGGGCCCCCACTTTAGAAGCAGGGAGGAATCCTGCCAAATTTAGTGCAGCTCACCACATTAAAACTGTCATGGGGAGCAACTATCATCACTCATTGCACCGGCAGTTGTTGCTCTCCACCAAGTGGTAGTAGGGCAGGTTTTCGAGGCCCACACTAGTGGCATTGTGGCATTGTGGCAGGAAAGCCCATGCTAACAGCGTTGCAGCAGGAATGCTCACTCTTCACCCAGTCGCCGCCAATACGCACGCTACCTGGACAGCATGGGTTTTTAGCGCAGAGCACTGCACTACTTTTTAGAGTAGTGCCAATAACTCATGTTTACCCCATGCTACTTGGATAGCACCCTTTAGTAATATGCCCCTAGAAGCAGGGGGGGGAGGGGGGAGGAGGAGGAGGGACAGCCATCCCACTGAATTTAGTACAGCTTGCCATGTTAAAACCAACACGGGGAGCAACGACCACCACGCATTCTGCAGGCGCTTGTTGCTCCACACTAAGCACCAGCGGCACAGACGTTTGAGACCCATGCTAGTGGCGCTGTGGAACAAATGCCCACACTTTAGCACTGCAGCAGGAATGCCTACGTCATACCCAATCACCACCAAAATGCGCTCTACCCAGGCAGAACAGTTTTTTAGTGCAGGGCACTGAGCTACATTTTAGTGCAGTGCCCATAACTCCAGCTTACCCTATACTTCTTGAGTAGCACCCTTTAGTAAACATGCCCCTAGATGCAGGGTTAGGGGACAGCCATCCTGCTGAATTTAGCGCATTTCACCTGGAGAGCAACTACCATCACCCATTGTGCTGACCGTAGTTGCTCCTCGCCAAGTGCCAGCAGCGTGAACTTTCAAGGTCAGCGCTAGTGGTGCTGTGGCAGGAACACCCATGTCACAACTAGTCACCACCCATGGCTTTTTTAGCGCAGAGCACTGTGCTGCATTTTAGCATGGCACTGATAACGCACTCACGCTATGCTACACAGATGGCACTCTTTTGTAAACATGCCCCTTGGTGTCAGGTTCTGAGTATACATAGCCCTTCCCATGCACAACCATCTCTACTCTTGTTTTTCCACTATGCCAAACAAATGGAAAAACAAAGCTCTTCCAATATTTCTGAGAGGGTTTTACCTCTGTATTTTCTGATGTTGTTCATCATTTTTTTCTTTATTTTTCATTATTTTTCATTTTCTCTCAGAAAAAAAGGACTACATTTAAATTTAGTTTTCCATCATGTCCCAATTACTCTTGGGGGCTTTGCCCTGATCATAGTGCAAAGGAAAGATCCAGAACTTTGATCTCTACTTGATTTGTCTAGCTTGCTGGGTGCTGGCCATGATCCAATGCAGTATGAGAAGTATACAATCATGTCTCCATGGACAGGTGGAAATCATTTCTACTCATCTTGGAGGTATTAGCAACTTCCTCTGTGCAGAGATCAGCTGATTCTGCTTTTATCACCAGTTTCCTTTTCTTGGAATGTACATCTCCTCCCTGCACAGTGACCCTAAGGTCCATTCACAAAGGAGCAAGACCTTTAGCTGGTTGCAGGGCAAAAGAGCTCTTTGAAGGTTGTTAGACTGAAAACACATTCATCTCAATAATGCTTGAACACACTTGAGGAAGGGGGATGTCCTCCATGGCCTCCTCATCAGTGCAGAATCCTGATAATCCCATTGGAATTGAAGCTTCTAGTTGACATCCTCTGCCACAGTCTTGTGCAATCAAAGCAGCTAACAGCCTACCAGTGATCTTGTTCCTATCTATTGTTAGCATAGGTTGGCAGTCTCTGCTGGTGCACTCTTCCCTGCACGCCTTCAGTGTAGACAGGCTGCATGCACCTTCGATGCAGGATGCTCTTTTCCCATCTGCACAAGTCTATCACCACTTACTACAGGACAAAGGAGCCTTGAATCTTTTTCAGAGAAAGCATAGACTCGTACCTCCTTTGAGCATTCACCTGGATGCAGAATTTTCAGGACTCTACTTCCATCTCCATCATCAAAACCAGATGATCCACCATCAGAAGCTGTGCAGAATAGTCCTAATCACCCTTGCTTGCTCTTCCAGCACATGGTCAATGAGTTTGGCAAGGGCTGTTGCAAAGATGGTCCAAACCTTTAGTGAAAAGATCACACTCACATGCTCCACCTACATTCTTCCCATATTCTATCCATGTGCACCAGTCAGTATTTTATAAGAGGCCATTTGTGTGTGTATATGGCCATATACACACAGGAATTATATTATAAAATTGCCTTCAATATCCTAAAATATCTAATCTGTCTTTCATAATACATTTATCATCAACTGATACTGTTGCTATCTCCCTTTTTTGTACGGCCTATGTCATAATGGACACTTCCACCAGTAATTCCACTACTGCTGAGATAGCTCCAGGAATTGCTCTTAGCTGTGTGCCTTTGCCTTACTTGAAGACTTCCATACTATAGGAGTGGACATTCCATGCAAATGAGATTCTGTATTGAGGAGTGAAGGCAATAATATATACTGTAACATATTATTGCTTTGTTTTGCAGCATCTCTTTGCTGTTTCTTCAACAAACAATTCATCTAATCTGTTCTTATCAATATTGCTAAGTAGCTTCCACCATCAAGGAACCTTCTTGCCATAACAGAGGCAATGCTAGCAGGGTTGCAACCCTGTTTTCTTAAACACTGGAAACGAGACAGAAAACAACTGGAGCAAAGGCACGCCCAAGATAACCGCGCATCAGTAAGCTTGGGCCGGAGCTCTGCGATTTCTCCTATTCTTGCTGCTTGTCTTTTTCAATGGGAAAACGGAAAGCGAAGACTGGGATGAATAAGCCTGTGCCTTCCTCCGGTTCACAGGGAAGTTTTAACCTGATGGATTCTCACATTGCTCCTGGACACTAAGAGGACACTCGACTTTTCTCCAAAGGGTGGTTGCTGGGACAGGCTGCAGGAGAGGCGGTGCAGCTTTGTCCCTTGACCTGGAGATTAAGTCTGAAGCACCACATTGCTCCAGCCCCTCTGTAAGAGAAGGAAGCCAAAGCTGTGTCTGCCAGACTGCAATAGAGGGCGGCCTGTGAAAGGAAGTGGAATAGGAGGGGGTGGAATGCGAACGGTACCAAGGTGGCGGAACAGAAAGTAACTCTGGTGCTGTAGTGCCTTTTTAAATGTATTGCCACTTCTGCACATCCAAGGGAGGTGACAATGAGCACAGGGGTGGAGCAGGGGTGATGCTGGGAATGAGGTTCAGTTAGGGTGCCTCATACCCTTGCACTGGCCCTGCATCATGAATGTCTTCTATACCATTCTTTAGCACATAAGAAGATCTACCTGTGGTGGAGGGCATTGATTGGAAAGGAGAGAAAGTCTGGGTATTCAGTAAGTTTGAGATCAACAGGTAGTGATCCAAACTTTTCTGCCAAATTGCAACAGCTACTTGCTCAGAAGCCTAAAATGATTTCTCTTTGGTCTTGTTTACTGGTCAATTTAGTAATTATGTTGGTGACTCTCAAGAGCATTGGCAAATGATGGATTCTGAGATAGAGCAAAGTAAGAATCGGCTTGAGTCTCTTGAAGGGAAGGTGAAAATGTTTCGCTGGTTAAAGGTAATCTGCTGGTGCGGAGGAAAACTGAAACGCTGGAAAATTTGCTTCATAGGAGGAATCTGAGGGTAATTAATTCTCCTAAATTTAAATTATCCTCTCTTGAAGATGTCTTTAAAAAATATATGGCTGAAGTATTAAAAATTTTAGAAACGGCTTTTCCTATGATTGGTCTTGGACTGAGATTTCTTGCTTAAATGTTTTTTGTCATAAAGATTTTCTTTTTTATGGCCTTAGAGTGAGAATGTTTCCAGACGTGCAAATGTGTTGTTTAGCATTTAAATGTCAAATATGTTTTCTATGATCCATCACAGCTTTCTAGCTTTGTTGCTGTTCATTCTGTACTGAAACCATCCGTGGTATCCTCTCCTATTTCAGATTAATTTTTTCTGTGTTAAGTAATAGATGAATGTTCTCTGCTTTGCTGTGTCTAAATTTCCCGAGCCTCGATTCCATCCCCTTCCCCAGTATCTCCCCCTGCTCCACGTCTCTCACGTTCCATCACCCCTTCCACGGCTCAGCAATTTCCGTCAGCTACAGAACTGCTCCCCTCCAATTTCTCTTCTTTATCTCCCAATTCTCAGGCATCTGCTTGGTTCTCCTCCCTTTCAACCGCTCTTGACCATGTTGCCCCTCTTCGTCCCCGTTTAACCAGTCGTCACCCATCACACCCCTGGTATCATCCCGATCTCCTTCTACTCCGGTCTCAGCTCCGAAGAGCCGAAAGGCGTTGGCGCAAATCCCCCTCATCAGCCACCCTGTCCTTCTATAAAGCCCAACATTCTCATTACCGATCCCAGGTTAACCTTGCCAAGTCCACTTACTTTTCCACTGCTATCGCCAATGCCCTCAACCAGACCCGTCACCTTTACTCTACATTGCGTTTTCTCACTTCCCTTCGTCCTTCTACTTCTACTCCCTCTCCTCATCCAGTTCCTGCCACTTCTCTTCTAGCCTCAGCCTTCAGCAATAAAATTGCCACCCTGAGGGCCTCCCTGCCCTCCCACCCTCCACCTATTCTCTCCCCCCCCCCCCAGTCGCTTCCCCTCCCCCCACTTCCCAACTGTCCCACACCTGGTCCTCTTTTTCTTTGACCACCACCAGTGAGCTCCACCACCTCATTTCCTCATCTAACAAAACCTTCTGCTCCCTCGACCCCATCCCCTCTGCTTGGCTGCTTATCCCTTCTCTGTCCCTCCTTCCCTACCTTCAAACCATGCTGAATTCTAGTCTTTCCACAGGCACTTTTCCCTCTTCCTGGAAGCACGCCCTGATTCGTCCGATTCTTAAGAAACCTTCCCTTGACCCTCTAGACCCCAACAACTATCGCCCAGTCTCCAACCTTTCATTCCTCTCCAAACTCCTTGAGAAAATCGTCTTTGCCCAACTATCTCACCACTTGGACTCTATTAATCTCCTTTACCCCCGTCAGTCAGGCTTCCGCACTGGGCACAGTGTTGAAACCATTCTTCTCGCCTTCACTAATTCCCTGCACGTAGCTCACGATCGTGGTGATATTTCGGTGGCGGTAGCCCTAGACCTTTCCGCTGCATTTGACCTGGTCGATCACTCCCTTCTCCTTTCCTGACTTCGTGATGCTGGTCTCTGCAGCACTGTTTTTCGGTGGTTTCACTCCTTCCTTTCTTCCCGGTCTGGCACTGTTCTTTCCTCTTTTCCATCCGTTGCCTCCTCCGACTCCTTTCCCCTATCCTGTGGGGTTCCCCAGGGTTCTGTTCTGGCCCCTCTGCTCTTTAATCTCTTTTTAACCCCCCTCACACCGCTAATTCAACAATTCGGGATCTCGGTGTTCTATTATGCGGACGATATTCTTCTTCTTTACCACACCTCCCCTCTGTGTCCCGACCTTGCCCCGCTCAACTCTTGTCTTGCTGCTATCTCCAACTGGATGACCCAAAACTGCCTACACCTCAACCTATCAAAAACTACTGCTATCTGGTTCCCTCATGGCCACCCTTCCCCATCCCTGACACCTTCCTTCCCTGGTACATCCATTTCTCTAGTTCCCACCCTTCGGTATCTTGGAGTGCTCTTTGATCCTGATCTTTCCTTTTCTGCCCACGTTTCACATGTTTCCAAGACCTCCTTCTTCTATCTTCGTCAGATTCGTGCAATTCACCCCTTCCTCTCTACCTCTGCTCTTGCCACCCTGCTGCTATCCCTTGTCATCTCCCATATTGACTTCTCCAACTCTGTTCTCTCTGGCATTTCCAAACTCCAGCTAACACGTTTGCAAAGAATCCAGAACACCGCTGCCCGACTTGTGTCCCACTCCTCCCCTAGAGATCACGTTACTCCCCTTCTGCTTCGTCTTCACTGGCTTCCCATATCCTTTCGTATCCAGTTCAAACTTCTTACACTTGTTCATAAGGCGCTTCATACCACTACCCCGCAATATCTCGCCAATCTAATCCACTTTCATACCCCCCCCCCCCCCGGCACACCCCTCGATCCTTCCATCTTAACCACGTCGCACTACCTCCCCCTTCACAGGCTCACCTTCACTCCACCCGTTCCTCAGCCTTTTTTTTTAGGTCCCGCCCTCTGGAATTCCCTCCCCGCTGCCCTCCGTCTTGAACCACATCACCCCACCTTCAAACATGCTTTGAAGACCCACCTATTTTCCCTTGCCTTTGACCTTCCCTCCTCCCAGCCTTAGCCACTCCCCTTGTGTCTGCTACTCTCTACCTGTCCTTTTCTCTCTGTCCTATTATTAATTTGTAACTTCCTTTTCTTTTTCTGGCCTTGAGCCTCACTGTACTGATGTTTTTATTGTAAACCGCTCTGTTTACCCCTGAAGGGCGGTCAAGCAAATAAATAAACATAAACATAAACATAGGTTTATCCACATAGTTAGAGGCTGGCTCTCCCCCATTATAGTGGACTATTGACACGTCAATATTAGTCTTTGTTTTCTTTGATTTCTTTTCCTCTTTTCTGATCTTTCAGATTTTAGTGTGTCTGGGGTGCCAAATATATTTTGGTTATTAGAATTGTTTTTGTTAAGCATGGTCAAGTCGATGTCATCTCACAGTGAGCCTCCCGATAGTTGTCCTAATGTGAAAATGTAAAAAAAATCCACAATTGAAGCAGGTTATACCCAGTCTACTGAACCAGCAACTTTCCTATTGACAGTTACCCACTCTTACAGTCAGTGTTTCTAGAACTTATAAACTGCCCTACCTGTGAGGGGTTGGGGGTCACTTCTGGGCACTGAGAACTGATCATCACAAATTCCTGAGTTCTCAGCATACTCCTCCCACAACCAACAAATCATCCCTGTACTAGGCTAACCTGCCCAGAACCACATTCCCCTGCTTCAGGAAGAAGTTAATCTCCTTATCCAGTCCAATGCAATTGATTCACCCCTGCCACTGGAAAGAACCCAAGGCTCCAAGAACTTCCTAATCCCCAAAAGACAGAAAGCCCCTATCACATTTGACACCCCAGACACCTCAACCTTTTTCTTTATAAAGAAAAATTCAGGCTGAATATCCTTTTCTCTATTCTAGTGCTGCAAAGAGAGGAGACTGACGGTATATAGCAGACCTCAAAGATCTTCATCTCAAAAATTACCTCCAGTTCATCCTTCATGTAGACTCCAATCAATAGAGGATCCTTCCTTTCAGCTTCTTTTCTGATTACAGGGTCTGAAACAATTGCCTTATCGTAGTAGCTGCTCATCTACACAATTGAGATCATTTAGTTTCTCATTGACTGTGTTTTGACAGCTTCCTCAGAAAGTCTAGCTCTAGCTCTCAGGGATGAAGCAATTCACTTCCTTCAGAGTTTAGACTTTATTGTCAACATCCAAAAGAAGGGATTTCATTCAAAAGGGATATAGAACAAACCAAGATTTTTTTTTCCTAATGGGCAAATTGTAGTCTTTGATGCTTCATGTTCACAACATTCAAACTTCTATGACTACTGTGGCAGGAGCCTCTTTACAAATGCTCAGTTACATGGCTTCCACCATCTATATACACATAGTCCCTCTTCCTTATCTCAAAATGAAAAGATCTCAATAGGTTATCAAGTTCCAATGGAACCAGTGTAACCAACCTCTTTTCATAATTTTTTATCCCTTGCTGCAGCTCCAAACCATGAAGCAGTGGTGAATATCAACACCAACCCTGACCAGACCATCTCCATAGATCTGCCCAGGACATACCACGCCACATCCCCATGCAACATGGATGTGATTACTCCAGGTATGTGTATATACCTGACTTTCTAAAATGGCTCTAGGGTCGTATTGTTTTCAGACATACAGATCACAAGTAGAGCTTCTAAAGGTTGACAGAAACTTGTACTGGAAATGTAGATTCTGAAGAGTTAAGCACAGAAATTTCCAGTGCTTTGGGTGAATGGATATGTTGTTGCAAGCATCTTTCATGTCCAGAGAAGCAAGCCAATAATTTTAGTCCAGTAGGGGCAATATCATAGTAAGTAAATTCTTTTAGAACTTGTCCTTCTTTATGAATAAGTTGAGGTCATTCAGGTCCAGAATTGATTTGAAGCCCCATGATTTTTGAGGATAAGGAAGAATCTGGAGTAAAAGTCTTGACCTTTCTCAGACTGTGGGACTTTTTCGATCGCCCTGTTGTGCAGAAGCACCACAAGTTCTTCTGCCAGACTGCTAGATGCTCCTTTGGGGTGTTGAGAGGAGTGGAGGGTCCCCTTGTTCCAGGGAAGACCTCAATATTTTTTTCTGTAGCTTTACTCGACTATTGACAGAACCCAGTACTCTGTAGTGATTTTCTTCCATGCTTCCCTGAATTGAAGAAACCTGCCCCTCTACTGAAGGGTAATCAAAAGGTAGGATTTGACTTCCTGGATAAAATCTAGGTGAGCATCTAAGGCCCGATTCCATTCCAGACATAGAAGCCCTCTGTGCGCCCGGCTGGAATGGACGCTCAGAGGGACTTGCGATTCTGATCCCATGGGGCACTTCTAACCCCGTGGGATCAGAATTATGAACAGGCCTGTACATGCAGGTCGGGACCATGATTCAGCCCAGCCTGCATGTACAGGCCTTGCCCAACTAACTTAGTCAGGGCTTTTAAATGGAGCCACAGCGTCATGGCATCCGGTTGCCATGGCACTGCGGCTACATTTAAAAGCCACGATCCTCGGCCGCCAGTCTCCAAATTGCTTTCCCCGCAGCCCGAACCCCAATCTGGCCTTCAGGGGCCAGGGTCGGGCTGCAGGGAATACCCTCTGCCCCCTGCCACCCCTTCCCAGCTCCGGGCCCGCTGATCCTGCCGTATCAAGGAAGTTATTCCATCTCGGAGGTGGAATCAATTTTCCGTTCAAGTTGCCGGCCCCAGACTTACAGAGCTGACATTAGAATCATCCCTGTGAGTCCGGGGCTGGCGACCACCCACTGCCCGCCCTGATGCTGCCCCCGATCTGACCCCTTCCTGCCCCCATCTACCTTCCCCTTACAACATGCGGGGAAGGTAGTCAGGCCCGGGAAAGGGCACAAATAGCGGGGATGGATGTCCCAACAGGATGTCCATCCCTGCTATTCATTGCTCAGAATGATCCCCCTAGTGTTTTCATTTTCACATTCTTCACTAGCTATAAGCCTGAGACACTGTACACTGAAGTGGAGGTTTGCAATAGGGATGATATTTTCTTCTTTGATAGAATTGTTGCAAATACTGGTAGGATCTGTGGTAGGGGTGTGCAGGCAAAAAGAAAAATCATTTTGTTTCATTTCTGGTTTCATTTGCAAGCTTTTTCATTTTATTTTGTTTCATTTTAGTACATTTTCATTTTGTTTCTAGAGTTTTTCATTTCAGGGCAGTTTGGTTAATTAAAGTGGTAACTGTGTTTGATGCACAAAAGAAAAAAATAGCTGAAAGGTTATTAGAGGTTTCAGGTAAATAAAAAAATTTGCTTGTTTTTTTCTCACAGTGAGAGACTAGCTCTAAACCCATGGCCTTCCATTTACAAGACATGCATCTTGCAGATGAGTCATAATCAGATCTCTGTTGAGGCTGATTCCAGCAAGTATTGCTGTATTGCTGGTCATTTTCCTTCCTATTTCCTGATTGGCCCAAAGTTTGTCTGCTCTGCAGTTCTATGTAAAATACTAACTGGATTTTTTTTTTGCCTTATGAATCTATTGACTCCTGCTGTAGAGATTTATTTAAAAGTTGTTTCTTTTGTCATGTTCTTATGCCAGAAAGTCTGTGAAACCATGTCTAAGAGACATTTACCAAACCTAATACAAATTGTAGCTGATCATCAGACAACCTAGATCTGTATTAGGCTCAATCTTTGGAGGGAAAGTGTCTTTTTTACTCCTATTTTCTGCCTCCCAATAAGCATGTGGGGCTCTGAACAGTGGAGAACCACAGACCCTGTAAATGGTGGACTCTTAAGACTGTCTCAGTTAAGGGGGGGGGGAAACACTATTACCCTAACATTCTCCAGGAAAGAGTAAGATCTCCCAGTTTGTTATTTAAAAATATTATCTTGGAAGAGAGTCAGTTGGACAATTAGATAATGGAAGGGTAAAAGGTGCACTGAGGAAGGACAAGCCATAGCAGAGAGACTGAATGGACTTTTTGCTTCAGTATTTACTGAAGAAGATGTAGAAAACTTATCCATGCCAGAAATTATATTTAAAGGCGGTGTATCAGAGGAATTGATAAATCAGGAAGATGTAATACAGCTAATTGATAAAGTGCAGAAAATCACCTGGACTAGATGGCTTACATCCCAGGATGCTGAAAGAACTGAAATATGAGTTTTCAGAACTACTTTTAATAATCTCTGAACTATCCTTAAAATCATCTGTAGTATCCAAAGATTGGAGAGGGGCAAGCATAATTCCAATTTTTAAAAAGAGTTCCAGGAGTGATTCATGAAACTACAGATCTATGAACCCGATGTCAGTACTGGGCAAAATGGTAGAAACCATTATAAAAATACAAAATTACTGAACATGTAGATAGTCATTGTTTAATGGCAGAAAGCCAACATGGATTTAGCCATGGAAAGTCTTGTCTTACTAATCTCTTATATTTTTTAGAAGATGTGAATAGACAGTCAGATAAAGGTGATCCGATTGATATATAGTATATCTGGATTTCGGTAAAACCTTTGACAAGATCCCTTATGAGAGACTCTTGGGGAAATTAAAAAGTCGTGGGCTAGGAGGCAGTGTACTACTGTGGATTAGAAACTGGTTAAAAGTCAGAAAAAAGAGAGTAGGGCTAAATGGCCAATTTTCTCAATGGATTAACATGAACAGTGGAGTACCTCAAGGATCCATGCAGGGCCTGCTGCTTTTTAACATATTTATAAATGACCTGGAAAGTGAGGTGATCAAATCTGCAGATGACAAAAAAAATGTCTAAATTGTTAAAATACAACAATTGTAAAACATTGCAAAGGAACTTGAAAAATTGGGAGACTGTGTGTCCATATGGCAGATGAAATTTAATGTGGACAAGTACAAACTATTTCCTTGGGGAAGAAGAACCCAAACTATAGTAACACAATGCAATGTTCCACATTAGAATTCACTACCCAGGAAATTGTTATGGGCATCATAGTACATTGAAGCCATCTGCCAAGTGTGCAGCCGCAGCCAAGAAAGCAAATAGAATGCTAGAAATCATAAAGAAAGGACAGGAGAATAAAAGGAAGGATATTCGCATAATGCCTCTATATCATACCATGGTGTGACCACACCTTGAATATTGTGTGCAATTTTGGTTGCCATATCTTTAAAAGGATATAGCAGAACTAGAAAAGGTACAGAGAAGAGTCACTAAAAGGGTAAAGGTGATGGAAGGATATCCCTATCAGGAAAGGCTTAAAAGGTTAGGACTCTTCAACTTGGAAAAAAGACGACTGAGAGGAGATATAATAAAGGTCTATAGAATAATGAATGGAATGGGTAAATGCACATCGGTTGTTTACTCCTTTATAAAAATAGAAAGACTAGGGGAAACACAATGAAGCTACAGTGTAACCTATTTAAGGCTAATCAGAGAAAATATTTTTTCATCCAACTTGAAATCACACTCTGGAATTTGTTACTGGAAGATATAGTAAAAGCTGTTAGTGTAGCTGGATTTAAAAGAGGTTTGGACAAGTTCTTGGAGGAAAAGTCCATAAACCATTGTTAAAGAGGACTAGGGAACCCATGGGACAAGCAGCATGGAATCTGTATATGTTTTCGGAACCTGAAAGGTACTTGTGACTGCTATTGGCCACTTTTGAAAATAGGATACTGGGCTTGATGGACCCTTGGTCTGACCCACTATGGCATATCTTATGTTTTTATGTTCTTTGTTGGAGTTAGCCTGAAAAGAAGGACCCATGGTTACCATGAGAGGCTGAAGACTTTTCCCCAGGAACTATTCCTGCTACCTGATATCCAGTGAGAAACCCAGTGGCAAACGACCAAAGGCAAGCAAAAGGGCCATACACAGCTGTCATTTGGAAAGAGAAGTACCTTCTAGGTGTGAGAGATGGAGAGAGCAAGTGTACTGGAGGAAGTATCCTAGCAAGAAGGAGAAAACTGTTTGCCCACCTATCTTGAGAGAACTGTAAATACTATTGAAATTTACATGGAGCCCAATTCACGAAGGGCATATCTGGGCAGTCCGGATGGCCCTGAGCAAGACGGGCCCATTGGACCCGATTCTGGACCGCAGAAACAAAACATTCCCATGGTGCACAGAATCGGGCCCATGGACAGCCTGGCTTGCCCTTGCCACCTGCGGGGACGTCCTCCTCACAGGCACCCTGACTCCCATGGCTTTGGCTCCCCTCTTCCCCACTACCCGACCCATGGTTGGCCTGCCAGTGCCTTGATCGGGCGGCGGGAACCCCACCACACCTTTGAGTTGGAATAAGCAGCATGTCCCCTTTGACCCGGCAGGACATATGGGGCCATGACCTGAATCGGCCTTGTACGTCCTGCTGGGCTGGCCTGCCCCCACACTGCCCCAATCCTGCTCCCTCCCACCCCCCTGCCGGCTCTCCCCATCCTGCTGCTCAGGAGGTATGGGGAGAGCCAGAGAATCGGGTCTGGATGGACTGCACGGCTGCATGTCCCAGAATCAGGCCCTAGATGATTGCAAGTTGTTGCTCGAGTTATTCAGTAAGGTGGAGTTACTGTTTCATGACCACTGTTCCTCATCAGAACTGGTTCCTTCTGCTATGCTGATGCAGTTTAGAAATTGTGAGTCATAAGCAGGAAGTCCTGTCAAAGATGTTGCATGCATCACAAAGTAAATTTACTTTATTTCCTTAGAAATGAATAATTACTGTTATTGAAAATGATGCTGATAGGCATAATGAGCACCTCTATAAAACTCTCTTTCCAAGCACTTACAATGCCACATTTAAGGGTGTTTTCTTACTATCTGCAGGTAGGCAAAATATTGCTTTTGAATTAAATTAAATTAGCCTCACCCTCTTCAGCACAGGTTTAAAGTACTTTGATGGGACAGTTTATAACCTGTGCACCTACACAGGCAGGGTTGATCACCTTGCTCCCCTGTGTCAGATGCACAGCTCTCTTCTTTAGAGGTTTCATGAAAGACTTGGATATGGATTCTCTGATGGAGGAAAGGATTCTTCACTTTAAGGCGCAAGGCATACAATTAAAGTTAAAGAAGACAAAACAATCCAGTTATGCTGTTCTAAAATAAAAAAAATTTCTGACTAAATGTGTCTTCAGCGCTAACAGGTAAATGGCATGCAATTCTAATACGGATACACTGGGGCTGATATTTAATGGAAGCAGCCAGCCTGAGCAAAGCGGTTGGCTGTCGCCATTTTAAATCAGACTATATCCAGGGTCATACCTGGCCACCGGCATTGAATATCCAGTATGCCCGGACAGTGTTTCAGTTAAATGGGCAGCGGCAATATTAAGCCGCTGCCCAGTTAGTTAAACCAGCTAAAGTCAGACCAACCTTTTGTGTGCCTAATCTTAGCCAGTTTACATTGAATATCATTGCTGATCAGTTAATGTGAGTTCCACCTCGGAACACCCCCGGACAGCACTGATGCTATGCAGTTACCATCAGGGTGTGCAGCAGTGTTAGGAGCAGATATTCAGCAGCACAAATGGCTATGTACAGCTGAATATCCCGCTCACCAGGATTAACGTGATTAGGTCTACCAACCGCATTAGTTCTTTTAAATATGTCTTTTAGGACACAGTGCCAAACAGGTTAAATTTAATTGAATTGAATTTAAAATGGTATTTTATACCGCTTATGCCAGAAAACCGGTTCAAGGCAGTTTACAATCCCAAAATACAAATTACAGCAGTAAAATTACAAAAAAGAATAAAATACATACCGTACAATGACATATGGCATAATACAGTTAACATCCCAGCACTACTGATATTACTGCCTTTATCCTGCTAAAGTGCATCACTTTTTCCCCCTCTTGAAGTCACAGCTCATGCCTTTCTCAAAAGTTCAAGGCAAGTTGCATTCAGGTACAGTAAGTATTTTCCTGTCCACATAGGGTTTACAATCTAAAACTGTACCTGAGGCAGTGGAGTGTTAAGTGACTTGCCCACAGCTCAAAATGTAAAGTTTTGTGTTCCTTTCTAAAGTCTAGATAACTCTCTCACTTATAAATCACTTTCTTCACACTTGTCTTGGACAAGTACTTTTGTCCACTAAAGAAGAGCAGGACCTAGGCGTGGTTGTGTCTGATGATCTTAAAGTCGTTAAACAGGGAGAAAAGGTGACTGTGAAAGCTAGAAGGAAGCTTGGGTGCATATGGAGAGGAATGGCTAGCAGAAAAAAGGAGGCCGCACCTTCAAAGGAGGCCGCACCTTCAAAAGGATATAAACACGACGGAGTCAGTACAGAGGGTGGCTACTAAAATGGTTAGTGGTCTTCATTATAAAGCATATGAGGACAGACTGAAGGATCTTAATATGTACACCTTAGAGGAAAGGCGGGATAGAGATGATATGACTGAAACGTTTAAATACCTCCGTGGCATAAATGCACAGGAGCAGAGCCTCTTTCGATTGGAAGCAAGCTCTGCTACGAGGGGGCATGGGATGAGGGTGAAAGCGGATAGATTCAGGAGTGATATGCAGAAATATTTCTTTACAGAAAGAGTGGTGGATCCATGGAATAGTCTCCCAGTGGAGGTGGTAGAGATGAGAACAGTATCTGAATTCAAAGAAGCATGGGACAAACACAGAGGATCTCTAAAGGAAAAAATGGGGATTGTTGTACTGGTTGATATGGAGGGACAGACCAAGATAGGCCATGTGGTCTTTTTCTGTTGTCATTTTTCTATGTTTCTATTCTTCCTTCTTTTTGGATTTTGGGCTCCCTCTGAATCTTTTGACCTCCCTGACACTCAAGGGCTCTTCTTTGGTATCAGATCTCCCTACCTCCTTCTCTTCTCCTCCTGGACTCTGGATCACAGATCAGTTGAGTGACTTTCTGCTTATACCATGCAGTAAATTTTCCAGGAACATGTTTCTTATGAAATGCCAGAAGTAATCCCTCAGCAGGGTCCTCAACACTTCACCAGGATACCAACAAAAGAAACAGCTTTCTTTCCCTCTCCAGCTGGCAATGCACCTTGGGGCAAGAGATTTGGGGGCTGGTATTCAAAAGGACTTATCCGGTTAGCAGTGAGATATTCAGCAGCACTACCTCTATAGTTCTGCTGAATATTTCCTCTGACCACCTCAGCACTATTGGATAGCACCAGGATGGTCCGTGGGTGGAGTTCCAAGTTCTATGGTTAGCAGCAACAATATCTCTGCAATCTGGATAATGGCACTGGTCACCACTGTATCCAGGTATTCAGGGCCAGCCACTATCTGGATACCATTGCTGGATATCCAGATTTATATAGCTGTGGCTGTTGATGTTAAAAAAAACATGGGCCACATGGTTGAAAAATCGGGGTTCCAGATGTTAATGTGCTTGAATGCTTGCGCTTGTATTTATATTGGGGTTAGTGGTGACTCAGTTCTTTGGTTCACAGGGATTGATTGGATGGTCTCCCTGAGGCTTGCTTGGTGTGGTTGTTGTTTCTGAGCCTTGTTGGTGATAATGCAGCTCTTTGGTCTGCAGAGACTGGTTAGTTGATTTCCCTGAGTATTGCTGGGGTATGGTTGCTATTTCTGAGCCTTGTTGGTGATGACTCAGCTCTTTAGTCCACAGAGATTCATTGGTTGATTGTGTTCCTGGGGTGTGGTTGCTGTTTCTGAGCTCTGTTAGTGATGGCTCAGCTCTTTGTGTTTATGTTTATGTTTATTAAACTTGATATACCGCCCTTCAGGGGGACCAGAGCGGTTTTGGTCTGCAGAGATTTATTGGCTGGATTCCTTGAGGGTTGCTGGGGTGTGGATGTTGTTCCTGGGTGTTGGTGATGGCTCAGCTCTTTGGTCCATAAGGATTGGTAGATCGGGTCTATGTCAATATGTTTGCTTATCAATTTTGTGGTGGAAAACCAGACTTCCAGAACTTTTCTTTCTCTTTTAGTTTGTGCTCATGCTATTATATTGGTTGTATTCCAGTTGAATTTGTGTTCTTCTGCATCTTCATGGATTTGATGTCTTTTGCTGGTTAGTTGGTGTTCATGTACCCTGGTGGATAGTTTTCTTCCTGGCCAAATTGGAAGAAAACTATCCACCAGGCTACACGAACACCAACTAGCCAGCAAAAGATATGATCCCTATCAACCAAAGATCTGAGGCATCACAAAACCCAGGAACAACATCCACACCCCAACAACCATCAGGGAAAACAACCAATCAATCCCTGCAGACCAAAGAGCTGAATCATCACCAACAAGGTTCAGAAACAGCAACCACACACCAGCAACAGTTAGGGAAACCAACCAACCAATCCCTGTGGACCAAAGAGCTGAGTCATCACTAACAAGGCTCAAAAACAGCAACTACACCCCAGTATTACTTAGGGAAATCAACCAACCAATCAATCCCTGCAGATCAAAGAGATGAGTTATCACCAACAAGGCTCAGAAACAACAACCACTCCCCAGCAACCCTCAGGAAGACCAACCAATCTATCCCTGCAAACTAAAGAGCCGAGTTACCACCAACCCCAATATAAGTACAAATACAAGCATTCAAGCACATTACTATCTGGAACCCCGCACTGATAATGTCCCCTCAAATGGTGACAAAATGTCGACAATCAAACCATCAAGCTCGGAGAACCAACATCAGGGTTGCCAACTGGCTGATTTTCTGCTGGCTTAACTGATTTTTAAATGGTCAGACTGACTGCCAGCAGATCCTTAAAATTGGTAGTGGAAAAGTCATTTGTTCTCTGCTTCTGTATTATTAGGCAGGGTGAGGTGGCCACCGGCGGCAGCAAAAAACATTCCCCCAAATCGCACCCGCAACATCTCCTTGCCACTGCCTTTTTCCTCTTTTTTCTGTCCTAAATGTAATTGGCAAAACTATGCGCAGTGTACGTGTGCGTATAGTGGAACATAGAAGCTGTATCAGACGAAAGTTAGCTGATAAAACATTGGTCCAACACTGGCTTGATATGGATCATAAATTATCTGATTTAAAATTCTTTGTTATCAAAAAAGTAAAATTAAATTGGAGGGGTGGAGACATAGACAAGACCATGTTAAGGTTAGAACAGAGATATATTTTCCAGTTAGACTCCTTGTCTCCGCATGGCTTGAATTTGGAACGAGATCTGTCTGTCTTTTTATGATTTCTGAATTACATTTAGGATAGAAATAATTTTATCAGCTGGATTTCATGTTTCCATTATGCTGAATTCAGATTAAGTTCTGTCCTGTTTTTTGTTCCTCCAGCACATTTTGTCATTTTGATTTTTTCTTTAGTTTTGTTTTTTAGATTTGTATCATGGTTCATTTTTGTTTCTGATTTATATATTATTATATGTTTGGTTTATATTTTCCCTTTCCTCTTTCTTTCCTTTTCCTTCCCTTCCTTCTCCTTTTCCTCCTCCTCCCCTTTTTTTCTTCCTCCTTCCCTCTCTCCTTGCTTTCCTTCCTTTCCTTCTTTCCCTTTCCCCTCTCTCTCACTTCCCCTTCACTCCCCCTTCCCTCCTTGTTTTTCTCCTTTCCTTTTCCCCCTTTCCTTCCTCCCTTTCCCCTCTCCCCATCCCCTTCCTTTCCCCCTTCTCCTACCCCCTTTCCCTCCCCCTCCTCTCTCCCCCCTTCCCCACTCCCCCCTTCCCCTCTTCCTCCCCTCCCCCTTCCCTTTCCCCCTTCCCCCTCCCCCCTCTTTTTTCCCCTTTTTTTTCTCTTTTTTCTCTTCCTTTCCCCTTATTTCCCTCCCCATTTTCCCTCCCCTCCCCCTTTTTCCCCCTCCTTTTTTCTTCTCTCCTTTTCCTTTCCACTCCCCCCTTTTTTCCTTTCTTTCCTTCCTTTCCCCCTCTCCTTTTCCTCTCCCTCCCCCTTTCCTTTTATTATTATTTATTGTGATGAGGAGAGCTCTGCTGAGCCCATGGAAATAGAGGAAAATTGTAAATATACCTTTAAGGAGAGAGACAGGCAGGGAATTCACAGCTTTCAGAGTGCAGGTAGAGGAAGAAAGTATGCAGTCACTGAAGTCAGGCCACACCCAAGCTCTGCTAACCTAAGTGCAGGCTTGGGGAGTAATGAAAAACACCTGAGTAGGAAGCAGTGTACACTAGTTAAGAAACAGCCTTATAAACCCAGGGGAGAAAAAGGAAGAGAGCCAGCACCGGGGAGCAGAAAGGAAATCACCAGGGAGGAGAACGGTGAAGATTTTGGTGAGGAGCTCAGCAGTGAAAGTAGCAGCCATAAACAAAGCCAGGCTTGCAGGAGGAGTGCTGTTAGTCCTGAAGCCAGCTGAGGTGTGGCTAGGAGAATCGCTGACGAGGGTCAGGCTGCAGTTCAAATGGTTCATGGTCCAGCTCAAAGCGTTCAAGCTGCCAAAAGGTGGGTGGACAAACTCACAGCTAGAAGTGACCAGAACCCAGCTGGGTGGAAAGAACCAGGGCTGAACAAGTTAGAGGAACTGAGGCAGTTGATCCAGAAAAGGAATCCTCACATTCCAGGTACAAACATTCCTTATTGTGGAGAGCACCTGTGGAGAGAAGTCCAGGAGCTTTTACAAAGCATTAAGCCAGAAACAGCTCATGAAAGCTCAGAGTCAGACGTACATGCTGAAAAGCAGAAAGAGATGCAGGTAGACTGTCCTGAGCAGGATTCTATAACTGAGGAATTAGCAATGGACTGTTCATTGTGCCAGAAGTCAGATTGAAAGCTTTCTGATAAAAAGTCTTTAACTAAGAAAGCACTGAAGAAACAGGGTGAGTTATCCTATCTGTGTTAATGCTAGGAACCGCTTCTAATGAAAATAATACATACATAACCTGTATTTGAATTACTAAAGAAGCAGAAGAAAAAAATGGACATTTTGCTTTGCTTGAAGGAAGAAGCTATGTTTTGTTTGCTGAACGTTTGATGAAAACAGCTACACATGTTAAAAGGCTTATGAAGCAGTTTCAGTTCTAGTTTGTGTATAATTTCCTGATGTTATTGCTTGGAGAAGAATCCTAACATTTGTGTTGAGCCTTAGTGCTTTGGGGAAGATAAATAAATTTCTCGTTTGCCTTTAAAAACCATTGGTTTCACACTACTGTCTTTAAATAAGGAGAAACAACTACAAGTCCCAGAAGTCCAAGCTGTGGACAAGAATAGTATAATTCTTTATTTAAGGACTAACATTGGCAGCCCTGTGCCTTTAGGCCTTTGGCCCGGGCTAGGGTGATGATATTATATATATTTTTTTTATTCTGTTGATTCTTCCATGATGATAAGTTTATTATAATTTTGCTTTTGATTTATACATCCTTCATTTTTTAGCACTTTATACAATTCTTGTAGCTTGTTAGTGCTGTTTTCGAGCAGACACCTCACTTTTTCTTGCTTTAAACAAATCAATAAATTGTGCATGCGTTGGCATCTTTGATTCACAATTCAATTGAGGAACTGACACGCTGCTGTTCGGATCGCTTGCTTGGGGTTTTTATGCAATTGCCAGGTATTTTAATTAATTTTGTGATTGGGGTCTGTTTGTTTTTTGGTGTTTAGGTTTTTCATCATTTAAATATTTGCCTTGTAGGATCGTTTATGACCCCTTTTCAGCAAGAGTGGTAAGCCGTTGTGTTCAATCGATAAGTTCTCTTTATTTGACATGATTTTTTCTTATATGAAAGTTATGATGGTTCTGTGAACATACATTATATTGTCTCAATTCATTATATATTGCCCTATGGACCACTAGCATTTCCTGGCATAAGGAATTTTGTAGCGCATTGAAAGTTGACACGCGACCACGGCCGGCGTTTTCATTTTTATCTTTATTTTTCTTTTTAGTTTTATTTTTACTTTCATTATAGCATCACATATATTTTAACTAATGCAAACACATTAGATTTTATATAATATTTTTTAAGTTCTTTTTGGAAAATAATGGATTGTTATGGATTTTTTATGCATTTTATACAGCTCATCCTGGTTGTTTCACAACGAGTAGTTTATATATCTTTGTAGAGTTCTACCGTGGTGTCTCCTGGTGTGCGACCAAATAATGTTAAGGTAATCTCTTCCAGTTCACTCCTGCTCTGTCTTTCTCTGTTTTGGAAATTAAGATTTATTCCTGCACTTTGATTCTTCAGTCGTTTTGGTCTTCCTCATCTCTCTTTGTATGGTTATATGCTTTTACTGTTTACTGTTTTTCAATGTTTTTATGCATTCTTTTAGTATTCATACGTTTTTCTATTTTGTATGTCCATTCATTATGCTCATTCATAGTTTTATTGGTTGAATCTTTTTATTATTATATTTGATATTGTTCATTCCGGTTTTATTGGTTCATAATATTTATATATTTTCTTATATTACCTGTTCTATATTATTTACTATTATTATATTATTTACATATGTCTGGTGTTTTTAATCTAGGATGTTATTAATTATTTAATGATGGTTTTTATGTAATTATTTATGTTTTTATGATTTTTTTAGTGTGCCCTAATAACCCCTGATGAAGTAGGATATGAAACACGGCCTGTGTTGGGTTTGGCCACTATTTTAAAGATTAATAAAAGTATTGTGTGAACTCTCTGCCCATTTTTCTTGGCTTGGTTCTTTTCAGCCCCCTCACTCCCTCATCCATCCTTCCATGTCAGTCCCCCCTCTGTCCATGTCAGCCCTCCCTCCCTCCATGTCAGCCCCCCTCTGTCCATGTCAGTCACCCTCCCTCCCTCCATCCATCCATCCATCCATGTCAGCCCCCCTCCCTCCCTCCATGTCAGCCCCCCTGTCTATGTCAGCCCCCTCCCTCCCTCCATCCATCCATGTCAGCCCCATCCCTCCCTCCATGTCAGCCCCCCTGTGCATGTCAGCCCCCTCCCTCCCTCCCTCCCTCCATCCATCCCTCCATGTCAGTCCCCCCTCTGTCCATGTTAGCCCCTCCCTCCATCCATCCATCCATCAATGTCAGCCCCCCTCCCTCCCTCCCTCCATGTCAGCCCCCCCCCCATGTCAGCCCTGTTGCAGGTTCTCTGCCCCCTCTTCCCCTCTCCCCATGTCTGCCTCCTTCTTCTGCAGCCGTGGCTCACTGTATCTTAGGGAACTGCGTCTGAGCCTGTGAATCCGTTTCGTAGCCTTTCTGTCTCTAAACGGGCTCCGTGCAGCGTTGTCCCGCCTCCAAAGGAAGTGGTAAACAACTTCCTTTGGAGGCAGGACAATGCTGCACGGAGCCCGTCAAGAGGCAGGATTAAAGCTCCACAACGGTTTTATAGGCACAGCCACGGTTCCCTAAGAGGCAGGGAGCCGCGGCTGCATTAGAAGGGAGGCGATGAGTTTGCCGCTGCCGAGAAGCTGACTCGGCAGCAGCAGCAACTTGTGCGTGTTTTTTTTTTTGCACAGCAGAGTGAGGCGACCCCCATTAAATCCTGTGGCGACCCCCCATGGGGGTCGCTACCCACAGGTTGAGAACCGCTGATGTAGAGGGACCACATGCTCCCTTCTCCAGTCCTCTGGGACCACTCCCACTTTAAAGAAACATTGACAGGGAGCTACTAGAACTTCCTTAAGTTCTTTGAATACTCTCAGATACTTTATGTCCCTTCTGGCCTCATTGCTTTGTCTACTTTTAGTTTAGCTAGCTCTTCAATCTTCTGAAAATCAGTCAAAATCCAGCTTACTTCTGTTTCTATTTGTGGGTGTTTTCTGAGGTCCTGCTCTTGGCCCTTCATCTGTGAACACAGAACAGAAATATTTGTTAAGTGATTTCTCTTTACCCTCATCAGCTTCTACATATTCCTCCCTTTCACCCTTGAGTCTAACAATACCATTTTTGCACTTCTTCCTCTCACTAACATATCTGAAAAATGTTTTGATCCTCCATTTTACTACATTAGCTATTTTTTTCTTCCATTTCTATGTTTGCTTTCCTGACTACTTTCCTGGCATCTTTTATGCAATAATAGAACAAATTTAACTCTCAATTGACATCTCGAGTCATCCAACTATAATTGCAAACTGTTTAAGCTTTGACAGTAGCTTTTTTGCCTCACCAAGCTCTATAATTTGCCCTTACAAATTACCTGGGTGTAGCAAAGTATGAATTATACATAGTGGCAATTAAAAAGGGGCATTGAGTAGCCTGACAGGATTTTGAGTTCTGTATTCCTCCACTCAATCTCATTTACTCTCATTGTTAACTATTACTTAATCATGAGGACTAGAGACAGGCAAATGTGGTATGTTTGTTTACCTGCACTTTTCAATCTTATTTTATTAAGGATCAGTCTTTATTTTAGTCCTTTATTTGCTATGAGGTTATCCCATCTAATTTAGAACAATGTATGGCTTTTATTGTCTGCTTTGGATTTGACTGCTTTTCATTTGAATAGTTATTGTTTTACTCCTAGAATAAGCGTTCTTATTATTTTATTTATAGTTTTTCTATACCGCACTATTTACCATCAGCACAGTTCACAGATAACAAAACTTGTGCAAAGGGAAGATCCCTATTGCACTTACATTAAACAGTGAGTTGAACATGGAACACATGTGAACTATATACATAATGGAACTATATACAGGTTGATGACTGTAGAAAACATCAACTAAGCTCTATTCATCACGAACACGGCAACGCCCTGAACTGGAAATGCCCCATGGGTACGGCAAAGCGCAAAAACCTCTGATGGTCTGCTCTGATGGGAATGTGCAGATATGCTTCTGTTTGATCTATGGAGGACAGTAGCTCCCCCGGCTGCACTGACCAAATTACCGACCGTAGGGTTTCCATCCGAAAATGAGGAACGCGCAAACACCTGTTGACATGCTTGAGATCTAGAATTGGTCGAAAAGAACCTTCCTTCTTGGGGACCATAAAATAGAATGAGTATCGACCTAATCCACACTTATCTAGTGGCACCGGAACCACCGCTGCAGCGTGCAGCCTATCGCCTTTGACTTTGTCGGAGACCCACATGGGGACCGCACGAAGGCCTCCGACAGTGGCTGAGCAAACTCCAGCGTGTACCCCTTGTGGATGATCTCCAGCACCCACTTATCCATAGTTATGGAGGCCCAGACGGAGATAAAATCCTTCAACCGTCCTCCTACCGGAATCTCCATCTGGGCCAGCCGCCCTTCATTGGGGTTTCTTAGCAGGGTTCAGCTGAACATTAAAGTAGCATCTTCTGAACCCTCTAGCCCCACAAAAGGACTGACCTCTGGCCAGAAACTGGCCCCTGGGATATGGAGCAAAGTAAGGCCCCTGAAACCTGCCTCTACCTTGCCCCCTGGGGATCGACCCCTGCCTTGATGCTCTAGGTCGGTCCTCTGGCAGCCGGCCTCCTTTAGAATCTCTCAAATCCTCTACAATCTTCTCTAGCGCCTCCCCAAAGAGCAGCTTGCCCTTATATGGGAGCTTACTTAGGCAAGTCTTGGAAGAGGCATCAGCTGCCCAATTCCTCAGCCATAGGAATCTCCTAGCAGCAATGACGGATGCCATCAACTTCGCTGCTATCCTAACTAAATCATAGAAGGCATCCACTAAATAAGCCGTGGCAGACTCCAACTTCGCCCCCTCCAGGGACGATCTCTCTTCTTTGCCCGACCCCAGCTCCCCTTGAAGCCACCGGATAGAGGCCCTTGAAACATACGCTCCACAGATAGAGGCCTGCAGAAACAGCGTGCTACAATCAAAAGCTTGCTTAAGTAGTGCTTCTAACTTACGATCCTGAAGATCTTTAAGGGCTGTACCGCCTTCTACCGGAATAGCTGTCTTTTTTGTCACCGCCGCCACCAAGGCATCTACCTTAGGCATGTGCAACAGCTCCTTCTTTTCGTGCGGTACCAGGTAAAGACGCCCCATGACCTGACTACCCCTTAGGGTAGCTTCCGGACATTCCCATTCCAACTCAATCATCTGTTTTATCACCCTATGAATGGGAAAACAGTGCTGCTCCATTTTGAAGCCCTGCAGGAATGGATCCTCCAGGGGCTCCTGTGGAACCACCGGAAGAGCCACATTTAGAGCCGCTAGGGACTGAGAAATCAGGGCTCCCAACTCTTCCTTACAAAACACTCGAAACACATTGGGGTCCTCGCCAGGCAAGATCTCACCTTCCTCCAAATCACCTGCCCAGGAGTCTAAACCGGCCTCCAAAAGGATCTCCCCCTCCTCTCCTGCTGGAGGCATTGAGATTTGCAGACCGAAGCCCTCCAGGCCTGACTCTGGCCCTTTACCCAGATGAGAGGGCCCCTCTCCCGGGTCTGCCATCTTGTCTTCCCCCTGCTGTGAGTCCCCCAGACTGGGGGAAACCTCCTTGCCTAAAGCCTTTCCTACCTTTAAGCAATAAGTCCTTTGTAGGGCAAGGATAAAATCTGCCAAAAAAACTGACTCTAAGCCTCCAGGGGACACTGCAGTCTGCCCCTGCACCTGGAAGCCCGGCCCCAACAGACCCCTGCGATTACCATACTGCACGCACGGAGCTGCCGCAGGTAACATGTGCTTCCAAACGAACTCACTCCAACTGCACTCAAAGCTGAGCTCCGTGAATGGCCTAACCCAGTGAGCCGAGCCAAATTGCAAAAAACTATTTGAATCGGACACGACGCGCACCCCCGATCTACCTGAGAGAAGCTGCCTTTAGTGCCCGATCCTCCTTCATCCGCTGCTAGCGGAAATGGAGATCGCATGTCGGAAGAAGAGGGGTGGATTCTGGGGCTCCCAGTGTCTCCCTGCAACCTCCCCAAACTGACAGTTCTTCAAAACTTTGCCGAACAGGGCAGGCTCTGCCCCTGATTGTCCCCAGACATTACCTGAGGCCGGTGAAGACCGTCATTTTTTTTTTTACTTCTTAACCAAATATTCCCTGGTTTTATGACCCCGCTAGGGCAAAACCCGGTCACAGCTTCTCCTGCTCCAATAATCTGTAGTGTCTCATTCCTTTTCGTCCCTCCAGGGAGCCTGTCAGTCCAACATCCTGTTCAGCTGCTGAGGACTGAAAGACTGAGTCTCTGACTCCAGGGGGGAGCTGGATAGCCTGTCAGAGAAATTCAGTCCTCAGCTTCTGGAAGAGGTGGACTACCCAAGAGTTCCTGGACTGGCCCAGAGAGACAAAGGGGAAATCATATTTTATAACATGTAAAGAAACAAATCAGCTTACAACAGCCAGCATACACCTAAAAATACTACAGACATCCAGCCTATACAGTAGCTTGGAGATCTATGGGAATTTATTTATTTTATTTATTTATTTAAAGTCTCTTTTATACCGCGCTATTCAGCATCAGTGCGGTTTACAATAAACAACGAACATACACATTTCCAATAGTACTTTGTGTTTACATATGAACAGGAGAATCAACTTGGCTAACAGGGTAACTATATACAATAACAAAGGCAGCCAGTTGAGATGGTTCACAGAAAACCTAATTAACTGCCTGGAGCTTAACTAAACATTTACAGGGGAACTTTAAAAAGAATAAACCCCCCCAACTGCAGTACCCCAGGCTTCAAAAGAAGAAATTCTTTCCTCTTTTTCTGGGTTTCCCTAGATAAATCAGGGAACATACGAATTTGAAAATCCTTAAAGGAAGCAGATCGCTTTTTGAAATATAATTTCAATAACCAATTACGATTAGAAGGGAATGCAAAGGAAACTGATAGGTTAGAAGGCATCAATGACTCCAAGGGGCATGTTTACTAAACTGCGGTAAAGGTACATAACGCGCGTAATGTAACGTTAACCATCGTTAACGTCTCATAACGCGCGTTAACATAAAACACCGCAGAGGGTGGAGAGAGGGCGGAGAGAAGGGGTCAATGGGCGGAGTGTGGGTGGGGAGAGGCTCCAGGCACACCAACGCACTGAACTCAAGGGCTGAATCCTACCACGATTGAAAACCTGCCGGTAGATGCACATTTGAAGGGGAGGGAAACCATTTCAGCATCAGCAATGTACAGCATAGGCAGGGAAACCCACATGTGTGATACATGTGCATGGAACAAAAGGTCAAATAAGCAGTGAAAATGACCATAAGAAACGAGGAAAATAACATAACCAAGCTAACCAATAGTGATATCAATGGGAAACAGCCAAAAATACCACAGAGAAAGCCTCAGAAAAAGATATTAACTGTGGAAGGGTGTATGCTCTGTCACCATAGAAGGTGAATGATGCCACAGTGAAATAGCGCAGATCAGGGCTTCACCTTGTTACTGAACAGGTTCCCCATGGCGTGCACATGTTCCGCAACAGCAGGGTGGGCATGTCGGAACAGGCAACTGTGCAGATGCTGGAAAAGGGGATACAGAGGGCTGCAGGCGGCACATGCTGTGGTGCAGCTGGGCCACAGTGGGGACTAGGGTGATGCTCAGTTTGGCCCATAGGAATGCATAAACAGTAGAGCCAGACTGCAACTGTTGAGGGCCCAACATGGGCATAAGTGTGTCCCCCGCAGTGTCACAGGGGACAGTACCCAGCAGCCACCCCTAAGGGCACAGAACAGTGGCAGGCGGTGCTGGGGGGAAGTGTGGGCGTCCATCCAGGCACCCCTACCCCACCACCCATACCATAGGCAGCTGCCTACACGCACACTGGATTTCCTGAGACTGCCCACCACCAGCACCACCAGCAGAAGGGCATGGCAGCATGGTGGCGGAGGGGTACCGGTGGCGGAGGGGGCAGTGACATCTGACCATAGCAGGCCACGGCCCAGACCCATGTAGGTGGGTGCTGTGCACTGCAACAGACAGGCTCAGTATGACAAACAGTCATGCTACCTCCAGGAAATGATCTGTCCCTGTGGCGCAGTAAGCACAGCCAGTGCGCTCAGGAGCTGAAGGTCACAGATTCAATCCCGAGCTATGGTCCCTGCCAATTCTGTTCCCATACTTTTTACCAGTGATAAACCGCAGTAAGAAAGATGGAACCTTGTATTGCTGATAGAATAAACATGTTTGGAACACCTACATTTTATCGCACAGAGCACAGACACCACAAACAGGCACATTTCCGAGAGCAGAGTCTGCCAAATGCAGCCCGGGAGGGCTACAAATCATGCAGGTGTCATGCTGTTTCCAATAGAAGGACATGTTAGCATGGTGGCGGAGGGTGTACAGATGGTGGAGGAGGCAGTGGCACCTGGCTGCAGCAGGGGGTCCACAAAGAAACAGCACTAGCCACTCAAACGAGCAGAAACAAAAACAGGAAGCGGCAGATTCAACACCCTTAGGCCACTTATTTGGTTATAATAAATTCATTGGGTGTTGAATCTGCCGCTTCCTGTTTTTGTACCTGGCTGCAGCAGACCATGGCCTAGCCAGGTCTAGGTGGGTGCCTTGCACTGCAACAGACAAGCTCAGTATGACAAACCGTCATGCTACCTCCAGGGAATGATCTGTCCCTGTGGCGCAGTAAGCACAGCCAGTGCGCTCAAGAACTGAAGGTCACAGATTCAATCCCGAGCTGTGGTCCCTGCCAACTCTGTTCCCATACTTTTTACCAGTGATAAACCGTGGTAAGAAAGATGTAACCTTGTATTGCTGATAGAATAAATATGCCTGGAACACCTACATTTTACCGTACAGAGCACAGACACCACAAACAGACGCATTACCGAGAGCAGAGTCTCCAAAAGGCAGTCATGGAGGTCCAAACAACATTCAGGTTCCATACTGTCTACAATAAAGATGCCTGTGCTGTATGTCGATGCGTCGCCCCCATGGTATGCAGATGTATCTCATGCATATTCATCAGGAACAGCATGAAAACCCGAACATGGTGCGGCCCACCAGGACCAGAGTTGGGAACCCCTGTCCAAGAGCATTGATCCACAGGGGCGGAAACACCCGCACCCACAGGCCCCATTAGCCACTGCGTCCTGGAGAGGCAGGATGTTGGGCCCTGTGTGCATCCCCCAATACTAGCACATGCATACCCTAGCAATGACACCTAAAACCAGGGAATACGGTACACAGATAGCAAAAGGTTGCTATGATAACTGGCACATAGCAATCCCTAATGTTAGCACAAGTGGCCCAGTGTGCTGTACCATACCAACCTCTGTGATGTCTGTGGAGTGTGTGTTACGTCTGGAACCTGACAGTGTCCACCACCTTGGGAAGAGACCCCAACAGTACAGCATACCATAGCCATGCCTGCACTGTGCCCAGGACTGGTGCGGTGTCCTGGGCTGCCAAAAGCCTATATTGGCGCACTATACTGGCATAGGTGTGGGGGTTTGCATCAGTCTATCCAGTGTGTTGCGTTTGCCAACACCCTCTGCAGCACACACCACTAGCACTGTTGATAGTATTGGCCTGCCAATGTGCATAATGAGGAGCAAGGTACTGTGGGTATAGCCGGAGAGGGCGGCCTGGGCAGGATGCACCTGCACAGGGCCCAGGGCAATGGCTGGGACATTGTAGAGCTTGCCCACCACCTACACGGACAGGGTGGCCACGGCATGTTCTGCTGTGTGGTCATGTTCACCCTGACTGTGCAGTGACCACGGCATGGCTTGGTTCCCCCATAGTGCTACACAGTGCTTTTCTGAAGTGAGATATATGGGCTCCGTCCTCTGGAGCCCTATCACTGACCCATCTGCTTGGTGGGTGTGTGCACATCCCAGGTGTGGGTGCACATGTCACCTCCAGGAACATGCACTATGGACTAGTAAGCAGGCTGTCTGCAGTTTGTATGTGTGTGGCTAGAACACCTTGCAGTGGCTGGTGACTCACTTTGCTTGCTGCTGGAGGATGTCAGATAGTGGTGTGGGCAGCTGCGCAGTACCAGGGCTACTGTCTGTCTGTCACTGCCCAATGTATTGAGGCGTACAGATCTGCATAGACTGCCCTGGTGGGGTGTCCATTCCCTGGCAGGACTGGGGTGAATGGTACCCTCTACTGTCACCAGTGTAGGGGGGTAAAATGTTGACCCGTTATTTGGAAACCATGTCTCCCACCCTGAGCCACGGAAGGTGGGTTGGGTGTTGGTACGTAAACCGCCTATGGGCCCAAACCCCCCCACCTTGGACCTGAAATCATGTGACCATGGCACCCACACAGTGTATGAACTATTCAGGGTGCATCATAGTCCACACGGGCAAGACGTGATGTACAGATGGACACAGGCAAATGCTAAGGGTATCTGCAGGAGCCACCTATCACACAGAGACACCGATGGGGACTTGTAGCATAGCCCATTGCATAAATGCCAGGTGCAGCGGAAATGGTGCTGGGCACCCCACCTCACCCTCAGGGTGAATACAGGACCCGTCCATTGTGATGGACGGTAGCCACTCTGTGGCAGTAACACACACGGTCAGAACCCCCACCAGGCTGAGGTGCTGTGGGGTTGCACATGGTCAGGACACACAACCAGGCCGAGGTGCTGGGGGGGTGCATCCCGCAACACGGGACCCTCTGTAGACTGCTGATCTGCATGTGCAGTGCATCATGGGTGTGGCTGGTCCAATCCAACCCTGGCAACCATAGCAGACGGTTGGAGTGGTGACCTTCAGTCCCTCTGTAGCCAGCCAAGCATGTAGCAGGAGCTATAGAGATGTAGGCCACTGGCAAATGCACTGGCTGTGCAGACAGAGGTTAGGGGTCAGTACCTACTGTGGTGATATGTGGTAGGGCTGTCTGAGGCTATTCCTTTTGTAGCAGTGGAGTGTATGCAACCAATTAATACCAGGAGTCACTTACAGAATCCAAGCCAATGGAATGTGCACAAGGCCCAGACAGAAACGAGTCCAAAAGTGACTGAGCAAGCTTGAACAGGAGCAAATGCCTGATATACATTTTCTAACAGTCAAATACACACAAGCTCTCCATTGGTGCAAATGCCCCCCCCCCTTTATCCAATCAGGGTCTCCCTCTGGGCCTCTCTCTCTATTTCCCCCTCTCAAGCCAGCTGATCAAAAGGCGCATGAAAAGTGATAGATACATCTCCACATCGAGGACATCTCTGGGCAAAGGAATGTGAACTTATCTTAATGAGAAATGTCTGAAGCAGACTGTTTTGTACGGAATCATGCAGACTCTGCAATAAGCAGACATCTCTAACAGGCAATTCTGAGTCTTAGCAGCAATACTAAAGGGTAGGGGGTTTAAAATCAAGGTCTAACATACAGCCTCTTATAGGCCATAGCCTATCACACGTTTAGTTGGTAGCATCAATCAAAACTGTAAAACACCCTCAAGCTCTTATAATCACAAATGCCCACGCACGCGGCTACGCATGCACCCACGCACGTGGGTACGCATGCACCTACGCACGCAACTATGCAGCACAAACAATTCTGGAGGAGATGGCTGCCATGTCCAGGAAGCCTGCCTTCACCATGGCAGATCTCTACCTGCTAACTGAGCTATTCTGCCTCCGCCAGGATCGCCTCTTCCCTGGCTCATCCCAGAGGCAGAATCTGGCCAGAGTAAGGAGGGCCTGGGAGCGCCTCACCAGGAGGTATAATAGAGGTTATGACTACCCACGTGAGGTAAGTGCATGGGGACAGGCACCCCAACCTAGGATGTGAAGGAGAACACCTGTTAACCAAACCACCTATCAGCCACACACTGCCAGGGAATGTCATGTGCTGGTGTGTCCAGCTGGGAGTAACATCACCCCCCTCCCCCCCCACACACAAAAAAATAGAACCACCCTGCCCCCAGGGGGTAGCTGTGACCACCACAGAGATGGAGTACCCAGTACAATGTAATGGTATATGGTGCTGTTGCAGCCTCAGTGATGTGCCCTATCCACACAACACCACAGGTCCATCACAGAGGCCAAGAGACACACAGGGGTATGTCCCTGCCCCTGTTTGTGATCATAAGGCTCAACTATATCCCCAGGATGCAGCAGGCCTCACTTCAGGGCTCTCTTCCCCATCCTGGTGCTATGGTGACTGCCCCTGTTTGTGATCACAAGGCTCAACTATATCCCCAGGATGCAGCAGGCCTCACCTCAGGGCTCTCTTCCCCATCCTGGTGCTATGGTGACTGCCCCTGTTTGTGATCACAAGGCTCAACTATATCCCCAGGATGCAGCAGGCCTCGCTTCAGGGCTCTATCCCCCATCCTGGTGCTATGGTGACTGCCCCTGTTTGTGATCACAAGGCTCAACTATATCCCCAGGATGCAGCAGGCCTCACTTCAGGGCTCTATCCCCATCCTGGTGCTATGGTGACTGCCCCTGTTTGTGATCACAAGGCTCAACTATATCCCCAGGATGCAGCAGGCCTCACTTCAGGGCTCTCTTCCCCATCCTGGTGCTATGGTGACTGCCCCTGTTTGTGATCACAAGGCTCAACTATATCCCCAGGATGCAGCAGGCCTCACTTCAGGGCTCTCTTCCCCATTCTGGTGCTATGGTGACTGCCCTTGTTTGTGATCACAAGGCTCAACTATATCCCCAGGATGCAGCAGGCCTCACTTCAGGGCTCTCTTCCCCATCCTAGTGCTATGGTGACTGCCCCTGTTTGTGATCACAAGGCTCAACTATATCCCCAGGATGCAGCAGGCCTCGCTTCAGGGCTCTATCCCCCATCCTGGTGCTATGGTGACTACCCCTGTTTGTGATCACAAGGCTCAACTATATCCCCAGGATGCAGCAGGGAGTACTGCAGAGGCCCACCTCCCATCCCGGCATTGGCTAATAGGCACTGGCAGATGTGTGGAGGTGGCCCACAGAGGTGTGCTGTGTCTGGGTCACAGGGGCCCACACACAGGGCACATAGGGTCCAAGCCAGACATGCTTTGGCACGGTGCACACATGGGGGTGGCCCTGGAAAAAGCATGGGACATGAATGTATCACACAATAGGGGCGGGCACCTGTTGCACACAGAGATATATATGTGTTGCGTCTGAGGCCCCTAAAGGGTTTGTGTCCGCTAATGTCAATGTGTGTTGTCAACTCGACAGGTGGAGGACCTCCGGAAGAAGGCACGAGAGATAAGGGCGAGGTACCCGTGCTTCGTAGCGCATGTCCAGCTGGAGCGGATGGCCCAACGGGACGGTAAGTGATGTGACATGGCCTGTGGGGCAATGGCTGGCAGATCCACAGGACGCATGTGACTGCCGTGGCTGATGTGTGACCATGGAGATGATACGTGTTCCCCTCTCCCACAGCAGATGCACATGCTGCCGTGGAGCCAGCGGGGCCGTAGGAGCTGGATGCCACAGCGGGAATGGAGGAGGCACACGGCGACGTTGGCCAGGAGGAGGACAATGCCCCGGAGCCCATGTCAGATGACAATGGTGGGGAGGCCGACGTGGAGGGTGCTGCAGCCTACACCGAGGGGGAGGAGGGGGACAAGGAGGAGGAGGGGGAGGTGGGAGCGGGGGAGATGGAGGTGGAGGGGGTGGTGGAAGCGGGGGAGGAGGGGGAGGTGGGATTGTGGGAGGCGGGGAGGAGGCAGAGGGGTGGGGGGAGGAGGGGTGGGTGGGGGCAGAGGGGGAGGAGGGGGGTTCTGCGGTTGGGAGCCAGGGCCAGAGGGGGATCAGGTGGGCAGGGTGGGGGTGGAGCAGGTGGGGGCCTGGTGGGGTGGAAGGGGATGGGGTGGCGGCTGTGGCAAGTCCCCATCAGCACGGGCCGCCTCAGGGCAATGGGGGCACCAGTTACCTGCCCCATGATGCCGCCGATGCACCCCTCCTGGACATGTGCCTGCCACACATAGCCGCTGACAGGCGCACTGTGCATGCAGCCACACAGACAAGGGGAGATGTGTGTCTGTGCGGCTGCATGTGCGGGCTGCGCCTGGCTGTGGCTGTGCGTGCCCAGGCGCACGCCCAGAGGCAGCACGCTGTCATCATGGGGCAGGTACTGGCGACCCTGACCGTGGTGGCTGACCGGCTGCGTGTGCTGGAGGAGCACATTGCCGGTGGCGCACCTGGGAAGCCACCATGTGACGGGGGTCCCCGGGGTATGTAGTGTGGGGATACGCATGGCACACCCGCCCTGTGACGGCCCGTGCCATGGCCTGCCACAACCACCAATGACAGGGATGACTGGGCCCCTCAAATGTCGCCATGGGCGTCCATGTCCATAGTGGGCACTGTAAATAAAGTTGTACATATTTTGCACGTTCCTACGGTGGCCAGATGTCTCTCATTGCTATGTGTCAGTGTTGTGCGAGTGACAGGTGTGTCTGTGTGCACTCCAAAAGGTGAGGGTGGAATTGGAACAGTTAAGGGCAGCGGAGACAGCATTTTTACCTGAATAAATTGCAGCAGGGGTGGAATGAAGGGGGGAACCGAGAAGGGGGGAGAATGGCCTGCAGGATGAAAGTGCAACGGCAGCTATCCACGATAGGAGGGGTGCGCAACACAGAGGGGACAATGGTGTATACGGAAGAGGACATTAGGAAGGCCTTTGTAGCATATCATACTAAACTCCACAGTGGTGAGGTGCGAGGGGAAGGGAAGACGGGGGAGGAGTTTGTGGCAAGATGTAGTCTGAGTAAGCTCACAGAGGGTGCGATGGAAGAATTGGGAAAGCTGGTGACCTATGAGGAGGTAAAGGGAGCGGTGAAGACCTTTAAGGATGGGAAGGCTCCGGGCCTGGATGGCTACATGGCAGACTCGTATAAGGTCATCCAGGGTGAGATAGGGGGGTTGTCAATGGAGGTCCGCAATGGCGTGCTGCAGGGTGCGGCACCACCCCGGTCTATGGAGGAGGCGGGTGTAACAATTCTCCCTAAGGAGGGGATCAATCATACTGTCTGTGGAGCGTACCGGCCCATCTGGCTTATTCATGTGGATGCTAAGGTGTTGGCTAGGATTATGGTGGGTAGGTTGCAGAAAATACTGCAGGAACCTGTGCATATGGATCAGACGGGCTCATTGCAGGGAGGCATGGGGGCAATAACATTCGGAAGCTGTTAGATGTTATCTGGTCTTTGCAAACAACAGGGAGGGAGGCAGTATATCTGTCGGTTGACAATGACAGGTATTATGACAGGGCAGAGTGGGAATTTATGTTGCAGGTGTTAGACAAGGTAGGGGTGGGAGAGTCATTCTTAAGGAGGGTGAGAGCACTGTATGCCTGTCCACGGGCGCGAATACGGATGAACGGGGGATACCCTGAGAGCATTGGGCTGGGCAGAGGAACAAGACAGGGGTGCCCTCTGTCGCCCTTATTGTATCCCTTGGTTATTGGACCGTTGGCAGCCTACGTCCGAGGGCAGGTAGATATTGGTGGAACTGAGGTGCAGAGGCGGCTCAGTAAGGTAGCACTTTTTGCGGATGATGTTATCCATACTTTGGGGCACCCTTTGGTTAGCCTGCCAAATCTGCTAAAGGCAGTGGGGCAGTATGGTGAAGTGTCGGGCTATCAGTTGATCGTAGATAAGTCGGAAATATTGATTTCTAATATGGATAGGGGGTTGGAAGAGAGGTGGGGGGGCATATGTCCATTTAAATGGGTGCATGGAGGTTCCCGGTATGTGGGGATACAGTTGGGAGCAGCTCCAGACTGTGTACAGGAGTGGAATTATAAACCCCTGATGGTGGCAATAGGGAGGGACGTAGAAAGATGGAGGGGGCTCCCCCTGACGTGGATGGGGAGAATAGCTACAATAAGAATGAATGTGCTACCACGGGGTTTGTTTGTCCCTATGGCCCTACCATCTAACGTGCCGATGAAGTGCCTTAGGGGATGCACGATGCGATAATGAGGTGTATTTGGGAGGGAAAGAGGGCAAGGGTAGATAGGCTCGCCATGCTTCGACTGCAGGGGGAGGGGGTCTGGGAGCTCCCAATTTGGACAACCACTACGACGATGCACAGCATAGGGCATTATTTGTGTGGAGAGAGAGGGGGGAAACCCCGCAATGGAGTGGGCAGAGGGAGTGTGTGTGGAGGCAGTGGTATGGGGTGGGGAGGGGAAGGGAAGGGTTGGGTAAGGGACCGTGAACCCGTACCAGAGGTTAACCTTGCAGATATGGGGGAAATGGAAGGGTTAATAACTGCAAGGGAGGTGCCTGCCCCGGGCCACATACGTACAGAACATGGTTGCCTTCGCCACGGGGAGATGGGGGGGGGGGGATTTAAAACATTGGTCCGAGAAGGGGTTGAAGAGGGTGGGGCAGGTGGTGGATGCGATAGTGGGGTTATGGCCCTATGCAGAGCTCAGAAAAGAGTTTGGGGTGAGGGATACCGACCTATATTCGTATATGCAGCTTTGGTACTATCGGTAAAGGCAGGGGGTACAGAGGGATCTACAGGGCTGGCTAACGGGGTATGTGTAAATGATGGACCAGCAAGGTTAAATGAGGTGTCTGGTGTCCAAACCGTAGCACTTACTGAATGCAAGGGCAGAGGGTAAGGCCTGATGGCAGGAACAGTGGGAGGGGGAATTGGGGGGTACCTGGGAGGTGGAGCGGTGGCAGCCCATCTCTGTAGGGGAATGGAGGCTTGCATGGGGAATGGCTCGGGTAGACAGCCCCCCTAAATACTGGCTCAGGATGATCTGGACCCCTGCTAGGCTGTACCGTATCTATCTGGAGCAAGCGGATACCTGTTGGAGGGGGTGTGGGGAGAGGGGTGACCTTTTGTAGATAGTGTGGGGATGCCATAAGGTGCAACAATTTTGGAGGGAGCTAGAAGGTTTTATAGAGGGACTACATGGATATGGATGGAAGTGGCCCCAGCCCAAGTGGAATTGCTGAAGGGGGAGGGGGATGGGACCTGGGGAGTTGCTCTTTCCCGTAACTATTGTGTGTCAGTGGCTAGACCAGCCATGTTAAGAAAATGGACGTGTACGGACGTACCGAGGATGAGGGAAAGTATTGGAAAGGTTGGTGTTTCTGTGGGTAATCAGTAATGTGGGTGCACGTGGTCGAGCCAAGATGGTGCAACATGAGGAGACCTGGGGGGTGTGCAAACTGGAGGGAGGGGGTGGCCAGCTATGGATGGCGAGGTAGGGGTATATGCAAAGAGGGGGGGGACGGGGGTTTGGAGTGGTACCCATTTTGGGAAGGGAGGAGTGGGGAGTAGGGAGGTTTGGCCCATCAGAGGGAGGGGAGGGGAAGGGATAGTGGTTGGAGGGAGTTATTGGGAGCGCCACAGGGTGCCGGGGGCGTGGATGTGGTGGAGTGGAGTGTGGATGGTGTGACTGTTGACAGGTGGGTTGGTGGATATACCCTACGGGGCTTACTATGGTACCGGGGGGGCTTAACGGAGGGCATAAAGGGGTAGGAGGATGGGGTGGCCACAGGTGTACAGTGTGGTGTGGGGGGGTGGGAAGGGGTGGCAACCTGTGGAGGGAGGCGCACCATGGGGTCGCCGGGGGCCCATAGTGGGCGGTTGGTAGTGGGGATGCGATGGGGGAGGGGATCGGGCCACCTGGTGAACTGAAGGTTGTGACATGTGCAGTTAACAGTTTTTTTTGGTTCAGTGTGGTGGCAGCGTGCCCTGTGGATACCCATGCGGGAGCAGTGCCCTACCAGTGTGCTACCAGGGTTGGGCATGGGGACAGGCCAGACAGCATGCATAGGTCAACAGACATTGTGGCAAGGGGGCCTATCAGCGGTATGAGGGGAGGCCAGGTGACAGGGGGGTCACCCTTGTACAGGGTCCCCTCGTACATGCAGCAGGGTGGGGATGACACATACACCCCCGGGAAGGCAATGGCCTCCACCGGGCCAACAATGCAGGGTCCCCGTGTTGGACGGACGGGGGAGGTGCACAGAACATGGAGCCCCATAGGCAGGGCATGCTGCACGTATGCAGGTGCGGGAGGGCAGGCCGATTGTCACCACCTGAGTGGGGGGGGGCCGAAGCCAGAGCCCTGGAAGCAGCAGCCGGGGCCAGAATATGATAGGGAGAGCCAAGGCAGGAACCGAGCCGAGGGCAGAGGCAGCAGCAGAGGGGAAGGGGGAGCAGGGCGCCAGACTGCCACAGGCCGTAGCACAGCCACAGGCTGGAGGGGTCGGACCACTGCAGAGCAGAGCAAGGCCACGGAGCCCCCAGGAGCGGGGACCACTAAGTGGGATGTAGCACATCCATAGGAGGGTTGGCAGTCACACACAGGAGGGCTACCACGCTCACCTGGGAGGCTGGTAGCTGGGGACAGTGCGAAGGACAAAAAACCGGGGCCTATGCAGCTGGGGGAGGCTGTGGAACACCTAATAGTGGAGGGCACTATCATGGACTGTGCTCTGTGCGATGCTCCAGAGCCTACGAAACACGGATGAAACATGCCTGTCCTGTGAGGGGATGCACCAGGGAGGGGTACCCATAGTGCCCAGGCTGGGTGGCCCTGATCACCCCCTGATGCTGGGGGGACAGTCATCGTGACTACGGATTCACAGCTAGAAACAGAGATGAGGCTGCTAAGCACCTGCTGCAGGGGCGAGGGCACTGGGGTATGAACGTAGCCTCTCTAACAGAGCTTTAACCTACCCCGCATCGTATTCGTAGGTCACAGGTACCTGTTGCTGGTGTGGGGCTATGCAATCATGGGCAATGACGGTACCTGTGGTCACCTGCCACAGGCAGCAGGGCTAGAAGGGAACAAGCTATCCCCGCTGCTATGGACCGGTGTATCCCGCACTATGGTGGCCCCAGAAACACACGTTGCTGGGTGTTTGTGTGTTTCCGGGGAATGCTCTGTGTCCCTGAAACCTGGATACCTATCCTGTAGGTGGTGACACCGCACCATTGTGTAACATACATATCTGTCATGTGCCTCACCCCTTGGCAGCCTGACTACATGTCCCCTGTGAGATGCACACATACTGCCAAGCAATGACTACTGATAGGTGAGAGAGGCTGGTGATACACAGACCGCGGAGTGGCCCTATGGTGACCCACGCCCCCCTTAGCCGGGGCGAGGGGTGCCAGCCTGACAAGGTACACGATCTGATGTCTACCCATGGTGGACACAGCTTGGAAAGGGGGGGACACAGGCCGTTTGCGTCAGTGGCACGGGGTCGTTCCCTGGGATGGACATGGGGGGGCTGTGCGTATAGTAGCCCCACACAAGCAACACAGGACACATGGCATCAGCTACGGCCGCTTGTGCAGCAATTTATTTCCCCCTCCCCCTGCCACACCTTGTGCGGCCACTCCCACCCCGTGGTGCTGGTGGCACGCCTGCCACCGCTGCTGCTGCTGCCGCTGCTGCTGCCACTGGTGGTGATGGTGGTGGCGGTGGCCACTGCTGTCCAGTGGGTGGCCCTCTGCCTGCTGCCAGCAGCTCCAGGCTGGCAGCCATTCACTGGGCTGATGAGACCAGGTCCTGCACCCCCACCAGGACCCCCAACATGGTGCGCTGCAGGCAACGTGCTGCACGGCATTGGTGGCGCTGTTCTCTAACCACCACCCGCAGTACATGCCGTATACCTGTGTGGAAAGCAGGTTGTGCACTGTGATATAGGGAACCATCCACCACCTGTACAGAGGCATCGCCACCCTAACACAGTTGGACACTCACCCTCTGCATCCCTCTGTGCCGCCGCTGAGTGCGCCTGCATCTCTCCAATTACCTCTGCCACTGCAGCCAGCGCATCTTGCCTGGTCCGCTGTTCCTCATCCACAGCCACCTCCCCCATGACTGCAGTGGTGGGTGGTGCTCTGTCCCATGCAGGCTGTTTGCCCTGCCTGCTGTCCTCCCCTGGGGGTGGGGCTGGACCCCCGCTCCCACCTGGGCCACCTCTGGCACAGGGTCCATCTGGAAGCACGGCCCGGGGTCTGTGTCCTCTGGCGCCTCCTCTGGCGTGTCAATGGAGCAAATGTCACCTGTAGGGCACAATGTTACATAGGTCAGATGGGGCGTGACTGCCTGTCTACCCCCATTGACCCCCCTACAGGCGCATGTGTGTGGGTGAGCCGCATGGGTCTGGGCCAGGGCCCCTGTGCCCCCCTCAACATTAGTGCTATATCCATGCCGGTGGCCCCTGTGTCCTGCACTACCAGAGCCCCCTCCCCCCCTTGCACACTGCCACACACCCCATGCAACCCCATCACCGCCTTCATCCCTGCAACCACTGACCATGGTAGGCACAGGTGCAGGGTGCCTCCCGGTTGCCCACGTCACTACCCGTGTGGCCCTGCACCATATCCCCTGCAACACATTGTCAGCCTCTGCTGCTACTGTGGGCCTGTCCCCCTTGTCCCCGCACCCATCCACTGCGCTGTGCCACCCCCTGCCCACCATCGACACGTCCCCCCATGGGTCATGAACCAGCAGCTGCCTCTATGCCTGTGTTGCCCCCCGATTCTCGATCAGCCATGTAATGCCCCCCACCCCACCCTTGGTCCGCCCCTACACATGTGCGTGTGGTGTCTCCCACTGGTGCAGCTCACTCACACATACTGGGATGTGGGTGCGCTGTGTCCAACGCGGGGGGCAGGCCATGGATATACATCGGCCCCAGTCGTTCTGCCAGGTGCCGCTCAAGATCAGTTAAGTTGGTCACCTGTGCTGGGCCCCCTCCAGTGCCCTGTGCCCCATGCCTCTCCCTGGCAAGCTCGGTATGGATGTTGCACTTTATGTCACACTAGCGCTTTCTTAAACTTTCTACATCCCGATGGGGGTCCCTCTGCAGATGCCACCACTGCCTGCACCTCAGCCCATGCCCTGGTGTGTGTGGCAATTGTCCTAGTTGAGCTGAGGCGTCCAAAGAGCAGGTCATAGTGTTCGAGGATGCTGGCCAGGAGGAGATCGTTCTCCTCCTGGCTGAAGCGCACCGCCCTCCTCCGGACCTCCTCTGGCACTGGGGTCCTGTGCCGCCTCTGCCCTGGTGCACCCATGGCCTGTTCACTGGGGTTTTGCTGTGCCCCAGATGGGCCTGGCCTCTCGTCATCTCTGTCACCATCAGGGTTTGGCACTGGTGGGTGTGGTGGTTGCTCCGCTCCAGCCTCCTGTGTTCCTCTGTTGCTGCACTCCATACTTTTTTGGTTATGTGTGCTGAGGTGTTTGCCATTTTGAGCTCACTATACTTATAGATATACCTTGGGTGTGGCTCTATGTGCGTTGCGTATGTGCTGTGCGATGCGCGTTACTCTTGCGCATGCAGGTACGTGCCGTGGTGATGTATCCTACGTGTGTTACTATGGATGGATGGCAGCGTTCTAGTATTCTTCCGTATTGGCACTAGTGGTGTGCACCGCACCATACACGTGCCCTCCTACCGCCATCATGGTTTCTGCTGCTTACTCAAATGCTCTACAGGATCGCAATGTTAATTTGTTTGTTGGCGCATTACCACGTGCATTTGGGAATCATGCAATTTGTGTTGCGCACATTACGTCAGACGTACGTTGCACGCTACGTGTGTCCCTGTGACACAGTATCTTTACACCCTGCTGCGTCACAGGGACACACATTGATGCCTTTCATCGGATGCATTGTGGGAACGCGTGCTCCCGCGAGCGCTGCATTGATGCATACATGGTGTTGGCTCCTCTGGTTTCTGATGGATCTTCCTGGCTCACCAGGTATGTATCATTACTGTGATTTCCGTCCCCACCCCGCACTCTATTTCCCATCCACCTGTCCTCCATCCTGTGTCTATCATGGCTCAGACTGTGAATGCAGGTGGTGCGGTGGTTGCATTGCTCGAGCTGGCTGGGCTGCGCTTTCCGGAGGAGGGAGATGATGTACCTGGGGCTGCAGCACTAGGCATGGGTGCTATCCCACTGCAACTCAGGCCTGCAGCTGTGGGGGGTCCACAGGCGGGTGTGGGAGAACAACAGCGCCATAGGCCTGCTGAGGCACGGCCCTGCCTGCAACGCCTCTACATGCCCAGGCCCATGCTCCAGGACATGAGAGAGGACCAGGTAATCTCCCTCTACCGGCTGGACACAGGGGTTATTAGGGAGCTCTACGAGGATCTCAGACCTGACCTCGAGCCCCAGACTGCCCAGTCACGTGCTATACCGGGATTGGCCAAGCTCCTGGCTGCCCTACATTTCTTTGCCTCTGGCTGTTTCCAATCCTCAGTGACCGCAGTGGGTGGGATGAGTAGGCCAACATTCTCTCGCTGTCTCCATTAGGTACTGCGGGCCATGGTCAGCCGGGTTGGGAATTACATTGCAATTCCCAACGGTAGGCAACATTGGGTGGCCCTGGGACAGGCATTCCAGTGGATTGCAGGGATACCACACGTGATGGGAGCTATAGATTGCACACATGTTGCCCTGGTCCCGCCACATGACAGGGAGGTTGTGTACCGCAACCGCAAACACTTCCATTCCCTGAATGTGCAGGTTGTTTGTGATGCAAGTATGTGTATTCTGAATGTGGTTCCACGGTTCCCAGGGTCAGCCCATGACTCCTATATCCTGCAGCCCTCGGCACTGTTCAGCCAGTTTGATGCCGGACAATATGAGGACTACATCCTGCTGGGTGGGTATTCACCATATCTAACATGCGCCTACCGTATATGGTTGATGGGGCACCATTGTCACCTGTGTCCTCTGCATGCCTAACATTGTGGTGGTATTTCCTGGTGCAGCCTATTCTGGGCCTCATACTACATCACACCCTGTCACCCTGGATGGGGTCACATACCTCTGTGCGCTGCCACACATCTCTCTGCCTACCATGTGTGTGTTAGTGCTCATCTGGGTGTCCCAGCACACATGGTGTGGGATGTTCCCTGCCTCTGCTGTTCACTTACCAAGCTCCCGTGTCCAGGGACACTCTGGCCGTGTATGGTGTGTCCCTTCCATGGCTGTGTGCAACACCTCTGGCTTGCCGATGGCTCCTGCACCTGGCCTCAGCCATACTGCACGGGCAGTTGTACATATGTCTGCCTGTGGGGTGTGTCCCTCTCCCACCCCATGTGCCACAGGTTTGTGCATGTGCCATCCAGGGGGGGGGAGGATTTGGGGTACAGAACCATCCACATGGTGTACAGTGTGTATGGGGCCTCCTCTCTTTCTCCATGTAGGCGGTGACACGTATCTTGAGCTGTAGGCACACCTGCTATCACACACATGTATGCTGCATGTCTGTCTACTTTATCCTGTCTCCACTGCCACTCCCACCTGGCCCCCCCCCCCGGGGATGTTTTCCATTGGCCTATGCTCTGTGTGCACTGTATCATGACGATCACATACTTGCACAACTGCGCATCTCTGCCCCTCCGAGTATGCTGTGCCACTGGCAGACAGCTGCCCTCACAGCAGCCACTGCTGCTGTCTGGGCACAGGTTTGCGACGTGTCTTTGGGCATGGTACCATAGGTGTGCATTGCCCCCATTGGCCTTCCCTGGGGCTCTGGATCTCCCAGCATCAGACTCTGGTGCACTGCCATCGTGTGCAATGATGTGACGTCATATATGTGTGTCCATGCTTCTCTGCTGTCCAGTTGAACGTTGCTACATCAGTGATTCCATGGGTCCATCATCTCACGTGTGACTTTACAACGTTTCTTTTTGCAGGTGATGCAGGATATGGGTGTCATGCCTGGTTGATGACCCCTGTGCATCTCCCTCGGCCAGGTGCAGAGATGCGGTACAATGAGGCCCATGCCTCCAGCCGCTCAGTCATTGAGCGCACCTTTGGCATTCTAAAGAGTCGCTTAAGGTGTCTGAATAGGACCGGCGGTGCCTTACAGTATGGACCCCTGACTGTGGCAAAGATCATTCTGGCCTGTTGCATCCTCCACAACGTTGCTCTCAGGCACAATGTCCCAGTCGATATTAATGAAGATCTCGGGGAGGATCCTGTGTGCCCTCCTGCACATGGCCGTGGTGACACACGTGAGGGGATGGCAGCCAGGCAACATCTGATCAAGGAGCTCTTCTCCTGTAAGTTCTGCATGTGTGGGGATGTGCTTCTCGGTCACCATGTGTGAGCTGGTCTGTGTGTTTCACGGCACTGTCATGACATGTCTCTATATGTCTCTTGTGTTTCTGGCTCCCCAGGATAAGCTGCTGTGTTCTTGCCTCCCAGGGATAGGCTGCCGATACTGCCCAATGCTGTGGTGCATGTAGGGACTGTGTGTACATCACAGCAATATGCAGGTGACTGGGGTGGGTGGACATACAGGTAGGTGTGCTGGCAGCACCACATGACACATATGTGTGTTTCCCTCTCCACTGCTCCTCTGGTGTTGCACATGTGTTTGGCCTACCACTCCATCCACCATATGCTCCGTTTGACACACATGTGACCATTGCCTGGGCACACCTTGGGGGTCTACATACTGTACCTGTGCACATGTTACCAGGCTGCGTGTGTCTCCGGACACAGGGCATTGCACTGTTTGGGCGCACGTAAAGACCTCACTGCCATTATGGAATTAGACAACCTCGGTGCACCCATGTCTCCACTAGTCCCTGATTGTCAACAGTCCAGCCAACTGCAGCTTGCGGCATGCTTACCTTGTCTCACGGTGTGTGTCTCTGTGTCTTTGGGACGTGTCTACCTGACGGTACCTTCTGCTCCCCTCTGAGGGATGTATCTGGCCACCTGTCCAGTGATGTTCACCCGTCTCTCTATGCCCTTCTGCTTATGCCCTTCTGTACATTGTGTGCATGTGTCATATATTGTTCCCTGATGTGTCTCATGTTTGCTGGCAGGACACTGCACGTCACCATTTTGTTTCCACGCAACAAAGCATTCCTTGGACATGCTCCACTAACAGCTGATCGTGAGGACGTGCTGATGGACGCAGTTCATTGACGTCTGCAGCCTCTACTGGGGCCCCTTGTGCCCTTGCCTGACTCGGGCTTTCCCCATCAGTCCAATGCTATACCTTTCAGGTAGGTTTCACCTTCCCTCCTCTGGGATATACGCCACGTGCAGATGCTGCATTTGGCCTGTTAGTAACAACGTGCATTTCTGTGGTATCTCTGTGCACCACCACTGCTGGACATGCTGTGGACCTCTGGGATGCCTGTGTGACATGGGCATTTACATGACCATGTTGGGAGGGTGTCCTGGTCTGCAGGGCCATCTCCTGCTGTGGTCCATGTGCACTATGCTGTGTGTTGTGGTCATGTCATGTTGTAGTGTTTAAGCATTCATGATGCACATATTGTGATGTCACTGTGTCCTTTGTGACCT
The DNA here is from genome assembly GCA_033557465.1 of Ichthyophis bannanicus. Lineage (NCBI taxonomy): Eukaryota > Metazoa > Chordata > Amphibia > Gymnophiona > Ichthyophiidae > Ichthyophis > Ichthyophis bannanicus. The sequence goes on along the minus strand of CM066032.1, from coordinate 1,263,993,912 downwards.
GATGGTGGGTGTTGGTGTGCCCTTCCCTTACCTTATTTCTACCCCTTTCCACACAGGACACAGCCAACAAACATGGCACATCTACCACACTGCATCTGGAGCCCCATCAGCCACATTTGTTTGGACACAGCACCTCTGTGAAACTGTCCCTGGGTGTTGTTGCCACTGTGAGATGGACCTCTGCGAGTTGGACACAGGCCTTTTTTGGACCTCATTGATGGCCTGCTATGTTGACTGTCACTGGGAGAACTGACACACCGTTGCTGCCATGAAGTGTCTGGGTGTTTTGTTGATTGCAGCTGGGGGGATCACCTTTGCATTGTTGTGGAACATTGACACATCACTGGGTACGTTGCATGGTCCCTGTTGACTTTGCATGCTTCAACCTGGGTCTGTGGGGTGTTGGGGATGGTGACTGATGTGCATACAGTGGGGGTGGGTGCTGTGGGGACGTGTCGTGCTGCCACCCTCCTCATCGCATCTTATAGTCTGGTTTGGACAGGTGGCGGAATGGGGGCCAGGGGTTGGGGAGACAACGGTGGTGTGGGAGGCAGGGTCGTTGGGATCCACGGGCAGCACCAGGTAGGTGGCCTCGCAACATGGCTTGGATGTGTGTTGGCGATGGTGCTGTCTCCTTACAGCGCCTCCTCAGGCACCCTATAACGTGCCCTATGAGGCACCCTACCAAGCACCCATAGGGGACATTATGGGGTGCCTTGGCAGACAGTTCACTTTATAATGTGTCCTCTGCAATGCCTTATGCAGCACCTTAGGTTATGGCCCTGTGAGGGTGTGTTTGCTTGCAGCACTAATTAAAATTAACAAACCAAATGCTTCTGACAGCACTGAATTTAAGTAAAAGGTGATGTCTCCGCCAGCTTTACTCATTAGACCCACAGGGATATTGAACTCATGAACCCTGCGCCATCAGTCAGTGTATTGACCATTGTGCTGTAGCTCTGGATGCCTTACTAGGCACCTTTTCATGCGCCTTATCGGTCACCCTGTTGGGCTACTGTCGGTAGCTACTCTGTGCCAGTGAGACACACGTTCAGTTCCCCCTACCAGGCCGAGGTGCTGTGGGGGTGCATACCCCTTCTTGTGTTCATCTATAGACTGCAGATCTGCATGTGCAGTGCACCATGGGTATGAGTGGGTTAACCCAAATCCTGGCCACCACAGCAGACAGTTTGTGTGGTGACCTGACGTCCTTCAGCTGCCAGCCAGGGATTTGTTAGTGCTGGGGGAACAGGCATCTGGCTAGTCTGTCTCCACGTATTCATAGTAAGTTGAGGGTTTCCTTGGATTTTGCCAGTAGCTTTCAGTGTTTTACAAGGTCGGTGATGTCATTGGGCTTTATGTTTTTGGTAATGATCTTGACCTTGGTCTTGATCGTATTTGCCATATGCCCTTGTTTGCTGAGACCTTGGTTTGTTTGATTGGCAGGCATTCTGGATTTGTACATAGAGAACCTGTTGTTGATCTGGAGTGCGACTTTTGAACATTTGACAGTTATACTCCATAGGTTGCCTGCATCATTATTAGGGATTTGTTAGTCACACTAGCGATATAGCCCACTAGTTACTTCACTGCTTGTGAAGCCAGATGTCATGGTTTGGAGCCCACAGTGGGGTTATTTGGTGGGGCTGTGTGAGGTATATTCTTTTTGTTATTTGAAGTGGTGCTGCCAGCTACATCACCCTCATAGTGCTGTCTCCTTACGGTGCCTCATCAGGCACCCTTTCACGTGCCCTGTGAGGCACCCTTTGATGCGCCCTGTGGGGTGGCCCATAGGGGGCATTCTAGGGTGCCTTGGCGGACAGTGCACTTTATAATGTGCCCTCTGGGGTGCCTTATTGGGTACCTTATGCGGCACCTTAGGTTACAGCCCTGTGAGGGTGTGTTTGCTGGCAGCACTAATTAAAGTTAACAAAATAACTGTTTCTGACAGCACTGTTTAAAGTAAACAGTGATGTCTCTGCCAGCTTTACTCATTAGACCCACAGGGGGATTGAACTCATGACCCCTGCACCATTAGTCAGTGTATTAACCATTGTGTTGTAGCTCTGGATGCCTTGCTAGGCACTTTTTCATGCACCATATAGGGCACCCTGTTGGGTTACTGTCTGTAGCTACTCTGTGCCAGTGAGACACACGGTCAGTTCCCCCTAACAGGCCGAGGTGCTGTGGGGGTGCATACCCCATCTTGTGTTCATCTATAGACTGCAGATCTGCATGTTCAGTGCACCATGGTTATGGGTGGGATAACACAAATCCTGGCCACCACAGCAGACAGTTTGTGTGGTGACCTGACATCCTTCAGCAGCCAGCCAGGGGTTTGTTAGTAGCACTAGCAATGTGGCCCACTAGTTACTTCACTGCCTGTGGAGCCAGGGGTCATGGGTTTAATCCCACAGTGGGGTTATTTGGTAGGGCTGTCTGAGGCATTTTCTTTTTTTAATTTAAATTGGTGCTGCCAGCAACAAACCCTCACAGTGCTGTCTCCTTACGGTGCCTCATCAGGTGCCCTATACAGTGCCCAATGCGGGACCCTGTACTGCTCCCTGTGGGGTGCCCCATAGGGGACATTCTAGGGTGCCTTGGCGGACAGTGCACTTTATAATGTGCCCTCTGGGGTGCCTTATAGGGTGCCTTATGCAGCACCTTAGGTTACGGCCCTGTGAGGGTGTGTTTGCTGGCAGCACTAATTAAAATTAACAAACAAAATGCTTCAAACAGCACTGATTTTGAGTAAAAGGTGATATTCCAGCCAGCTTTACTCATTAGACCCACAGGGGGATTGAACTCACATCGCCTGCAGTATTAGTCAGTGTATTAACCATTGTGCTACAGTTCTAGATGCCTTGCTAGACACCCTATCAGACGCCTTATGGGTGCGCATTGCGTGGCGCTCTACACAATGTTTTTTTATGCTCGTTAGGCTATGGCGCCTGGTAACACGCGTTATCGGTAACGATGTACCGCCCATGTCCTTATTTGGGATTTCTGCCTGTACCGCGGATCCTAACGCGAATCACACTAACACAGTTTAGTAAACATGCCCCCAAGTCCAAAGACTCCAAAATCTTGGAGATATTCAAAATATCCATATGTTGTGCCTCTGCTAATGATTGTTGCCGGGTCCCACTCCCAACCCATTCTTTCTTGGCACTTGGCACATAGTAGAACCTAAACAAGGGTGGGTGGGACTCAGGAGGAATGCTCAAGACTTCTTTCAGATATTTCTTAAACATATCTCTGGCCAGTCAGAGACGAGCATAGAAAGTTAATCAGTCGCAAATTGGAAGACCAAACCTGGTTCTCCAATTCTTCAATCTTCATCTAGCAGTCATATCTTTAACAAATGTGGAATTACAACCTTTAAAACTGAGATTTAGCACCAAGTTCTTCCACAGACACTTTCAAAACAGCAGTCAGAATTATTTTTAATTAAAGAAGAGTTACCTCAACTTGCAATGATAAATTCTGCAACTGAGGAACCAATGCCTCATCCAGTTTAGAAATTGCAGTCCAAATAGACTTTAAGGTAAAACTCTCCAGTCTCACCAAAGTAATGCAAAGCCAGAAATCTGACCAGCCACTGGACCCATAAAGGGGGAAGACATTTATTAGTGCAGACTCCATTGCTCCAAACTGCTATGAACCTCCTGCTGTTGACAGCAGTTTCTCCCGCGGCATCTGTTTGACTGCCACAGTTGATCTGGCAAAAAATCTTCCAACTGGACAGGTGGCTACATCCAACTTGGGACCCACTGGTCCAGGAGCCTCCAAGCCATTCGTTCCAGCAGGCCATGCAGGGGATCTCTGCAGTTCCGGTGATGAAAGGTCACACCCCAAAGAAGAGGCCAAGCTGCCCAGCGCTGGCATTGACAATGCCATGGATTTTTCACCGGAATTCAAAGCCGGCTGACACTCCAACCATACAATAAACAAGTCCAAAGGACCCACAACAGCAACAGGTAAAGAAGAGGAGGTTTCCTTAGTAGGGGGAGGTTTCTACTCAGATTTCTCCTTAGACATAGTAGAAAAATAGAGGTTGAGAGCAGAAGTGGATTAAGGCTCCATCTTGGATCCTCCTAGAGGCACTTTCTGATATATTGCTAGGGTTCAAGAGATGCCATTATTCAAGATGGGTGCCAGAGCACATAAGCGAGTGGAAATCCTCCAATCACCAACTGGCAAACAACCATTTTAGTTAGTGGAGGCTTCAGGGGGTGGGGGCTCATGTAATGGGAGGAGGTGAGGGAACCCTGGACTAGAGAATCCTTTGTAGAAGGGGCAGTGCTTCAAAGTGACAGAGTTTTGGGGACATTCATTTGACATTTGAATCCCAGAGTGAGACTAGGAGTAAAAGATTTCAGGCACACTAGAATCCCAAGGAGGTGCCTCTAATATGACACTTGATGGGGCCATAGATTTTACTTGGAGTCCTCAAGTGGGATAGGGAAGTGAGAGTGAGCCACTGGCCCATCAGGGAGTTGAGGGTCCTTAGGAGGGAGCTCAGAATCAGGGCCAGTGACCCCTTTCAAGAGCTGCCAGCACTGCTAGTTGAATCCAATTATTAGTTTTTTCGTTTACTTAGGTTCCTATAGCCAGAAATGTGCAAAATGCCCAGCTGTGGGAATGTAAGTAAAAGATTTTGTGCTATTTAGCCAGAAGCTCATTTGCATCCTGGAGATGAATTTTACAAAAATGGTCTTAAGCCTCAACATTTTATAGCTTAGTACATCAGGCCTTTGGAAGGGAGGGAGAGGAAAAATACCAGTACAAAAGGTCTTTTAAATACCGAGGGTCAATATTATACATGTTTTACCCATAGAAAAGTGCAATAATAAAAATGTATGGGTGAATCCACATGCACAAGTATACATGTCAACAAAAGCAAATGATCCGCATGTGGCATTCCTGGCATTTGGGTAGAGCTGAAGGTGGAGTAGCAAGCTAAATGCATCCTTCCTAAAATCCATGCACACCCCATATTCTGCATGCACATAATTACTCCATCTCAAATCAGATGTAAATTAGCGCAAGAAAATTTGAGGGTCATTTTATAAGGGTCATCAAGTTTTTCACACACTGGAATGCATGCAGATCTTACTTATTAGAGTACTAGTTTTCAGGATATCCACAATGAATGTGGATAAAATAGATTTGGCAATAGTAATCATAGCATGATTGCATTTGCTTTAATAAATGGAGAGAGGACGACAAGGAAATCCACATAACTACTTTTTAACTTTCAAAAGGGAGACTATCATAAAATGAGGAAAATAGTTAAGAAAAAACTAACAGAAGCAACTGCAAAGGTTAAAGGTTTACATCAAGAATGGGCGTGGTTTAAAAATACTATCGTGGAAGCCCAGATCACACATATTCCATACTTTAAGAAAGGTGGAAGGAAGGTCAAAAAACAGCCAACATGGATTAAAGGTGAGGTCAGCTAAAAAACTTCTTTCAAGAAATGGAAAAAGGAACCAAATGACAAAAACTGAAAACAACATAAGCACTAGCAAGTTACTGTAGATGCAAGGCATTGATAAGGCAAGCAGAGTGAGAATTTGGAAAAAAGCTTGCCATGGAAGCTAAAATGCATAATAAAATTTTTTTCAAGTACATTCGTAGCTAAAAACCTGTGAGAGAGTCAGTTGAACCATTAGATGATAGAGGGTAAAAGGTGCACTGAGGAAGGACAAGCCCATAGAAGAGAGACTGAATGAATTCTTTGCTTTGGTCTTTACTGAAGAAGATGTGGGGATAAACAGGTATTACTGAAATGGTAAAGGAGATGTAGCAGAAGAATTGAAACAAGTTTTGATAAACTAGGAAGATGTATTACAACTATTTGATAAACTAGAGCGGCAAATCACCTGGACAGGATGGTGTATATCCGAGGCTGCTAAAAGAACTAAAATATGATTTTGCAGACCTACTATTACTAATCTGTGAACTATCATTAAAATCATCTGTAGTACCTGAAGACTTGAAATAGCCAATGTAATGCTAATTTTTAAAAAGGGTTCCAGGGGTGATATGGGAAACTACAGACTGGCAAGTCTAGCATCAGTACCGAGCAAAATGGTAGAAACCATTATAAAGAATAAAATTACTGAACATGTAGATATTCATGGTTTAATTGGAGAAAGTCAACATGAATTTAGCCAAGAAAGACCTTGCCTTACTAATCTGTTATATTTTTTTCAAGGTGTGAATAAACAGGTAGATAAAGTTGAACTAGTTGATATAGCGTATCTGTATTTTCAGAAAGTCTTTGACAAGGACCCTAATGAGAGACTCTGGCAAAATTAAAAAGTTGTGGCATAGGAGACAGTGTACTATTAAGGAGCAGGAAATGGTTAAAAGATAGAATGAAGAAAACAGGGCTAAATGGCCAATTTTCTCAGTGGAGAAAGCTGAATTGTGGAGTACCCCAGGGATCTGTGCTGAGCTTGCTGCTTTTTAACATATTCATAAATTACTTGGAAATGGGAATAACAAGTGAGGTGATCAAATTTTCAGATGACACAAAATTATTCAAAGTAGTTAAAACACAAGATGATTGCGAAAAATTGTAAGAGGACCTTGATAAATTGGAAGACTAGACATCCAAATGGTGGATGAAATTTAATGTGGACAAGTGCAAAGTTATGCACTTAGGGAAGAACAACCCAAACTACGGTTACATGATGCAGGGATCCACATTAGGAACCACCACCCAGGAAAAGGATTTAGGCATCATTGTGGATAATATGTTAAAACCCTCCGCCCAGTTTGCAGCAGTGGCAAAGAAAGCAATAGAATGCTAGGAATCATAAGGAAAGGAATGAAGAATAAAACAAAGAATGTTATAATGCCTCTGTATCGTTCCATGGTACTATCGCGCCTTGAATATTATGTGCAATTCTGGTCATCATATCTTAAAAATGATATAGCAGAATTAGAAAAAGCACAGAGAAGAGCCACCAAAATAGTAAAGAGAATGGAATGAGGAAAGGCTTAAAAGGTTAGGGCTCTTCAACTTGGAAAAGAGACGGCTGAGGGAAGATATGATAGAGGTCTATAAATTAATGAATGTAGTGGAACATGTAAACATAGATCAGCTGTTTACTCCTTCAAAAAGTAGAAAGACTAGGGGACACGCAATGAAGCTACAATGTAACCCATTTATGAGTAAAAAGAGAAAATATTTTTTCACTCAATGTCACTGTTCTGCAAATTTTCAAAAATTGTTTGCTTCAGAAATTAAATGTGCTATTTCTTAATGAATTTGATATGCTGAATTCAAATATGATAGTGAAATTGGTCAATTAGCTCCTGTTTCTATGATATGTTGAAGAATGTACATTTTACCACTATGTATGGTGAAAATCGAGCCTAAATCCTTAGATGTAAATCAAAATCTTATTACAAATGAAACTTTGCACAATAACAAGCGTGTTTTTATAAAATAAAGTTCATAAACTTACTTAGAAGAAACAGAGGAGTAATTATGTCTGCAATTTAACTTTCATTAAGAACATTTGTAAGTACATTCTAGCAATTTTTGTTCTCATTCAGTGGCTTCACGACTCTTCCTGATCTGTTTCTTGTACTGAAGCAATGGAATATCCCTTGTCACTGTCCAGCAGTAGTCTGCAAGCATTGATGGACTCCATTAACCCTGATACCTCTTTTCCATGGCTGCAATGTCTTGGTGAAATCGTTCTCCATGTTCATCACTTACTGCTCCGCAATTTTGTGGGAAAAAATCTAGATGAGAGTGTAGAAAATGAATCTTTAAGGACATGTTGCAACCAAGGTTTTTGTATGCCTTGAGAAGATCTTGAACAATCTCTTGGTAATTATTTGCCTTGTTGTTTTCAAGAAAATTTTGTGTCACTGATTCAAATGCTATCCATGCAGCCTTTTCCTTTCCACGCAATAAACGAAGAAATACGTCATCTTGAAGAAGTGCACGAATTTGAGGGCCAACAAAAACTCCTTCCTTAACTTTGGCATCACTCAGTCTAGGAAATTTACAACTAAGATACCTGAAAGCAGGTTTAATTTTATCTATCGCCTTGACAAAGTTTTTCATTAGTCCCAATTTGATGTGCAAGGAAGGCATCAAAATCTTGTTGCTGTCTACAAGTGCTGTAAACAGAACATTTTTGCTTCCAGGATCCAGTGACTGACGGACTGGCCAGTCCCTTTTGATGAAATGACAATCTCTAGCACGACTATCCCATTCACACAGGAAACAGCAGTACTTGTAGTATCCACCCTGAAGACCAAGCAAGAGGGCGACCACTTTGAAGTCACCACAGATTGACCATAGATGTTGATCATAGTTTATACATTTCAAAAGTTGTTTCATATTGTCATAAGTCTCTTTCATAAAAGCTGCATGGCCAATAGGAATTGATGGTAGCAAGTTGCCATTATGCAGCAATACAGCTTTAAGACTTGCTTTGGATGAATCAATGAAGAGCCTTCAATCATCTGCATTGTAATTGATATTGAGAGCTGCCATTAAACCTTTTACATTGTTGCATGCAGCAAGATCACCTTCTTTGAAAAAGAATGACACCAAGTCTTTCTGACGGTCCCGGAAAAAAGAAATTCGAACGTCACCAGCCAGAAGATTCCACTGCTGTAGTCTGGAACCCAAAAGCTTATTCTTTAGGAGATCCAAATCCCTGACAAGGTCGTTCAATTCACCTTGCTTAATGAGGTGTGGCTCATTAGCAGTGGCCAGAAGAAACTCTGGGTCACGTGAGGTTGACGGTTCATGACTACAAACTTCTTCCTCTTCCTCACTTGATTCTAATGATAATGATTCTGACATTTTGGGAATCGGCAACCCTTCTCCATGAGGCACTGGGTGTATTGCAGATGGAATATTTGGATATTGCACAGTCCACTTACTCTTACTGGATATGCCTTTCTGAATTGGAGGAACCATGCAGAAGTAGCAATTGCTGACGTGATCCGTGGGCTGTCTCCAGATCATTGGAACTGCAAAAGGCATTGATTGCCTTTTCCCATTCATCCACTGCCTGAGATTTGTTGCACATGTACTACAGCATATGTGTGGCGCCTAGCTCTTATCCTGATCTCCTATTCTGCAGCCAAAATATAAGTTGTAGGCTTTCTTAACTGCCAGAGTCATATTCAGTTTTTTGTTCTGTAAAAGTCACTTCACCACAAATATAGCAGAAATTATCTGCATTATTAACACAAGTACGATGCATCGCCGAATACGCTGTGATTGACCTAGCGGCATAAAATAATGCAAAATAATTAATTTTTAATTTTTCTGTGACTAATACACCTTAGGATTTATACTGTCAAGTGATGCAAATTTAAATACTGATTGCATCATCTGGTTTTGGACAGATATTTCTATTGGTTGCAAGTAGAGATTACGCAATCGCATGCAAATGTTGCATAATACACAGTTAATGGCCCCTAATGAGTAATTAATAGCATATATCTTAGCAACTAGACCTAATCAGCCATTTTCATTATGATTTCTGTGTTCAGCAGCCTTAAATTAGTTTACAACGGCTGCTTTCGTGTCCGAAGCATTTTGGCTGTTGAACAGTATCAGAAGATGTAGTAAAAGCTGTTAGTGTAGCTGGGTTTAAAAAAGATTTGGACAAGTTCCTGGAAAAAAGGTCCATAAACCATTATTAAAGAGGACCCAGGAAATTCACTGCTTACCCTGGGACAAGCATTATGGAAACCCTGTACCTTTTTGAAGTCTCTTAATACATTTTTTAACCCACCACTGTTTCGGGGCACCTGTTTTTTGTTGTCTTCGATATCAACTACTGGTGTTTGTGCTCTCTAGTCATATCTTTTTGGGAACCTGACAGGTACTTGTGACCTGAATTGACCACCTTTGGAAACAGGATACTGGGTTTGATGGACCTTGGTCTGACCTAGTATGGCATTTCTTATGTTATGTTCTTATGCATGCATTGCATGCAAGCTAATCTTGATGTGCCCCCTAGCCTAGGGTTACCAGATAGTTCTAGGTCATCAAGGACTGTTTGAGCCACTCCTTATTTTATTTCCATTGAATGTACCAAAAAGGTATGTTTGACTGCAATGAAAATAAAATTAGGACTGGCTCAGCTTGTCCTTGATGACCTAAAGCCATCTGGTAATCGCACCCCTAGCCACTCTAGTTTTTCAGTATATCCACAATGAATGCTGTATGCATGAGGAAGATTATACATGAGGCAGATTTTCATGCACCACCTCCATTGTATGCAAATTTCTCTTATGCATTTTCATTGTGGATATGCTGAAAATCATACTGGCTAAGGGGTATGGTAGGATCGGCTTGAAAAACACTGCTATAGAGTCAATGGGGGGGATTCTGATCTGTGAATTGCAGCTTTGAATATGCAGGCTGGACGTCCAATGCATGCTCAGCTCACCAGCCCTATTCTGCCGGCAGTGCTCCCTACACGTCCACAGTGTTTGTGCAGGGAGCACATTATGTGGGCGGGAGGGGGTGGAGCGGGGTCAAAGCGAGGGAGTGGCCAGGTGCTGGGACATTTAGAGGCTATTCAGGAAAGGTCTCTGTATGTACCCCAGCACCAACATGGACGGCCAGCCTATTCCACCCCAAGGGTAAATAGGTGCAGGTTGCTGCACCTTTGGGGGCTGCGGCACCCCACACCCAATGGCAATGGCTGAGGAAGGAGCCTGCCGGCACAGCCTGCCCTGCTGGGCCCCCGCTGGTTGTCTGACAATGTTGTGCAGGGGCCACTATCCAACATACGATTCCATGCTGCTAGCTGGATGTGTTGGTGGCATGGCAATGGGATGCCACAGTACCAGCACGCCAGTGAGATCGTTGTGTGATGGGAATGGGCAGCCTCAGGGAGTCTCCCGCATCAGCATATGCTGTACACTAAGCCGTCTTTCTGCCTGATTCCGCAATCACGGGTGCGTATAGATCCCACAATTGCAGAATCAGATCCAACTTTGACCTGTCCAAGATTTCGGCATGCAGACGGCCCAGGCGTACACACTTTGGAATTGGCCTCCATGCATATACTGTAAATCTATTTCATCCACATTCATTGTGGATATCTTGAAAACTAGACTGGCTAGGAAGTAATCTAATTGCTTGGAAAGCACTGCTCTAGACCTTCTAGTACCTCTCAGATATTATTTTTCTCTGGATAGATGCTTCATCAGAGACAACCCAGCAATTTTCCTTTTTCCTCAAAGTTAGTTGCTGCACTCCTTATCCAGATTCACTTCTCTTCTCTTCACCAGGCCCTATGACTCACTCAGAAACCTATGAGGCACAGACTCCAATTCCTTCACAATGGAAACACTATCTGATATGCCCCAGTCTCTTAGCTTAAAGGACCCACTCACCAAGCCCAGGCACTCCCTCTTGAGGCCTGGCACTCCAAAGGAAGAATAGAGAAAACAGACCCTGTCCCCGAAGCAATGGGTTTTATATTCAGCTTTATACCATTGATACTCTTCAAAAAATTAGATCAGCAAACAAGGAAAAACAAGTGGTAAATACACAAACACAGTGGAACATACAGGGTTGCACTAGGAACTCTTTGTCAATTAAGGAGAATGGTTACAGAGAGGTGAACTGAAACCAAAGGATAAGAATTTGATAGTTGGACAGCGGAATATGGATGAGATGGTTTACTGCGAGCATTGAAAAAACTGGCAAAGCAGACAAATGTACGTCCTGTAAGAAAGAGCTGGAAAAAGTGGCATACCTCATTGCTGGCTTATGGCAGAAAATTTCTATACAGAAAGGCATAATAAAATAGCACACCTCATCGATTGGAAACTCTGCAAACACTACAACATCACTGTGCTTAAAAAGCACCGGGGTCATGACTCTAAGAGAATTACAGAGAATGAAGAGGTTATGATCACCTGGGATACTCCCATTCCAATTGATAAAAAGCTAGATGCAAGGAAGCCAGACATAGTGGTAATGGAGAAGAACGTCAGAACGGCATAGAGGTGTCAGTCTGAAGCAACTATTCTGTGAATCACATTGAGCGGGAGAAGATTTTCAAGTACCAAGAAATGCAGTCAGAGACCAAGAAAATGTGGCAGAAAGATACTGAGCTATTTCCCAATGTGTTGGGTTCCACAGGCTTGATTAAGAAGAACTTCCAAGCCCACCTTGATAAATTACCCATACACGTTGCATCTTACAAACTCCAGAGGGAGGCTCTTTCTGCTTTAGCAGTAAATTCGAGAGACTGAGATCATACTCCACATACTGTGGCTTAGAAGTGAGGTTCATGACTGTTATGGTATATGCAAAACAAACTGATTTGAAGAAATTATCCCCAGATTATTAAAAGGGAATTTAGTCACTGGGTCACTTGTATCTTTCTTGCGAGTTGGGTTTCTGCTTAAGTACATGTTAGCGCTAAATTATTTCTGTTATGTAATCATTTCTCAATTTACACTACTTTTCATTTCCCAACACTTTGTTTTTGAATGGATAAATTTATTTTCTCCTTTTGGGCATCCAGGTCAGTTGGAACTTGGACTCAGATTTATTTAACCAGTTTTCTATACCGCCTTATCCTTCAATCAAAGCAGATTGGTACCAAAAGCCAGTGTTCATAATTAAGGGATGCTTCCCCTATTCCACATCCCCTCCCAGCTCACTTTAGTTCAGTCATTGCAGCTACAGCCTTAAGTCATGAAGCCATATACCAGGGCTCTTTCATGGGTACCAAATCTTGACAGTAGGTGATGCTGTTGCAGCATGACTCCCTCCCCTTCAGGGGATATAAATTACACCTGGACAGCCCAGGAACTGGAGAATCTAGTACTGGAAATGAACCCACGGAACTTCCATCGGGCCAGCCTTCTCACTACTTTTTAATACTCCCTTTCCAGTGTTTTAGTCACATTTACACTTCCTTTTTCTTGAGGATTCAGACATTGTACATTAATTTACATTGCAATGCACAGTGATTTGGATATGTATTAACCATGCTCCAAAATATACTTACACAATTAAATCTGCATACCTTTAAACACCATGCGCTTTGGTAAATACATAAGCCCAAATAAAATAAGGTATAACTCAGTGGTCTGCATGTATATAGGACAGAAAGCAGTATCTGGTTACTGCTGTAAAACAAATGTTAAAATCCATTCCAACAGGGTAAAGACCGAGATAACACAACAACGAGCCCTGATTTACATTTCACATTATGTACTTGGGAGAGGCTAGTGCTTGGAGTAAATAGATGGAGGCCATGGCTCCGATTCTGCTTCTCCCACTAGGGAATTTCTCTTGTGTCTCAGGTATTCAATGAAAATATACCCTTTGGGGCAAGGACTTCTACCTGTGTATAGAGTTTGTTAAAACATACTGTAGCTTTGAATAAAATATAAATGTCAAAATAAATAAATAAATGTATCCTTAGGATACTCGAATGACTCATCTTGTCAAAGGTTTTTACACTATCCATTTTTAATACTAAACTATTAGGTAGCCTCAGGAAAACAAACATTAAAGTATGTTTTAGTTTATGTGTCTGCTTAAGGTCATTACCATACCGCTATCCCTGGATATAAATGACTTAAGTAAAAGCAGATGCTATGGTTTACAGACAGCAAAGTATCTTTCCTTTGACCTTCAGCTTATTTGTTGACCTTTACTTCCACATATCCCAGTGGACTAACATGGCAAACACATTTCTTTTGGCCAAAATTGACAGCAGTATACCTTCCGTCTTTTTTTGGTGGAAGTTGAATGTTTCTTTCTATGAGCTCACGGAATATGTATTTTTCCTGTTGGAAAATGTCCTGGCACGTCTGTTTTCCCCACAAGGGTTCTGTACAAGTTATACCGGCAGATAGCCAATTTAGCATTCAGTGTGTGAAAACTCATTTATACTTCCTAGGGTATTTTTCTACATTTTAAAAGGTTTCATGAATAATAGGTTACAACATGGGCAAGACTGTTGACCTTTGAACAATGCTATTGATGTTGTCATTGTCCGCCGCCTTCTGTTAAGCCTCCTTTCTGAGGCCTCTCTCCTTTCCCAGTGCTATTTATGGTATTACTCCATCCCCACATGACCATGGACCGTTCCCATAGAAGATCCCACAACCCTGCAACAACTAAAGATCCATTGATTCATTTTATCTGCTTTATATACTGCTTCTAGTAAAAGAACAAGTGATACAGAACAATTTAAAAAATTAACAACAATTAAAATATATCATCCCATAAAAACTGTAACCCTTTCAGACGGTATGTCCACTGTAATGGATGTCATGTTATTCATTGAATTCCATGTATATATATATATGGTGTCTGTGAAAAAATTCAGGTCTGAAAGGTTTAAAATAAAACTCCATCAAATGATTGAACAGATAACCAAGTCTTGAGGTTCTTCTGGAAACACAAATAACTAGTCTCTTCGTGAATATTCAGACACACTATAAGAATAATATAATAAACTACACAGAAAGAGTCTGAGATAATTCCCAATGCAATTACCAACTGTACATTTGGAGGAATGATCCTTTTATGCGATTAAAGCCTTTTTTGTTGTCTCTCCTTAAAAATATTAATCCCGTTCACTTCCCCTCCATATATCATTGAAAACACAGCCATTCTAAAGTCCTAGGAGCCATCACTGTCATCAGCCTTATTTATTTATTTAGAATCATTTGATATACTGCAATTTGATATAAAAAGAAGAAGAAAATTGGCATCATTGCAATTTATATTATTAAAGTACACAGCAACCTTCTGGGGATGAGAAACCAAATCCCATTTCCCTTCATACCTCAATAATTTATAGGATCTCTCCCAAGAGCATCCCTTGAAGATCAATATACGAAAGTGCATTAATGTTAAGGCAGCATTAACACGTGTTAACATGTACGGTATGTAACACATATCAATGCTGCATTAGTCTTCATGGACTTGTGTTTTAATGTGTTCTAATGTTAACACAGATAAATACAATAAAATATCAGTGAGCTCATCATCACCTCCCATCTGCTACTTAAATTCCACACGTACTTCTGCTTTCTATTTCATTGCACCTGCCTCCTGGAATTCGCTCCCCTCTGCCCTCAGTCTCGACTCTTCCTACATTAGGTTCAGATCCCTGCTGAAGACCCATCTGTTCAACACTGCTTTCGACCTATCTGCTTCTTAATTCTTTTCATCATTACATTCCCTTGTGTCTCTTTCCCACTTTTCCTTGTATGTCCCACCCCCTCCCTCCCCCTCCTCCCATTTCTCTGTATGAATGATTATCTCCCTAGGCTCCACAGGGCATGTCTAGCCCCATGGGATCAGAATCTCGATCTGGCATGTATGTGTAGGCCGGACTATGATTCAGTCTGGCCTGCACATACATGTACAGCCCGACTAACTCAGTCAGGGCTTTTAAATGGAGCCCCGGCACCATGGCATCATGTTGCCATGGCACTGTGGCTCCATTTAAAAGCTGCGATGCCGGCTGCCTGAAAAAGAGGATTATACACTGCAGCCCGACCCCCAATCTGGCCTCCTAAGGCCAGGGTCGGGCTGCGGGGAATGTCCCCTGGTCCCCCCTGCCCCATCCGAGCCCCGGGCACTTAAAAAAATCACGTCCCAATAAGTTATTCCACCTCAGAGGTGGAATAACTTACCCACACATGTCGCTGGCTCTGGACATACAGGGCCGACATTAGAATCGGCCCTGTATGTCTAAGGTCAACAACTGCCCACTGCCCACCCAGACTCTGCCCCCAGGCTGCCCATTCTCCACCACCGTCGAACTTCCCCGCACAACCGGCAGGGAAGTTAGTCAGGGGCAGGAGCTGGCACGAATAGCAGGGATGAATGTCAGGCCGTCCATCCCCACTCTTTGTATCACAGAACAACCCCCCGGTGTCTAATAAGGTGAAGTAAGTCAAAGGGTCCCAGCCTGGCAGGGAGGAGAATGAGGGATCAAGGTGGCCCATATAGTCCTAACCCTGACAGGATGATCAGCCCAGGGGGCTTGACTCTGGGTAAGGTGGATATAAGGGGAAATCACAGGCTACATCAGGCTAAGCACTAGCAATGGAATAACCCCAGTAGCAGTAACACATCAGCAGTATTTGCCACAAAGCAATGACGTTAATGCTCATTACTATAGCACTATAATGCTCATTACTATAGCACTATTAAGGGCATGTTTTGTGGGCAATAATAAATAAGTAAAAACCAACTGTTAAACATTAATGGCTGCTTTTAACATGGCCTATGACATCTCTCCCAACAAGATGATAAAAGCATTCACCAGAGCACCTGCGTTCCAGTCTGCTCAGGTAGCAGGCACCTAAGCTACAAATCATGCCGACTGAACTTCTGATAGGATACAGGGTTCACTGGATCATAAGTATGCCCCATAGCTAGTATACAATAAACTTTGAGAAGATTAATCTTATTGAGAATAATATTATAAAGGGCTTTTTGTGTGTAAAAGGGCATTTATAAGTGTTGCGGGTGTAAAAGTACCCATGATGACAGCAGGATACATACTTTTACGTGACTTTTGGTATAGGCATGTTCTGGGGCAGAATTTAGGTGGAACACAGGCAGAGATGCGATTTATGAGTGTATTTGACAAAATAACCGCATGTGTACATATTTTACATGCTAGCATTTACACCTGATCCTGAACAGGCATAAATGTCTGCATCTGCAATCTAGCTGTGATTTCTGCAAGTTTACCAGTAGTATCTTATAACGACACTTAGGCACCTATGTTTCTTTATGAAATAGCCTTAAAATGGGCGCTGACAGGACCTTCATAAATAGGCAGGGGGCTATAAAATTATTCCTCACAAGTCTAGTATAGCGTTTTACTACAGAGACATCAACAGGCATTTTTAGTGATGAAAAGCAACTATATTAACATGTAACCACCTAGAGAGCTTTTTTGTTAGGTGGAATATCAAATATGATAATAACTTAATTAATTAAATGTACATAAAACAGTCTAGTATATGCAAAATAGTGCATGTTAGCTGTCAAAGCAGAGGATGACCAGGATATAAACATTTCTGCATAGAGAAAGGTATAACCAGGTGAAAAAGAGAAGGTGATAATGCCCTTGTACAGGTCATTTGTGAGGCCTCACTTGGAATACCGTGTTCAGTTTGTGAGGACATATCTACGGGAAGAATATAAAGTGGCTCGAGGCAGTATGGAGAAAGCAATCAAAAGGTTTCAGGATCTGCAGGAGATGAAACTTGAGGACCAAAGCTCCTGTAGGCATATCCTAAAGATGTCTTTGAGTACCCAAATATGTTTACCCTAGAGGAAAAAAGGGACAGGTTCTGGTGACATCAGCGCACAGAATGGAGGTGTGAGTCGCGAGCTCCCGAGCCCTCTCAACAAAATCAGCAAAAATACCTACATTAACAGGAGTGTTTTAATAAAAAAAACAAAAATAAAACAAAAAAGGAAAGGTGCAGGCTGCATGGTAAATAAAAAGAAGCCAGATTTTAAAAAGTTTGCCTACGAGAGGGCGCTCACTGCGAGAAAGGAGGCTAAAATGGCACCAGTGGCTGGGACACACAAATAAGGCCAGGGAGAACATGGAGAATATTGGAGTGGCTCAGAGGACGAGTGGATACTAAAGAACTACATAGCTGGTTCCAGGAGATGAAAAGCGGAATGCAGCATCTGCAAATGGACATCGGCACTTTGGCAACCGACCTATGGGTGGAATTACACGATTTGGGTAGCCGGATTGAAACAGTCGAGGAACAAGGAAATGAGCAGGCAGAACAACTAAAGGCTCTACATACTAAGATAAAGGAGATGGAGGGACGTAGAAAGCCTTAATGGACAAATTGGAGGATGTGGAGAATCAGAGCAGGAGGTGCAAGATAAGAGTCCGGGGATGCCGAAGGGACTGGAATACCAGGACTGCGCAAAAGTAGTTGAGTCTTGTCCAGCACTTATGGCCAGAAGAGGGTAGACCTGTGGTGCTCCTTAAGAGAGCACATCAGGCCTTGGGCACCCCATGGGTCAATCAACCAAGGGACATCGTGGTCTGCTTTCACAACTTTACTATGAAGGCGGAAGTGATAGCTAATGCCAGGAAGCCTACAGACATATAGTGGCAGGGACACTCTATTGCGCTGTATGAAGATCTCTCACCAACAACACTGTGGCAACGAAAAGAACTTTGCAACATTACTATAAAATTGAGAGAAGCAGGAATCTGGTACAGATGGCATTTTCCATTTACACTAGGTATAACTAAAGACGGATGCATACTTCATGGGCGCACAAGAGCGGAGATACTAGCACACCTACAAGAACTGGCAGTAGACGGAGTGGCGGCCTTTCCTAAGGAGAATCTTCCCATACACCGTCAGAGGTTAACTTCGCAAAGGGTGAAAGGCGATAGCCGGCTGCAGAGGCATAAAGACCAGGCCACGAGAACCAGACCAGGAAGCACAAATAGTATGGTACCACTGTTGGCAGTGTTTGAACCTGAGGCAGAATTACTATTCATAAGGAAAGGAATGGAAAATAAAACAAAGGATATTATAATGCCTCTGTGTTGTTCCATGATGCGACTGCACCTTGAATATTGCGTGCAATTCTGGTCGCCATATCTTAAAAAGGATATAGCGTTATTAGAAAAGGTACAGAGAAGAGCCACCAAAATGGTCAAGGGGATGGAAGGACACCCCTATGAAGAGAGGCTAAAAAGATTAGGGATCTTCGACCTGGAAAAGAGACGGCTGAGGGGAGATATGATAAAAGTCTATAAATTAATGAATGGAGTGGAACGAGTAAATGTAGATCGATTGTTTATGGCATCAAAATATAGAAAGACTAGGGGGCATGCAATGAAGCTACAGTGTAACCTATTGAAGACTAATAAGAGAAAATATTTTTTCATTCAACATGTAATCAAACTCTGGAATTTGTTACCGGAGGATGTAGTAAAACCTGTTAGTGTAGCTGGGTTTAAAAAAGGTTTGGACAAGTTCCTATAGGAAAGGTCCATAAACCTTTATTAAAGGGGATCCGGGAAATTCACTGCTTGCCCCAATACAAGCATTGTGGAACCTGTGTCTTTTGGGGAAACTGCTAGGTACTTGTCACCTTGATTGGCCACTGATAGAAACAGGATAATAGGCTTGATGGACCTTGGTCTGACCCAGTATGGCATATTTTATGTTCTTAAGTTCTTGTGAATAAAAAACAATAAGCGGTTTCAAAGATATTATTGTGCCTCACGGAGGGGGGAGGGAAGACGGGAGGCACGGCATTAATGATACACAACAGCATGGCTTTTGAAGAGTTAGGGGTATGTAAAGATGAAGAGGGAAGATATGTGGTTATTAAGGGCCACATCCAGGGAAAAATGGTGTCAATTATTAGCATATACGCTCCAAATCAGAATCAAGGAACTTTTTTCGATAGGATATTATGGGAGCTCTCAGGCTTCTTGGACGGGCATGTTACACTAGCAGGGAATTTTAATATGGTCTTACATCCAGATTTAGATTGTATGGGAGGAGGGAGAGGGGGAGAATACTTGTAGAGGAGAAGTATGCGGGAAATGATGGATGCATTGCAACTATTAAATGCATGGAGAGAATTGCACCCTAGGAGTAGTTTATTCTCACTACTCTCACCCACATGGCACAAGCTCCCGTATCAATATGATTCTGGTGTCAACCCCACTGGTGGCAAAAATAAAAGGAGTGGACTATGAGCCCACCACATGGACAGACCATAATGTAGAATGGATAGAGTTGCTTGGTTGGGGACAGCAGTCTAGCTCTTGCTTTTTCTGAATGAATGATAGTCTCCCATGAGACAAAAGGGTGACAGCTGAAATAAGGGAGGTTATCAAGGATTTTTTTGAAAATAATGTTCATAAGGGAATGGCAGATGAAGTGGTCTGGGATACCTTCAAGGCTGCTATTAGGGGACATTTCATTAAATGGAGGGTAAAGAAAAAGAAACAGAGGGAGGAGGCCCTAGTGGAGGCTATCAGGTACTCAAAGAAACTGAAAGACAAGCTGCTGTAGAAGGGGGACGAAAGTGGGGAAGAAAGTTAGTGGATGCTCGAACTAAGGTTCGTGACTTACAAGCCAAAACATTAGCATTCCAACTTCAATGTGGCCAGCAAAGATTCTATGAACATGGGAACAAACCAGGTAGGTTGCTAGCATGGACCCTTAAAACTCAACAGGCACAGATTTTGATGGCTAAGCTACAGGGAGAAGGGAATAGTTGGATTTATGGATATGAGGCACTAAGAGAGGTTTTTAGAACCTTCTATCATTAGTAGTATAGGGAGGAGGGAGAACAAAATATGAAAGGCAAAATGGAGTATTTGCAAGAGGCCCCTCTCCCCAAATTAACAGCAGAGGAGCAGGGTACCCTTGACCGCTCTATTAGCAAGGGAGAAGTTCTGCGGGCTATTTGAGCATTGGCAAATGATAAAGCATTGGGATTAGATGGGTTAACCGCTAGGGTTTATAAAACTTACAAAGAACAATTAGTGCCATGACTAGCGCATCTATATAATGGAGCACTTACATCCGGGCAACTCCCTGAATTGATGGGGCAAGCTGAGATAAGCACATTGTTGAAACTGGGGAAATCACCCATACAATGTGCTTCCTATATGGCAATTTCATTAATAAATCTGGATGCCAAAATTCTGTCCCATATCCTAGCCGCACGAATGAGCACTTACATGCCCAAATTAGTAAATAATGATCAAGCCGAGTTTATCCCAGGTCAATTAGCAGCCAATAATGTCAAAAGGGCTGTTAACCTATGTTGGTGTGTTAAAGAAGAGAATGTACTGGCTATCGACGAAGAAAAGGTGTTCGATAGAGTAGACTGGAAATTCCTATGGGAAACATTAAGGGTCTTTGGAGTAGGAGAGACTATCTTAAATAGATTATGGTGCTTTATGCAAAACCAACAGCAGCTGTTAAGGTGAATGGGGGGGTATTCAACATTTTTTACGCTGCAAAGGAGGACGAGGCAGGGGTGCCTGTTGTCCCCTCTTTTGTTTGCGGTCTCAGTGGAGCCATTTGCAGCCAGGATCCAGCAAAGGGAAGATGTGAAGGGGGTGCGGGTAAGTCAACAAGAGTTTAAGATGAACTTGTTTGCAGATGATATTCTTCTAAAGCTCACTAATCCCAGAACCTCAATGGGGGGTTGTGGGAGGAACTAGAGGCCTACCAAGGAGTGTCAGGATTTAAGGCCAACCTAGAGAAAACTGAAATTCTCAGTCTTACATTGGAAAACAGGGAAGTGATAGCTTTGAAGAAATGTTTCCCATTTAAGTGGACAAAAGGGCTATTGAAGTATTTAAGAACATAAGATATGCCATACTGGTCAGACCAAGGTCCATCAAGCCCAGTATCCTGTTTCCAACAGTCTCCAATCTAGGTCATACGTACCTAGCAGTTTCCCCAAAAGACACACAGGAACCACAATGTGTGTAATGGGGCAAGCAGTGTATATCCCAGGTCCTCTTTAACAATGGTTTATGGACAGTTCCCCAGAAACCTGTCCAAACATTTTTTAAACCCAGCTACAGTAACAGCTTTTACTACATCCTCTGGTCATGAATTGCAGAGATCCCGGCTGCCCCCCCCCCCCCATACTGCTGCTGCTGAACCCAGCTATAGTGCTAGTAGCTGTAGCCCTCCATGTAGCTGCAACATGCAGGTGCCCAGGGGACTACCACAGCAGTGGCTGTCATCCTCTTCTTGAGATGTATCATTGGCAGGCGGTGATGGGGTCCCTGTGGAGTCAATTAGTTGGGGAGGCTGTATTGCCATCCATGTATGACTCTGCCCCTCCATCCGGACCTTGCGCCCTAGGCACCTGCCAACCACATGTTGGATGGGCTGGGATTACACCACCAACACAGACAGCACATTGGCATGTCAGCATGATGTGGGGGTGTTGATGGAGGGGGCAGGGGCACCCACCTGCAGCAGACCAAAGGCATGCCCTGGTCCTATATGCCATGCACATTGCAACACGTGCCAAGGTCTGTCTGATGCGATGCATGTCATCCCCAGGGAGTATTGTAGCCATATGGCAGCACTGTGGTTCAAGGATGGTCACAGGTTTGGATCCTGGCTGTGGAATGTGCATTGTATATCCCTGGGCTAAACTTTAGTCCACAGTGCAGGTACAACACCAACATGTGCAACTCCCAATGAATCGGCCAGCAAGGGTCCAAACACCCAGTAGCCACACAGACAGGCTCCACTACCCATAGCTGGATGGAGTCAGGCTGATAGCACTGGCACAATGAGTGGGTCATCAGAGCACGCTACTAGCTCCTGCACAATGAGCACACATTAACAATGCTCAAGCTGATATTGGGACCAAGGTGGCAGGCAGGAATGCCAAACATCCCCATTTTTGCACAGTGCATCGATATGAGTGTGAATGAGTGAGTGTGAGAGTGTGTGTGTGTGTGTGTGTGTGTGTGTGTGTGTGTGTGTGTGTGTGTGTATAGTGTATGTCTATCTATTGTTTTGTGGCTTTCTACACCTCACTGAGCCATGCAGTGCCTAAGCTGTTTCCAGTGTTAGTCTGCAAATGTGCATGATGAGGAGCAAAGTATTGCGGGTATGGCCTGAAACAGAGCAGATTGGCCAGGATGTGTCTGCATCGGAGGTAGGGTCAATGGCTGAGACATCGTAGTGACCGTCTGCCACATGCATGGACTGGGTGGCCACAGCATGTCATGCTGGGAGGGCACTCTCACTCTGACCAAGCAGTGACCATGACATGGCTATGTATCCACATAGTGCTATATAGTGCCTGGCTCTAGTGATGAGGGTGCACTTCCTCTCCTGGGGCCTGATCATTCTATACACCGGACTGTCTGCAGTTGGCATGTGTATGGCTGGAAAACACAATGATGGGCAGCAGGTGCAGTCTGATGGTGATTGCTAGACCTAGGTGGTTGGGGTGTGAGGTGTTCCAGGCCTACTCCCTTTGGTAATGGTAGGGCCAGCAGGACTCTAGTAACAACCCCATACAAGCCTAGATGCCCCTGTCCCCAGGTAGTTAGCATCCATGACATCAGCAATTTAACACTCATTGCTGACATGCACTGTTCTAGAAGGATCCTCATCCAACAGGGGCAGATCACAGGGCCAGATGTGGCTGGCGCATACAGCATGCTGCAAGGAGCAGGATGATTAGCATATTACATTACAGACAATACTAGCCATATACTGGCTTTGATGGGAATTGGCAGCAGAGGCCATCTCTAGCACTGCAAGTTCTGGGGACCAGGTGCTGGGCGCACATCCTCACCCTCAGGGTGACCGCAGAAACTGCTCAGTAGCACGGTTTGTAGCTGCTCTTTGCTTGTATCACACATTGTCAGTGCATCTTACTGAGCTGAGGTGATGGATAAGTGCATTCTCCATTTGGTAATCAGCTGTAGACTGTTGTTCTGCATGTGCACTGCATCATGGGTGCTGGTGGGGCTATCCTAAAATGGCACACACAGCAGACATTTTAGGCAGTGACCTGCAGTCCCTTTGTATCGAGCCATTGCTGCATAGAGCTATGTGGCGGTGTAGCCTACTGGTTAGTGCAATATCTCTATTAGCAGGGGACAGGGGGTTTGATTTCTACTTGCTCTTTTTAATGACTGTGCTACTCAGATCATTTTCATGCCTGTAACAGTCAGGGCTCTGCACATCAGTGCTGCCAACCCATATCACCCTCTCCTCAGCCGCCCATCTATCTGCCTCTGTCGGCTGTGTACAGTCATGTCTTCTTGTGCAGGCTGCTACACCATGACCTACACTGGTACTCTTTTCCGCATTTTGGCTCATTGTGCTCGCCTCTCCTGTGCCTGATCTGCATGTCACCACTACTACTCTGTCTTCCTGTTGCTGCAAACATCCTGCCACTTCTGGCTCTGCTGCGGGACACGTCATCCCTGTCCTAAACCACACACTAACATTGCAGCACTTTACATTGGCACCACCCTGTGTATCGGTACAGCTGCCTCCCACATGCTCGTCCACTTTACTGGCTGCCACGTAGGGTGCCCAGTGATATGGCTGGTCCATCAGCTCCCCCCATCCTTCCTTCCATCACCTTTACATTGATTTTCCTTGGTGTTCTATCCAGCGTTAGGGTTACAGCTGTTTTCCTGCCTTAAGGTGCATGCTTGTCACCTTAAAGCATCTTAGAGCACGTTTTGTCACCTTAGAGCACCTTAAAGCATGCTTGTCACCTTAAAGCATCTTAAAGCCCTTAAAGCACCTTAAATCATGTTTTGTCACCTTAACCTGCGATGGCCTGTTAATGTATGTTAAATGGCCAAGGCACCCTGTTAACGTGCACTAAACGGCCCATAGGACGCTTTACATTGGAACGCCCCCTACCTGCCCAACACCTTTTAAGGATTACCGCCCTTTATCACTGCCATTAACGCCTGTTACCTAAGTGCACTTTAGTAAATATACCCCTTAGGTTACTGGGAATAAAATCCTTAAGTTAATATTTGGGATGGAAAAGGAATATTAATACAAAAATTCATTGATCTGAATTCATTGTAAAAGGAAATTGTGTACTTGTTTGTCATAATTCTACTCAATTAAAGAATATTTGATTTAGAAATGCTAAATAACTTAAGTGCAATAGTGTGCAAACAATTATTTATGAAATAATATTTTAATTATCTATGTTTTCTGAACATTTTTTAACTTATTTTGAAATTAATTTATTTAGTAATAATAAATGTAACATTTTAATTCCAAATTTGAAAGTGAATGTGATTATTATTATTATTATTATTACAACTATTAGATAAATTATTACAACTATTAGACAAACTGAAGAGTAGCAAATCACCTGGGCCGAATGGTATACATCCAAGGGTGTTGAAAGAAATGAAATATGAGATTGCAGACCCGCTATTAGTAATCTGTGAACTATCATTAAAATCATCTCTAATACCTGAAGATTGGAGGATCGCCAATGTAACACCAATTTTTAAAAAGGGTTCCAGGGGTGATCCGGGAAACTACAGACCGGTGAGCCTCACGTCAGTACCGGGAAAAATGGTAGAAACCATCATAAAGAATAAAATTACTCAGCATGTAGATAGTCATGGCCTAATGGGAGACAGCCAACATGGCTTTAGACAAGGAAGATCTTGTCTTACTAATCTGTTATGTTTTTTTGAAAGTGTGAATAAACAGGTGGACAAATGTGAGTCGGTTGATATAGTGTATCTGGACTTTCAGAAAGCCTTTGAGAGACTTTTGGCATAACTAAAGAGTCATGGGATAGGAGGCAGTGTACTACTGTGGATCAAGAACTGGTTAAAAGATAGAAAGCAGAGGTTTGGGCTAAATGGCCAATTTTCCCAATGGAGAAAGGTGAATAGTGGTGTACCCCAGGGATCTGTGCTGGGTCCGCTGCTTTTTGACATATTCATAAATGACCTGGAAAGTGGAATAACGAGTGAGGTTATCAAATTTGCAGATGACACAAAACTATTTAAAGTTGTTAAAACCCAAGAGGATTGTGGAAAATTGCAAGAGGATCTTGATAAATTAGAAGACTGGGCATCAAAATGGCAGATGAAATTTAATGTGGACAAGTGCAAAGTTATGCCTCTAGGGAAGAACAACCCAATCTATGATTACACAATGCAAGGTTCCACATTAGGAACCACCACCCAGGAAAAAGATTTAGGCGTCATTGTGGATAACATGTTAAGACCCTCGGCCCAGTGTGCAGCAACAGCCAAGAGAGCAAATAGAATGCTAGGTATGATAAGGAAAGGAATGGAAAATAAAACAAAAGATATTATAATGCCTCTATATCGTTCCATGGTGAGACCGCACCTTGAATATTGTGTGCAATTCTGTTCGCCATATCTTAAAAATGATATTGAGTTATTAGAAAAGGTTCAGAGAAGAGCCACCAAAATGGTAAAGGGGATGGAAGGATACTCCTATGAAGAAAGGCTAAAAAGGTTAGGGCTCTTTAACCTGGAAAAGAGACAGCTGAGGGGAGATATGATAGAAGTCTATAAATTAATGAATGGAGTGGAACGGGTAAACGTAGATCAATTGTTCAAGTTATCAGAATATAGAAAGACTAGGGGACATGCAATGAAGCTACAGGGTAAACTTTTTAAGACTAATAAAAGAAAATATTTTTTCACTCAACCTGTAATCAAACTCTGGAATTTGTTACCGGAGGATGTAGTAAAGGCTGTTAGTGTAGCTGGGTTTAAAAAAGGTTTGGACAAGTTCCTTGAGGAAAGGTCCATAAACCATTATTAAGAAGGGACCCAGGATATCAATGCTTGACCCAGAACAAGCATTTCGGAACCTGTGTCTTTTGGGGAAACTGCTAGGTACGTATGACCTAGATTGGCCACTGTTGGAAACCGGATACTGGGCTTGATGGACCTTGGTCTGACCCGGTATGGCATATCTTATGTTCTTATGTTCTTATTGCTTGACATTGATATTTCCACGATCAGTACCTAATTCTTGTAACATCCCTTGGATATAATTGAATCTGTTTAGTTTACCTTCCTCTATTCTCTGCGAAAAGCGAGAAAGATGTGGTTAGAGTAATTCTGTACACCCTACCAGGGGGAAATATCAGACTCTGAGTTGTCTCAATTGGCCTGACTACTTGAACAATATCTATGAGTTAATAGTAGGAATCTGACATGTCTCCTCTGGGGAGGGGCTACATTATTAGTGGTAACAGTAGATGCAGGTAATGTGAGTCTCTGTGGTAAATCCAGAACTGCCGCAGTATCTGCAGGGGCCAACTCAGGAATGCCCCTGCATATACCATGGCTGTTTTCGACTTACCGTGGGCCTTTGGCAGCTAACTTTGGCACTGTGATAACTGCCATAGGTTACAGCGATTTAGTAGACATGCTCCTTAGAGTGTGCGTCGAAGTTTTGGATCTTTCAGCTACACTTCGGGCAGGGTCTGAACCCTGATTTCAGTGACATGCAGAAAGAAAATAAGAAAAATGTATAATTTGTGGGAAAAATCTGAAGAAACTCAGTTCATTTGTAGACAAATTTATCAGAAGAGCTTTCTTTAGCAACTGAGCAGAAGAAACAAAAATGAGAAGCTAAGGAGACTATTGCAAGTGGGAAGGACAACTCATGCTCAGAACTAAGTTATTGGTTTGGGGAGAGCTGTTCTTTCCCAGCGACATGCGTTGATAGCACCTACTTGGGTTCCTGACTTAGTCCTGCTTGTCAATAGAAAACTACTTCTCCTAGTTTTGGGTATGAATTTTTCATAAACATTGAATCACTTTTGTCTGATGTCTCTCCACTGCTTCTTCCCTCCCCTGTTATTTGTTTGTTATTTTAGACTGGTACTAATAGTAGACTTTCCCTGCGTATGGCGATCTACTCTTCATATTTTATTTTTTTTGTACTCATTTGATTAGTGCTAACTGATTTTTCTGTCACAGGAATGCTATCCTTTTTTGATTAGCTAAATTTGACCACCTTGGGCCCAATATTCAAAAGGACTTATCCATATAATGATTGCTACTGTATAGATGAGGCCCAGCATTTCAGGAGGGGCGGGGCTCACTATGGCCACCAATTATTGACTTTTTTTGGGAGAGGCGGGGAATGAGTTGTTTGTGGCCCATTTAGGCCAGCAAAGATAGTGAGTCATCTGAGGTGAAGTGCCACAGATGACCATTTTGCTCCTGGCTGCATCTTTTTGCCAGTCTGAAGCCAGCATAAAGATTCAACATTACCAAAAGAGTAAAAAAAACTGCACTAGATCTTAGTGCTATTTTATACACCAGGAGCAATTGTTTATGCAGCGATTTGCATGTATATTGCATACCCACTGAGCTACTCTTTAGCACACAGGTTTTACACTGATTTTCCTGTGCTAACTTTTCTTCCTGCATTGGGGAGTAAGGTTAGCATGGGAAAATCAAGCCTTAAGTGCTGTGCTATAGATATGCAGCTAAACCTTGTCTGTTTATTAACCTATATGGCCAAATGTATTTAGTATAGTGAGAAATTTAAACAAAAGTGTTTATACAGCTAGCACCCAATGCTAGCCACATAAATATTTGGAATATAAAACCCACAGTATTCATTTTAGGTACTTATTGGAAGATGTAACATGGAGGTCCCCAAGCTTTTCATGTGAAGGGCCACATGAAGCCTTTCAAATCACAGAAAGGGCCAGACGAAGTAATGTCTGCTTCAGAGAAGAGTTTATCAAGCAGTGAGTGTGGGGGAAAGGGGACCATCAGTGATTTCAAATATTGGGAAGGGGCCATAGTTTGGGACCCCTGATGTAACTTACAATATTTAGACTAGTATATTCCTTTGTATGAGAAACAGCTTGAAGGAGGGTTAAATAAGTTTTGAATTGTGTAACAACTAAAGGACAGCATTTAAGAAAAGCTATTTTGGTTGATGAATTTTTACGAATATATGCATAGCCTCAGCAGGAGATGGAAGAGGGTTTTACATGGTCATTTTATTTATGATCTCCATGATATATTCCACAATCCACTATTCCTCCTTGGACTCCCTGCCATGAAAGTGCCACATCATCATAGGACTAATTGGTATCAGGTCCCTGGGAATATGAAAACATTTTGAAGTGGCTCTTTTGAGGAAAGGATTGGACACCCTTGATTAAGGAGGTTGTTTTAGAAGAATTAGGCACCATTAGCCTGTGTAAAAAGCAGTAAGTGGTCGGGCCAAGATTGGAACACTTGCGTCAGCTTTATTTTAAACTCTGGCTGAGGCATTTAAAAATATACTGGATATTCAGAACCAGTATCCAGGAAGCGGCCAGTGCTGAATATGGGATAGAGTGGCGAGCACCATTGCTATCCAGATAGTGGAAAGTTTTAGATCGCTATCCAAATACTTATCCGGATAATGTTAAGATAGCTTTTTGTTGCTATCCTAAAGTTATCCAAATAGTTTTATCTGGATGACAGTCTGAATACTACCACTCTCCGGAAAACCTCAGGATCTGCCCATAGTGTACCCCTGTACTGCCATGGCTCTGTCCCAATAGTGCTGCAGTTTGGAAGGATATTCAACAGTACTATCTGCATAGTTCCGCTAAATATCCACATATACTGCTGCTGAGTGCAAACATCTGGACAATATTCACCATTATCCAGACATTTGGTTCTAAATATCAGGCCGAGTTCTTCAGAAGAGCCGCTGCATACACAAAAGAGCCGCTGCAAAGGGGGCATCTTCTGGAAATGATTGGGCATGTCTTAAAAGTATGCATGCATTTTCTATTTTGTAACAGAAGTACTTGTATATTTAACCAGTTTCCCTCTCAGCATTTGCATGTGCTTGCAGGCGTGCATAGCTGTCAGCTAACTTCTCGTTTGTCCCAGGGCTTTGGAGGAGTGATTGAGGGGAAATTTTGTTACCTCTCTGGTATTTAAAACTACCTCAGAACTTTAAAAAAAAGAGTTGTGGAGCTTGGCTCATCTTGGACTTGCATACATTAAAAGATACCACTTAGCATATGTGGAGCCCCATTCCAAGCGGGGTATGTCCGGGCTGTTGGCCCATCCAAATACTGGATGGGCCGATTGTGTACTTGAGTCTACACCCACAGGAGCTAGATGTTCCCATGGGTGCAGAATCGGGCACTTAGATGGGCCGGACGTGCCCCAATCCTGCAGTGCTGAATGCCCATCAGAATCCCCGGCTAGTCCTCCCTATGCTCCTGCTGAACCCCGGTGTCATGGCGTCTCATCACCATGGCACCGAGATACCATGCAGGAGCTCACACAGCCTGCTGCAGACACAAACACTATTTCCCCACTGCTCAACTCTAGGAGGGGTTTGCCAAGGCTGGGATCAGGTGGAGGAGGTCTATCTGCAGCGGCTCGTGTGCTGGAGGAGGAGTTCCAGACCCGATCGCCATCCTCCAAGGTGGAATAAGTCCCCTATCCATCTTGGCCTTGCCAAATGTACAAGGCTGTGACCTGAATCAGTCCTATATTTCCAGGTGAGTTGTCCTGCCCTCACTCGTCCTACCCTTTGCCTCTGGCCCTCCTCCTCCTGCTCCGTCCAGCATCCCCCCCCCCCCTATACACACACACACACACACAGTGGCTCTGTGCGTGCAGGAAAAACTCTAGCCTGCATATGGGCCAGCGAATAGTGGGGCTGGACATCCAACCCTGCTATTTGCAACTCTGCATTGGGGCTAAAGCCTCCAGCAAAGCCGCTCTTTTTTTTTTTTATGTGTTTTTATAAAATAGAATTAAACAAGCCTTTTGTAAAATAGGCTGCAAATTGTGAACAGCCTGACGTGCACAATGTTTTTCCAACCTAGACAGCTTACACAAAATTGGGCTTCACATTTAGGAAGTCACTGGGTAATATTTTTAAAGACAGTGGTGTAACTGGTTAGCTCCACAATTAACCACATAAACCTTTAGAAAATCCATCCTATAGTTATTCTGAGAGCCAAATATGTTCTAAGTGTAGCTTTCAAACAAACATGCAACTCCTCGCACAATATAAAAGCAAAAAAAACAAAGGGAGCAAGGAGTACAAAACAGTCCTTTTTATTTAGAAACATCCCAACACAGTTATGTTTCAGCATAGCTGCTTTCCTCAGGGGACCTTGAAGTGCAGAGAAAATAACTCATTAAAAACATAAAACAAATGAAAATATACTGTATATGCATCAAGATAAATAAAACCATATAAATAGAAATACATAAAACTTAGATTAAAAGACATTTAACTATGGGTAGGACCTGGTAATGAACAAAAACATAAAATGAGATAAATATTATTTATAAAAATCTAAATTCAATAGACCATTGTTAAATCCTAAAGGACCTTGAGCCCAATTTTTATCTAGGCAGGATATGCACCGCGTAGGCTCATAACCTGCCCACTGACACCCTTAACCTAGATTTTCACTTCCACAACAATGGAAATGAAAATCTGAGTTTGGCTAGATGCGCCCGGAGCCCCTGAGGCTAAATGGATAGCAGCGATTTTCTATGCCACCTGCTTAGCCCCTGCGCCTTAAAGATAGGAGAGGGAAAACCTCCCCTATCTTTAAGGCACAGAGGGTTAAGCGGGTAGCATCGAAAATTGCTTCTACCCGTTTAGCCCTTTCCTTTGCCTTGCTCTGCCCTGGAAAACTCCCAACACTCCCGGATGATAATTGCATAGCATCTAGGCACATTAGGGACTTATCTGGGATTTTCCAAAGGCACTACCCATGTAGGTGCCTTTGGAAAATCTCAGACAGGGCATTTAGATGGGTAACTAAGGCAGTTACCCATGTAAATGTAAATACCTTTGAAAATGCCACCCCTTATTATAATAAGTCGAATTTAATAATTCATAATATAAAAATAAAAAACATTCATAGAATCTATTAGTTTTAAAGGAGCTCACAAGACCACATAATGTGAGCATAAATATATAATATCAACCTGAGCCTATAATTGTACAGATTAATACATATGTGGCAACAAGGAAAATAAACATTGAAGAAAGTTGTGATACATTAATCATAAACATGGGGTAAATAGGACCAAGGGGGGGGGTAAAGTAAAATCACATATGTGGCATATATTGAGATACTCAAATTGCTTTTATGCAATAGAGTAATCTGTCAACGATCAGTGGTTTATAAAAAAGGATATGTGTGAATCTTACACAGGTTGAGTTATTCAATGCGGGCTTGATCACTAAATATTAAAATTGCTGCGTGTGACCTTTTGCATTCACATAGAGCAAAGGCGTTAATGGAAGATAATAAGGCACTGTCATCCAAACAGAACTATGTTTATGACCTCTCCCTCTTTTGGATTTTTTATGTTTATGACCTCTCCCTCTTTTTGATTTTTAGTTTTTAATACAGTCACAATGTACTTTCACTGCTCGCTCTATAATTGATTGATGAAGGGTCAAAATGCAACCTAAGGTGGCAACACAGTGTAACAAGGCGAAGCTAGAGCCAGAGGAATGCTGGACTGCTTGGCATAACCAGCAGAAGAAAGGAATGATACCTCTGCTGTAGAGACCCCTCATGAGGCCTCTCTTAGATTACTATCTGGTTTGGAGGCCATAGAGAAAGGCAACCAAAACGGTGTAGGTTGTGCACCAAAAAACACAGGAGATAATGCCTGAGATCCTAACTATGTATATCCTAGCGAAGAAATAGGGGAGATAGATACATATCTCCACATTGTGCTAAGGATGATGATATGAACCTGCAAGGTGGTAGATTCAAGAAGAAAAGCAGGAAACATTTTGTAGAGAAAGGGTTTTGAGTGTGTGGAATGGACTCACAAAGAAAGCAGAGGAGACAAAATAGAATTCAAAAAAGCATGGAATAAACACAGGGTATTCCTAAGTGTAAAGTTAATAAAAACAAAACGCTAGGGTTGCTTTCTCCTCATCGATGGTGAAAGGTCAACTCCCTGTTGTGATTCAAAGGACTCATCTAATTCAAAGAAGGATGAGGTGCAGTACCACCAGCGAAAGATAACCAGTGACTACCAAAGGACTTCTGAGGACGGGTGTTCGCCACTTAAACCAAGGCACTGCAGGGTCCTCAGCAGGCGCACTGGAAGAAACCACCAGAGAAAATATCCAGGGAGCAGAAAGAAGAATTCAGGGAGATGCAGGTGAGTCACAGAAAGGATACACACTGAAGGGGACAGTGGTTGCAGTTTTTTCCTAAACCAGAAGGACCCTATTAAGTAACTCTCTGATTTGGAAAGGAAAAGGTGGGCAGGTTGGACTCTACTCAAGATCTGAGGACTGAAGTAAAGTCAGGAGGCTGTAAGTAATCTGTGGGACTTTCTGTTCTCTTGTCTGTTAAGAAATTACACTCTGTGAGTGATTCAAACCTCCTTGAATAAATTTACCACATTCAAACTCAATCTGTTGACTGGACAGATTTTTTGCAGTGGAGAGACTGGAAAGAGTGATTGTAAATGCTAGGCCTTCCAGGTTTAACCTAGTCCTGCCCCAAGAATCTTTGCAAACCCCAAGAGTCAGAATTTGCAGAATTGGTCCGACTCTTAGAATCTGTGCCCTCAGACAGAGATGGTTATCATATGGCAGAGTGAAGTGGCCACTTCAGGCAGCAAATATTTGGAAGTGGCAACAAATGCCCCCCTAACATCCCCTTGGTGGCCACCTCACCCTGCCTTTAAAAACAAAAAACTAAGCAAGCTTTCCAGCTGTCCTCACCAACCAGTACTTCTCAGAGGGTCTGTGGCCGCAGCGGCATGCAGCAGGCAAAAACAAAGAAAGGTGAAGGGAATCTTTTCAACTCCTGCTTGCTGGAAGGCCTTCCCAGTCCCACCCCTCTAGGATACAAACTTTTCACAGCAGAAGTATCGAGACCAAGAGAGCCTTTGAAACATCCAGGAGTCACAAAGAATCCAATGCTTTTGATGCTTTAATTTCCACCACCACTGCAGAGGTTGGAAGATGCGGCGGCAGCAGCAGTAGGCCTCAGAGGAGATAATGCAGCAGGAGATGGTGGGCAAGAGCCATAAGGGTGGAGGGCAGATGCTGGACATGGGATGGGGTCAATGGCAGATGGTGGACATGGGTTAGGGGTGGAAGGCAGACACTGGAGACAGGAAAGGAGGGCAAAGGCTGATGCTGGACATGGGGGAAGAGGGCAGAAGACATGCTGGACGGGATGGGATAGAGGGAAGATGCTGGATATGGGATAGGATAGAGGGCAGGTGCTGGACACAGGTTAGGAAGCAGAAAGCAGATGCTGTAGATAGGGTAGGAGGACAAAGGCTGAGGCAGGACATGGAGAAGGAGGGCAGCAGGCAAACACTGGACATGGGGTAGGGGGTATAGGGTGATGAAGGACTAACACTAGACACAGTGAGTGGATGAGGAGTGGAGGACAGAGGGCAGATGCTGGGGATGGGGTCGGGGATGGCAAGAAACTGCTTGACATAAGATAGGGAGAGAGAGAGAGATAGAGAAGATGCTGGACACAGGGTAGAGGCATAGGGAGTGAAGAGAGAAAAGAGATGCTGGACACTGGGTGGTGAGGGGGGAGAGAGAGAGAGAGAGGAGATGTTGAACACGGGGTAAGAGGATAGGCAGAAAGAGAGAGAAAGGAGATGAGGGACACAGAATAGGGGATAGGGAGTGAGGGTGAGATGAGCTGATGGATCTGGGCTAGAGGGACAGGAACAGGGCCAGTCCCAAGACCTGTGCAAGATATTGGGTGCCTTAGGCAAACCTTCAGCCTTACATTCCCCCCTTCTGAAATTTTGATAATTAAATTCAACAATCATGATCATCTGAACACCACCCTTCCAACAACAATCCTGTAAAAATGGAGATTTAAAATATTTTTAAATTCTTCCTCTATTCCTTTCTCACTAACACCTTCCCCAATCCACCCCCACCCCCAAATTTGTCAAATATGGGCTTGTAAGACTGAGCTTTATTTATTTATTTATTTATTTATTTATTTTAATCCTTAAAAATTTTTTATTTCCTTTTATGGATGCATTCACTCAATCTTCTTTTTTCTGTACAAGTTTTCTTTGCTTGGTTTTGCAAATTTAAAAATTCATAAATAAACAATGGAAAAAATACTGGGCAATTATGGGCAAGTATGTTGGACAATATACTTTTAAATATTAAAATTTGTTTTGTCATAAGTGTGTGCCTACTCTCCCTGCAGGTAAAAGAATGTGCTGATGGGTCCTTGAGACTGTGTGCCTGTCAGGATCTACAGTATTGTTTGCTTTGACTGCTGCAGCTCTCTGCCGCCCTCAGAAGCTGCTTTCCTAGGTGACCAGTTAGTCTTGCCTAATAGGTAGGCTGGCCCTGGATAGAGAAACAGAGAGAGAGGAGATGCTGGACATGGGGTAAGAGGATGGGGGGAGGGGGTAGAGAGAGAGAGAGAGAGAGGACATGCTGGACACAGGAGAGGCAGGGAGGGGAAGAGAGAGAGAAATGGAGAGATGAGAGATGCTGGACATGGGGGGAGGAGGAGGTGAGAAAAAGGGAGGAGGAGCTGGACAGGGGAGGAGAGATGCTCTTTAAGGCCCAGAAGGTATTCTATAAAATATTTTAATAAATAAACATGCAAGGAATTCGGATGGCAAGATGGCCGCTGACCTCGCTCTGCCGAGTCTCTCAACCTGTGCCTTTTTCCTGTGCTTCTGTGCGCTCTCTGCCGCATACAGGCAGGAAGCGCAAGGCTAAGCTATTGTCGGTGGAGACTCCGGGTGGTGAGAGGATGGCGGTTTGTGGGTCCATGGATTCGTTTGTGCGCCCCGTGGTGAGGGGTGAAGTAGCTCCGGAGGACCCGCTGAATGCTTCAGGGGTGGAAGGAAGGTCCCTGAGTGTTGAAGGGTCAGAGGTTTGCCTCAGCCCGGAGAGCCATCTACCACCGGAACAGCCTGATGGTGGGAACCTGCATGGAGGCCTGGGTGCAAGTATGCAAGGTGAGGCCAGCTTGCCCCCGGTGCAGCGGTTGCAGTTGCCTAGCCCCAGAGGTGAAAACCGGGAGCAGGGCTCTTTGGCTATGTGTTCCAGCGCGGTGGGGGTGGAAGCGAGAGGGGTTTTTTCATCTATGCATATCCAGTTGGAGCTGCCCTCTCTGGTTTTGGATAGTCCGGTCCAAGATGTTGAGGTTGTCCAAGATACCATCTGCACTTTTTTGAGACCTGTGTCTTTTACTATGGAAAGTTTGTGGGAAGCTTTTTCTTCTATGCAAGTTAATATTTCTTCTCAGCTCCAGTCATTTGAGCAGCAGTTGGTGATTTATGAAATTGGACAAACCAATGTTAATGCTAAAGTTGCCTCATTGGAAGGGCTCGCAGCGAGTACATGAGGCTACCCAAACCTTTGTAAAGGACTCTGTGGTTCTACATAGGAAGCTGGAATTTTTGGAGAGCTCTGCAAGGAGTCGTAACTTACGAGTACTGAATTTTCCCAAGGTCCCCTCTGTGACGGCCTTGGAGTTATTTAAGAAGTTTCTGATTACTACACTTAAGGTTTCGGCTGGTTCTGTACCGCCTACTTCAAAAGCATTCTACTTGTGAACGCTTTCTAGCTGTGAATAACTTGGGGAAGTCTTTGGTGTCATCTGATAGTCTGGACTTGTCTACCTTTCGGAGCCAGGGATGACCACTACTTTGTTGGTTACTTTTGCCTTAGAGGCAGATAGAGATTGGCTTTTGAAATTATTCTTTAGGTCTCCCTGTAAAGTGTTTTTGGACTCTTACATTAGAATTTTTCCTGATGTATTTAGGGCTACCCAAAAGAGGAGGAGGCAATTTTTATTGTATGGTTCTGGGGTGGTTCAGTTGGGTGGGCTTTTCTATTTATGTTTTCCTTGTAAATGTTTGGTGAAGTTGGCTGGGCACAGCTATATATTTTTTAACCCATCTCAATTGGCCTCCTTTATTTCCTCTAGATTGGTTAGTATGCAGGCTTCTTCTTCAGCCCTACCTAGTTAAGTGGGTTATATACGGCATTGTAGTATGAACCCCTCCCTAATGTCTATTTCCTGTTATTGACTGTGAAAGAATTTTTCCTTTATACTGTGACCTGTCTTGCCATATGTATTGTGGACTTGGGGGCCTGGAGTATATGGTTGACCATTTCTTTTTGCTGGATGATGTGCCTTGTATAATTTGCAACCTGGCTTTTTATGTATAAGATATATTTCTTGTTTG
This sequence comes from Ichthyophis bannanicus, assembly GCA_033557465.1. Taxonomy (NCBI): domain Eukaryota; kingdom Metazoa; phylum Chordata; class Amphibia; order Gymnophiona; family Ichthyophiidae; genus Ichthyophis; species Ichthyophis bannanicus. The sequence continues at coordinate 1,263,957,124 of CM066032.1, read as the reverse complement.
TTTTTGAGCAATTTCATAAATAAAAAAATTTAAAAATAAAACAAAATACAAAAAACATGTAAGGCGCAGCAATTATAATCCTAATCACCTAGCTGGGCAAACCAAATGGGCCACTTTGATCCTTGTTTACTGTAATTTAGTATGTTACTATGTAACCTGGATACATATTGCTGAAGCAGTAAAATCTTTATTTTTGTGCATGTTTACTGAATTTTGGGGGAGAGGGAGGTTGTGGCAACTTTCTACTGGATTTGATTTAAATGAGAAGTCACCAGTTTAACCCACATAGAGCCAGAAAATACAAACCATACCCCCAAGAACATTGGTTTCCATTTATGGGTCCCATGAGACAAAACAAGCTTTCCTGTTATATATTTCTCTGGGTTTTCTATAATCTTACTTGGGTTAAACCACAGTATCAGAGGTTAACCACAGACAGTTACAAGCCTGAAGAAATCACTTTCCATTGTTCTGTGCTAAGTGATTCATGATTGTCTTTTGGAATGTTGAGGTATAATGTATGTCATTTCTAGACCGCTGTTTAATACAATTAAATATGTCTGTTTTGCCACTGCTGTTTGTGATAAAGTCAATGCGAGTGGCAAACTGGGGTCAATCATGGGTCATATATGTGTAAAACAGTGAGTAGCTGTAATTAGTTTTTGCTTTGCATATTCCCAACAGGATTCAACCAAATGATGCATTTCAGAATATATTTTAACATCCCAACCTTGCTGTTATGCTAACCATTTTCACTTATGGTTCAGAAGTTGTTCTCCATGAGACTAGGGTTCCTTTATACTCATTATGTTCCCCCATAGAAGGAACAACACATTCCTTCTGACTGAGAACTAATGCCTAAGGTCATCTTCTGTGCCGGTCAAAGAAATGTTTTGTTTCTACTGTTTTCTAGAGATCAGCTACCTACCTTCATATTTTGCAGATTATTCCTAGACTGTCCCATAAAAATCAAAGATCAAACTTGAAAGCAGTGGTGGTCTGCAAGTGGTAGGCATCCTGGAACATGAGACTGGTGACGTTAACATAACACTTATCATGAAAAGATCATTTTCTGATAACATTTTCTATAAAGGACACCCTAAAACAGAAAGGTATGGCCAGAGTCTGAAAAGACATTGGAGACACCAAAAATCTGATTGCTGAGGATTTCCTTGAGGCCCTGTCCTACCCCTATGTAGATGAAAAGATGACCACATTACACCCTTCCTGCAAAAACTGCACCGACTACCTATAGGGTCAAATTTAAAACTCTGTCTCTAATTTTCAAAGCCGTTGGATAAAATGGGCCAGAATATCTAAAGAATAAGTTAGCCCTCTACTGAACTTTGAGGCACCTAAAGTCATCTAGAGGAACATCGCTAACTCCCCTTACCAAAGAAGATCACATATTGTGATACTTGCCAGCGAGCTTTCTCAGGAGTAGCTCCCACACTCTAGAACGCACTCCCAAAGGGGCTATGTCTAATTCAAGGCTATCTCTACTTTGGTAAGTAGGTGAAAGCTTGGCTCTTCTCCCAAGCCTTTAATGGCTGTGATGATTGACTTTCTATTCACTCAAACTGCTTCAGGACTATCTTGCTGCACAACCTGAAATTAAGCCCAGATCCACATATTTCATTCATCTCTTTTTATAATTTACATTCAGTCTAGCTACCCATTTTTATTTATCCCTATGCCTTTGTCTTACTCATCTTGCCTGTCTATGGAGGTCATTTTAAAAACCTTAGTCATGATTTAGATGTCCGAAAACATACGTGTGGATATCCAAATGACAGTGACATCCCAGAAGCTATTTCACAAATGGCTTTTACAGACATCTCCAGTTCGGGGACGTCCAGGTAAGCTGGGAGCATCATGGAAGCGTGTCAGGAGCAGTGCAATGGATTTAGACATCCCCGCTTGATTTCAGAAGCGTTAGAGGACGTCTGCAGCCCTGTCCAAGTTTAGACCTGCTCCAGCCACAAATAAGCATCAAGAAAGTGATTGTTTGAGCTGTAAAACTTCCAGAAGGTGTAGAAAAGATGGAGAGTTAAGTTAGAATGTTTTATGGGTGAAAAAAGCACGTTCTGGCTTTGACGTCCCAGATTGCACTTGGACATCCTTTGTAAAATGTGCCTTCATATGTCTCAATTGCACCTGTCTCCTCTTCTGCCTTCTGGGATGTTTCCTTGTATAGTGCTGATACTGTGGAGTATCTTGTCTATGGTATTTGAGTATTCTAACATGCAGACTGTTAAGCTACATTGTTTGTATTCTTCTGCATTGCATCATAATTCTGTTGTTTGAATGGTCGGCTATGCTCTTTTAAGGTGCACATTACTGATATTGCATCTTATTACTATCTATCATTGCCTACCTCTAAATCTGTCTAATTCTGATGAACTATTATGCTGATGGGGCCATTTTGCTGTTGTTAAGCTGCTACTACAACATACGTTGTCTGTGTCAAGGGAGACTAGTTGTACTCCATGTTGGGTGAATCACTTCATAATGGTGCTTAATAAATCTTAACAAATAAATAAATACATAGGGATATGTCAATATGGAGTTTGAGTAGTTGAAATGCCTAATGAAATTCATAAAGACTGAAATAAGATTACGGGTGCATGGCACAATATAAATTGAATAAGAAGAGATCTGCAAAGTGATTTTTTTACATCTTCTATAACAGAGAATAGAGTCATTCACATAATAAAAAAAAAGCATCGCCAGGAAATAGCAGATCGAAGGAAACAATTCCATACTAATCTCCTAAAACAATCATTAAATAAACACCATGACCTCTTCAACATTGTAAAGACAATGGCAAAGGAACAGAAAGGCCGCGGGCCTCGTGCCCGCTAGCCGCCGATAACCGGGGGGGCGGCGGGTGCGTGGCCCCGGCCCCCACGAGGCGTCGGGAGGAGCCCCCCCTGGTTTGGCGGGGTATTTGGCTGGACCCCATTGGCTCCCGAGGGTGAGTGGTGGCGCGGGAGCCAATGGGGGATCGTATGGGCCTGAGGGAGGAGGTGGGGCCAAGGCCGAGCGAGCGGGCAGGGGAGTCAGTCACCGGGGGAGCATGTAAGGTGGCTGGCGTGTCTGCGGTCTCCGGAGGACGAGAGCGGCCCAAAGAGGGGTGTCGGGTGCTGGAGTAGCAGAGGGAGGTGAGATAGGAGTGGGGAGCTCCCCCGGTGACGTGCGGGCGGCGGCGTGGGTTTCGCCAGGCCGTGCTCCCGCGCCTGTCGCTGCAGTGGGGGCCGTGTTTGGTCCTGCGGGTGCCTAGACGTCGTTGCGGTGGGCGATGGGTCTGCGGGGAGATCGGAGGGCGCTGCTGGCGCCGCGGCTGCCCGTTGCCGGCCCGGCGCTGTTACCGCTGGGGGTGCAGTGTTTGGGAAAATTTTGGGTCCTTCGCGTAGTGTGGCAGCCCTGGTTTGGAGGGGGCCTTCTTCTGTGGGGATGGTTGTTCCGGGGTCTGTCTTGGAAGGAAGGGGAGCGGTGAGATTCGCTTTCCTTTTCTATTGAATCTAGACCAGCTGGCTGAGGGCCAGGGAAGTCAGAGTTCAAGTGCTGCTGCTCCCAATTCTGCTTCTTGTGACCTCAGGTGCAACCTAGATTGTAAATCCATTTGGGTACATAACTAACTCGTGCTGGAAACTCATCTGGATTTCGCAAGACAGTTCATTGAATCTCAAATTTGAATGCTCGGAATCGTGAAAGGAAGGGCAAGTGTTTACGGGGTGGGGCAGCGGTGAGTGACGGGCACATCAAAAAAAAAAAAAAAAATAGAGAGGGGTGGGATTGTGGCTTGCTCTGGTTGTACAGTGGGGTCAATGTGTTTCAGTCGTTAGGGCTCGGCTGCAGGGGAAACGAACCCAGGGTTGGTACCGAGGGAGCGCTGGGACTCCTTGTCCGGCTGGGAGGCGGGAGTGATTGAAGTATTCCCCCCGGCCACTTCCCATGGATATGGCTGTCTACTTTGAGGAGATTTCTTTGGGCTGGTTTGTATTGTTCACATTGGGGGGTTGGGGGTGCTGGTGTGTGGGGTGGAGAGGTTGTTGTATTGCCTCCTCCCGAGAGTTTGAGTGTTTCGGAGTGGGAGTCTTCAGCGGGCGGGCTGTCCACCTGGGCCACACTGGTGGTGTCTTTCCATTCTGGGTTGGGCGGGACTGTGATCCTGCAGTCAGGAAGGTTGTCTTCTAATGTTTCTAACCTGTTCGTCGGGGATGGCGAGGTGGATGGCTAAGTGATTGGGTGCCCTTAGGGAGGGGGGGGGAGCGGTTCCTGCAGGGCTGGAATGCCCCTGTAACGGTACACTGGCTGACGTGGCTCGGTTGTTTGGTATGTGTCAGTGAGCCGTGTTTGGGCTCCCCAGGCTACCGGTTCCATTCCCTCCTGCTCCTTTGAATTTACACTTACGTATGGACTCCGTGGCGAGATTGGAAGGGGTGGGTGGGGTTTTTTGCCGAAGGCATGAATGACGGAGGCGGTGAAACCCTGTGCGGTATAAGGCGGCGTGCTAATGTTGGAGCCCCTGGTGATTGTACTTGAGGTGTCCTTATTAGGGGGCGGAGCCTTGGCCCTGTTCAATACCTGGCGTGGGTTACATCAGTGAATTTCGCTTCACTAGGTGAGTTTCTTCGATGCGTCGGTAGGGGTGGAGGAATCGCCTAGTGGTTAGAGCGCTGGATTGATAACCAAGCAAACAGGGTTCAGTTCCCGCGGGCGCTCCTTGTGGCCTCGGGCGGGTCACTTGGCTCTCCACTGCCGCGGAAGAATGACCGAGCAACCTACTCCTGGGGACACTGCCCCGACAATCCTGAAGCTGCTGGGTCACCGGGAGCCGGCCTGACTCAAAGGCGCACATTGAATTGTCCGGTATGGAGGGGAGGTGGGAGTGCTATCTATGGCAGCGCTATTGCGCTGTGAAGCATGGTTGTGACCTCCTTTCCCTGCAATTCTCTCCTTCCCTGTGTACTCTTCCGAAAACGGCGGGGGCCAATTTCTAGATCGGGGAGTGGCCGTGGAGGGGGGCTGGGAAAAGGCTGTGACAGTCGGTTTGGGACGTGTTTGAGGAGTCGGTGGGGGGCTAGCCGAGTACTCCGGGGGGTGTTTTATTTGGCCGCCTGGGGAGCAGTGACGGGGTGGGAGTCAGGGATTTCCCGGGCTGGGTGGTCGGGAGGGGAGCTTTCCTGCGGGTTTCGCTGCTCCCCCCGCGGTGTGTTCTGCTTTGTCTTTACAGATGCTGCCTGGCGAATTGCTGTCGAGGCGGATGGAGCAGGGTGTGAGCGGTGCTGAGGTTGACGGGGATCCGGAGGACCAGTGGCTGTTGGACGGAGGGCATGACGGTGGGCGCGGGTGCCCAGGCCCATGGCTGCTGGGGCAGGTGAGTAACTGTTTGGGGGGGGGGGGACTACGGGGGTTGGGGGGTCCGGGCAAGCAGGAGCAGCAGCGGGGTGCAGCAGCACGAAGCGGTGGCACTCCTGTGGTCTGCGCTGCGAGGCGGGGTCATAGGTACAATGAGGGGGTTCGAACGGAGTGGGGCTGTGGCTTACGGGAGACATGTCGGACAGGGTGGGAACCACAAGGGGGCAGGGCCGAGGGGTGCGGCACGGTCCTGTCGAGGGGGCAGAGGGCGATCTGGGGGGGAGCTGGGGGCGTCTGCGGGCGGTTGGAAAAACCCCCGGCCACTTTCCGGATGGTGAGATGGATCCTAGATTCACGGGACGATTGTTAAGGCCTGGGATCTCGCTGCAAATCATATACGTCATCGGCTTAGTGTATGCAATTGAGGTAGCGGACTTTGGTGTTTCTAGCCCCTTTTTCTTTACACGCAGCTAACCTCAAGATACTATCTTTGGAATCGTCACATAAAACATAACCTGGTACGGTGTGAGGTTAATCCAATTACATAAATGCCTCATCGCCACCATGGAAAGTAAATGTAACGGTCGTTGAATCCCTACAAAGCGACGACCCGCTTCATGTGGGGGGTGGACCTAGACCCAGGTTTGCCGGCCAATGGGGGGGTGGGGTTCGGCTGCGGGTGCTGCTGGCCGGCGTGATCGGGTTCCTACCGGAACGTTGCGGTACTTGGCGGCCTGAATAGGTTGTTTGCTCAGCGGGTGTCCGGAGCTTCCGCTGGGTGGGTGTTCTGGGGTCGGTTGTCGCAGCCGGCACTGGGCGTCCTTAAGCCTTATCGGCTGTTGGGGGTTCGGACATAGGTTTCTCGGAGGATTCCACAGGTTTCCGCTTAATGGTGGAGTGCCTTCCGCGGGGGGCGTGCAGCTCCTTCCAGATTCGGTGGGTGGCTGGGGGTTTTGGTTGGTATTGTGGGGTTTGATTGGTTGTCTGAATGCTCCGGGGCGCGGGCTCAGGGCCTCGAGCTTGCGGCAGGGAGGGTGTGTTGGCGGGGCGGTGACAGCGTCGTTGCCTGGCTGGTCTCGTTGGGTCGGCAGCGGGAGGGCCATCTCTCGGGCTCGCTTTTCGGAGATCGACCTCGGGGGGCCGTCTGGGCCAATAGGGGGGTTTCGCATTGTCTGGGTGGCAGTGGGATGGGGGGCCTCAGTGGGGGGGGGGGGGCTGCCGGGTCGTGGGCTGGCTGGGGGGTGGAGAGAGTGCGTATCTTTGGCTGGGCGCCTGGGCGGCTGCTGGTTCCGTTCCAGCTACGGGGAGGGTGGCGTGTAACCTTCCTCGCGTACGGTCGGGTCCTGTCCCGTCTTCTCGTAGGGCTTTCCGGGGTAGGAGCGTGCGGCTGCCATCAGAGGGAGGAGGCGGATGGGGTCTTGCTGGTAAGGCAGGTGCCTCTGGGGAAGGTGTGTTGATTGAGCATGTTCCCAGGTGGTGTCGTCGGGCGGCGCCGGTGGTTGCCTGAGCGCTACTGGGTGCTACCGTGGTTTTGGGGAGGCCACTTTGCCAGCTGGGGCTGGGTCCGGTCCATTTGGCTCCTTCGCCGGATCGGGCAGAGCGGGAGAGTCAGCGGTAGGGCTGTGGGCAGTCAACTACCTTTCAGGGTTGTGTGCTTATTGGGGGTGGGGGGAGGGTTCAGCGGGCGCTAACTGTTCTTTCCTTCTAGATGTCGACCGGATTCCAGGTCGCCGCTGGATGCCTCAGCTCTTCGCTTCCCGGGCAGCGCCAGGACCACTGGGCGTGCGCGCCTCTGGGGGAACCGTCTTCTGGCTGGGCCTGCGCGGCCTCTGGAGGGGGCCGTTGCTACCTTTGCTGCGATGCCAGGGAGGCGAGGCGGGTGTGCTGGGGTTGCTGTTGCTGCAGTTGGGTGACGGCGCTTGAGCGGCCACGACGGGTGAGTTGCAGAGTGGGGAGGTGTACGGTGATTGGGGGCTGCGGGGCTGCATAGTTCCAAGTCCTGCTGGCGGGGTCCACCATTGGTGGGCTCGCGGGTGGGGTAAACATTCCTCGGCAGGTAGCCGTGGGATGTGCCCACGAGTGGGGGGGCTGTTCTTGCCTCTGAGGGGAGGTGGAGTGTGCCGGGGGGGGGCTGGGTGGGGTTCATCGGCTGGCAAGAGGATTTGGAATTATGTGGCGCAGGGAATGGCTGACTGGTCGCAGCTTGCCGTGGGGGGTGGCTCAGGGTGGTGGTCCCTGAGCCTGTGGCGGGATCCCGGAGGTGTCCGGGGTCCGGAGCCGGTGTCAAGATGCAGGGCGGGGGTGGGGTACCCCCGGCCCGGTGAAACCCTCGGGGCTTTTGCTAATAATGTGGCGAAGCCGGAAGAGGGGCGACGGAATGGCCTGTGGCCGGTTCACGGCGGAAGCGGGCGGAACTCACTTTGCTATTCACGCGGCTGGTGAAGATTCGTTCCGCGGCCGAATTCAATGAATGAATGGTTTGCTGTTGGTTGTGTTTTTAAGGAAATTGTTGTACGGTTAATAAAGCTGCGACCAGTTTGATTCCCAATGAGTGTGTTGTGGTTATTTGTAGAGGGGGGTGGGGGGGTGACATTGGGGGGGGGTGGGGGCGGGGACTGGAGCACCTGGTCCGCCTTACCCGGTTACAGAAAGGCCGCGGGCCTCGTGCCCGCTAGCCGCCGATAACCGGGGGGGCGGCGGGTGCGTGGCCCCGGCCCCCACGAGGCGTCGGGAGGAGCCCCCCCTGGTTTGGCGGGGTATTTGGCTGGACCCCATTGGCTCCCGAGGGTGAGTGGTGGCGCGGGAGCCAATGGGGGATCGTATGGGCCTGAGGGAGGAGGTGGGGCCAAGGCCGAGCGAGCGGGCAGGGGAGTCAGTCACCGGGGGAGCATGTAAGGTGGCTGGCGTCCCACCCTCCCATCCCTACCGTTGGGTTTGTTTGGGTGACGGGGTGTTGCAGCTGGAGGGGGTTGGCGGGATCCCGGAGGTGTCCGGGGTCCGGAGCCGGTGTCAAGATGCAGGGCGGGGGTGGGGTACCCCCGGCCCGGTGAAACCCTCGGGGCTTTTGCTAATAATGTGGCGAAGCCGGAAGAGGGGCGACGGAATGGCCTGTGGCCGGTTCACGGCGGAAGCGGGCGGAACTCACTTTGCTATTCACGCGGCTGGTGAAGATTCGTTCCGCGGACGAATTCAATGAATGAATGGTTTGCTGTTGGTTGTGTTTTTAAGGAAATTGTTGTACGGTTAATAAAGCTGCGACCAGTTTGATTCCCAATGAGTGTGTTGTGGTTATTTGTAGAGGGGGGTGGGGGGTGACATTGGGGGGGGGTGGGGGCGGGGACTGGAGCACCTGGTCCGCCTTACCCGGTTACCTACTCCCCAACACACTCAAACGATACATCCACAAGATTATGCTGACTATTTAAAATCAAAAATGAAGAAAACAACCAACATCTACATCACAGAACCAACAAATATAGACAAGCTATCACAGTCAAACACACTAACCAAGTTTAACGCATTATCAACCAAAGAAATTGAAAACACCATCGCATCAATAAATGCTACCACTGCAGCAAATGATCCATGTCCAGCGGCCTGGATAAAAAACATTAGATATGAAGTAAGCTTCTTCATACACAATATCCTTGAACAATCTTTCTCAACCGGAAACCTTTCCTCAGTGCCTTAAACAAACCTCAATTAGACCATTACTGAAAAATAACAAATTAGACCCCCTAAAAGTAGAATCCTATAGGCCAATATCCAGCATCCCGCTGCTAGCGAAAATAATTGAGAAAGTGGTACAACGTCAAATACAACAACACATAGACACTGAAGCTCCACTGGACATTGCACAACACGGTTTTAGAGAAGCCCACGGAGTTGAGACCCTACTCATCACTCTATTCAATACATTAATCACAGGAATAGATAATATCCACCAAGGATTTATCCTTATATTCATGGACATCTCAGCTGCGTTTGATTCAGTAAGCCATCAAATACTTATCCATCGCCTTAAGGAAAAAGGAATACTTGGAACCGCACTTGACTGGTGTATATCCTATCTAAATAACCGTTGGCAACAAGTAAAAATTGAGGAAAAAACATCTGAACCATTTCTGCAAGATCGAGGGGTACCACAAGGATCCTCTCTTTCAGCACTAATGTTTAACATATACATGCAACCAATCTGAGACCTCATCCGCTCTTTTAATGTTACCTGCCTAGCATATGCAGATGACATTCTCCTATACATGCCATTCTCCATCAACCACCCTGATTTTACACCTTTGATAAAATGCTTTGAATCAGTGGAAGACTGGCTCCTCTCACAGAACCTAAGAATCAACCATAGCAAGACCGATGTTATGTTTATCACAAGGGATCAAAACTTCACACCTCCCACTACCTTAAAGATAAAGGACAAGGAATTGACAGTAAAACCTACGATACGATACCTAGGTATTACCCTTGACCAGCGCCTTAATATGAAGACCCACATAAAAAACATAACAAAACTAATATATCACAAGATACGCACACTACGCCACTTAAGACCTTTACTTGAACCCACAGACTTCAGAACTGTCTACCAAGCCTTGGTAATGCCTCATCTTGACTTCGCAAATGCAATTCTACATGGTCTCCCGCAATCAACTTTAAATCCCCTACAATTGGCGATGAACACCGCTGCTAGAGTTCTCGAAGGAATATCAAAGACAGACCACATAACCCCAATTCTAAAAAGCCTCCACTGGTTACCAACCAACGCAAGAATCCACTACAAGATACTAGTCATTACTTTCAAAGCCCTAAACAATCAAGCACCATCAACGATCACCAACCTTTTACACACACAGACTCCCAATAGATCCAGAAGAACAACTGCTATAAACTCATTAACAATCCCAAGACAAACAATCAGATACACTAAGGAAACATCTAAAAGAGCCTTCAGCATTCATGCCCCAATAGCTTGGAATGCACTCCCACCAGAACTGTGAGCCATAACCAGCCTAACACAATTCAGAAAAAGTCTCAAACACCACCTCTCTTAAGCTATTTCCCAATTTAGTTTTGCACAAGAGAAATACTACATCCATACTCAGGTCAAGACAACTTCAACTGTGACTAATGTGTATAGACTACTGTACATAGTTACATAATGTACATAGTTTCCCTTTATTACCAAGTTCAAATTCCTGTTACTTGTAAAATGCACTACAGTTTTTCTGTATGTATATGTTTGGTTCCATGTAAACCGCGCTGATGATAACAGTGCGGTATATAAGAGATGTTAAATAAATAAATAAATAAATAAAATAAATACTGTAACTATGGACAAGATAAACTATTCTATGATTGACTGATTGATTGATTGATTGATTTTATTTAAAACACTGTATTGACCACAAAACTGATCAATTACTTTTTTATATTCATGCCTTTTTAATTCACATCCAAATATAAATTGAATGAAACAATTTAGTAATATACAAAAAGGCAATAAGAAATAGGCAATAAAAATATAGTTCTCAAGTTACCCCACATTCAGGACCAAGAAAGAAAAGAAAAATTAACAAACCATAATGAAATACAATACAACAGAATCAAGGAAAACCCTCAAAATGTTGGCATGTTAGTGGCAGTATCAGCGACAACCACCTGAATATTGGAATCCTCCCAACAAAAATTTACTCTTTAAGGTGTATCATCTCAAAAAATATGAATTGATTACCATCCAACAAGATTAAACATCTACAAGGAAATCATAAATCTCATGGTTGCACCAAGACTCACAGCCCTTTCCCTAAGGGCCAGAAATTCCGGACGTTTCCTCTGAGTGTCTCTTGATACATCAGGAGACATATTTATTTTTGAGCCAAAGAACAAAGCTGACATATTGAGAAAATACATTCTCAAGAGAGCATTTCTATCAGACTCAAAGGAAAAACGCACCACTAGATAGTCCTCTCAGTGATGAATTCCAAAGACGTCTCAAGAAATTGAGTGAAGGTTGTATCACCTGTTTGATCTCCTCTTTGGTTCCCAAGTTCCCACTGAGATGGTACCTGCCGGTAGATATTGGGCCACTGCTATAGGAGGAAAAGCTTTCTCGGGTATCTTCAGCACTTAATGGAAATACCTATTGGACATTTAGGAAAGTTAAAAAACATTAAGTTGTTTTTCCTGTCACTATTCTTGAGAAAATCCACTTTCCTATTCAGAATCTCTTTTTCTTTAATATGAGTAGCAGTCACAGACTGAAAAGTATCAAGAGTAGATTCCACCCTCTCAAGTCGGGTTGCATGCTGAGTCAAGACCTGATCATGTTCTGCTGTCTTGAGATTAGCTAGAGCTACATCAGATTTAAACTTGCCAGCCAAAGTTATCAGATTTCAGTTCATACTCTTAACGGTGTCCTAAAGCATGTCCAGCATTATGTCACTGTACTCTGCTAACATAGAGTTCACACCTCTTTCCATCAGTGAAGGGGAGGAAGTAGCCACTGGTGGCGCCTCCACCTCCAGAACCATGCCAAAGGAGATTTCCCCGACAGACTCCAGTCTCACCATGCTGGCAGGCGTGAGTCCCAGAAGTGGTGAGACTACCCGAGCCTTGGGGCTTAAAGAAACCCTGTTTCTGCTAGCCTCTGCAGACAATGCCACACAGGACACTGAAACAGAGGGTGAATCCCTGACTTTCAGGATCACGAACCGAGCTATTGACTTCTGCACCATCAGTTTAGGGTTGGAAGGTGTGGAGGCAGGCCTTGCAACATGCCCCTTCCACAGGTCGCAGCATTGAAAAGACAGTGAGAAGAAGTCAGGCACAGTGCCTCTTGATACACCACCACTCACAACGCCATCTTGATCCTCCTGAGCAATGACTATGGTTACACGATGCAAGGTTCCACATTAGGAACCACCACCCAGGAAAAAGATTTAGGCGTCATTGTGGATACCATGTTAAAACCCTCGGCCCAGTGTGCAGCTGCGGCCAAGAGAGCAAATAGAATGCTAGGTATGATAAGGAAAGGAATGGAAAATAAAACAAAGGATATTATAATGCCTCTATATCATTCCATGGTGAGACCGCACCTTGAATATTGTGTGCAATTCTGGTCGCCGTATCTTAAAAAGGATATAGAGTTATTAGAAAAGGTTCAGAGAAGAGCCACCAAAATGGTAAAGGGGATGGAAGGATACTCCTATGAAGAAAGGCTAAAAAGGTTAGGGCTCTTTAACCTGGAAAAGAGACGGCTGAGGGGAGATATGATAGAAGTCTATAAATTAATGAATGGAGTGGAACGGGTAAACGTAGATCGATTGTTTACCTTATCAGAATATAGAAAGACTAGGGGACATGCAATGAAGCTACAGGGTAAACTATTTAAGACTAATAAAAGAAAATATTTTTTCACTCAACGTGTAATCAAACTCTGGAATTTGTTACCGGAGGATGTAGTAAAGGCTGTTAGTGTAGCTGGGTTTAAAAAAGGTTTGGACAAGTTCCTGGAGGAAAGGTCCATAAGCCATTATTAAGAAGGGACCCAGGATATCAATGCTTGAACCAATACAAGCATTGTGGAACCTGTGTCCCTTGGGGAAACTGCTAGGTACATATGACCTAGATTGGCCACTGTTGGAAACAGAATACTGGGCTTGATGGACCTTGGTCTGACCCAGTATGGCATATCTTATGTTCTTATGTTCTTATGCCACATACTGTAACATTACCTCTGAACATGCTACATTGCCTTGTATTCCCCCATGCTTTGTAAGTTCCTTCTACCCTCTAGTAATACTTCATCAGGTTATCCCACACTTACTGAAATCTACCGGTAACCTACGATTGTCATGCATTCTCTATGCACTCCACTAGATCCCTAAGGACCCTGTGTGGATCTATAAGGTAGAAGACACGCTAATAACATCTCCCCCAACACCCAATCCATCAAAACCAGCATACTCTCATATTCTTCACTAACTCAGCTGAACATCCCCTTTTACCATACTACTACAAACAATTGTTATACTATAAACAAACTCTTCCCACTGCCTTCCTTGCAAAACACATCACACTCAGAACAAACCCACTCTCCAGTTGCATTCTTTACAAAACTCAAACTACTCCAGCCCCTAAAATGGGGATTTACAAAACACTCATCAGTATACTATACCTCCTCCTATTAGCCTATCAAATATTGAATGTTCTCTTATACCAAAACAACAACACCCATAATCCCATCCCAATTATTCATAACTCTATCAAGAATAACATACGCTCCCAACCAACTACCTGTCCGCAATTACATTGACTAAACTCAAGAAATAATATACACTTCAACAGACTAATAGTATCCAGCCTCTTCAGACATATCAAACCCCTGACATTACCAACACCTTCACCTCACTAAAATGCATCCTTATTAACGTAAGATCCATAAGAAACAAAATACCAATAATTGTAGATCTACTCAGGGACAAGAAGCCAGACATTCTCTGCATCACAGAGACATGGCTCTCTCATAATGACAGTGTAATAGTAAACCTTCTACAAATACAGAGATTTGACCTATTCAGCTGCCCTAGAGACTCCAAAAGAGGAGGGGGAGTACTCATTCTAAGCAAAACAAATCTCAAACTCATGTCTTCACTCTCCAACAATCTCGAGGGAATTGACATGCTTAAAATCGAGAACAAAAACTTCTCCCTTTGCTTCATCTACAGACCACCATCTCCTGACCACAATAACCTAACCTTGATTCTTGAGTCAGCATTCACAGCCCCCCTCAGGAAACCACATATCTTCCTAGGGGACTTCAACTTACCATCCCTCAACACCTCACACTCCACAACTTTCCTTGACTCAATGGCAGATATGGATTTCCAACAAATTATAAATTCACCCACACACATTGACCTTGTCTTCCTGCCCACATCAACTATAGAACACTACTTGTAAACCCCCCTAACAATAACTGTGGTTCCTTAGTCTGATCATCATCTAATAACTTTTTATATAATATTGCACCCTACTTTCCCTACAACGCCGATCACAAATCAGCAAAATAAGCGATTTACCTACTTCAATAAGGATACCTTTCTAGAGAGCATACTACCCCAGCTCGCAATGGATTCACCTGACTCTAACACCATACTAAACATCTGGAAGAGCTCCATACAAAAAGCCGCCTCACCACCCTACAACCACTCTACACAGTCCCCCAAAAGCTCAGAAAAATGGTTCACCCACAAACTCATCAAACTAAAAAGAGAGCTAAGAAAGCAAGAAAAAAATGGAGAAAAAACAAAACACAAGAGAACAAACAACAATATTTCAGCATTCTCAATAACTACAAAGATGCAATTAATAAAACAAAGTGAGAATAACACACTAGAATTCTAAATCTTGCCATTAACCGACTGAGAGCTCTTTGCCATTGTGAAATCATTAACCAAAACCAACCAAATTAAACCGCAAATGAGCAATATAAATCCGCATACACTAGCAAACCACTTTGCGAATAAACTAAAAAATTATAGTGCTACCCATACGACTCCTCAGCAACTCTCAACAAACCCCAACACCTGGGATCATTTCCATTTAATAGACTAGAAACACCTACTAAACATAATAACTAACATTAACATCACAACATCCCCCTTAGATCCGTGTCCTGTGTCATAGATCAAGTTCACAAAAACAGAACTAGCCCCATTCCTTCTACACTTAGGGGCATGTTTACTAAACTGCGGTAATGCCATTTGCGTTAGGTTCCGCGGTAAAGGTATGGATGCCCATATAAAGGCATGGGCGGTGCATCATCACGGCAAGCTGTGTGAGACAACGCGTGGTACAGGGCGACTAGTGCTAAGGCACAGTACAAAGCACCGCACAAGGTACCTAGCATAAGGCGCCCTACAAAGTGCCAAAACCCAAGATGCCCCAGGTCCAGGTGCTATAATGATTATGCTAAAGTGGCCAAAGATATGGTGCCATAGGGGCAGTAAGGTGGCCCAAGCTGGCAAGCATGAAATGTAAGGCTGAAACACAGATGTAACCCTAACACTGCACCAAGCACCAAGCAAAGGCAATGGACAAGTGATGGAAGGAAGGAGAGGTGGGAGCTGATGGACCCGCCCAGTCTGCGTGCAGCCTATGTGGCAGCTGGTAAAGTGGACAAACATATCGGAGGCAGCTGTACAGATGCACAGGGTGCCTGCAATGTAAACTGTCACAATGACAGTGGTTGGCAGAGGATGGGGATACGTGTCCACCAGTGGAGGTAGAGGTGGCAAGACAAGTGCAATGATAGGAGGACAGAGGTAGTGCTATGTCGAGAAGACACAGGAGAGGCAAGCATGAAGAGTCGCAATGCAGAAAAGGGTACCAGCATAGGGCATGGGGTAGCAACCTGCATATGAAGACAGGATGCCACACAGCTGACACACGCAGATAGACAGACAGAAGGATGTTTGGCAACTGTGATGAGGGTACTATGGGCTGGCAGCACAGATCTGCAGAGATATGACTGTCCAAAGGAATGACAAGTAGTTGCATAGGACAGGCATAAAAAATGAGAACAAACAGAAATCAAACCCATGACCAGTGGGCAGAAAGTCAGTGAACAAGCCAGCAGCCTACACCACCATGTTGAGTTCCACAGCAATGTCTGCATACAAGAACACTGCAGGACATCACATAAAATGCCTGTTGTGTGCCAGGATAGGGCAACCCCACCAGCATCCATGATGCAACACAAATGCAGAACAGACGTCCACAGCTGATATCACAGTCTGTAAGTGAGATACAGATAAACATATGCACACACACCATGAAACAGAATGCCGTGAACATAGCATGCCAAGGAGCGAAGATCCAAAATAGAAAGGGTGGCAGGGTCCTGCAGAGGAGACAGCCGTGTGCATGTTCAGTGGACCAGGGCAAAATGGGGAATAGAACCAAAAAGGAGCACATGAGAATTGAACCAACACAACGTGTCCAACAACAGCATCACAACAGCACTACCAATCCCCCAAGCCAACTGCTCACTTGGAGAGCATAATGATATGAACCATATGTAACAGCTAATATGTGAAAGATAGGCTGCATAGAGGGCACACCGTGGTGCACAGCAAAGAGAAGGGAGGGTGTGGGGAGAGGTGCTGAAGTTGCAGCCATTGCATGGTAAGGTTAGCAGAACACAAGAGGAATGGAACATGCTGGAATCAAACCCACAACCTATGGTGACCATTATGCCAAACATCCACAGCAACTGCAATGCTAATATGTACCACTAAATGGAATGTGTGTATGGAAGGTCATAGCACCATGTGAGGCAGCAGACGGCTGGAGGACAGGCAACTGCCAGTGGTCCAGGATGGTCAGTTTGGTGATGCAGCAGCAGAGACAAATGTCTGTACAAAATGTCACACCAAAGCCACTGGTCCATCAACAGATGAGGAGCAGGACAGATCATGTCCAGGAGATGCATGGTGTGTACATGTACACAGTGGGTGCTGCATGTGGAGGACCAAACACACAGGAGTCATGAAATGTCCACAAAGGCATACGTGCCTGTCAATACAGGACACACAAGCCAGGAAAAGCATATACAGCTAGATGTCTGCTAGTGTACACACAGATATATGTAATGGGTGTCAGAGCCTGGCCATGATATCAAGCAAAACAGTGTACATGGCAAGATAACCCTCAGAATGTAAATAAAATGATGACAATGATTAACTTGACCCCGTCAGAGCAATGCAGGGAATGTGGCCTGACAAATGCTACATGAGGAATTGAATCCTGGTCCCCAGGTACGCAGACCAGTGCGAGAACCATAGTGCCACACCAACACATAAACAGCTCTGCAGTGGATGATGTGTAGACAAGGAGTCAGGCGCATATCCAATCAGTCCCGCGGCCACTGCCAGCACCAGTGCCAACGAACACCAATGCCAGCTATGTCCAACACAAACATCCCAGGCGGGGATGTAGAGGCAGCAGCCTGGGCATGCATGTGCCCAAGTAGTAGAGATGCCCACCCACAAGAAGCCACAATGCTCCAAGACAGATGACATCCAACTGTACAGGCACATGGGAGCGAAGAATGTACCTGGGTTAAAATGGAATATGTATGTAGCCATCAGTAAAACCATCTGTGCATAGGAATGCAGCAGCAGAACGTCCAATACACTACACACATGTTGTGTATGACAGAACACACACATTGGGCAACGACCTGAAAGGTCAACTGGTGATACAGTGATGTGAGTGAACCAGATGGCACTGATGTGCGCTGTCTGCATCATCATGGAAATAGCACAGAAACACACAACTAACAGGGGACATGGTCCAGGCAGGTGCACCAAGCTGCCCACATAACCAGAAGGCGATAGGGTCGGAATAGAGGATACCTAGATGTAATGCCATGCTGCCATACAGTAATGTAGATCTGCAGTGCACAGGCAAATGCAGAATCATTAACAAAATGTCATGTCTCAATGTCCCAGCACCAGCCCTCAGCTGTGTAGACCATATGTGTGTGTATCAATGGGTCCCACAGCAGTGTAGATGGCCAGTCAAAAGTCTGTGATGTGCGTGAGAATCAGCAGACATCAGTTACGCATGTACAGAAACACTTTTAATGAACAAATGGGAGCAATAGCAGTTACACAAGGCCAAATGAGGACATGGAAAAAGGTAGGAGATGCACATGTTGCCAAAGAACAAACATAGCCGAACCTCACAGACATCGAGGTAGCACCATGCAGAAGGCCTGCTGCAATGGGTGTTGTGGATACAGAAGCATCACAGATATGCCAATGAACAGCGGATGCACAACCTAAGGCATAAAAATGAGACACCCCCCGCCCCATAGCTAAGGTAATGGTGCAATGTCAGTGCCACAATGCTATGTCATACGGAGATTTGGGCACACATGCATTGATGGGGAGGTAAATCAATGTACAGCGGCACATCTGTTGAGGAACCATACACAATAACATGTATGTGGAGTTAGAACAAAAGGACAAAAATGGTGCACTAACCCACACAGAATCCACATAGGCACATGCACCATTGCAAACCTGGAATCAGGCAGATGCACATGCACTGTGTACATGAAATCAGGACAGAGTGCTGCCCCAGATGAACTGTAACACCCCCTGCGAGGGTCAAACAGCAATCATAGATGGTGGCACGCATCACAGTGGTGTGGTGGCAAACAGTTTGTCATGTCCAAGTACAAGTTAGACAGACATAGCAAAAGGGCCTACAGGATGTTCCCCCCGTGGCACACACATGGCTGCATGCAACTGTCCACACAAACATATGTAGATATACTGCACTGCAGGTCACACACATGGGCCACACACATCAACACATTGTCAGATAGATGCACAACATATAGTGAGTATGTGACAGCCTGCTGTACATGTTCGGACCAGTACACATTGTCCACAGTGAAAATGTCATCCGAAAGTACACATGTCCAGGTACGGCTGTCACAGACCCAGTGTGCTACAGTAATGCAGACTGTACTGCGTGTCCATCGCAATGACCATGACACACGGCCAGAGTACGGCAGCAATGTTGTGTCAGTTGTCCCTGTTCGGCACAAAGTATTAGTCAAACAATAATGTCCATCATAGGCATTTGTCCCACTCGCTGAGGCCCATCACCCAATGGCACCATCCCCCAGGGATCATTGCATGGAGGTGTTCTGTCCACCAATGGTACTGTGATGGGTAGGCCAGCTGCAGTGTAGACGATATGCCATGTGTGTTCGCTGCACCCTGTGATAGAGGAAGGAGAAACAGGTCATGGTATGCTGTACACAAAAAAAGGTTACAATGGAGAGAGAAAAACCACAATATGTACATAATGAGATCTCAAACATGTACACAGGACACGATCACAACACATAGCACAGTGCATGTTGCCCACAGCTGGAGATGGCACAGCCGACCAGGTTGCCATCTCAACATGGCCATGCCTATGGCCATGTAACACAGGCTGCCCAGTGGGCCACAGCATGTCCAGCAGTGTTGGTGCACACAGATCCCACAGAGGTCCACGACAAAACAAACAGCCCATAAGAAACATCTGAAGTGTGATGTGAGTCAAAACAGTTCAAACATGCAACGTACCATCTGTGTGCATTAGGTGTCCTATAGGGACTATCTGAGGCAGGCAAAGGCCACAAGAGGTCACAGTAAAGGTAGGGTATGTCACTGGAATGCGTGAATCACCATGGACGCATGTCGAGCAGGCAATGTCACATGTTCAAGGTCTGGTGAGATCCAGGAAACAGAAGCGTTGATGCATAGTGGACTGGCAGCAAACAGGAGACAGGTCAGTAGAAAACATAGAAGACATGTGTAAATACGTGCGCACAATGTACACAAGGGCACCAGCACAGGGTTAGAAATAGAGCAGTGAGCACCACCGCACAGGTGTCCAGGCACATCCCATCACCAGACAATGCACAAGGGTAGCAGAGTGTGCTGTCACATAGACACATCCCAAAAATGCAGACACACACACACACAGTGAGATGGGGAGAGCATGCCACCAGTAGCATACGGTCCCTGTGAGCCCAAGCTGAGACCAGTGGAGACAAGCATCACAGTCCATGCAAGGAGACACAGATGTTGTAGAATGGCACAATGCTAGGGAAGGGGTGTATGTGCTACCCGCAACCACCGCACCCTGCGCCTGCAGATACACACAGCTCCATCACAGTTGCCACAAATACAGTTGTGAAAACCAAGAACCTGACCTGAACTAATGGCCATATGGTTGCCAAACCGAACATGTGGGGTAGGGAGGCACAGGCTAAACAGGTGAACAACAACATATGTGCATTGGACAGAGAACAACAGAAATGTGCTATGCCGCAGTGCCCCCACAGTACATATACCGCTATGTTCACCCAACACAGTCACCTGCAGGTTGAAGGATGTACTCACAGGTACCACTGTACCGCTGCGATGGCCAGGAACATTTGCTACTCCTGGGGATGTAAAGACAGAAGGGAAACATATATATGTGCAGAGAGAGGCCAAAAACAGACACGGCAGCATGTACATGTAGACAAATATGCATATCTCCACATATGCAGGACTTACATGAGAACAGCTCCTTGATCAGACATTGTCTGACTGCTGTCCCCGCACATGTGTCACCACGGCCACCTGCAGGAGGGCACAGTGGATCCTCCTCAAGATCCTCATTAATGTCGACCCAGATATTGTATTAAACAAACTATGTAATAGTCACTTCTTTGAGCTTATATAGCGATATATGAAATAATTAATTTTTCAGCTCAATTGTAAACTAAGAGTTCTGGGTGATATTCATAAATGCTAATCCAATACTAAAATATTTACTATCTGGATGCCGCAAGGTCTCAGACTTATATAAGGCTTAAATCAGCCAGACTTGCTGGATTGAAAATGCCTTCTTTTGCATCAACGACCTTAATTAATCATGCATCCAAATGTTATTTCTTATTTTTTCTTTATTATTTTTCTTTGTTTCTTTCTAACCGTTTCTCTCCATTTCTTTCTAACCGTGTATAACAGTCCAAGGTGTATAGTTCTTGAAATACATCATCTCACAGTCATTTTCATAACTTCAACCAGCTTTGTCATCAATATGGAGAAATATGAATCATCTAATTATTCTCTAATAAAAATATTTTTCAGGAGACAATGCTTATCTGTGAACTTTGTCGAATCGGTGTCTTATAGTAGTCTGTGTAATGTCACCATATAATAGAGGTTCCCAACGTCTAGCAAAAGCGCTTGCACGTTTCACTTTCCGTTTCCTCAGGGGATCTGTGATACAGACCTCAAACCGCGTTCTTCAAACTGCACGGACTATGAAAGAAAATGAAATTCAAACTAGCATTTTGCTTTTAGAACTCTAATAAGTATGTATTCATATACTAAGAACTAACAGAAACCCAGATTTACCTTGCTTTTCTCAGCTTACGCTTCAATCCGTCTTATGGCACCAAAAAACGCCGCGCATGCGGACTAACAACTTCCCTCAGCTTTTATAGAGAAGGTGTATTGAAAAGGATTTCATTTAAAGGGGCCCTTGCCATTAACTTACTTGCATAGGTGCCACTCTATCTGGGCATTTAAACCTTTTGGATAAACTGTCGATAAAAGAAATATCCAACGTTGTTCTTGGTACAAAAGTTGTTGCTCTCTTGTGCGGCCCCTGAAGCCACTATGTACTTGTTCAATAATAAAACAAAGGAGATCCTGAAAATTATGATGTAATTGAAGGCAGTGTTCCACTATGGGGGCTTCCCGTCTTTGACACTTCAATCTGCTACGATGTTCTTGCATCCTTATTTGTAATGAACAAATGGTTTTACCTACATATAATAATTGACAGGGGCAAAATATCCCATAGACCACGTAGACCGATTGACAAGTTGTAGAACATTTCATCCGATAGTCTTTTCCTCCATAACTAAAGGTAGAAAGCTCTAAAGTAACAGAACAAATACTGCAGCCAGTACATTTTCGATGACCCAAGACAGTTGTAGTGTTTTCAAGGAGAGGAGATCTTAGCTCCGTCGGGCTAAGAATTTCTTTGAGATTACGGTGTCTTTTCCAGACACATCGAACATGCTTATCTTCCAATCCTTGAGTGTGCCGTAATACATTTACATGGCGTCTCAAAATATTCTGTATTTTATAGCTAAATGGGGAATAAGACGTTATGAAATTAATCTGTTTATCATCTACATTTGGTCTGTGTTGTTGTGAATCTGAGATTAAAAACTCCCGATGATTATATAACGCCCTTTTATATGCTTGAGATATTACCGAACGGGGATAACCCCTTACTAAAAATTTGTCTTTTAAACCCTTCACCTGTTGTTTATACCCTGATGTCTCTGAACAGTTTCGGCGATAACGGAGAAACTGTGAGAATGGAAGACCATTTTTAAGAGTTTCTGGATGGGCACTTGAAT
Source organism: Ichthyophis bannanicus (assembly GCA_033557465.1). Lineage (NCBI taxonomy): Eukaryota > Metazoa > Chordata > Amphibia > Gymnophiona > Ichthyophiidae > Ichthyophis > Ichthyophis bannanicus. Next base: position 1,263,934,746 of record CM066032.1, on the reverse strand, counting down.
AGTGTAACAGGGAGTTACGGTCAGTAGGCTTAGAAAAGACTGATGTCATCCAGGAATCGTCCCCTTTGGTTACTGAAACATCTAGATAATGAATATTCATGGTATCCCACTCATAAGTAAAAGTGATGTTTTGGTCGCAACCATTCAACCACTCTATAAAGGAAACTAATTCCGTTTCATGGCCATCCCAAAACATGAAAACGTCGTCAATATAACGACTCCACAATTTAATATGTTGATCAGGGTTCTCAGTAAAGATCCATTCACGCTCAAAATGATCCATATATAAGTTTGCGATTGAAGGAGCGCAAGTAGCGCCCATCGCCACTCCGGAAAGTTGGTGATAAATGTTTCCTTCAAATCTAAAGTGATTTTCATATAAAATCAGATCTGTCAATTCCCCCAGAAATTTCAAAAAGGCCTCTGATAAATCGCCTCTATTAGACAATGCCTGTCGAACAATAGTATTTGCTGACTGCTGTGGGATACTTGTATACAATACCCAGATATTGTGCCTAAGTACAATGTTGTGTAGGATGCAATAGGCCAGAATGATCTGTGCCACAGTCATGGGTTTGTATTGTAAGACCTCACCGGTCCTATCCAGACACCTGAAGCGACTCTTCAAAACGCCAAAGGTGCGCTTGATGACTGAGCAGCTAGAGGCATGGGCCTCATGGTACCTCCTCTCTGCATGTGTCCGTGGAAAACGCACAGGAGTCAGCAGCCAGGCACAACAGCCATATCCCACATCACCTGCAGACAGAAATGTGGTAAGGTCAATCATGAACTGGTGGTCACACAAGTGCGCACAAGCATCTACATGTGAAAAGTCAGCAGATACACGACGACACACACAGATGATGTCTCATAATGGCACACAGCAGCTGTGCACCAGAGTGGGATACATGACATGGGGGTGGGGCAATGAGGGCAGCACACATCAACAGGAACCAGAGCAATCACATCACCAACCACCTGAAGCCCACACCCATGAGTGGCATCCCTGAACGCAGCAGGCGGCTATATGGCAGTGCCCCAGGAATGGGACAGAGACCATCATGCGTGCAATAATGTGATGGCAATGGTACAGTGCACACACACATGCTGGCACTGTAACATATACAGTAGGGGTGTAGCCAAGACGGGTGAAACTACACACCAATGCTGGCCAACACAGAGCAGACATGTGGGATGCAACATTGCACCACAATGCCAACCACGTGATGCTACAGATGAGGTCAACAGGGATGGGCCACCCAACACAGCACAGCAGGAAAACAAATATGTGAGCCAACCCAGGCACCCCCCCCCAGTAGCACACACACACACACCTTGCAGACAGAGTCAACTAGGAACACACAACCCAGACAGACACATGTACATTGGCGTATGTGTGTGAGTCTAGGCTGTGCACAGTAGGTGATGGCACACAATCTGTGTTACACACCAACATGGAGGACCACACCAAAAGAAATGTGCAGTACAGCAGCGGCCCCTGGAAACAGTATAACCTGCACGTGTACTGGGACACACAAATGAGCAGTGACGCACATATGGCTGACATAGTTACGCCTGGAGACACACAAACATATGTGTCCCCCCTGTTACAGTAAAATACAAAGAGCAGGAGACGTAGGGTGGATAGGCAACTTGTTTATTAAAACGAGACTCCAACGCGTTTCGGCAACGCCTTCCTCAGGGGGGGGGATATTGCTTAAATAACAAACACATGAAATAAATGAATAAAAACAATAGAAAAACAATTAAAACAATAAAAACAATTAAAAATAGATGGCATATAAAAAATGTATACTAATACTAATTACAGAAACAGCAATAAATAATTTAATAAATGAGATAAGAACAATGTGTAATTAAGAGCTAAACAATACAATCAAATCAATAAGGTTAATTACTAAAATAATGCAAAGTAAAACACTAAAACAAGAAGGCATTAAAAACAAACAAAAAGAAAAAGAGAAACTAAGCTGAACTTAATATTGAACGATGAAAATGATTGCAACATACTATTGGATGGTGCATAATATAACTATCAAGTTCAATTAGGGCACAACGCTTAAAATTATGTTCACTGTACATGGGGCAAAAAATGTAATTTTCTGGTAGGTACTAAAAAATAAATAAATGAATTAATTACACATTGCTCTTATCTCATTTATTTATCTGTTTCATTTTTTATGGTACAACAGTGTGTATAGTTGCTACAATTGTTCTCTTTTTAATTGTTTTTATAGCTTTCTTGCCTTAGAGTTTTACTTCATATTTATTTATACAATTAGTTTTATTGATTTGTTAGTACTGTCTAGTTCTTAAATTATTTATTTATTGCTGTTTCTGTAATCAGTTACCTCTTTTAGTACATTAGTTGTTATACTTTATTCTCTCTCATTTTGTACATTATAGACCTAAACAATATTGGCTCTCTCTTACTAAGTATGGTATATACGTTAGTATTTTGGTCCTTTTTGTGGTTTCTCAGCCCTGTGTTTTTTACTTTCATTCTGATTGACATTTTTTACTTTCATTCTGATTGATGTTTTCTTCTACTCATTTTTATTATTCACGTTGTTATACATAGTTATTATTGTCCTTGTATAAGTTTACAGGTTACTCCAGTATACATTTTTTTATATGCCATCTATTTTTAATTGTTTTTATTGTTTTAATTGTTTTTCTATTGTTTTTATTCATTTATTTCATGTGTTTGTTATTTAAGCAATATCCCCCCCTGAGGAAGGCGTTGCCGAAACGCGTTGGGGTCTCGTTTTAATAAACAAGTTGCCTATCCACCCTACGTCTCCTGCTCTTTGTGTTTTCCTGGACAGTCCACAGGAGCGTCTGCTCCTTTTTGTGTTTCCCCTTCCCCCCCCCCCCCTGTGACAGTGACATGGCATGCTGGACGACACCGCCCCACACAATGTTAGTGATGCACAACCACAATGCAGGGAGAGGCAAGCAGTGGTCATATTCAGCAATGGGACCACGTATAAGAGACATCGGATGGGCAGTGATATGCCACAGCGGAACGGACTGTATCTGTAATATGTTTTTAAAAAACGTCTGAGGTGCAGTATGCCATGTCATGTGTGTCGCAGGGGATATGCAGTCAGAAGGCCTGAATGGAACACCGAAGGTGACCCTGTCACACCTGTGTGAGGTGCAGTGCCCACAGCACACAGAGACAACATGAGCATGTTAAAGAAGACTAATACCCACCCAGCAGGATACAGTCCCCATATTGTCCGGCCTCAAATTGCCTGAATAGTGCCGAGTGTTCCAGGATATGGGAGTCATGGGCGGACCCTGGAAACCGGGGAACCACATTCAGAATACTGTCACGACTTCGTGGGCCCTAGGCGGTTGCCTAGGTATATGAAGTGGTGAGAGTCTTTTATTTATAAGAGTGCCTATGGGTGTAGTTGTGGTATGGCAAAAATAACTTCAGCCGAGCAGTAATATAGGCACGCAGGATTTTATTCTCCACAAGGCCAAAGGGAACCTTTACATACAGTCCCAAATATTCAACACAAAGGTGGGTAATTTCCAGAAAAACAGGTAACAAAAATAAACAGCTTCCACATGCAGCTTGTTAATGAACTCAAACAAAGTATTTCTTCATACCATTGAAACAAGGTTGGAAATAAAAACCTCCTTTCCAAAAAAGGGCTTTAAAACGTTTGCAGTCTCTTCAGCAAAACAGCAGTGCCAAACTTTCTCTGCAAAAGGTTTTCTTTCCTTTCTCAAACCAGGTTTCTTTATCTGCCCTTCTAGCAGACTCAATATACTTTGCGTGCAGCCTTTCGCATTAAGGGTTAAGCTTTCTCAGGCTTTCTAGCCAACCTAATTTGCATAAGTCCCTCATCTCAGCCTTGGAACATGGCTGCTAGTTTTAATGCTTTCAAAAACCTCTTTAGTTACTATAATGAAACAGGAAGACATTCCATTTCTGTCTCAGAACTAAGCTCTTGGTTTATAGCATTTTCAAAATCCATGCTCTCAGGTTCAGACTCTGTTAGAATAGCCTCATGTTTAAAACCAGCTATCTCTGGCTGCAAACGGTCTAACAATCTCAGAACTTTCTTTAAAGCAGAATCTCTCTTCCTGTGGACAATGTCTTTTCTCTCATACGGTTCCTTACTCTTAGAATGGTTAAAAGTCTTAGCCACGCTCACCTTATTTTGTGGAGATAAGCACCTGGCTGTCCTTGCAGCTGTTGGCTCAATCTCTGTAAAATCTTCTAGGAAACGCTGTGAATTACTCACATGGTCTGTGAACTCTCCCTGGCCAGCTTTAAAACCCTTGGCTGGTTTTTCCTCTCTGCTTGGAAACTCAGGTAAGGCTTCTTTCACTGTTGGAGTACCTTTCTTTGGTAATATTCTTGGGTTCCCAGAAACTCTTCCCTTCCTGGAATTTCCTGACCCAATTACCCTAGGGCTGGATTCAGGACTGGAGCTTCTGTCTGTCCCTTCTCTTCCCGTAGAAGATTCAGCGTCAGTGGAAGCTGGTCTCCTAAAGCACCTTCCCTTAAGGTTGCCTTCCCCTGCAGTGTACCTCCGTTCTGCTCTCTGAGCACCTCCCTCTCGGGCACTTCTAGGCTGGGCAGCTTGAGGACCTTTCTGCTGGGCTCTCCAGATACCTCCACGAGCTCCTTCCCATCTGCTTGGGATTCCTCTCTGCACTCCTGCTTTGGTTTCCTTCCTGGCTTCCTCCTTGCCTTTTTTTTCTCTGTTCAAAGTTCCGGTGTTTATACCTGCAGTTTCTCTCACTGCCTGCTGACTCCACCCCTTGCACTCCCTCTTGCACGGGCTTGGTTACTAGGGAACTAAGGCGTGTCCCTTGCCTACCAGCTTTCTGTGTGGAGTTTTTTTCAGATTCAGAAGTTTTAACCCCTGAACTTCTGGTTTCTCTGTCTTTCACTGGGAAAATCCCTGGATTTCTCTCCTCTTTCTTATGTTCTTTCTAGCCTGCGCCGTCACAATACACATAGTTGCATCACAAACAACCTGAACATTCAGGGAATGGTAGTATTTGTGGTTGCGGAACACCACCTCCCTGACTCTGGCCGGGACCAGGGCAACATGTGTGCAATCAATAGCTCCCATCACGTGAGGTATCCCCACAATCCGCTGGAATGCCTGGCCCAGGGCCCCCCACTGTTGCCCACTGTTAGGAATTGTAATGTAATTCCTAACCCGGCTGACCATGGCCCGCAGTACCTGATGGAGACAGCACGAGAAGGTGGGCCTGCTCATCCCCCCCACTGCGGCCACCGAGGTTTGGAAGCAGCCAGAGGCAAAGAAATGTAGGGCAGACAGGAGCTTGGCCAATCCCGGTATGGCATGTGACTGGGTAGTCCGGGGCTCGAGGTCAGGTCTCAGATCCTCATAGAGCTCTCTAATAGCCCCTGTGCTCAGACAGTAGAGGGAGATGACCTGGTCCTCACGAATGTTCTGGAGCAGGGGCCTGGGCCTGTTGAGGCGAGGCAGGCAAGGGAGTGCCTCAGCATGCCTATGGTGCCATGCTGGACATACCTCGGCCTGTGGAGCCTCCACAGCTGCAGGTCTGTGTTGCAGTTGCACAGCTCCAAGGACACCATCTCCCTCATCAGGCAACTGCAGCTTCTCTAATCCCAGCAATGCCACCACTGCACAACCCGCATGGTCAGTGTGAGCCATCATGAACAGAGACCTGAGCAATGTGGGGAGCTAAATACGTTGTAGGGCATGGCAACTAATCAGAACCAACACAACACAGCTGCAGATGCAGTAATGCACACAAGCAATAGGTTTGCAAACCACACAGTACATACGGAAGTGGAACGTCGTAGCGTGCGCAGTAGCGTGCATACCACAACACACAAGTGCACCTCGTGATTGGATCATGTGGAGCACACATAGGAAGGGGAGGGGCATGCGGCGTGTTCTCACATGTGTAGAGATTACACAACGTGTGCTTGCACAACGTATGCGTAGATGCAATGCATGGGGTACCTACACTTGGCGGAGAGTGCTGTAGCTATGGCATAGCACACAGAGGAAAACTACATACCAGAAATGGCAGATGTGTGGCACCAAATATGGAAGAAGACTCAGCACCCATGGATATAGGGGCAGAGAATGAGGAGGTCTGAACGTAGAGAACATGAAGCACACAGGTGCGTAATGGTGTAGTGCGCGTAGGAACACTCGTTATGCTCAACACGCACATTGAGTGTGTGCATAGCGTAGAGCAATGCTGAAGGGGGGCAGCACTCATACAGCACACCGTGACACATGTTCGAGCTGTGATGTATGGCACCCCCTGTAGGTGGCGCAGAGGTAACACATGGCTGCCCACATAGGAAACACATTCTGGGTAGCGGTAACAGGCATAGGAACATGCATTGTGCAGACTGAACATCAGATGAACCACGCACCGCGTATTTAAAAGGGGTGCAGCAGGTCAGCAATGGCAGCACATGATGGCACAGAGTGGAGCACGAGAGATAGGTGAGAGCGACCCGAACAGCCACCAGACAGCAGTGTCCCCTACAGAGGAGGAGCCTGAGGGGGTGATGCAGGCCCATCCAGCCACAGCCAGGGGGTGCAGCAACAGTGTGGACGTGTGGCAGGTGGAAGGCACCAACGCAGACCAGTGCCAGATGACGCCAGGAGGAGGGCAGCCCGCTACACCCAGGAGGAGAATGACCTCCTCCTGGCAGCCATCCTGGAGCGCTATGAGGTGCTATTCGGGTGGCTCAGCAGCACCACCACCATTAGCCAGAGAAATGTCGCATGGGAGGAGGTCACGACAGCAGTGGCCACAGCAGGGGGATCCACCCGCAATACCAAGAGTATACGCAATTGCTTCCGTGACATCAAGTGCTCGGTCCGGGCTAAGAGGCGCCATGCCCATGCAACAGGAGGGAGTGCACCACACCAAGCCACACTGTCGCCACTGGAACAGCAACTGGCTGACAGACTGGGGCCCATCTACCTCCATGGCCTGCCACCCGAGCTGGACACAGTGGACCCACATGCAGGTGGGACATAGGAATGTGCTCTTGGGTGTGCCAAAATGTGGGGGTTGGGTGGAGGCCGGGGACAGGTCACAGCCATAGGGCCATGCACGGACAGGGTACCAAGAGGGATAATGTGGCCACCAGTGACAGAAGCAGCAGAGCGGACATGGGTGATGGCGGCAGTGAAGGCCCGTGTGGCATGTCAGAGACATCTCACTGGAGACCTGTGACAGTGATACTGCAGCTGAGGGTGGCTGGCACAAGCTGGGCCACACTGGAACCAGGGGGCCATGGGAGAGTGACGTGATGACGGTGTACATGGGTGACGGTGGGTGGGCGTGAGGCAGCAAGCGCAGAGGTGGACAGGCAGGGGCAGGGATAGTTGACCACCTATGTGCAGTGGAGCCACACTGGAGGGGGTGGGGGGCAGCATAGTACCCAGTGATATAGGGTGTGTTGGTGATGATTTATTTATTTATTTATTTAGCATACATTTGTATACCGCTACTTCCAGCGATCAGTAGCGGTTTGATTAATGAAACAGATTTGTACAATCATGTCAAAATTTAGAAATATACACACATTGATTTGGAGGAGAGAGCACAGCACACGTGGGGAGGTCATATGGGGATGATTCAGACATTACATATTTATATATTTACTTATTTACATAAATTGCACCATGTTTCATTGGGTGGTATCATTTCTATCCCTGGGATTATAACAGACTGTATTGGCACTGGAAAAGATGTGTCTTGAGCTTCTTTCTGAATTCCATAAGGTTTTTGACAGCTCGTAGCTCCGGTGGTAGTTGGTTCCAGATGGACGGGGCAGAGTAGGAGAATGCTCGTTGGCTAGTAGTGGTATTTACAGATCTGATATCCGGGGGAACATGGAGTGTATTTGAGTGGACTGTTCACCTGCTTCTGTTGGGTGGTTGCGTGCTGATAAGGGTGGAAAGAAAGGATGGTGCTATGTTATGAATCAGTTTGAAGGTGGTTACTAGTATTTTATATTTTACCCGGGCTGCAATGGGGAGCCAGTGAAGCTCGATTAGTACAGGGGTAATGTGCTCAGTGAGGTTCTTTTTCATGATGACCCTAGCCGCAACATTTTGGGCCATTTGGAGAATGTTGAGGGGTTTTTTTGGAAGACCCTGTAGGATGGCATTGCAGTAGTCGAGGTGCGGCATGATTAGAGCTTGCGCAACAGTCCTGAAATCTTGAGGATCAATGATGCACCGTAGGGGTTGTAGGACTCTAAGTTTGTGGAAAACGGCCTTGTTGTCCCCCTGCACCCACATGCACGGTAGGTGGTGGTGGTACGGCTGCAACGTGTGATGGCAATCAATGGGTAGGGTGTCCTGAGGTTGGTAGGGCAGGGGGCAAGGGGGATGCGAGGGCAGCCCCGGATGCTAGACACAGGGCAGGCCACCGTTCAGGGGGTGGCATGGGTAGGGTGGCTGGTGCAACCAGGGCAGACCCATGTGGCACACACGCATCCATGCACCCACAATGCACAGCCACCCAATGTTGAATGCCAGTTGCGCTGTCATGGCCCCACACCGCCACGGGGCATGCACCCCTGCGCAGGGATCCCTGCCACCACAGGGCACACTTGTCCCAGGCAATGGTGGCCCGCCAACCCCAGCAGTCCCAGCAGTGTACGCGGCCCGTATCCAATTGCATGCATACACATCCACCAGGGAGGCACCGCTGACACCAGGGACACATACAACTGATGGTGCACCACACGTCCCTGCCTCAGAAAAGTTCCTGGCCACATATACACAGCTGGGGATGGCCCCAATTGTCCTCCGTATCCTGACAGGCCACGATGGGAAAGGTACATGTAAGTGGCTGGCCAGGCATGGCACACCTGAGCTGTGTACCCTCACCCCCCACAGGTGACATACATGCCATGGAGGCGGCTGTGGAGGTGGAGCCCCCAGGGCCCGGACCGTGTCCCCCATCCGAGGCAGGCATGGATGTGGAGGTGCCTGAGGAGGACGAGGCAGCACTGGCGGTGGAGGGGGATGCAGCAGTACACCACCTCTCAGAGGATGGCATGGCGGAAGATGAGGCAGGTGACAGCAATGTCACGGCAGGGGCTGCAGCTGGTGGCACAGCTGGACTACCATCCCCGGTACAGCACCATGGCCCACACAGGCAGCCATACACCAGGTCATCGGGGAGATGCGTTTCCACTCTGAGGCAGCGCATGAGGATGCAGAGGGTGAGTGCCCGATCTGTCTGGTCAGCCATTTTATGTGTACAGGTGGAATGTGCAAACCATGTCTCACGGCTTCCACCATGTCTCACCCACAGGCATACAGATGGCATTGCACAAGATGGCGGTGGGACAGGATCACCTGCGGCGTGAGGTGCGATGCCAACGGCTGGTGCTGGGTGGCCTCCTTGGCAAGGTGTGGACACTGAACGACATGGCAGGGGCAATGGCAGCCAGCATGGCCAGGATGGTGGCGGTGCATGAGGCCATGTTGGCACACATGGGCCAGCCGGTCGCAGCAGCACCAGTGGCAGAAGCAGCACCCACCCCACGGGGTGCTCAGGGATGTGGCCAACGTGGCAGAGGATGCAGGGGGAGGGTGTAGGTGTGGGGGTTGGTGTGCACATTAAATAATGTTATCACAGGTGTAACTTGTGGCCATGTGTCCATGCTTTCAGATGAATGACCCATGTCCCCCCGTCACACATGTGGCTGCCCTGGGCACATGCTCCTTACCCTTCCTGCTCAGGGTGCCCCCTCCCCTAACAATCCCTGCTGATCACGGCCTGGGCCTCCCCAGCCCCCCCTGCCAACCCCGCACCCATATCCATCACCCAGAATGGCCATGTCTGCAACCATACCCTCCCCTGTGCCCACCCCCCAGCCCCCCCCAGAAGACAGTCCTGTCATGCTCATCCCACCCTCCCCCACCATATCTGTGCCACATCCAACACACAGGTCCCCACCACAGATGCCCTGTGACCCACTCACATGTGTTTGCATCCCCTGCCACTGACAACGTATCTGAGCCATGGCACAGCCACCACCCCCTGGTGCCCCAGCACCACCTACCCTTGCCTCTGCCACCACCCCCGCCGTACCCGTCGCCCCTGAGTTCATGCTGGCCCATTCTGTCCCCATGGATAGCCCAGCCAGGCGGGGCATCTGTGGCGGCACCGCCCCTGTCTGTCCGATCTGCCCCATGCCTGTCTGCACCACCATCACTACCATATCTGCACGCACCATACTGAGCAGGACCCATGTCCATCCTACTGCACCTTCACTGCTGGCACCCCATGCACATTGCGCCCCGCCTACCGGTCTGTCCCTGCCCCACAGTCGTCCCACTCACCTCCGTCCTCTCCCTCCACCCCTGCCCCTGTGCCACTGGCATACAGTACTGCAGATGGGTCCCCTGCCATCACCCCCTCCCCCTCATGGCTCCCCCTACCACCCTACCACCCTCCCCGCCGACCCCCCACTCCTCTCCTGACTCCCCTGTCTCGCACCCAACAGTGGTCCACACCAGATCATGGCCCGATCTATACCTTCTGGGGTCTGTGCCCCCAAATGCAGGTCCACCCGCACCACTGTCCCTATACCTGCCCACTGATTTTTGGACTGTCCCCTGGGCCTATCCCCAGCGGACATTCCCCCCTCACCACCGTCATACCCCCTGGTATCAGTACCCCCTGGGACATGCACATACCTGGCAATCACACCCCACTGCAATGTTGCAAAATGAGACACTGGGATGCATTGTTCGTGACAACAACAGAGGTTTATTTACATTAGGGGGGTTACATAGGCATGCTATGTGCTTCCGAGGGCCCTGGCCCTGCTGCCCACCACCCCACCGGTGTTGTCAGCCCTGGGGCACAGAACGCCAGAGGGCAGGGGTAACGTGGGTCTGGCTTGCACTAACACCCCCTGGGGGCCGCCCTGGCCGGGTGGCTGGTCAGCTGTGCCTGCTGTGAGTATGTCGCACAGCATGTGCAGCTGGTCAGCCACCACGTCCATGTTCACTGCCATCTGCCCCACAGCTTGGCTCTGCTCCAATGCCCCTTGGCTGCATGTGCGGCCTGCCATCCCACACTGATGTGCGCAGGCTCTGCATCCAGATGAGGTATGTCACTGGCACTATGGGGCAGATGGCAGGGGCCTCCAGCGCCCTGTGATGGCCTGTGCTGCTCTGGGCTGGCCATGCCTTCATGCCCGCCCCCTACCCCCACACCTGCCTCCTCCCCATCCCCCTCCCTGCCCTCCCCCCCTACACATGCCTAACCCCCTTCCACTCATCCTACTCCCCCTCTTCCCCTCCCCACTCCCTGCCTTTGCCTCCCAGCCCTCCTCCTCCTCCCCCAATCCCCACCTCCCTTGCCCCGCTCCCCCCTCCCCATCCATGCTCCCCTCCCCCTCCTCACTGCCGCCCCCTCCCTCCTCGCTGGCCACTCCGCCATCTGCCGCCTCAGGGCTCATCCGCTGTCAGTCCTCTGGTGCTGGCTGGCCATCTCCAGCATCCAGCCCTGCTGGTGCATGATCTCCAACTGCATCTGCTGTGGGGGTAAGACATACATTAGCACCACAGTAACACATCTGGCACACCATGCACACATGTCCTGTGGCCACAATAGCTGCCGTCCCACCGGAGCCTGTCATGGCACATGGCACAGACTGTGCCACTCACTGTCCTGTTGTTGCCATTGGTCGCATAGCACCCAGGCCAGGAATCATGGGTACCATAGCCTCATCTCCCGCCCCTTTTTCAGAAGGTCCTCCACCTGTGGGTACAAAAATGGGCGGGACCGTTACGGGGCATGCATCCCTCGCCATCTGCTTTTGCTCATCACACATATCTGGGTGCAGCAGCTAGCTGAGTCTGCTGTGTGCTATCTGTCCCCCACTTCCTGTTGCCTCTGCCACCTGCATGTGTGTGGGTGCAGCTGCGTATATCTGTCCTTCAACCTCTGTGCCATGGGTGTACACCTCCTGGCCCCCTTTCCCGAGCAACAGTGTTTCCATACGTGGCCATGCACCACCATGACATACGTGCCATCATCACGCTGTGTGCCATGGGCGGCATGCCATGGGGGCTTCATGATGGCGTGCCTTGTGCACAGGGCATCGGGGGGGTCAGAGCACATGCCCCAGCCCGCACATATCCACTGTGTCGATATGCCACCTGCACCCAGGGGCCTGTCTGCGACATGTGCCCTACACATGCAGAGGCTGCATAGGCAGGTGCCATTGTGCACAGTGGCAGGGTTGTGGTTCATGTGTCCCACCATTGTGCCCTGGGCACAACTGTAGACACATCATGGTGTTGCACGGGGATGTGCTGCAACATGCCATCTGGGGTACAGGGTCCACGTGGGGACAGTGCAGGCCTGCACAAATCGGCAGCTGCAGCCGCCATAGCACCAGGATGGGTGAAACACCTCTTTGTTGAGGCCTGGAGCATCCTGGGGGTAGGACAGGGCTATATAACTGCACCAGGAGCCACCATCATAACACCAGGATGGATAACACACCTTTGTGTTGAGGCCTGGAGCATCCTGGGGGTAGGGCAAGGCTATGTAACTGCAACAGAAGCCACCATCATAACACCAGGATAGGTGACACTCCTCTATAAGGAGGCCTGGAGCATCCTGAGGGCAGGGCAGGGCTATGTAACTGCACCAGGAGTCACCACCATAACACCAGGATGGATAACACACCTTTGTGTTGAGGCCTGGAGCATCCTGGGGGTAGGGCAAGGCTATGTAACTGCAACAGGAGCCACCACCATAACACCAGGATGGATAACACACCTCTGTGTTGAGGCCTGGAGCATCCTGGGGGTGGGGCAGGGCTATGTAACTTCTCCAGGAGCCACCACCATAACACCAGGATGGGTGGCACTCCTCTATAAGGAGGCCTGGAGCATCCTGGGGGTAGGGCAGGGCTAGGTAGCTGAAACAGGAGCCACCACCATAGCACCAGGATGGATAACACACCTCTGTGTTGAGGCCTGGAGCATCCTGGGGGTAGGGCAGTGCTATGTAACTGAACCAGGAGCCACCACCATAGCACCAGGATGGGTGAAACTCCCCTATAAGGAGGCCTGGAGCATCCAGGGGGTAGGGCAGGGCTATGTAACTGCACCAGGAGCCACCACCATAACATCAGGATGGATAACACACCTCTTTGTTGAGGCCTGGAGCATCATGGGAGTAGGGCAGGGCTATGTAACTGCACCAGGAGCCACCACCATTACACCAGGATGGATAACACACCTCTGTGTTGAGGCCTGGAGCATCCTGGGGGTGGGGCAGGGCTATGTAACTGCTCCAGGAGCCACCACCATAACACCAGGATGGGTGACACTCCTCTATAAGGAGACCTGGAGCATCCTGGGGGTAGGGCAGGGCTATGTAACTGCACCAGGAGCCACCACCATAACACCAGGATGGATAACACACTTCTGTGTTGAGGCCTGGAGCATCCTGGGGTAGGACAGGGCTTTGTAACTGCACCAGGAGCCACCACCATAACACCAGGATGGATAACACACTTCTGTGTTGAGGCCTGGAGAATCCTGGGGGTGGGGAAGGGCTATGTAACTGCTCGAGGAGCCACCACCATAACACCAGGATGGATAGCACACCTCTGTGTTGAGGCCTGGAGCATCCTGGGGGTGGGACAGGGCTATGTAACTGCTCCAGGAGCCACCACCATAATACCAGGATGGGTGACACTCCTCTATAACACCTCTTCGGTAGTAGACTTGCTGATCTACTGAAGAGGGCTTTAAACTAGATTCGTTGGGGATAGGTGAAGAAAGCCCCCAGGTAAGTGAAAGCCCCCAGGTAGGTGATACATTAAATACCTTTATGGAAATGGGTAACAGGGGTAACATGGAAAGCAGTGTGTATAAATGCCTGTAGCATGGGAAATAAGATCCCTGATGTTGAAGCTTTGGTGGGAGTGGCTGACTTGGATTTAGTGGCAGTTACAGAAACATGGTTCACAGAAAACCATGACTGGGATGTAACTATACCTGGCTATACTTTATTCAGAAAGGACAGGGTAGGAAGAAGGGGAGGAGGAGTGGCACTATATGTAAAAACTACTATTAAAGCTTTGGAATTACAGAGCTTAAAAGGGAGAGAGGAGGCATTTTGGGTTAAACTAGAAAGAGGGAAAGAGAAATCTATTTGCATTGGTGTGATATACAGACCTCCCTCACAAGAGGAAGAGGTGGACAGAGAGTTAATTGAAGACATACGCAGCATTGGTAGGAAAGGGGAAGTGCTACTGATAGGAGATTTCAGTATGCCAGATGTTGATTGGCACATTCCTGCTGCAGTATCATCTAGAAGTAAGGAGATCCTGGATTCTCTACAGGGAGAACTATTCAGGCAATTGGTAACAGACCCCACACGTGAAGGGGCCATACTGGACTTGGTGCTTACCAATGGTGAAAGTGTTTCTGATGTTGTAGTGGGAGATCATTTTGCATCCAGTGATCACCAGATGGTGTGGTTCAGTATTAGGACTAGGGCTGTTAGAATCCATTCCAAGGTGAGGATCTTAGACTTTAGGAAGACTAACTTTGCCAAGATGGGCCAATACCTCAGGGAGTCGTTAGTGGGATGGGAACAGCTGGGGGATGTAGAAAAACAGTGGGCAAAACTGAAAGGGGCTATTTTAAGGGCAACCAACCTTTTTGTTAAAATGGTAAATAAAGGCAAAAGGAAAAGGAGACCGCTATGGTTTTCTAAGGAAGTAGCTGAAAAAGAGAAGAAAAAGAGGGAGGCCTTCATGAAATACAAGAGATCACAGAGAGAGGAAGACAGGCATCTGTATTTGGAAAAACTTAGAGAAGCTAGCAAAGTAGTCAAGAAGGCAAAGATTCAAAAGGCGGAGGAAATAGCCAATGCAATAAAATGGGGGGATAAGACATTTTCCAGATATATTAGTGAGAAGAGGAAGGGCATAAGTGGTATTGTCAGACTCAAGGATGCAGGGGGGGGAATATGTAGCGCTGATAAGGATAAAGCGGACTTGCTTAACAAATATTTTTGTTCTGTGTTCACAGATGAAGAACCAGGAGCAGGACCTCAGAAAAAACCCACAAATAGGAACAGAAGCGAGGGACATCTTGAACAATTTTCAGAAGACTGTGTTCGTGAGAAACTAGCTCAACTTAAAGTAGACAAAGCGATGGGACCGGATGAGATACACCCTAGAATACTGAGGGAACTTGGGGACGTTCTAGCAACTCCACTGACTGACCTTTTCAATGCCTTGTTGGAGTCGGGAGTGGTGCCAAAGGACTGGAGAGAGGCTCATGTGGTGCCTTTACACAAAAGCTGAAGTAAGGATGTGGTTGAAAACTACAGGCTGGTTAGTTTAACTTCGGTGGTGAGTAAATTATTGGAAACGCTGCTGAAAGAGAAAATAGTGAGGTTTCTGGAGTCCAGCGGAATACAGGATCTGAGGCAGCATGGATTCACCAGAGGCAGGTCTTGTCAGACAAATCTGATTGATTTCTTTGACTGGGTGACCAGGGAGTTGGACCGAGGGAGAGCTCTAGATGTGGTGTATTTAGATTTCAATAAAGCCTTTGACACTGTTCCTCACAGGCGACTTATAAACAAACTGAGCACCCTAGGGATGGACCCTAAAGTTACTGCTTGGGTTAGAAATTGGTTGGGTGGGAGGCGACAAGGAGTACAAGTAAATGGAGCTCACTCTGAGGAGAAGGATGTTACCAGTGGTGTGCCCCAGGGATCTGTCCTTGGTCCGATTCTTTTTAACATCTTTGTTAGTGATATAGCGGAAGGGCTGTCGGGTAAGGTTTGCCTCTTTGCAGATGATACCAAAATTTGCAATAGAGTAGACACCCAGGAAGGTGTAGATAACATGAGGAGGGATCTAGCTGAGCTTGAAGAATGGTCTAGAATTTGGCAGCTGGAATTTAATGTTAAAAAATGTAAGGTCATGCATTTGGGCTGCAGCAATCCAAGGGAGCAATACAGTATAGGAGGTGAAGTACTTTTGTCCACTAAAGAAGAGCGGGACCTAGGCGTGGTTGTGTCTGATGATCTTAAAGTAGCTAAACAGGTAGAAAAGGCGATGGCAAAAGCTAGAAGGATGCTTGGGTGCATACAGAGAGGAATGGCTAGCAGAAAAAAGGAGGTGATAATGCCTCTGTATAAGTCTTTGGTGCAACCTCATTTGGAGTATAGTGTGCAATTCTGGAGACCGCACCTTCAAAAGGATGTGAACAGGATGGAGTCGGTGCAGAGGGTGGCTACTAAAATGATTAGTGGGCTTCATTATAAAGCATATGAGGACAGACTTAAGGATCTTAATATGTACACCTTAGAGGAAAGGCGGGATAGAGGTGATATGATTGAGATGTTTAAATACCTCCGTGGCATAAATGTTTAGGGAGAGAGCCTCTTTCAATTGAAAGCAAGTTCTGCTACGAGGGGACATGGGATGAGGGTGAAGGGAGATAGATTCAGAAGTGATATGCGGAAATATTTCTTTACGGAAAGAGTAGTGGACCCATGGAATAGTCTCCCAGTGGAGGTAGTAGAGAAGAGGACAGTAACTGAATTCAAAAAAGCATGGGACCAACACAGAGGATCTCTAAGGTAAAAAGTGGACTGTTGTAGTTGTTGATATGGAAGGACAGACTAGATAGGCCATGTGGTCTTTTTCTGTCATCATGTTTCTATGTTTCTATGTTTCTCTGTGTTGAGGCCTGGAGCATCCTGGGGGTGTGGAAGGGCTATGTAACTGCTCCATGAGCCACCACCATAACACCAGGATGGGTGACACTCCTCTATAAGGAGGCCTAGAGCATCCTTGGGGTAGGGCATGTCTATGTAACTGCACCAGGAGCCACCACCATAACACCAGGATGGATAACACACCTCTGTGTTGAGGCCTGGAACATCCTGGGGATGGAGAAGGGCTATGTAACTGCAACAGGAGCCACCACCATAACACCAGGATGGATAACACACCTCGGTGTTGAGGTCTGGAGCATCCTGGGGGTAGGGCAGGGCTATGTAACTGCACCAGGAGCCACCAACATAACACTAGGATGGATAACACACCTCTGTGTTGAGGCCTGGAGCATCCTGGGGATGGGGAAGGGCTATGTAACTGCAACAGGAGCCACCACCATAACACCAGGATGGATAACACACCTCGGTGTTGAGGCCTGGAGCATCCTGGGGGTAGGGCAGGGCTATGTAACTGCACCAGGAGCCACCAACATAACACCAGGATGGATAACACACCTCTGTGTTGAGGCCTGGAGCATCCTGGGGGTGGGGAAGGGCTATGTAACTGCTCCATGGGGCCACCACCATAACACCAGGATGGATAACACACCTCTGTGTTGAGGCCTCGAGCATCCTGGGGGAGGGGCATGGCTATGTAACTGCTCCAGGAGCCACCACCATAACACCAGGATGGGTGACACTCCTCTATAAGGAGGCCTGGAGCATCCTGGGGGTAGGGCAGGGCTATGTAACTGCACCAGGAACCTCCACCATAACACCAGGATGGATAACACACCTCTGTGTTGAGGCCTGGAGCATCCTGGGGATGGGGAAGGGCTATGTAACTGCAACAGGAGCCACCACCATAACACCAGGATGGATAACACACCTCGGTGTTGAGGCCTGGAGCATCCTGGTTGTAGGGCAGGGCTATGTAACTGCACCAGGAGCCACCACCATAACACCAGGATGGATAACACACCTCTTTGTTGAGGCCTGCAGCATCCTGGGGGTAGGGCAGGGCTATGTAACTGCAACAGGAGCCACCACCATAACACCAGAATGGATAACACACCTCTGTGTTGAGGCCTGGAGCATCCTGCGGGTAGGGCAGGGCTATGTAACTGTAACAGGAGCCACCACCATAACACCAGGATGGGTGGCACTCCCCTATAAGGAGGCCTGGAGCATCCTGGGGGTAGGGCAGGGCTATGTAGCTGTAACAGGAGCCACCACCATAATACCAGGATGGATAGCACACCTCTGTGTTGAGGTCTGAAACATCCTGGGGGTAGGGTAGGGCTATGTAACTGCAACAGGAGCCACCACCATAGCACCAGGATGGGTGGCACTCCTCTATATGGAGGTCTCGAGCATCCTGGGGGTAGATCAGGGCTATGTATCTGCACCACGAGCAACCACCATAACACTAGGGTGGATAACACACTTCTATGTTGAGGCCTGGAGCTTCCTGGGGGTAGGGCAGGGCTATGTAACTGCACCAGGAGCCACCACCATAACACCAGGATGGGTGACACTCCTCTATATGGAGGCTTGGAGCATCTTGGGGGTAGGTCAGGGCTATGTAACTGCAACAGGAGCCACCACATAACACCAGGATGGATAACACACCTCTGTGTTGAGGCCTGGAGCATTCTGGAGGTAGGGCAGACCTGCAAGCATCAGCTGTGCGGACTACATTGCTCCTGGTTTTACCCAAAAGAAATGTCCTTTCCACTTGTTGTGCGTGCTTGATAATTGATATGGTTGCTGGCTACTGTGTTGCACTCCTTGCTTGGTGTGCCGGTTCCCCTGCACTTATCTCACGTGGGTAATCTGCAGCCATATTGTAGTGCCTTGTGAGGCGCACCCAGACCCTCTTCGTCCTGCTGAGGTCCTGCCGGCAGGAGGAGCCTGGGAACAGGTGCCCCAGGCGGCTGCAGATTTGCTGTGCAAGAAGATATAATCCGCATGGGAGAATGCAAGCTTCCTAGATCTGGCAGCCATCTTGTATGCCTCATGTGGTCAGTTCACCCATGACGCAGTGGAAGCGCGCATGAGCAGTGCAGGCGTTGCTTCGAGCCTTATCACGCGCCTTGTCATGTGCCTTTCTTGCTCAGTTTTTGTGTTAATTCCTAGTGTGCTGTGCCATATTCCTATCCGTTTGGACATATGATCCCCTCTACTGGGATTTGAACCCACATTACATTGTTATGAGAGATATTTCCTCCCACTGCACTACACACACACACCATTAGGCTGCTCCATCGGACCATGATCTTGTGGGCATTGCAGCTTCACGTCACAGCGTGTCAGGCTTGTCATGCGCACTTTAGGCGTACTTTGGTTACAGCGCCTTGCAGCATGCCTTGCAGCGCGCCTTGCAGCACACCTTGCCCTTGATACGCTACCAAGTGCATCATGGGTCTCCATAGGGCACAGGCATGTCATATGGCGCCCTAACCCACGCTACTGGACATGGTGCGTTCTAGGGCTCTTGTGGTTTCTGCGCCTTACATGGCGCCTTAGTATGCGCCTTGGTGGCTGCCATATTGTACGGTGCCGTATTGCTCCCCAGGTTCTTTGTGAGGTGCTGTACAGGGCACCTTCTCAGGGTCTCTAGGCATGGTGCGGGACTATGCACCCATGGACAGGTCACCTTCGGGGGCTCTCGGGGATATGGCGCTAATGGTTACAGTGCCCTAACAATGTTAGGGTGCCCTCAGTTAGTGTACCCTATAGGCTGCAAGGTGCCTCAGCTTGACATGCATCACCTAGGGGTATTGAGACAGATGTCACCCTGGCAGTGGATGACCACGGGGGTGAGGCACCACACAGGTGACTGACAGGGGGGGTGGGGGGGCAGAAGTGCCATATCTGCGGGCATCCCATGTGGCTGTCAGTACTGTAGACCAACATGTTGTGGGCGACTGTACCACGGCACAGGGCTCTGTCCATGTGACATGCTTGTGAAACAGTGGGTGGCAGTTGATGGGTGTGTGTTTCTTCCAGTGGGGGCGGTGGTGGCAAGATAGTTGGAATGGTGGGTCAACAGCAGGATGGTGATGTCATGCAGATCAGGCACAGGTGGGGACGCACACAGCGGCACAATGCAGGACAGGGTACAAGCGTATGCTATGCGGTGGCAGCCTGCACAGGCAGACAGGACTATGTACAGCTGACACTCGCAGATGGATGGACAGTGGGACTGTGTTTCAAATGTGGTATAGCTGTTAGGGGCTGGCAGTACCGATCTGCGAGGGTACAACTATTAGCAGCATGCAAATTATCCTGGTTGCTACAGCATGAGGGGAGGTAACAACGGTGAATCTGACCCATGACCACTGTTTGTAACATCATTGTACTGGCCAGAGTTCTTTACCTCTCTGCCCTTTTGGACTGGATTGGCTGGGTACAGGGGAACTGCAGTTCAGCACACAGCCATCAGCTGTGTGTGCAAGGATAGGGTAGCTGCACCAACACCCATGATGCATTGCACATGCAGAACAGCGCTATACATCTGATCTTCACATGGGGTCTGCACCTCTCTGTTTCCCCAGCTTGGTGTAACGGCCTGCCAGGCCGTGATACTGCCACAGAGTAACTACACACCCTGCCATTCGGCAGGTTCTGTGTTTGCCCTGATGGTACAGGTGGGCGCACAGCACTGGGTACACAGTACACGTGGTGCTAGAGATTGGTCCTGCTACACATCCCCATCCCTTCCAGTGTGTGACAGGTGTTCATAACAGTGCATCTGAGAGTGGCTCTGTGCCCATCTGTGTTCTGCAGTCACATGTGGTCCACTGGGACCAGATCTCACCCATGTCACTGTGTGCCCAGTGTTGGGATCTGGCTGCCATGGACACCTATTAGTGGGGGGCATAGGGGTGTTAAGGATCACATGGGGGATATGTAGCACTACCAGTCAGAGTGGTCTACACTATGTGCCCCCGAGGGCCCACTTTCACTCATATTGTCAGAGCGGCCATGGAGTGACAGGTTCCTTGGGATTGGATGTGGCACCAGTGATGACAATAGACAGCTCTCAAGGGCTAGTGCACAGGACCCATACATGTGACTGCAGCAGTGGCAGACCAGCCATGATGTGGTGGTGGGCCTGTGCATCCTTCCTTGCCACATACCACCATCTGGCATTCACCATCATTCAACCCTTTTGGACTGCACCTGCAGCAGCATACAAGGTGTTCGTACCATGCACAAACTAACTATAGACAGTCCACTTACCAGTCCCTGATGCAGGCTCACAGAGAGCACACCTGTGCACCCAGATGTGGTATGTAGAACACACACACAAAGCAGGCATGTCAGTGATTGGATCCCAGAACTAGGATCACACATGTACCACTGGTGACAGATGATATAGAGCACTGTGTGGGGGACCTAGACATACTACGGTCACTGAACAATCAGGGTGGACTGGTCTCACAGCATTACATGCTTTGGCCCCCCTGTCCATGCAGGTGGTGCTTTGCCACTACAGTGACTGAGCCATTGCCCTACTCCCTGTGCAGCTGACACCTGCCCAATATGCCCTGTCCTGGCCATACCCACAAAATCTTGCTCCTCATTATGCAAATTTGCATTTTAACGCTGTTAACATCTGCACATTGGGGGCCCAGGGCAGGGTGGGCAGCCACAATACAATAGATAGACATATACACACACACACACACATGCAAACATACACTCCTAATGCGTCACTGTGCACTAATAGGGGTGTTTGGCAAACCTGCCCGCCACCCTGCCCTGCTCACAGTGCTGACGTTTCCGGACTGTGCAGGAGGTGGTGGTGGTGCTGGGATGCTACCTGCAGCTCCCTGCTGGGGCCAACAGCCTGACTCTACATGTGGATTTGGATAGTGGAGCCTGGATGAGTGGGTGTTTGTACCCCCTGTTGGCCGCTGCCATGGGGATTGCACATTTTGATGGTGTATCTACATGGTGGGGTAAAATATTTTGTTGTGCTGTGTTGTGCCTGCAGTTTGGGCTTGAACCTGTGACTCTCAACTCCAGGACACACTGGCTGTGTGTGCTGCACCACTGTGTTGCCATGGGGTTACAATGGGCCCACAATGGGCCCTGGGGCTACCTGTATGTCTCCTCAGTTAGACCCTTTCTGGTGTTTTGTTTTATCTACATAGTGGGGTAAATTATCGTGGTGTACCTTTACATCTCCTCAGCCAGACTGTTTCTGGTTTTCTGTTCTATCTATGTGGTGGGGTATATTATTGGGATGGACATTTCCTTCTCCTCAGCCCGACCTTTTCTGTCATTCTGGTCTCTGTACATGGTGAGGAAAATTATTGGGATGTACCTTTCCTTCTCCTCAGCAGGACCTTCTCTGGTTTATGTTTCATCTACCTAGTGGGGTAAAATATTGGGATGTGCTGTGCTGGGCCCTGAACCTGTGATCCTGTGCTTAGGGACACACTGGCTGTGTGTATTGCGCCACAGTGTTGCCACAGGGTCACATTGGTCCCTTGGGCTAGCTGTATGTCTCATCAGCCAGAACTTTTATATTGCACTGCACACTACGTACTGGTGCAGGGCATGGCCTGGGGCCACTGCAGGCAGGTGCCACTGCCCCCTCCAGCACGGACACATACACCCCCCTCTATCGTGCTGACATGGGCATATGTTGTTGGTGCACCATCACAGGTCATACACTGCATGGGTAGGCGGGTGCCTGGGTTGGGGTGTCAGGGATGGGCTGGGAGGATGTCTGGTGTGTGCCCTGGCAACTATTTGCTAGGGTGGTCAGGGTATTTGTGGTTTGTGTTTTGCTTTGGTCAGCAGCTGTCTTGCTGATTTCTCATGTCTATGTTCCTATGTGTCGCCTAGGCTTCCACCTGGTCAGCCCTATGCCCCAGCTGCCCCCACTACATGTCCCGCCTGCAGCACCCTATGCCCCATTCGCACTGTCACCATAGTGGCCTTTCCTACTTGTCCACTATGCTGTTGGTGCAAATGTAGCACTACTATCACTTTTCTGGGGCTCCCTGGCTATGCTGTACATTGCTGACACAGAACTGGTTTCTCTCTCTTGCAAATGTGTGCTAACGCCAGGTTTTCAGTTGCGTTAGGATTCAGCCCTTAATTTCTCCGTGTTAGTGTGGAAGGGGCCTCTCCCCACCCATTGACCCCTTCTCTCCGCCCTCTCTCCACCCTTTTCTGGATTTACCGCGGCTGGGAACGTTAAGGCACATTATGTAACGTTAAGGTGCGTTATGTAAAGTTAAGGCGCCTTAACGTTACAGAATGTAACATTAAGGTGCCTTAACATTACAAAACGCGCCTTAGCGTAGCCGCTGCTACATTACCGCAGTTTAGTAAACATGCCCCTTAGTAAACCAATCTCTCTCCCAAGGTATCATGCCCAATGACCTTAAACTCTCATCAATATGCCCTATTCTTAAGAACAAGACACTTAATTTAAATGATCCAAGCTCATACAGACCGATAGCTAATATCCCTTTTGTAGCCAAAATTACAGAAAAAGTTATTCAAATCCAACTTCAAGATTACATCGATTTCAATGCTTCCTTGGATGCCCTCCAATTTGGATTTTGACCATTCCATGGAGTCAAAACATTGCTTATAACCCTATTTGACCATCTCATCCGTGCCATAGATTACCCTAACTGTGCATTCATGCTAATCTTCATAGATATAGCTTCCGCATTCTACAACCTTAACCATGACATACTCATCTCGAGATTGGCACAAATTGGCCTAGGAGGTACAGTATTGCTTTGGTTCAAATCATACATCACAAACCGTAAACTACAAGTCTAAATAGGCCAGGATTCCTCTGATACCTTCCCCCAAGGTCAAGGAATACCCCAAGAATCCGCCCTATCAGCACTTTCATTCAACTTATACCTACAACCAATCACCAACATCTTTAGAAAATGCAACATTGGGTATTTCATCTATGCCGATGAAATTATACTGTCTCTTTCCAGAGATGTAAACAACCCCACTTACCACAATCTATCTGAATGCATTGGCGAAACAGAACTATGGTTGAAATCCAACAATCTTAACATCAATTTAAAAAAAAACAGAAGTCCTATACATATCAAGGAACCTTAGGGGCATGTTTACTAAACTGCGGTAACGTAGCAGCGGCTACATTAAGGCGCAGTATGTAATGCTAAGGCGCCTTAATGTTACATTCTGTAACGTTAAGGCGCCTTAACGGCACATAACACACCTTAACATTCCCGGCCGCGTTAAGGCCAGAAAAGGGTGGCGAGAGGGCGGAGAGAAGGGGGTCAATGGGCAGGGAGTGGGCGGGGAGAGGCCCCTTTCCTACTAACAGGTAGAAATTAAGGGCTGAATCCTAACGCAACTGAAAACCTGGCATTAGCACACAATTGCAGGAGAGAGAAACCATTTCAGTCAGCAATGTACAGCAAAGGCAGGGAAACCAATAGAAGTGATAGTAGTGATACATGTGCAGCAGCAGCAGCATAGTGGCCAAGTACGAGTGGGCACGACGGTGAGGTTACAAATGGGGCACAGGGGGCTGAAGGCGGGACATGTAGTGGGGTAGCTGGGGCACAGGATGGACCAGGCAGATGCCTACGTGGCACATAGGAACTCAGAAACAGAAAAACAGCAAGCCCGCAACTGACCAACGGCAAACATGGCAATGAGTGTGTGACCCACAGTGCCCCAGTGGACATCACCCAGCAGGTACCCCAAAGGGCACATAACATTGACAGGCGGTGCCGTGGGGGAGCACGGATGTCAATGTAGGCACCCCTACCCCAGACCATAGGCAGACGCCTACTGGCACACTGGATGGCCTGGGACTGCGCACCACCAGCACCACCGGCATAAGGGCATATCAGCATGGTGGCGGAGGAGTACTGGTGGTGGAGGGGGCAGTGGCATCTGCCCACAGCACACCAAGGCCAAGCCCTGTTCAGGTGGGTGGCATGCAGTGCAATAGACAAGGTCTGTCTGATGAACAGTAATGCCATCCCCAGGGAATAGCCTGCTTTTGTGGCAACAGCTTGGTGCAGTACACACAACCAGTTTACTCAGGGGCAAGAAGGTCACAGGTTCAAGTCTAATCTGTGGCTCCTGCAGACCATGTCCCTCATTTTACCCTTACTAAGCCGTGGTAATAAAGACGGAATCTTTATTGCAGATAAAAGTAACACACCATAAATGCCTATAATGTACCCTACAGAGCACATACACCATAAACATGTGCAATCCCTAGAGCAGAGTTTCCCAACCCCAGTCCTGGAGGGCCAAACACCATTAAGGTTGTCAGGATGTCCCTAATAAATATGCATGAGATGCATTTACATGCACCGCCCCCATTGTATACAAATGTATCCATGCATATTCACTAGGGACAGCATGAAAACCTGAACCGTGCTTGGCCCATCAGGACCAGAGGTGGGAACCTATGCCCTAGAGCAGCAGCCGACAGGGGCACAAACACCCACACCCATAGGCCCCACTATGCAGCGGCTCATGGAGAGTCAAGCTGTTGGGCCCTGCGCACAGCAGCATCTACCAATACCAGCACCTGCATACCTTAGCAATGCCGTCTTAAATGTGGAAACACGTTCCACATATATTCCCAGCTGCCAAATATATCAAAAGGTTGCTATGAATAATGTCAGATAACAAATCCTATGTTGAACACAATTTGTTGACAGGGATCCATCATATCAACCTTTCTGATATCTGTGGAATGTGTTTCAGATTTTGTTTCTGACAGTGTTTAACTCCCCCGAGGAGTGACCCTAACAATATTGAGTACCATAGCAATGCCTGCACTGCGCCCAGGACTGGTGTAGTGGCCAGGGCTGCCAACCACCTCCATATTTGCACAATGCTGAAATAGGTGTAGTAGTGTGCGTATGTCTATCCAGTGTTATGTGGCTGCCTACACCTTACTGAGCCCACAGTGCTTGCACTGTTTCCAGTGTTAGCCTGCCAATGTGCATAATGAGGAGCAAGGTACTGTGGGTATGGGCCGGACAGGGCGGCCTGGGTAGGTAGCATCTGCACAGGGCATGGGGCAATGGCTGGGACATTGTGGTGCCTGGCTACCACCTGCACGGACAGGGTGGCCACAGCATGTCATGCTGGAAGGTCACTCTCACCCTGAATGTGCAGTGACCATGGCATGGCTAGGGTACCCCATAGTGTTATATAGTATTTCTCTCATGCCTTGTACTGCACCTAATAAGGTGCCTTATAATGTGCATTGTACTGTTTCTCATAGGATGCCTTCTAATGCACCTTATCTGACACAGCTTTAGTGCTACTCCTCCCACTTCTTTATATGGGCATCTGTTTCATCAACATGGAACCTAACACGAATGACATTACCGCAGTTTAGTAAACATGCCCCTTAATGTCTCTCCCCCCCCCCCCCAATCCATTCCGATTAACAACATTATCCTCCCAGTTAAGCAAGAGGTGAAATACCTCGGGATAATACTAGACCAATCCCTCAGCATGATCCCCCATTTAAAACAAACAGCTACGACCATCTTCTTTAAGCTAGAGACAGTTCAACACTTGAGACCCATTCTTGACACTCACAACTTTAGATCAGTAGTTCAAGCCATCATAACTCCACATTTTGACTACTGTAGCAGCCTGTTACAGGGTTTGCTGGCTAAAAATATAACTATACTTCAGAGAGCACAAAACATCTGCAAGAATCATCCACAAGGCCCGACTAACAGATCATATTACACTCATCTTATTTAACCTCCACTGGCTCCCAGTATTGAGCTGGATAACATATAAGATATTGATGACAACCTTCATACTAATTAATAACATTCCTCAATCCATGCTATCAACTCTCCTCCAAACCCAACCTGATGCCAGATCTCGAAGGCAGAACGCATACCATTCACTTGTAATCCCCCAATTAATATGTAAGACAAAGCAGGAAACTAGCACCAGAGCCTTCACTTTCACTGACCCAGTCTCTGGAACTCCTTGCCAATATCTATCTGCTCAATTAAAGACCTCCAGATGTTTAGAAGAGAGGTCAAAACATACATATCTCTTCAAATTACATTATGGAAATAACAATACAGGCTCCACCTCCCAAAAGCCCTATCACACACCCAATGACAAATACCCAGATAAGTAAACCTCACTCACAACCACATATCCTACACAGTAACCCCCTTCCACCTAATCACAAACACACAACTGTATATAGATATCATGTACTCAGTTCTTGTTAATATGTTCTTCTGTTAAGATCGTAAAAGTTACCATGTGAATGTTACCATGTAAATAGTTCAATTTGCCTGTTACTTGTAACATGTTGGTTTTATGTAAACTGCCCCTGAAGGGGGTGGTATAGAAAAGTCTAACAAATAAATAAATTGGGGATCACTGTGTTCTCTAATATCTGTATGAGAATTTTGAATACAATTGAATAAATGGTTCAAAAGCTATTAGTGGAGAGCAGACAAGGATCTTATACTTTAGAAGAAAGGTGGGATAGAGGAGATATGATTGAGGCGTTTAAATATCTCCATGGCATAAATGCACAGGAGGAGAGCCTCTTTCAATTGAAAGCAAGCTCTGCTATGAGGGGACATATAGGATGAGGGTGAAAGGGCTAGACTCAAAAGTAATATGCAGAAATATTTCTTTAAGAAATAGTGGTAGATGTGTGGAATAGTCTCCCAGTGGAGGTGATAGAGATGAAGACAGTATCTGAATAAAAAAAAAACATGGGACAGACACAGAGGCTCTCTAAAGGAAAAAAGGGAACTGTGGTAGTAGTTAATATGGGAGGGGCAGACTAGAAAGGCCATGTGGCATTTTTCTGCCGTCATGTTTCTATGTTTCTAGACAAACATGGTGATCTTTTT
Organism: Ichthyophis bannanicus; assembly: GCA_033557465.1. NCBI lineage: Eukaryota > Metazoa > Chordata > Amphibia > Gymnophiona > Ichthyophiidae > Ichthyophis > Ichthyophis bannanicus. Next base: position 1,263,907,024 of record CM066032.1, on the reverse strand, counting down.
GTTGTTGTTGTTGTTAAGTGCCGTCGAGTCGGAGTCGACTCATGGCGACCCTCTGGATAGCTATCCTAAATTGTGTTCGGCCTTCAGTCAGGCGGCTCATTGTTGACAGACTGGTACCCGTAGCTGCTGTTATTGTATCGATCCATCTCATTGCTGGCCTTCTATCTTGCCAAGCATAATGTCTTTCTCTAATGATCTCTCTCTTCGCATGATGTGTCCAAAGTATGAAAGTCGAAGTCTTGTCATCTGAGCTTCTAAAGAAAGCTTAGGTTTGATCTCCTCTAGTACCGAGTGGTTTGTTCTTCGGGCAGTCCATGGTATACACAGTATTCGCCGCCAGCACCATAATTCAAAGGCATCAATTTTCTTCCTATCTGTCTTTTTCACTGTCCAGCTTTCACTGTCCAGCTTTCACATCCATATGATGTTATTGAAAATACCATGGCTTGAACAAGTCAAATCTTTGTATGGAGAGAGACATCTCTGCTCTTGAGAATCTTATCTAGGTCTTTCATAGCCATTCTGCCAAGAGCAATGCGTCGTCTGATTTCTTGACTGCTTGTTGCTTCTTTATTGATAGTTGATCCAAGTAGGTTAAAGTTGTTCACAATTTCAATTTCTTCTCCTTCAACGATGAACTTGTTGATTATGCCAGTTGTCATGATCTTTGTCTTCTTTACATTAAGGTGCAGGCCCATTTTGAGACTATGTTCTTTGATTGTGAGAAGCAAATGTTTCAGATCATCTTCACTTTCAGCCAGTAATGTGGTATCATCAGCATAGCGAAGGTTGTTGATGAGTCTTCTACCAATCTTCACACCTCTGTTGTCTTCATACAATCCTGCTTCTCTGATGATTTGTTCTGCATATAAATTAAACAGGTAGGGGAAAAGTATGCAGCCTTGTCTTACACCTTTACTTATTTTAAACCATTCTGTTTCTCCTTGTTCCGTTCGAACTGTTGCTTCTTGATCAATGTACAGATTGCGCAAGAGAACGATCAGGTGTTCTGGTATACCCATGCTTCTTAATGTGGCCCAGAGTTTCTCATGGTTTACACAGTCAAAAGCCTTGCTATAGTCGATAAAGCACAAATAGATATCCTTTTGGTATTCTTTAGTCTTTTCAAGGATCCATCTCACATCCGCAATGATGTCTCTCGTTCCTCGCCCTTTCCTGAACCCTGCTTGCACTTCAGGTAGTTCTTGTTCCAGGTATGGTTGTAGTCTCTTTCGAATAATCTTCAGTAGAATCTTGCTGGCATGTGGGATCAGAGCGATTGTGCGATAATTTCCACAGTCAGTTGGATCACCTTTCTTTAGTAATGGTATAAACACAGATCTTTTCCAGTCAGTTGGCCATGATGTTGTCTTCCATATTTCTTGGCAGAGCCTTGTGAGTACGGTAACAGCTGCATCAGATTGCTGCAATACTTCTATGGGAATGCTATCAATGCCTGGTGCTTTGTTCTTTGATAAGGCTTTTAATGCTGCTTCAACTTCTTCTTTCATCACCGATGGCTCCCGATCATAAGGTACAGGTTGAAACGGCTGTTGGTCCACTTGATCTTTATCATATAAAAACTCTGTATATTCCTTCCACCTTTTCTTGATCTTCTCAGCATCATTCAACATAGAACCTTGAGCATCTTGTAACATTCCAATTCGAGGCTGGAACTTTTTCTTTAACTCTTGTAGCTTTAGGAAAGCCGATCTTGTTCTTCCTCTAATAGTTTCTGCTTCTATTTCCTTGCAAGTGTCATTGTAGTACTTTTCCTTGTCCTGTCTTGCTGCACGTTGGAAATCTCTGTTGAGTTCTGCGATTGTCTTTCTTTCTCCTCTGGCTTTAGCTTCTCTGCGTTTCTGGGCAATTTTCAGAGTTTCTTCCGTCATCCTTTTTGGCCGTTTTTGCTTTTTCACCTTTTGTAGAGACTTCTCGCTTTCTTCCAACATGACCTTCTTGATGTCATTCCATAACTCTTCCGGAGCTCTGTTGGTGATCTTACAAGGCCAAATTCCATATATGTCCAGTGGTAATTTTCAAAAATAAAAATAAAAGTGCTAGAATGGAGCCTGTGGAGGGTTTCACCTTCCACTTCAGCTACAATGGGAAAAAGGAAGCAAGTTCCTAGAGGTTCTAGGTTAGTGACCTGAAATGACCTGGCAGAAATTCACCACTACATGGAGATAAGTTAACACTGATTTATACACATAAAAGTCCTCTTATAAAATTAGTAACACCCAAAAAATTACAAGTGGTGCAAGTAGGCACATAATAGAGTGAGCGTGCTGAAGGGAGGAGCTTGGGCAGAGTGTGGCAGAATTGTGATTTATGCACGAGCAGACTTAAATATTGAGACTTTCAATGAAGAAGTGATTTCTGCAAGATTTGTGCTAATATTTTACAAAGACAGATTGGTACTTATGTGCCTTAATAAAATAGTTGAGAAACGGGTGCCTTCTTGTCCTCTTAATGCAGATGACATTTTTAGCCTGCTTTATAAAGCAGAATAAGCAGCTGTGTGTCATCATAAAATACTGGCACTGAAGGCACGGACAGTACACCTGCTCAAGAATGGGTATAAATGTTAGCATGTGTGCTATGCATATGCACGTGTTTTATAAAATGTGTATGCACAAATCGCAACTCTGTCCATGCTATGGCCAGACTCCTCCCTTGAGCACACCTATTCCACAAGTAAGCACCGGCTTACACCAAGTAAGTTTTATACAGTTACCTTCTACGGGAGTCATTTTATAAGGGGGCATGTACTTTAAGTGGTCAAGTATGTGCCTAAATCATAGTATTTTAGTCATTAACACATGTATTTGGCCACATACGCACATAAATGGCCTCTTATAAAATAGTGACCAGCATCAATGTACATGGTTTAATTTGATGGCACATACTTTCACTCTGGGCATGCACATGGGCGCAGTTTCGGCGAAGCATGGGCTGTGCAAGCAAGGACACATGTTGATTATAAAATACAATAATTTAAGCAGGCACTCACAAAATGTAGGTACAATTTTTTACCCCAGCTCTACTGCTGGTGTAGGGGGACCACGCCTTAATTTATAACATAGGCTTAACTCAGGACCATTAAAACATACTTGAAATAGGCACCTCCTTATAAAATTGCCCTCCTCATGTTCAAGGGCAAACTGAATCAGGCCTGATTTTATTCCTTGCACCGAGATATAGTTTGTTTTCCTAACTGAATCCTCTAAAAAAACAGGAGTATATCTTCATTTATACAATGGGTTAAAACCAAGACTTCTCAGCTTGTCTTCCTAGATATGGAGCTGTATCATTACCCAACCCATAGGAAATGAGGTTAAAAAGTGAGTAAGTACATGTCTTTCTTCATCAGGATTTTTCCACAAATATAGAATAAGGGAAAATATTTGCAGAATCAGGCTCAGAGGCCTTTGGAAAAATGGCTACCATAGAATGATTATTCTATCCATTTATAGAGACACATTTAAGTCAAACAAAAAGGCCTAAAAGAGTACACTTCAGTGAAAAATGTGTTCCTTCACTTTGTAGACTAAGGAATAAAATCCAAAGAAAATATTCAGTGAGTTGAAAAAATAAAAATAAATGTCTCGTTGGCCTAAAACCAGTCCACTTCCTCTTTCTTCACAAGTTCTGTTTCTATACACTAATGCTGCTGAAACATCGTAGCACTCAGGAAACTCAAATTTATAGAAGTCATTTAGGTCTGAAAAGGGATGTTCAAGTCAGGTCATTCACAATTTGCAGTATATTTCATTAAACATAGAGCCTTTTCTAAAATAAGAAAACAATGTATACTTGGTGGTGCGTATAGAAGGAAAAGCCATTTTACCAAAGAAAAGTTCGAAAAAGAGCAGCAGCACTCAGGATTATGTAGACCTGCCAGCGGCAAATTCGGCTACGTACTGTCAGCACTTACATATGTAAGTTCTAGATTTTACCAAACTGCACATCCAAGAGGAGCTAGTTAAAGGGCCAAGCTACAAAACTCTAATTTATTGTTTTTTAAGGAGGTTTTTCACACCAGTGAGGTAAGAGCAGTCACCCCCTCAGTCACTCTCGATCCAAATGAGAGGTTTAGCTGACAGTTATGTGTGACTTGGAGCAGATGTATATATAGCCTTTTTAATTTGTTGCAGCAGACATGTATTTTCATTGTAAAATATTTCTAAAACAGCATTTTTTTCCAAAATCACTACTTATATTTGTATGTACATTTCCATGAGGGAATCAGCTTTTTTTCACATGAAATACTGCCTACGCTTTCCAAAATCTCCTCCTAAATGTCAATACAAGAAGGATAAATTATGTGTTTTAGGATAATTAATGTCTTAAAGAACAAGGAAATGAATTGTTAAGAAATACCAAAGAACTGTGAATGTTTACAATTATTTCCTTGAGTACTCGCTAAATTGAGTTCAAGAGTATTCAGTGTTATTAAATACTACTTAATAATATCAACATAAAGTAATCGAGAATGAGTCACATTCATTTTTGGGTTATTATTACCCACAGCATATAATTGCTTAGACAGACTGTTGACATGCTGTTGGAAATAATAGTAATAACATCCTCCATCACAGACATCTTATAATTGATCTAGTCTCTACCTAAAACGCCCTTGGCCTAGCCTCTGTGGTCTAGAAATGACCTAGCCAATTATTTTATTAGAATGTTCTTCCAAGAATCGTATTCCTTGATGGGAGAAATTGCTTCCTGTTCCATAAACAGCTTCACATTGATTTGCAAAAGCCTGGAAATCTCTTATTTCTACAGCCAAAATTTGCTATAACGATAGTGACTGACTATGGGAACTAGGCAAATGAAACTGTGACTATAGCTTTGCTCCCTCATCTGATATCTTTATTTAAACAAGACGAAAATCACTGTCACCAAGCCAGATATTTCAGAGTTAATATCTCATATTACACTAAGGGGTATGTTTACTAAACCCTCTTAACGTGCGCGCCGCGTTAGTCTGCAGGATGCCATAAAAGGAGTGGGCGGTTCGGTCAAAAGTAGCAAAACGGGATTAGCGCGCACTGCGCGCTCTTGTGCGCCGCGCCCATTAGTGCACGAGAAACGCGCGCGGGAAGCATAAGCAGGCGCGCTGATGTGCAAATAGAGGAACAGGGCTGCAGTACAATGGTGAAGACATTGACAGATGGTGCAGGGGTCATGGGTTCAATCCCCCACTGTGCCCAATGAAAAAGGCTGGCTGAGGCACTAACATTTATGTGTAATATTGCATTATGAGGCTTTTTAATTAAATTTTAATTACTGCTGCTAGCAAATGCACTCTCAATGCGCTGTAACATAAGGTGCTGCATAAGGCACCCCACAAGGTACGCCAGAGGGCACATTTTAAAGTGCACTGTCCACCACGGCACCCTACAATGTTGCTTAAAGGGTGGCCCATAGGGTGCCATATAGGGTGCCATATAGGGTGCCCTATGAGGCACGGCAAGGTCATAGCACTGTTTTTGATGGCAGCACTGTGCATTTAAACGCATGGAAATCTTAAGTAGGTGCGCTGACATGCAAGGAGGAACAGCAGTGTAGCACAATGGTTAAGGCACTGACTGATAATACAGGGGTCATGAGTTTGATCCCCAGTGTGCCTAATACTTAAAGCTGACTGAGGCATCAGCTTTGACATATAAGTAATGTTTCCTGTGGCACTTTACTTGTATTTTATTAATTGCTGCCAGCAAACACACCCTCACGTGCCGTAACCTAAGGTGCCGCATAAGGCACCCTAGAAGGCACTCCATAGGGCACATTATAAAGAGCACTGTCAGCCACGGCACCCTATAATGTCCCATATAGGGCACCCTATAAGACGCTCCATAGGATACTGTATAGTGCACCTTATATGAACGGTAACCATAAGGTGCCCTATAAAGCGCCCTCTGAGGCACTTTATGGGTACAGTACGCTGAGGGTGTTTTTGCTGGCAGCACTAATGTACATTAAAAATAGATAATGCTTTGAACAGCTCTATCAAATAACCCCACTGTGGGCTTGAACCCATGACCTTGGGCTCTACAGGCAGTGAAGTAACCAGTGGGGTACAGCTCTATAGCTGCTAGCAAGACCCTGGCTGGCTGCAGAAGGACTGCACGTCACCACACAAACAGTCTGCTGTGGTCATCAGGATAGGGTTAGCCCACCCATACCCATGATGCACTGCACATTCAAATCAGTCGTCTACAGATGAACACAAGATGGGGTATGCACCCCCACAGCACTTCGTCCTGGTAGAGGGAACTGACCGTGTGTGGTACTGGCACAGAGTAGCTACACACCGTCAAATTGTGCAGGTACTGAACTCACCCTGAGGGTGAGGTGGGGCGCCCAGCACCAGGTCCACAGAAGAGATAGGCCATGCTTCAGGTCCCCAGCAGTGCTAATGTGTGAGATAGGTAGTTTTTGCAGACACACCTTGGATATATCTGTATGTCTCAGTCAGGTGTAGCCCCTATGGACATCTAGGAGGATTATGTACCACCACCCTCCTCCTCCTCCTCTAGGGCTGACGGTGGTAAACAGGGTCTTCCACCAACAGATCCACATTCTACCTCCCTGCAATGGTGGCAGTAGAGGGGACCATCAACCCCAATCCTGCTGGGGAACAGACACCCTACAGGGCAGGCAATGTAGCTCTGTACACATCCATAACACAATAGCAGACAGACATTAGGCCTGGATATGCTAAGCTGCACCCCACTACTATCTGATATTCTCCTGCAGCAAGCCTTCAGCCACTGCACCCTGCAAGACGCTCCATCAAGACACATACCAGCTGCAGACACTCTGCTAGCTAGTCCATAGTTCATGTTCCTGGTGGAAATGCACGCACCCAGAACTGGGATGTCAACATACACAACAAGCAGATAAATCAGTGACTGGGCCCCAAAAGAAAACCCATAAATGTCACATGAGAGAAATATTATATAGCACTATGGGGGAGCCTAGCCATGCTGTGGTCACTGCACAGTCAGGGTGAGAGTGATCTCCCAGCAGGACATGCTGTGGCCACCCTGTCTGTGCAGGTGGTGGCCGGGCACTACAATTTCCCAGCCAGTGCTCTATGCCCTGTGCAGATGCATCCTGTCCGGGCTATACCCATGGTAACTTGCTCCTCATTATGCACATTGGCAGACCAATACTGGCAACAGTGCTGGCAGTGTGGGCTGTGGAGGGTGTTTGCAGCCACCACACACTGGATAGACAGACACACACTCCCACACCTATGCCAGCATTGTGCTACTATAGAGGAGTTTAGCAGCCCTGGCCACCACACCAGTCCTGGGCATAGTGCAGGCATAGATATGGTACGCAATACTGTTGGGGGTCACTCCCCAGGGTGGTAAACACTGTCAGAGACCAGACCTGAAGCACACTCCACAGACATCAGAAAGGTTGCTATGATGGAGCTCAATCAGCAAACTGTGCATAACGTAGGAATTGCTATCTGCCAGTAATCATAGCAAACTTTTGATAGCTGTGTACCGTATTCCCAGGTGTAGGGTGGCATTGCTAAGGTATGCAAGTGCTAGTATTGGGAGATGCATGCAGGGCCCAATGTCCTGCCTCTCCAGAAGGCATTGGCTAATGGAGCCTGTGGGTGTGGGTGTGTCTGCCCCTGTTGGCTGCTGCTTTACGGCAGAGGTTCCCAACTCCAGTCCTGGTGTGCCAAACACTGTTCGGGTTTTCATGCTGTATCTCATGAATATGCATGAATACATCTGCATACCATGGGGTTGGTGCATAGATATGCAGCACAGGCATCTTTATTAGAGGCAGCATGGAACCTGAATGGTGTTTGGCCCTCCAGGACTGCATTTGGGAGACTCTGCTCTAGGTAATGTGCCTGTTTATGGTGTCTTTGCTCTGTAGGGTAAAATGTAGGTGTTTTGGGTATGTTTACATCATCTGCAATAAACGTTCTGTCTGTATTAGCATGTTGTAGTAGTGGGTATAATATCGGTACTGGGTTGGCATGCACCATAGCTGGGACTTGAACCTGTGACCTTCTGTCTCCAAACACAATGGTTGTGTGCACTGCACCACCGTGTTGCCACAGAGACAGTGCATTCCCTGGTGATACCATGACTGTTTGTCTGGCAGGGCCTGTCTGTTGCAGTGCATGGCACCCACCTACACAGGGCTAGGCCATGGTCTGCTCTGGGCAGCTGCCACTGCCCCCTCCACCACCAGTACCCCTCTGCCACCATGCTGACATGCCCTTCTGCTGGTGGTGCTGGTGGTGTGCAGTCTCAAGTCATCCAGTGTGCAGGTAGGCGGCTGCCTATGGTGCGTGTTCTGGGGTAGGAGTGCCTGCATAGGCGTCCACGCTTCCCCCCAACACCGCCTGCCAATGTTCTGTGCCCTTGGGGGTACCTGCTGGGTACTATCCCCTGTGACACTGTGATAAACACTCTCATGCCCATGTTGGGCCCTCATCAGTTGCTGTCTGGCTGCTGTTCAGTTTCAGCATTCCTAAGTGCCACCTAGGCATCTGCCTAGTCCGCACTGTGCCCCAATTGCACCACAGCAGGTGCCGCCTGCAGCCCTCTGTATCCCCTTTCCCAGCATCTGTCCAGTTGCCCATTCCGACATGCCCGCCCTGCTGTTGTGGAACATGTGCATGCCATAGGTAACCTGTCCAATGGAGAGGGAAACCCTGATCAGTGCTATTTCACTGTGGGATCATTCACCTTGTATGCGTAGGGAGCGGACCCTTCCAAAATTCATATTTATTTTTTGGGGCTTTCTTGGGAGTGTTTTTTGATGTTTACCATTACTATCACTATTGCCCAGCTTGATTATGATTTTTTTTTATTTTGTTGGGGTCATTTTCAATGTTTATTTGCACTTTTGTTCCGTGCACATGTATCACACTTATTACTTTTTTGTAGGTTTCCCTGGTTTTGCTGTACATTGCTGACAGAAATGGTTTCTTTTCCCTTTAAATCAGCTCTAACGCGAGGTTTTCACTTGCGTTAGTTTTGGCCTCAAATTTCACATCGTTAGTGTGCGAGGAGCCTCTCCCCTCCCACTCTCCACCCATTGACCCCTTCTCTCCGCCCCTGGGGAGCCTTCCTCCGCCCTCCGGGAGCCTTTCCCCGCCTTCAGCACTCGTTTGCACTGCTGTGCGCGTGAGCGCGCACTAAAGCGCATTTGTGCCCCGTAAAGCGTCATTAGCGCGCGCTAAGGTACCTTAGCGTGCGATAATTGCACAGCGCGCATGTTAAGAATGTTTAGTAAACATACCGCTAAGAATTTTGAAGTGCTATAGTTGCAATTTATATTTATGAGGGGCATATTCAGTGGTGGCACTAAGCAAAATAAAACATCTAGCCACCGCCATTTAATTTGAGATGGATATCCAGTTTCTGTTGCTGAATATCCGGATTGGCCAGGCACTGAGACAGTATCCAGTTAGCTTCAGCGGTTAAAGTTAATTCTATCCAGTTAGGGGCAGTTAGCACACAAATTAGCATATGGCAACTGTCACGCCCCACCTAGTCACTGTTGCGGTTGGCCTGAGCACACAGTTGCTACACACCAATTTGCATATTAATTGCTTAGCACGCTTTAGTGAAAGGGCCCCTATGTGTTTTTAACTATGATGTGTTTCTATCGCTATGCTGTTTAGATTGTTTTTTTTTAATAGTTGCTGTACCTCACCTAAGAACACTATTGTTTATGAGCGAGTAAGACTTTTTTTTTGCAGAAAATTGAATGCTCCATTGGAGAACTGTCCAGAGAGTTGCTATGAATTGGACTCAACTCAATAGCACTTAATCATCAGTCAAGAAGTCTGACAAAGAAATTGATAGACAGATGTATATATGCCAAAGCTTCTACCATGTTCTTTATTTTACAGTATATACAAAATCGTAAAGGCTTCTCTATGGCTGACAGTGTCTTTCTGGTTCCTGGCTATAAGACTTCTGAAATTATAAACTCTCATGCCAATTGCTTGGTGATCTATCAGTGAGGTGATAAGGACCAGCAATGTTCCATGTGGATTTTTTTCTCTTCCTTCTCCTGACTTACAACACAAACACACAAAGGGGTATGTTTACTAAACTGCGGTAATCGTACATAATGCACGTTATGTAATGTTAACGATCATAAGTGCATCATAACGCACGTTATGCTGCGCTTACGATCGTTAACGTTACGTAACGCGCGTTATGATGCGCTAACGATCGTAATGCCCCACGGCGTGGTAAAACACTGCAGAAGGTGAAGAGAGGGCGGAGAGAAGGGGTCAGTGGGCGGAGAGTGGGCAGGGAGAGGCTCCCTTCACACTAACGCGCTGATCTGAAGAGCTGAATTCCAACGCAAATGAAAACCTGCCGTTAAATGCACATTACAGGGGAGAGAGACCATTTCAGCGTCAGCAATGTACAGCCCAGGCAGGGAAACCAAAATAATGTGATAAGTGTGATACATGTGCACAGAACAAAAGGGCACAGAAACACTGAAAATGACCCCAACAAACTGGAAAAAAAAACATAACCAAGCTGGCCAATAGTGGTATCAATGAGAAACATCAACTCCTCCCCCCCCCCCGAGTAAGCTCCATAGAAAAGATATAAATCGTGGAAGGGTCTATACTCTGTCCCCATACAAGGTGAAGGAGCCCACAGTGAAATAGCGCTGCTCAGGGTTTCCCCCACAATTGGACAGGGTTCCTATGGCATGCACATGTCCCGCAACATCAGGGCAGGCATGTCGGAATGGCAACTGGACAGATGCCGGAGAAGGGGATACAGAGGGCCGCAGGCGGCACATGTGTTGGTGCAGCTGGGCCACAGTGCAGACTAGGGTGATGCCTAGGTGGCCCATACAAATGCTGAAACAGAAGAGCAGCCAGACAGCAACTGATGAAGGCCCAACATGGACACAAGCGTGTTTCCCACAGTGTCACAGGGGATAGTACCCAACAGCTACCCCCAAGGGCACGGAACATTGGCAGGCAGGGCTGGGGGGAGCGTGGACATCTATGCAGGCACCCCTACCCCAGAACCTGCACCATATGCAGCCACCTACCTGCACACTGGATGGCCTGAGACTGCGCACCACCAGCACCACCAGCAGAAAGGCATGTCAGCATGGTGGCTGAGGGATACTGGTGGTGGAGGGGGCAGTGGCAGCTGCCCAGAGCAGACCGTGGCCTAGCCCTGTGTAGGTGGGTGCCATGTACTGCAATAGATGGGCCCCGTCTGACGAACAGTCATGGTATCACCAAGGAATGTACAGACTCTGTGACAACAAGGTGGTGCAGTGCACAAAACCAGTGCATTCATAAGCAGAGGGTCACAGGTTCAAGTCACAGCTGTGGTTCCTGCCAACCCAGTCCCCATATTTTACCCACTACTACAACGTGCTAATACAGACAGCACCTCTATTGCAGATGACGTAAACATGCCCAAGACACCTACATTTTACCCTACAGAGCACGGACACCATAAACATGTACATTACCTAGAGCAGAGTCTCCCAAATGCAGTCCTGGAGGGCCAAACACCATTCAGGTTCCATGCTGCCTCTGATAAAGATGCCTGTGCTGCATTTCTATGCGCCACCCCCATGGTATGCAGATGTATCTCATGCATATTCATGAGGGACAGCATGAAAACCTGAACAGTGTTTGGCACCGCAGGACTGGAGTTGGGAACCTCTGCCGTAAAGCAGCAGCCAACAGGGGCAGACACACCCGTACCCACAGGCCCCATTATCCAAAGCCTCCTGGAGAGGCAGTACATTGGGCTCTGCGTGCATCTCCCAATACTAGCACTTGCATACCTTAGTAATACCACCCTAAACCTGGGAATATGGTACACATCTTTAAAGAGGTTGCTATGATTACTGGCAGATAGCAATTCCTAGGTTAAGTACAATATTCTGAGTGAGCTGCATCATAGCAACCTTTCTGATGTCTGTGGAGTTTGCTACAGGTCTTGTGTCTGACAGTGTTTACCAACCTGGGGAGTGACTCCTACAGTATTGCATACCATAGCCATGCCTGCACTGTGCCCAGGACTGGTGTGGTGGCCTTGGCTGCCCAACACCTCTATAGTTGCACAATGCTGGCATAGGTGTGGGGAGTGTGTGTCTGTCTATCCAGTGTGTGGTGGCTGCCAACACCCTCCACAGCCCACACTGCTAGCACTGTTGCCAGTATTGACCTGCCAATGTGCATAATGAGGAGCAAGGTACCGTGGGAAAAGCCTGGATAGGGTGGCCTGGCCTGGCCGCATCTGCACAGGGCATAGCGCAATGGTTCGGACATTGTAGTGCCTGGTACCACCTGCACGGACAAGGTGGCCATAGCATGTCCTGCTGGGCAGTCACTCTCACCCTGACTGAGCAGTGACCATGGCATGGCTAGGTTCCCCCATAGTGCTATGCAGCATTTCTGTCATGTGATATGTATGGGTTTTCTTTTGGGGCTCAATCACTGACTTATCTGCTTGGTGTGTATGCTGACATCCCCGTCTGGGTGCATGCAGCTCCTCCGGGACCATGCATTATGGACTAGCTGGTGGGCTGTCTGCAGCTAGTATGTGTCTTGCTGGAACATCTTGCAGGGTGCAGCGGCTGGAGGTTTGCTGCTGGAGAATGTCATATAATGGTGGGAGGCAGCTGAGCATTTCCGGGCCTGCCATCTGTCTGCTATTGCATTACGGATGTGTACCGTTCTGTCTCTTCCCCAGCAGGACTGTGGTTGATGGTCCCCTCTACTGCTACCATTGCAGGGAGGTAGACTGTGGATCTAATGGTGGGTGATCCTGTTTCCCACCCTGAGCCCCAGAGGGTGGGTTGTGTGGTGGTACATGATCTGCCCATGGGTCCATGCACCCCCCTTCACCTACAGCAGGTAACCATGGCACCAACACAGGTTATGCACTATTCTGGGTGCATCATTGCCCATAAGGACTAGACATGACCGAGACATACAGCAGGGCACAGATGTATCCTAGGTGTGTCTAACGGAACTACCTATCACACACTGATGGGGACCTGCAGCATGGTGTATTTCAGCCATGAAAGGTGCTGTGGACCTGGTGCTGGGCGCCCCACCTCAACCTCAGGGTGGGCACAGTACCTGCACAATGTGACTGTCTGTGGCAGTACCACACACGGTCTGTTCCCCCTACCTGGCCGAGGTGCTATGGGGGTGCATACCCAATCTTGTGCCCATCTCTCGACTGCTGATTTGCATGTGCAGTACATCATGGGTACGGGTGGGTTAACCCTATCCTGGTAACCACAGCAGACAGTTTGTGTGGTGACGTGCAGTCCTGCAGCCAGCCAGGGCTTTGTTCACAGCCTTATAAGGTGTCCTATAGGGGACATTATAGGGTGCCTTGGCGGACAGTACACTTTATAATGTGCCCTATGGAGTGTGTTATGGGATGCCTTATGCAGCACCTTAAGTTATGCCACCGTGAGGGTGTGTTTGCTGGCAGCACAAATTAAAAATACATGTCAAATGCCTCAACAATCACTACTTAAATGTAAAGGGTGCTGCCTCAGTCAGCCTTATACATTAGGCCCACTGGGGAATCAAACCCATGACCCCTGTACCATCAGTCAGTGTTGTAACCATTGTGCTACAGCTCTGTTGCTGTGATGGCATGCCTGCGCGCCTTCTTAAGATTAACGCTTGGTAACGTGCCCTGTAGCGCTCGTTCATTTATGGCGCCTTGTAGCGCGCGTTCTCAGCGCGTTCTCGGCAACGATGTACCGCCCATGTCCTTATTTGGGGTTTCTGTCCCTACCGTGGCTCCTAACGCGAATCGCACTAACGCAGTTTAGTAAACATACACCAAAGACACCCGCAAACACTCAAACACAAGTTCACATAAAAAAACACAATACACACAAAAACACCAACATATACACATATGTATAGAAACACTCAAAGATTCATAAGAACATAAGATATGCCATGCTGGGTCATACCAAAGATCCATCAAGCTCAGTATCCTATTTCCAATAGTGGCCATTCCATGTCACAAGTACCTGTCAAGTTCCTAAAAGGTAGACAGATTCCATGCTGCTTATCCCAGGGCAATCATTGGATTTCCCCAATCTACTTTAATAATGGTTTATGGATTTTTCTTCCGGGAACTTGTCCATATCCACCTACACTAACAGCTTTTACTACATCCTCTGGCAATGAAATCCAGAGTTTGATTACATTTATTTATTTAATATCTTTTCTATACTGCGCTCTTTAAAATCAGTGCGTTTTACAGGCAAACAATAACCTGTACAGTGCGGTGGAAACATATTGAGTGAAAAAATATTTTCTCCAATTAGTCTTAAATGTGCTACATTGTATCTTTATTGCATGTCCCCTAGTCTTTCTACTTTTTGAAAGAGTAATCTAAATGTACTGTTCCACTCCACTCATTATTTTATAGACCTTAATCATACAGTATCTCCCCTCAGCCATCTGTTTTCCAAGGTGAAGAACCCTAACCTTTTAACCTCATAGGGGTGTCCTTCCATCCCCTTTATCATTTTTGTTGCTCTTCTCTATACCTTTTCTAATTCCGCTATATCTTTTTTAAAATATGTTAAGCAGAACGGCACACAATATTCAAGGTGCAGTCACACGATGGAGCAATACGGAGGCATTATAATATCCTTGATTTTGTTTTCCATTCCTTTCCTTATGATTTTTAGCATTTTATTTGCTTTCTTAGCCACAGCTGCACATTGAGCAGAGGATATCAATCTCTTATCCATGATGATGCCCAGATCCTTTTCCTGGGTGGTGATTCCTAATGTGGGACCTTGCATATATAGCTGTAGGTTGGTTTGTTCTTCCTTAAGTGCATAACTTTGCCCTTGTCCATATTAAATTTCATCTACCATTTGGACACTCAGTCTCCCAAATTATCATGGTCCTCTTGCAATTTTTCACAATCCTCTGGTAACATAACATAGTAACATCATATATGATGGCAGATAAAAACCTGTATGGTCCATCTAGTCTGCCCAGTAAGGTGGCTACAATGGTTGTAACCACCCCTCTATGGAGGTAACCCCCCCCCCCCATGCCTATATTTAGGATTGTACCCATCGCTCTGTGCAGGTCACTCCCCCTCTATTCATTGAAGTACAGTATAAAAAATATTTGTTTGCTTTGATTTCATCCTCTAGCTATAAAGGGATGCCATTTTGAATTCTGTCACTGTATATGCCCACACCACCTCCATTGGGAGGGCATTCAAAGTATCCAACACCCTTTCAGTGAAAAAGTATTTCCTGATGCTTTTAAGTTTACCACCTTGCAGCTTTATCGTATGCGTGCTAGCCTGTGATTTAAGAACATGAATATTTTTGTATCATCTTCAGATTTGATCACCTCACTTACTATTCCCATTATCAGGTCATTTATAAATATGTAAAAAGCAATAGGTCCAGCACAGATCCCTCGGGTACTCCACTGTTCACCTTTCTCCATTGAGGAAATTGGCCACTTAATCCTATTCTCTGTTCCTAATCCACAATAGTACATTGTCTCCTATCCCATGACTTTTTATTTCCCCAAGAGTGTCTCATGAGGGTTCTTATCAAAGGCTTTCTGAAAATCCAAATAAATTATTTGAACTGGCTCACTTTTATCTATCTGTTTATTCACACCTTCAAATAAATAGAGCATATTAGTGAGATAAGATGTTCCTTAGCTAAATCCATGTTCCCTTGGTCTCATTGAACCATGATTATCTAAATAGTCAGTGATTTTGTTCTTTATAATGGCTTCTATCCTTTTGCTTGGCACTAATGTCAGGCTCGCACGTTTGTAGTTTCCCAGATCACTCCTGGAACCTTTTTTTAAAAATAGATGTTATGTTGGCCACTCAATGATCAAACTCTGGAATTCGTTATTAGAGGATGTAGTAAAAGCTATTAATGTAGCTGGATTTAAAAGAGGTTTAGACAAATTCCTGGAGGAAAAGTCCATAAAGCACTATTAAAGAGGATTGGAGAAATCCACTGCTTACCCATTGGACAAGCAGCATGGAATCTAGATATATTTTGGGAACCTGACAGGTACTTGTGACCTAGCAAAAGAGGGAAGTTAGGGCATCCTGATAGGGAGGTTCCAATAAAGATAAAAGTACCCCAGATGTCTTTAAATACAGAGCAGACGGAGCTGAAAAATTCCAAATTACCCTTGTCAACTGATTACCAGATTGTTTGTATGAATAAAATACAACTTCTAAAAAATAAGATGGGAGAGCATGAATATATAGCACTGAATGAAAGGTTAGATATAATTGGCATCTCAGAGACGTGATGAAAGGAGGACAACCAATAGGATACTGTGATACCTGGGTACAAAGTATATCGCAATGATAGGGTAGATCAAATTGGTGGAGGGGTTGCACTCTATGTTAGAGAGAGTGTTGAGTCACACAGGATAAGTTTTGCAGGAAACAAAACACACTGTAGAATCTCTATAGATAGAAATTCCATTTAAAAAGGGGAAGGCAATGGCAGTGGGTGAGTACTACCATCCACCTAGCCAGAATGAACAGATAGATGATGAAATGCTAAAAGAAATCAGGAAAGCTAACAAAAGTTACAACACAGTAATAACACAGTTCTGCGACTAAAAAGCTGTTTGATTATTTTCATCTAATTTCCATGTATTTTGGTGTGCTGAAAACAAATAAAATATTGAAAAAACTCCTAGACGTCATGATTTGCCAGAACATGCAAAATTGTCTTCAAATTTATCAATTTTTTTCAAATTACTATTAATTAATTCAAATTACTATTAATTAATTCACATAAGTGCATTTAAGATATAAAATGCCAAAAAAAACTTAAAGGGGTTGTCCAAGTTATGTAAAAAATAATATAGCACTGTAAATCTGATGGTCAGCAATGTATACATAAGCTAAGCAAGTTTTAAGTCCATGCGTCTAATGGTAGAAGGGGTTAATCTTTCCTGAAGAATCCAGTGGGAGAGAGACACAGGGCAGATAGCAGCAGCTCCAGTCAGTGCAGGGGAGCGTGGCCAGCACTATGACGTCTCGTGTACAGACACAGAGCTGCTCTCTCCTGCATGCCACACTTGTGCACGAATCATCATCAGGTTATTGGTTCTAGGCTGTTCACACTTTTTCATCGCAATTCATGTTAGCTCGTCATTCTTCAACCGTTGTTATGGCTCCGCGAAAGTGTATTAATTCTGAAACTGGTTCAAGGGTAAGAAAAAATCTTTCCGTTATGGGATTCCTATGGTATGGCGAGAGCAAAAGAACCATAGTGACGACTGTTACTTTTGTTCATGCGATGTGAAAGGGTTTAATTCCAAATGGAAGCATTCCATTTCATACCCCAATCTTCACTCGGCAATTCGTCCCATCCCCCATGGCACAGATATACCAGTACCCAAGCCCCCTGCTACCTTGGAAGAGATATCTAGCTCCGATGAAGGTGAAGTCATACCTGAACCAGATGACGAATCAAGTTCTGACTTTGAAGATGATACAAGACCAAAATTGTTTTCTCAGGAGGAGATGAATGATTTAGTAAGAGACTTGAATCTTCCCAAAGATGCCACTGAGTTACTCAGATCAAGGCTGAAAAGCAGGAATTTATTGTTGCCAGGAGTGTCATCCTCATGGTTCAGACATCGTGAAAAGGAGTTCATTCCTTACTTCGCCCAGGAAGACAAGTTGGTTTATTGCATCGATGTCGAAGGTCTGATGGGCAATTTAAAATCCAATATGATTCAGAGCAATGGCGTCTTTTTATAGATTCTTCAAAAAGAAGTCTCAAAGCAGTTTTACTCCACAACGGTTTTTACGCTTCCATACCTGTAGGTCATTCCGTACACTTGAAGGAAACCTACGAGAACTTGGAATTGGTTCTTCGTAAACTTAAATATGAAGACCATGATTGGCAAGTGTGTGGGGACTTGAAGGTCTTGTGCATGCTGCTCGGGCAACAAGCTGGGTATACCAAATATCCTTGTTTTCTATGTCTATGGGACAGTCGAGACCTACAAAATCACTGGACCAAGAAGAGTTGGCAGCCGAGGGTGCTAACAGTTGGTGAAAAAAATGTCCTCTGAGAAACTTTGGTACCTTCCCATAAAGTTCTTCTACCACCTCTCCACATAAGATTGGGATTGATGAAGCAATTCGTAAAATCACTTCCAAGAGATGGAGAATGCTTCAAATACTTGGTCACCAAGTTTCCAGGTCTGTTGGAGGCAAAATTGAAGGAAGGTGTGTTCGTCGGACCAGACATTAGAAGGCTTATAGTTGATCAAGAGTTTGTCAATACCATGATGGATCCTCAATAAGAAGGATGGATTGCATTTAAAGAAGTCGTACAGAAATTTTTAGGCAATAACAAAGATCCTCACTACAAAAAGATCGTCGGACGAATGCTGAAAGCATTTCAAGCTTTAGGTTGCCTGATGAATTTGAAAGTGCATTTCCTCCAGTCCCACCTTGACTACTTTCCTGAAAATTTGGGAGCTGTGAGTGAGAAACAAGGTGAACGATTCCACCAAGACGTTAAAGAGATGAAAAGGAGATACTAGGGAAAATGGAGCATTACAATGATGGCAGACTACTGTTGGATGCTTCAGAGAGACATTCCAGATGCTACTCACAAGCGTAAATGCACCAAGAGGAGCCTCACAAGGAAGAAGAATCGAGTCTAGTGTGTGTAGGTGAGCTCATTTCAGTTCAAAAAAGGATTTTCATGAAAATATTGTAATAAAACTTTAATTTTATAAGTCTATTTCCATTTATTTTGAGGTATTGCCTTATTTAAAATAGTTACCTAAATTGTCAGGAAACGTGATATCCTATGACAAAATGGAGGTCATTTTCGGATTCAGCGTACCAAAAAACATAAAGATTACGTGGAATAACCAAAACAGCTCTCGAAAAAAAATTATATATAATAGGGGATTTCAATTACCCCAGCATTGACTGGATTAATGTCACTGCAGGACATGCTAGGGAGATAAAGTTTCTAGATGAAATAAATGACTGATTGTTGGAGCAGTTGGTTCATGAACCTACAAGAGGTGAAGCCATTTCAGACATATAAATGTTGATGCAAAATAGACTAGATATACTAGTCTATTGCATGCCTAGAACAGTGCAAGGTAATTTCAATGCACTCAAAGATATAATAACAGCAAATACAAAGAGATATGTTTGTCATGACATACAGTACCTTCGATGAAAACATACATGGCAGTAGAAGAAATCCTTATTTATTCTTTCATTGGTCATCTCTAAGAACAGTCATTAAAATGCTAAATATAGACCCTTACTGACCTCAGAAAAACCTCATTTTTAGAGACCGATGAGAGTGCTTTTGGGCATATTTTAGTGCAATTTGCACTGTTGAATGCTTCTATGCTGAGGGTCTCTTAGTATTGAAAGGGATATGCTGTGACATTTACCTATGGAGAACCTTTTGTGATTTTTTCTGCCCTATCACACTGGCATCTGCGGTCATCTGTACGGTCCAGGTACTGGCCAAGCATTCATGTCCCCCCTTAATTGCAGTTGAGCACATCAGATCCTCCCATGCAACCCTCATAAGAACATAAGAAAAGCCATACTGGTTTACACCAAGGTCCATCAAGCCCAGCAGCCTGTTTCCAACAGTGGCCAAATTTGCAGACGACACAAAATTATTCAAAGGATTGTGAACAATTGCAAGAGAACCTTGATAAATTAGAAAACTGGGCATCCAAAGGACAGAAGAAATGTAATATGGACAAGTGCAAAGTTATACACCTAGGGGGTCTATTCCAACATGAAAATAGCTATTTGCCCCCCTTGCTGTCCCTGAAGAAAGCCTCTCCATGCGAACAAGGAGTTTGTATGGGGAGGCTTAGATGGGGCGGGAGGGGGCATTGCAGAGGCGGGGTGAGGGCGGGCAGTGGGCGGTCCGCGGCCCCGAACATACAGGGCTGATTCTGAAGTCGGCCCTGCACGTCCAGGGCTGGCAAACTGGATGGGGGACTTATTCCACCTCGGAGGCCTGGGCAGTGGAAGTGGGGTGAGGGGTGCAGGGGGTTCCCTGCAGCCCGACCCTGGCCATGGGAAGCCAGATTGGGGGTCAGACTGCAGGAAAAGGAACAAGTGGCCGGCGGCCGGGGATCACGGCTCCTGAATGGAGCCGCAGTGCCATGGCAATGGACACCATGGCACCATGGTTCCATTCAGGAGCCTGACTGAGTTAGCCCGGCAGTGGCCTGTACATGCAGGCTGATCTCAATCGGGTCCCGGCCTGCGCGATCAGAATCGGGTCTGCATCTGTGCATCCCGCTTCCGATCTGGTGCACAGCGGCCTGGGCAGCCAACTTGGAATGTGCCTCCTAGGAAAAAACAACCCAAACTATGGTTACATAATGTAAGATTCCAAATTATGAACCACCACCCTGGAAAAGTATTTAGGCGTCATCATGGATTATATTTGAAACCCGCTGCCCAGTTTGCAACGATGGCCAAGAAAGCAAATAGAATATTAGGTTAAGGAAAAGAATGGAGAATAAAACCAGGGATATTATAATGCTTCTGTATCATTCCAAGGTGCAACTGCACCTTGAATATTGTGTGTAATTCCGGTCTCCATATCTTAAAAAGGATATAGCAGAGTTAGAAAAGTACAGAGAACTGCCACCAAAATGGTAAAGGAGATGGAAGGATACCCTTATGAGGAAAGGCTTAAAAGGTTAGTGCTCTTCAATTTGGAAAAGAGAGAACTGAGAGGAGATATGATCGAGGTCTATAAATTAATGAATGGAGTAAATGTAGATTGACTTGGGGACACGCAATGAAGCTACAATGTAACCCATTTAAGACTAATAATAGAAAATATATTTTTACTCAGCACGTAATCAAACTCTGAAATTCGTTACCGGAGGATGATGTAAAAGCTTTTTGTGTAGCTGGGTTTAAAAATGGTTTGGACAAGTTCCTAGAGGAAAAGTCCATAAATCATTATTGAAGGAGACTTGGGAAATCCACTGTTTCCCTGGGAAAAGAACTGTGGAACCTATGTACCTTTTTGGCAATCTACCAGGTACTTGTTTCCAACTGTTGGAAACAGGATATTGAGCTTGATGAACCTTGGTCTAACCCAGTATGGGATTTCTTATGTTCTTATGGATTGGCCACTGTTGGAAACAGGATACTGGGTTTGATGGACCCTTGGTCTGACCTAATATAGCATATCTTATGTTCTTATGTGCTTATGTACTGTCCAGTCTTCAGGTACCATAGACTATTTTAATGATAGTTTACATGTTACTAATAGTAGGTCTGCAATTTCAGTTTTAGGGTTCTTTCAGAACCCTGATATGCATACTATCTGGACCAGGTGATTTATTACTCTTTAGTTTATCAAATTGCTTTATTACATCTGACAAGGGTAACTTCCCACATCTTCTTCAAAAAAGCCCAAAGCAAAGACTTAATTTAGTCTCTCCACTATGGCCTTGTCCTCCCTTAGTGCCCCATTTACCCCTCTATCATTTAATGTCCCGACTAACTTTCACAGATTCTTTTGCTACAAATGCACCTGAAACATTTTTTATTATGAGTTTTTGCTTCCATGGCAAGCTTCTTTTCAAATTATCGCTTTGTTGGCATTATTAATGCTTTCCATCTAACTTGCCAGTGCTTATGTTTTTTCCTGTTTTTGTTATTTGGTTTCTTTTCCAATTTTCTAAAAGATGTTTTTTAGGCTATAACAGCCTCTCCGACCTCACCTTTAAACCATGTCAGAGGCCTTTTGGTGTTTCTTCTACCTTTCTTAAAGCATGAAATATATCTGGTCTGGACTTCCAAGATAGTATTTGTAAACAACGCCCAGGCCCAATGTAAATACTTAGGAGGTCATTCCAGAACACAAATAAGCCAGTTAGACATGAGGGATAGATATTTATCTCACGAAAACATCTAGAACCATATTCCAAAACCACACAGCCCTGCACATACACGGTGCTAGCACAAGAATCTCAGAAAGTGGATGGAGCAGGGGTGTGGCCAGCTACAGATATGTATAAAGCGTATTATTATTATTGTTGTAATTAATATTATTATTAAGCATTTATATAGCACTACCAAGCATGCACAGCAGCACTATACAAACACTTAAGTAGACAGTCCCTGCTCATAGAGCTTACAATCTAAAAAACAAACATACAGGACAAAATAATAAAATAGCAATAAGGATCTGAAACACATGCGAGGGGAATTATGAAACAAAAGCGGCCTCAAAGAGGTGAATCTAGAGCTTGGATTTGAAGAAGGTGAAGGAGGAGATTTGGCACAAGGACAGGAGAAGGTTGTTCCAGGCAAATGGAGCAGCAAGGTTAAAGGAATGAAGCCTGGAGTTTGCCAAAGAAGAGAGCAGCATGGAGAGAAGGAAAGAAGAAGAGGAATGAGATCATGAGGAGGGGTATAGAGAGGTAAGAGAGAGGAAAGGTAAGGAGGAACAGCAGAGTGAATGCATTTTGTGTCAAGATAAGTAGCTTAAACTGAATGCAGTAGCAGATAAGGAGCCAGTGAAGGGACTTGAAAAGAGGAGTAATGTGAGTGTAATGTGGCTGGCGGAGAATTAACCACGCAGCGGAGTATTCAGGAAAGGTTCATGTATGTCTGCAGTGTTCCCCGTGTACGTCCAAGTTATTCCTGCGGAAAAGTGGAATAAGGTCAGGACTTAGAAAATTTTCTGCTCTGCTCTTCAATGCATCCCATATTGACAAATGGCTGTGACAAGTATGTTTTGCACTGGTGTGTTTGCAGTCTGGAAAAACACAAGAACAGAACAGAGAGTAGAGGCGTGGGAAGGCTGTAAGGTAAAGAAACATTAATAAATACTCCCACAGAAATATTAAGAAGAACAATAGTGTTTATATTGGCTATGCTGACATTCGCTGTTTTTGCTAAAGGAGCAAATCCAGCTTTCTGTGATAAGGCAGAAGCCACTGAAAGCAGAGGCTTAGGAGAAAAAGCTGTTTCTTACAAAACAAATAACTTGCAGAAGATGCAGTTCCCTTACAAGGCAGCTAGAGGGAGCATGCATGAACCTACAGAGGCTGAGCTAACACACCCGGGGACTGATTGTGCAAGAGCTAATCAGCTCCACCTGAAGAGTAGCTCGAGGAACTCAGAAGTAAAACGGCTTTATAAGCAGAGAGGCAGGTCAGAAGAGGAGAGCTCGGCCTGGAGGGAGGAAGGAACCTCAGAGGAGAGCCCGGCCTGGAGAGAGGAAGGAACCTCGGAAGAGAGCTCAGAGGAGAGCTCAGAAGGAGAAAGAGAAAGGTACAGACCAAGGAGAGCTGGAGTGAGACCTGGGAGAGCCATACTGGAAAGAGACCCGATAAGAAGAAATCCCAGAGGCAGTGAGCTCAGAAGGAGGGAGCTAGCCTGGAGAGAGGTCTATGCTCACCAGAAGGGTCTGTAACAAGATTTAAAAGTACTGGAAGAGAAAGTTCTGATAGGAGGATTACTTGTGCTAGAAAGCCCAGACGCCTGGAGGCTTTATCTGGTCTTCCCAAGCTGCAGAGAAGACAAGCACTACCCAGGAGGATTCCAGAGGGAGTCTACAAAAGAGTCCGTGTCCAGAGAGAGGTGCCTGGTTGGGCAAGTACCGGTCACACGGACGTTACAAAGCCAAGGTACAGTGACTCTTTTTGCCTAAAGAGAAACCCAGCTCATAGAGCGTCTGTGAGAGCAGATAAGCAGTCTGAGAGGAAAGAAAGCAGGCAGGAGTTTTACAAGCCATTGCTTAGAGGTATGAGGCCAAGCCCTGCTGTTTACTGGAAAGCCCTAGAACAGCCCAGCTGGAGGCTAGGGAGAAGGAATATTAACTTTCAAACCACTGCAGCCAGGGAAAGGTCAATTGCTGAGGGAAGCACAAATGACCCAGAGCCCATGCAGGTGGAATATGGGGATTCAGTTATATCATCCCAGGAAAATTTAATGGATTGCTCTATGTGTATGGACACTCCCTGAGCTGTAATTGTATATGGACAAGCTCTAATGTTGTTTGTTTGTGCTGAGTGAAAGAGAAAAGCTCACCAAGTTATTTTTGCTCCAAAGTTGGAAAGCCTGTGTTGTTTTTACAAAGAAGCTGTGAAAGAATCTAACAGTTTATTTGTTCACCTTATGCTTTGGTAGAAGAACCTGACAAGAAGGAAATACTTTCATTTCTCTGTTACCTAGCGAACCTCAGTGCATAAAAGGGAAATAAAAGCCTTATTTACCCTCCATTTTGGCTCACACAACTCATTCTTATAAGGAGGAGGACTACAATACCCAGGATGCATCTGGCTTAAAGAGTCTTTTACCTCCATCAATAATAAAATGCTCAACCTGCCCTTGCAGCCATAGGCCACCAGGGGGGATTGATGACAGTTCCCTAACAATTTCTATGTCCTCAAAACTGGGATGGTTGATAGAGTCCTGGGACTCCATTCTATAATGTTATACCAGCTGTTGTTGAATGGGTGTCTGGTACCTGGACCATAGGGATGACTGCAGAATCACCAGGTGCCAGTGTGATCGGGCTGAAAATTTCAGAACAGGTTCTCCATAGCTAAATGTTACAACATATCCCTGTCACTAATAAGGGACCCTCCGAATGAGATCATTCAACAATGCAAATAGCACTAATACATAACGGAAAGCACCATCCTCGCTTTCTACAAATGTGCACAGCAGCTTCAAGATGCACGTTTAACAGAGGAGGTGTGGCCATTCACGTGTATATAGCAGAGACAGGCAGGAGCGATAATATCCATTTTTTCAGAATATGGTAGGTGCAGGGATGTACACAGCCATTTGCATGTATACCCGTCTCTTGTACTCCATAGTGCTTTGTTCATGCCGTGCCAAAAATGTCTATGTCCCTGATTACAGAACCGCAGCTGCATCTTTCCTCGTGGATGCAGAATCACGTTCCAATTGGGCAAGTTTTTGATTTTAACATGCTCGCAAGCCACATGTTCTGGGATTGGCCTCAAAACCTTTGCGGTTGTTCCTTTTAGCTTTTTTCTAAACCAATTTTCTCATTTTATCATGAGTCTCTCTTTTGAAAGTTAAATGCTATCACAGTGGATCTTCTTGCTATCCTCACTCCATTTATTAAATCAAATGTGATCATATTGCAATCATTATGGCCGAGTGGCCCCAACACCGTTACTTCTTGCACCAGATCCTGTATTGCACTATGGACTAGGTATAAAATAGCTTTGCCTTATGTTACAGTTGTGGTCAACATTATTAGCACCCTTGTAGTTCAATCCCTTATAAGCTCATTCCGTGGCATGAATAGTGGGGATGGACGTCACGTTGGGACGTTTATCCCACTATTCGTTTCCTCTACTGACCCAGTCTAATTTCCCTGCTCATTGTACAGAGAACTTAGATGGGGGTGGGGAAGGGGCGGATTGGGGGTGGTGTTAGGGCGGGCGGTGGGCGCTTGTTGGCCCCAGACGTACAGGGCCGATTCCAGCGTTGGCCCTGTACATCCAGGGCCGATGACTTGGACCGGGAACGTATTCCCCTTCTGCAGTGGAATAAGTTCCCCGATGTGAGAGGAATGGCAGACCCGGGGCTAGGAAGAGGCGGCAGGGGGCAGAGGGAATTCTCCACAGTCCAACCCTGGCCCTGGGAGGCCAGATCGGGGGTCGGGCTGTGGGGAAAGCACTTTGGGAGCCAGCAGCCGGGGATCGCGGCTTTTCAATAGAGCCATGGTGCCATGGCAACCGGACGATATGGCGCCATGGCTCCATTGATAAGCCCTGACTGAGTTAGTCAGGCAAGGCCTGTATGTGCAGACCGGGTGGAATTGGGGTCCCAGCCTGCACGTACAGACCTGTTCGTGATTCTGATCCCATGGGGCTAGATGTGCCCCATGGGATCAGAATTGCGACTCCCTCTGTGCATCTGGTTCTGACCGGGCACACAGAGGGCCTGGACGTCGGGGATGGAATTGGGCTCTTAATGTCCAATATCTCCTAAAAAAAAGTGGCCAGTGAAATGGCTTTGGACTACCTATGCACACATATTTGCACATAACAGAATCACACAAAACAAGATCAATTATAAAAGGAAATAGTAGGTAATACAGTAGTATAAAAACTGGGACATTGCTAGGACATGATTTGACACCCTTATAAACAATTCAAATCGTTTGAACAGAAGAACCATATTCCCACTACAGTAAAATAAGACACACCTGTGATACATTGTCAGTACTCACATGATTTGAAACAACCAGTGAATGATGGTTCTAATGTTTAAAATGGCCACATTCACTTCCTGTTCTATTTTTACAATCGTGAAGACAAGAGAGCTGCCTGGGACTGTCAGAAAATCCATTATCACCACAGATCAAACTTCAAAAGGTTACAAGTCCATCTCCATAGACCTTGGGATTCTGGTGTCTACAGTTCACAAAGTTATTTAGGTTTTCGCTCATAGAACTGTCAAGAATCTCCCAGGACGTTGTGAGAAGAGGAAAATTAATCCAAGAAGTCTTCAAAGGTTAGTGCAAACTGTTGGAAGAACACCACATACAACATTCAAAGATCTTAAGACTGACCTGGAACAATCTGAAGTGGTGATTTCAACCCACACCATACACTGTGTGCTAAACAAAGAAGGACTTCACAGGCAAAGGCCAAGGAGGACACCACTGCTCAAAGACAGATATAAAAAAGGCACAACTGATCTTTGCCCAAACCCACCTTGAGAAACCACAATCTTTCTGGGAAAATGTTCTGTGGACAGATGAAACCCAACTTGACCTCTTTGGCAATGCAGACCAGCGATACATTTACAGGTGAAGAAATGAAGCTTATAAGGAAAAAAACACCCTTCCTACAGTTAAATATGGTGAAGGTTCCATAATGTTGTGAGACTGTTTTGCTGCCTCAGGAACTGGAGGCCTGGAATGTATTAAAGGAATCATGAAGTCAGAGGACTACCAAGGTATTTTGGAGCAAAATATGCTCCTACTGTCAGAAAGCTAGGTCTGGGTCGAAGGCATGGGTCCTCTAGCAGGATAATGACCCAAAACATACATCCAAAAGCAGGGCCACACCAAGGGCTGTATGAGCGGTGTAGCTGCACATGGCGCAAGCACAGAAAGGGGCACCGATATCATCAATGGGCTTCCACGAAGCTCAAAAAGAATGAGTTACTGAATGTGGCTGGGTGGAGGGGGGTACCAGATTCATTAGTCATACAGGGTGCATTTCTAGCTTGCTATGGTCCTGTCCAAAAGTACAAAAGAATGCTTAAAAAATGGAGAAGCTACCAGCAGACAAATGTACAAAATTTATAGATGGCTACAAGAAATGTTTGGGGGCTGTCATCACGGCAAAGGTTGTGCAACCAAATATTAGTGAAGGGTGCCATTAATCCTGTCCAGGTCATATTTTGTTTTTTTTCTCAGAAATTACTACATTTAAGTTGCACAGACATCTTTTTTTTATTGTATACCTTTGAACATACTATTAAAATGTTATGATGACATAGTTGTAATATTTCCAATTGTTTCTCAAGATATTGTACACAATATACCTAAAATGCAAGGGTGCCAATAATGTTGACCTACAACTGTATTTATTAGTATTTAGCTCACACCTTTCTAGTAGATGTTCAAGTCAAGGTACATGGAGGTACTTCAGTTAATTTCCTTGTTCTTGGAGAGTTTACAATCTAAATTTATATCTGAGGCAATGGAGGGTTGTGTGGCTTTCACAAGGCCACAAGGAGCATCAGTTGTATTTAACTATAGTCTTTCTGGTTCTAGGCTGCTCTTCCACTCATGTTGGATGCTGAACCACCTGCTCAATGACTGCCCATCTAAGTTCTCTGTACAATGAGTCATTTAGTTTGTCAAAATGCTTTATCTCCCTAGCATGTCCTGATGTGCTATTGACACAATTGATACAAGAACAGAAAATACATACAAATACAATTAAATATGCACACACAGACTCACAATAGACTAAAGTACATAACTCTTGCTGTATACTGCCTTTTCTGAATCTCTGCATAATAAATCTTAATAAACACAGATAGACATAATCTTGAATAACAAATGGCTTTGAAATGTACATTATATCTGAAATATGAAGATTAATTTATCATTCATAACAAGATCCAGCAGGGAATAATTCATGCAATTTCCCTGTAGCTACTCTTGTTTTGTCTGGCATTATATCTATTGAGTACTCTTACTAACTTATAGGGATGAAAATTTAGCATTAATCTCAGAGGTGCTAATGACCTTCAGATAATGTTGCATCTATTTTTTATTGAATGATTTGAAACTGTACAGCTCCAGTGATCATCATTTAATTAAATAACTCTAAGCAGCGAAGAGTTTTTCAGATGATACCAGGATAACTTTTGGCCAGAACAAATTCACTTAGGCAAATTTTCTTTATAGAAAACTAAAAAAAGAACTAAAACTGATGACTATAATAAAAAATAATCTTGAGCTAGAAGGTATGTATCAATATCTAGGAGGAGAATAGGGTGCAACAAACCAACGTAAACAATTGAGAAGAAAGATCAGCAAAAAAATGCTTCAAAAGATTTCTACTGACTGAAAAGTGCTTTAACGGCATAGAATAAGATAATGCTATCAATCACCTTTCAGTTCCCATACTCTCATACAACTTTGGAACCATAGAGGTACCTCAAAAATCTTAAAAAATTAAATGCAAGAACAAGAAAAATCCACCAAGTTCACTAAGTAATCTATAAGAATGAGTATATGAAGAGATAATACATCCTAAGAGCTGAAGGTGGTATAGATCTTATTGAAACAGAATATACATTTAGACGGCAATTTTATATGTTGTCACGCCGCCACCACTCGCCTCTGGCTAAGAGGGCGTGGTTTTTAGAGGAACTTTCTGCTGGCTTTATGTGTGCATCAAACAGAAAGCTGTAGTCGGGCTCCAAGGGGTAAGGCAAATGACAGAAATATATTTCAACACCAAGGTTCGTTCATACCACGTACAGGATATTTGCTCAGGGACTCTGTGAAGCAAAGCACTCTCCAAAAACAAACACAAACCAAAAATGTCTGTTTAAAGGTTCTCCATAGTGCAGGATACACAGTCTTTAACAGCAAGGATAATTCCCTTTTTAGCCTTGCTGGGTAAAGCACAAAACAAAATCACATTCACTGTCCGTGATAGTATAGCTTCTCTCAGCTTCAAAACCTTCAAGCAAGAAATACAACTCAGGGCACAAGAAAGCTTCATTATAATTAGCTACTTTCTTACCCCAGTGTCCTTGTTCCAGCAGCAGAAAATTAACAAGCTTATCCCAGTTCCAGGCTTGCTCCTTAGTCCCTGTGACCTTTCCCTTTACCAACACGAGGGACTCATGGCCACCCAGCCTGTGGACTATGGGTTTCTTTTCCTGGCAAACTCTCTCTCAAGACTGGCTTGTTTTCTCCCTGTTCCTCAGGTTTAAAGCTTGGCACAAGAACAGTCTATGGGAGTGTCCTCCTCATTCAGCTTCACCTCAGGCTCTCCCAGCTGCATAGGCTCTGACTCCCCGTCCTGCTCACAATGCTCAGCTAGCCTCTCGGGGAATTTTGGAGTCTCTCCTGCTCCTGGCTCCAAACCCTCTTGCAGACGTGCTATATACTAATTAGCACTCTGCTCTCTTGGAAGCTCAGTTCCTCTGCTCTGCTCAGCACCAGTCAAGCTTCCCTTGCTTGCAGCTGTGCCTCGGCTCGTGGCAGTCTGGCTTCCTGCTTCTCCTCCCCGTTCTCTTCTCTCATACTCTGGCCTAGGTTTATACCTCCAGGGCTCTAACTTCAACCCCTCCCTACCCAGGTGATGGCAATCAGCCTGACTTCAGGCACCTGAGTGCTTGGAGCATTCACTGCCTAAGGGGCTCTGGGCTCTGTATCCTCTCCCCTTCATTCCACTAGGGGGAGCATGAAATGTGAGCCATGTGGAAGTTTTCTGATTCCTGGAGGTGTTTGTGGCTTTCCTACCCTGCCTCGGTGAAAAGGGGCCCTTTACTAGGGTGAATTCCCTGTCTCTTTGTCCTCCCTCAGACTCCGGATAGGCCTCCTTGCCACAATGTACATTGTCATATGCAGTTAATGCACATTGCCATGTGCATATTTGGGCCCTATTTTATAAAGTGAATTATGCACATAGTTTACTTTATAAATAGGGGCATAAAGGTGCTCATCAATCAAGTCATGACAGTTTTGCCTGCCCTAGAGCAGGCATAAATGCCCATGCCTAGATTGTTTAGAAACACACATAAATTATAAAATTGTATAATTTGTCCACCAAAGCTCTGCCCCTGTGCACATTCAAACTGAAAGTATGCACAATAGGACTTGTGCGTGAACTTACAGAGTAGTGACCACTTAAAATGCACATGTAATTGCTCATTCACACGCTTAAGTACTTTAAAATAAGGATTTACGATCACAATTAGTGCATAACATTCCACATGTCACTCATAAAATCAGCTCCTTAGAGGCCAATTCAGGGTTTGCCCAACAATTAAGCAAGGCTGGGTGATCACCTAGAACAGCAGTTTCTGAGGAACAGCAAAGGGAAGCAGTAGTCAAAGCAAAATAGTAGATCCTGACAGTCATACAACTCAAAGAGCCCTTAGCACATTCTTTTACCTACAGGGAGAGGGGGCATGCACATAGATACAAAGCAAATTTTAATATTTGAAAGTTTGTTGTCTAGTTTATGCATTTTTACAGGATTGTCCTTGGGAGTGGGGTGTATAAGGCTGAAAGTTCACCTAGAGCACCCTACACCTCTGCACCCCCCTGGGCCTATTTACTTAAACACATTAGTTGTTTAATGAGTTTTACTGTCTGTTAAGCAGCTAATGTGCATTATTCTTAATATAGAGCAAATAACATTGATTCTTAATAAGTCCTGTGCTCAACATCTAATGCAAAATTTTATTACAATGCAGGGAAGGGGTAGGAAATGGACAGCAAGGATGTGGAATGCAGCACAGAGGTTATCATAAGATATGTGGAACCCGATTCTGGAAGGGGTGAGTTTGGGCTATCTGGACGGGCCCGTGCAGGACGGGACCATTTAGACCAGATTCTGAAATACAGGAGCAAAATGTTCCCATAGCTGTCAGAATCGAGCACGAGGATGGCCCGGCATGCCCCTACCACAACCTCAGGGACGTCCTCCCCGCAGTTCCATCTTCCCACAACCCTGGATCCTCGAGTCCCCACTGCCTGACCCCAATGGGGACTGCTGGGGCCTGGATCAAGCAGCAGGGAATCATTCTCTGTGTCCCGGTGCTTCTGTGAGCGGGCTCCTGGGCTACGCAGGAGCTGCCGGCCATGTTTTGGGGGGTGCCTCGATTGTTATTCCACTTCAGAGGTGGTATAAGCAGAGCATCCCCCCGGTGACCCCCAGACTACAAGGCTGTGAGCAGAATTGGACCTTACATCCAGGGGTAGGCCCCACCCGTGCCCCTCCCACTCTCTGCCCCATCGCGCCCCCATCCCCTGCAGCACACACAGCAGCTGTGTGCATGCAGCGGGGGATGGAGGTACAATACCGGCAAGGTGGATAGCAAGGCTGCACGTCATGGCGGGACAGGCAGCCCCGCTGTTCGCCTCATAGAATTGGGCCCACTTAGAAGCCTTATTCATGATTTCCATATGGAAAATCCAGCATTTACACATAAAAATGGCATCCAGAAGTTACTGTCAATTTTAGAAAGGTATAAATTTACATATAAATGCCTTTAATAATTAGAAATTGTAAGGGGGTCTCAAAGGTATGGTTTGGTCATGGCCTGGGTGGATCAAATATCTACACATGGAATCCTCATTTCATATAGGGAATGAACGTGTATGGCCAAAATTGCTTCCCATACAGGTTTTGAAAAGTGCTCATTGTCCTTCTTAATCTCCCATTGTTTATTTCCCCCTCCAAATTAAAATGATATAAAGACGGCAGCCTCTTGTATACATTTGCAAAATGCCAGCTTGTATGTGTAAAGTGCAAAATACAAACTTTCACATGTGTAATTGCTTTTTCCCATGTGTAAGATTGTAAAATGGCTCCTCCAGCTATACATGGCTGCATCTCTACGCACACTCCTGCAGTTCCTTATACATATTTTAGAACAAGCTGCATGTTTGTCAGAACCTTTTCTAAAATACCACTAAATACCACATTCCTGTGGAAATCTTAACTAAGCCTCTAGAATTATGATTAACTGCTTTTGTGGTAACAGCCATTGTGCTGAATTAATGAGTGCTAACACTGCAGGTGTTTCACCCCACTAGGAACACCCCTTTTTAAATTAAAGCATGATCACTGAGGTTTTTGCACTAACAAACATTATGGGGTATGTTTACTAAAGTTTCTTAATGTGCGCGCCTCGTTAGTCTGCAGGATGCCATATAAGGAGTGGGCGGTCCGGTCAAAAATAGCAAAACGGGATTAGCGCGCGCGCTCTTCTGCGCCACGCACATTAGCGCACGAGTAATGCGCGTGGGAAGCATAAGCAGGCGCGCTGATGTACAAGCAGAGGAGCAGGGCTGCAGTACAATGGTGAGGACACTGACAGATGGTGCAGGGGTCATGGGTTCAATCCCCCACTGTGCCCAATGAATAAGGCTGGCTGAGGCGCTACCATTTATGTGTAATATTGCATTAGGAGGCTTTTTAATTTTATTTTAATTACTGCTGCTAGAAAACGCACTCTCAAAGCACTGTAACATAAGGTGCTGTATAAGGCACCCCATAAGGTACCCCAGAGGGCACATTTTAAAGTGCACTGTCCGCCACGGCACCCTACAATGTTGCTGAAAGGGTGGCGTATAGGGCGCCATATAGGGTGCCCTATGAGGCACAGCAAGGTCATAGCACTGTTTTTGATGGCATTTAAACGCATGAAAATCTTAAGTAGGTGCGCTGACATGCAAGGAAGAACAGCAGTGTAGCACAATGGTTAAGGCACTGACTGATGATACAGGGGTCATGAGTTCAATCCCCAGTGTGCCTAATACATGAGGCATCAGCTTAGACATGTAAGTATTGTTTCCTGCGGCACTTTATTTGTATTTTATTAATTGCTGCCAGCAAACACACCCTCATGTGCCGTAACCTAAGGTGCCGCATAAGGCACCCTATAAGGTACTCCATAGGGCACATTATAAGTGCACTATCCACCACGGCACCCTATAATGTCCCCTATAGGGCACCCTATCAGTCGCTCCATAGGATACTGTATAGTGCACCTTATATGGACGGTAACCATAAGGTGCCCTATAGGGCGCCCTATAAAGCACCCTCTGAGGCACCTTATGGGTACAGTACGCTGAGGGTGTTTTTGCTGGCAGCACTAATGTACATTAAAAATAGATAATGCTTTGGACAGCCCTATCAAATAACCCCACTGTGGGTTTGAACCCATGACTTCTGGCTCCACTGGCAGTGAAGTAAGCAGTGGGCTACAGCTGCTAGCAAACCCCTGGCTGGCTGCAGAAGGACTGCAAGTCACCCCACAAACAGTCTGCTGTGGTCACCAGGATAGGGTTAACCCACCCATACCCATGATGCACTGCACATGCAAATCAGCAGTCTACAGATGATCACAAGATGTGGTATGCAC
Organism: Ichthyophis bannanicus; assembly: GCA_033557465.1. Lineage (NCBI taxonomy): Eukaryota > Metazoa > Chordata > Amphibia > Gymnophiona > Ichthyophiidae > Ichthyophis > Ichthyophis bannanicus. Next base: position 1,263,873,296 of record CM066032.1, on the reverse strand, counting down.
CCCCACAGCACCTATGCTGCAGGTCCCCAGCAGTGCTAATGTGTGAGATAGGTAGTTTCTGCAGACACATGTTGGATATATCTGTATGTCACAGTCAGGTGTAGCCCCTATGGACCCCTAGGAAGATTATGTACCACCGCGCTCCTCCTCCTCCAGGGCTGAGGGTGGTAAACAGGATCTCCCACCAACAGATCCACATTCTACCTCCCTGCAATGGTGGCAGTAGAGGGGACCATCAACCCCAGTCCTGCTGGGGAACAGACACCCTACAGGGCAGGTAATGCAGCTCTGTACACATCCATAATGCAATAGAAGGCAGACATTAGGGGGGGGCGGAGCCTGATGTCCAGCGGGTAGGACGCTTTGCGTTGAAGCTCCCGAGAGGCCTACTTAGAAGGGGGGGGCGGAGCCTGATGTCCAGCGGGTAGGACGCTTTGCGTTGAAGCTCCCGAGAGGCCTACTTAGAATCCTGACTTAAAACCTATACAAATTTACTATTTCGCTCCGAGCTGACCGGGGCGCCTCGGGGGCGGCCCATAAACCAGCGCGCTTGGACTTCGGGTCTCCTTCTTCTTTTCACGGAAAACGTTCCAAAACGGAGGTGATGGTTCCATTGCAGGAGATTTTGGAGGAAATACGCGGCGTGAAGGAATTGGTGCAGTCCAATGGAGAAGCGCTTCGAGCCATGCGAGAAGACTTTGGAGTGCTCCAGGACCGACTTGAAAGTCTTTCATCACGGCAGGACAACATGGCGGGGGTCCTCGACTCGCACGAGGTGCGCTTGGGCAAACTGGACAAGGCTGAGCGCCAGATACAGAATCTTCAAAAGGAGTTAGAAGATAGCAATAATCGAGCCCGTCGCAACAATGTGAGGCTCCTCGGAATGCCGGAGGGGGTGGAAGCAGGAGATATAGAGAATTCTTGCTCAAAACTCTTCCCTCCTTGCTGAAGATCACTTTTCACAGAGAACTGGAAATCGATCGAGCACACCGTGTTCCTGCCCACATGGCGCCCAACCGCACGACCCCCCGGCCTATTATCTTTAGCTTGCTACGCTATCAACAAGTGGAACAAATTCTACATGTTGCCCGAGCGAATCGTCATTTGGAATTTGAAGGTCGTTAGGTCTCCTTCTTTCCTGATTTGGCACAGCCTACCGTTGACCGTCGGAAGAAACTCCTTGCTTTTCGCCCTCGACTTCAACAACTACAGGCTCGCTTTGGCCTGTTGTATCAGCGAATCCGAGTGACTCTCCACAACCAAACCAGGACGTTTGAAGATCCTGATCTACTATCAACATTTTTAGACTCCAAAGAAGCAGAGCAGATGCGCTGATCCCAAATCTTGGACTCTTCTGGCCGGTTCTATCCGCCATTTTGAAGGGCCCGATGCGGCGGTCATAGCCAAGCACAGAAATAGCCTGGACTTTCTTTCTTTCTCTACATGACTTTTGTTTTAGGTTATGTGTTTTTTCAATTTCGGCCTTCTCTGGGTTTCTCCCCGCAGACACATGGTCGCCAGTAATTTTTTTGCTTCTCCTCTACCGTACTGCGGTTTTCTTTGTTAATGTGGGGCGCTTCATTTTATTTTCCTATGTCATGTGTACAGCACAGTCAGCTTGAGGGACATAGTGAATGTGCTATCATGCTCAGAATTTTTAACTTTTCTGAATGGCCTTATGTAAAATCTATCATTCACCGTCAATCCACTCAGAGGAAAGAAAATCCTTAGCTATCTTAGCCCTGAAAAAGAAGGCAGACATTAGGCCTGGATATGCTAAGCTGCAACCCACCACTATCTGATATTCTCCTGCAGCAAGCCTTCAGCCGCTGCACCCTGCAAGGCGCTCCATCAAGACACATACCAGCTGCAGACAGCCTGCTAGCTAGTCCATAGTGCATGTTCCTGGTGGAAATGCATGCACCCAGAACTGGGATGTCAGAATACACAACAAGCAGATGTCAGTGACTGGGCCCCAAACGGAAACCCATAAATATCACATGAGAAAAATACTATATAGCACTATGGGTGTGCCTAGCCATGCTGTGGTCACTGCACAGTCAGGGTGAGAGTGATCTCCCAGCAGGACATGCTGTGGCCACCCTGTCTGTGCAGGTGGTGGCCGGGCACTACAATGTCCCAGCCAGTGCCCTATGCCCTGTGCAGATGCATCCTGGCCAGGCCACCCTGTCCGGGCTATACCCATGGTACCTTGCTCCTCATTATGCACATTGGCAGGCCAATACTGGCAACAGTGCTGGCAGTGTGGGCTGTGGAGGGTGTTTGCAGCCACCACACACTGGATAGACAGACACACACTACCACACCTATGTCAGCATTGTGCTACTATAGAGGAGTTTAGCAGCCCTGGCCACCACACCAGTCCTGGGCACAGTACAGGCATGGATATGGTACGCAATACTGTTGGGGGTCACTCCCCAGGGTGGTAAACACTGTCAGAGACCAGACCTGAAGCACACTCCACAGACATCAGAAAGGTTGCTATGATGGAGCTCAATCAGCAAACTGTGCTTAACGTAGGAATTGCTATCTGCCAGTAATCATAGCAAACTTTGATAGCTGTGTACCGTATTCCCAGGTGTAGGGTGGCATTGCTAAGGTATGCAAGTGCTAGTATTGGGAGATGCACGCAGGGCCCAATGTCCTGCCTCTCCAGGAGACATTGGCTAATGGAGCCTGTGGGTGTGGGTGTGTCTGCCCCTGTTGGCTGCTGCTTTACGGCAGAGGTTCCCAACTCCAGTCCTGGTGTGCCAAACACTGTTCGGGTTTTCATGCTGTCCCTCATGAATATGCATGAGATACATCTGCATACCATGGGGGTGGTGCATAGATATGCAGCACAGGCATCTTTATTAGAGGCAGCATGGAACCTGAATGGTGTTTGGCCCTCCAGGACTGCATTTGGGAGACTCTGCTCTAGGTAATGCGCCTGTTTAGGGTGTCTTTGCTCTGTAGGGTAAAATGTAGGTGTTTTGGGCATGTTTACATCATCTGCAATAAAGGTTTTGTCAGTATTAGCATGTTGTAGTAGTGGGTAAAATAGGGGGACTGGGTTGGCAGGCACCATAGCTGGGACTTGAACCTGTGACTGTCTGCCTCCAAACACACTGGTTGTGTGCACTGCACCACCATGTTGCCACAGAGACAGTGCATTCCCTGGTGATACCATGACTGTTTGTCCGGCAGGGCCTGTCTGTTGCAGTGCATGGTACCCACCTACACAGGGCTAGGCCATGGTCTGCTCTGGGCAGCTGCCACTGCCCCCTCCACTACCAGTACCCCTCCGCCACCATGCTGAGATGGCCTTATATTGGAGACAGCATAAAACCTGAATGATTTGTGGCCCTCCAGGACTGCATTTGGGGGACTCTGCTCTAGGTAATGCACATGTTTCTGGTGTCTGTGCTCGGTGGGGTAACATATAGGCATTTGAACCAGGCGTATGTTCTCTGCAATAAAGGTTTATCCTTACTATCATGGTTTAGTAGCGGGTAAAATATGGGGACTGGATTGGCAGCAGCCCAAGCTGGGACTTGAACTTGTGATCTTCTGCTCCTGAACACACTGGCTGTGTTCACCACACCACACTGTGCTCACAGAGATAGTGCAGTCCCTGGAGATACCATGGTTGTTTGTCAGACAGAGCCTGTCTGTTGCAGTGCATGGCACCCACCTACACAGGGCTAGGCCATGGTCGGCTCTGGGCAGCTGCCACTGCCCCCCTCCACCACCAGTACCCCTCTGCCACCATGCTGACATGCCCTTCTGCTGGTGGTGCTACTGGGGTGCATTCTCAAGCCATCCAGTGTGCAGGTAGGCGGCTGCCTATGGTGCGTGTTCTGGGGTAGGGGTGCCTGCATAGGCGTCCATGCTTCCCCCCAACACCGCCTGCCAATGTTCTGTGCCCTTGGGGGTACCTGCTGGCTACTATCCCCTGTGACACTGTGATAAACACTCTCGTGCCCATGTTGGGCCCTCATCAGTTGCTGTCTGGCTGCTGTTCAGTTTCAGCATTCCTAAGTGCCATCTAGTCATCTGCCTATTCCGCACTGTGCCCCAGCTGCACCACAGCATGTGCCGCCTGCATCCCTCTGTATCCCCTTTCCCAGCATCTGTCCAGTTGCCCATTCCGACATGCCCGCCCTGCTGTTGTGGAACATGTGCATGCCATAGGTAATCTGTCCAATGGAAAGGGAAACCCTGATCAGTGCTATTTCACTGTGGGCTCATTCACCTTGTATGGGGACGGAGCCTAGACCCTTCCAAAATTCATATTTATTTTTTGGGGCTTTATTGGGAGTGTTTTTTGATGTTTCCCATTACTATCACTATTGCCCAGCTTGATTATGATTTTTTTCTATTTTGTTGGGGTCCTTTTCAATGTTTATTTGTATTTTTGTTCTGTGCACATGTATCACACTTATCACTTTTTTGTAGGTTTCCCTGGTTTTGCTGTACATTGCTGACAGAAATGGTTTCTCTTCCCTTTAAATCGGCTCTAACGCGAGGTTTTCACTTGCGTTATTTTTGGCCTCGAATTTCACATCATTAGTGTGCGGGGAGCCTCTCCCCTCCCACTCTCCACCCATTGACCCCTTCTCTCCGCCCCTGGGGAGCCTTCCTCCGCCCTCCGGGAGCCTTTCCCCGCCTTCAGCGCTCGTTTGTGCCGCTGTGCGCGTGAGCGCGCACTAGAGCGCATTTTTGCCCCATAAAGCGTCATTAGCATGCGCTAAGGTACCATAGCACGTGCTAAGGTACCTTAGCACATGCTAATTGCACGGCGCGCACGTTAAGAAACTTTAGTAAACATACCCCTATATTTTGCTGTTAACATGCTTTCATGGAAAAGTCTTACTGTGGTTTATAAAATAGGCCCTTCAAGGGGGTTAAATTTTAAGGGTTTTTTCACATAAAACAGTGTTTTTGCATGCAGAATTAGACACTTATTAAATTGTATAGCATGTACGTGTACACACTACATGGAGGTAATTTTATAAACACCAAGCAAAAAAGATCCCTTACAAAAATCAATAGAAAACTCTCGAGAATAATCAAATTTTTATTTATTTAGCTGTACTTATATACCGCCTTTCACCGGTTCAAAGCAGTTTACAAAAGCAGGGGTGAAATACAATGAGACAAGTTATAACATAATTACAAAAAAAAGGGGAGTTCAAATGTATGTGCATCAATAAGGGGGGTAAAACAATTATACAATTCTGTTAAGCATTCATCATTTTTGACAGATTCCAGTTTTCGGAGTCTCAGCTTGACTGAGGTGGGGGATGAACTTGGGGTCAGTTGTTGCCTGTCCATTCATGTCCCAAGTGGATGGCAAATAGTTGAGTCTTTAGCTGTTTCCGGAAAGAGGGGAGGTCCTTTTTACTTTGGATGTTGGACAGAAGGGAGTTGTATAAAGTGGGGGCATATATTTCAAAAGCACAGTTGCAGGACTGTTGGTTGAATTTCGTTCTTTCATATGGTACTGTCAGTAGGTCGGTTATGGACTGTCATGTCGGTCTGCTGCAGCTCAGTCATGTTAACAGGGTGCTCATATGCATGGCTTGTTGTTGATGGAATGTTTTGTGTATCAGGACCAGTGTTTAATATCTGATCCGTGCCTCTAACGGGAGAAAGTGGAGATCTCTCAATATTGGGGTGATGTGATTATATCTCTTCCCCGTTTGCATGATTTGTGCTGTTGTATTGAGGGCTGTCCGAAGAGAGTTGAGACTGATGGTTGGGAGTTCCTGGTATATTGCATTACAATAATCCAGGTGGGGGAGAATCATTGCTTGAATGACTTCTCTGAAGTCCGGTGGGTCAAGGAGTGGTCTGAGGTGTTGAAGCATCCTGGCTTTGAAGAATATGGTAATTGCCGTTCTTGCGATCTGTTGTTTGAAAGACAGTGTTTGGTCCCAGATGACCCCTAGATACTTTATGTGGATTTGGACCTTGATCTGTGTTGTTCTCAGGGCGAGGTGGTTTTGGGGGGGGGGGGTTGAATGTTTTGCCCTTTGTAACAAAACGTGCTTCCATTTTCTTGAGGTTTATAGTGAGGTTGTTGTCCTGTAACCATTCAGAAACATCATTGAAACAGTTTACTAAGTCTGTGTTTGTTGAGTTTGTGGTTGTGATGGGATCATAGAGCATAATGTCATCTGCATATATGTGGAAATTGATATTATGTGTCCTCATCAAAGAGCAGAGTGGTTTGAGGTAGATGTTGAACAGCATAGCCAAGACTGCTGATCCCTGCAGTATTCCCTGTGTTTGTCGATAGGGGGTGGAAATAGTGGTGCTGGTCCAAATTATCTGATGCCAGTCCGTTAGATAGGATTGGAACCTTTGTAGAACTTTATCCTTTATGCCAATTTCTTATAGTCGGTGTAGGAGGATGCTGTGGGAGATGGTATCAAAAGCAGCAGAGATGTCTAAAAAAGATCAAATGCTACAAACTAACATGAAGAGAAAAAGTCCTGAGTATTGTATTATATCCTGTCCCTCTACAAGGCAGTGGAAACATCCCTTGCCACTGGGGAATGGCATTTATATGGACATCATTGGTCAGAAAAAACTCCTTATGAAATGGTAAAATTACAGTACTGAAGTTCATAGATTTCAATTCAATTTTCTACTTGTATCCTCAAAATGTTGATCAAGACAGCCACTTTTGTGAAAACAAACACAATCGCACATCACGCTGGAATAAGGTGTTAGCATAAACAAAACTGAATCAATAGTGTCACTTATCTCTAGTCCTCTGTAGTTGTCCAGAAACCCTCAAGGAAAACTTCCATTGTATGTAAATGGCCAACAAAGATCCTTGTTTCACTATTAGCTGCATCAGGGGCTTCATAATTTTTTCAATCTTCCAGCATTCTATTGATTTTTCAAAGTATTTCGTAAGGGATCTTTTTTGTTTGGTGTTTAGATTTTTGGTCCCTTTGGTATCATCTGGTTTGCATTTTGGTAATTTTATAAAGTCATTTGAAAATGGACATGAGTACACTTGTATTCGTGGAAATGGCCTCTTATAAAATTCCGAGTGGTGTGAAAGCACGTCTTTGTACTTTGCCAGGGGTGGAGTTCAGGCAGAGGACACAAGTACATGCTTAGATTATAAAATACTATAATTGACACTCATACTTGAAAATCATAGATTCAGAGATTTGCACGAGCTCCAGAGTTGACTTAAATGTCCGTACCTGCAATGTAGATGCAAGATCTGTCACTTAAGCTAGTAGTACCTGAATGCAACTTAGCTTGAACTACTACTGGAAAGGCATGGGGTAAATGAAAATCAATAAATATATACACTTTTATAAAGACAAGTAGGCGTCTCCTTGTCTTTATAAAATTGCCTTAGTATAGGCTCCTGAAACAGCTTCCCCCTTATAAAATGACCCTCTATACACATAGGCATTCCCAGGATGGAGCTTGGGAGGAGCTGAGAGGGAGCTGCAAGATACACACATATGTTATAACATGCACATGCAAACTTAGGCAGAAAAGTTATGCCTTCTTCAGAGCAGATGTAACTTTGTGCAGAGCTCTGAGGGAATTTTTATTTTTATAACAAGCATACATCAGTGCATCTGTTGCCTCTATTTTCTAAAATATGACTTCACAGGCTGGGTAGCCTGTTATAAAAGTACTCTCCTTGGGGATAATTTTACAACTGTGTGCATGTATGAAAACCGAGAAGAAATCCTGGTCCACATTGGAGGGCAGAGAGAACTGAAGACACATCCTGGACAATGGGTGGGAGAGGAAAGAGAGAAGGGAAATGATGAACTATAGAGGTGGGAGACAGAGAGGGGGAGGGGAGATGCTGTACATGGGGGATGAAATGCGAGAGGAGAGATACTGGGCAAAAGAGGTGGAGAAAAAAAAGAGAAAAATGCTAGACAAGGGATGGGGAGAGAGAGGGGGAAATGCCAGACACATGAAAGGTGGAGGGAGAGAGGGGAGACGTCAGACATAGGAGTGGTGAGATAGACAGGAGAGATTATGAAAAAGGGGAGGAAAGAGAAAGTGAGGGGAAATGCTGAACATGGTAATGGAGGGGAGAGGGAGAAGGGTGATGCTAGATAAAGGAGAGGAAAAATTGAAGAGAGGGGGAGATGCTGGACAGTGGGATGAAGAAGAAAGAAATAGAAGATATATGCTGGACACAGGACTGGGTGGAGAGTAAGGGAAGTTAGATACTGGAGAGGGCGAGAGAAAGAGGGGAGACAGTGAGCAGAGTGAGGGTAGAGAGAAAGGGGAGATGCTGGATCCAGGAGTGGAAGGAAAAGAGTGAGAGTAGATGCTGGACACCAGATTTTTTTTTTTGGGGGGGGGTAGGGGAGTGGAGAGAGAAAGAGGAAAGGAGGGAGAAAAGAAGGGAGGGACAGAAGATGTTGGATATCAGAGTAGGGATGAGAAAGAGAGGAAGAGATACTGAACATGGGCTGAAGGAGAGAGACAGGGAGATTTATTTATTCATTTTATTTATTTAAAAATATTTATCATCTGCTCTATCAAGAGTGACTGGACATGGGAGAAAGAGAGGGGGGATAATGGAGGGTGGAGGAGAGATAGGTAAAGGGAAGGTGCTGGAGAGCAGCGATGGGAGGATAAAGAGAGGAGATGCTGGACACCAGGGAGGGGGGGAGGGAGAGAAAGAGAGAGGGAGAGGAGATGCTGGACATCAGGGAGGGAGGGAGGGAGAGAGAGAGAGAGGGAGAGGAGATGCGGGACATCCGGGAGGGAGGGAGAGATAGAGAGAGGGAGAGGAGATGCTGGACATCAGGGAGGGAGGGAGAGAAAGAGAGAGGGAGAGGAGATGCTGGACATCAGGGAGAGTGAGGGAGGGAGGGAGAGAAAGAGAGAGGGAGAGGAGATGCTGGACACCAGGGAGGGAGGGAGGGAGAGAAAGAGAGAGGGAGAGGAGATGCTGGACATCAGGGAGAGGGAGTGAGCAAGTGAGGTGAAGAGAAGTAGGCTAATGGCTAGAGTACTGGCTTGGGAGCAAAAAAAACATGGTTTACTTAACCCTCCATTGCCTCAGAAAAATCCAAGTTATCAGTGCCCCTCTTTAATGTACATTACCAAGTGAAAGTTACAATGTAAACCACTTTGACTGAAATGATAAAGCAGTATAAAAACACTGATAAATAAATAAGGAGGGAGGGATGCCAAGCATGAGGGTGGGTGAGAGAGGAAGATTGTAGAAGTGTGAAAGAGGGGAGATGCTGAACACAGGGAGTAGGGGAGTGAGAAAGAAACAGGAATGCTGAGCACAGGGGAGAAAACAAAAGGGGAAATGCCAGACACAGGAGTGAGCTCATGAAAATCTGGGCAATAAGAGGGCACCTTTATAAGCATACCCAGATTAACATGTAGGCTTATTTCATAAAGTAAGGTATGCACATTCTTTACTTTATAAAATAGAGGTGTAAATGGTTGAAAACATGCATTAATTTAAGCCACAAGTCTTTGTGCCAGCATTATGGTTGGTGTAAATGTCTGTGTCTAGATTTTTCAAGAGCACACATAAATTATTGCATTTCATGTAACTGTGTTCTGGCCAGACTGCACCCCTGTACATGCCCACAGTGAAAGTACATGCAATCGGCCCAATATGTGCATTTTCAGAATAGTGACTGTGTCAAATAAACACATAAATCTAGGTGTGACTTATAAAATTAAGAAAAATAAATGAAAAAAGTGAAAGATCAAAGTGAAGAACATAGGAGAAAGAAGTAATGACAAATGGATAGGAGACACCATAAAGAGACTTACTGTATAAGAAGATAGACAGAGGAAAGCAGAAACCAAAAACTGAGATCAGCATGATTAGAAAAATAAAATATCCAGACAACAAAGGTAGAAAAAAAAACCATTTTATTTTGACTGTTTTGGGAAATATACATCTCTAATGCCTATGTATTTTGCTTAGTATGAGAGGAAATGCTTTCTGTTTTTCTTTCTCCAGTGTTGCCCTGCATACAGAGTCTGGCTTTTTGGGGTTTCTAATTCCGTTTTTTTTGAATATTTCTAATTTGCAATCTCTTATTTTGCATTTGGCAAAGGTTTGTCTGTGCTCTATGTTTAAGGTGAAGCATTTGCTAGTGTTACTTTCTTTGTAGGGATCTGTAACAAACTGGCTTGTTCTGTTTCCTGAACTGAAGATTGTGTTCTAAGGCCAGGTATAATATTTTCAGCTTTTTCTTTTCAAAGAAGTAGAGGAGTAGCCAGGTGGTTAGAGCACTAACTGGGAACCAGCAAAACAAGTTCATAATCCCACTGATGTTCCTTGTGATCTTGGGCAAGTTACTTAACCCTCTATTGCCTCAAGTACAAACTTAGGGGGTCTTTTAGTAAAGGGCGTTAGCAGACAATGCATGTTTTAGAAGCGCACTGAATGCGCTTTGAGACATGTGTGTCCAGTTCACACAGGTCCATGACAGTTAGCTGGGACAATTCCTAGGCTAACTGTCTAATTCATGCTAGGTTATTGAGTGGGCAGGGTAGAGGCAGAGAGTGGATATGGCATGCTCTGTGCAGTTAGCGTCAAGTTCACACTATGTGCTAACTGCATTAGTGCAAGATCACCTAACGCCATCTAAATAGGTACAGTTAAGTACACCTGCTCTAAGAGACAGGCTCTGCATTAACCTCCGGGGAAATGCTTTCCAACCCCTGACAGTTAACACAATGGTGTTATACCTAATTCACCATAGTGTTAGCACTGTTGGTGCATTCAGCGCAACACCCTAGTGCCCTTTAATAAAAGTGTCCCTTAGATTGTAAGCCTTCAAGGGACAGAGGAATGCCTACAGTACCTGAATTTAACTCACCTTAAACTACTACTGAAAAAGAATGAGCTAAATATGAATAAATACAATAAATAGGTAGGGTTGGTGCTGTGCAAGTCCTGGCAATTAGTACTATTGTGCAATGGCAGGTTTACAATAGGTTCAAAATATGCTTTTTCATGTTTTTTGTATTACTTTATCATGTAGCTATCAATGGATAGATGCTGTGTTGCTGTTAATGAAGCATGATATCCAATTACATATTTCTACAGGATCATTCTTGAGGTGAAAAAAGGGTCGTGATCAGTGCTTTGTTAATCAAAATCATGAGTGGGGGTTCTGTGGACTGAGCCCTGGTTCTTTTCAGTACCTTGCAATTCTGCCCAATGCTCATAGACTTTACCCATCCCCATGGTTCCCTCCTTGCTCCTGTGGTCTGGTACCAGCTAAAAGCAGAAGAGTGAAGCTAGTGATGTGATGGGCAAGTGCTTCTCTAACCTGCTCTTCCTGCTGTCAGCACCAGTGAGCCTGGCGTCAGTACCAGGAAAATGGTTCAAACCATAATAAAGAACAAAATTACTGAACTTGTAGATAGTCATGGGTTAATGGGAGAAAGCCATCGTGGATTTAGCCAGGGAAGGTCTTACTAATCTGTTATATTTTTTGAAGGTGTGAATAAACAGGTAATGGTAAGCCGATTGATATAGTATATCTGGATTTTCAGAAATCCTTTGACAAGGTCTCTCATGAGAGACTCTTGTTGAAATTAAAAAGTCATGGGAAAAGAAGGCAGTGTATTATGGTGGATTAGGAACTAGTTAAAAGGGCTAACTGGCCAATTTTCTCAATGGAGAATGGTGAATAATGGAATACCCCAGGGATCTCTGATAGGTCCACTGCTTTTTAACATATTCATAAATGACCTGGAAATGGGAGTGAGGTGTTAAAATTTGCAGATTATGCTAAATTATTCAATGTTGTTAAAATACAAGCAGATTGTGAAAAATAGCAAGAGGACCTTGATAAACTGGAAGACTGGATGTCCAAATGGCAGATGAAACTTAATGTGGATAACTGCAAAGTTATGTTCTGTACCTAGGAAAGAACAAACCAAACTATGGTTACACAATGCAAGGCTCCACAATAGGAACTACCACCCTGTCTGTCATGGCTAGCACTGGACTTGGTGGGAAAGCTAGTGTTTCTGAAGACAAACCTTCCCCCTCTTGGTTTCACTTCATTGTCATGCAGCTGAGAGGAGAAAGGAATGTAGAGCTATACTGAGAGGCATTTGTCCACACTATCTGCCTTCAATGTGTCTATCCGAACAGCACTGGGGCATGTTGGGGCATTCTGAGTCGGAGCAGAGGCGGGCCATGGCACTACCCATGTAGCACCGATGTTCGATGCTACACGTTAGTGTTCTGCGCCTTAAAGATAGGCATGTGAAAACCTTGCCTATCTTTATGGCGCTGGGGCTAACTATGTAGCATTGAAATGCCCCATAAGCAAGGTGCTAGACAGTAGCTCCTGTGGCTTCCTGTCTGTACGGCGACACCCAGATTTTCAATGCTGGGGCCGCATATGACCCTGGCATGGAAAATCAAGGTTAGATGGGAGATGGGTGGGCTATGCTCCAAAGGGGTGCATATCACCGCCCAGCTCAAATTCGGGCTCGGTATTTCTATCTGAGGGGATGAACATGGAGTGCTGTTGGAGGAAGGATACCACCTAGACAGCCTGATAACTGAATCAACCCTAACTATTATGAGGTGACAGATTGCCCATAAGCCCACACTTCTCCATTACTGATCAAATAAAAAATTGTCTAGTCATCATCCAATAAACCCTTTAGATTGTTCTGAATAACTGAAGTGTACTTCATGAATGATTCTTCTATCTTGGGAAATCTTCCTCTTTAGTTAATGTCCCAGTCTTCCTCTTTAGTTAATGTCCCAATGTTCTCCATGCTAGGACTCTAACTTGCGGGCACACAGTTTAGCTGACCTCACCCCATGTCTGTGCTGTGCTGTGTTAGTTCTTTCCTGCCCTTCTCATAGGCCCTAACAAAGATGGCCACGATCTCATATTACTACTCCCTAGTGAGAGGCTAGAGGGCAGCACCTCTTGATAGTGGCCATTTTGTTTTGGCTGGTAGATGGGGCAGAAGTATAGGATCACTCCTGCCCCATTCTTACACTAAATCACCATGGATATGAAGGTATATGCTGGGGGAAGGCCAGGGAATCGGGGAGCCATGGAGCGCCACCCCCCCCCCCCCCTTTGCTGGCTGGCTAGATAGCTGGAGAGGTTTTTTTGTACCAGGAGGTCGGAGAGGAAGGGAGGGGGCCACAGGGCCCCCTCACCCTTGCAATCAGGCTTTGGGGGAGGGAAGGGACCTAAGTTGGAACACTTTCAACATCAGAGGATGCATCAATCCCCCCTGGGCAGCTCCTGATGGGGATCAGGGTTGCCCAAGAGGAACTGGTGCTGCGTGGGGACCCACACTTTGATTTTTTTATATTGTCGGTGCTGCAATGACAATTTTGTGAGAGGGAGGGAGGCCCGATGGCAGTACTTATTTAATTGGCTGCATTAAGAGCCTGCATTATTGGGTCTCCTCGCAGATAATGCCACCTCATTTTCATGCAGTGGTTGCCAACTATAGCCACCCCCACTGCCCATCCTTTTGCACCTTGATCCCACCCCTTGGGACATCCTCCACGTGAAAATCAGATATCGCAGGAAATTGGCTGTGATATCTTATTTTTTCTCAGTTTAGCTGCTACCATGGGGCATTAATCCTGCAGCAGCAGCTAATGCCCTTTAGTAGACATACCTCTAAATTCAGAATATATCCTCCACAATGTGTGGCTCTGATCATCATCTGTTTTAAAACCAGGTCTCTCTTTTCCTGTGAATGCAATTTAAAGTCTCCTGCCAAAATCAACTGTGGAAATTGCTATACTATCTGCAACAAATCATCCATTCTATCACAAACCTTACCTTCTGGAGGAGTGGAGAGTAAATCACCAAAAACCCCACTCCCACCTAACCAGTCCACTTTCACCAACAGCCTCTCCCAATCTTGCGAGTCCTAAGACTGAAATGTATTCACTATCTCCTTAAAAACACATTGCTGTCCTCGCCTTCTACCATTCAAACATGGTTCTGCCACCAATCATAACCTTCAGGACATAACTGACCTTTAACTAATCCCTCTTTTCCCTGCAGCCATGATTCAGTAATCAGCGCCAAGCACTGATCATTCTCCAGCATAAAAATCATGGAAAATAGGCAACTTATTTACAACTGAATGAGCATTTACAACTGAATGAGCATTCAATAAAAACCTCTCAAGTACATTCCATTTCCCTTCTTCCCTACCTTCCCTCACAGTGAACCTCTACTGATGTTCTCCCCATCTCTTCTACCACATAAACCTCCTACCTTCTTTTACCTTTTCCCTATCTTCCCCAACTTTCGATAGTATCATTATTATAATCTCTGCACTTATTCCTAGCTGGGTGGACATACATTCTTTAAAAAAGTTAGCTGTTTTCTTGTAATCTTTTCTTCTTTACCCTGTATTTGTCTCTTTGTCCAAATGGTCCCCAACATGAGGAGTCTGTCATTACTAAACACTCACAAAGTTATACAGCTCAATCAGACTCTGAGTCAGTAAGATGTCTTCTCACAAAGAAGACAATTCCATATGTCAAAGTGACTGTGCTAAAAGGCACATTTTGAACTAACAGTGACCTGTTCAAAAATGTAACATTAAAACTTTCCCATACGGCGTTACAGAGTTGTTCCTTATTAACGGGAAGGAATACATATCAAGTCCAAAAAGAAGAGACTGTTTCTGTGGCTACTACTGAGGTATTTCTTTTTCCATTTCCCCCCTACAATGGGATCAGATCTAATGAGTGAAGTCCATTGGTAATATGGAAAACTCAGCTTTGTGGGAACTACGACAGCACAATGGGAATGAAGAGATTTCTGGACTTTCCCATGCTTTTCATTCTAAGCTCTATTTTTGTTGTTAGATATTTAATAATAGAAAAAAATAGAAAAAAAACGTGTGAAAAAATAACTTTGTTGTCATCTCTGGATCCCCAAAATTTTGGCTGCTTTTTTTTGTTTGTTTAACAAAGATGAACGAGTTTAGGACATAGAGATACTGGGTTGTGGACAGTAGGCAGCGAATGTACCAAAATGTGAAGGGACTTTACAAAAGTAGACTTTTGGCAGAAAAAAGTACAAAATAGGCAAACTTTGTGCTAATTTCAGCACAAATTCCTCTCTGGTAATTCTTTTTTTTTTTTTATTTATTGAAATTTTTACAAACTTACAAAGCAAGCATAAAGAAACATACTGATGATTCATTAAGAAAAGGATACAAAACAGAAAAGATATACAAAATAACAATACATCATACCTAGCCCACAATATGGGGAGAATATAATAACCATAATAAGAATCAAAAAGGAAAAGCCAAGAGTCATAACTCCTGAATTTCTAGACAGCTAAATTAACAAAACCACCTATCCCAGTCCCTTCGTGCCAAGCCCCTCTTTATCACAAAGAAATGATTCAAGTTGAGTAGGATCAAGGAAAACAAACCTAGATCCCTGAAAAGTTAACAAGCACTTACAAGGATAACGAAGAAAAAAGGTAGCCGGCAGGGCAATCACTCTAGGTTTAAGGGCCAAAAAACCCTGTCGCCTAGTTTGAGTCGCCCTACAGACATCCGGAAATATTTGCACTTTCGCACCACAAAAAGGTACAGACATATTCTTGAAATAACTACGAAATACAAGAGCTCTATCTTGATCAGATAGAAACGAAACCACCAAAGTGGCTCTAGAAGAAATATTATCTTGTGAGTCCTCCAGGAATTTGGTGAGATCAAGGTCAACCCCACCTTGAACCTCATCAAACCCCCCAGGGGAACCCCCAGGGGAACCCCGAGACAGAACTCTACCAGTCAAATAATAAAGTTTAGAGAGACAGATGGAATCAGCCGAAGCCAATCCCAAAACCTCCCTAAAATACTTTCGCAAAAGTATTTCAGCTGAAAGCAACCGACAATAAGGAAAATTCAACATCCTAACATTCTTTGCACGAGACAAATCATACTGTTCCATTTTGTGGTGTAAGACTAAGCTATCTTTAATATGAGAAGCATTCACAGCTTTAAGAGCCTGACACTGATTTTCACAATTAGTAATCTGCTTGGAAACAATCTCCACCTTATTATCCACTTCAGACAACTTAGCAGTAATCTCCGAAGAGAAACTGCAAAGTTGCACAACAGTAGGCACTAAAGAACTTTCAATACGGGTAACCACCTTCCAAATGTCAGCCAGAGTTACCTGCTCGTCAGGCACTAGACTGGCTTCATTTGGAACGGGTACCCATACCACAGGCTTCAGTTTTTCCCCCGTTACCACCGGGGTACTCTGCTGAAACCGCATACCCCCTGAAATGGACAAAGGAGGAGAAGCATAGACTGGGGGAGAAGGTGGTGTCCGGTCTGGAGAGCTCAAGGACACCGGAGAGGGCCAGAGAACAAGAAAGTCAGGGTCAAGCGTAGCATCCACACCAGACAGTACCTTAACATGCTTGTCCATAGGGCCCACCGCAGGCTCAGCTGCCACAGCTGGCTCAGTCTTCTTCTTACGTTTTCCCATCTCAATCCCCACAACCAGAGGACGACGACCCAGGCTCTTTGCTCCTTCGTTGCTCCAAGGGGCTCCCAAGGGGCGTGAAATGCCCCTTGTATCTAGCCCCTTCTATTGCTGCCCCAACTAGCGCCTCCGGCTGCGCCAACCCAGGGAACCTTTAAAACAGGCCCCCGATAACGTCGGGACCGCCGGAGCAGGTGCCTGCCTCACCGAACCTCTGCGCCGCCTCTCTGCTCTCTCCCAGGCAAACTCTCCCACTGCTCCGGTATTTCACGAGGCCCCCGATGACGTCGGGACCGCCGGAGCAGGTGCCTGCCTCACCGAACCTCTGCGCCGCCTCTCTGCTCTCTCCCAGGCAAACTCTCCCACTGCTCCGGTATTTCACGAGGCCCCCGATGACGTCGGGACCGCCGGAGCAGGTGCCTGCCTCACCGGACCTCTGAGCCGCCTCTCTGCTCTCTCCCCCTCTCTGGTACTTCTTGATAGCAAACGTCTGTAGAAAATTATGTGAGAAAGTTAATGTAAATTCTTTGTTAATGAGCTGCTGTAATAGCATACAAAAGCCCTCTCATAGCTCCCGACCCTTCCTGTTCACGTCACCTGGATATTCTCTTAGGTTGGTGTCTCTAAATAAGTTTGGGTTGCACATACCATGACAGGAATCACCCTCAGTCTTCAACCAGAGTATGGAAAGTGCAATCTTAGGGCCTCAGTTATTAATGTGTGTTAACAAATTAGTTCATTTCATGCACATTAACGTACATTGATTTGAGATAAGCACATGAGAATCATTTTTATAAAAGAATATTTATGTATGAATGGCAAAAGGGTACCTATATTTCAATTCTATTTTTTCATTCTATTTATAAGTTCTTATATACTGCCCCCTTTGGCCAAAGGGCATCAGAGCCGCTTACCGTTCAAGAAGATCCACCATTAGAATATAAGCCTACTTAAAAAGGTCAACAGAGGCACCCCTATGTGCTTTCATAAAGCCAGCTCTAATAGCGTGCAAATACCAACCCACACATTTACACCTGCTCCTAAGCTGGCGTATGTGCATGTGTTCTATGCATGTACCTGCCCATTTTATTTATTTATTTATTTAACTGGTTTTATATACTGCCTGATCAAAAGTGTCAAAGCGGTTTACATGGAAGAGTTAGAATCCAACATTCCATATAGAATTAACGCAATTTAACTGAAGTAATTTAACTTAACGGAAATAATTTAGGCCAGACTATATGGAACAGACATGTTATTACTAGAACGGTCGTTACATAATAACAGAAATGGTAAACAGGTTAATGTTAGATAACCCTCTATTGGGAGGGGGGGAGGAAGGAGGTAAGTGAAGATGGGGAGGATAGTGCGTGTGGGGTTGATGTTAGGTAGGGCCTTCGCCGAAGTGTTCCTTAAATAGATGTGTCTTCAGTTTCTTTCTGAAGCCTTGCAGGTCTCTCGTGGAGCGGATGTCAGGTGGTAGGGCATTCCATAGGAGTGGAGCATAAATATTGAATGCTCTGTTTGACGTTGTTTGACTGCTTTTACTGTGTATTGGAGGGATGATGCAGTGTTGGTTCTCCTCGGTCAGTCATCTGGTGACTTGTAGATTAGTGAACATAAATATTCTGAGGAAAGGTTGTAGTATGCTTTAAAGGTTGTGACAATGACCTTGTATTTGGCTCATAGTCAGTGTAGGTTTTGTAGTACAGGCAAGATAAAAGAGAAGTATACTAGATCCTAATCAACAAAAATTGCAATAATCAGCGGCTTATGCGAGCTCAAACCCTGAATCAGCCATTCCGTTTTGCTGATCCAATACTTGTGCATCCTTAAAGAAATGTGAACTTTCTACATCCTGCGTACTGTTTTGAAAGAACACAAGAAATACTTCCCTGTTACAATCAAATTGTTACTAAATGATTACTGTTGAAATTCCTTAAGCAGCTTTCCTGAATTTTCCCTAAATCTATGCGGGTGAAAAAACTAAACAAAGCATTAATGTGGACAAAAAGGACTTTAATCAGTTTCCTTAACTTAAGAAAAAACTGGACTACTGCTGTAATATGCTCTGGGCACTGCAAAATGGTATGGCAGAATGTAAATGGATGAGGATGATGAAGAGATTTCATGCGGCATACAATGGAGTAAATAATCAAACTACCCACAATACGGCAAACCCTGTGGTTAGTTTATACCTGTGGGGTTCCTGCTGCAATAAACAATGCAATAAGGCCTCTATCTTCTTAAGAGGCAACTACGGCACACAGAGAAAGCTTGGAGAAAAGTAAAATCTTCACCGGCTTTGACTCAGTTTAAAGAGCTATCATGTCTATATTCACAGAATAGCTCAAAGGCCAAAAAGGCTTACTACTCCAAGTGCATTCAAAGCAGTACAAATCCAGGAAAAGAGTTATTTAGGATCTTATCGGAACACTATGCTAGTGATTCCTTTACTTTGGTGACCCTCACTGCAGAGGATCTGGACCAGTTCTTCATTTCCAAAGTTGTTAAGTTATCTTCAACACTTCTTGCGACAGATCTAACAATGCACAACCTGTCTCGCCCCTAAATTGTTCCTTCTCTGTTCCATCTCGGACCAACCCATGGTGGCCCTTGCTTTCAGCCCACGCTAACTGTCATGGTCCTGCGCTAGCTGGCAATGAGGGTCCCAACACATATTCAGTGTGCTCCAGAACATGTGTTTTCAGCTAAAGCCCTTTAGTAAGAGACCCCCATGGCAATGTTCCCTCTAATTTTCTGTAGGCTGTGTGCGCATAAAATGTCAGCTGTGCAGCTTTTGAAGAAAGGTTAAATTTTTGTGCGCCACATAATGACACTCGGAGTTATATACTTTGAAATTCAACTACACGTCAGAATACAGTATGTACACCACATTGATTTTAATCAAATTAAATGAAAATAGACGATTACTAAATGAAGCGGAAAATTTCTAGTAATTACAATCACAAATGCGGTATTATTTCAGTTCATTTCTATTGGAAGTCATTGTTATTTCATGTAAATAATTTATGTATGGAAGAAGAGAATAAGCTTACTATTAACAGTTCATTCTCAAAATTTTTCTCTTCGATCTTTCAGATTTAACCAGTCTGAATAAATTTTATCAAGGTCTACCGATCCGCCATCTTGAAGATGACTCTTAACACGCATCAGCATTTCCAAATGTTCTAACTGTAAGTGATTCCTTATTTTGGTTTTTAAACTGTTTATCAAGCTGAAACCACACTCACAATCTACACTAGAAGCCAAAAATGTTCCACCAATATCCATCAATTTCGCTAAATCTGCAAACTGAGCATTCTGAAACGTCAAAGTCACTATATCCGGAAAACTGTTTTATCAGTTTGCTTTTGATTTTTTCTGCGACTAAGCACTTGAAATCATTGTACTGCTGAATAACAATATATTCCTCCATAAGAAATTGTTTGTACTTTAAGCAGAGTGATCGGACGTTTTCAATTCCAAATTCATAAGCACACTGTGCTATTGCTGTCAAGTCAAAAGCAGACCATTCCTCAATTTCATTTTCAGGAAATCTTTCCCCTAAATGCAGACATAGCATATTAATGAAAATAAGTGTGGAACCAGTATCCACTGAAACATCTCCAGGTATCTTGCCGAGAAGATTTTTAACATTATCACTTCATTTTACTGTGTCACCCGAGTATTGCATTCGGATTTTGTTCAGCTTACCCTGTGCAAGATGATATGCTTCCAGTGGTGTTAGCCCACGTTTTTGAAATGCCATTGTTAATGAAGCTAGTTCAGATAAAACATCATTCAAAATCTGCAGTGTTATATGGAATTGATGGCTGTTTAGCTTTTTATAAAACAGTACTTTGCAATGGGATCATTATCCTTCTCTTCTTCAAAGTATTTTAATAATGAATCATAATTTTGAATAATTGCTTGAAGAGCAAAATGTCTAGATAACCACCGCACTTCGTTCAGAGGTCTAAAAGCAATTGACTCGCATTCAGAAGCATCTGCTAATTCTTTAAATTGTGACCTTTTAGTAGAAGATCGACAAAAGGTTGTGTAAACAGTTCTCATGAAAGTTTCAACTTCTTTCATCAACTTTACTTCCTTCCATGATTCAGAGATCCCCAAATCTTCATGATGGGCAACACAATGCTCCTGCTGCGCAGCAACACCATTTATTCTGCCTGACATGACAGAGGCACTATCCAAAGTAAACATGACCATTTTGTTAAGGTCAAGCTTGTATTTCCCATAGAATTCCTGGAGTGTATTGACTATTGATGCAGCATCACATGCTTCCAACTGTAGCATCCCACCAAATGAAGTTTTATACACACATGAATTTACTGGCCAATATTTGAAGTACAGTATTAAGTATTTGTTGACAGAAATGTCTGTGCTTTCATCAATAGTTAATGTATGATACGCTGCTGATGCAACATCTGCTATGAGCTTATCTTGGACATTGATGTTTATAATTTCAAGAAATTCAAACGAATAGATTTTGCTTCTCCAGCTTTCAGGTATGGTTATGTACTTGGACATGTGTTCATTAATATCTTGAACAGAGAGCATGGAAATATTCATCCGAACAGCCAGCAAAACACTATCAATTAGAATTTTAATTTCTTCTGGTGTAGAACGCTTCCGTTCATTACTAATTTGCATTTTCTCTTTTACAGCGGTGCTCTCAAGCAACAAGTTAAATAATCCTCCTCTTAAATTTGGATTTTTAGCTCCAAGTTTCGTAACACTTTCAGTATGAGACTTACTAGACAGATATCATTTCAAAAAGTCCAGTTTCCACGCATCATCCCAAATTTGCCACTCGAAAACCCTCCGATGGTTTTTGCATCTTGGCAGTATAAACAGACTATTCCGTCATCCTCTTCGTAAGTGAATATTTCGCGCAGTTGAACGTACAATTTATCACGAGATTTTGGTGTCTCCGTTTCAACAATTTCTTCAAGCCATTCAGGCTTAAAAGCTCTGGCTGTTCTCTTACATTTTGTACCTCTCATCGCTATCGGTTTCGACATTTAAAAAATTAACTTCTTTCAGTTTTCAATGTAATAAAAAATTCAATAATGCAATTTGAATTACAGATTACAATTGGACTACTCACGCATGTCGCAAGCCAAAGTACGGAAGCGGAAGTTTCTCAATGCGCCAATTAAAGTTTAAGACCAAAGATCTTATATCCTGAAGGTCTATAAGATTGCACTAGAAAATATTGTAGAACTTGTGAAAACCGTAAATACACAACAAATTTTAAATTTTAAGATGTCTGTGTTGTTTTCTATCAGAACCGTAATTTTTGTGCACTCTGTTGTAAAGTATGTGCGCTCGCTCGGCGAGGTGTGTGACTGCGCACACGTGCACAGCTTAGAGGGAACAGTGCCCCATGGTCTTCTTTCAATTTTGTTTCCTTGCTACAAATGGAAAAGATCCTTGCACAGCTCTATTGCACCACTTCATCCCTTGATCCACTTCCATATATCTAAAATCACATTTGCAAAGTTTAAATCCCCTTATTCCTTTGATGGTGATTTGATGGTGAGCCTGGAAATTAGCCTCAATTAAACCTACTCCAAAAAATTATTCTAAAGATCTCAGTCTTTCAGATATTGACAGATCTGTTTCTTCATTGCCATTTTTGGCAAAAATTACCGAAAAATTGTATTTATGCAATTTCGCGAAAATCTCCACCCATGTCAATTCGGCTTTAGATCATTGCACAGCACAGAAAACTGTGTGACTTTTATACTAAGCAAAATCCATAGATACTTGGATTCTGGTGAAATCACACTCATTCTATAACTCAACCTCTCCACAGCCTTTGATTTAGTTGATAATTCTCTCCTCCTCAATCATCTAGTGCAGGAGTTCTTAACCCAGTCCTCAGGACATACCTTGCCAGTCAGGATTTCAGGATGGCCACAATGTGCGTTTTAAGTATTTCCCGGAAACATCCATTATTCCTGCTGAAACATGGAATAAGGCCAGGACTTAGAAAAAATTCTGCTGTGCTCTGCAATTCATCCCATATAGAAGAATGGTTGTGACAAGTATGTGTTGAACTGGTGTGACTGCAGTCTGGAAAAACACAAGGTGCAGTTACAAAAAACAGAAAGCAGAGGTGAAAGAATGTTGTAAGGTAAAAAACATTCATAAACACCCCTACAGAATGTTAAGAAGAGCAATAGTGTTTATGTAGGCAATGCTGAAATGTGCTGTTTATGCAAAAATAGCTGATCCAGGGGACCCTTACAAATTCTGTGTTCTGAAAACTGGGAGTGTTGATGTAAGTGAGTCTGGAAACAAATGTATGTTGCAGTGAGAAAGGGAGTTCATATGTGTATTCCTGAGATGTCATGCCATTATAATAGCAGTTTTAGTCATAGGTTTGGTTTGGCAGAATGATGTCTTTTGTGACTGCAAGTGACAGTGTGTGGTTTGGGAGTAGCACAGAAGGATCTGGTGTGCTGATCTGCAATTCAGGGAGGCCATGAATGGCTGGCTGGTACCTGGACAATATGGATGACCATATAGTCCAATCACAGGAAAACTCCCAAAACAAAACAAGAGAACAAAACAAAATATATAAATCTGCACCTAACAAAATCAAAAAATCAGAAATACACTAGTAATAGAGGAAAAAAGACCTCAGCCAACCAATATAATCAGAGAGGATGAGCACCTCGAATAACACTACAACAGTGCTTCAACTCGAGATATGCTCAGAATGACATCAGCGGTCAAAAAAACCTCTATACTGAGGCATACAAAATAAATCATAGAGTCACCAGGTGCCAGTGTGATAGGGCAGTCATACATCAGCTGTGCCAGGCACTGGGAGACATGACTGATGTTGTGCCAACACCCCCCAGAGTGTGAAATGAGACCTACATCCTTCACCAGTCCAGGATCTATGCAAGCTGCAGGAGTGGTAATATATCTGGAGGCTGGCTACCTAGGTTTGATGGCACAGGGATCTCCCCTCCCATGCCTGCACTGACCAGGGGAGCAGTGCAACAAACCAGACTGTGGGAAGGCAGACAGGGTTGCCCCACAGATAATGGATATATATGCACCATGATGGGACAGGTGTAGCTGCTATGAGAAATGCCAATATCCAGATATGTGGGAATCAGATGCCATAGTACTACCACTACTACTATAACTAATAATTTGTATAGTGCTACAAAGCATATGCAGCACTGCACAGACACATGTAAAAGATGGCCCTGCTCAGCACAACTTACAATCTAGTCAAGACAGACAACACAGCAACTGAGGACAGGATAGGCCCGATTCCATCTCGGATGTACAAGCCCTCGGTGCGCTAGACTGGATCCGGACGCACAGAGGGAGTCGCGATTCTGATCCCACGGGGCACGTCTAGTCCTGCGGGATCAGAATCATGAACAGGCCTGTACGTGCAGGCCAGGACCGTGATTCAGCCCAGCCTGCATGTACAAGCCTTGCCTGACTAACTCATTCTGGGCTTTACCATGGAGCTGCAGCACCATGGCATCTGGATGCCATGGCACCGTGGCTCCATTGTAAAGCCACGATCCCCGGCCGCCGGCTCCTGCAATGCTTTCCCTGCAGCCCAACCCATGATCTGGCCTCCTAAGGCCAGAGTCGGGCTGCGGGGAATGTCTTGGGCCCCCCTGCCCCTTCTGTGCCCCGGACCCACCATCCCCCGGTGACTGGGGAACTTATTCCACCTCCGAGGTGGAATAAGTTCCTCGTTCAAGTTGCTGGCCCTGGACATACAGGGCCGACATTAGAATCGGCCCTGTACATCCGGGGCCGATGACCGCCCAATGCCTGCCCTAATGCTGTCCCCAATCCTCCCCTTTCCCGCCCCCATCTACCTTCCCTGTACAATGGGAAAGGGCACAAATAGAGGGGATTTGAGAAGGGCCAGGGAAGAAGCCTGATGTACAGCCTCAGGTAGCTTGTTCCATGCATAAGAAGTAGCAAAGTGAAAGGGGCAAAGTCTGGGGTTGTCAGTAGAAGAGAAGAGATAGAAGCAATCTGACAGAAGAGAGGCGTTCCTGAAGAGGGGGGTAGGGTGAGATAAGAGGGGAATGGTAGTGCAGAGCAACAGAATGAGTGAACCTATAGGCCATAGGATGAAAAGGGCATACATTTGTTGCTCAACAATATTATGCATCCTTTGAGGAACTGCAATGTTAGTTTTGGCTTTGGTGCACTTGGTGAGGGTCCATCCTTAGCAGTTTAAAGCTTGTTGGTAGAGATGACCAAGGCAGGAATCACTGGGGTCAGTTCCTAATGCCAAGTACCATTTGATGCAAGGTATACCCTGACATGCATGTTCATATTTACATTCTCTTATACCATATTAGGGTGCACTGGGATTACCTAGCACTTTTCAGGGCCTGTAGAGGACTGGTATGTAGTCTAGGTTGCAGCAGCAGTCATTTCTCAGTGGTATTTATGTCTAGTTTGAATCAGCAAACTACTGTCAGTGTGAAGAGCAGCTTAAGAGATGCACGTTTCTCCCAAGGGGTATGGCATCTGTGAGCACATCGCAGAGACAGGCAGGAACCGAAACATGTAACTTTTCAGAATACGGTGAGTGCGGGGACATCCAAAACGTTTACCCATGTCCAATAATATTGAAGGAGGATGTGTTTCTCCATTATATCGCATAGCCCATGCCTGCACCTATGCATGGGCATGAGTGGGCCAAATAGCCCAAAGAAGAAACCAGTCTGTACTGAAGGAGATCAAACCTAAGCTTTCTTTAGAAGCTCAGATGACAAGACTTTGACTTTCATACTTTGGACACATCATGTGTAGAGAGAGATCATTAGAGAAAGACATCATGCTTGACAAGGTAGAAGGTCAACGCAAAAGAGGAAGGCCAGCAAAGAGATGGATCGATACAATTACAGCAGCAATGGGTGCCACTCTGTCAACAATGAGCCACCTGACTGAAGAGTGAACACAGTTTAGGACAACTATCCTGAGGGTTGCCATGAGTCGACACCGACTCGACGGCACTTAACAACAACAAATCTTTTATTCATCTAACATCATTAGCTGAACTGATCTGTGATACACTCTTTTCCTCTTACTCCCCACCATTGTAAAACTAATATCAGTACTGTTGTGTCTAGTAGTCTGAATGGTTCTTACCTGCTAAAGGAATCGGGTCCTTTTCCCAATTTCTAACAGTTTGTTTTTAAAACCTGTTAACTGCTATGTATGTTCAGTACCAAAGGGTGGTATATCAAATGAAATAAACTATAAACTATACAGATTTTCAACAGAACCTCAGTGGTCCGCAGAGACCAAATAAACTGTCCAGCATAGTGACAGGACACTTGGAACAGCTCTTAAACCTTTCTAACTGTACAAATTAATGATCTGCCCAAACAGCCGAGCCTGATTGTTTTCTCTGGAAAGTGAAATAAGTGAACTTCAAATAAGCATCCAAAGGAATAAGGTTCCACAACATGGATGCAAAAGAAGAAAGGATGCAACATTCTACTACTAACTTCACAGAAGGAAAAGATGCAACATCCAATAAAGCCTGCTAAGAAGATAGCAGTAGTCTTCATGACATATCAGTAGACTAAGGCATACCCAATGGAGACACCGAAAGGAGAATATTTTAGAAACAGAGAAAAATGAGGGCAGATAAAGATGATATGGCCTATCTAGTCCCGTCCTTGCAGAGCTATCTTTCCTTTGAAAGAGGCTCTCCTCCTGTGCATTTATGCCCTAGAGATACTTTAAAGTCTCTATCATATCTCCCCTCTCACGCTTTTCTTCCAAAGTATAAATATTGAGATCTTTAAGTCTGTCCCTATATGCCTTAAATTGAAGCCTTCTCTGCACCAACTCTATCCTGTTTATATTCTTTTGAAGGTATGGTCTCCAGAATTGTACACTGTACTCCAAATGAGGTCTCACAAAACACTTAACCAAAGGCACTATCACCTCCTTCTTAACACACTACTTTATTACCCCTCTCCCCCCCCCCCCCTTCTTAACATTCTTTCATTGCCTTCCTCTGCTCATTGACACAATTATTCAGGTGCACTTTAACACACCAGGATCTCTCTCCTCCCTCTCTACCTGTTTCTCCTCTGATTTGCATTCTCTTTTCTTCTCCCTCTCCTATGGCTCCACATCACTTTGTGTTCTTGACCTTAACTCTCCCTAATCTTTTCCCCTCATTCCAACAATTCCATGACCCTCTTCTCATTACCCACTCCTTACTGTCCCCACCTCCCCTACCATTTTATCTTCTATGTTATCATCTGCCCTTCAGTTTCACCTTTTTCTTCCTCTCATTCAGTCATCTCCATTCTCACTGAGGGAACCTCACCTTCACTTCCATCATGCCGCCTCCTCTCTCCCCCGTTCTCTCCTGCTCCTTCTCCTTCTCTCATCTGGAGATATCAATTCCAAACCTGCCCCCCCCCCCTAGACTTTTATCAGACTCCCAAGGCAGATCAATACGTAACCTCTCAAATCTATTTCATACCTGTCTCTTTCTCCCTCTTCTTTTCTTTTTTCATATACCAGGTGGAATGCACATTCTGATTCCAATAAACTTACCTTCATTCATGGCCTCTTTATCTCTAATACTCTGCATCTCCTGGCCATCACTGAAACTTGGCTTCTCCCTGAAGATTCTGCTTTAGTTGCTGCCCTCTGTCATGGAAGCTACATGTTTTCCCATACACCTCGGCGCATTGGCTGTGGTGGCAGTATTGGGTTTCTTCTCTCTCAGTCCTGCACATTTCAGCCCCTCCTTCTGCCTCTAATTCATTTGCTCCCTTTGAAGTCCATGCCATCTGCCTATGTGCTCCAATACCTCTCTAGGTAGTTGCCATTTATTGACTCTCCAACAAGTCCACCTCTGCCTTTCTCACAGACTTTGACTCCTGACTCTCCTCCTTTCTAGATGCATCTTCCCCTTCCCTTATTCTTGGGGATTTTAACATCCACATTGATAACCCTTCTGACACGCCTTAAATCTCCTTTCCCTAACCAGCTCATTCAACCTCCAGTTGTGCTCTATTGCTCCCACTGACAAGCATGGCCACTGCCTTGACTTCATCTTCTCCAACTGTTCACCCTCAAACTTCTCCACCTCAGTTCTTCCCTTACCTGACTATCACCTGCTAACCTTCACCCTTAATCAACCCCTATCCTGATCTCATATCTCAACCCTGGCTTCCTCAACAATCCGCTACCTACATTCCTGTGCCTACTCGGCTGAGCATCTTTGGCTTAAATCATGTACCCTTGCTGAATACCCACAGTCAGCCATAGTACTCATCAGGTAAGGGAACTATGTCCAATTGAATAACTCTTTTGCCTCTGACCCTCACCATCTCTTTACTATCCTCAACTCTCTCCTCAATGTCCCTCCTCCCCTCCCAAACCCCACCTTCACTTTCTCTCCAGACCTTGGATGACTATTTCCATGACAAAGTACAAAAGAACTGAATTCTCTAGAGGTTCACCTTCAACTCCTCATCCCCCTCTTCAATCCCAAATCCTTCCCTCACCTTCTCTCACCCATTCTTCCTTTTCTGAAATCATTGAGGAGGAAACTGCAATTCTTCTTCCTTCTCCAAATTGACTACCTGCTCCTCTGATTCCATTCCCACCCTCATCCCTTCCATCTGTCATATCCTTAACCTATTGCTTTCCACTGCAACTGCTCCTGTGGTCTTCAAACATGCTCTGGTCACACATCTCCTCAAAAAGCCCTCACTGGATCTTACCTATCCTTCCAGCTATCAGCCTATCTCTCTCCTCCCCTTTGCTTCAAAACTACCTGAATGAGCAGCTCATCACTGCTGTCTTGACTTTCTTTCCTCTCAAGCCCTTCTGGATCCACTGCAATCTGGCTTTCATCCTCTACATTCCACAGAAATGGCTCTTGCCAAAGTCTCCAGTGACTTGTTCTTCACCAAATCCAAGGGTCTTTACTTGATCCTTATCCTTCTTAACCTTTCTCCTGCCTTTGACATTGATAATCACCACCATCTCCTTGATACCCTGTCCTCACTTGGATTTAGTGGCTCTGTTCTGTCCTGATTTTCTTCTTATCTCTCCCATCACACTTTTACTGTATGTTCTGGTGGATCCTCCCCTACTGCCATCCCACTTTCAGTTGTTGCACCTCAGGGCTCTGTCTTGGGACTTCTACTTTTCTTTCTCTACACTCAGTCCCTTGGTGCACATTTCCTCTCATGGTTTTCAGTATTAGCTTCATGCTGATGGCTCTCAGATCTACTGCTCTGTGCCTGAAATCTCTCCAGGAATCCAGTCCTGGATCTCTGCCTACTTATCCGACAGAGCTGCCTGGATGTCTCACTACCATCTGAAATTGAATATGGTCAAACTGAGCTCATTATCCTTCCCCTAAACACACCTCCCCCTTCCTCCCTTCTCTAATTGTATGGATGACACTACACTCCTCCTCATTTCCTCAGCTCGCAACCTTGGGGTCATCTTCGACTCTACTCTCTCTTTTTCTGTACACACTAGGGTTGCCAACTGGCTCCAGATGCGCCCGACACACTTGATCCAGTCCTAGGTTTACCCCACTGCATGCAGGGACATGTAGTTCTGATTTTTCCATTGCATTCCATAAGAAAAGCAAGACTACATGTCCCTGCATGCAATGGGGTAAACCCAGGACTGGATCGAGCCTGTCGGGCGCATCTGGAGCCAGTTGGCAACCCTAGTACACACCCAACAAATAGCTAAAACCTGACACTTCTTTCTGTATAAAATCAGTAAAATTCATCCTTTCTTTTCTACTCATGCTATTAAGACCCTTATCCACTCACTAGTCACCTCCCACCTTGACTATTGTAACCTGCTCCTCACTGGTCTCCCTTTGAATCTCTCTCCCCTTCAAAACTCAGTTGCACGGCTTATCTTCTGCCAGTGTTGCAATGCTCATGTAACCCCTCTTCTCAAATCACTTCACTGATTCCCTATCTGTTTTGGCATCTAGTTGAAACTTTGCCTACTGACCTACAAGTGCATTCATTCTGCAGCTCCTCCCTACCTTTCCTCTCATATCTCACTCTACACCCCTACTTGGGAATTCTACTCCTCTGGCAGATCCAACTGGAGTGGAGCACATAGGCTGAGCCCAGCAGGGCCTCACTGAAAAGAGGCTCAGGCCAGCTAAGAACTGTGAAAGTTAGGAAGAGAACCAGGAGATACTCAGATACTCAGAACTGCTAGAGCTCCAGAGCTAAAAGGGAGTGAGAAGAGCTGAAGGTAATCTGCTTTGAGAAAGTGACACAGGCAGTGTATGTGAAGAAATGTGGTGAAAGGATATTTGCAGAAAAAAATAGCCTGCGCTTCACTAGGAACTGTGGGTGGCAGAAGGAAAGCTGCTAATTCCAAGGAGAGAAACTCTGCTCCTAAGGGACTGTGGAACCAGAACAGATAATGGAAGTGACTCAGCTAGGGAAGTAAGTACAATAGTTACTAGTTAATTAGAAAGCTGAATTTTGTTTTTATTTCTAGTTCAGTCCCGATATCAGAGCAGAGCACTCATACAATAGAGCAGGCATACTTGGCAAAGCCTGAATTCAGATTGCCTACCTGTTTCAATAGAGAGGCTTTATTTTACCTTTGATAGGTGCACATTTGGGACAGAAGGGCCCAGTGACCTACATCGTGGAACCCCAGTATCAGGAGATCCTGCAGGGCCCAGTGGACCAGAGTTCCATCAAGACATAGGATTTTAGATCATCAGTGGTGGGACTGTGCAGCACCCACATAAACTGGCCAGTAGTTAGGGTAATTGAGCTCAATTACTGGGTTTTATTGATACTAGTGAAGTATACAACAGGAAACTGAGACACAACTGCCTGGAGTTTTTAGTTGAACTGACTGTAACAGCACTAAAAGAGGACACTCAGGATAATAAACCAGGATTATTATTGCTGTGGTTAAAAGAGTTTTATTAATAAAGATAAATCATCTGAGGACTGGCAGAGTGAGCCCTTTACACTAAAAGAGTTACTTAAATAAGAAATATATTCTTGCAAAGTGTGTCATAGAAGAATCTGTACCTACTGTTAATATTGCTAATGTTGAAGTGCAAAAATGTGTTTTATTATCTAAAGATGATTTCTGTTTTTTTATCCTGCATGCTTATCTATTTTGTCTCATTCTGTCACCTTCTTAATCAAGCTTTTTTTCATGTTTATTTTGCTAACATTTCTCTTTTACTGTGCCACCCCTTCGCCTCTACCTCCAGGGTACTCATTTGTGTCCATGCCTAACCATGCTGATGTCTTTTTGTGCCCTGCAGCAAGGTTTGTGCCCTATGGTCCTGGCTCAGCACTGATGCCACAAGAGGAGCCTAGGCTATGACCCCACCATGCAGGTGCGTGGGTTACAACAAGAACTAACAGTTCCAGAAATACAAGACACAGCTAAGTATAGGCTGGTTATAATTGGCCACCCAGGAGATGCATTAGCACTTACTGGAAGAAAAGTGTCTCCAAACCCAGCAGTCACCAGCTCAAGGCTAGCCCATAGTGGTTGTTAACAAAGCTGGGTAAAAAGTAAAACTGCAGATTTTTTATGTGCCTGGAAATCTCTAGTAACCTTTCAGCCATTATGTTTGTTTGGGCATCAGCCACAGCCACTATTTTAATTAACAAAATTGCCCTGAAATGAAAACTTATAAAAATAAAACAAAAAACAGCAAACACAGAACAAAATGACTTTTTTTTCTTTTGCCTGTACACCCCTAGAAATAGCATCTTCAGGCCTGCACGTTACCAGGAGTGGCAGTTTCTGCGTCTACCCATGGCTGTTTGTGCCTTTTCTGATGCTTGCTTTTTTTGTGGTCATGCAGCGCCGGTGCCATGCTAATTATGGAGCGAAGTCAAGAGAACTGCTTCATTCCTGCCCAGGCTGCTCCTGCCCCAAACAATCAGTATTAGCACATCTCAGAGCCAGCCTGGAGCCCTTAATCCACCACTGCTCCTTTCCTGGGTCCTGTCACTGCACCGCGGCACCAACTCTACTTATCAAACATCATCCTCTGTTCTTTCCCTCTGAGCTGTAGTGATGCTGCCTGCTAGAATCGGGGCAGCTCAGCTGGGCCATCAGGCTCTTGAAGAAATAAAAGAGGCTGGGTTATCACTATCACAGAGGTAGGATGAAAAAGAACCTGTTAAGTCCAAAGCCCTTTTTTTATGAACTGATCACTAGTGGAAGGCAGGGGAGCAAAGTGTTAAGCAGCAAGAGGGTAAAGAAAGAGGGGATGGGTTTTAGAATGATAAGAGAAAAGGATTGGGGGCAAAAAGTGGGAAGAGAGAGGAAAGACTGGGGTAGCAAGAGAGGAAGAAAAAAGGGGTGGGCAGGATGGTAAGAGAAAGGGGAGTGTGGGTTTAAAAGAAGAGAGGAGGAGGGGATGTGGAAAGAGTGAGGGTATTTCAGAACACAAGAAAGGAAAAGAATGGATTGGGAAGAGCAAGGGCATGGGGTATGATCAGGCTAGGAAGATAAGGAGTCTAGAAATAGGAGGGGAAGAGTAGAGAAAGGTAGGGAGGTAGGAGAAAGAGGAAGTAAGAGGACAGTAGGAAAAGGGAGTACAGTGTGAAGAGATGAGAGACAAGTGTGTAAGAAAGCACGAAGAGATGGAAGAAAGAGAGGAGGAAGATGTTGGGCAGAGGGTGCAGGAGGAAAGAGAATTGGGAAGGGATATGGATAGTGTTTTTATGGGGTTGGGAGCTGTTATGTTGTGGCTGCCAAGCCCTTCTTGTTGTGGCATAGACTATAGGGGGTCATTCTCAACCACAAATAATGGGGATGTACGTCCAGCCTGGACGTGCATCACCGATATTCGTCCAAACGTGGTTGCTGGAAAAAGGCTCCCCATACATACATCCGAGTTGTAAGGGGAGCCTTAGATGGGGGTGGGGGGAGGGCAGAGCAAGGGTGGGTCATCTCCCCTAATGTACCAGGCCTACTCTGAGGTCGGCCCTGTATGTCAGGGTTGGCCGGGTAGACGGTGAACTTGTTCCACCGCAGAGGTGGAATAAGTCCCCCTGGATGTGGGCTTTCGACGGCTAATGGCAGAGACAGGTGAGGGGGGATTAAGTTCCATGCAGCTAGACCCTGGCCATGGGAGGCCAGATAGAGGGTCCGGCTATGGGGAAAGGACAATTTCAGCGGCAGCTGGGGATCGCGGCTCCTGAATGGAGACTGACTGAGTTAGCCGGGTAAGTGGCTGGCCATCCGGGGTGCCTGAATAGGGGTACATTCCGGATGTCCAGCCAGTGTGCTGTGATTCTGCTCCTGCAAGGACATCTAGCTCCCACTGGAGCAAAATCAGCCGCGTTTCCCAGCCGTCTGGGTGTCTGTACATCCGGAGATGTACAAAGCAGAATGTGCCTCCAAATAATTTCAGCAAATGTTGCAAGTGACTTTCAGAAAGAGACCAAGAAGTGACATTGTTAGCTGGTTTTGTTTCACATAGTAAGCTATACCATCAGTTCAGCCCAAAATAGGGGGGAATATTAACTTTAGTAAAGGTTACATGTTGCATTAATATTTAGCGCATTTTTGAATCCTCTACTATAAATGTCACTGCACGTCACTAGGTCCATGTCACAGAATGCTGACATCCTTCTAGTTGCTAGGAGCACTTCCTTGTTCCAAGAAACTCCTTTTCATGGGCCTCCTGGCCCATCTGGATACTCAAGAGGCACAATTTTGGAATCTGCCTTCAGGACCATTCTTCCTAGATAGACCCTGTGTTGCCAGGCTACTCTAACGTTCAAAGTGCTGGTCTTCCTCTCTGAGCAGCCCCGGTTATATCAGCTTATCCTGACATTTCTAAGCTAAGTTGAGTTGTGCACCTCCTGTTGTTATACACTAAATAACGATGCATGCCATTACCCATAAAGGTAAACATGTAGAGGCCATTTCTGATCTGAGCATCCCCTGCCTGTCCAGGTGCTCAGAATCTGGATGTGACCTGGTTGCACCTGATTCTGATCCCACGGGTGCTAGACATGCCCATGGGATCAGAATCAAGTGAAACTGGCCGGACATGCAGGCCATGCCCCGATTCTGGGCACCCGGACATCCAATCTATTACCCAGCTAGCCCAACCTGGCTCCTTCATGGAGCCACTGTGCCATGGCAACGCGGCTCCATGCAGGAGCCGCGATCCCCGGCCGACCGTCAAAATCTTTCCCTGCAGCCCGACCCCCGATTGGGCCTACTGTGGCCAGTGTTGAGCTGTGGAGAACCCCCTGCACCCCCTCACCTTGCTTCTCCACGCCAGCTGCTGCAAGTGCCGCTGTTTAGAGGGACTTATTCCACCTCTGTGGTGGAATAAGTCTCCCATCCACATCGTCGACCCCAGATGCAAAGGGCTGACCTCAAATTTGGCCCTGTACGTCTGGGGTCAGGTACCCATCTATTCCCGCCCTCGCTCCTCCTCGGGACCATCCCTTCCTGCCCATGAACAGAGCTCCCCGCAGAAGTTGCTTATACATGTGGGGAGCTCTATCAGCAGGATAGCCATCCCAGCACTTAGCGAGTCTGGATTTCCAGATCGGACGTCCAGACCCACTAAATGTGGTTCAGAACAACCCCTGCCATGTGCAAACAAATAGATTTATCTGGAAGTTAAAAGTGGATGAGGCCAGTCACTTTTCTTGCCCTTCTTTAAACCCTTCTATATAGAATCACCAAAAAGCCCAATTGCTTCTTCCTGTCTCTGGGCCTTTGGTAATACACCACCTATGCACTGATGCTAGACACAGTAATCATGTGCTCATATCCATCATCAGGGCAAAAGGAGAATGGTAGTCAGCACCAGCATTTCCTTTCTGAACCCCAAGAGTGGCCATCTGTATTCTTGTAGCTGTTCCTCCAGGACCAATACCAGAATAAGAAAGACTGTCTTTCATCTCTGCTAAGTCTGGCGTGTCTTGCTATACAAAAAAGCTAAGGTCCATACTCATTGCTGAGGGCACTGCCTTATGCCACTAGATGAATATAAGTGTTTCTTCTAAGCTAAACATTATTTTTACTGGATCGAGGGAAGGGCCTCATATGGTTGCTACTTGAAAGAAATCTTTAAAGGTCACTATGGATGTCTCTTTCTTTATATTTGGCTGCATCGTCTGAGTAGGCCCCACGCTCTGAGTGATTTCACCTGGGATGAAGCCAAGTGTGTGGACATTGAGTTAACGGCTGTGGAAAGGCGATAAGAAGTGGAGCTGGCAGGCGTTTTTGAGCCGAGGAATGATTACATCCAGATGAGTGACTTTTTAAATTGATTTTATACCCACTGTACAGGATGATAACCGGTTGGTGTTGAGGGGCTTATAATCCCCTTAATACCTTTGATAGGGTTGCATCCCTAATTAAAAGAATAAAAAGGAATATTACACCACGAGAAAGTTTCTCCTTCAAGGTGAAAATTCCAACAAAAAATATATATGTTTGAATGTATGTTTCTCTTGTATTGTGGAATATATATGTGGGAGACATAGTAGGTTAATATTCTAGAAACATTATTTTTAGGCAAAAAAGGGGCTTATATCAAAACTTTAGGATAAGGGTAAAATAATTAACAAAAAGAGCCAAAAGGCAAAAAATACTAATCAGTAATCAAGCAAAACAAATTTTACCT